>OZ022263.1:193709908-196109908 GCA_963978885.1 Nemotelus pantherinus | reverse complement strand
TTTTTTCCTATTTAAGACGTAGTGATTTTTGAGTGGTTGCTCTAAAAAAATACTCCTGTCTGATCAAAATTGTAAATATTTGAAGCATCATAGCCATCACCATTCTTAGATGTGACTGAAATTCCTGAGCTGTGTCTAAATCAACACCAGCTTCTTCGCCACAAACCGTGCCGTGGTGAATATTGTAGTCCTTTTTAACGGATTTTAGCTTTCTGTTTGATGCCTTGAAATCACAAAATTTTAATTTTGTAGTGATTTGTCGGGCTTAACTGTGAAGTATCTGGTCGGATATTGGCAAATTTTGGGACGTGTCTTAGAAGACCATTAATACAACAATTTATCTATCTGGTAGCATGGTAAATTTAATTTCAGCCACTTTCTCGCAGTGTCGTTAAAATTTTTCAACGTTATTTAATTTCCGTTTTAGTTGGGTTTTGTTTTTTTAAACACGATGCACATGACTCATTGATTTTAAAGCTATCGGCAGCTTTTCTTTGGATGAGCAATTGTTTGTCGGATGACTGTATTGCTTCTTACTTATTGCGAACACTTAGATCGTTGTATTTTGCACTCACAGTAGATTTTTTCAGTTTTTTTGACGTTGCTTGAGCAATGCTGAAATAAACCAATATTTTTTTATTATCAGATTACCAACAAAATTCAAGCTATCTATAACGTACCGAAATCTACACATTAAATAATTTTTCAGCAGAAAGTCATGCAGAAACTATCCGAAAAATTTTCTTGACCTTGAACAGATAATTTTTCGGAAAACTCATTTTGCACAATTTTGGATGCTGGTCTTAAAACTGTTAATTTGGTTCACGGTCCAATTCTAGAGGTTGCCCGATTACAGAGTGAATTTTCTTCAAGAAATAGTAGGTGCGGTGATATTATAGTTCAATTGTTCAGGTGGTGGATAGTAGGTTTTACTGTATAGCCCAAATATAGTTTTTCATAAAAATAGATAGCCCAAAAACCGCCAACCCGCGAAATGAAAAAACCTCCCGCGAATTCAAATTTAAGACAGCCCAATTGGCGGGAAATAGCCCAATCTGGCCACAATGATCAGAAGCAATAATGAACTCGAGCGTGAGCAAAACAGTCATCCATGAGCCGTCAAGTAGTAGAATTGACTGCAGTAACATCGATCGACGTCGACAAAGACAGAATTTCGACGACGAAAGAAGACAAAGAGCACGCCAATAAAGAAACAGGTAATAGTTTCTTCATTGGCATCTCAGAAACGAATCACGTCTTGCCTTTTCATTCCACCCACGAAAACTCCTATGTTCCTCCCATAACAGCCTATAAGATGAGCTTCAAGCTCAAGGAATCAAGGTGATGGATAACTCACCCTGTGTGCCTCCCTAGAAGACCACAAAAAGGTCTTCGAACTAATGAAAACCATTGACCGAAATACAACGATCTACCCTGCAGCTGCACCTACAGCCAGCACAGGAGCGTTCAACCCATGATAGTTCAACTTACGAATATACGCTCGGAGCTAGAGTGGCTCGGCTGATGTCGTCAGACCCCAGTTCGGGCTTTTCATTGCCTAGTTTGCGCTTTCTCAGGAGCTAGATCCTGTATTTGAAATACGGTTCATCCTCTGTCGGATGATGTTTTGGAAGAAAATACGAAACAAAGAGAGAGTGCAGTGCTATACTGCCACAATTTCGGACAGGGTGCAGACAACTGCAGAAACTCATGTGGCGACAACAAAAAATGGAAGACGCACTGTGGTCGTCACCCAGATACCTATCGTGGATGCCCGACATATAAGAAAATGGCAGCCAGGAGTGAAGCAAAGAATATTCGCCATGATAGGGCCCGCGAGGAACGTCAGCAATTTGTGACGCAAAGCGTCTCGAATTACAGGCGAATTGACATTTCATATGTACAGGCAGCAGAATATATTTATTTTTCTGTTTCTAGTGTTCAGCGAGTTCCAACCTCCACGGGATTAGCTCTGGCCAATGCTGATCTTGGACTGATAAATAACATTATTATAAAAATATTTGCAGCAGAAACTGGTGCTGAAGGGCCACTCTTAAACTGCTGACTACCATTCTTATGTAAATTGGTTGAGGTGGTTACATTCCATACGCTTCGTTTATTTTGATGGCGCAAAGAACGTCTGCTCAACATCTCTTTGATGCATTGAAATTGAATCTCGTAATGATAGCGGAAATCAAAATCTCAGAATTTCATAGGGTTAGCTTTAAAGGGTTCGTCACTGTCGTAGGCAATCAAAATGATGGCTCTGGACTTCTGGTTAGAAGTAATCTATATATGTAACTCGTAAGGGTTCCCGATCTTAAATGATACGCCATTCCTGCAGCAGTGATCAAAACAATGGATCACAGTCGAATCTTTTTTAGTTCGTCAAAGTCAAGTTTATTGCAAGATTTCGGACTCATTGAAAGTACTCATTCATAAGAAAGGCAAAAACAACGAGGCCAGCAATTTTTGTCCCGTTTCTCTACTTCCTTTTCTGATTTTTGAAAGAATCTGAATGGAAAAGATAAAACGTCATAGTGAGCTCACGCATGTAACTCCTGAATACCAATTTCGTTTCAGATGCAAGCACGGGACGCAGCACGCCATCTCATAATTGCATGATCAAACCGTATCTCAATTGAATGAGCAATACATTCCCTCAATAGTGTGTGCTTTAGATATTGAGAATGCTTTTGATTCCGTATCGCACAAAGGTCTTCTGTTTAAGTTGATCAAGTTTGGATTCCTGGAAGAGGTGATAACACTTACAGCAATCTTTCTTACTAACAGGTAATACTATGTCGGCATTAATGGAGCATATTCTCTCAAAGGACCTGTGACATCAGAAGTTCCACAAGGTTCTATAACTAGACCGATTCTATATTTACCGTTGACGTTCCCATTTCAGTGAGCCAACCTCAAGTCCAACTTCTTCAATATGCCAATGATACGCTCTTAATCGCGTCGAGATCTGTTCAAAGCAGCGAAGAGCCAATTCCGCATTTCAACGTATCAGACATCTTTCCGCTAAAAAGATGGGCATGACACCAAAGCTAAGTCCATTTTCTATCAGATCCTGATTCGGTCTATCCTGACTTATGGATCCCCATCTTGGATTACCTGTTCAAAGACTATCATGGCCGAAGCGAAGATATTCAAAAGAAGGATATTTCGCTTCTGCAGTGGTAGGTTCTACAACCCGGTAACTAAGAAGTGGCCGAAGAACTTTCTCCTGTATCAGGAGTCTGAACTGAATCCACTTAGGGAACAGGTTGTAGAATTTACGACAAGATTCTACGGGCAGACGGACTGGTTTGGTCAACATAATGTACAAATGGCTTCAATGAGCCATTTCTACGCCCCCCGAAGTCAGCGTATCAACGGCAGCTCATGGATGCACTATTTAGTTATGTAGACCTGCTGTCGAAAAGAAGGTGCTAAATGCAAGACCTAGGTTAAATTTTAGGTCTAACTAGGCTAAGTTAATTATAATTGGGTGTAGATTAGCACTTAGTCGTAGTGTTAGATAGATTTTAAGCTAAGTATTGCTCAGGTATCCCTGGTACTTGTGCAGGCTGGGTAGTATTATTAGTGTGTTAGATAAAAACTGTTCAAGAAAGGTATATATAAAAAAAACTCTAGCGCACCTGAACCGCTAGAAACACTAATGTTCGAAGAACAGTAGAAGAATTGTGCAGGTTTTGAGTGCATACTCCACCACATGAGCTGCTTACTACGGCCAAACTGTTTCAAATGCCACGTTTTACTTTAGTCTCAAGAATGCATTATAGTAGCAGGTTTCAGATATTACCACTGGCATGAATTTCAACGTTTATGAGAGCAAAACACGGGTTAATTATATTCGTTATCAGTTGCTTATTTCACAAAATTTTGAAAGCAGCATCTCATATAACATCAGCGAAGAAAATGCTCAGTGCCTGCAGCACTGTAACTGAAGTTGGTGTTTGGGGCTGCAATCCGAAAAATTTGCAGAACTTTGGGAATTGAAACATCGGTTATTTATTTTCATTGTAAATGTTTCCGGTATGAATACTAACTGTAAGCATTTACTGATACAAAAGTAGCACAACCGACTCGTGCTGGCAACCTTTGGCCAGTATCAAAGCCAAGAATATATCACATCTGCTTCACGTTGTTATATAACATTTGAAGTTATAGGAGTATAAAGAAATTTAGCGTTACTTGCAGCGAGTTTTTTCAAATAATCGAAAGCTTAATATTTGCTATTTATTGTCACAACAATATCATTACCAATTGAAAATTCTACGATAAAACCGCTTAATAAAGATATTGCAAACAAACACAAAACCAACAATAGCTGGCAACCCTATCATGGCTTTTCAACCAAATTTGGCCTGAATAATGTTTATAATAGGTTCCAGTAATTGTATGAAATTCGTATTGATTTCATGACTGCACTGGAAGTTATAGGGCAAAAAGTTTTATTTTCCTGAGCGAATTTTCAAAACCAAAGACACAAAAATTACCATAGCTGGCAGCACCAATCGAATTTTTCAGCCAAATTTCTATCAAACAGAGTTTAGAGTAAGGTTCAGCTACTGTGTCAATTTCATGAAAATCTGGTAGCTTATTCACATTTCATAGGGCAAAAAGCATTTTTTTTTCTTTGTAATTTTACAAGATGGCACCACTGGAACAGAGTTGCCTACAATTCAAAATCGCTTCTATCAGACCTGGCCCTACTTAAGTCCAATGCATTCTGTAAATTTCAATTCTATCTGATTATTGATTCGAGAGTTCCCGTGAACAGAAGTTTTTGAAGCTAAAACTATAGGTTTACTGAGAAAGGGTTACCGTTCTTGTCCGACATGAAATTTCCAAAGTTTTACTTTGACTGTGTAGATTAAGCATGAGATTTGTATACAGATTGGTTTTATTGTAGAAACGGACATTTTTTAGGATATTCGATCGTTTGAATGTTTTCACTTCCAAATTTTTATTTTTTCAAATTTAAGACACCAAAACTATCATAGCTGGCAGCTCCAACCGAATTTTTCAACCAAATTTCTACCAAACGTGGTTTGAAGTAAGATGCAGCTACGGTGTGAATTTTGTCAAAATCGAACGATTCAATCAGAATTTATAGGGCTCAAAGCAGTTATCTTTTTTAGTGATTTTTCAAGGTGGCACCACTGGCACAGAATCGACCGTATTTCAAAATCACTTCTATCAGACTTGGTCCTATTAAAGACCAATACATTCTGCAAATTTCAATAAATTCTGTTCATCGGATCGTGAGTTTCCGTGAACAGAAGTTTTTGATGCTAAAAATATAGGTAACTTGGGCAAGGGTTACCAGGCGTGTCCGTTATACCATATCAAATTTTATTTTTTTCCTATGTAAACAAAGCACAAAATTTACATATGAGTGGCTTTTTTCTTAAGAAACGACATTTTTTCAAGATAGACGATGATTTGGAGGTTTTCACTTTCAGTGCCTGCCCTAGCTACAGGGTTGCCATAACGCTCAGTAAAAGCTACACAAATCTACAACTAAATAATACCAATACGTCCTGAAAATTTCATAATGATTGAATAGCTCTGTCAAAAGTTATCGCAATTTAAAAATTTTCAAGTTTTCCCGTTATCTTTTTAGGCACCCAGCGCACACATGGGGTTAAAAAATTCCAAAATATTATCCGATTCACATGTAAAACACGTTCGAAACTTATTTCGTCAACTTTATTTTTGTAAAAATTATTTGTGCACGGAATAATAGGTATATTAAAAATATCACTAAAATGGCCGCCGGCGCCAAAGGGTTAAAGATTATTAACTTTTTCTGAGACCTGGCACTATTTTGCATATACACCAATGTGTTCTGAAAATTTCAGTTCAATCGGATGGCGCGTTCCTGAGATTTTTTCGCTGAAACTTTTTGATGATATATATATATATATAAATATATATATATATATATATATATATATATATATATATATATATATATATATATATATATATATATATATATATATATATATATATATATATATATATATAAAAAAATATGAATTTTTGGCCAAAGTGATTTTAATACTTATGTTCTTCTTCGAACATTAGTAAAAAAACCGATAAGAGCAAGCAGACCAAAATAGTTTAGCCGCTAGATTTTAAGTTCCCATAGCTTACTAAACTTTAAGCTCGGTTGAGTATGTACGGTTGAAATAAAATAAAAAAATATTTTCAAAACAAATCATATATTTTACTTCTTTTTTCAAGAAACTAACGGCTTAGTTCAGATGCAGTTGAAAGTGACGGTAAATCCTATAGAACACTAACAATCTGCAGAAAAGCAACGTCATTTAGTTTCTTCAAGTAACTATTTCGTATATTGCATGGAATGAGAAGAAGGACAGAATATATTCTTCCTATTAAAATCTATGGCCTGTATCTTTTGATGTTCGAATATAAACAACGACAACAAATAAGGACGCACTCAGCATTCTAAAGTCTTCAAAGTTTATCAATTATGCGACAGTACTATCCTAACCCTTTTTTCATCAAGTCAATATCTACGTAAAGAAAGCTGGAACACATCACCACCCTATCGTCCTTGTTTAAGGCTAATCCTAAGGCCTTTGTCGACCTTATAATTCACGCTCTGGGGCTTATTTTGAAAGAAAGGATGTAAGCACTGAAAACTAAAGAAGGATTTCCAAGAGAAGATTCTAAAAACTTCAGCTAATGCCGAGGGCGGCTCAGCATGAAAGAGAAAATAGTTGCCGACATCACTTGCAGCCTCCACAGTCTCTAGTCTCTACAGTATACAAAAACAAGCTATCGTTCTAATTCCAGCCTTCGAAATTTATAGTTGTAACTTTCAGGAAATTCTACTGATGCACATGTTATGTATCTTTTTATTTATATAAATATACCCGGAGTATCTTTTTATGTTACCGGAAACCTATATTTCTTTGATTTTTAAAATTCATAGACAAACGAGCTGAGATGCAATTCAAAGGCAGAAGGAAAATGCACAGTGCTATCGTAGATGTAAAATAGGATGTAAAATAGCACAGAGTTCTACAATAAACAATGTATTTGTTTGCCACAACCTGTTTTTAACTTCTCCAGTGGTAGAGGATAGATAGTTTTTAGCTAGTTTTTAAAGCTAGAATTATATTTGAAGATTTCAATAAAAAGATTAGTGATCCAAATACAAAAACAGCGAGAGGATGATTTTTTCATAAATTATCATTGCAATAAAGATGAACTACACTCAGAAAAATGTCATTTAATAGAATCAAATTTAAATCAAAAGTTGAAATCACTTTGAAATAAAAAGCGAATCTTATTTGAGTTCCACTTTATTATAAAAATTTTATTTTCAAATCAAAATTTTTCATCATTGAATTAAAAAGAAACGTATATGGAGCCAAATTATATTTGAAAATTTTTGAATCAAAAATGTTCAAATATGATTTGTCGCCATATACGTTTTCTTTTTAATTCAATGATGAAAAATTTTGATTTGAAAAGAAAATTTTTACAATAAAGTGGAATTCAAATAAGATTCGCTTTTTATTTCAAAGTGATTTCAACTTTTGATTTAAAGTGATTCTAAAAAAAGTGTTAAGTGGTGAAATTTTTCTGAGTGTATGTAAGGTAATTTTTTACTTCAGCGGTGGCAAAGTCAACCAAAGTAATAGGATAGTCAGCTTCTTTCTCAAGGAGCATATGATTGTAAATTAGTTGCTATCACATGTCCCGTAATGATGATTATTATAACTAATGTCTACAAATTAAAGTTTAAGATAAATTTTCCAGCACCTTTTTTAACTATATCTTACTGTAACCGCATTGGTTGACGTTTCAAAACTTTGAGCGAAAATCAACTTGTTTCTGTCCAATCACCCAAACAAGCTCGTGCATTGCTCTTGAATGGTATGTATTTCGTAGTCCATTATAAAACTCAATGTAAAAGCTCTAAAAGTGCAAAACAATTCTGAACTCTAGTCGAATCACTTGCACGACGGTTTTAATTTTCCGAAGTTTCCGAGTTTCAGTAGAACAATTTAATTAAATAATGTTCATCACTAGAAATTCGTATCTCAAAACTGCCAGGAACAGAGTCGGCGAACCAACTTTTTCCAACTGCACAAAATCACAATGCAGTCATTCATATGCACCGCTATCATGAGCAACTGTGAAAGTGGGGTCGCCATCGCTGACAAAGTGCATAAAAGAACATCTCTCTGACAAAAGGTAAGTCATCTTCTTGTTCAAACAACGCACAACATTCCTTCGTTTGTTTGTTTGTTTGTTTGCTTGCTTTCGTTTTTTTTTTCGTCAGCTGCAGCTCAATGGGATGAGACTTTTTCTCGTTTTCAAAGAATCTATTTACTCAGTAAGGATTCAACAAGGCTTTTGTGTAGTGAAAAGTGCATTCTTTGCTTCGAACAGAGCGTATCGCTATTTGCCATCCACTCGTGGAATACACATCTTTGTGGTTGTTTTTAAAGCACGTCCTCAAAGCGTTCTCGGGGTTAAGCTTGTTTACTGGCTTAGTCCTACCGAGCAGAATAAGAGGTCGAAAATAGAACGATCAAATTGTAGTGATTGACGTGGAAGGTTGATTTCTCAGGCATTTTTATTTTCAGTGAAACTTAACACCGTATTTGAACGACTTTTAAGTTTCGATGACGAGAGAATTAGCACGAGATTGGCTTGTAAGACCCATGATTCGGATTAAGGTAGTTTTTGGAAATATTGTTAGCTCTGAGTACGTTGTATAAAGGGAATGTTCGCCTACATGTCTAAAATAGTAATATTACAAGAATTGAGCTTCAGAGGCTGGGAGCCAAAATTTTAAATTCCTGGTCCTAAGGATTTCGATCGGCGGACATTCTGTTACAAACCTGCGTTTTATGGGGGATGGTTAAAGTATATAGGGAATGAGCATTGGTGAAATCAACTGATTGAGCTCAAAGATAGGCAAACGAAACTGAAAACCCATTGTGGTCAACTGCGCCTCATTTATGATTGGGTGAATTGGGTAGCACAATTTTACGTAAAAAGCACACGAGGTTATAATTCGCGTGGCCAGGCAAAAACTATTTCCCCGGGTCAGAAGGTCTTCCCTCAACAATACGCTCTTAGTAGTGCGGCGGCCCGTTTTGTAGCCAAACTTGCCCCGAAGTTTATTCGTGCTGAGGTTCGCCGTCCACAAGGTCTTGTGCTATATGAACTTGAAAACGAGAAGGTTATGTCGATGGGTATGTATAACGGTAAGCATATACGATAAGGAATTATTCAACTTGATGCTACTGGCACTGGCTGTTGCACAATGATAAGATCATTTTTTCCCAGGGGCGAGTCATCCCCACGGTTGTTGTAGAACAGCGGAGCTACCTTCAAGCCCACTGACGAGATAAAATGTTTGACACTCAAACTAGACGTATGCCTTAATGTGTTGTTTAGTGCAAGCTTAATTTGCATGGGAGTGCAAGCCAGCTCATGGGCCGTTGGCAGCAAAAACCAATCAAAAGAAAGAAAACGAATCAACCTCGGAATGAGATGATCTGCTTCGATTTTTGAGCGGTTTTTAGAGGAGTGAGTTGCGGATATTGGCAGTTTTCTGTCGATGGCCTAACTTGACTGAAAGGTTTTTGAAATGTTACTGCTGATTGTAGTATTCAAAAGAGTTAAAGGTGCATCCACGCCCATTTCGTATTTGATAAAATTTTTTGGAGATATTTGATGGATTTACATGTCGAGCGTCCGGTAGGCTGTTTAAATGTGGTATTTCAACAGAAGATTCTTGATCAGAGTCTTAATCGACCGGAAAACAGTGCATGGGGTAGTGAGGATGTATTGTCCGATTTAAGAACACAGTTAATTCCTCGACGAAATAGTTATATCAGGAGAACAGGGATTTCCGGAAATCTGGTCATCTGGAAAACCAGACAACAGCACAACCGGAAAACCAGAAATCTGGACATCCGGAATTAATGCAATACAATAAGAGCCAGCATGCCGATATAGTATAGCTGCTAAATATAAGAATATATATACCAAATGCTCCTTAAGCTATTTTATATACTATTTATATTCCAATTTTATATTTAATTTGTTGAATGAAAGTAATATCTTTTGTTTGATTTTTACTTTCAAATTCTATTTTTGTTTTTAGTTATAAAAAATATCATGGATTTCTAGATTCATTTAATTAGGTTCTATCGAGCCGCGTTGATGTGGACTCGCGATTCCCCTGGCAGTGGATTTTCTTTATTTACGAGGGTTTATCCGAAAGTAGTGATAATCGGCTATTTCCAGTTTGCATAAAGTCAGTAAGTCAGTACAAAAAAACATATAAAAAGGGCAAGATTCCAGGAAAGTACATTCATTTGAAGACGAATAGTCGAAGAGAGAACATCAAAATGGAGAAAAACTAAATAAGAGTTGTCATTAAGTATCAGTGTTTGAAAAAATTTTTTACAAAAGATGTAGACTGCGACTTGGTGGAAGCACTAGAAGAGTTTGCTTTTTCATATTCCACCGTTACACGCTGAACTAAGGAGTTAAAGCTGGGAAGAATATTCACTGAAGATGAATACTGTAAAGGACGTCCACCCACGTCCCTCACAGAAAACAACGTGAAAAGAGTCGAAGATGTCGTGTTGGCAGATCGAAGAGTGATCATCAAGCATGTAGCTGAGGGCACAGATATTTCGTATGGCAGTGTTCAAAAAACCGTTGCCAACGAATTACATATGAAGAAGTTCTCTGCGCGTTGGGTAGGAGAAAAGGAGAAATGGGTCGACATTTTAAGGATGAATCTCGAAAAGTTCCACGCAGATCAGGAGAATTTTTAGCCACGTTTCGTGACTCTGGACGAGACTTGAATCCACCATTTTGATCCAGAAACCAAATAGCAATCAATGACCTGGAAGCGGCCCTCATCACTGATGCCGAGGAAATTGAAGGTGTCGAGTTCAGCAGAGAAGGTTATGTATCAGTTTTTTGGGGCGCCAAAGGAATTATTATTGTGGAATATTTTACGAAGGAAACCACTATATCAGGCTGAATAAGAAGATTGTGGGGGACAAACTGCGAGCCAGAATGCTGTTTCACCAAAACAACGCACCGGTTTATAAGGGTGTAGTTGCGATGGCTGCAATTCAAGAAACATGATTCAAACTGCTTGAACATCCACCTTATTCACCCGATCTAACTCCCAGTGACTTCTACCTCTTTCTTCAACTCAAGAAACACCTTCGAGGCAAGATATTTGAAGATGATTGCGAAGTGATGGCCACTGTTGGAGCGTTTTAGGAGAGTAAAGAGAAACAAAAATGTCTAAGGGTATCCTAGGTTTCCCAAAAAATATGGACTAAGTGTATTAGCTTGTTAGGAGAATATGTTAAAAAGTAAATTTTTTTTTAAGTTTAATCAGCTTGGTTTATATTGATATCATTACTTTTGGATCAACCCTCGTAAATTCTTGTTAAGCACGTGACGCAGTTAGGGCTTGAACCGTGCTTCCAAATCACCCACGACACCGGTAACTAGCCAGCACCAAATATCACGCGAACAGTAACCAGTATATACGTATGCCAGCATATATAACATTTTCGAGTCAATTTCATAGATTTTCGGCACAAATTCATATTAGTTTCAAGTCTAATTCATATTTTTTTAATCAAATTCGTAAATTTTCGGTACCAATTTTCGAGTCCAATTCATAATTTTTTTGAGTCAAAATCATAGCTTTTACAAATCAATTTTATGATTTTCTTGAGTTGAATTCGTTGTTTTTTCGAGCCAAATAAAATAGAATGAATGAATTTGAATAAAATGTATGAATTTGATTCGAAAAATTTATGAATTTAGCTTTGGAACACTATAAATTTGACTTGGAATAATTATGAATATGACTCGAAAAAATATGAATTTGATTTTAAAAAATATGGATTTAACTCCAATATTGTGTGTAGATACATATCTATATATGTATGTATATATGACGTTTGGCGTTGTCAAATGCCACTGTAGTAACTCAAAAAAAAAACTAATATTCAGTTGAAAATTAGATACAGAATTTAGTGCCCAATACGTTAAGCACTTATTCTACCTTAAACGTCATCCAAGAGCAGTTTAGGTGAAAATTTATGCCAAAGCTCGATATGTCCTTCATCTACATTCCCAAATACATATCTACCGATAGAAAAAATTCAATATGAATAACTTTAATGCCTTTGTAACTCTTTTAAGCTGTTCGACATGAGCAAGATACTATATTCATTTCAAGCAGCTGTTAAATTTCTTACATGAATGTAAAGCAAATAATAAAATTAAAAACAAAGTTTGTGTAAAATTTATTTTTTTAATGTTTTACGTTTATCTCACGACAACTTATTTTTTTTTTCTCTGTTTTGTTTTAAAGTAGTACTTGACATTTTTATTTCTTTAAAAATTAATTTTAATTTTATTTTTATTTCTTATCTTCATTTTTCTTTCTTTACTTAAAATTAAACCATTTAAGGGAAGTAATTTTCTCACATTTTAGCCCTCCATCTCCAAACTATCAATATGTTTCATGACTCTTTCCAAGCCTCCATGGATTTTGCCTTCTTGTTTTATCATTGACTTTAATATCGAGCGGTGGCATCGACACAAAGAATTAATCGTCTTGCTACCCTACTGATTGTGTGTAAACACTTCCCTTAGGCAACATAAATTCTTGTTTTCCAAGATTTATGCTATCGTGTGAACTAAATAACTTTTGGTCCCATGGCTTCAATGTAGCGTATCTCCATCCCAACATTGAAACTTGAACGTTTAAAGCCCGAATAGGCTTTTAAATCACAGTCATTTTACTTCTTCTTGACTGAAAATAATTATTGTTCGCCATTTGTTTTCATAATCGAATAGTTTGTGAGGATAAAAATAAATAGGATTACGGGATCGATGTTGCGTTCAACGTATTAAATTAAAAGATATATTGAACGAGGGATGGTCAAGTAGAGTTGGTTGGGTATTGGTTAATATGCGCCCAATACCTGCACGGCAGCTTTTTCGATTCATTTTAATAAGTTCGTATTTGCATGATTTTTTAATTAAGTCAAAGAATAAAAACCAAGCTATTATTTATCGTGCAGTTTTCGATGAAATGAAAATGTATTTGTATTCATAATTACTGATATTATATGCATTCGAATTTCGCATACCTTAAATATTTACATACATATTGCAATTTCACAAAATTGCATTGACACTCAGTGAAAAGAACAAACGAAGCCAATATTATCAGTGACGAAGAAAAAACAATGGTTTTGCCATAGGTATGGAGCATACAAGATGACTCTCTGCTAGTGGACTTGCAAGCCTGTCTGTATGATTGTCATTTTTTTTGTACCAATTTGTTTAAAAGGCATATGTTTGCATAAAAAAGGTACATGTACAAAATCCTGGCTAAAGGCTAAGCAATGAAACTTTAAACATTGAGCCCTGTTTTTTTAATTCAAAAGTGGAAAAAGGCCTAAACGTTCCGGAGTGTTATTTTCATTCCAGAGTATTCATATTCAACCAAATGACGGCAAAGTGTCCATTTGGGCTTCCGAGCCAAATAATTAAAATAAGCAGAATGCTACTTGCAGGTACATTATTTATTTATTTATTAATATGCCACGTGCAGATAATAATCCAATTATTTGCTGTTATATGGTTAATTCTAGTTTTTAAAATAGCTTTGAGTGATTCAAGAGATTGAATCAAAAAACCGTAGCGTTCTCGCTAAGTAATGAAATAATTGAAGTTACATCTAGTAAACTTCACTTCAAACGTTTCTGAGCACCAACTGTCACGGGTTCGATTACGGAACATGATATCTTCACAAATAGGATCATGTGAAAAGCTTCGAAATATTTGGAACAGGAAAAACTCTAGCACACCTGAACCGCTAGAAACACTAATGTTCGAAGAACAGTAGAAGAATCGTGCAGGTTTTGAGGCATATTCCACCACATGAGCTGCTTATTACGGCCAAACTGTTTCAAACGCCTTTAGTCTCAAGAAGGCATTATAACTCATATGGTGGAAGGTTTCAGATATTACCACTGGCATGAATTTCAACGTCTATGAGAGCAAAACACAGGTTAAGTATATTCGTTATCAGTTGCTTATTTCACAAAATTGTGAAAGCAGCATCTCATATAACATCAATGAAGAAAATGCTCAGTGCCTGCAGCACTGTAACTGAAGTTGGTGTTTGGGGCTGCGATCCGAAAAATTTGCAGAACATTGGGAAGTGAAACATTGGTTATTTATTTTCATTGTAAATGTTTCCGGTATTTATTGATACAAAAGTAGCACAACCGACTCGTGCTGGCAGTATCAAAGCCAAGAATATATCACATCTGCTTCACGTTGTTATATTACATTCGAAGTTATATGAGTATAAAGGAATATAGGGTTACCAGCCACGGCATTTTTCAAATAATCGAAAACTTAATATTTGCTGTTTATTGTCACTACAATATCATTACCATTTGAAAATTCTACGATAAAACCGCTTAATAAATATATTGCAATTAAACACAAAACCAACAATAGCTGGCAGCCCTATCGTGGCTTTTCAACCAAATTTGGCTTGAATAATGATTTTAATAGGTTCCATTAATTGTATGAAATTCGTATTGATTTCATGACTGCACTGGAAGTTATAGGGCAAAAAGTTTTATTTTTCTGAGCGAATTTTCAAAACTAAAGACACAAAAGTTACGATAGCTGGCAGCACCAATCAAATTTTTCAACCAAATTTCCACCAAACAGAGTTTAGAGTAAGGTTCAGCTACTGTGTCAATTTCATGAAAATCTGGTAACTTATTCACATTTCATAGGGCAAAAAGCAGTTTTTTTTCTTTGTAATTTTTCAAGCTGGCACCACTGGCACAGAGTTCCCTATAATTCAAAATCGCTTCTATCAGACCTGGTCCTACTTAAGTCCAATGCATTCTGTAAATTTCAGTTGTATCTGATTATTGGTTCGTGAGTTCCCGTGAACCGAAGTTTTTGATGCAAAAAATATAGGTTAATTGGGAAAAGGTTACCGTTCTTGTCCGACCTGAAATTTCCAAAGTTTTACTTTGAACGTGCAGATAAAGCATAAGATTTGTATACAGATTGGTTTTACTGTAAGAAACGGACATTTTTTAGGATATTCGATGGTTTGAATGTTTTCACTTCCAAATTTTTATTTTTTCAAATTGAACACACCAAAATTATCATAGCTGGCAGCTCCAACCGAATTTTTTGACCAAATTTCTACCAAACGTGGTTTAAAAAGTGGTAGTAAGGTCCAGCTACTGTGTAAATTTCGTCAAAATCGAATGATTCAATCAGAATTTATAGGGCTAAAGGCAGTTATCTTTTTTAGTAATTTTTCAAGGTGGCACCACTGGCACAGAATCGCCCGCATTTCAAAATCACTTCTATCAAACCTGGTCCTATTTAAGACCAATACATTCTGCAAATTTCAATTAATTCTGTTTATCGGATCGTGAGTTTCCGTGAACAGAAGTTTTTGATGCTAAAAATATAGGTAAATTGGGCAAGGGTTACCAGGCGTGCCCGTCATACCATATCAAATTTTTTTATTGTCTATGTAAACAAAGCAAAAGATTTACATATGAGTGGCTGTTTTTTTGAAGAAGCGGCATTTTTTGAAGAAAGACGATGATTTCGAGGTTTTCACTTTCAGTGCCTGCCCTAGCTACAGGGTTGCCAGCACGCTCATTGAAAGCTACACAAATCTACAACCAAATAATACCAATATGTCCTAAAAATTTCGTAATGATTGAATAGCTCTGTCAAAAGTTATCGCAATTTAAAAATTTTCAAGTTTTCCCGTTCTCTTTTTAGGCACCCAGCGCACACATGGGGTTAAAAAATTCCAAAACATTATCCGATGCACATGTAAAACACGTTCGAAATTTATTTCGTCAACTTTATTTTTGCTAAAATTATTTGTGTACGGAATAATAGGTATATTAAAAATATCACTAAAATGGCCGCCGGCGCCAAAGGGTTAAAGACTATGTACTTTTTGTGAGACCTGGCACTATTTTGCATATATACCAATGTGTCCTCAAAATTTCAGTTCAATCGGATGGCGCGTTCCTGAGATTTTTTCACTGAAATTTTTTGATGATATATATATATATATATATATATATATATATATATATATATATATATATATATATATATATATATATATATATATATGTATATATATAGGTATATATATATATATATATATATAAATATATATATATATATATATATATATATATATATATATATATATATATATATATATATATATATATATATATATATATATATATATATAGAAATATGAATTTTTGGCCAAAGTGATTTTAATACTAATGTTCTTCTTCGAACATTAGTAAAAAAAGTTTGTATTAAGCCTGCTGCCGACTTAAAGTAAATAAGATGTAGTTTTAGCCATTTTTCGCGATGCGCGTTTGGAGCATGTCAAAAACGTAGACAAGGAGTAAGCAACACGCCTGCAGCCAAAAGCCCACAAAGAACCCAAAATCAATTAAAGTGCTATGGATAAGGAAAACAAGGCGCCGTAAGTACCCAAATTGTAGACGACAGCCATTAACAACAGAGCCAAAATCTACAGAAAGTTTTTTTTATGCGTAAAAACTTTGTTAGAGCGAAACTGAAATACAACTAAAAGATATGTATTAACTTGAATTTACTGTTTTACTTGAGAACCTGAAAAATAACCATCATAGCCCATCAACTGAACCCGGTACAATGCTTGCCAATGCTGCTCCACGTCAAGATTAACATACCCTGTGAATTTCATTCATATCCGATGACTGATTTTTGGAGCCTTTTGGGGTAGTACACGTCGTCATATATTAGGTGCCTTTTTTTGCTCTGGTACAGAACAGAATAGAACAATGGCGTAAAAAAATCATCCATCACAGAACAGCTGATGCATTCTTTACTGTGGTAAAGCAAAACAGCTGAAAATAAAGGGAGAATTGATAAAAACTAGTAGAAGAACTAACAAAAGTTTACCTCTTTTAACTTTCTTACACATTATGAGGGCTTTTTCTGATTTTCTCACTACCAAAACATTCAACATAACCTTGAAAAATCCAAAGCCACTTTACAGCAAAAAAAAGGCAACTATGCATTTTTCTATCAGCACAGTCTCTAGTTCAGCACCTGAGCTACCTCTGCAGAACAGAATTTCTGTACTAGTGAGTTCACTGGGACAGCAGAATTCATAGGCGCGCCGTAGGGGGGGCCAGGGGGGGCCGGGACCCCCCCAGACCCTAGGTTGGCCCCTCCCAGAAAAATAAATATTTCCAACAGCAGACACTTAAGTTTTCGCCTCTAAGGCTTTACTGGTTACAGCAAGAGTTGTGTAGTGCAGTAGTGTAAGCCAACTTACACTACTTATAACATAGAGACTGTTTTACTTGCGGTATTAATTACGATGCTATGGGACTTATTTTGAGATAAGGACGCCAATATTTCATTTGGACAAGTTATACGTTAAGAAAAAAACGAAAAGCGCCTCGCCAATCATCTTTTTTTTATTAAGATTATCTGTTCATGTTCTACTAGGCAATATACAGGTATTTAGATAAGAACACTTTTATAATCTGGCGTTTTAAGCAATTATGTTTTTCACAAAACATAGTCTAAGTATTAAAATGGTAGGCAATAAGGTAATTAACGTAGAATACAATTTTCGAAGTCATTTGGAGAATAAAAATGTTATCCCTGCCACTTTTATGCTATCTATGACCTAATTGGTTTACACTCAGGTTAAATGTGTGTGAATTTCATTACAATTTGATAACTGCATCGGAAGCTAAAAGGCATAGCACTTCAATTTCACCGAGTGTTTTTTCATAGTGAGACAGCCGCCACATGGTTCTTATCATATTCATTGAACTTTTGTCAAACCTGTATCTACTCAAGACCAGTATATTCTATGAATTTTATCCGGTTGCGAGATACCGTAAACGCAAGTTCCAGGTGCTAAAAATATAGATAATTCGGTGCGATTTTTGTGCGATTGGGGATTTTACAAGTTTAGATTCGACTGTATAAGTATAGTATCAAATTCATCAATAATTTGCATTTTATGCTAACAGCCGTGTGAAAGATTTGTGTTTACGTACTTATGGTAGCTACAAGGTTGCCCAGACATTATTTAAAAACGACAGAAACTTATTTTTTATGCCCATTGATGAGTCTTGTAAATTTTCTGATGATCTGATGAGTCAGTGTGAAGTTATCACAATGCAAAATTTTCCATAGTATTTCCATTGTCGCCAAAATACACCAAAATTTCAGCTCGACCAAACTTCACGATCCGGATTAATTATCCGGATAGTAAAATTCATGCACAATGTGAAAACTCTAATAGTACTTGGAAGACAGTAAATGATATGGTGCTTGAACAGTCTTGGAATATTGTCAAGATGAGCTGAAATTATTTGGAAAATATTATCGACCTTACGACGTATGTCAGTCGCCAAAGAAGTGCTTTCAGAGGACATGATGAAAGTAGTGCTAGTGATAACCGTTATTTTTTTTTTGAATTTTGTGCATTATTCGCAAAGGATGATTCAACTTTTGAAAATAATTTTAAACACAAAGTTGCGAACTACTGTAGTGGCAAAACACAAAATGAATTGATAAAAATAATTGCTGAAATCGTTCGCGAGGACAATACAGCTGAAATAAAAGATTGCGGACTGATATTCATTATGGCAAACGAAGCAAGGGTCCACAAAAGGAACAACTCTCCATGGTTGTCAGATTTGCTAAAGAGCTAGCAGTCGAAGAAAGGTTCTCAAGCTTTGTAGACTGTGCAGGAGCTAGAAATGCCTCGTATTTAGTAGATATAATTTTGAGCCTGTTAAACAGCTACGGACTTAGTGAAAAGCCGGTTGTTGGACAGTCTTATGATGGTGCTAGTGTCATGTCAGGACAAAAAAATGGTGTACAAATCTTAATTAAGATGAAACACCCTGCAGCCACATTTGTACACTGTCTAGCTCATAAAATTATCCTGGTTGTGATGGACACATTTTTCACAGTCGAAACGTGTACATCCTTTTTCAATGCCATCGAATCCCTTTACCTACATTTTTCGAAGTCATCACAACGCGAATTGTTGAAGCAGCTTGAAGAGGCAGTTGGTCTAAACACAAGGCGTGGAATGAGAAGTTTAAGCTCGACTCGTTAGTCAACGTCATAGACAAACAGCAAAAAGCACTAGTTTCAAAGGTTTTGCTGTTTTATCTAGCCTCGGATACGCAGTTAGGGCTACAAAGATATTTCTGCAAACCAAATGGCTCGAAAAGAGTAAGATACAGCACTTTTCATCTTGTCAAATTATTTTCGCTTTTTCTAGGTTTTCTAGGTAACAAATGTTTGAAGCAAGAGATCAACTTCTTCCTTCTAAGCTTAATATATTTCCATTTCTTTAAAGATATTTTGAAACTAAGCTATCCTCTTCTTCAAGTATAAGTTGAAATATATTTAGCTTATAGACGAAGAAATATTCTTACATTTTGAATTATTTCCATTCTATTCCCGTATAATTCATACAAGCTTTCTTTCTTAGCGGTCATTGATAATTCATGAGTAGTTCATACCTACTATTCAAATTATATGCAAGTGGTAGTAGCTCATACGTATTCACAGACAAGAAGTTTATTTGATAATGCATTATGCATTAGCAAATAACAAAGAATAGATCAACAAAAATATAATGTATTTGAAAATTATTTAAGTTTTATGAACAGTACGTGTACAATCAAAAACAAAATCATCGCATGTCTTGAACCTTTCAGTCCCTGGCCCCTGCCAGATTTTAGGCCACGGCCCGCCTATGGCAGAATTGTTCTTTCCAATGCGTCTGTTCTGCTCTGTGCTGGATAGAGGATAAAAAAAAACGCACCTTATATTTTTCAAGAAGACTTATTTACCTTCTAACTTATAAACTGTATTATACCTTCTTTTAGTTGCAACCATTAACCGAAATAAGGAAGCTCCATTAAATTTTGTTTTGCGGAATTCTTCCGTTTTTTGGTTATAATGGCATCGTAGAATAGATCCTAAATAACCCTCAAAGTATATTTCATATCAAAACTAGCTGTCTTTATACTTCAAACCTCTACTAAAATCAATTTGAAGCTGATAAATGTCACTTTATGAAGATACAACCATATTAAATTTCCTTTGGTTCCGTTTCCTATCATTTTCTCTCTTTTTATTGCCATTCACCCGTACAGCAGCACACGAATTCGGAAGCTACGCCAATCTTCCAAGAGTACAACCTCCACAATGAAATGCCTTTAAGCGTTTCAAATGGAAGCCATTACATCCCCGAAAATGTTACACAACACTCATAAAATCTGTTAGCCGTCTCATTTGCGGGACCGTTATTACACAACTGAACCGAACTAAGGGGCTGCATTTTCGGGTTTTGTTCGCTTGCCGCCAGCAAACATTCCTCTGAAATACTATTTAGTATATGCCAAAAACGGAAATGAGTATGTGAAATGGACGTATGCATGTATATATGTTGAGTGTACGTAGTTGCGTCTGTTCTTTATAATTTCGCGTTAATGACTCTTTGTGGTAAGCGCTTTTTGCAAATAATTCATTCAAAACACAATGAACTGTTTCGGCTTCAAGCCATTAATTACTTTTAAGCCCGGATGTGCCACATATTAGCACCAGTGTTATTTATTTGATCGTCATTATAGATTTTGCCTGTACGTCACGGAAAATCCTGTTTTTGACTTTACCGTAATTTTGTTTCTGTTTTGATTTTCAAGGATATAAGGAACTCATTCGGTTGCTCGTGACTATGTATAATGAATGATTAATTGATTCAGGCACGGCATTTTAATTTTGAAAAAAAAACTTATGCTACATACTATCTAGCTATAGATAAAAGACAATAACTGCGAATATAGTTATGCTTAGTTTGATCTCTTCAAACCGCGAAATGATATATCCCTATAAAATAAAGGTATATCAACTTATTGTGGCCTAAAAAGCAAGAACATAGATGAGAGAATGCTTTGGAAATATTTTGTTTAAACACGAATGATGGAAGCTCAAGAGCATGGGCAATAAATCATTGGAGTTCGCTTATCCGGTACTACTATTTAGTATTGTTTAAATAGTGTTAGATAAAATGTTCATAATGCTTTAATCCATGAGCTCAGCAAGTTTATTGAATAAGCTCACAAAATACATTTAATGCAGATAACACAATCGTTTAGAAATTGAGATATTTTGGGGCGAATTATTTCGGAACTGATATTTATGGATACATACTGATATTTATGTGAGGTTCTGTTTGAGGACCAAAGTATTTAGATTTTCTAGAAAATAGAAGATTTTCACAAAGTACACTCTGATCAAACTCAAACACGAAGTGAGAGATGAAGTCATAACATATAACTCGGTGGAATTCAGGAAGGTACAACCAGATTTCTAATCTTTGGATCCTAAGGTGAGCTTGATAGTCTACTAGGTGCTGACGCATACGGTAGGTTAGGTTAGTGAAGAGGGCTGCCGGGAACGCGGCTAGCATTAGGCCGCCAGTTTGGGCCCATTTGCTACCTTCGGCTGGCTTGTTAGAGCTGCTAAGTGACTGTTTTGCCAAACTGAATCAGCTGACTCAACGTGACAGTACTAGCTACTTCTGCTAACTCTTGAAAGTGGTAAGAACCAAAAATCTTGAAATGTTCATTATTAAGAACTGGACAATCACAGAGAGTGTGCTCGATGGTGTCCTCTTCGATCTCGCTCCTCTTGCATAAATTGCTGGATGCCAGTCCCATTCTGTTCTCATGAGATGCGGTAAGGCAGTGCCCTGTGACCGTCGCTCTCACGCAGTTTTTGCTGAGCTTGAGCAGTTTCCTGCTTTTTCTGAGATCAGGTGATGGTCATCACGTTCTAGCTACTCTGCAGTCAATCCTGTTTTCACATTCGGACTTTAGTTTGGCCCATATGGCAGCATCAAATTTGTTTGTGGTGTCAGCGATTGACCGTGGTACAGTCATACAGGGACTATTACTAGCTCCTGAACCTTTCCTCGCCAATCCATCGGCTTTTCGTTGCCTATGACCCCACTATGTCCTGACACCCACATAATCCGGATAGGAATATGCCTTGCCTTTTCATTGAGAGCCACTATGCAAGCGTTAACAGTTTTTGAAGAACATCTGTAAGACACGAGAGCGAGAATGACTACCCTGCTATCGACGCAAATCGTCATTGGTTTCGTTGATATTCCGCTAATTGACCCAACTGTCATGCGTATAGCATGTACTTCAGACTGACAGACGTTAGCATAGTCCAACAGTCTACACCACAGGTTAAGGCTCAAATCCATAGAAAACACGCCCAAGCCGACTCCTGTGTCTGTTTTTGATCCATCGGTGTAAATCTAGACGCCCCATCTTTGGTACCTCCCTTTTTCTTCCAGTTTATTCTTGTGGGTATCTTGACCTGGAAATCCCCTCCAAAATGCTCATGCGGGCCGTGTCTTCTGCAACGAGCCCAAATCTTTTGCGGCATTCTGTAAGAATACTGCTGTGGTCCCACTAATTTGAATCGTTCTACATGCTGGAACTTTTAGCGCTTATCGCCACTAGGCTTGCGCTTCTAAAGATGAATTGATCGAGCATAAGTCCGAAAATCGTTTCCAACCCAGCCATTGGGGCAGTTCTTAAAACGCCCGTAATACATATGCAAACTAATCTTTGCAGTCTTGTTAGCTCCTTTATATTAGTTTACTATCCGCTGCCTTCCACCACACGATCGCTCCTTAAACATAGAAGAGAACGAAGAAATAAACTCGCGCCCAGTGTGGGAAAATGCTGGTATTAATTTAGTGCTCAGTTACAAATATATGTCTGAATGGATTTCAGAGTCTGATAATTCATACCTCCTATAAATATAGTTTGAACGATTTATTTCAGTTTGCTGCTTCAAGACTGGCACTCAAGAGCTTAACTGGTCTAAGTCTAAGAAGATTTAAAAAGTTTTGCTAGCCGAGTGAGTGACGCACCAACTGGTAACGTCCTTGGCTCAAACCCGAAAATGAGCATGCACCTGACTTTAAGCTAGCTTAGATGAGAGTAGAGATTTGAGTTGAAATAGAGATCAAATTAGAATTGGTACCAAACCGTAGATTTGGAGCCCCAAGTTGGATGACATACTGAGTCATATAACTATAAATGTGAATAGAATTCCGTTTTTAGAAAACTTTCACCGTTAAGGGAATATTTTGACTCTAGAATGTCCACATCGTGGATACTAAATGTGAATTCTTTCCACAACAAGTCTAAAAATGGTGAGATCAAATGGCTGTTGCATTAAATACATATCTCACATAATGCATTTAACACCCAACATCCGACCTTGCAAGATCTAACGTAATCATATGTTGAAACGAGCGAAAAGCAAGACAGTTCCTTATTTCACATAAGCAAACCAGAAATTCAATAAAGGCTGGCAACACCATCACCTCATATCATCAAAACTATCAAAACAAGACAACAAAAAACAAACGCATGAAAAGATAACCGTCACAGTTGACCTTGCTAAAAATTTATCTCCGAGAAAAATTGATATTCTCTTTCACATTGTATCTTTTCTTATGAAAAATGTGTCCATAAGAAACTTATTAAATCATTATTTACGTAGCATCTTCAAATGTGTATAACAGTTTGATGTTTTACATTTTTACATGAGAGAATAATTTTTTTCTGTATAATTTTCTCACCACTAGTGTTTCCCCAACTTTTTCATTAAGAAAAATACTTAAGTTGCTTTGATGAGAAAATATATAATTTTAGAAGGTTCTTCTAGTTTTGGTTTCCCAGCTGTTCCGACGACCGTATAAAAGTCGTATAAAAGCAAACTTCGTGCCCTGTACGCCGACAAAACAATCTAAAAAAGTAGTCAAATAATGGATGGTCTTTTAACATTTTTTCATTTCAAGGATTTTATGGTACCTCATCAGTGGAGTAAGTCTGACCACTTCCTGATAATTCAGTAGTTACTTTATATTTTTCAAAACTTATTCGACAAACACGATTGTCGAATCTAGCACTAGTAGGTATTGAAAAGAATTCGTCACCAAATTGGAGAAAGAAAGCAGCTAGTATGACACTATGATTCAATAATTTGGCTCCACGAATGATGGATGGACTTTATTTGCAACTAAAACGTTTCGATATATTTATTCCGCATCAAAGCTTTGTATTGATTATCATACTATTGGTCAATTTATTATCATATTATTTTCTATAAATAACTTTTGAATTTACCTGACTCCACGGGCCGCCACGGATATATATATATATATATATATATATATATATATATATATATATATATATATATATATATATATACATATGTATATATATATACATATGTATATATATATATATATATATATATATATATATATATATATATATATATATATATATATGTATATATACATATGTATATATATATATATATATATATATATATATATATATATATATATATATATATATATATATATATATATATATATATATATATATATATATATATATATATATATATAAATATAGTGGCGGAAAAAATTATTCGCGGATGGCGAATAAAAGAAATTAATTCAATTTGTTTGGCAATATATTAGCGAAATAAGTTAAATAATTTGCTTAAATTATTCGTTTTTATAATACTAGGTCTTTTGAAATGTAAAAACAATTTTTGAGAATATTTTTCGTATGAGCTACAGAAGAAGGAAGAATCTGTTAGCTCCTAATTGTACCTGGAAAAAAGTATTCGTGGTTGGCTGTATGTATGCAACGAAATCATAGCATGACGAGTTCAAATTATATTTTTCGGGGAATCACATCTTTAAAAAGCCGGCGGATGTTAAACACGCCAATAAAGATAGCGCAGTGAAATATTTGCGTGGAGTTTGGAAAGGTTTAGTAGTGATAAAACTTTTTATTTCAAAAAATGGGCCGTGAAGGTTCGGAAACTACACCAGAGGAAAGGAGAATTCTTATAAACTTGAGAAAGGAAGGAAAAAGGTTTGTTGATGCATCGAATGCTCTCAATGGGCCTTTCCACACTTGTATTCTTGCTGCACTCCTCAAACCGGTTTTCTGGGCAAGAGGCAGAAGAATCAAGGGGAATTCTCTACAAAAAGTGATGCACTTGGAGAGAAATTTGCATCACGTTTGAAACTTATTGATCGAGCTGCAACTCACTAACACAACTATAAACATAGTTGACGGGCCCGGAATTTTTCATGAAACACTCAAGTCGAAATGAGAAAACAACAATACGCACACATTCATATGCATAATCGGTATATGAACGCTTCCGTTGCTGATGCACACCAAGTGTGGAAATGGTGATTGTTGTATAACCGGTTTGAGGAGTGCATCAAGAATACAAGTGTGGAAAGGCCCAATAGAAGTGAATCCACAGTACGGAGTATTTGCAAACGACATGGATCAACAGATGATTTCAAAAGTAAACATCGCTGTTGCCGTCCTTCGGTATTAACTCAACGCGAATGTCGGAAAATTGTTAGTTATACTTCAAGAAATGCAACAACAACTTCTTCTGAAATCGTAACTAACATCAGAAAACTTATGGTAAGACAGTGAGTGCCCGGACAGTGCGCAATGTATGTTAATAAAAAAAATGCTTTTGGATGGCAAAACCTACAAATTTATTGAGGAAACACTTGGCTGCTCTAGTAAAATGGTCTCGAATGCAAAAAAAGTGGGTGGAAAAACCTGAAACTCGTGGAAGAAAAAAGAAACTCAGCACGAGAGATGTCAAAAATGTTGTTCGGCTTGTACGAAAAGACCATTCTTTGACATCAACGAGTATAAAACAGGAACTCAAGTTGGATGTCAACACTTGTACACTCAGAAGAACCCTTATTAACGCCAAATTAAAAGATAGAAGTCCGAGGAAAACACCCTTTCTGAAAGACAGACACGTTCGAGACAGATTAAAATTTACACGAGACCATAAGGATTGGCCTGCTTCCAAATGGAGAAATATCCTTTGGACTGATGAATCAACAGTTGTATTATTTGGCGGTCCAGGAAGGAGACAACACATAAGAAGACCACCAAATGCTTCTCATGATCCACGGTATACCACGAAGACAGTTAAGCATGGAGGGACAAAGATCAATGTTTCGGGCTCGTTTTCATTTTACGGCCCTGGCCTCATATTTTGGATCAAACCCACGATGGATGCCAAAATTTACGTAGACATAATAGAAAATGTCATGTTACCCTTTACGGAAGAAAATATGCCCCTGAAATGGGTCCTTATGCAAGATAACGATCCTAAACACACCAGCCGCTTAGCCAAGACTTGGCTGTCGACCAATAGAATAGAAGCTATCGACTGGCCCGCTCAATCTCCCGACCTCAACCCCCATAGAGAGCTTATGGACTGATGTTAAGCAGGCGGTTTTTCAAGCAAAGCCGAAAACAATGAAAGATCTTTGGCGGGTAGTGGAGTCTGCATGGAATTCTATTACCAAGGAACGATGTCAAAGTTTAATACAGTCAATGCCACGTCGATGTGCTAAAATAATAGCCAACAAGGGCTATACAATAAACTATTAATTTAGAAGTTAAATATTTCTATTTTTCCCTTATGAAATATATGTTTTTGCATCATTATTAGTTATAAGTTGAAAAACTGCTATTTTTTTGCACAGCCCATTTCAAACATGTTTGTCAAAATTATGAAATTTGAGGCAAAGTGCACCTTAAAACACTTTTTTGTCTTTGCTATATTTGTATTGCCACATTTATGAATACATTTTATATTGTTCCCTACAACGAAGCTGGTTGTTTTTGAAAATTTAATCAAATTTACCGGTACTGCACACAGGTATATATATATATATATATATATATATATATATATATATATATATATATATATATATATATATATATATATATATATATATATATATATATATGTATATATGGGCAAAGTGATTTTAATACTAATGTTCTTCGAATATCATGAAAAATGAGTAGAAAAGGTGGAGAAATAAGTAGACAAAACTGAATACTGGTCCGCAACACAGTACTATCTTGCATTTGACAGCTCAGACGATCTGTTTCAAAAAGTTGAGTGGTGTCAAGTTTACATCAAAAACATCAAATTCAAAAATCAGACTGAACCCCAGTATATTTGGCACTACCTAAATGGTTTATCATCATTTATATTCAATTCATCCTACAATTTATCACTGAGATATTATGTTTCCATTGTGTTGCTCTGCGTGAGTAACTCCGTGACTGGAACAATTTAACAGTTTTACCTATGACAGATTGCTTGCCGGTTCATGAATATGAATACGAAAAAGTACAATAATGCATGAAATGATGATATTTTCCAAAGACGATAATCGCAAACTTTATGGCATCATGTGCTACACACATACACATGTATGTACATCAAAAGATATTTATTCGCCTGACATTATACATCTTACACAAACTGAATTGTGAAATGATGTGGAACTAATGCAACCCGAAAATATTATTTACAAGCTATTCAAGCTCAACATCGATAATTCATCCAAAATGGCCAAAATGTGGAGTATCCACCTACATGTAGGTATACTGTGCTTATGCAGAATGTCATGAATAAAACGAATAGATGTCTGGCCGTGGCCGATGCGAGCCGAGTAATAGCAAGGCAACGTGTTTCAAGGATACGCAATATTATTCATCTACCGGGCAATAAAATGCTGAGTTGTAGGCACAGGCGCTCGACCGGTACACCTGTGCCCGCCTAAATTATGTTATGGATTCATGAATATGTCAGCGTTGGTGCACGAAGCGGGTAGCAAGTGATTTGTCATTCAAAATGATTTATTCAGATTTTTCACGTTTTCTATGAAAAAGATACGATGTTTAGAGGAAATTCGCTGAATGCAATTGACCCTAATACGTACGTTGGCTGGAAACATGTACATTGCTAGGTCAGTATTTTACAGAGCAGGAGCATAGAAAATCATATTAAATTATGTTAATAAATTGCATGTTATGATGGCTTGATTTGCATATTCTGCTAAATATTTATGCGTAAGCTAAACAGCGTTAAACTGTTCATATCTCGTTTTTGCCCAAATGAATCAGAATAATACTGATATCAACGGTTAAGCTGCGCCGTAGTACTTTCAGGACGCCAATTAAAGCTTAATTTGTAATGTAAAGTGTGCAAGTTTGTTTGTATGCAAGTTTGTATGCAAGCTTACAAAGCATTGAATTTACGTTCTAGACCATTAATACTAGGCAAATTGCAATAGCAAATATAATTCGTTCTGAGAAACACATTTGTCATTGATAATTATATTACGAGTCAATTCCCACGTTGGGCGCGAAGTGCAGTACTAGTTATTTTCAATTATTATATAAGATTTATAGCAAGCTATGAGCAATTAAAGTAGAACTTATCCAAAATATATCAAGCTGATAGTGCTGTCTAATATACTTTCCAACTCAAAACTATTAATCTGCACCCAAACTGTGTTAGCTTTGCCTTTAGCACTCCCACAATTGAAAAGATTTTAATAATTTGTTTGTATGAAATACCTGAAATTTTGTCTTTATCGTGCAAACTACATTGACGTAGGAAATACTGCAGTCCTATTTGCATTTACGCTATTGTTTTAATTTTTCGTGCCGCCAAAATTTTCATCACACACCAAAAGCTGACACTTGCATACCATTTCGGGCATTCACTCGTAGATCACATCACATTAACTCCACCATCCCCATGAGCCATTTAGCATTTCCATCTACCCCAAAAACAAACACTGGCTTAGCACACACATAGCCTAGCGCCTATTACATTCCCTCAATCTCCATTACAACCGCGTGTCTCTACATCCTTTAAATTAGCACTCCAAACATTTAGCAGACAGACATTGTGAGTTCTTATAAAAGGTTTATGATAATTTGCCGAGGATGCACTGACAGACATGATTGCTGCTAGACTATAAGTTTTAAATTGCCAAACGACCATAAAGGGAGAAGTCCTTAATGAGCCAAAATGAAGCTCACGAGACAGCAATCAACGTAGGAACGCATGATGTCGTGTTTTGTATGTCTGTCGCCGACATAAAGACATATTGTTTTTGATGTGGATTTTCGGGAAAACTTTTGTAAACTTTTGTATCTATGTTTTGAATGAGGTCTGTATCCTTGTTAATTTTTGTGTCTATTCACAACAAATTAACAAATAGAGAAATTTGTGTTTTGTTGGAAGGGTGTAGTGTAGTGCGAGTTAATTTGCTGTGTTTGGAGAGAAAAACATGTCAATTAGTGAATGTAACAAAATGAACTTTAAGTCTTATATGCACTATTCTAGTTAGATTCATGATATAAGCACTATTAACCATGAATGGTCACTGCTATTCATCATTCACTTGGTTAAGATATTTTATTATTGGAGAAAGTGAAAGAAAAAGCATTGTTTTTTAGGCCATATTCGCTGCTTTTAAGATGGTTTTTCACTGCTGGTATTGTCATCAGGCATCTGGGTTTTTCTTCTCCCAGTTTTTCTCGTATGTGTGGTTGATGAAGGATTCCACAATGACTCGTTCATTCGTTTCAGCACATGATACTACATTTGCCAATGTCAGCTAATAGCTAATCCTCGCCTGACCGATGGTTCTTTCCACTAGCTCTATGCCAAAAGAACCCAGAACTTATGTCTCATTTTCAAGAAAAACTAGGCAAATTTCGAAAGTCTTTGTCAGGACACGCGATTCAAGTTCATGGAAATCCAGTGATGTAAGCAACTCAAAGATAGAATTGACTCATCAACCGAAGCGGAAGACGTCGCATTGGTCAACGCAGCGACGTAATTACTTTGGGTAGAAAGGCTTCTAGTGAACCTAGGAATCGAGCTTAGATACGATACGCAGGGAATGCAACATGTATCTACCTTAAACTTACCCCGGTCCCAGACATGACCGGAAATATTTCAGAAACATTTCCGAAACATTTCCAGAAATCTTTCTGAAATATTTCCGACAATATTTCTCCCCGTCGGTCCTACACATGTCCGGAAAGTTCATTCATGGTTAGCGTGAAACGTAGCTGAAATCAGAGCTGCTTTTTATTCATAAGCCTAATTTTCGAAAAAAAAATTGTCCAATGATGCCACCACTCCACAATCCGCACCAAACTGTCACTTTCTGTGGATACATTGGCTTCTCGACAATAACGTGCGAGTTTTCCGAGCCCCAGATGCGACAATTTTGTTTGTTAACGTAGCCGCCGAGATGAAATTGCGCCTCGTCAGAAAAAATGATTTTGTCGCCCAAAATCGTTGTCCAATTCAAGCTGCTCTAAAGCTCAAATTGTGAAGCGATAACGAAGCAGATAGTCTTGCGTCTTTAATTGCTGAGTCAATTGAACCTTGTAAGCGAGTAATTCGAGATCTTTGTGCAGAATTCTCCTCAAGCTAGTGCGTGAAATGTTGAGCTGTTGAGATCGACGGCGAGTTGATGTTCGAGGAGTGAGTCTCACACTCTTAGCTACAGCAGCCAGATTCTCATCTGTGCGCACCGTACAACGGCAGGGGCCATAAGTGCTGTCCACTAGTATGCCAGTCTCAAGAATTTTTTGCACAAACTTGCGTACAGCAGGTGCAGTAGGTGCTTCATTCCGGCCAAAAATAATTATCAAAAAACGCACTGTTTGGACTACACAGCACTCACTTTGGAAATACGTTTTCAATATTTCCCAACGTTGTTCAAGCGTAAAGCGACTCATTTTATTCCGCAGAGGTATGATACTGACTTTTTGTCAAGATTTCGAGCTGGAAACAGCTTGCAGTGTCCAAATAACCTAGGATTTAATAAGAAACCACTAGATGACCCACCCTATATATATATATATATATATATATATATATATATATATATATATATATATATATATATATATATATATATATATATATATATATATATATATATATATATATATATATATATATATATATATATATATATATATATATATATATATATATATATATATATATATATATATATATATATATATATATATATATATATATATATATATATATATATATATATATATATATATGCAAATATGATTTTTTGGCTGAATCGATTTTAATAAAAAAATTGAGTCTTTTGCCATTATAAAAAACGTCGAATGTCAAGGTTTTGTTGTACCCAATGAAAAAAATTATTATGTATAAATCACCGCGGTTTATTATGTTTCGATTGCTCAGAATAACTATTGTGCTTATTTTCATCGCAGAAAATCAATGATTAAAAACCAACTTGAAAGATTCAAAGTGCGTGAAGCTATCTTACTTAATTATCTTACCGCTTGGAAGCAAGCCACTGCCATCCCAATTCAAAAACCTGGAAAGAGCCCTAGTTTAACTGGCAGCTACAGGCCTATAAGTTTATTGTGCTCGCTTGGGAAAATGTTCGAAAAGGTGGTGCTGAGCTGTATCAACCAATTCACATATGCCAGAAGCATTCTTCCCGAATTTCTGTTTGGTTTTCGAAAGGGGTACTCAACAAATCACCAACTATTCAGAGTAACAAGAGATATCGAAAGAGCATTTGCATTGAAAGAATCATTGAAAGAATGATCACACTAGACGTTGAAAAGGCGTTTGATAACGTCTAGCATGAAGGGCTTCTCTACAAACTCATTCAGCATGCAATTCCACTTTATTTGGTGAAGATAATACAGTCCTTGTTAAGCAATCGCAAATTTGTTGTCAAGATAAAAAGTAGTCTTTCCTCACACCGACAAATTCCTACTGGCCTAGCACAGGGGTTCTGTCTCAGCCCTATCCTTTTTAACATTTACACAGCTGGCATCCCCATGAGTCCCAACTGTAAACTCGCTATCTTCGCAGATGATTACTCTGCTGCTAAAGATTCTGAGCTGGTAATTTCCCACCTAGAAGAACATTTCTCAAAGCTCTACCAATACTTTTTCAGGTGGAAAATCAAAATTAACACCGGCAAGACAAGAGCGATATTTTTTACTAAAAAACGAAAAAAGATCGAACATGCTGTCACGGTGTTTGCGATTTCCGCGAGTTAATTGATTAAAAAAAAATAATCTCTACCGTCCTCTGAAAGAGAGAACGATGGAAATTGAGCCGCAATAACAAAGCACTAAATTACCGGATACTGTGTTTTGTGTGAAACGAGGTTTAGAGTTAAATTAGTCTAAGACAGGGGGAAGCACAGCAGATACGAAATCGACGACAATATAAATTGAATGAGCGTTGCGCGAATACGTCGACTCAGATCAACACCAAGAACATAATTGGACACCAGACAACCCGCAGACTAAAAGCGTGATATAGGCCGAGATATAGATATAGATCCACATGACAGAGCAGCGTATGGGCCGTATTGTTTGGATCGGTGAACCCGGACCTACACTCAAAAAAAAAATATATCGCTGACAGATATAAAACGACGGAAATATAATATATCTCACATGAGTATATGGGTGTATTTTGAAAGACATAATATATTCACGGCAGATATAATATAAATATTTATCGTATGTAAGCAGAAAAAAGCTCAGGGGATTGCCCTTTGAAGCGAGTGCTTAGCCATGGCGGTAAGGAGACACATATGGGAGAAGCCGATAACAACTATTCCATTATTCTTCTAAGTGCCACATTTATTTCTCATTTTCAAAAGCGCTAATGTTATTCTTAGTCGCTACTAAAGCTTTAATGTGGCACTTAATCAATGGAGCGCTGGTATTATGCCCAGTCGCTGACTGTTAAGACAACATAAGACGAACAAATACAGCCATGGGCACGGCGGGATTCGAACCCGCGGGCAGTAGATCGCTGCTTCGGACTGACGCGTTAGCGAGCTAAGCTACCGACCCTTTTGCAAGCTCAATCTCAAACTATAAACAAAAGATGCCCCATAATTAGAAACGAAAATAAACCATATATCTACGAAAAGCATATTACATTGTTCAGTGGTCATTTTATACCTCTCGCGTATATAATATACCAACTGTATGGATTTCATATCTTTCGCTACCAGAAAACAGAGAAACCCATATAGAACTTATACCTGGAGCGTGCATAATTATGATTGCTGTGTGCATATTTTGTGTACCCGAGTTATATTTTCTACCTGAAAGCCAAATTTTACTTAAAATGAGTATAACTCTGGATTTCCTTATACTCATAATACCTTTTAAATCAATAGTTATACCTGCTGCTTGTATATGTTATGTATCACACATAAATAGAACAAAAATATATTTGTAGGGGCAATTTTGTGCCCACTACAGTTAATTATGGCTATTACGGATATTATTATTTTTGCTACACATATAGCAGAGCGAATTTTTTTTTGTGTGTAGGCCAACGATTGACCTAATTATAACTGCCTTGGGACAGTCGCCACAGACATGGGTTGTGTTCGAGACCGACGAGCAGACCTGAGGCGGTGGCAATGACTACTGAGGCACACGCACTACAGTAGCAATAGTTCTAATTGCACTAGACCTTTAAATCGCGAAAAAGAAGGTCCGCAGAACGTAGCAACGACGACGATTATTTCCTCTTGAACACAAAATTTTATCTGCCAAATTGAACTCTGGTGGCACGGATTTTCCAAGGAGGAATGCAACACGACACAAATATCAATTACTCATCTTCACCCACAGCAATAAATAACCGGAATCGACCAAAATGGAGCGTGAGTTAACGCTTGAAATAGTTAATTTCATCGTCGAGAAGTCAGACGGCGGGTTGACATCGAGAACTGTCACGAGATGTCAGCTGACAATCGGAATGTGAGGTGAGATCTAGATGTCCCAAAAGTGGATCTCGTGGTGGAAATGGAATTGAACACCCAGTTAGGTGGGATTGAACTCGGTTGAGTACGATCAACGGGTTTGAAAATCCCGCTGCCGCCAAAAATCTTCCTGGGCACTGGCAAGTGAAAAATCGGGTCTCTTTGAATTGAACTGGGTAAGTGGACGGAAGTCCAAAGCTGAGGCGATCGATCGATATTTGAACATTCTTCTCTTTTGTCTTTTGAATTGAACTGGAGCTGGGACGGAGCTGGATAGTAACCAACTGATCAAACAGGAGACGGAGTAACTAGCATATGAGGGATTCGGCGTATTCTTTTGGTGATGAGTAAGATCACGAGCAGGATTCCAGTACGAGGAGAGTGAACATCAGATTGGTGGTACGTAAGATACGAGCTGAAAAATTCAAACAACGAGGCGTTAGTCGACGATTAAGCGCCCCAGCGAGGGAGAATTTCGATTCAGGCGATCCAGGGAAACATAAAGGTTAGGTAGTTTGTAAGGCCATTATTAATTAATATAGTTAATTAGAAACGTTAAATTCTGAATTCGAGTGTTGTGAGTTTGAGTAGTGTTTTTTTAGAGTATAAGTGAGATTACCATTAATGGTAACGCGTCTAATTTCTCCTTGAATTGTAGTGAAGTAGAAGGAATAAATTTCGGTATTGTGAATCCGGTATCGTTTGGTGTTTTAGATTCGGTGGTGTTATTTTGAAATCCGTCGCCCTCTTCTCGCTTCGGGGTAACGGACGAAAGGCGAGTTTTCAGTTTTCGAAGCGAGTGGCGCCCTACCCACCCCCTTCTCGCGAACAAAGGCCGCCTGAAAACCACCACCTGGGTGTTCCTGCCAGGGTAATTGAAACTTTAGTCGCGTTATTCGTCTATAACGGCAACAATGCCCTCTAGGAACCTCAACACTCTGGGTCAAAGTATAGAAGGGGTTGACGAGATTACGTATTTAGGAATAACATCCGCGTGTTGGCTCTTGTGGTGGAAGGTTGTAGTCGGAGAATTGCTGAGTGATTTGCTTTTCTCCGAAGGACGGTCTTTCTCTGAAATTGACAATACGTGTATCAACGTGTTTTAAACTGCGGATTCGTGTTCGATGCGTTGTTTGAGTCACTTGTGTGTTTGTGTTGTCAAGAGTAAAAATTTGGGGTCAAACCCACCATAAACGGCTGTTATCGTAAACCGATGGCTGATGCGTTATCGTTATAAGCCAACCTAATCCTCGTAAAACAGGATACTGAACTACTAAAAAAAAATGTAGGAATAATCCTCGACAGGAAGCTTAATTATCATGAACACAACGATAGCGCTTGCATAAAACTTTCAAAATGCTCACATGCACTCTATCCACTTCTTAATCGTAAGTCAAAGCTGTCACTCAGTAACAAAATATTAATTTGTATGGAGCACCGATTTGGGGCACTTGTGCATAAAAGCAGACTACATTTATTCGCTCAGAATAAATGCCTAAAAATGATCGGCAACAAACCTTTCTATTAATCGACTCGCAGGCTACATATTTTTACGGGTGTTAAAATGATTAAAGAAATCGTAAAGAAGCAGCGAAGAAATTTCTTACTTAAGTCCAATACTTCCAGCAATCCTCTAATTTTATCGCTCCTACATGAAATGTAGTAATCAATGCAGAGGCAAGCTAAACTTAAGCACATTAATCTCAGTATTAGCATACATATAGAATAAGTTCAGTTATAAAAAGGAGTAAGTTAGAAAAAGTTAAAATAAACTAAGGCTAATGTAATATTCAAAAATGCATATACAAAATTTTTCTTGTGCTTACAAGCTAACTATCATTAATTCAATATATGCATCAAAGTTGTAAAGACGATAATTGTCTAAAACTGTGTATTAGCCATCCCCAATAGTGTAACTGTAATAATATGCGGAATAAATTGAATTGAATTGAATATTGTTCCTTGTATTATATAAAACAATATTTTCGTCCGGGAGAGGAATGTATGTATACGCATAGTGTACCTCCCATGCATGTTTATGAATCTAGGGTTAAGAGAGCAGCCGAGCTTGTGTTCGCCCACTACATCGATGGGAATACAAGCGTTTGAAGCACATTGATGTAAAGTAAAACTTTTTCCAAAACCTGGCGAAGAAGAAGAGGATCGCCACTAAGGAGCAGATAGCCGACATGTTGACGAAAGCACTTCCTAAGTATTAGCATGCAGCGCCGTGGAAGACTTGGACTAGCGAAAGAAGTCTGCACACGGCCCAACAATTCTGCAAACAAAATTTTAATCTAAGTGAAGATACTATCATCAATGCGTTCATACGACGCTCTAAAGCGGACAACATTCCACCGTTAGTAATTCAATTTCGAACATCACTCGCTGCAGTACAATTTTTGGCAAAGCATAAAGGTAGAAACGCTCTGGAGGATAAAGTTTACTACATTAACCCGCATTTAACTCCAACATTGAGAAAATTATTGTGGATGGCTAAGTCTAAGGCTAAGGAAGCTAACTACAAATACGTATGGTTCCGAGATGGAGTAATCCGATGCCGAAAAAATGATGGAGACCGTATCATAGTCATTAAATCTGAAGCCGACCTGGATTTTTTAGTTTAAGCTCTATATTATTACCGCTGTTATGCAAAAAAGTTTCATTTTTCCTTCTTAAACTATACAATAATTTTCTCACAGCTAAGAACAATTTATTGTTCATATATTCTCACCTTTTCTCTTATTCTATTTTTATTTCTTTTATTTCCAACGACTTTCATATTTTCATAAATACACACACATCTCTCCATTGCACAATGCACAATCTAAATCAAAGCAAAACCAAAGAAAAACCTAGCTTAACTTTATTCTTTCTAAATCTTATACGTCTCACCTTTTTTTCTCTCTTTGAGGGCATAGCCCAGATAAGTCACTGCATTAAATATTCTTTGAGTTCTTATGTAAATGGCTAATGATCTACTGAACTGTATAGAGGAATGTACAGCGTTCACGGAATGGACATGCGGCAATTTAATTGATTTCGCAAAACAAGCAGATCTAGATAGTACAGAGCATTTCAGTATATTCCACACCAACATTAGGAGCCTTAACAAAAATTTCAATGAGCTTATTTTGACACTTTCCGACATTGAAAACAGATTCGACGTATTAGCTTTGAGTGAATGCTGGAATATAGCGAATCTTCAATGCTTCCAAATAAATGGTTACACGGGCTTCAAGTCTGAAAAAATATTAAATCAAAACAGCGGCGTTGCGATTTATGTTAAAAACCTACATAGCGTGAATAACTTTGAGGAACTTAATTTTTCTGGGGCGACAGCAATATCAGTGGACATAACATTATTGAATAAAATTCCCATAAAGATATTAGCCATATATAGATCACCAGGTCACTGTGAAAACACTTTCCGTTTTGAGCTTATTGACTTGCTATACAATATCAAGCATGAAAACGTTGTTTTGCTAGGGGATATCAATATCAATTTGTTAAATCTTTCACTAAGTGAGTACATAAACTCGTTAAATGAATTAGGGTTTCATTCATATGTGAACCAAAGCACTAGAGGGGAAAATTGTTTAGATCACATATTTTCTAACCTAAAACCTGTATTATTTGGTTCCATCGAGTCTGCAGTGGTTGACACGGGAATCACTGATCACAAGAGTACGGTTCTACTTCTGAAGTACAAGTCAAGGGAAAAAACTCCAAAAGCTGAAGAGCCAACGATCACCAGAAAAATCAATTTTCCTCTATTGGTAGACTTTTTAGCCAAGGAAACTTGGACCTCAGTTTTGTTTGGTGGTAACGTAGACGAATCTGCCCAAGCTTTTCACAACACCCTCTGTACCGCTATTGACAGAAGTAGCACATCCTTTCCTCAAATTAAAAAAAAATGTCGTAAACTTAAACCGTGGATAACAGCCGGACTTGTAAATTCTATAAGAACGCGTAACAAGCTAGGAGTAGCTCTGCGAAAAAATCCCAATAACAATAGTTTAAAGCTATATTTCAAAAAATATAGAAACAAATTAAATCACCTCATTTATATAACGAAGGCTAATTATTTTAGAAAAATTTTACAAAACTCCGAAAACGATGGGATGAAAGTATGGAAAGCTATCAACTTAGCAACAGGACGAAAAAAGTCAATAAGCCACATATCCAATATAAAAACGGACACTGAATTGCTATCAGTAAAGGATAGTGCAGAACAAATTGCTAATGCTTTCAACCAGCACTTATGCAATATCGGGAAAAACATGGCGCAAAAAATTGCCAATACAAATAATCATACATCAACTAGTGAATCATTTCATTCTGCATCGCCAGGAATGATTAATCCTGTTTCTGAGGATGAAGTCATTTCAATCATCGAAAATATGAAAGGCAACTCGAGCCCAGGGTTTGATAACATCACAGTAGAATGCCTCAAGAAAATTAAAACTTTTATTAGCAAACCTCTAGCACATCTTGCTTCACTCAGTTTCGATTGCGGAATCTTTCCGCAAATTTATAAAACAGCAATTGTAACACCAATTCACAAGGCTAATAGTAAATTAGATGTTAATAACTACCGCCCAATTTCTTTGCTGTCTAACATATGCAAAGTTATAGAAAAACTTGCAAAAAAACGTTTAATGACATTTTTAAATAGGCATAATTTCATAAATGAAAACCAATTTGGTTTCAGACCAAAATTTAGTACCCAAGATGCGCTGGCAAAATTAACAGGTTTAGTTGCAGAAGCTTTGGACAAAGGACGAAAACCATTAGCTGTATTTCTAGATCTAGCAAAAGCATTTGATTCCATCCCCCATAAAATGATTGTTGCTAAACTTTACAAATATAATTTTGATTTAAAATGGATTATATGGATTGAAGACTATTTGCGAGACCGTAAGCAATATGTTAAAATCTTGGGAAAGCAAAGTAAAGTTTTAAACTTCGAATACGGAATTCCTCAAGGGACTGTACTAGGCCCTATTTTATTTCTGATCTATGTAAATGATATCTTTGCGCAACATATCAAAGGGCAGCTAATATCTTTTGCTGATGATACAGTGCTTTTGATAGAAGCAAATAGCTGGCATGAGGTAAAAGTTAATACTGAATATAGCCTTTGTTTACTTAATGAGTGGCTAAGAAATAATTCCCTTACCTTAAATGTACAAAAAACACAGTACATAGCCTTTGCTTCTACTCAACGTGGGATACCTGAAGGACTAACGGTAACGATTCATTCGATGAACTGTGCAACTGGCTGCCTTTGCCCTCCTTTGCAGAGAGTTACCAATACTAAATATCTGGGCGTAATCATAGACCAACATTTAAGGTGGGATCAGCATATTGAAAATGTTGTAAATAAATTAAGAAAAATTATTCCGATATGCTTCGAGGTTCGTTCTTTTCTGAGCAAGCACACAAAAAGAATGTTTTACTTTGCTTTGATACATTCTAATATTCAGTATGGAATTGTTGCATGGGGCTGTGCATCACAAAATGCTTTACTCCCACTGAAAGTTATGCAGAAGTCTTTACTCAAAATCTTATTGCACAAGCCTAGACGATTTAGCAGTGAACAACTCTTTAGTTCAATCAATGTTTTATCAGTGGAGCAAGTAAATCAATTATGTACGGTGATACAAATATTTAAAGAATTTGCTGCCGGTAAACTCCAAACTAATACAAATAGAACGAGAGGTGGTAGCGAAGAGTTTTTGTTACTTCCAAACCGTATGACGCAACTAGGTCAGAGCCATTATACATATATAGGAATAAAACTTTTTAATAACTTGCCAAGGTCCATCAAGAGAGCTCATAATTTAGAAATGTTCAAAAAAAAACTAAAAGAATTATATTACGAGAGTTAGCAATAAATTCGCTCTCTTTATCTTTATCTCTCTCTCGCACACACACTATTTCGTTGTTTTTGGTTTATGCGTTGGTCTTAAGATAATGCTTTGGCTGGGTGTGTTTTTTACTAATATGCTTCTTTTCTCTTATTTTTATATTGTTCTAGACATTAAATTATTGCTTTCATTTTATTATTTCACACAAGCCTGTGCGAATTTTATTTTATTGTGCCTAATATAACGTAGACGGTCTTACTCGGCTATGTATTTTCTTTTTTCCTTTTTTTTAATATTTTTTTTATTCAAACATTAAATATTATTTATGTATATATTTTATAATGAACTTGAATCGCTTCTTTCTTGTAATTGTATAATTTGAAATGAAAAATTATCTACAACTCCTCACTCCTAATACAAGGTTCCTTACCTTAAAAGGAGGAGTAGTGTATTAAAATTGAATTCTTATTCTGTAATTTATTGTCATGTTTTGAAAATAAAGCACTATATATAAAAAAAAAAAAAAAAAAAAAAAAAAAAAAAAAAAAAAAAATAGAAACAGTGATTTTTCATTCATTCAGAAAGTTTATTTGGTTATTTTCAAGTCAGTAAATTTATTTTACTTGATATTTGATTGAAGAAGGAGCTATAAGATTATATTCAAAGTTACCTCCAAAGGTAATAAGTAAGCTTCGCCTTCTATTCGAAAAAAAGTAAAAACTAAATCAACCTTATTTTAACGTGCACAAATGTTTCATTATTTTATATTCAGCCTCCGTTACCTGCCATAATAATTCCACACTACCTATTTCGCAACCATTACGAAAGTGTTGAAGGTATTGAGTCGAAGATTCAAAAAGAAAAACTTCTTCTACTGACTGATTGACTATTTTCAGTTTATTTACTGTTCTGACGAAAACTCAACTACTCACTATTTAATATCAACCCTTGGTAGACAAACTTTCATAAAGTAAACGATTCAGTAATTAAACATTTATCAGCGTTCGAAACTCTGCAATATTTACAAAGTTGCTAAAACTTTGTCGGATAGCGAAAACACTCTTTATTTATAGCTGACCTCGGTTAGTCGGTTGAATTAAACTCTCAGAGCTCGTTTGCCAATCACACAGACAACTACAGCAAAAACGTGTCCGTAACCCATCGGAAATCTAAACAAAATTCACCAGCTCAGATTCGTGCAAATATTGACATTCACTGGCGACATGGCCATTTCGCTGCAAAACCTACCGCCCCAGTCAACAATTCCCAGCCAAATGTTTCGAAATCGGAAATAAAATGAAATTTTCCTGCGAGACAGCGCTCTGAGCATTTCATTCTCCAATCGTTAGGATCGCAAAGAAAAGATCCGTTGAAGATGCCACAACACAGCACAGCGCCGTGTCGGCACTTCCGCTACTTACCATAAATGCTGCGTTTTTCACTTGAACATTTTCCTGGCAATATCTTTAATATCTCAAACTACTTCCGTGAGCGGCGAGCGATGAGCAGTTGAACAAAAGCCCAAGGCAACTACGAAGCATTTCGACTTGCTTAAAAGAAAAAGACCTGAATACTGGAATAAGCACTTAAGTCTAGACTTTGGAGGATGTTTCCGTGAATGGGGTGCAGAAAATTGATACTAAATTATTCACGAAACCTAAACGACATCGTAGGTTTTCATGAAGCGTCGGAATTGCTGTCTTCTCGATCTCCACACAACATTCGAACGTGCCGGAATGCAAAAATGCTGCTGCACATTTATAAGCTTTTGAGTAAAAACTAGTGCACGAGTTTCGATAGTATCTATGTTTCAGTTATCTTCACAGATGAAAGAGCACCAGGCTGATTTTGACTTTATCCGCTGAAAGTATTATGAAGATGCTGAAAACTGAAAACAACGACTACAACTTCTTTTGGTATGTAGAAGGAGCAATTGCAGTTGCATTTGAAGGTAAGCGTGCTGTTACGGAACTACGGTTGCATAATGAATATCATATTAAACGTTAGCAGCTTAAACATTTTTGAGCTTGAAAAGGAATTCAGATAGCGATTTAATCTATTTTCTGCATGAAATGGTCGCATTAAAGGATATAGCAATAGAATTTCCTGTTAAATGAAATACTGAATTCTTTGAAGAAATACTCTTCCTTACTGTTGTTCTTATCAATACGATTTTGAGGTGAAAAAAACTAGGTTGATCATAATGTGATTTCAATTAAAGTTTCGATAAAATCCAACATATTCCGTAATATTTGAAAAATAAATAAATTAAAATATAAAATTTAAAAAAATCTGGCGCATCGGAACCGCTAGAAAACTGAATTTCGAAGAAATTGTCTTTGAGTAACCAACAAATTTGGGAAGACGTTATACCCTTTTTTTAGTATCATATCAACCATTCCTTATCCAAAGCAACAAAACCCAACTATAACATAGATGATGAAAATGTTCAGTGCTGGCAACATTTTTCCAACGAAGCAGCAATAAGTTTACCATACCAAGATCAAACTTCAATCAACTTAACCTTTGAATTTCGTTCTCATCGCAGGATTTCATCGAAAGTTTCAGCGGTTAAACGTTGTTTAAGGCTGCCATCCGAAAAATTTTCAAAACTCGGAAAATTTAAGGAATAGATTCCTTATTTTTATTGCAAATGCTTTACATTTGAGTATGTGATTTGAAGCATCTGTTGGTGCAATATTTACGAAAATGTCCGATGCTGGTTACTCTGTGTTAGCAGCAAAGCAAAATACTCGCCTATACCAAATCTGCTTCACGTTAAGTTAAGCCCACCCTGTGAATTTCGTTTCGACTGAATCACTACGCTGGAAGTTATACAGGTGAAAAGAATTTTAGGGTTTCCACCCTCAACACTTTTCAAATTTTCAAAACGTTAATATTTGTTGTTAATTTTCATTGCAGGATCATTCCCATTTGCAAATCTAATGGCATAATCGCTTAGCAAAGAGATTTCAAAAAATTACATAAATGGTCATAGCTGGCAGGCCTTTCATAATTTTTTTACAAAATTCCTACGACATTTGGTTTACATTCAGGTCCATTTACTGCATAAACTTTGTTTTGATTTCATGGCTGGACCGGAAGTTACAGGGAAAAAAGCTTTATTTAACTGAGCAAATTTGCAAAATTCAGGAGACAAAAATCAATATAGCTGGCAACTCTATTCTAATTTTTCTACTAAATTTTGATCAAATGTTGTCTGGGATAAGCTGCAAATATTGTGTGAATTTTGTTGAAATCTGACAGGCTGAAGCGGAAGCTATAGGCCAAAAAGCAGGTTTTTTCTCAGTGATTTTTCAAGATGGTACCACTGCCACAGTGTTGCCTGCATTTCAAAATCACTTTTATCAGACCTGGTCCTAGTTAATACCAATATGCCCTGGGAATTTCATTTTGATTAGATAAGCCGGTCATCAGTTCCCATGAACAGAAATTTCGAGTGCTGAAAATAAAAGTAATTTGGTGATGGGTTGCCGTTCTTGTGCAAACCGGAATTTAGGAAATTTTGGTTTGACATGATGGATAACGGTTAAAATATAAAAAATTGTCAAACGGCAAAAAAATTTCAGGAGGGTCGTTGATTTTAACGATTTGTTTTCAGGAACCTGCCGTAGCTACAGGGTTACCTGCACTGTCTTGAAAATATATATGTGTTAAGTCTTGGTCAACATCAACACGCTCTGCAATTTTCATGATGATTTAATATTTTTGTCAGAAGTTATGACAAATTAAAATTTGCAAAAAAAAAATCCTTGCTTACTTTTAGGCACTCAGCACCCACACGGATCGAAATTTCCAATTCTTTATCACAGACAAGCTTAGAACATAATAAGCTTTCATTCCCAATACTTTTTTAGCAAAAATTTACACTGCTTGGAAATATAGGAGTACTTGAAAATTCACTAAAATGCCCGCCACCACCAAAGGGTTAAGAATGTCTGAACTCTAGCAAGTCATGGACCTACCTACTATATACATCTATGTTCTCCAAAAATTTCAGCTCAATCGGTTCGGCCACTCCAGAGATTCATTTATATATATATATATATATATATATATATATATATATATATATATATATATATATATATATATATATATATATATATATATATATATATATATATATATATATATATATATATATATATATATATATATATATATATATATATATATATATATATATATATATATATATAAAGAAATATGAATTTTCGTCGAAACGAGTTTAATCCTGAATTTTCTTCGAAAATTGAGTAGTTAGAATCCTAATGCATAAAACAGTGAGTCCTGGTGAGACGAAGCTTTTTTTGTTCACGAGGGAAACAAAACTGGAAGGACTAGTGCTTCTTAATATGAAAGGTGTGATTCTTCAACTTTCAGAGGAAGTCAAATATCTTGCAGTAATCGTGGAAAAAACACTTATGTGGAAGAATCATGTCGAAGTGAAGCTTATTCGTGCTTTAAATGCTTTCGAGCAGTGCAAGAGAGCCAACAGTCTAAGTGACAATCATAAGGCCGATGATCGCATACGCATTCGTGGAACTGTGTGTAAAATAAAACTTTTTCCAAAACCTGGCGAAGAAGAAGAGGATCATGAAGGTGTGGTGCCATCAGTACGCCTCCCGGTGCGGCCCTTGATGCGCTTCTCAAGCTGCCTCCTATTGACATTCAAATTTTGAGTGTGCCTACCCATAGAGTAACTCATCTTGGCCTTTGGGTAGGAAACGATGATGTAGAGGAGGCTGCTCTGTTAAGGGTTGAATGAGTGAGATCTTCCCTATTCTCACTATGTCTTCGGACGCTCAATTGCCCTTTCTTGACTTCGGGAGAAGGTACGAAGATATCTTCTTGAGCAGATGTGACTGGGAGGATCCAAATGTCTATACGAAGGGATACTACGAGATCTTCTCACGGACGACTCGAAGACAGATGTTAGATCTGGAGCTAGTGTCTATCTGCATTTATCGAATGACAGTGGCGCTTTTCTCTCGGAGAAATATTCAAGCAGAAATATCCGCTACCTTGAGAGCTGCCTGCTGCCCAATTGAAAAAACAGCGGAAGAAAAAACTCATTGCTATTTGCAATGACAGTCAAGTTGCGCTGCGTAAACCCCTGACTACTTCGAAAATTGCTCAAGAGTTCAGGGCACGATTGAATTCTGTCGTCAAGTTTAATAGAAAGCACCTGCTCTGAGTACCGGGGCACTGTGGTGTACGCCATTGCGAAGCAAGGATTGAGGCTTGATGACCTCTGTTCATGCTGCCTAGAAGAGGCCGACTCGGCGGAGCATTTTCTCTGTGAATGGCCAACGTTTACATATCTATCATTAATCCTAGATTTTTTTAGGAAGTCTGAAAAGCTATAGTGGGGGTGGTGTGGTATGAGTACAATGTGTCTTTTGGCCTGAGTGCTTAGAGGTGCCAGGTGCCTCTCCTCCAATCCAAACAGCCAAATACATTACCCAAGACAGCTTGCCAAGCTAGTTGATAATTTGTCATTAGTACTGCTCCATCATAAATTTGTGCTATTAACTTGCCCTAAGAGAAAGAAAAACAGCTATTGAAAATATGTCCTCAAGAAAAGTGTATGATGAAATGTCAACTTTTGCATCCGCAAAAAATTAAAAGGGTGTCTTGTGCTTATTGCTCTTATCGATAAGTCAGATGGCAATTGAAAATTGTGATCAACTACATACGCCACATGTTATGACAAATAATGTAATAACAAATACTGCCTGACCAATACCAGATTTCATGTCATTCAAAATAACAATCGAAATTAATTTGATTATGTCATTTTTTATGTTAAAGCAGATTTCTTTGAAAATGGTTGGATATTTCAAATACCTCTTAGAAGACATACACTAATGGCCGAGATGAGGAGCTTGTTGACTTTATCCTTGCCCACGACCTTTTCATCGCCAATACTGGTAACGAACCAACCTTCCTTACTTCAAACCGCAGGGAGGCTCTTGATGTTACTTTGATTAGTGGGTGGCACTCGCATCTTCTCCGGGACTGGATGGCTCTACAGGAGTTTTCATTCTGTGATAAAAGGTACATATCGTATAACGTAGCTGGCCGCAGCTCTACTGTGCAGGTAGCCTTTATTAAGAAAGAGGACAGACTGGAAGCTATTTAATTCTCTGGTACGATCCTCACTGCAAATTGCTCCTAGGAGCATTGACTGCTGCCATGAATTGGATTGTGCGGTTGGCACCCTTACTAGTGCTCTCAACTCCGCCTCTAGGGAACCATGTAAGCCACCCACAGCCAGGAGCAAACTTAAGCTTCCCTGGTGGAGTATGAAGATCAGCATCCTGTGGAGAGAATGTAGGAGAGAGTTAAATAGCTCGAAAAGATCTAATGACTGGTCGCTGTATAAAACGAAGCTAAAGGCTTTTAAGTATGCCGTACGAAAGGCAAAGAGGTCCTCATTGAGATTTTTCTGTGGAAACGTAGAGAGTCTCAGAAAGGCAAATCGCTACCATGGCTCAGGGAGATTCATAACGCTTGTTCATGGAAGTTCATGGAAGTATCGCTACCATGGCTCAGGGAGATTCATAACGCTTGCCTACGCTTCTCGCATGTTCCCACCAGCTGGCGGGAAACTAGAGTTGTGTTTATTCCTAAAACAGGAAAAGTTTCTCATGTTAAACCGAAGGACTACCATCCAATAAGTCTTAACTCAGTCCTGCTTAAGATTTTGCAAAGGATCATTGATTACCATATTAAGAGATCAATCGATCCTATTTTGATCTCGCAGTCACAGAACGACTATACCAAAGGTAAATCTGTTGACACTGCTCTTCATGTCCTTATTGAGCAAGTTGAGAAATCTCTTGCTCTCAAGGAATATACGCTTGTCGCCTTCTTGGACATCGAGGAAGCCTTCAACAACGTACATTCTAACGCAATTCTTGAGGCTCTCTCGGTGCTGCATGTGGACGAGCGGTTGATTGCTTTTATTGTGCAGCTTCTCAAAAGTAGAGTGGTAATCTCTTCCCTGGGGAGTGCCAGCGTAAGACGAGGAGTTAGTACGGGCACACCTCAGGGTGGACTACTCTTTCCCCTGCTGTGGAACATCACGGTGAATACTCTTCTAATGAGGCTGGACCGTGCCAGCTGCAAAGTGATTGCTTATGCAGACGACATAGCTGTAGCAGTGTCGGGAAAGTATTTATCTACGCTACCGGAGAGGCTAAATCACTCTCTTGACATACTTTCACGTTGGAGCCGCGAGTGCGGCTTGAATGTGAATCCTAATAAAATGGAACTGGTGCTGTTTACAAGCAAGTACAAAGTTCCTTCTTTTGAGTTACCCAAATTGAATGGGGTTTCCATTAACTTGAGCCATTAATTGAGCCATTCCATTAACATTAACAGGTACTTATGGCTGATCTTTGACTCGAAGTTACTATGGACCTAAAATGTAGCAGAAAGAGCTCGAAAGGCTTTCAACGCACTTTACTGCTGAGTTTAGCAGTAAAAACTGCCAACTTCAATTTACTTTACACTCTGAACTACAAAAAATATATAATATGTGATGACTGAAGATTTGACGTTTTCAAGCTATTTAAATAATAACGAGAAAATGACTCTTGACGCGTTTTGGGATAAACCGAGTTTGGTTGAAAACAATTTAGGCGAATCAGTGTCAACTGCTGCCTTTCATTCATGTTGATTTTAATAGCTGTACTTCATAGTTTACCTGAGAACGAGGTTTTTCTGTATTAAACTTGGATGGCTATGTAAAGAAAAACTGATGAGTTGACAAGAGATTAGAGGAATTTTGGGAAGCAAGAAATCAAACAATGTTTGAGTGTTACTGTATGACATACTTACCCAAAACATATCCTTTTATTCATCATATTCATCAAATCATCAATATTCCGATAGATATATGGTTTCTTTTTAAGCCGGAGAGTTATTGTTTTTTTTAATTTAAAACAGTGACTTTTCCCAAAAATAATCTGCGCTCAGTATTAATTTCGTGAAAATTTTGAGCGCATTCGCAAAGAACCCACATTTTGTAATAATTTTATTTTTCAATGGCATTATACAGATGAAAACAAAAAGCAGAAGCAATTTGTGATTTTTTTGCGCTATATTATTGAATAAATATAGTGGCTCCAAATTAAGATTTTTTTGTATTATTATTATTTATAGTTTCAGTACTTTGACCCAAATATATCTTTGGGTACTTTTTGGTACATTTTTATCAATATGGATACACTATTTGAAGAAATTTGATACGACTGAAAATTTGGGAGTGGGAGCACTGCTCCCATCCTCCCCACACGCGACACCCACTCCCCACCACCCAAATCTGCTACAAGAGTAAACTCTCAAATCCATCTGCCTGTGGGCTGTGGTGCTCCTCCCGGTACATACTTCTCATATGGGTTCAGTCTTCGAATAGACAACTGTTGACTTATATCTTCTGTACGAATGTGATAAAGTAAGTTACTTGAACCTTACTTTTCCATATTTGGAATAGTCTTTTCTACTTACCGTATTTTTCTCGATCAATATTCTTCGTTTAAATTGTACCCCAACAGACCAAACTACATTACTTTGACGACATACGATTCTGTAATTCTTCCAATGGCGCTTAGTCCTCAGAAATTTTTGAAGTAGCATAAAAAGATTTTAGATTTATTACTACCCAATATAATACCCTAAAGCTTGTTGTTTGTGCCACAATTCATTGCAAATTTTGAACAAACTTTGAGTGAAAAAATCATGAACACATAATTGATATTTTTTGCATGATAGTCCAGTCATTTTAGCATAAAAAAGGGATCAACCTCGGAATGGGAGATAATAAGCTGAATTTTCGTACCTACTATCATTTTGGCGTTATAAAAGCTCTCTCAAAAGCAGTGGCGGCTCGTCAGGGGCGCCAGGGTCGGCCCGGCCGTACCAAAAGAATTGACTAATGTCACCCAAAATAAGAAAGATAAATAATTAATGTTAAGCACTTTACTACTGCAAATTGATTTCCTAACACCTTATTTAATCTTAAGTTTTTCATTAGCCGCGTATACAATCTCAGATCAAATCAGGAGTTACATCGAAATAGTATAGTGTAAACGAATAAACGACCCGTTTGCATTCCACCGTTTTCATCTCAATCTTGCTTCAATCCTGGTTTGTGTAAGCAGCTGTCTTGAGCAAAACATCAAGCAAGTGCATCGTTTCAACGACGGCCAGTCAACGGTCCTCCCAACTTTCATCATTCCGTTCAAACATATGTACATACGAGTACGATGCATCATACACCCAACGAAGCGGTGGCCGCATCATACCCGCAAGTACAAGCAAAAATCAAGCAAAGACACGGCCGAAATTGCGGCCCGAACCAAACTGGCCGAGTCTGATTACAGTCTACACTACTCCAAACTCTGCAGATACCCTCCATTTAAACTGCATTTTCATACTAGCTATTTAGTTGGGTATTTTGTAACGAATTTTACACCCCGCATATAGATGAGGCAATGCCAAAATTTCTGCGGCCAGTCGCAATTTGTTGATTAAGAACAGTATGTAGCGTAGACGCTCTGCAGCAACTGTACATTTATTACAATTTGAATTGTATTACAGTGAAAATATAAATATCTTTAATAATTTAAAGATAAAAAAGTATTAATTTTCTTCTTCGTCATCTTCTGGACGTTTCTGGAATTTCTGTTTCATCGTCATCATCTTCGGTGCCCTGAATTGTTTGACCATCCAGAATTTCAGGGTCAAATGCACACTCTTCCTCATAGTCACTTTGCAATGAAACAGCATTGAGGCAAGCTTGCCCATTACACGCCACACGCTAAAGTGTATTGCAACCCCGATTTTCTACACCGGCACCGTAGACCACATCCGTTCTTACAATTACAAAATAGAGTATTAGGTAATTCATCGGGAGCTGGTGATAATATTGTTGTCATTGGCTCCAGGAATTCATTTTGGAGCACCCAACCCCATTCCTGGGGTTCTAAATCATGTCCTAACCATTTTTGAACTTGGTAAAAGACACGGTTTATATGCTGATGGACTGCTGCACTTGTCGGTGGAAGGTTAGATAACTGGACAGGTTTATGAAGTTTCGTGGATTTAATGAACTGACTATATCGAAGCTGATCGATATTATCCTCAGATTTTGGAGCATTGTATATCGCTAGTAAAATCCGAATTCCATTTTCGTATAATTTTTGAACAGGGCAGTTTTCTTGTATATATAGGGGTCTGAATTCTCATTTCAGTTGTAAACGTCTTAGAAATAGGTCGTATTACAGGGATCCGTCTTCCCAATTATAATCATAATAGAAAAAAAAACAAAACTCTAGCGCATCAGAACCGCTAGAAAACTAATTTTCGAAGAAATTGTCTTTGAGTGACCAAAAAATTTGGAAAGACGTAATACACTTTTTTGTAGAATCATATCAACCATTCCTTATCTCAAGCAAAAAAAACTCAACTATAACACAAATGATGAAAATGTTCAGTGCTGGCAAGACTTTCCCAACGAAGCAGCAATAAATCTACCATAAAATGATCGTGCTTAATCAACCTATCCTTTGAATTTCGTTCTCATCGGAGGATTTCATCGAAAGCTTCAGCGGTTAAACGTTGTTTGGTTCTTTATTTTTATCGCAAATGCTTTGCATATGAGTATGTAATTTCAAGCATCTGTTGGTGCAATATTTACGAAAATGGCTAATGCTGGTTACCCTGTGTCAGCAGCAGAGCAAAATATATACCAAATCTGCTTCACGTTAAGTTAAACCCAACCAGTAAATTTCGTTTCGATTGAATCACTGCGCTGGAAGCTTTACAGGTGAAAAGAATTTTAGGGTTGCCACCCTCAAAACTTTTCAAATTTTTAAAGCGTTAATATTTGTTGTTAATTTTCATTGCAGAATTATTCCCATTTGCAAATCTAATGACATAATGGCTCAGTAAAGAAATTCCACAAAAATACAAAAATGGTCATAGCTGGCAGCCCTTTCATGATTTTTGTACGAAATTCCTACGATATTTACTTCACATTAAGGTCCATTTACTGCATGAACTTCGTTTTGATTTCTGCACTGGAACGGAAGCTATAGGGAAAAAAGCTTTATTTTGCTGAGCAAATTTGCAGGATTTATGAGACGAAAATCACTATAGCTGGCAGCCCTATTCTAATTTTTCAACCAAATTTTCACCAAATGTTAGATAGATTCAAGATTCAAGCACTGTGTGAGTTTTGTTAAAATCTGATGGCTGAATCGGAAGTTATAGGCCAAAAAGCTGTTTTTTTCTCAGTGATTTTTCAAGATGGTACCACTGCCACAGGGTTGCCCGCATTTCAAAACTACTTCTATCAGACCTGGTCCTACCTAATACCAACATGTCCTGTGAATTTCATTATGATCGGATAATCCGGTCGTCAGTTCTCGTGAACAGAACTTTCGAGTGCTGAAAATAGAGGTAATTTGGTGATGGGTTGCCGTTCTTGTGCAAATCCGAATTTTCAAAATTTCAATTTGACATGATGGACAAAGATCAAAATTTATCAATGATTTGCAACTTTTGCCAAAAAACAAAAATTTTTGAGGAGGGTCAGTGATTTGAAGGATTTTTTTTCAGGAGCCTGCCGTAGCTATAGGGTTACCCGTGCAACCTTGAAAACCCATACATGCTAAGTCCTAGTAAACATGAATACGCTCTGCAATTTTCACGATGATCCAATGTTTCGATCACAAGTAATGACAAATCAAAATTTGAAAAAAAATCCTTGCCTACTTTTAGGCACATAGCACCCACATACGGCTCAAAAATTTCAATTCTTTATCATAGGTAAGCTTAGAACATAATAAATTTTCATTCCCAATACTTTTTTTCAACCAAAATTTACACTGCTTGGAAATATAGGAGTACCTCAAAATTCACTAAAACGCTCGCCGCCGCCAAAAGGTTTAGGATATCTGAATTTGGGGAAGTCGTGGACCTACCTACTATATACATCTACGTTCTCCGAAAGTTTCAGCTCAATCGAATTGGCCACTCCAGAGATTATCTCGGAAAATCATTTTGCTGATATATATATATATATATATATATATATATATATATATATATATATATATATATATATATATATATATATATATATATATATATATATATATATATATGGTTATAAAGAAATATGAATTTTCGGCGAAACGAGTTTAATACTAATGTTCTTCGAACATTAGTAATAAGGATTTAAAAACTTACACATTTTAAAGATATAACACTTAATTATTTTTTTTACTTAAAATCTACTTTCAATAAATTACGATGTATAATAAGTGTTTCATTTAATGATTTTTCAGTAGCACAAAGTACGTAAGTATGATTAAATAAATATATGCAAAATGTTATTAAATACAATGTATTAACCGATAAAAAATACAAATAATTCAAAATTCAAGATAGTATTCACAGATATTCACGGCTGACCTTGCATTACAGTACGTATATCTGAGCGCTGCGCGTTCACCACCCTCTATCGGAAAAACGGTTGAGCGAATGAAAAATTATTTCAAATAAAAATTTTTGCAACTTCTATGCTCTACTATTTTTATACTAGATGTTAACATCATTCGAGCAATAGAAACTGAAATAATCACGAAAAACTGCTTTTTTGTACCTTTTACCTTGAATTATGACGCAGACACGAGATTTTATGAGACTTTTGAGACAACTTTTATAGCCCCAAAATGAAGGTATGTACGAAAATTAAACTTATTATCTCTCATTCCGAGGTTAATCGCTCATTTGACTGGACTATGAGTGTAAAATAAAATAATACCATATACCCTGTCTTAAAAAATGTTGCATTTTAACCCATTTGTGGTTTTTTAAATCGGCAGTGGCAGAGCCTCAATTTTAACGAATATGAAATAATTAGTCTCTTATCTCACTTCGCCCTGATTATCTTAAATCAGTCAAACCTGACTTATTCAGCATATTTATAATTTTTAATTGTTTCAAACGCTTTTATATTCCATCTTATGATATTGACAAAAACAAATCTGCACTTCAAAAATATATTTGAAATTATTAAGACTTGATAACTCCTTTCAAAGTTGACAAATTAATTTTGTTTTGTAGCTAGCAGCTGCTGAAAGTGCTGATTTTCACAATTTTAAAAGCAAAAATGCCAACAAAGTTTCCCCTTGTCTGGGAGAATTTTTTTTCACGAAACCGTACAAATCATTGTCGACAACAGTAATCCCTATATCCTTTTGTCGCTCTGTTCCACACGATAAAGACGAAACGCTCGTTGACATGAAACTTTCTAATTCCATCAGCGTCTTTCTAAAAGCAATGAAAACTTTTCAAAGCTTTGTTACTGGCTCTAATTTAATTTGAATATATTTTCGAAAATGGTCGCAGTGAGTTAATTTTCGGGAAGCCATTTCCCATATACATATTTTCAATCTCGTATTTATCGTCCCAAGAACTTTGTCAATCTTCGGAATGTTACCCTGTCCAAAATTCAAAAGAATTGATTCGGTTTTAAGTCAGTCATCTGACTTGATATTCGGATCACGTTTCCGACGCAAGGAGAATTCATAGCAGTGATTTTCACAGCCCTCATTTACTGTGGCTGTGAGGATAGTAAAAGTTTTTTTACGTTATCTTTTACGCACCAGAGCAGAATCTTAATAAAATAAAGCTCCTGATATTCGAAAATATAAACGAGAGTCAGCATCTGTGAGATTATTCGCTTTTATTAGATATATTTCTAGAAGAGTATGGAGGATCTACATCAAATATATACTATATTGAATGCCTTCAACATTAGATTCCTGATCAAAGAAATAAACTTGAAATAGTAACGTAACTCTTACTAAAGCCCTAATATTAAATTTCCAGACTATCTATTAATTTGAGTTAAAGTAAAGATTTGCCTGTCGTTCCTAGGATACCTCCAGCCTTTCAAGTGAAAAACGTAATCATCAAACGACCATAAACTCATGCTCGTAGGCTCCGATTCGATCCCATTCGAGATAATCATCTTTCCAGACTATATATCTTTAGTGTTTTAGTTCGGATCCGATAAAACAAACACAAACGATTCACTTTATCAAGCAGCAATCTGTTAAAACATTAAACTTCACTCAAAGGCAATTGCCGATATCTATCTCTGGGATTCATCTATTATTTGGCTCATGTGTCCTCGGCAATTTTATCCGAGAGCTTTTTGAAATTGTTTCGGAGGATACTTGAAATGGGTTACTTATTCTCGGTTCCAGTCACTAAACCCAGTCGATTTTGCTTTGTGCTTGGTCCAATTATAAAATGGAAAGTTTTACGAGTCACGTCTGAGCGATATTTTATGGTGCGTCTAAGGGAATTTAGCATTAATTTCGTACCCGGGAATATTCATTTGTAAAACGTGATCCACTTTATTTGAAGACGAACGAAATTGAAATTATTTCTTGGTTAGCATTCATGCTGAAAATAACGTTATTTCGATTGGTTGGGGCTTTTGTGTTTGTTTGTGTAACATCTGGCATGAACGAAACATACATAACTCTCCCTCAATTAATCTGGAGAGTTTTCATCGACACTTTTTCGTAGACGTGATATTTCGTAAATGTGACGTATGTTTTCATCAAATACCCACCCTGCCTACAAGAGAGTACGTGTGAAATAGCATATTGCACATTTAATAGAGCTTGCTGACCATATTTGCTGAGTCAGGATCAATTGTATTTTTGTTGGAATTTGTGGCTACAGCGACGCCAGTTTTTTCCGAACTGTAGAATTTTTCTTAGCCATATATGCATAGAAACAGTCAGTACTATATTATTTTTAAAACATCCAATCTACCAAAACTTTTTGAAAGACACAGAATACTACGTATAATTCATACGTCATTACACAGTAGCCGCAAACCGGTATAAGAATATACCCAAGGAAAAGGGGCTCAATATCCGTACATGATTGCCAAAATGGCTCTGCGACATGGGCGGGCAAGCCAGACCCAGCGCTCGTGACGACGCCCGGAGCCAACTAAAAAAATGTTCAGACGGGAAAGGGGAGAAATAACTGCCTCTCTTTCGCAGGACTCCGAGTGATGCAGATAGCCTCAGGCCCCTGATGTTGTTTGGTATCAAGACCACAGATGGTAGGGGGTCTCTTCGCCCACTTACCTTGGCCGGAATACAAATCCGAAAACCGAAAAAAAACAAGAAAAACTACATGGCCAAAGTCCCTCCTTTAAAGCTGAAAATCAAAAAACACTAATTAATTTATAGGCCAGCTAAGCCACCGGGAAACCTGGAAAGAGAAAGTCTTCCTGGGCTTTCGCCCAATAAGAAAGCCTTACGGGGATTAAATTGCACAAATCATTTCTTTATTACATAGAAAAAAAAAACAAAAATATATTTTTTATTCTATATTAATATTAACTTTAGCAGAAGGACGAGATCATCACCGTAATCATCATTAACCTAGTGGGAGTTAAGTAATACTCGAAGTCCTTCACCTCTATTGTTTGGACACTATTCTCAACATAAACGTCTTCAAAAGATTCTGGATTGTGTTATGAATGATACAAGAGGTTTTCGGAAGACAACACTATCCCTCCGTTCGTCCATTGCGCAATGGTACCCGAAAAGAAAGACTATTTTTATTTGTCAATGGTTTAAGAGAGGAATCGAGAACACAGAGCTTTCATTGATTTTACATAGTATTTTTGTAATGATTCGCCATCGAATCGAAGCTATTTCCTTTTCAGGAAGGTCACAAAAATAGATTAAGTAACTTAATTTAATAACTTAATTACTTAACTTTATTTAGAAACTATCTTTAAATTACTGTAGAATAATAGATGTGGACACTTCTAGTTGAAATCTTAAATCTAACTGTAATGGGCCATTTAGATTAGCGTCCATGCGTCCACGCGTCCATGCGTTTTTAGATTAAACGAGTCAAGTCAACTCAAATCCAGTTTTTTGAAGGCGGGGCTAAGACGAAAGTGGTCGGATACGGTGATTGATATACCATTGACTTAATTGTTTTACTTTCGCTCTTTGTTATTTCGAGATGATAAGTGGATGGATGGATTGATAAGAGGATGGATATTACACGCTTGCAACGATGGGTTTTTACTAATTTTCGAAGAAAATTAGTATTAAACTCGTTTCGCCGAAAATTCACATTTCTTTATATATATATATATATATATATATATATATATATATATATATATATATATATATATATATATATATATGTATATACATATATATATACAGTGGCTCACAGCTTATTTGATACAGTGACTATTTAAAAATGCAAATCACTGTAACTTTGAAATTAAGAACCCTATCCAAAAAATTTAAACGCATTTGACTAGATGCATGTACAGCGAATACAAAGCAAACAAAAAAGGTTCCAGCAATATTCTTCGGCGTCCGGTAAAAGAGAAATACCACTGGCGCAGAAAAATTGCAGCTCACAGCTTATTTGATACAGACACTTCAATGCGAATAAACTTCTATTTGTCGTGCCGTTAATCTGTCTTGTTTTTGTTTCTTGAATTTTTGATTGTGTTAGACATTGGCTTAGGTAATTTTTAGCAAGATCTTGTAAGCTGAAGTGCCAAAATGAGCGAAAATTGTAAAATGGGTCATGGCACCACAATTGAACAGCGCGAGTTGGTATTAAACCACTTTAAAAAAGGGCAAAGTGTTCGAAAAATTGCTGAAAGTGTGAGTTTGAGTGTCTACAGTGCAGCACATAATTGAGCGCTTCCTACACGAAAATCGGGTAGAAAATAAGAGGAGAAATGCGCCAAACAATATTTTCACCGTATCTGACGAACGATACATTGTAAGGAAAGTGAAAGCAAACACAAAGATTTCCGCTACAAAATTGGTTACTGAGGTTCATCGTGAATTAAGGAAGTCATGTAGTGCTGAATCCGTCCGACGAGTGCTTCGCGACCATGATTTCAGGGTCCGAGTAGCTCGTAGGAAGCCTTTCATTTCCAAAAAAAAAATACAATAAGCCGATTTGCCTTTGCCAAAGAGCATGTGGGAAAGCCATCCGCGTTCTGGAATTCGGTTATTTTTGCGGACGAGTCCAAGTTTAACATTTTTGGCTCCGACGGAATGTCATATGTCTGGCGCAAGGCAACCACTGAGCTAAACAAGGAGAACCTCAAAGCTACTGTGAAGCATGGTGGTGGTAATGTGATAGTTTGGGCCTGCATGTCCGCAACCGGGGTCAGAAATTTAAAGTTTATTGAGGAAACAATGGACTAAACAAAGTACCTTGATGTACTCAAAAACAATTTGCTGCAAAGCACTGAAAAACTGGGTGTTAGCAAACAATTTCGGTTGTACCAAGACAATGATCCAAGGCACAAGTCGGGAATTGTGCAATCTTGGCCAATTTGGGATTGCCCTCATTTGATGTCTCCACCGGCACAGTCACCAGATATGAACGTCATTGAGAATCTGTGGACTTTGTTGGATAACAACATTAGAAAACACAAGATTTCTAATAAACAAGACCTGATGAAAGCACTGCTAGAGGTATGGCAAAAAATTACTCCTGACATCACAAAAAAACTCGTTGACTCAGTGCCGAATAGGCTCCAGGCTCTGCTTAAGTCTAAGGGCTATCATACAAAGTATTGGAAACAACTGGAAACCTCATAATTCACAACAATTTTAATGTTTAATCAAACTGTATCAAATAAGCTGTGACATGAAATTTGTTATTACTTTTAGTTTTTTTGTTTTTTAAGATGTAAAACAGCAACTTTGTAACAAATATAAACTTGTTTGATAAACAACAAACAATTGCCTTCCAAATGGTGTTCAAATTTTTTTGATATTGTTATTATGTATTGAGTTATTGCAACTTAATTTTTAAAGAAGCACTGTATCAAATAAGCTGTGAGCCACTGTACATATACATATATAAATATATATATATATATATATATATATATATATATATATATATATATATATATATATATATATATATATATATATATATATATATATATATACATATACATATGTACATATACATATATATATATATATATATATATATATATATATATACATATATATATACATATACATATATATATATATATATATATATATATATATATATATATATATATATATATATATATATATATCAGCAAAATGGTTAATAGAGATAATCTCTGGAGTGGCCGATTCGATTGAAATGAAATTTGGAGGACGTACACGTATGTAGTAGGTAGGTCCATGACTTACTAGAATTCAGATATCTTAAATCTTTTGGCGGCGGCGAGCGTTTTAGTGAATTTTCAGGTACTCCTATATTTCAAAGCAGTGTGAATTTTTGTTAAAATAAATGTTTGGGAATGAAAACTTATTGTGTTTTAAGCTTGTCTATGATAAAGAATTGGAAATTTTGAGCCGTGTGTGGGTGCAGGGTGCCTAAAAGTAGGCAAGGATTTTTTTTCAAATTTTGATTTGTCATTACTTGTAAGAAAAACAATGGATCATCGTGAAAATTACAGAGCGTATTGATGTTGACTAAAATTTAACACACATGGATTTTCAACATAGAGCGGGTAACCCTGTAGCTGTGGCAGGCTGCTGAAAAAAATCCTTGATAAATCTTTGATAAATTTTATCCTTTGTCCTTCATGTCAAGTTGAAATTTTCAAAATTCCGATTTGCACAAGAACGGCAACCCATCACCAAATTACCTCTATTTTCAGCACTCGAAACTTCTGTTCACGAGAACTGACGACCGGATTATCCGAGGATAATGAAATTTACAGGACGTGTTAGTATTAGCTAGGACCAAGTCTGATAGAAGCGATTTTGAACTGCGCGCAACTCTGTAGCAGTGGTACCATCTTGAAAAATCGCTGAGAAAAAAACAGCTTTTTGGTCTATAACTTCCGATTCAGCCATCACATTTAATATTTGGACCTTACTTTAGATAACATTTGGTGAAAATTTGGCTGAAAAATTAGAATAGAGTTGCCAACTATGGTGATTTTTGTCTCCTAAATCTTGCAAACTTGCTTAGCAAAATAAAGCTTTTTTCCCTATAACTTCTGTTCGAGTGTAGAAATCAAAACGAAATGGACCTTAATGTGAACCAAATGTCATAGGAATTTCGTACAAAAATCATGAAAGGGCTGCCAGCTATGACCATTTTTATAATTTTTTGGAATTTCTTTACTTAGTGATTATATCATTAGATTTGCAAATGGGAATCATCCTGCAGTGAAAATTAACAACAAATATTCACGCTTTGAAAATTTGAAAAGATTTGAGGGTGGTAACCCTAAAATTCTTTTCACTCGTATGACTTCCAGCGCAGTGATTCAATCGAAACGAAATTTATTGGTTGGGTTTAACTTAACGTGAAGCAGATTTGGTATATATTTTGCTTTGCTGCTAACACAGGGTAACCAGCATTGGCCATTTTCGTAAATATTGCACCAACAGATGCTTTAAATTACATACTCATATGCAAAGCATTTGCAATAAAAATAAGAAACCAATTTTTAATTTCCCGAGTTTTGACAATTTTTCAGATGGCAGCTTCAAACAACGTTTAACCGCTGAAACTTTCGATGAAATCCTGCGATGAGAACAAAATTCAAAGGATAAGTTGATTTAAGTATGAGCTCGTTATGGTAAACTTATTGCTGCTTCGTTGGGAAAGTGTTGCCAGCACTGAACATTTTCATCATTTGTGTTATAGTTGAGTTTTGTTGCTTGAGATAAGGAATGGTTGATATGATTCTACAAAAAAGTGTATTACGTCTTTCCACATATTTTTGTCACTCAAAGACAATTTCTTCGAAAATTAGTTTTCTAGCGGTTCTGATGCGCTAGACTTTTTTATTTTCATATTATTTGAATTATAATAATCTCTCCATTAATAAAAAAAGTTTTGGAAATTTGGTCGGATTATATTTTTATTTTTCTCTTATAGTAGACACATAAACGTACGAAATCCGACTTGATAATTATGGGACGAAAAAAATTACCCGAGGAAGAGCGTAAAAGGTGCGTTAAAGCACAACAACGTAAATACAGAGAGAAAAATAAAGATAAAGTTCTGGCCGTAGCAGGCGCGTACAAGGAAAATAATAAGAAGCGCGTGGCAGAGAAGGATGCCAAATACCGCAAAGCGAAGGCGGGTAAACTCGAAATTGATAGCGATGACAGCGCACCAAAAAGACCGAGAATTGACGTCGAGTCACTTAATCTCGGAGAGATGGACAGAGAATGCGTACATTGTAAAGCATTATCATTTTGGTGCGAAACTGGCCGTGCTGTGCACAACTGTTGTCACCAGGACAAGGTAATATTGCCTCTCTCCATTAATAAAAAAAGTTTTGGAAATTTGGTCGGATTATATTTTTATTTTTCTCTTATAGTAGACACATAAACGTACGAAATCCGACGTGATAATTATGGGACGATTGAAATATTTGTCGAGGTTTGGATGAAACATTTTCTACAGATCTAAGTAAGCAAAAAAATTGATCTCTGTGACTGTGAACTTTTATTGATTTTCGCACGGCTTTAGTACATACGTCCAGTAAAATGTACAATTTAAAAATCGTAAATGGTCTGGGGGTTGGCGAGCGAAGCGAGCAGGGGGAGAAGCCCCCTAGTTATAATAATTATAATAATTAATATTTGAAAACATCGTCGTGATCAATTTTAAAACATTACTAATTCCCCATTTTAAAACATTACTAATTCCCATTTATCAATTTTTCCCCATTTTTTTCTTCCTTCCAAACAAATTAATTGGTAGCAGACAATTGTATATATTTATCCATATGACTATATATACCTTCATATAAAATTGTTTGTGTCTAGATATTCGTTCGTAATAGTCCTGCACGTAAGAATGCACAAAAAAATACTATCCACATCATCATATAATAAAATAATCACCCACAAAACATACATTTAAATGATCATCAATTTACACTGAAAAAACACATGGCGCCAGACGCCATAATTTATGGACTTCTGGCCCCATGTACATAGTCGATTTGGGGATTGTAATAAAATACAGCGCTACACGCCATAGTGCATGGCGAAAATTACATAGGAGCAGACGTTATGCTTATAGCCCTCCGTACTATGGTTTTCCACGCTATGCACTATGGTCCTCCACGCCATGTATTATGGCCCCCCATGCCATTTACTATAGTCCTCCACGCCATGCACTTCATGCAAACTAAAACACCACAATAAAGGTCTAATAAAAAATTTAGCTCTTAAAATATTTGCACGCATGCTTAACACCATATATTTTGCCTCCATATCATTTTTTTTAACTCTTTTTTTAAATTTTTTTTTCATTTTTTTTCTTTTTCATAGTGCTTCCCAGACAACTAGTTTGTTTGGATAAGGGACAGCACAAAGTTTTACGTGCCAACGTCACGTGGTATTCCCAAGCGGTCCCCCATCTAAGTACTTACTGCGACCAACACTGCTTAACTTCGGTGATCTAACGAGAATCGGTTATTCCAGTGTGGTATGGCCGTATATTCAAATATACTTCAAATAACAAACAATATCTAAATTCGCTCACCTATAAATAAAGCCATATTACATGGCTCATGTTACTATGTAATATGACGTGTGGGGCCATAATTTCTGCGCCATGTAATTATGGCGCTGGGAGCCATAATGCATGGCTCAGGGTACTATGTACATAGCGTGTGGGACCATAAATGCTGCGCCATGTTACATGGGACCACACGCTATGTAGATTCTGATATTATGGCGCTGGAAGTCATATCGCATGGCTCAGAGTACTATGTACATGGCGTATGGGACCATAAATAATGCGCTATGTTACATGGCTCTGGGCGCCATGTGGATTTTTTCAGTGTGGGTTTTCGAATCCTGTGAAGCATCTTGGGTTTTTGGCTTTGCCAATTACCAATGGCTTAAACTTGTGCGATCCATCTGTATTTGCTTCCAACGAAAAAGAAATACGTTCCTTTTGTTTTTTGAAGCCAAGTGCCTTTTTTCACAAGTCCGGTAGACAACGAAAGAATAATCCACTTTCGTCTACATTATATATTTGTGTATCCAATAAACCCATTTCAGCTACCTTTGTTCGTAGCCTCCTTGAAAATGGTACGATTTTGTTGACATCATTAGAGTGAATTTCGCCACCAATTTTCAAATAACGAATGCCGTGGCGATGTTTAACTTTCGTGAACCAACCATCACTTACATTGAAACCATCTGCATCTTTATCAGGATAAATTTCCACGAAAAGTTGTTTAGCTTTCTCTTTTAGGATTGGCCTGGTCAGTGTAATATTTTTTTGACGTTGATTTAAGAGCCACTGGTAAAGACGGCTTTCAATTGCAGGATATTCCGCACTGTGTAAAGATTTATTGCGAGATTCCTGATAAGTCGAAGAAACTGCAGTTAAAATCGCATCTTTTTTTTGGTTTTATATAGCTTATAGCCGATTTAAACACATTGACGTCATGCGCTAGGCGATTTGCTTGAATGCCTTCATCAAGCTTCTTTCAACTTGTAATTTTTGTATCTAGAGATAAAGTGTTCTTTTTACGTTTAAATGACATTCTTTGTAATTCACCGAAACTTTCACTTTCAATTCACGAGTCAAATATGGGAAAATTGCGCGAATTAAATTGCACGTGCACACAGACCGAATAAAATACGCAAATTGAACCACTACTCACATAATCACATATCTTCCCTTCCAAGTTTAATTACACGAAGTAAAATGAAAATGAATATGGGGATTCACCGTTTTGTGGCGAGAAAAAAAGAAAAACAGAAAAAGGTCAGAAATTAGAACCAGCGGTTTTAATTTCTGGACGTGCAATGCATTGAATCTCTTGGTTCTAATATCTGGAAGATTCTAATTTCCGAAAGTCCTAAATTGCGAGCGTCCACTGTATACTCCTTTTCATCAGCTCCATCTAATAAATCCTGGAAATTTGGACATACTATCCAAGTAGTTCTAGAAAAGTGAGAGCCATTAGCTTATTTTATACACGAGATTGTTGACAAGAACGGTGGAAGTTTTCTAAATTTTCTGATATTCCATCGCATTCGTTTTCTGTTCCAAAGGTTTTATCAGAATCACCCACGGCTCACTTTTCATTTCACATAAGCCTGCTATGTTTCGCCAACAAACTACTCATTAGTAACCTATCGAATACATCTCAATAGTCTTTAGGCTATTTATTTCAAAGCCGTTTTTTTAAATAATAGCACAATTCAGGCTCCTACAAAAAATCCCGCACGCCATCAACGTCTAATTATCACCTAAATAGACGCATAAACAGACAGATATCGGATGAATTGTTCGCTAACCACTTATTCGAGAATTCAGTCGGCTCTGGTTGCCACACTTTTACTCGTTCCGTCCTGTGTATCCGGATCCGTTGTTGAGAATCCGCTTATTGCAAACCGATTATTCCCATTCGCTGCTAATGAAATCAACCGGGTGGTCGAGTGAGGGATACTCATCGGAAATGGCATTCAATGTTAACAAGCACTCACTACACGCTTTGTTAATTTCGGAGCATAAAAGCGTGGTTTTATGGCCATTGTGGTCATTCTGGTTCATTCAATATTTAGCATCAAAGTTCATTCAGCTTACAGCAAGCTGTTTTGCCGCAATCCATGGTTTCTCTGCGTATCGTGACCGCAAATACGCACACTGACGTAATTGCTCGATGTTCTTGATAAAGTTAGGGTGCTAATGAACCGCCATCATAACAATAAAAGATAATTTTTTATTCAACAATTAACAATGCGATCGAATGAACTTAATGCTCTAGCTTGTCGGATGATATGCTTTACAATACATACGAATTTCCGAGAAGTCAATCACAAAGCCGCAGACCTCGGTTCCGTTTTTACAACAAATTGCGTCCAATCAATCTATTCACAGGACACAAACTTTGACATCGTTGTCGACCCGGGCCAGCAACTTCGAATGGAAGCTGTTTTCGTATCGATTCCCGGCGTTCAATTTCATCGCAACGACAATGACAAAACTTCGAAATGGACATTACAACTTTTCCATCTGTCGGACGACAGCAACTTGGGCTTTGTTGGGAATTTGATTATAATCCTGCACTGCCCTCTTCCAAGGAATTTTAATTTTAATCACCAACCAGACTTTAGCTTCGACAAAAGAATCGCCTGTCGCACCGGGCTCCATCGCAGATAATCAAATTTATCTCCTTCTGCGACCAAAGTGCAAACTTTATTCGAATCACGTTCAGATTAATGACAAAGGACTCAGAATTTTATCTTTCTTCGGTTCTTTCGCTCTCCGCAAGGTTTTAAGGCTTCGTTGTTGTTTCTGTGGATGTCGACTTGATTCGCGAGAAACTTTCGCATTTGAAATTATTTGTTGGACCGTCCTGTTTAGTGAGAAGAACAACGAAAATCGCAGACAAATATTTGCCTTCGGAACAATTGTTGATCAGGATCTTAAACTTCCTCTTCACAGTTTGTGTTTCGTGAAAAGGGGAAGAGGTGAATTTAGCACCATTACAGTCGGCGCAGCAGTTTCTCGCAAATTTGCATTTCGTTTTATTTTGACCGAAAAATAAGCTGGCTTACATCGCATCGTTATTTAATTCAACGGATATTCATTATGACAACTTGTCAACTAGTTGACGGGCGAAGTTTTGACATCGAGCAGAAACAGTTACCAAAAAAATGAAAATTTCTTCACGAGCACAGCAAAACTTTCCAACTATGGATGACAGAATGCTCGTGAAAGCTATGAAAATTGCAAATATTTGTCAGGGATACAAAATGCAGACATCCTTTGAGACTAAAACTCTTGATTTGACGTTTGAATGCATGTAAAAACATTTGATTGATTTGAAATTCAGTGAATAATTTGAATGACTTATTGCGTAGAGCAGAAAAAATAATGATGCAGTTTCTAGAATTACCGACCAGCTAAGTAGTCCCGTGAAATTGTAAATGCAGTGTGCTAGTGGATATGCAAGCTCAAATAGACAATGTTTTAATCGCAGCATGTAGAACTTCCATTCAGGCTATGTCCGTTTACGACTCGAATCATCCTGCGAACCAGCCTGACTTTGTATGAATGATTTCACAATCTGCCGATTTATGAGTAGCATTATGGTCATGCCACTGCATACCACAACTTCCTGCTGGCAAATCAAAAGAGGAAAACTCAAACAAACAACATACGAATGGACTGCTTTTGCTTCTAATCGAGCTCGTTAGAAAAATTTCATCTCTCATTCCAGACAGAACCGTTCGATCAGGGAAAAAATGAAAACATTAATATTTTGCTCTAAACGGAAAAACAAATTGATACATTTTTCTTGTTTTCTTGGAGAGTTTGTATTGTGTTGCGTTTAAGCTATCAAACGTTCTGTGCAGTTTCCCCTTAGTGCTTTTTTGTGAGTTTTGTGGGACTCAGTTATATTATTTGTGAATGTACGGCTTAATAATTAGTTAAGATATTTAATATTATAATATATATTAATAAACACATATTAATTTATGCCGAAGTTTTGATATGGACTGGATATGGTTTCAATATGATCTAGACGTTTTGATATGACCGATTAAGCGATCAGTGCTTCGTTTCTGTAACTCGAGTAGAGAAGATTCTCTATCCGATGAAATCACCGAAATTCACGTCGCAGAACTCTACTGATTGAGTTTAGCAGTTTCTGCATAGTGCGGCTGAGAATTGTGTGATGAAATGTGTGTGGAAGAATGGAATGTTAACATTCGGAACAAAGATAGAGAAGTCAAAATTTTAAAGCTGCTTTGGTGTAATACATTGCTTTTGAATTCATTTGATAAGGGGAGTTTGTAGCGCTGCTCACTAAGAGGTCCCACTGATGATCCCACTGATGCCAATGGTTTTTTTTTGTCCGTCTACATTTTTTTGTGATTGAATTTTTATTGAAAAGCAAATTTTAAGCGCAATAATTCCATCACTATAATAATAAGATTAATTGGATATTTTTAATGTCAAAAGATTTCCAAGTTAAAGATGGCAAGAATATTCGTGCTATTATATGATGATTTTGGTAGACGCAGAAATGTGCCACGGGTTTAGAGACGTGTTTTGAAAAATTTTACAGATCTTCTCAACATTTTGTAAGTGAGTTTTCTGAAGCTTTTTCTTTTCAACAAAGAGAGAGTACGTGAACTTCTGCATGAATTAAGTGCTTCCTTCAAAAATGGTTTAAAAGTCCTAGAAGTGTGAGGATGTGTTTCCCAATGCATTATGAAGAGTTTAGCTCTTTTTTACCAATGTTCAAAGAACATATGTATTAAAATCGATTTGGCCAAAAATTCATATTTACTTATATATATATATATATATATATATATATATATATATATATATATATATATATATATATATATATATATATATATATATATATAAATATATATATATATATATATATATATATATATATATATATATATATATGTATATATATATATATATATATATATATATATATATATATATATATATATATAAAAAAAATTCAGTGACTATTTCTCGGGAACGTGCCACCCGATTGAGCTCAAACTTTCAGGATACATTGGTGTATATGCTCACCAAATGTCAATTATCTGTAACCCTTTGGCGCCGCCGCCATTTTAGTGATATTTCTAATATACCTATTATTCCGACAACAAATAATTTTTGCAAAAATCAAGTTAGCAAAATAAATTCTGAACGTGTAAATGCGAATCAGATGTTTTGGAATTTTTTAATCCCCATGTGTGCGCTAGGTGCCTAAAAAGAGATCGGGTAAATTTGAAAATTTTTAAATTGCGATAACTTTTGGCAGAGCTTTCAAATCATTATAAAACTTTCAGAACATATTGCTAATATCAAGTTGTAGATTTGTGTTCCTTTCAATGAACGTGTTGGCGACCCTGTAGCTAAAGCAGACGCTGAAAGTGAAAACCTTCACATCATCGACTCTCCTAAAAAAATGTTGCTTTTTGGACAAAAAGCAACTCATATATAAATCTTATGCTTTGTCTACATAGTCAAAGAAAAACATTTGAAATTTCACTACGGGCAAGAATGGTACCCCTTCCCCAATTTGCCTTTATTTTTTAGCATCAAAAACTTCTGTTCACGGGAACTTGCGACCCAATAATCAAATACAGTTGAAATTTACAGAATATATTGATCTTAAGTAAGATCAGGTTTGATAGAAGCGATTTTGAAATTTGGACAATTCTGTGCCAGTGATGCCACCTTGAAAAATCACTAAGAAAAACAACAAATTTTGACCTTATAAATCCTGATTCAGTCACCAGATTTTGCCGAAATTCATACGGTAGCTGAATCTTACTCTGAGCCACGTTTGATAGAAATTTATTTGCAAAAATCGGTTGGAGCTGACAGCTATAGCAATTTTAGTGTCTTAAATTTTGAAAATTCGCTCAGGAAAATAATGTTCTTTGCCCTACAGATTTCAGTGCAGTCATGGAATCATTAGGAAATTGATATGGCAAATTGAACTTGTTGTAGACAATACTCAGCAGAAATTTAGTTCGAAAAAAATGATAGGGTTGCTTCTGTTTTTTTATTGCATTATCATAAAATTTTCAAATTATAGTGATCTTGTATTAAAAATAAACAACAAATATTACGATCTAGAAATTTTGACGGGTGGTAACCCTAAATTTCTTCGTATCCCTATAACTTCGAATGCAGTCATCGGATCAATACGAAATTCGCAGAATAGGTTAACTTCAACGTGAGCTAAATGTGATAAATTTTTGGTTTCGGTGCTAACAAACGGTTGCCAGCACGGGGCGTTTTTGCTATTTCGGTACCAATAAATGCTTACACAAGCATTCGCAATGAAAATAAGTAAACAATGATAGCGTTTACAGCAGACGTTTAGTCCGCGGACTATACACAAAAATCCACCCAAATTATTTAGTCCATATGCTGTTAGCACTCAGTATCCGACCCAAGCGATAGATAGGTCAGTAAAATAGGTCGTGGACTACATATATCGCTGTAAACCCACCCGACCTAAGCATTGATTTTCGCGTGACTATTTATAATATATGTACGTTGAATTAAAGCTCGCAACCCTCTCGTTTGACTCTAAATCATTTAAATAATCATGTTTAAGAGGCAAATGAAAAGATAATTACAGTGTATGAACTAAAATTAAACGACAGCTGCCACGTGCAAACGAGGACTAAATTCGACCTGACCAAATTTTAGGCCAGGTCGATGTAAACACCTTAGGACTGAATTCACTAAGTCTGCGCTATAGGTTAGGTCACATTTGGTCCAATCACTGTAAACCCTACCAATGTTTAAATTTTTTAAGGTCTGGACATTTTTTGGATGGCAGCCCCAAACACCTTTTTATTGCTGTAACTTTCGATGAAGTCATTGAAATTCTTGGCTTAGGGTCTATTATTACTTAGGGTGTCCTTAAGTATCCAGTGGTAGAATAGACACTCAAAATCTGCACAAATCCTCTACTGTTCTTCGAACGTTAGTGTTTCTAGCGGTTCTGATGCGCTAGGATTTTTTTTAGTTTAGAACTACATAGTTATTTTTAGTCTATAGTCACACAAGCAAACTTTGTCTTTTTATTTGAATAATAATACGTAGGCAGATGATAATTTGGTTAAAGTTTTGGTTATTGTTGTTGAATCACGATCCTGCCAAAAGAAAAAATATTGGCCGTATTAAAGTTCGACCCTAGAGGATAACAGAAGACATTAACCGAAAGATAAAAGTGGCAAGAGCAGTGATAGAGCATATCAAAGACCAGGATATGCTACACCCAAGAACATTGCAAAAAAGATGAAAGTTATACAGAAAACAAAATCGTAATGAACCACAAAAAAAGAGACACTAAAATAAAATTTCATCATATTAATCGAATAAATGAATTCATATTTTCATTATCCTTAGTTTTATATATTGTATTCAAATTTAGCAATAGCAAAGCATTATCCTGTCCGCTAGTTGTGTAATAAAAACGATTTTTTACTACATGATCTTTACTTGCCCAGTGATTTGTTTACAAAAACTGATATTCAAATGCAATAATATTAGACATAATAGATTTGATGTCAACGAAGATATATGTACTTACTGCTTCTTGATTATTATTCTCCATTTTTCCTTTTATTTACTATCTTTCAATATCAAACTACAATCTTTCCTCTTTCTCGCATCCGTCTTACAGATCTCTATTATGAGAATTTTCACTCAACTACAAAAATTATAGTCAACTGATGGAGAAATCAAACTCTACTCATGACATTACAGAAACACTTTCTCTATTCCCGTTCCGTATTGAATAGAGTGGATTGAGCTATACTAGTAGAGTTTCATACAGAAACACACTAATGGAGAATGACGTCAAATAGAGAATTGTTGTAGAGTTCTTCTCTAGTCTTGAGTTACAGAAACGAAGCACAGATGTTCGACTCAAATCAACCCTTGAAATAAAGACCTGTTGTTTATCACAACGTTAGTAAATATTGCTCTAACAGCAAATTCAAATTCTAGCAACGTCCACGTCGTAGTCAACATTAATTTTCTACTGCTAAATGAAGAAGCGTAGATGAGTGTCCATTGCGTTCAAACTAGATTTTTAGTTCGTCAATATAAAATGTTGGGATTCGAGCAACAGTAAGGACGAAATCCAGATTCAACCAGGATAAATTATATGTGTATTGTCACATGAAGTGTGCGAAAATTATGTTTTCAAATACCATATTGCTAAAATTGAAGAAATACTGATATTTTGAAGAAAACCGGCAATAGCATTTTCTACTATTTTTTTCAAAACCACTACATGCTTAAGACACATTTTTCATAAGAAAGTGAAAAAAAGAAAGAAAATGAAAACGACGATGATCGGCTTAGCCACGAAACCAAATCGGTTTATAAATGCGGCACAACTTAGCGCAGAGTCAAACCCTACGTTATCAAAATGGTGCTCACTTCGGACGATGCAAAACAGATTAACCCATATAAGACCAACATGTTGAACTAGAGCAAAAAAAACTGTTACTCAACAAGGACAGCCAAATTGGACGTCTACAGACTGGAAACGAACTGTCTTCTCCGACGAGTCAAAGTTTTAGTTTGATTGGTCCGGATGAAACCTTGAACGTTCAGCAGAGAAAAGGCGAAATGTATAGTGTCGAATGTATTCAACCAACGACCAAATATTTCCCGTACGTAATGGTATGAGGATGCATCACCAAAGCTGAAGTTCCAAGTATTTTGACACTATGGGAAACTGTTAATGCCGAACGGTACAAATCGATAATCACCGAAGGCATACTTCCTACGTTGGAAGATTTGTATGGAGCATATCTCAATCCTATTTTTGACTCGGGACCGTCCTCGTTCAGTAAGTATGGAATGCGTTTTGCCAAACTTGTCTTAAGGCATTTGATGAGCTGAAGTGTCTTCTCTTTTCCAGGTACAGCAATTTAAGGAAGAACTTGGCATTGAGTCACTTCCCTGGCCAGGAAACAGCCTTGACCTCAATCCAATAGAAAACTTTAAGGAGATAATGTTGAAAAAAGTGAAGGAAAAGAAGCCTAAGACAACCCAAGAGCTCGAAACTATAATCCAAAAGGTGTAGGGCAAAGCAATAACCCTCGATATCATGGATAGACTTTATAAGTCAATGCCCTCAAAGGTAAAGGCCATAATTAAGGCTAAAGGAGGTGATGTGAATCGTTAGTTATTATTTTAATAAAGAAACTAGCTAAAAATGGCACACGCTATTTCTATTTGTTGCCTTACAGTGTCCTTTGTGCATTTCAGTTTGTAACAGTTTCCCCAAAATATTTTTATCAGCAATCGTAATTCACTAGAAGAATGTTTTATTTCAGTTAATTTATCTTCTTTTTATTAGAAAATCGGAGTACATTCTACTTAAAATTTAATAAATTATGTAAAAAGATATTAAACCCTATAAGGTTGAAAATAATAACCACAGCTAATAATTTAATAACTTTGTAGGGACAATATAAATGAAAAGCTGAATGCTGACCAGTGCGATGGTTTTTCCCTTTTGTAAGTATAAATAGCAAGCTTTATTTCAATCGAGCCATTCGTTTTTGAACTATCGTCGACTAAGCAACTAAATCTACTAAAAAGTGCGAAATATGGAGAAAATCGTGTACCACGCTATCATAAAGTTCCTCGCCAAACAAGGAAAGTCTGATCAAACCAGGATGAAAGAGATGGCATCCGTTTACAAGGACTCTTGTCCAGGTAAAACCATGACTAAGAAGTGGCGCAGTCTTTTTAAACAAGGAAGCGATTCATTTAATGACGTCCAATCGAAATGATCACTCCAGAAATTGTTCAAAATGTCAAAAAAGTGATATTGGAAGACGCTAGACTAAAGAACAAACAGCTCGCAGAAATGGTTGGAGTATCAGATACAGCCATTTTAAATATTCTTCACAATCATCTTGGCATGACTAAGATCAGTGCAAGGTGGGTGCCCAAAAAGTTCACGTCGCCTCAAAAATAGCAGCACGTGGAGTGCTTGCGTGCGTTCTTGGACCTCTGTAGTGAAGACAAAGATAGAGTTTTGAATGGAGACAAAACTTGAATTCATCATTATGATCTATCATCCAAGAAATTCAAGGCGTCACTGTCTGCTGGAAAAGTCATGGCGACTGTTTCTTGGGACTGAGAAGAGATCCTGTTTATTGATAGAGGATATTATGCTTCAATTTGAGAGCGGTTGAAAGAAGCCATCAACGAAAAATGAAGAGGAAAATTTAACTAAGATGCCTTCCTTCTGCACGACAACGCACCTATTGGCAAGAGTCGTTCTACGTTGCGTTCTACATAAAGTGGGCTTCAATATTTGAAATCACCCACCATAGAGCCTTGAACTAGCTCCCAGTGATAATTATCTTTTCCCAAAATTGAAAATGAAACTTCGTGAGAACAAGTTTTCAAACGATGAAGAATTGAAAGACACAGTTTTAGCTTACTTTTCCGACAAAAACAAAACTTAAAGGTATACATAAACTAATTGAAAGATCCGAAGAATGTATTAGAGTAGCAAGCGAATATATTGAGATAGAAAAATTAATTTGAATTTTTTTTGCACTTTCTTAATAGCCCACCCTCATATCTTTCTGTATAGCATTAGCTCAAGTGAAATGAAGCTGGCAAGCTGAATAGACTGATGCTTTCTTTAGCTGCTTTATGTTTACTATCAGCTTACTTCAGCACTCATCAATAATATTTCCCATTATTCGTGTACTTCTCAACGACGAGGAGCCATCAAATTAATTTCGAGTGCATAGATTGCGAACTCACTAGACAGTCCTTCGTTGCTTTGATTCCTTTTTAATTGGTCTCGAAGCCAGAATACGGTGCGCTATCAAGTCGTGAATAAAAATCCTTGCATTGATTTGAAAACATAAAGTTGCAGTGGAGTAGGGTATGATACCTCCACTATCACAGAGTTGTTCCTATTATTGTAGCAACGGAAACGGAAAAGCTCAAAGCAGCTTGACATCAATTTATTTTAATGACATACAGTTAATTAACATCGCTAGGTCGCTGTCGCAGAGCAAGGCTGCGGTCTGGTGGTACAACTGAAAGGAGGACGCGCTAGTTCCAGTATGTATCATTCAGGACGTCTAATGGTTGCACTTTTACTTCACAAATCGTTTCGCTACCGATAGGACTCCGTTTCTGGGAAGGTCTATGTACCGTGTATTTTGGATGTGCTGGCAATCAATTAAAGAGTTTAGAAGCTGTGGTTTCAGTTCTTCTATCGATTCGTTGCTTGGGTGGAGTGGAGTTGAAAGAACTTAAAAGTAGAGAAAATTGAAGAGGTGAACAGGACTGATGGCATCGATTCCGGGATCTATTAAGCCGTTTTCGTCCTTACCGATGTTCTTCTCGAATGCTTTGAAGGCTTACATTAAAGAACATAGCATTATTCGGTACTAATTGATTTTCACTATGAAATAACTGAGACTGCAAATTAGATACACTTTTCAGTCAAATGCGGTGTCACTCATCCAGGAGTCACTCATACAATTTATTCCACCCTTTTTTCTCCCATGGATACGATACGACATAAATGATTCAAAAATTTTCCACCATGATAAAATGTACGCTATTCGAATGACAGATATTTTTAATAATAATTTTGCGAATAGAGTAGAAATTTAAACTTCTTCCAAACAAATCGTAATATATTAGCGCTTAAATAAATAACTGAATAATTCATCCAAGTTTACTCAATATTGTTGTTTAAAATGCGAATAACAATTAACCATTATTATTTATGAATCTTCAATAGTCAGTTTTTGTAGTATCTATTGTTGGGTGGAAACTATTGTTTATGCCAACTTCTTTCAGGATCTGTAAGTATTTTTAGCAGTATCACTAGTCGTATGGTGTTAGGAATTTGCACTCGTAGCACTAAAAATGCATGTTTTCAGGGTCAATAGGCTACCACCGTGACGGCAATCTATCAAAGCATGGGTGGTTTGTTTTAAAGACTTCCTGCTTGGATGTATCCATGCAGACTAGGCAATCCACTATCTACTTACTCACTATCCGATTTTGCTATGAAACGTAACCGCTTATTTGACATCATGTGCATGGTAAGGGTAAAATTTTTGGCCCAATTTTTTGTAAATATATTCTATTAGTAAACGGTAGATTTTGGGTAAATGCTTAGCCCGTCTTTTATTGCCGGCATTTGATTTTTTCTGTTGACTAGAAACCTTCTGTCGAACACTGCTAGCTCCAGTGATAGCTGCAGTAGGTAATAAGGTCACTCAGGTTTGCCACGGGCACGTATAACATGGGGCTAATACAAGTGCCAAAATAAGTGGACGAATATAGGGCCTGCATACAAAAAATAGTAAATTAAGCTTGGCCGCAGGGGAAGAAAAACTCAGGGTGACGATAGTAATTAAAACAAACATCAACTGGCTTCTAATCACAAAATACACAGTGCCGATTCAAATACAGGACCTCATCGAAGGAGGAACAGTAGAAGCGATATTAAGCGATATTAAGGCCCCAAGTGACAACATCATGGGAGTCGTAGACCACTGCAGAAATGAGAACAAAATGCTCATTATTGGATGCGGTGCCAACGCTCATCACACTGCATGGAGGAGTAGTGTCTAGCGTCAACGCTAGAGGTGAGTCACTCTTTGAATTCCTTCCAACCAGAAATATGGCTATAGCAAATAAGGGCAAGACACCAGTGTTTGAGACAGTTAACAAACAAGAGGAACTGAACCTCCCGTTTGTGTCAAACAATGCAGTGCATTTAATGAAAAAGTGGAAGATTCCTAACAGGAGCTTTGTTCTCTGATCACAAGCATATAATCTTTCAACTATGGAAAGATATCGTAAACTACAGGCAACCAAATCGCACGGGCTAGGAAGGCTATTACAATCGCCAAACAGCGGGACTTCATAGCCTGCACTCGTTTTGACATGAAGATGAAATTTGAGGACACTGTGGGTGAGGTTAACAGAATAATCCTCGGATCATATCATGGGAATTGCACTAAAAAATCAGTGCTCCCATGTTGGAACAGGAAGTTACTAAAACTCAGAAGAGCCACAAGAACGGAGTTCAACCGGGCCAATAATACATAATACTGGGCGGCATACAAAAAAAAGTTTTCAGATTACAACAAAAAGTTAAGGAAATCCAAAAGAAATCCAACGAGTGCCTTCTACGAAAATCCCAGAGACTGCCAGGACACAGAAAACTCTATTTTAGGGCCCATAAGGGCATATAGGACTACTTATAGCTCCTGATGGAGGGATCACGACTACCTTTGGAGATACACTGGAAGTACAGCTTTGAACATACTTTCCAGCGTACAAAATTAAGAGCAGCGGTGAAGCTGAGGAAGAAAAGGAAAGAAGGTCCTGATCGGAGACCTTATTAATTTTTGATTAAACAACTCATCACTTATTAAAAAGTTGAATAGACAATGAACTGCCTCAAACCCTTTAAATCACCAGGACCACAGGGAATCTACCCAGCTCTGTTGCAAAGAACCACGGGGGAATTAAAAACCATTCTGGTACACATGTTGAGAGCGAGTTTGGAACTCAACTACTTACCAAAATCGTGGATGCTATTGATTGGCTTCAGTATATTCGGGGTTAATATTGAGATTTTCACAGATAGACAAGCGCCTATTAAGTCCCTTGCTGGTCCTTGTACAGTGTCCATAATTATTGCTGAATGCTGTGAATCTCTTAGGGAGATATCGAGACTTTCGGTTGCTCAATTGATTTGGGTACCTGGACATGAGGGTTTTCATGGCAACTGTGAGGTCGATGAATTAGCAAGGCTTGGTGCCTTGCTACCGGAGGTCTCTTGCTCCTTCTTAACAGGTATACCGATGACATTGGTCAAACTGGCCATCAGGCAAAAATATCTTGAGGACGGTAGGAAATCCTGCGATGTTGAATCATCCTGTGCAATAATAAAGAAGTCCTGAGTATCTATGGATGCGCATCACACCAGGTAGCTATTAGGCTTAACTCGAAGCGCTCTGCGCTGCACTGCGGGCGTTCTTACAGGCCACAGCCTTATAGGACGGCAAGCGCAACGATTGGGTGCAGAGTTTAACGACTTCTGTTGGAGTTGTGGCTCTGAGGACGAGGAGGAATATGTCCTCCATCTCATGTGCCAGTGCCCGGCTTTGACAAGGAGAATGGTAGCGGCACTTGGTGCACCCTTTCTCTCAAATCTGACTGAACTGTCCCTGGTAAATTTAAAGGGGATAGTGCGGTTCGTTAAAGAAAGCAGATGGTTACCCGAATTCAGTGAGTAGGAGAGAGTCAAAAAAATTATTGTGGCATCACAACGGGCCTCTTTTGTGCAGCAACTTCAACCTACCTATCTACCTAAACTCTTTGGCTCGTCGCTTACTGAAGTCAAGCTGTTTACTTGATTGGGAAAGCACTCTATCGTAATGTAGATTGAAGCACAGCTTTTCATCCAGTATAACGCCGAGATCCAATATGTTGTTAAACCGACTGAGTTTTGTGTTGCTGAGGAGGTACGTATAATGAACGCGTGCAATTTTGCGAGAGAAGCTAATTACGTGGCACTTGACAATGTTAAAAACACTAATGGACTAAAGAGTTCGGTTTAGATTGAAAGAAGGTAGTGTCAGATGGTGACCTGATGACATTATAAACTTTGAGGTCGTCCGCATATAGTAGCTGAGGAATGTCAGATAAAACCTCCGATAGGTCAAATAGAACAATATTAAAAAGAACAGGGCCAAGATGACTTCCTTGAGTTACACCGGATTTAACGTCGACTTTCTTAGAAATAAGACCTTGGAATTTCACGAATTGAAAGCGATCATGGAGGTAGGGGCCAAGCCACTTTAGTAAAGATCCTGTGATTCCAAATTGTTTCAGCTTGGGGAACAAGCATTTCTAGGTGATTAGCTTGATATCCTGTTTGATATTTATCTAGCTTTTTCTATATGTCAGCAAGCTTAATCTTAACTTCCAGTAATACTAATGGAAATTATAAACAGATATGTTATAAAAAATGATAACCAGAAATTATAAACTCAAAACTCGAAGAACAAACCGCTAACATTGACTTTTAAAAAGTTTTTTCCAATAAAATTGCAATGTTGTTGAGTAACATTTTCAAATTTCTTCTCAAACATTTAACTTCTTTTTGAAAAACATGTTAGCAAATTACGTACAAATTTCTTTCTCATGCATACTTAAGTCCTTTAAGCTAAAGGATACTATTCCTCTAAAATCTCATGCATGGAGCTGGAGAAAGACTGAGTTTGTAACGGTATGAAAAAAGTGTTCACATTGACACACGATGTACGTAGAAATCTACACCACAAAAAGTAGGGAAACTGCTGGAAAAGTTTGACCCAGTTGTTAGTAAAACTTTTAATTGCATGTCGACAGTGCATCATTCTTACGCTACCGTGGTAATCTAATTACCGTTCCCGTTCAACATAGCATTTAGTCGGATTACAAATTAATTGACAGCACATATGACTCTAATTAGTGTCAAATGGCTGTGTAACGTTATTTCTGCAACGGCCAATTCCAGATATGCAACATACAAACTTTTGCATTGACATAGTAACATGTGTACACTTTCCACGTACAAATGCTTTGCAACCGTTATCCCTGATAAAAACGGTTTGACTCTTTTAATTCCTATTTACTTTTATGGTTAGCTTTGACCATGCATACGGAAATCCGATGGTCTCGTTTACGTGAGAAAAATTTTTTTACCAATGGAATTTAACATTTGGCTTGAGCACATTGTAGCTCTGTGCTGTGGCGTGTAAATTTTGAATTTGGAAGTTGCGGAGATTAGAGGAATGTTATCTTTTGAGAGCTTTGAGTATTCATTTTTGCTAAAGTACTGTATCTTTATGAAAAACGAATTGAAAGGAGAAGGTGGAAAAGAATTTTGTATGGTTGAAATGGTTCAGAAAAAGTCAGGAGTAAAAAAACAGGAGGTTTTCGTACGTGTTTCGGTGTTGCAATTAGATGAAACTCAGAATGAACTCTAAAAGCAGAGTGAAATAATTGCCGAAATGCATGCATGGGTTAATGTAATCATTACGTTATATTTATTTATACATTCAAAAGCTCTACTAGTGGCGATTAATAGTTAGCATAATTTACGAGTAAGCTCAAACAAATAATTATATTTTGAAAGCAAAAGGCAGACCCCGATGATTAAACGTAATTTTTTTTTAATTTTAGATTGAACTCGTAGCTCATTTGCAGTTATTATATTTCAAATAATTAATTTCAATAATGGTAACAATTATTGGAAAAAATGGTCCTTGATTTAAAAAAAACGCTATTGTTTTTTCAAAAATAAAATATATATTAATTATTACTATATATATTAAAAATTGGGAATTTTTTTGTTTAAAAGCCAACAAAAGCCAGTTTGCTCAAAATTTAGTCTGCAACGATTTTTCTAATTTGAACCTACGTGGATATTTTCTTAGTACATACTTTTCTCACACTAGTTTCATCCGAACCTCATATAATTCCACATAAACTCTTTATGGCTCATAGTCTGGAGGAATTTCAAAGCAACATCCTACTATTTCTGTGCCTTTCGTGTAGTGTACTTGGTATAATGTACTACTTTCATTCTACAGAATTACAAAAGTCTGTTTGATGTTCAACTTTCTGGCAATTTCATGCAAATTGGCCCTTGAATTATCAATATTCAGACATATATAGATCCATTGCCAATATACAGACATATATAGATCCATTGCGGCTTCGATTGCCCACAAATTATAAGCTGCTTCAGCACTCATACATTTCCCGACCATCATGTGGCTTTCCCTTTATGTAACGGTTTCATTTGGATTGGGTTTTAGCATTTTTACCTCATCGAATTTCCACTACACTTTCTACTTTCCGTTGGCTTTAAGCAGATTAAATGGGCACTCATCTGGTTATATAACCAGGTTTCATATCATGGAAAGTCTTTTGTTCCTTTACTGTTTTTTTTATTTATGAACGGCATTTTACGTGCCATTCAGCCATAATAGCCCCATATTCATTTCGACTGTCTGTCTCGATAATTACGATGCAAGTTTCGGGTATTGTTGAAATCCTGGCCTCCGGAGATTCAAAAATAGTTTTCATTTTTTCCCGCTTATGAGCAGAATTTAATATCAACAGTGCTCACTATGAGGTCTACTAAAAGCGAATATTAATTCCTCATTTAGTTTTGCTACATGAGCGGATGGCTGGCTGGAAATATAACGGAACAAAAGATGGATAAGAAGTATCTTCTTGCCGACGTAGTGTAACGTGCCCGAATAGCGAATGAGAAAAAAATCAGGTAAGCGAGTAAACGCAAGATAAATTGTGTGTAAAAATCAACTTATTGTTCGAAAACAAACTTTATCAAGTTCGGGAGATGAAGTTGTTAGAGACTTCATTCACCATCAATAAGTACGAGTGTAGGGTGGTAAGTACCGGATCTCACTTTACCCCTGATGTGCTTCAAGTACCAACTCACGGGCAGATTTACACAAAGCCTGGTGTTTAATCATGGCTGACTATAACCAATGACGCCAGCAGCTGGTAATATATGTCCCTGCTCGTTTACTGAAACTCGAGTTTTAAGAATGCACGCGATATTTTTTTCGATGGCGGCTGTGAAATGTGAAACCTTCATAAATACCCTATCCTAAACTAATAGTATACCCAACTTGACGAAACACTTTCGTACCAAAAACACATCAACCTGTTCAAACTTCTCCTCGCGGGAAAGATTTTCAATATTACTTCACGATGTGGTTAGCAGTCCATGGTTTCTTCCAGAATTTTTCACCAAAAGAATTTAATTCCCTTCCTAACGCAATTCTTTCTCCTGAGCTAAATCACCACGTGGATGATAAACACAACTGTTTCGTCCCACTTTACATACATATTTAGCAGTACATCCCAACGGGAAAAGTAATGCTTCGGGATATATTCGGTAAAGGTACGCTGCGACTGGGAGCTGAAACTAAAAACTTAAACTGAAGCTTATTTCGATTTTAAGGTTAGCAAAGCTTAATGACGTCATTTTCGATTTAGTTTAGCGAGGAAATGTTGTCGCTGCTTGCTTAAACTAAAACGTATATGACAGACACAAAACTTGTAAATTTAGCATCAAAATCTTTTTTGTGTGTTTTTTTTAATTATTTAACAATTGTGACATTAATATCTGTCAACAATGAGAAAAATATACTAAAAGAACATTACAGGCTAGGACACAAACACCAAAACTAAAACTGAAAATAATGAACATGTTCATTCCTCACTATTAGTATCTGAAAGCTCAGTTTGACAGAAGTTTCAGTTTTAGCTAGAGCTTTCAGTTTTAGCATTCTATTGCAGCAGCTGTATGATGATACTCTGGTTCATTCTAAAACTGAATTAGATTCAGTTTAAGTTTTGAGTTTCAGCTCCCAGCCGCAGCGTACCTTAAGCATTTCGAGTAATGCGTGGAAGCATTACCGAACCATTGCATGTTTATTTCTTTTTAACATTGCATGTCCTAGGCTGGGAAGATTTATGCAAGGGGAAACTTATGCTTTTGGCTTTATAGCTTTATGTATAAGAGCTTTTTGGAAAGTACGACATCGTATTCTCGCATTTCCGTCATCTAAGGTAAATACGAATTGAAGCTTTGGCCGGCGGTCGATCGTACCTCTGAATGTGTGGTTATTGCATGCTGAGTGATTGTGACGCTCATCGAAAATTCCAATAGCGCATTCTCTTTGCTACTGGGGGGCATTGGTACTGTTGTTTTTCATACATTTTACTTACCCGTGATTATTTGAAATGCTCCGAAATTTTCATTTTTCCGCTTTATATAGCACACTAGCCATAGCCGATATGTACTCGCAAGTTCTTTTCCCCTTATTTCTGCGTGTGATGTTCATTGGCCAGTCATGGACTCTTAGAAAGCCCATTGCAAGCACATTACATTTTCATTACCAAGAATGTTTTCTTCATATATTCCGTCCGGAATGCATTACAGCGATTCCCGTTGGGAAGGGCATTCAAAAACACAAGTCTTGCTCATTGGCTAACCCTGATCCTCAAATATGGGCAGATACTGGCGGAAGCAGCTGAGTCCAGTTAGGAGCTAATGCAATCAATCAAGATTCGTGTTTTGTTCTTTTACATTTCACCGGTAAAAATTTAATCAATTTTGGATCAAGTCATTTCCAATAAAATTTACTGCTGTCCAATATTATTAATGTCAAAATATCTCAATGCATAAAATTTGTATTGTCACCCAGCACAAAAGAATGTCGATAGCACCATAGATCGTAGTACCATTCTATATAGGTAAAAAACTGTATTTCTAACTATTATGTGATCAAGTCTAGTGAGACGTGAAAAGGAATTCAAGAGCCAATGACTGAAAGAATCTCGATACACAGCCTAATTTCGTATATTACTTGAATATACCTTCATTGAATAGAATCCTATTTTTGATATTCAAAGTAATAGGCTCGCAACGGAATCCGAATAATTTCTTGTTTTAATTTTTAAATATTATTTTCTCAATAAAATTTACATTTCATTATGCATTAAAAGCAAATTATTTTTAGTCCATCATGAATGCAATAAATGTCAAACAGATCGCAATGAAAATAAAATCAGTAGGTTAGATTAGGTTGTGCTGGCTGGCACAAGGCCACAGATAGACCTATTGGTCCATAGTGATACCAGATAAATAAACCATGAGAAATAAAGTTCAATTCAAACGGCCGTCGAAGGCCCCGGGACTTTTTCACGAACTGAAGGATGTCCTTCAGCTTTTGCTCCGCCGCGTGCGAGTGATCCACCAGCTAAGGCTCATAGAAGTAGTGGAGTCTGGTTTTCCCCAATGCCGGGCAGTGACACAAGAGATGCTGGATTGTTTCTGAGATCCCCGGCTCTTGACACATCCTACAGATGTCGCTGGTTTGAAGCCCCATTTTCATAGCATGTGCTACTATAAGGCAATGGCCAGTAATGATGCCAACCAACCGTTTGCAGCCAGTCCGCGTTAACTCGAGCAGGTATTTAGTCCCCATCTGCACGTCGCACCTTCCATCATTTTAGAATCTATTGAATACTTAATAGTTTGGATCGGAGTTGGGATGTCTACCAATCCTGACAGGAGAAGAATAGCCCCATTCTTGGCTAACGTATCCGCCCTCTCATTTCCACCATTGCCCTTGTGACCGGGAACCCAGAATATTTTGACTCTTCTGCTGTTACCCAGTCTGTTCAGGACCTGAATGCAATCGAGAACACATTTCGAACTGTTTGTGTGAGATATCAGTGCTTTAACCGCCACTTGACTGTTCGTAAAGATATTTATTTCCTCACTTGTAGTATCTTTGGCATATACTAGACCTGCGGCTTTCCGTATCGCAAAAACCTCCGCCTGGAAAATACTACAGTGATTCGGAAGCCTGAAATCTGTTTTCATAGCTGCATCTGCAGAATATACTTCAGTGCCCACTTTTGCAGCTGTTTTAGAGCCGTTAGTGTAGATGATAAGAGCTGCTGCGCACATTTGCTGATTCAATTCCTGCCCATCTCCGAAGCACAGAGTGGAACCAGGTAGTCAGTGCTTCATGCATATCCCTGTTCAATACTGCTTGGCTCGAAGTGTCCTGATTCCCTTAGCCTGACAGTAGCTTTAGCGGCAGTGCCTCTAAAATAAAAACAAGCGGAGAGAGATGAAGCAGGACGTTTAGAGTAGACGAAGAAGTCGAGGCTAAGGCATCTGTAGTGCAGAAAGTCGTCAACCACTGAACTCTGTTCACCATGCTAGCAAAGGTGGTTTTATTCACTGCTGGCCACCAGACCAAGCATCCGTAAACAAAGATCGGCCTAGTTATTGCCAAGTAGATCCAGTGCGTTAGAGCAGTACTTAGATCCAACGTTTTACCCAGCACTCTCTTGCTGGCGTAAATCACATTGCTTGCCCACTTAACTCTTTCCTTTAAATTTGGCTTCCATGTGAGCTTGCTGTCCAGAATAAGACCCAAGTACTTAGTTTGTAACTTGAGACTTAACCTGGAGCCGCCCAACATGATTGGGTCTATATCGGGAGTTTTGTACTTCCTAGTGATGAGCACAAGATCCGTCTTATTAGGGTTGATGCCAAGGCCCACGGTATTCGCTCAACCAGCCCTAAAGAGTACTCGATGAGCTGGCCAAGGGTATGCGGAAACCTACGCGAGACTAAAATAGCAAAGTCGTCAGCATAGACCACAACCGTGAGTCCCTTGCTTTCCAGCCTTTCCAGAATTGAGTTTGTAACAAGGTTCCGGGAGATAGAACCCCTCCCTGCGGTGTGCTTCTGTGGACTTTCCTTATGATTTGCGCACCCGCCCACTTCGCTGATATGAGCCGCTGCTTATGCATGTTGCTTAACCAGCTACAAATAGCGGGATGGGTGTTGGATATGTGGAGGCTCTCCATAATAGCTATTGTGTGCACATTATTGAAGACGCCTTCAATATCTAGAAAGGCTCCCAAAGCATATTCTTGGTAATGGAATGCCCTTTCGATTTTGAGGACTATCCTATGGATAGCCGTTTCAACAGATTTCCCTTTCATATGTGCATTTTAGACTCTCGATAGAGTTTGAGTACCAAGTCTTTGTAGATCTAGTAATCTTTGTATGTAGATCTAATAATCTTTCGAACACTTTGAGGAGGAAGGCAGTCAGGCTAACTGGACTGTAGTCCTTCGGATAGGCATGGTTGACTTTACTCGCCTTGGGTATAAATACAAACTTAACGGTCGTCCAGGCTGCAGGTACGTGACTTAGCGCTAGGCAACCTTTTTAAATTTGTGTTAGCCAGAAAACGGCAAGCATATCTGACTTACTTGTCCTGTCTTACCATATCTATCGGCAGAATTCCATCCGGACCTGGGGACTGGAAGGGTTTGAAGGTATCAATTGCACAGACTAGCCTCTGCTTGGTGACAGCTTCGCAAATGCCATCGATAACCTGCAGGTTCGACACCTGTTCACCAGTGAAAGGGGTGAAATCATCTGAACAGCCTGGGAAGTGAGTATCTACGAGGATCTTCAGTGTTTTCAAGCAGTTGCCTGTCCACTCCCCACCAAGCTTTCAATAAAACTAGTAGGTTTCCAAAAAACTGGTTTTTCAGATAATATTTCAGCCGCCTGAGTTTGGATCTTAAGGAGGTGGCTGGTCGAAAAAATTTAAAAAGAGGCTAGATTTTCACATTTTGGAGATTTATTGACATCTTGTGAGCATTTTAAGCCATTTGACATGGTCACCACGTGAGTAAAAGTGTAAGAAAAAATGAATTTGAATACATAAAGTAAGTAAAATTTAGCTAGTTCCTACCTCGTACGGAGTACCCTATGCATCGGCTACTTCCTCTTCCAAGTTCCGTTTTTCCTTACTTCTTGCACAACGATTATCTTTCAATGAGTTTTTGGAAGAAAAAAATAGTCTTCAAATTAAAATAGTTGGTTTGAAATTGCAAACCCTAAAAAATGGCATCAAAAAACATTTTAACTTTGATGACACAAAAAAATCAAAAATCAAAATCTGAAAAATCATGTTTTTCTACCTATGTACCTCTATTTCAGAAATGATTTGAAAAATGCTGATGAATCTTTTTTGTCTGTATTCTAAAATGGAGTAAAATTCTACTATTAGATTCGGTTGGCATGGTTCAAAAAAATCGAATGCTTCATAACTAATTTGAAAAAAAAAACTAAATTTCCCATTAGCAAAATTGTAGCTGATTATATTACATAACAAATAAAAAAAATCTGAAAAAATGTCCAGTTGGAACTGAAAAAGAGTACCTAAACACAGATAGCTTTGTATGTCACCCCTTAATTGCAGCATGAATAAAAAATCTCGCCATCATAGGTTAATTTGAAATTTCATTTCAAACAATCTAAAAGACTTCACATATCGTATGAAACCATTCAAAAATTCAAGTAAGTCCTTTTCAACTAGTAGTAATCACCCATCGTAGATGTTTCAAACTAACGAGAGTCGAATACTAAAGACACTTCTTTAGAATTATTATCAAAATGAACACAAGAATTGTTATCAAAATGGTCAGATATTTTAGAAACAATAGGTGAACACTGGATCCAACCTAAGAAAGGACAATGATACCGTTCTCGAAACATTGCTTCTCAATGCTGTGACATGAACTCTATACATATTATTTCGAGTAAATATCTGACTGACATTCCAATCATAATGGACAATATCGATGTAGACTTTCAGGTAACCAAGTTTCAAGAACATTTTCGTACCGGAAATCCTTTCTTACGCTATTGACTGGAACTATGCAACTTGAATGAAACAAATATTTTTCGAACGCAGTCAGAGCATTCTCCAAGAGTTCGTTCATGCATAACATATCGAGTTGACTTTGTCTTTATTATGCGTACAGAACTTGAGGCTTTGGGCGGAATGATATCACAGGAACCGACAGTAGGGTTTTGATTTCAATATGGTACTTGAGGTTAAGTAAATTTATTGTGCTTGAATAATGCTTGAGGAAATAGCCTTTTTCTGTTCCGAATGCTTTTGATCATTTTCAGTTGAGTTATTATAGTTTGTGAGAATCATCAAAATGATCCGCTTGAATTCTAAATGAGCATGGTATAAACATTTATAATATCAAATCAATGAAGGTAAATATCTTTCCGCAAATTAGTTGCTTGAAAAAGTTCAATACATAAACACATTCACTCATTTCGTAGTGGTTATGGACTCAATTGAATTGTGTCAGTGTCTTGACTCAACTTGAATAAAACAAGCTGCTTGCAAAAACTTTTTAAAGTGTGAGAAGGATTTATTATAATTTTAAAAAAAAATTTTTTTAAAACAAGACAGAACTATATACAGGGTGATTCATTATGAGGGTTGATTTTCAATAGGCTTTTTTTGACAGATCACGCGTGACTCCTGTCAAACAGTAATGTAATTTTTATTCAGTATTGTTTGACAAATCATCATGGAAAGACTTACACCGCAACAATCCGCAACAATTTTTGGTGAATGGGCTCTGAATCAGCTCAATGAAAATCCGCTGTTTTATCGCGAAATTTTGTTCAGTGATGAGGCGCATTTTTGGTTCAATGGATACGTCAATAAGCAGAATTGCCGTATGTGGGCTGATGAGCATCCTGAAGAGCTTTAACAGCTACCACTACAGCCACAGAAATGCACAGTTTTGTGTGGTTTATGAGCCGGTGGAATCATCGGTCCACATTTCTTTCAAAACGAGTCCGGTCAGAACGTAACCGTCGATGGCGACCGCTATCGCACCATGATAACGGATTTTTTGCTACCTGAAATTGAAGCCCGTGGTATCGGTGAACTTTGGTTTCAACAAGACAGCGCTCCTTCGCATACCGCGGGAAAAACAATAGACTTATTGAGAAATTATTTTGGTGAGAATCTGATTTCATGTTTTGGACCAGTAAATTGGCCGCCTAGATCGTGTGATATCACACTTTTAGATTATTTTCTTTGGGGTTACACGAAGTCTTTGGTCTTCAGCGATAAATCACCTTCAATCGACGTTTTGGAAGCCAACATTACTCGTGTCATTCGCGAGATAGCGGTCGCTATGCTGGAACGCGTCGTCCAAAATTGGACCCTCAGGATGCACCATTTACGGCGTAGTCGCGGTCAACGTTTAAATAAGATAATCTTTAAAAAGTACATGTCGTAGATTTTACTTTCGACTCACAATAAATTTTTTACTATAGAATTCAACTTTATGCCTTTTATTTGAGATTAAAAACCAAATCTCATAATAAATCACCTTATATATTAGATTGAATTCTGTAGCGAAGGCAACAAAAGAGCGAAGATTTCACTAAGTTTCTAGAATCTCCTTTAAGTGATTATTTTTGTTAAAATCATAAAACTGAAGAGCATAAAACGTCAAACTGTTTTTCATTACTGAATTGTGAGTGCGCATTTGTTAAAATTTGCAAGAAACAACGAATTTGAAACCAACTTAGAACACGCATATAAAAAATATTATGCTGTATTGACTTTGGTCTTTTTTTCGAAAATATTTTATATTTTAGTGAAAAAAATAATAATATATTTTAGTGAATATATTTTAGGGAAAATCGCAATTGATTACTGCTGGATTTATGAACTCATAGTTTTAGAACGTTGAAGGTCGTTCATCTAAATGTTTCGTGGATAACTAGCATCTCCTATAAAAGCTGCGGTGAAATATGAGTGGTGCAATTATTCGAACAGTGTGAGTAGAAATCAGCAGCCACTGTTAAAATGCGAGCAACGGGCGATAGTGCAGTGGATTCACAAAGTGAGTGAGTGCAATAGTGTATTTGTAAGTTATTTTAAATAAATTTCAAAATGAGTTCATCCATACTAAATAAAATATGCATACATCCTTATCAGACACTCTATTCTTTAGCGAATTTTCCAACAGTGTTATTCAGTCACTACTAATCTTAAATGAAACTAGTGATGGGTCGCTCAGGAGCGAGTCGATCATAAAGAGCAACTCTTTTGAAAGATTTGTGTGAGTCAGCTCTTCAGAAAAAAGAGCAACTTTTTTGAAAGAGCTATGTGAGCCATAATTTAGAATATCTCCACACACTTCATACCTTCACTTTAGTGGCAATAGCGATATTGCGGAGCCACTCAAGCAACCACCCGACCAAATAGAGCTTATGCATATACACACTGCAATACTTCATTAAACTACCGTGTGTTGTTGAAGCGAAATCTAGGCTATTCTAACGTCGGTACACGAACTACTATCGTATTGCACAGTGAAAAGAGTCAGCTCCGTTGAATGAAGAATGAATGAAATCACGGAGCCAACACTGTGCGAATGAGGAATGAATGAACGCACGGAACGCATTGGAAGTGGTCGGGGAGTAGAATAGTGATATTTTAAGGGCAAACAAAATTTTGATAGGGGAAATTGGACAAAAACGTTCATATTTCCATAATAATTTTTTTTCCGCTAGCGTAAATTTGGGGACCTTTTTGAGTTGTTTCGGGCGAAATTTCCATACAAGTCTGGAAAAAAGCGCCTTAGTTTCGAAGATACGGCAAAATGAAATCTGACGGAAAGCCTTCCGGAAAAGCTTAAAGTAGCAAAATAAATAAAAAAATTACAACAAACACAGAGGCAAATGGTATGCGAAGAGCTTAAATTAAAGCTTGATGCTGTTACCAGGTGGAACTCTAATTGCGCATTCAAGAAGTAAAAGAGCCACTATTAGCCACCTTAGGTGTCCTGAACTAAAATTTACCAATTTCTTCTTCTGATGAATGGTGATGAATTCAGTGAAAAAACGGTATCGATTTTGAAAATATATATTATTACATCAACGATTATAAGCTACATTTCAGAACTCTTTCTGAACGAGAATGAAACTGCTGATGTACGCAGTTATTTAAATGTGATCCAAAGAGAACTTTTAAACAGATTTAAATTATATAAAGAAAATATGTTTTGCTTAGAGAGCGTTCTTTTAGATCCAAGATTTAAAAGACTAGCATTTCAAAATGAAAAATGGTGGAAGGAAAAGAAAGATTTACATCCCAAAATTTTGAGATAGTGAAGCAACGATTGGGTAAAGTTGCCACTTTAGTCCCCTGCGAACGAATTTTTCAAAAAGTTGGTATGCGCTCACTGACAAGAGATCTTATTTATCGCCAAAACGAATAACATATGTGCTATTTTTGCACAATAATTAATAATATGGAAAGATTTTCAGATATGATTATTGTTAATCAGATTGATTGTTAATTTATGGTTTATTTTTAATTTTATATTATATGCTATATTATATTTTTAAAGTAATGTTATGTTTGTTAGATTTAAGCTTATTATTATTATTAAAACAAAAAAACAGCAATTTATTTTATACTTTTGCAACCATAAAAAAGTTGCTTGAAGTGGCTGTTTTGAGTGGCGCTTAAAGAGCAACTCTTTAAAGTGAGTGAGTTTTACGGAGCTGGCTCACTTCAAAGAGCCATTTTGCCCATCACTAAATGAAACCAAACGATTTAAAACGGCACAAAAGCTGCAAGATCAATATTTATCACATATATTTAGTGAGCATTGTCTACATAAATGTTATTCTAACACATCTTAATAGTTTCATTCTTCTGTCCAACAGTTCCGAGTCATCATAATTCAGATTGAATAGATCTAAAACACCGACGACAACGCTCCAACGAAACAAATTAATTTTGAGTACTGCAACAAAATCAACTTCCATTTCGATTGTTCTCAACGATTCCCTAACCGAATCCTCGGAACAGTATACTCAAAACTCTCACCCGGAAAATTTTCGGCAAACAAAAACTTGTCCTAAATTCATTCTCTCGAAATCAACAATGCACAGCTTCAACGAAACTCATTTCCTCTTTCGCTGTTAATTAAAAGGATCGTGAATCCGGCGTATCCTCTTGTTGCGGCAATAGGGACAATGGTCGTCCTTTCGATGTCGACTCGCTAGCAACAAAGCACTTTAATGAACATAGCATGGAAATGGAAGGGCTGTACGAAAATGCTAGTCTGAGAATAAAGTAGTTGAGATTCCTTGCCACCGATGAAGACTACTGCCTCGACGGATGGAATGGCAGTGACGACACAATAATGGGCTTACAAGTGCATAAATACAAGAGCTACACTAGGAGAGGAACTGCAGACTGTTGAAAGAACGAGAACAGAATAAAATTTATAATTACAGTCGTAAGGTGATATGTATACGAGTATTGTTGTCAGCAAGTTACAGCCACAATGAAGGTTCACACTTTCATAGACTTGCCACCAAGTGAAACTGAGCAGCACAGCAGCACATTTCCATGAAGCGAAAATAAAATGTGGTCTTAATGTTACGGATGAACATAAATAGTCTTTCATAAGCAACATGACTAGGGAAAATTTCAAAACTGGAAAGCCTTTGTTTTTTCTTGGTTGTGTTACAACTATGGCAAACCGAAATATACCTCATTTTGTTGTTTGTTTTTTTTTTTTGTAAAAAGGATATAGTTTGTTGAGAGGCAGAAGTATCACAATTGCTATAATGGTGTAATATTTCAACGTATTACACAGAAAAGACTGAAAATGTACGTTAAGCTATAGGCGAAATAATAAGCAGATCTGGTGTAATTTTTAGTGGGAAATTCAATGAATTTAATACTGAGCTGTTGACTTGGGGCGCGGATACTATACTTAAATTAATATATATGTCGATGTTTACTAAATAATCAAACATTACCATCCTCAATATAATAGCAACAGGATGATTTCGTTCAGCTAATCGATTCGAGGCCAAACTAGTGATGGGCGATTGCGAGATATTTTAACAATCGAGATAATCGCAATCGGCGCCACAAAACAATCGAGATAATCGCAATCGAGAGAATCGCAATCGATACGCCAAAACAAAAAATTTTTTCATCCTTAAAATATCACTATTGTACTCCCCGACCACTTTCAATCATTGAAATCGCGGTAAAGGCAGTTTTTGCCAAATTATGGCCAAAAAACCCCTCACTCCCCTACAAAACCGAAATGTTTGTATCACAGCAATAGGTCTTGGCCCGTTATGTCCGAAACCACTCTAACCCGAAATTGGCCGATTTCAGCTACTTTTGCCCTAAAAACTTTTTGAATATTTGAATAAAATACTCGCAAGTACGAAAATACTCGATACATGATATGCTTTCAAACTGCACTATCTAAAAGCTGATTTTATTTTAACATACTTAACAGCATGACAAAACTCAACTTCATATAATATTTGATCATACACTTTGATCAGACTTAATAGTTTTAGCAAAACTACCAGCCATTTATACATGATAAATGCTAGCCATAAAAATTTCCATCCATATCTGATCATTACATTCCATATTCGCATAAAAAAATCTACTAAATAGTATATCCAATCCATTCAAATATATTCTTCACAAGCGGTTCTACAAGCGTACTGTGTATACTGGTGTGCTTATACACTAACATGCCCACCGCCACCAAAGAGTTAAAGATATCTTAATTTTAACTTAAGATAAACATATCCTTTTATACATCAATATTTCCCAAAAAATTGCAGTTTGATCAATAGTTAATACTCGTTAATAGTTAATACACTTAATATTTTTGCTGAAATATTTGAACATTTTTTTATTGGCTGCGCCAACGAAACGTGCTTTATAGCTCACTCAATTGCCGTCAACCGATTGTCGATGACTTGACCGACCGAATGATCGATTGCGAGATGTTTATTCAATTCTCTCGATTGTCTCGATTGTCTCGATTGCCCCGATTGCTCCGATTGCCTCGATTGTCTCGATTGTCTCGATTGTCTCGAATCTCTCGATTGTCTCGATTATCTCGATTGTCTCGATTGTCTCGATTGTAACAATCGAGTCCAACTTAAATAATCGAGATGTTTCGAGATATTTGAACAATCGAAACAATCCAGTTTAACATCTCGCAATCGCGCATCACTAGGCCTCACATTAATGGCTATAAATTAGTCTCAGCTTTGGATCAGTTCAAACTATGTATGTGATTTCGGATTAATTCACTTGAAATCAGATACTGTTGTGAATTTTTCATTGTCCAAAATTATTTGTGCTCAAATAGACAGCGAAAGTTAATTAATTTAACTGTAATTCGATAGATGTTGCAAAAAAATGGAAAAAAAACTACGAAATCATTATAATAGTAAATGTTGGAAAAAAGGGCTTCAATAAAAGTATCGAAGGTGGGCGTTACTGGTTTACGTGCTACCAAGAAAATAAACACATAATACAAGAAATACGCCAGCAGCACATATAGTCAAGAATTTAAGGTAATGTCAAGAAACTTAAAAATTGTTCACATTTTCTTAAATAAAATTCATGGGGAAAACCATAAATTAATCATTTGACCGTCTTCAGAAATGGAGCAACTGACACACTACATTTATCTTATATGTTAATTTGAATAATATGAACCACTTCAACCAGTACGAGATCCTTCAACATCATCAAGCATACTATGTATGTATAATTAGAATATACTAGACATCGAAAGTAGACAAATTGTCAGATAAATTGTTAAGCTCTCTTGATTGCTAAGCTGGAAAACTTCTGCACAAGGATGTCTCCTTGACGAACGTTGTTAAACTATCTCCACCTCTTAAGGGGAAAAATGCATGTAAAATTGAAAAAAAAATGCTGATTTCAGATTGATCTATATATTGTTTATTCAGAAAATTTTTAATATTAAATCCTTAAAGTACATGTCTCATAGCAACTGAAAATATTTTTTTTTATAATTTTTCAACACAAAATGGCGGCGATGCGAGCGAATGAAAAACACATCAAAAACTGCCTCGTACAACCTAACGCCTTTTCCGGGGAACTTGCAACGTTCAGAGAAAAAAAATATGCTAATGAGATGTATAGTCCATAGGTGAACCAATAAAGTTTATTAAAAAAATTAAATATTTACATTAATTTTAGTTTAAACAAAAAAATCGATTTTTTTTTCAAAAAAATCACGTTTTTAACATTAATAAACAAATTATTTTTCCGAAATTACAATAACATTTAGGTTCAACGAGCCGGATCGGTTCAATATTTTTTGAGATATTTTGTATAGAAGTAGAAAAAGTACTATTTTGAGAAAAACGCGTTTAAAGTTTGCGGTAGATAAAAATCATTGATTATTAGTTTTTATTATAAATTATTCGTAAGTCAGCGACTCCAGGTCGATACAACAGGCCTTCAGCCTCCTCGTGCATATCATTTTGGTGGATTAGAAGGTCACGGAGAGCATTTCGAGCTTCTTTTGAGCTGAAAAGACTTCGACGGCTCTATCATTCTATCCTGTCGTTGTCGGCTCTCTTGGCATAACTAAATAAGCTAGGGCTTATTTCGATACCTAGATCATTCATCAGGTGCAAGAAGAATGTATGGCCTTTGTTGAGCATCCCAGCAGCTATGTAAGCTGATATTTCAACTATTTTCAAGCCGGCAATCTAACGGTTTTTACCACAAGGCTCATAAATCCAGGCCTCTTTGTATATTATAAAAATATACAAGTGTAAATGTACATCTGCATCTATATTTCCTTAGAATTTCAGATTTATAAGAATATAGTAGGAATACACAATTAGAGAACCGCTCCTAGCGCCAAAGATAAAGTAAGCAAGGACGCGCGGCAGGTATGCTCGACCGGCTGGGGAACGCCGCGCTGCCTATAACTGACTATAAGTCGAGAACTAATACGAATATCACATCAAAAATTTTTTGGTGTATTTTCAGAGTAGGAACATTTTAATGTTATTTAGCAGTTACATGTATTTCCCCCCTTAATCTCAAAACAGCGCTGGAATCGTTTAGTTTTCTGTATGCAAAAATATGTACAGTACCTCACAGATTAAGTCGGTAAAAGGTGTTGAGCATATTTGAGGGCCGATATCTCAGAAAATTCTTTTTGTTACAATATTGTTCTTTATTATCTATACTATTATAATCAATAATAAAAACTAAAGTTATTTAGCCATAAAAAACATTTATTGAAATTTTGCATGAAATTGCCAATTTTTGACGTCACACTTAAAGTCGGAATACAATAAAAAAGTTCTAAATTTTATTTATACAAAAGAAGTTAATATTTTGTTGGAAATGCACGTTGTTCAATTGTATTTTGTAAACGATTTGGGATTGAGTTTATCAACTTTCGACAAAATTCCGGCTCAATTTTATCCCATTCTTCTTGCAGGATTTGTTTAATTTCTTTGATATTGGAATAAGTCCTTGCCGCTAATTTAACTTTCAATATCTGCCACAAATGTTCAATAAAATTGATGTCTGGAGTTTGAACTGGTGTTTTAATCACCTTTGGTCAGTTATAGAGGGGCCATTCTTTGACTATGAGCGGGGAATGTTTCTGGTCATTGACCTGATAAATAATAATTGGTCCCAAATATCCAGTTTCTCAGCGCTTTGCGTCATATTTGTCTTCAGTATGTCGACATAAAATTTTTTGTCCATTATTTCATCCATAAAGTGAAAGTTTCCAGCACTAGAAGCCGACATACAGCCCCAGACCATTACTGATCCGCCGCCATGCTTCACAGTTTAAGTTAGGTGTTGGGTTCCCGCCACACAAATCGCTGTCCATCGGAAGCAAATAAATTGAATTTACTCTCATCAGTGAAAACGACCTGAGGATACAATAATTTATTTTGATTACAGCTTTTTTAAATAAATTATGAATAATACGTTATCCCAGAATGAAGAATCCTTCTTTATACATTTTTTGCAAAGTTAAGTCTGTCCCTTTGGTTCTTTTTTGATACCAAGGGCTTTTTAATAGCAACTCTACTATTTAATCCATTTTTCCGCAAAACTCTCTTCGTGGTTTCAGGGTGAACGAAAATACCGTTTCGATCCTTTAGTAAGGACACAAGCTTTGTAGCCGACAAATGCGGATCTTTCTTAATTTCTTTCAATATAAATTTTTCATCAAAACCGTTTAATTTTTTGTTGGATCGTTGTTTTCTGGTCTTATTTTCAATTTACCCTCTTATTTTATAACGACTAATAACATCCCACTCAGTGGAATAACTTTTTCTTTCACAATTTTCACGATATCACTCGCTGTTTTTCCTTCACATAAAAGGTCAAATATAATTTTTCTTTCACAAACTGTGATTTGTTTTACTTTTTACATTTTATGTGTTTTCAGTCAAGAAGTTCAATTAAGAATGGCAAATAAATTCATGTCACAGCTTCAGAGCGAAAGAAACGGTACTTTGAAAGAGCCACTTAACTGTTCCGACTTTAAGTGTGAGGGCAAAAATTGGATTTTACCGACTTTATCTGTGAGGTACTGTATATTGGTGAATTTCAAAATATATTTATTATTGTTCACCCTCTGCGTTGGACCAGAACTCATGAACAAAACACATTTAAAATCATTAAAAAAACTTGAATCATGATATATCACAAAAATAATTGACTTTTAACCTTAGCCTTGTGCTGACGAGAGTTGCGACAACATTTTCGGCTGCAATCTGTTACGGTGGGTGAATCGGTTATTTCCAGTTCGCACAAAATTAATAATAAAATCTCACTACCTCATATACCCGCTAAGTCAACCTAAAAAAACAAATATATAGGCCACGATTTCCGGAAGGTACATTTTTTTGAGTACGAACCGTCTTAGAGAGAAAATCAAAATGGAGAAACAAGAAATTAGAGTTGTCATTAAGTACCTTTGTTTGAAAAAATTGTCTACCAGAGACATACATGGCGACATAGTGGAAACATTAAGGGACTCTGTTTCTCCATATTCTACCGTTGCACGCTGGGCCAAGGAGTTTAAGCTGGGTAGAACATCCACTGAAGATGAACACCGTGAAGGACGTCCATCCACATCCCTCACTGAAGACTACGTGAAAAAGTCAAAGGTATCTATCGTGTTGGCAGATCAAAGAGGGACACCAAGCATGTAGTTAAGGTCACAGAGATCTCGTATGAAATTGTTCAAAGAGTCGTTTCCAACGAATTATGTATGAAGAAGGTCTCTCCGCGTTGGGTGGCGAGAGGGTTAACCGATGAGCAAAAGAAGAAACGAGTCGACATTTCAAGGGCGAATCCCGAATAGTTTCAGACAGACCAGGAGAATTTTCTGACAAGGTACGTGAACAAGACTTCGATTCTCCATTTTGATCCAGAAACCAAACAGCAATCGATGATCTGGAAGTGACCCTCTTCACCGACCCCGCAGAAGTTCAATGTATCGAGTTTGGTAGATAAGGTTATGGCATCAATTTTTTGGGACGCTGAAAGAATTATTATAGTGGAGTATGTGAAAAATGGTGGCACTATATTAGGTACTTATTACGCAATTCAAATAAGAAGATTGCGGGAGACTATTAAGCGAGACAGAGTGCTGACTCATCAAGACAACGCACCGGTTTACAAAACTGTAGTTCCGATGGCTGCAAATCAAGAAATAGGATTCAAACTGTTTCAACATTCACCCTATTGGCCAGAACTAGCTCCCAGTGACTTCTACCTCTTTCTTCGGCTCAAGGGACAACTTCGGTGCCAGAAATTTGAAGATGATAGCGAAGTGATGGCCGCTGTTGAGGAGTTTTTGGAGAGTAAAGACAAAGGATTTTTTTCTAATAGTATCCTGGGTTTGGAAAAAGATGGAATACTGTATTAACTTGTTAGGAGACTATGCTGTAAACTACATATTTTTTTAAGTTTAATCACCTTGGTTTTTATTCATTATCATTACTTTTGGATAACCCGCCGTATCTCTGCTAAAAAAATATGTTAACGGTTTGTCGCTAAATTGAAATTTAAAATTTATGCGGTTCATCAAGCTTTGTGCAAAACATGGAGAGAAATAGCAAAACGACAGAGAGAGAAATAGCAAAACGAAGCCAGCTACTTTTTTTTATATTTTCCGTAATCCAGGTTTCTGTTACTACCTGTTAACATTAACTGGATAGCCCTTGCTGTTATGCTAAGCATCAATATTGAAACATTGATATCATGATATCAAATATGATATCAATTCTACCACACTGCACTCAGCATCCATATATCTATCATGGTATGTGGATAAATTGCAATGCTTATTTGTGTCCTAGTCCTTACTTGTATTTTACTTTTTGCTCCTCAAACCAGTTTATCGGTTTTAAATGCAGTTGACAAACTCGTCTAATCGTAAATTCATTGTCCAGAATTTAAGCTAGATATGACTAGGCATCATGAGAAACGTAGCCTCTTTGAAAATAGTTTGCAGGTAAATTATTTCGGAAGCCACATATGTGAACTTTTGTTTAGTTACCACCACTAGCTGCAACCCAGTTGTCCTGTTTTTGTCCTGTTCGTTATTGTACAGTTCTTATGCTATTTCTTTCCTAAGAACACAACTATGTATTTTCCTCTTACCGCCCTCTCAAGCTCTTGAACTCTATTTCGGGCTTAATAGGGTTTCATTAGAAAAATATATTATTGTATCCAACCATCTACAAGCTTCACATACATTCAAGTATACATATTTTCAGAATATAACGAAGGGCACTTCATCTAAACTTTCAGACACAAAACACATTTCTTCCAAGAACAAGTCTACCGAACTTTCTAACCTGGACCATTTTAATATACGTCTATCGATTTTCCGAACAAAACTTTGAAATCTTCGAATCATAGCCCCCAGAAAATATTCTGCCCACATCAGTTTGCTCAAGTATCGACCGATTTATAAATGTCTCAATTTACTCAATGCAATAACATTTATATCATGAGTGAAATTTTCAAAGAACTCGACAATACAAATTAACAAAATTCGATTACAAGGGCACTTTGTACAGAATAGCTTCGAGTGGTGTTGAAACTTTATTTCCTAATTGAGTTCATTACACTAAAAACGCATATCTTCGCAACGTCCCCTTCGATTATTTCCTGATCCGATTTATTTCCTAATCCGAATCAAAATTTTATTGGACCATAATTTTGAGGCTTTTATTGCTTTACGGCTCGTTTTCAATTTATCGACTGCTTTTCGGTTTTGTTTCGTTTTACAATTTCATTTCTCTGATATTTGAAATACTGAGCCGTAGGCGAGAGAATGAAGACCCACAATAAATGGATTATAAAACTTCCCTCTTTATTAGTGTGCTTCTTGTCGTGTATGTTTAGTTCTATTAGATTGTTTGTGATAGCTCTATAACATTGTTTCCAAATTACTCATTGGTATCCTTGTCGTATACAATTAATTTTCAATGACACTGCAAATATCTAAGCATCTATAAATTAGGTATGGATGCATCTCATCACGGTACATTTGCGTGGTATTCATAGCACTAAGTATGTGTAGAGAAAGCTCTCATGCGGGAACTTAATTGTGTTTAAACTTGGATTCCGACATTGATGAAATTTGATTGATGATTCTACTTAGCTCATGACAAGATGTATTTCTTGACTTAAGACTAGACATAGTGTATATTTCAGCTTATAGTTTTTGGCTTCCTTTCTCGATAATATGCATGTCGGATTTGTGTTACCAATTGTTTATTTAGTTAATGTATTATGATTTGTGATTATCAAAGATGAATTTTCCTATTTTTTTTTTCAAACATGAATTTACCTCTTCTAGAGGTCCATATCTCGGTCATCATGTGATATGATTAATAGCAATTATAAACTTTGTAATTTTTTCTTTTGTAAATTCCACTTTTTATTAATAATCTTACAAGTGCTTGTCCTATTTTTTAGAAGTTTTTGTAACCAAGAATTCTGTCAAAGAAATCCACAATATTCAGTTTTCAATAATTTTTCACTGAAATTGATTTGAATATCAATTTCCATGCAAGAGTGTGCGGTACGATTCGGCAATGCTGCCGCCACCTGATGGGCTGTCTTAGCTAGATCGAGCGATTAAAATGCCGTAGTGGTTAGCGGTTTTCTCTGGGTGAAGTGGAGGAGAAGGTTCAACGTTCAAAGTTTATGTTAGTTTTTTTTTACACTTACTTCCGAGATAATCAATCAATAAATATAAAGACAATGTAAGCCAATATAATAAAGGACAATATACGACAACTAAATTAAAAATGTTGAAACGACATGTATAAATAATTTAGTTTTCCTTAACCTTTTTTGTTTCCTTACCTCCCAATTGCAAATTCTTTCGTATGCATTGTATCACTCATTCCTTGTATGGGACAAAAATATGGTTTTATGACAAGCTCGGTGCAATCGTTGAGCGGTAGTCCAGGAAGACCTCTTTTCCTTTTCAGGCACCGTTTAGGCTAGCTGTCCTCATTATTTTACTGTCAATTTTTTTTTTGTAATTTGCAGTTCTTTTAGCCAAGTCACTTTGTCACGTCTCAGCTGAGTTTGACTTGCCAACCCATGCCTGGGAGCTCTTTGGTATGTCACGAATTTTCACTCTGAATTTGTTTTATATTGCGGCAATTTTGTGTTCATAACGGATGAATATTACGCACCGTCACTCTTCCAGAAGCCTTGTTATTCACTATATCTTCAAGGACCCACAACGGCCGCGTAGAGCTAGCAAAGAGGCAAGCCAAAACGTTTTCCGTTAATGCGGCCTAGGAATCTTCACGACCATTTCTAAAGGCAATTAATCTTCTTTGCCTCGTTGGTAGCCCCCCATCACATTTTGGCAGACGCTCGAATGAACTTCGGCACAGTTCTTCCGAATTTTGAATTTCAAAAATCACTAAAATTGGATTACAGCAAACTTATCTCTATACAATGAAAAACTAGAGTCTGATAATATTCCTCATTCCAAATGCTTCTCAGGATCATAAAATCTATTATGCTCAAAATTTGTTCTTTGACGCATCTGAATCTCTTCCCGATTGGCTAGTAAATTTATAAACTTTTCATATATACGCAGCCTGCATCAAAGTCAACGTGTCTTTTTAACCCTCCGAGAACACAGGGGGTCAAATTGACCACAGAGACCTTTTTTACCGATCGCAACTCTTAGGCTTGCGGGAAAAGAGGAGTACTATAGGCTCCTAAATATATTTCTGTGTCTTGACTATAAGTTTACACCGTTCGCTTCGAGTCCCAAATCGTCAGTCGTTGTTGAGAAGCCTTTGAAGCAGATCAAGGGGTCAAATAGACCCCATCTGTACTCGACGTCAATTTTGAGGTGAAAATTCAAATTTTTTGTTACTTTATAAATCGGAAGATTAATTTAAAAAAGCCAAAAAATAAGTTTGCAAGTGTTTTAATTTTTTAGTTTTTAGCAATATGTCGTACAATCTGCGTTCTAGTGTACGCAATAATTTGTTAGCTGAAGACAATGATAACAATTTTGGCGACAGTGATTCCTCCGAAGACGACCATGTCTTGGTGCAATCAGAATCTGATTATTCAGAAGATTGTACTTTTTTTTGTAACCCTTTATATAGGGCTAATTTTTATTATTATTTTACTATGCCTGGGGAGTATCCATATACATTTTCAGCTCAAAATATGAAAAACTGGCAAAGTTATGATTTTTTTTAAATATGCAAATTTTAAAATCTTCACAATCGCCACCGTAAATATGCAAAATAAATACCTTTTTTTCAAGGGTCACTATAGGGCTAATTTTTTTATAATTTTGTCATATCATGAGAGTATCCACTTAAATTTTTAGCCAAACATATTGAAAATGAAATAAGTTACGATTTTTTTTTGTAAAAAAGCTGATTTTCGGTAACTCTGTTTTTCCCGTTTTTTTTTTTTAGATATGTTTAGGACATTTAGGGCACTTTTAATGTATGAGATCTACTAAAAGAGGTCTCAAACAATACTCACAAATTTTTTCAAATGAAAATCTTCAGTGGTGGCGATTCTATAGACGTTCAAAAGTGGTTGGGGTCAATTTGACCGCAATTGTTCTCGATGATCGAAAAAATAGGTGTGTTATCGGAGGGTTAATGTGTTAATATATGGTAGCCTACTTTTAGTTTGACGAACAATTGAGCACAGTTATTAAATTTTGATGAAGTCAGCTCAGAAAACCTTCATTAGTTCTTATGTATTTCATAAAATTAACAATGGGGACAAGTATCCTGACTTACTGGACGATTCTACTTAATCAACTTTCAACTTTACTCCTGATTCCACCTTTATGCTAACTACTTCTCAATTAGCCTCTTCCAACAATTTCCAAGATTCATTGGGATTTGCACCCAAAAGAGGTATTTAAGATATTGTTACAGACAGCGTCGGCCGCCACCCAATGCATTTACATTACTATAACGTCATAGCTGGACTTACGATTGCATTCGAACTACATTATGCAATCATTTGTTGTATCATTTGTTCTACCGGTAGCGAAAATTGAAAAAAATAGTGGTACTTGTCAACTGACTGGATGCAACATTGCAGATGAGCGTGGAGATTGACTCTAACCGTCGGCAATGACGGTACCAGTTGACAGTTGAGAAAAGCAGTTGTTTTCCACAAGTTAAGTGATTTTTTCCTTAATAATAACATTTTATTCTAAAACAAAAATGCTAGGAAAAAATACATAAAACAAAAAGATATATTATAACGGAGAGAAACCAAGTAAAGCAATCGTTTTCCACCTTGTGTTTGGCGGTTGATCCACTTTAACTGTTCGGAAACTGAAAGCAAAAAAAGTGGTGCTGATGTTAATTGTAACTAAGGTTGAAAGTCAGCCACGTCTGAGGGTTGGTACGCATTGTTCTAAATTTATGCAATTTGTAAATGGAACACTTCTGCATAAACTGTTTTTGTTCAAAAAGACAATCTCCCTTAGCTTGGAATTCTCTCATAACTAATAATTTCACAGCAAAGGCAGGGCTAGCAAAACTTCAAACTAAATGCCTTTCAATACCTAAATAATTTAACGCATCCATGATAAATGATCCAAAGATGTCTCTTATGTTTTCCCAACCAAACCCTTTTTCTACGTTTTAAGCTCTAAAATTTAGAACAACCTCAGCCAAAATAATCACCACATTTTTTTGACCAAATGCGACAGGCTGCTTGGTGATCTCGCGTTATTATAACAGAGACTCGTCTTTGCCGTGGTAATGGCTGCTTTAACAGGATGTGGAACCTTCCAAAGCAAATCTAGAAAGGGAAAAACGCATGGTGCGGCGAAACCCAAGTGTTTAATCTCAACGCTTTGAATTTGGAGTTTAAACAGGTGCAACTAAGAGAGGTGGTAGTAACGGCATTTTAGTATAGAGTGGCAAAGGAGCCAAAAAATGATAACTGGACCAAATAACAACTGGATCAAACCACCACAAACACGTGACATTGTTTTTTGGCAGCCATAAAATCAAACTTATGTTCATTGATGTTTCTTTGATAAACGAAGACCTATGCACTCCATACGCCCAAGATTGAAACGATAATAGCAGTAGCAGTAACGCTGCTCGTGCTCCTGCAGAGCAGTCTATCACTGACGAAGAGGATATAGTTTTCGAAAAAAATACATAAGCCTTCGTTACTTTCTTCAGATAAGAAGAAGTGTTGAAGTTCAAATGAACTGCAACACGTTACTATAGACGTTCAGAGCTATGTGCTTTAGACATCAGTTGCGAGAACAGTGGAAACAACTGGTTTCACGGTAACTGCAAGCTAATTACTGAGCAGTAGCGGCTCGTCGGTGTACGCAAAGGAAGCAGTGAATCCCTTGCAAAACCACTTTGCATTAAAAAAATTGTTTCACAATCAATATTTAATAATCAAAAGATTTGATTTTTGAATATCCAAAAACATAACATTATTTTTCAAACGAGAAAACTCTATTGTCACTATGCATGAAGTGGTTTTGATTTATAACAGTCCAACTACAGTGCTTCGAAGGTAAATTTACAGCTACGCTTACTACGCTACGCTTACTGCGTACGAATCAATTCAGTACATACAGTTCATTGCAGCGCATTGAGATATACTACACAAAACACTGAAGTGATCTTGCTTCAATGCTCGAACTCATAATTTCCGCATAGATCTACTTTGACGCTTTACCTAAATGACACCCACAAAAACTCTGCAGTGAATGCACCCAAAAAAACGTCGCGGATGCAGCTCAGTTCACAGCGTCTTAGTGGATAGAGAAATTCAGAAAACCTTTGCCCATCCACCCGCTAAATGACCCAGAAATCTTGATTTATGAATGAAATTAAAACACTGGAAAGTTATCAGCGTTTCTGTTATGGTTCTATTTCCCGGCATGATTTGCTCTACAGAATTTGTAAATTCTCTTCTGCTGCTTTTCTTACGAGTTGTTTCCTTCTGATTTGATGCTTTTTATGCTTTGTTTGGATGGTGTATGTACGGTGCAAGTTATTGTGATGCTGATATGGAGAATTAGGAATTACATTGTTTTTTGTGCTTTTTCCCAGATCGGTTTTTTATATCTGCTTTGGGTTTACTTTCGCAAAATGACTTTCTCGGTTCAGGTGCTTTTTGTGTTATGACCACTAGATCGCTTTGCCTATGCTGTCTTGCTTAGCATAAACGTTCTATCTACATTTTAGTACTTAAGAGATATTCAATGATTTGTGTTTTGATTTGTGCTGGATATATGTATATGGAGAGTGCGTTTTTCAATATTGATTTTGACAAACTTCCATAAAAATTAAATATGTCAAATTTCGTAGAATGCTGTAAGAGAGTATGCAGTTTTTGAATCCGTTGCTAGCTAAAAAATGATATTTTAAAAAATACGATATTTAAAAAAAATATAAAAATAAAATACACGATATTTAAAAAAAAATCAAGCGCATCAGAAACGCTAGAAAACTAATTTTCGAAGAAATTGTCTTTGAGTGACAAAAAAATGTGGAAAGACGTAATACACTTTTTTGTAGAATCATATCAACCATTCCTTGTTCAAAGCAACAGAACTCAACTATAACACAAATGATGAAAATGTTCAGTGCTGGCAACATTTTTCCAACGAAGCAGCAATAAGTTTACCATAACAAGCTCATACTTAAATCAACTTATCGTTTGAATTTCGTTCTCATCGGAGGATTCCGTCCAAAGCTTTAGCGGTTAACGTTGTTTGAAGCAGCCACCCAAAAAATGTTCAAAACTCGGAAAATTTAAAAATTGGTTTCTTAGTTTTATTGCATATGTTTTGCATATGAGTATGTAATTTGAAGCATCTGTTGATGCAATAGTTACGAAAATGGCTAAAGCTGGTTACCCTGTGTCAGCAGCAAAGCAAAATATATACCAAATCTGCTTCACGTTAAACTAAACCCAACCAATAAATTTCGTTTCGATTGAATCACTGCGCTAGAAGTTATACGGGTGAAAAAAAATTTTAGGGTTACCACCCTCAAAACTTTTCAAACTTTTAAAGCGTTAATATTTGTTAATTTTTATTGCAGGATCGTTCCCATTTGCAAATCTAATGACATAATCGCGCAGGAAAGAAATGGTCATAGCTGGCAGCCCTTCCATGATTTTTGTACGAAATTCCTATGACATTTGGCTCACATCAAAATCTATTTATTGCATAAACTTCATTTTGGTATCATGACTGCACCGGAAGTAATAGGGAAAAAAGCTTTATTTTGCTGAGCAAATTTACAAGATTTAGGAGACAAAAATCACCATAGCTCGCAACCCTATTCTAATTTTTCAGCCAAATTTTCACCAAACATTATCCTAAGTAAGATCCAAACATTGTGTGAATTTTGTTTAAATCTGATGGCTGAATCGGAAGTTATAGGCCAAAAAGCTGTTTTTTTTTCTCAGTGATTTTTCAAGATGGCACCACTACCACAGGGTTGCCCGCATTTCAAAATTCCCAATGAATTTTGTTTAAATCTGATGGCTGAATCGGAAGTTATAGGCCAAAAAGCTGTTTTTTTTTCTCAGTGATTTTTCAAGATGGCACCACTACCACAGGGTTGCCCGCATTTCAAAATCACTTCTATCAGACCTGGTCCTAATTGATACCAACATGTCCTGTGAATTTCATTATGATCGGATAATCCGGTGGTCAGTTCTCGTGAACAGAACTTTCGAGTGCTGAAAATAGAGGTAATTTAGTGATGGGTTGCCGTTCTTGTGCAAATCGGAATTTTAAAAATTTCAAATTGACATGATGCACAAACGTTAAAATTTATCAATGATTTGAATTTTTTTTCAAAAATCAAAAATTTTTCAGGAGGTTCAATGATTTGAAAGATTTTTTTTCAAGAGCCTGCCGCAGCTACAGGGTTACCCGCCCTACCTTGGAAATCCATGTGTATTAAACTTTAGTCAACGTCAATACGTTCTGCAAATTCCACGATGATCCAATGTTTTTGTCAGAAGTAATGACAAATCAAAATTTGAAAAAAAATCCTTGCCTACTTTTAGGCACGCTGCACCCACACACGGCTCAAAATTTCCAATTTTTTACCATTAACAAGCTTAAAACATAATGAGTTTTCATTCCCAATACTTTTTTTGAAGAAAAACTCACGCTGCTTGGAAATATAATAGTACCTCAAAATTCACTAAAACGCTCGCCACCGCCAAAAAGTTTAGAATATCTGAATTTTAGCAAGATGTGGACCTACCTATTAAATACATCTACGTTCTTCGAAAGTTTCAGCTCAATCGGATTGGCCACTCCAGAGATTATCTCCCTTAATCATTTTGATGATATATATATATATATATATATATATATATATATATATATATATATATATATATACATATATATATATATATAGATAGATATATATATATATATATATATATATATATATATATATATACCATATATATATATATATATATATATATATATATATATATATATACCATATATATATATATATATATATATATATATATATATATATATATATATATATATATATATATATATATATATATATATATATATATGTATATATATAGATATATATATATATATATATAAAGAAATATGAATTTTCGGCGAAACGAGTTTAATACTACTTTTCTTCGAAAATTAGTAAAAAGAAAGCCCGGAAAAGAAATTTAACACGTACTTCGAGTCATAGATAGCTAACGCACATAGTGTGGAAGGTTTGCCAATGAATGAAGAGCACGCAACATACACCCCGTTACTCAATTTGCAACACCAAAGAAGAGAATCTTATATCTAACCAATCGAGAAAGTTTGAGTGATAAGTTCAATACCGATAATAAGGACTACTTATCAACAAACAAGACGATCAGTTAAAAGCTATAGAAGCTATGATGAACGAAAGCAGTCACCACTCCGTATCCGAGCAATAACTTTGTAATCCAAGGGTTTAAAAGCACTAAGCCGCCAGGAGCCAATGGAATTGCTGCCGAATCTATTAAGCATCATGGCGAGCGACTACATCACTAAAGCATCGAAAAGAGATAAATCATTGAGAAAAGACACCAAAATCTTCTTTCACCTTCAATGAAACGATACTTGACTCAAAAGACCTCCAACTGGAGGATGGTGACGCAAAACTTTGACGTCTAGAACTCTGTACTAAATCAGTACACGAACTGATTTAATACAGTACATGGTACTAAACTACATTTGCGCAAGTGAATTCAACATTGAATTCATTATCTTTAGAAATGACAACTAAAATCAACGAAATGAAATTTTCAGAAAATTATGCTTGACAGATTGTTCATCAATCATCTGCTTCGGAAGGCGCAGATTGTCTATCTCCCTAAATTTTACGCATTAATGCCAACATTTTACACATTAGTGACAACATTTGACACATTTTCCAACTACTAACCAATCTAAAAAAAACCACCCGAAATACGAAGAGCTTTCTACATGAAACGATTCTTTCAATTGATATACACACAACAATATGTATATTCTTGCCAACTATATTTAGGTAATAAATCACAAACCCTTACTTAATCGTAAAAGCCCACATAATACCCATTTCGTTGTCATCCATTGCTTTCTTCGATAACGGTGCCTACTTCAACTTATCCACGTCCAAGGCAAATCCTATAGAAGTCATATATCACTCAATTGTCATAAAAACCTGATGTTACATTTGATCTAGTCTCGCTTTTGAGTCCTTATGCTCGAATTCTCTCCTGACGCTGAGTTGCCCTCGAGAAAGTTTCCGTCTAAATGGAACCGTTTGGGACACGAATGAGACAGAGGGTTTGGTTGCTTCGTGCTTGAGATTCATTCAAACGTAATCTGCAATGATTCTTCGACCATAAATCATTCGCATCTGCTCCGGGGACTCGCATACGCACCTGAAAGTTCGCATTCTTACATTTGAAAAATATTCTCGATCGGCTCCGGGAGTAACGAATCGTGATAGACTTCTCATTTGCTTAACGACCATATGCATGCACGAACGAATATAATAGATATCTCTATCTGCAAGTTAGACTTCTGTTTATACAGTTGTTATGGGTTTTTACTCCTCTGGAAATGGAAAACTGAAGACTAGACGACTCCTTTCAGGATTCGCTAGGATAACATTCTACACACGAACTTCATACAAGACAATCGCAGGACTCTTTGTACATTTCAAAACCCAAAGAAGAAATGTATAGTATACTTTTGTATGACTCAAAATTGAATATGTGAAACCCGGTTTGGAAACCTAGTCTGCACCATATGTCATCTTTGCTTCTCACTATTCCTAGTTTAGAGACTTTTTCATGAATTACACGGCGCAATCCTGCTGTTGAGCTCCTTTACATTGTCGGCACTCAGCCACGCTAAAGAACTCTCTCCTAGCATTTCACTAGGCAAAACAAATGGACTTCATTACTCTACTCCTGAAAATTGATGGAGCCATCATGTCTCGCACACGCGCACTGGCGCGCTCTTGACGTCTGACGAAGTTCGTAAACAATTAAAACGGATTTCTGTGGTAACATCTTGTTTGTCTTTCAACGCTGATCGTACATCACAACACGTTTTACCCAGAGAGTAACGTCAAACCAAAGCGAAAGCATATCAAATATCTCAAGAAACAACGCCAAGAGCCAAACTATGAATCCTTTGAACACTGGTTGAGTCAGGTCAAGGTGAAAGTTACATGGTATGCATTCGAATGAGCTCTACAGCTAACAACAGTATCCTTACATATTTATATGAAAGGATTCCACTAAAACTGGAAAGAGCTTCCAAATATTATATCCGCCACGAGGGGATGTTCGCAACTGTCGTTGCTTCCAACGTTTGCGTACAGACTTATGTCAAGTCATATGGTTTTTCTATATTTCTCCTAATGAAGTTTTCCCAGTATAATATTCAATTAGAAAACGTTCGTTAGATGATGTATGTAGATGAATGTAGCTCAATTCATTTCCATTGAATATAGGTTTTAACCCTGAATTCTATGTAGCCTCTTCAGACAAAAGATGGTATAGCAATGCAATCATAAAAGCCGAGAGGTTAAGGACTCGACTGTTGAAAGTTACCCTTAAGTAATATTTTCACAGATTTTCGTATTTTGCATTCATTCAAAAAGAGAATGGGTTAAAACTGAACATGGCATTGAGGTCACACTCACTGAATATAAAAAAGTTTCAATTTTATCGGCTCAAAATATGTTCCTTCATTGTTTCATTTGCTAGAGCCGTCAATTTTCATGAATCGTTTTTTAAATGACCTTATAGATTGACTGGTTCTAATCACAATATTAGGGACTTAGAACACGTGTGACGGGAATAGCAACATTTTTGCTCGTTTGCTTTGCTATTATTTCCCAGCAAATTATAGGACCCGCACGCAAGAGATGTGATCATCGACTTCGATGCAGATATGCGGTATCTGCGAAAAAAATTAGATCTGAAACTAGCCCACATATAGTAAATTTGGTTCCACGTAGTGGAACCACGGATGTTGTGTGTAATTCACGCATTAAAGACTCCAGGCCTGGTGTCCGAAGCCACATTATGTACTACTTTAAAAATATTTTTGATAAGTGCCGTTTGTGGGCTGCACCGATAATGTATCCAAACAAAGAGTAGCGATAAAATATTTTATTCCTCTTGGAAGGTGCCGACGAAGGGAAATTTCCCACTTTTGATGCCGAAATTTTAATATAATTTCGATTCTCTTCACAAAACGATCCGTAAACTTATACATATATTGCTTACTAAGCCGTGCTATTGTGTTTTTATTACTGATTTTCGAAGAAAATCAGTATTAAACTCGTTTCGCCAAAATGATTAAGGGAGATAATCTCTGGAGCGGCTGATTCGATTGAAATGAAACTCTCGGAGAACATAGATGTATATAACAGGTAGGTCCACTCAAGATATCTTTAACCCTTTGGCGGCGGCGAGTATTTTAATGAATTTTCAGGTACCCTTGTATTTCTATGCAGAGTACATTTTCGCTAAAAGTAAATATTGGAAATGAAGCCTTATTATGTTTTATGTTTGCTTATTATAACAAAATGGAAATTTTGCCTAAAAGTAGACAAAAATTGTTTTTTCAAATTTTCAAGACTGTGCGGGCAACCTTGTAGCTACAGCAAGCTCCTGAGAAAAAATCCTTCAAATCATCAACCCTCCTGAGATCTTTTTGATTTTTGCAAATAAATTCAAGTTATTGATAAATTTTTACCTTTGTCCGCCACGTCAAATAAAAATTTCCAAAATTCCGCGGTGCACAAGAACGGCAACCCATGATCAAATTACATCTATTTTCAGCACTCGAAACTTCTGTACACGAGAACTGACGACCGGATAATGCGATCAACATGAAATTTACAAGACATGTTGGTATTAGCTAAAATACAGGCAGCACTGTGGCAGTGGTACCGTTTTGAAATATCACCGAGAAAAAAACTGCTTCTTGGCCTACAGCTTGCGATTTAGCCATCAGATTTTAACAAAATTCTCGCAGTAGGTGAACCTTACTCGAAGACAGATTACATAGAAATTCGGTTGTAAAATTAGTATAGGCAATTTTTGTCTCCTAAATATTGTCAATTTGCTCAGGAAAATAAAGGTTTTTTCCCTATAACTTCCGATCCAGTAACGAAATCAAAACGAAACTCATTTGATAAGTGGACCTGTGGAAGTGGAAACAAACATAGCATTTCTGTTTCAGTTGCTTCGGTCGACATTATTTTTTCCCTTTCATCTAATAGTTTCGTGTGCGGCAACTGCTAGTGATGTGCGTACCACTCGCAGTCGATGACAGCAACGTCAAATGCTTGAAAATTTTTACAATGGTTGATTGAATCTGAGCCATCGCTAACAGGATCATCAACGATTTTGCTAAAGAAAACCAGGATCCGAGCCAGCTAGAAAAAAAGGAACATCATAAGAAGTGTCAACAAATGCCTCAAACACTTTGTCTGCAATTACCTCAACCTGTTCATGAAAAACATCGGCTACAATCAGCCTCACGATCAACCTTTTTCTTCACCTTTATTAATCTTGGACATTCCTACCATATCTCAAAAGCTCGTGCCGACGTAACAGCAGCTCAGGTACTTCCTCAAAATCTACCCAGTGGACATGTTGAATATTCTGCGCTTAATGTTGTACTTCTCAACGTGAAATTTGTGACCCATCCGCGGCAGGTTTTCATTTATTGCATTGGCTTTAACACTTCATTCGAAACGATTAAGCAATTTGCGGCTACTGAGCTTGGTTACATGTCATCACTTCTTCTACGCAACTTGCAGAATCAGGAAGTGACATCTTGCCGCTTAGCCATTTCTGCTGTTGTCAACGAGCTACTAAGAAAGGACTTCCGACCTCCTGGCATTCTAGCTAAGAAATTTACTAGGGGGAAGAAATTCACTAGGAATTTTCATCTGACAGAAGCAAGGAGCTCCACAACTTAAGATTATTAAGGTGCGTTTATTTTGCTCCGGTGCAGAACAGAATAGAACAATGGCGCAAAAAGAACCCAGTACAGAACAGCTGGTGGTTTCGCTAAGACTGCTATAAGTTGCTGTATTCGCTGTGGTAGTGCAAAACTTTTCAACAGTTTCAAAATAACGAGTATAAACTGCCACAATCCATAGAAAATATAAAAACTACTAACAGCAAATTACCGTTTTTAGCTTGCTACACATTATGAGGGCTTTTTCTAATTTCCTAACTACCAAAACATTCAACATAACCTTAAAAAATCCAAAGCCACCTCACGGTAAAAAAGGCAACTACTCGTGAGATTTTATTTTTTCTATCAGCATATTCTATAGCTCAGCACATTAACTACCTAAGTATGTTAAATAGAATTCTGTCCCAGTGAGTTCACTGGGACAGGAGTGTTGCTGTTTCCAATAAGTCTGTTCTGTTCTGGATAGAGGAGCAAAAAAACGCACCAAATATGTTTAACAGAAACCCGACTCAATTATGATATCTTTGACTCTGAAATTTTACCTAATTACACTGTTTTCGGTAAGGACCGGGATCGTTTGGTTTGCGGTGAATTCGATGGTGAATGTTTTAATAATAAATCACTCAACGGAAGGAACACTCTGTCGTGATTTTCTATTTTGTTCTCCTGTTGAGTGTACTTTTGTGCGTATCTATCCAAAGATATACGCACCGATTTAGTGGAAACACCAGGAACTCTATATTCCCAAAAGTGTTGCAAAGTATTTGAGCTGAGTAGGGTACTCATGGAAGATCAACATCGCGAAATACGCCCATCCACGCCTCTCACCGATGATAACATTAAAAAACTCCAGAGCATTGGAACTGCTAGAAAGAATGATTTTCGAAGAAAAGTAGAAACGTTTACATTATTTATTTATTTATTTATTTATTAAATCCATTTTAACAGGCTTCTGCCCAATTACAAAAATAGAAATATGAAATAAACCCAAAAGATGAAAATAGAAAAATTAACAAATAAATGAAAATATTAGAATATACAAATTAGAACTACAACAATCTAAAGCTAATATACAATGCAACATTTAAGAAAGCGCAAAAATGGAATAGAATTAAAGAGAAAGTCAAACATTATAACAAGCATTAAGGATTATGCTTTTAATGTGCGACTTAAATTGACAGAACGTTAGCGGAAAAGGACCAAGCTGAAGATCGTTTTGCTTCCTGGGGATACGCACTAGCGGCGAGTTAAAATAAACATCAGATCGCGCGAAGGGAAGAGAGAACATTAATTGAAATCTATCCGATCGATTGACGTTCCGCATACACAGCATACGACCAAGATCGGAGAGCATAGGGCAATGGAGTAGCTTAAAAAGAAAGCATTCGTCAAGGAACACTCGTCGGGACTCTAATGAAGGAATTTGGAGTAAGGAAAGACGATCACTATAACCACAGTAAGGGATGTTGAACTTAAACAGCAGTGAGCGAGTAAATCTACGCTGAACGTGTTCCACTGCATCACTGAGATATTTATGACGGGGAGACCACACTTGACAACAATATTCTAGGATACTACGAACAAGTGAAAAAAACAGATGGAAAGAGGTAGCGATGCTGGTAAACGAAGAAGAGCATCTAAGAATGAAACCTAACAGGCGAGAGGCCTTGGCGGTTATGTAGGCAATGTGCAGGTCAAATTTAAGCTTTGGATCAAAGTGCACACCAAGATCCTTAAAATTATCCACAGCCGTAATGGAAGAACCGTACAGAGTATAGGAAAACACTAAGGGTGACATTTTATATGTATAGGACATCTGATGACATTTGGGTATGTTCAAAGTAAGTGAATTTTTCGAGCACCAGTCGCACAGAGTGGAGAGATCGTTTTGGAGTTGGAGGCAGTCGTTGGTAGATTCAATTACTTTGAAAATCTTAAAGTCATCAGCAAACAAGAGGCAGGGAGAACGGATAAAGGAAGGGAGATCATTTATAAATACTAGGAATAATAATGGACCGAGAATGGAGCCCTGAGGAACACCGGAAAGCGGACAGAAAGGGGAAGAGGTGGACGATTGCACAGATACAGCACAAGAACGACCAGAAACATAGGATGAAAACCAAGAGAAAATAGAACCCGACACCTCATAACTACGAAGCTTTGCAAGGAGAATTCTGTGGTCAACAGAATCAAAAGCTTTTGAAAAGTCGGTATATACGACATCCACTTGTTTCCGTTGGTCTAAGGCAGAAGCAACAAAGTTAGTAAAGGTTACAAGATTAGAGGTGGGGGATCTACCTTTGACAAAACCATGCTGTTCCGGAGCAAGGAAGGGATGGAGGAGAGGAAGCAGCCTGTTAGAAACCACTCTTTCAAGGACTTTTCCAAAACACGGAAGGAGGGAAATTGGACGGTAGTTCGAAACACAGCTTGGGTCTCCAGACTTGTGGATGGGGGAAATATAAGCAGATTTCCAACTGGAAGGGAAGGAGCCGGAGGAGAGGCTGAGGTTAAATATAATTGACAAGGGAACACATAAGGACGATGAAAGTGATTTGGCCAACAGGTTAGGGATACCATCAGAGCCACAACCAACATTGACATCAAGACATTCGAGTAAGGACTCAATTTCAAGAGGATTGGTGTAAATGGAAGAAAGGGAGGATGAAGCAACATGAGGAATTTCACAAGGCAAGATATGATTATGTTGGGAAAAGAAGGAAGAAAAATATTTTGCGAAGAGGTCGCAAATTTCTCGTGGATTAGATGCCGTAGCATTATCGAGGAACATGGAATCGGGGAAACGATGGGAGCTTTTGAGGGAGCGGACATAAGACCAAAAGGGTTTTTGATGATTAGAGCAGATGGAGGACTCAATGCTGGAAAAGTAAGCTCGGATAGCTTGGTTTACGGCAGTTTTGGCAGAAGATCGTAGCTTCGAAAATTCGATGTAGTCCTCATGAGAGCCTGTTCGTTTAAATCTAGCTCGAGCGACATCCTTAGCTTTCAGGGCTGACGCCACAACACGACTAAACCAAGGAGCGTCATTAGGCTTCCGAGGACGTCTGGAAGGAGTGAAGCGGGAGATAAGATTGGATAGGAAGGTGTGAAATTTTATGACAAGGTCATTGACATTGAGGCCGCGAGAGAAGGAGAACCAGTTAACCGAGTCCATTTCAGTCATCATGCTAACGAAGTCAGCTTTATGAAAGTTAAAGCGCCTGGCTCGAGAAGGAGCTCTAAAAGTCAGAAGATCAACATGAAGTGTGACTGAGAGAGGAGGGTGATGTAAGTCAGCTTGGACATAGGGGAAGGAGGCGGTATGAACAGTGATATTATGAGGGGGAATATTAGATAGAACAAAGTCTAGTATTTTGTTATTTACATTGGGAACACAGTTTAATTGGGAGAGTGAACACAAAGATAAAAAGGATGAGGTTATCAGGGAAATATTGCTGGATGACATTATATTAGAAAAGTTATGATTCCACACCAGGTTCGGTAAGTTAAAATCACCACATATTAGAGATAAGGCAGAAGGAAGGCTAATGTTGAGGTAGGTGGATAGCTCATCAAAAAATTTATTATAAATCGCAACTGGGGAATTACAAGGAACATATACAGAAAAAACAATCAGAACTTTTGGGAGAGAACAAGGGCAACGCGCACAGCAACACATTCAATAGGAGGAGAGGGAGAGAAATCCATACAGAGTGTTCCTTGAAGAGACCTGTGAACTGCAACTAACACACCCCCGCCATCGTTTTTACCTGATGTAGCTCGATCACGATCACGGCGGAAAACTGTATGAAACGGAAACAGCTCATTATCGTAAATATCAACTGTTAACCATGTTTCGGATAAGCATATTATATGATCAGAAGAAAGAATAGAGGAGAGATTCAGCGTACTTAGCTTGGTCCTAAGTCCACGAACGTTCTGGTAGTATACGTTAATTGGATTGATCTTATTGATTTCAAAAGTACTGGCTCCATTGGTTCTGATACCAGTTAAGAACACGTTGTCAACTAAGGCTAGGGTTTTTACGTTGTGGAGATCTTTGATCTGGTTTGAAGAAAATTTTTACGAGGTCTCCTGGTAAATTCCTTAAACAGCACACCAGATGGCCAGAATTCTTTGTGAAGCAGAAGATCAGTACCAGCAGTTACCGTTATTTTGAACGAAGAGATTTCCTGATTCTGCAGGTTATCTGGTGTTAGCTTCTTGCAAAGTAGCAAAGGCGGTAGGTAGCCAAGTTTAGCAGTGATGTAATCGATGATTGCTTCTGCTGAAGTATTGTATGCAAAACGCGATACAAACACATGCAGAGGAGGCGAAGCAACAACCAAGCGCGGTAGAGTACGAGCCGGTTGACAAGGCTGAGGAATACCTCCTGAAGGTTCACGACGAACCGCAGTCGGTGATGAAGCAATTGAAGTAGTTAAAACGGCATCAGCATCGTGATCAGACGCAAGCACAGTGTTTATTATCGTAGAACGAGCAGATTTAGCCTGTGAATTAGGGAGTACCTCAACTTCATTTGCTGACACGATTGGAGACTTCCCTCGGCTAGTAGGCAGCAGACACTCCGGCGAGTTGGTGACGGTACTAGTAGTTGCAACGGATGACGGCACTAGTAACTGCAACGGTTGCAGTTGAGGTGGCAACTGCGGTTTCAAAACTTTAGCTTGCCCACGCGAACGAGTACGCGAAGCTGTCGGGGATCCAGGAGGGACAGATGTAGCGTTACCAGCATACAGTGCACCGAAAGATGATGTTGAGGGCTGTTCAATGTTGGCAACTCGGACCAGCTCATTAATCTCATTGCTCGTTGACCGAAAATCGTCCGACAATTTGGCAAGAGCCCGAGAAAGAATGTCAATAGCTGACTTTGCGGAACGAAGACGAGATGCATAGGACGCCATCGAATGCTTCCTGCATTTCTCGCAGAACCAATACACCCCCGAATCACGTTGCGAAATGACGTCAGTGCATTTGCCCGGCAGAGAAACGCATTTAGAATGGAAAGTCAGAGCGCAAAAACCTGCACACGTAATCATGGGCGAGGTATCCTTCTTGTCCATGCAGTTTTTAGAGTCGCAAAGTGCCATTGTAATAGGATCAAGAAGTTAAATGGCAAAAAATTTCACACACAAAATAAGCAGGAAAAAAAAAGTAAAAATGAATATATATATATATATATATATATATATATATATATATATATATATATATATATATATATATAGCCGCTACTCACGAGGGGTTAATAAGTTTCGAAAGTTTTCGCAATCACTTTGACAAAGATCGCACAAAATAATAAAGAAGCTCCATAAAGTTCACAACGAAAGCTTTCACAAAATAAACTTGCCGAAACACAATTAAGTCAAGTTCCACGATCGGAGCAATCACCACGTACTTCAACCGAGCTTTTCAAAGTCAACGAGTATCAAAGTCAACTTTCAAATAGTTTGGAGCTTACACCTTGAAAAAAAAGCACACTTGCGGTACACAGCCGATTCGCATATGAAACAGTTTCTATCGCCAAACAAAGACGAAAAAAATTAACAAGCACTGTCTGAAGGCTAGTGGTATACCAAACATGCTACTAATTACAAACAACCTGAACCAAAGGTCATGTCCGATTTTGATCGGATGACTGCATGGGACGTAAATTTTTCCAGGGTTACTATTCGCATGATTTTCAAAATTTATGAGAGTGAAACAGTTGGTGCTTATTTTCACTTTAGGATGTTTATCACTTGAAAATTTGATGGAAGCATTACCACAACACATGAGGAAACCACAACAACACAACAACTGACCACAAATATGGGGAAAATATTCGGTGCGGATAACACTGCAACGAAAAGTTGCTTCGCGTTGATGTCAATATGCTCCGTGAATTTTGATTCTATCCAATGGCTGTATTGAAAATTATAGATATAGAAAGATTTTTGGGGCTGCCATTCGAAAAATTTCCAAAATTTAAAAAATTTAAACAATTTTTAATTATTTTAATTACAATACCACTACCAAAAGTCAAAGCCCACCATGAATATTTCGCTTCAATTCGATGACTACGTTGGATGCTATAGGAGTGGAAACATTTTTAGGATTGCTAAAAGCAGAGATAATTTTTGTGACGGTTACCGTTTTCCTGTTGTGCGGAACTTTCAAAATTTCAACTTGACTGTGTAGACAAGTATCAATCAAACAATCGTTGGCATTTTTTTTAAACAGCGAAAAAAAACTCGAAGGTTCTTAATTTGAAGGTTTTTTGTTAGCTACAGAGTTGTCCAGATATTCTTGCACGCTGCTAAAAATTTTCCAAAACATTCTAACTAAGCTAAAAATAATCAATTTTCATTTCCTTTACCTATTATTTTCAAATATTTTGTATGCACAGAAATATGGGGGTACCTATAAATTCATTAAAACGCCAGCTGTTACCAAAGGACTAAAGATATTTTCTTGTAAATTACATATTTTTACTAATGTTCGAAGAAGAACCTTAGTATTAAAATCACTTTGGCCAAAAATTCATATTTCGATATATATAACATATATATATATATATATATATATATATATATATATATATATATATATATATATATATATATATATATATATATATATATATATATATATATATATATATATATAAATATAGATATATACATATATATATATATATATATATATATATATATATATATATATATATATATATATATATATATATATATATATATATATATATATATATATATATATATGTATACATATATCATCAAAAAATTTCAGTGAAAAAATCTCAGGAACGCGCTATCCAAATGAACTGAAATTTTCAGGATACATTGGTGTATATGCAGAATAGTGCCAGGTCTAGCAAAAAGCTAATAATCTTTAACCCTTTGTCGCCGGCGGCCATTTTAGGGATATCTTAAATATAAATATAAATAAGGGTTGCTAGCACGTGGCATTTTTTGCTATTTTTGACCCTAAACATCTTTCCATTCCTGTAACTTTCGACGAAATCATCAGATAAAATCGAAATCGATAGAGTTATTTGATTTAGACGTGAGCCAATTGTGGGAGACTTTTAGTTGCAGTGCTGGTAAAGTGTTGCAAGCACTAAGCATTTTCTTTGTCTATGTTATCTAATGCTGCTTTCAAAGTTTTTCAGTGTTTGGCTTTCCTAAATCTTGGAATTCCTGAAATCCTTTCCATCCTAGGAGTATAAATGCATTGTTAAGATCAAAGTGATTTTGCACTCAAAACAGGTAGGACTACGTGTGGTAGAATATGCGCTCAAAATCTGCACGATTCTTCTACTGTTCATCGAACATTAGTATTTCTTGCGGTTCAGATGCGCTAGAGTTTTTTTTTATTTGTACAAAACGAGGATGGGTTATTAAGCCTCGGAATGAGTAGGTAAATCATCAATGAGGATAGTTTCATGAAAAGCAATGATTTTAGAGACTCATTATATATATAAAAAGCAATTTTTATTTCAATCGAGACAGTAGTTTTAAGAAGAAAAAAACTCTAGCGCACCTGAACCGCTAGAAACACTAATGTTCGAAGAACAGTAGAAGAATCGTGCAGGTTTTGAGTGCATATTCCACCACACGAGCTGCTTATTACGGCCAAACTGTTTCAAATGCCACGTTTTACTTTGGTCTCAAGAATGCATTATAACTCATATGGTGGAAGGTTTCAGATATTACCACTGGCATGAATTTCAACGTTTATGAGAGCAAAACACGGGTTAATTATATTCGTTATCAGTTGCGTATTTCACATAATTTTGAAAGCAGCATCTCATATAACATCAATGAAGAAAATGCTCAGTGCCTGCAGCACTGTAATTGAAGTTGGAGTTTGGGGCTGTGATCCGAAAAATTTGCAGAACTTTGGGAATTGAAATATTGGTTATTTATTTTAATTGTAAATGTTTCCGGTATGAATACTAACTGTAAGCATTTATTGATACAAAAGTAGCACAACCGACTCGTGCTGGCAACCTTTCGCCAGTATCAAAGCCAAGAATATATCACATCTGCTTCACGTTGTTATATTACATTCGAAGTTATAGGAGTATAAAGAAATTTAGGTTACCTGCAGCGAGTTTTTTCAAATAATCGAAAACTTAATATTTGCTGTTTATTGTCACTACAATATCATTACCATTTTAAAATTCTACCATAAAACCGCTTAATAAAGATATTGCAAACAAACACAAAACCAACAATAGCTGGCAACCCTATCGTGTCTTTTCAACCAAATTTGGCCCGAATAATGTTTATAATAGGTTCCATTAATTGTATGAAATTCGTATTGATTTCATGACTGCACTGGAAGTTATAGGGCAAAAAGTTTTGTTTTCCTGAGCGAATTTTCAAAACCAAAGACACAAAAATTACCAAAACTGGCAGCATCAATCTAATTTTTCAACCAAATTTCTACCAAACAAGGTTTAGAGTAAGGTTCAGCGACTGTGTCAATTTCATGAAAATCTGGTAACTTATTCACATTTTATAGGGCAAAAAGCAGTTTTTTTTCTTTGTAATTTTTCAAGATGGCACCACTGGCACAGAGTTGCCTACAATTCAAAATCACTTCTATCAAATCTGGTCATACTTAAGTCTAATGCATTCTGTAAATTGCAGCTGTATCTGATTATTGGTTCGTGAGTTCCCGTGAACAGAAGTTTTTGATGCTAAAAATGTAGGTTAACTGGGAGAGGGTTACCGTTCTTGTCCGACATTAAATTTTCAAAGTTGTACTTTCAACGTGTAGATAAAACATAAGATTTGTATACAGATTGGTTTTATTGTAAGAAACGGACATTGTTTTGAATATTCGATGGTTTGAATGTTTTCACTTTCAAATTTTTTTTTTTCAAATTTAAGACCACCAAATTTCTAGTAAACGTGGCTTATTTTTATGTCCAATTACTGTGTGAATTTCGTCAAAATCGAACGATTCAATCAGAATTTATAGGGCTAAAAGCAGTTATCTTTTTTAGTGATTTTTTCAAGATGGCACCACTGGCACAGAATCGCCCGCATTTCAAAATCACTTCTATCAGACCTGGTCCTATTTAAGACCAATATATTCTGCAAACTTCAATTAATTCTGCTCATCGGAACGTGAGTTTCCGTGAACAGAAGTTTTTGATGCTAAAAATATAGGTAAATTGGGCAAGGGTTACCAGGCGTGCCCGTTATACCATAACAAATTTTTTTTATTGAACAATGTAAACAAAGCACAAGATTTACATATGAGTGGCTTTTTTTTGAAGAAGCGGCATTTTTTCAAGAGAGACGATAATTTGGAGGTTTTCCCTTTCAGCGCCTGCCCTTGCTACAGGGTTGCCAGCACGCTCATTAAAAGCTATATGAATCTACAACTATATAATACCAATAAGTCCTGAAAATTTCGTAATGATTGAATAGCTTTGCCAAAAGTTATCGCAGTTTAAAAATTTTCAAATTTTCCCGTTCTCTTTTTAGGCACCCAGCGCACACATGGGGTTAAAAAATTCCAAAACATTATCCGATGCACATGTAAAACACGTTCAAAATTTATTTCGTCAACTTTATTTTTGCGAAAATTATTTGTGTACGAAATAATAGGTATATTAAAAATATCACTAAATGGCCGCCGGCGCCAAATGTTCTTCGAACATTAGTAAAAAGAAACGGAAAATTAGCTAAAAGTGTCCTCCTTCTGCACGACAACGTGCCTATTCACAAGAGTCGTTTTGCGCTAACAGCACCAACCTACACCGCTGACCTGGCACCCAGCGAATATTAGCTTTTCACAAAGTTGAAAAAGGTACTTCGTAAAAAGATGTTGTCAAACGATGAAGAAGTGAACGACACAGTTTCGATATAACTTTTCCGACGAAGACAGAACATTTTTTAGGTATACATAAACTAATTAAAAGATCCGAAAAAATGTATTAGAGTAGCAGACAAATATATTGAAAAATAAAAAGAAATTTGTATTTTTATTTGCGCTTCTTACCCCCCAATCTGCAAACTTAATGACCTACCCTCGTATATATAGTATGAATCACGCGATAAATGTAATTCCTACAATCTCGCATAACGGCTAATAATAACCGGATTAATAATTATAAACGTTAAATAATATTCACATAAATTTAATCCATTCCAAAGCTTACATTATCATGCAAGTTACATACGTACATACATTACGTTATTAATTAGTATTCAGTATAAATCACTGTTTCATTCCCAATTTTCATGGAACTACGCTGGTTTCATAGCAAAAAACAATATTTGTATACCGATTTCACCAATTAAATAATTTTAGCATGATAATATTGGTTTCATTGGCAATTTAAGTTCCATTGCGACATTTGCAATTATTGAACAGAATATTGAATGCTTTCAACTTTTCGGAAACCATGGATCATAATGGAAAGGCATCACGAATTGAATCTTTCCAACAGCCCCATCTACAATTTGGGTAGTACTTGTTGCCATGATATTCAAATTCATACTTATCGCAGCGCTCGACGCTCATACAAACTAAATACGTTCGGAGATATAGACTCCGGTCTATATCTGTGAATTTTCAATTCTTAATTACACTTTGATACTAGGGGTCTGGAGGAGTTTAACTCATTGAAATGATGGTACAACGAACGATGCCTTCCAAACTGTGCCTAAGTTTGCATCAAAACGAGAATATTAAATTCATGAGCTCATACCTTTTTGCTCGTGTGCTAGTAAACCTTAAGCACTCGATATCTCCAATTCCAGAGAAAATCATGGTGTTGCATTGATTCTGACTATATCAAGAGACCAGAATAAAACGAATAATAATATAATTCAGTGTGATGCACATTGTAGTATTTATTAGCAATAACATTATTTAAGTTAATATTTTTCATATTATAAGTACATATGTATATTTAATTGTGTGTACATATGTACAAAAATTAAACAAAATTTCAACAGAAAAGCTTAAAGAACTTTCAGCACGCTTATTACAGTTAGTGCTTGTAGCCAATAAAAGTTTTGAGTAACCCATATATGGATATTCATCTCACTCGTGCTTGCAGGTAATGCCTCTATTTCTTCTGAAACATTTCAAACCTTAAGGGGACATAGCACCTTCAAATTGAAGAAAAAAAATGTTTTTTTCAATGGTTAATTTTTAATTGAATAAAAAGACATATCTTAATGAAACTTTGTACATATACTTTATTTGCCTTATACTACATAACATTTTTAGTGGCCCCCTATAGTCTGCTACAATTTTTTTGAAAAAACAACAAAAAAACCTGGCGTGCACGATAACTGCCCTCAGAAAAGGCTGGAAAAAAAAACAAAACGAGGGTTTTTATCAGTATCAAAGCGGCCTTGGGATGAACTTAAAAAAAATTTGGCTGAAAAATAAAAAAAATTTGGCTGAAAAATAACAAAATGGCGGCGTTTTTTCGAAAATCGAGGTTTTTTCCCTCAAAAATCGGTTATAGCTAAAAAGTTTCATGCCTAATTTTTCATCCGTAGTTCATTCTGAGCATTAACATGTGCAAATTAACGTGTTAAAATTTCAGATCGATTGGATAAATACATTTTTCTTAATCATGCACGCCAACTTGAAAAAGGTTGTTTCGAGAAAATCGCGTTTAAAGTTAAAATTCAATATTTTTGTAATAAATCTTACCGAAATTTAATCTACGTTGCCTGGATCATACAATATACCTTCTTCTTGCTCATATTCCTCCTCTTTCAAAGATTTTTGCTCCCTTCGAGCAGTTCTGGCCTCTTTAGATACCTCAGTCGAGTGTTTTTCCCTCTGGTTGATTCTTGCAGCATCTCTATTTTTTGCATGTTCCAGCGCACGTTGGCCAATTGGAATTCGCATGACTTGCATTATTTTCAAAATAGCCATACATTTTTCATTGAATGTGCATGCAGAAATATTTGCAGCCATATTTATGATATTTTTTCCACAAAAAGTATGTTTGGGAGTCAAATTCCAAACACAAAAATTATAGCTTTCGTTATTATTCTGCGTGAAATCGCCCAAGCAGCGCTTTAATAAATCTTCTAATGATAAGTCTTTATAAATAGGCTTTAAAATTTCTTGTACCTCATCATATTCAAAAGCGTGAGATCTAACCATAGAAAGCGTAGATGCTTACTAGCTTCAACAATCGCAACGAGCCTACACTCCTACAATCTCGAGACGTGACCGCAGCCTAAAAGTGGAAGATGCTTGGAATTTTTACCTTTTCCCCAACAGGACAATAAGAGTGTTGAGGGTTTGCTGCCCAAATTTCCTTATGCATGTTTTCAACCGAATCAGAATTTCATCGTATAGCTAGGCCATAATATGTTGATAAATTTTTCCTTAATTTTAGTGTCAGTTGATCTTTTTCAGCTAATTTTTTTTTGTTTTTTTTTTGCCAAGGCTAATTTTTTTTTGCTTCTTTTGAAGGAGTTGACTCCCTTATCTTTCGCTACACTTTGGCTTAAGTCGATGGAGTGGTATAACAAAGTGAACGAAAATCATAGGAAAGTGACCTTGGCGCGCTTCGCTATACATGCTCAAATTTTTTTTTTTTGTGTTTAAATTTTATATTATTAAAATCATGTTTTTAAAAGCTTCATTCAAACATATTCAATAAAAAAAATCGATATATTAAAAATTTGAAGGTGCTATGTCCCCTTAAGTTTACCAGCTGCAGGAGACATTCAATATTAAGCACAAGACGACAGAGAATCCAATATCCGATTTAAATTTCACAAACAAATAGAGATTTGAACTTGGAAATATCTTGAAAGAAAAATATTTATTGTGCATATGATACATACACATATGCGAGAATGAACACGTAACTCGCTCAGTAGTGCATTCTTGAGAGAAAACATGTTTAGAAAGCAAATATACTCGTAGATACAAGAGTGCCTGCAGCCACATCGACTATATGAAACTCTGGTTTGAATTTTGAATCATAGATGTATAAAGAATAAATTCAATTTACATACGATCTGGACTTTTTCTCCCCAAAATATTTATTTCATTGCAGTGGTTACTCATAAAAAACCAATCGAAACATTTGTGTAAACATAGTCCTCGCGGAATGTATTTTTATAGATTACAAAAAAAAAACAAGTCTATATATCTCTGCGAATGAGCGATAAAATAAATTTCCAATCTTTCTGTTTAGTTGCATACCTAAGGCTATTCGAATGAATACGAATAAACTGATATGTAGCTTTTATGCATATTAACAAATTCCATCCTTTGGCAAGAGATTTCAGGAGATATCGTTGAATAGTATATTTCGTTTGACTGCGTTGAACTGAATTGTGGGAGAGAGGGTTAGAAAAATATTGTGAAATTTGATTTTATGTTAAAATGTTCCAGTGAAATGATTGTCGACTATGACGAAGAGTTTTTTCGTAGCTGGTGATTTAATATAAATTCAAAAGATACGTACTGATACACTTTTGGAACAAAATTTAGCCTTTTCAATCGATTGGCAGATATATTTGTAAGAATAAAAATGTTATATACTAAAAATGAGAGCTTACTACCACACCTGTCAAACACAAGTACTGTTACATGCAACAAATACAAGTAGCAGGCCTAATGATATACATATATGAAAAGCGGTGAAAATATTAGAGATGGGTAACACATGAAAAAAGCAATCAAAATGCAATCACTAGCATCCAATATGAGTGTCGGTCGACTCACTTTATACTGAGTGAGTTGCCTCACAAGCACTTCTTCACTTGTGATAATGTGTTGTTCACTGTGGTCGACACTTTTATGTACGCACAGTGGAAAGAGAGAACACATGATTGCCGCAATCAAAATGAGGCAATCAAAATAAGGCAATCAAATGAGGCAGCCAATCGATGTGATTATGAGCTAGTTACTTTTGGTCAATAATTTTGTGTACGCAAAGGAACGAGCCAATCATGGCACATCGGTGGAGAGTTCAGTGTCGAAGTCGCTCACTAAACTCAAGCACAGACTTGAGTCAGGTTTTGGTCATGAATCAAGGAAAGAACATTACGACAATGGGTGGTCGCTGTTCGGCGCTGCATCCTATTTCGTCACGTACCGGAGACCGGGGAATTATGGAAAAATAGTCGAGTGTATGAATTGTTTTGATTTTTTCTTTTCATTGTATAAATAGTAGACATACAGCGCTGCCTAAATGATTATTTGTCATAAATGATCATTTAAGTGCTGTCTATCATATGGTAATTCTAGCTAAACATCGTAAAAAGACGAAATTAAAATGCATTTATAAATCGCTTAATGATACTTTAACTTTAGTCGTTTATCTTTGTAAAAAGTCATATATTTAAAGAATTTAAACGTCGATCTTGGGCTTTTTGTACTCTTACTTCATTAATTAGAGCATAAAAGAGGCAACATACACTTCAAGTACTTTCAATTTCTCCATTTCAAATCAGCAATTTAAGTGCCTGTTTGCGTATGCTTGTAACATCCAATAAAGTCATTAACTTTCTCATTAACAGATAGATTTGGACACAACCGAAAACAGTACTCTTCATTCACCTAAAAACCGGCTAATTTTGGATGTTTTGTAGGCGTGTTTGCATCCTATTTCGTCACGAATAGGTATGTTCATGCTCATGTCGTAACCTTTATGGGCCATTCAGACAAGAGTCCGTGCGTCCACGCGTCCATGCGATCTAGCGTGTTTTGCTTACACGAGTCAATTTGATTTTGTTTATATAGGCGGGTCTAAAGCGAAGGAGGTGGAGTATGCTGATTCATGTACAATAGATTTTAAAATGATTTCTTTCGCTCAGTGGCATGTGTGGATGATTCATTGGTGATCATTTAAATATATGTTTTGTGGATGATTATTTTCTTTTATAATGATGTGGATAATATATATTTTGCATCCTTACGTGCATGACTATTACGAAAAAAAATTGAATGCATCTGAATATCTAGACACAAACATATATATGTAGGTATATATATAGTCATATGGATTAGTATATACAATTTTCTGTCACCAATATATTTGTACGGAGCAAAAAAGACATCATTATAAGCGTGTAAAATCCATCCACTTATCGCCTTAGCCCCGCCTTCAAAAAACTGGATTTGAGTTGACTTGACTCGTGTAATCTAAAAACGCATGGACGCTTGTTTGAATGGCCCATTAGTACTTGTAATAATTTTTATGTACGAGGTGTGTGAGAAAAGTAATGAGACTGGCAACACTGCGGGCGATCTGGAAACTTTGTGTCTACCAGCTCGTGCTATACCAGTTTGGTTATTCCTTCTACTTTCTCAGTCCGAGTTTCAACTCCGTACAGTTAACACATTATTTTTGACAGAACCATTAGTGAACTTGAGTTTTTGTTAAGTGTTACAAAAATGGAGCATTCGAATTTAGAGCAACGTTGTGCAATCAAGTTTTGTGGTAACTTGGTAAATCCGCGAGTGAGACTTATGAAAAGTTAAAACAGGCTTATAGGGAACATTTTTTATCAAGAGCAAAAGTTTTTCGCTGGCACAAATCATTTTTGGAAAGCCGAGAACACGTTGAAGATCAATCTCGCTCAGGCAGACTTTCACTTCAAAACCTGACGGAAACTTAGTGCGTGTGACTCTTGTTAGGTCAGACCATCATTGAACAAGAAGGATGATGCATGAACTGTTAAATTTAAACACTTTCACCGCACAACAAATATTAATAGACGATTTGGGCATGCGAAAGATTTCTGCCAAAATGGTGCCGAAAAACCTCACAACTGAACAGAAGGGCAATCGAGGTAACGTGCGCGTTGGTCTTCTTGAGAGGATTAGCAATGACCAAGAATTTTTCAATTGTGTGATCACAGGTGATGAATCCTGGATATTTGAGTATGCACCTGAAACAAAGCGGCAAAGCGAAGAGTGGCACAATCCGTCATCTCCTCGACAGAAAAATGTCGAATGAGCAAATCAAAGATTAAGACCATGCATATTTGTTTTTTGACAGTAAAGGTACCGTGTGCACAAAAAATTTGTTCCACCAAGACAAACTGTCAAATGGGCAAGTCAACTTTAAGGGCCACACATAAGCTGGTAAAAATCATCGACAAAGCATTTTATAATAAGAAAACTGCACTATGCGCCAGTATGATGGTCAAATGAAATACTGAGGTAGAGAGGTGTATTCACGGAGCTAGGGGAAGCAAAGTTAAGGGTGAGCACTAGAAGGGGATGGCCGCAAGGAGGAAATCATCCTCTCCGATGTAGTATCTGCTGGCTGACTGCCTAGACCCTCAGATGTTAGGGATCAACCGATCTCGGATACGCGGATGTCATTATGGTAATAATATGAAGCTCACACTCGAATACTTTGAGATTTAAGAATTTAAATAAAACAGTGCAAGGAGTGAGAAGGAGAATCTACCGTTAAATCGTCAAATCCTCGTAAAAGGGGCTCAGAGATGCGTCTACATGAAGTGGTAAAATGTTTAGGAATTTGCCTGGATAGGCGACTCACCTGGGACAATCATCTAAAAATAAAACATGGCACTAAAAGCCACTAAAGCACTTTGGGCCACAAAACAAATGCTTGAGCGCAATCGAGGAGTACCTGCAAAGCAGGCAATCTAGTCATGTAAGCAAATTATAATACTTATCATGGTATATGGATCAGTAGTGTATTGAAAAAAAAATCGCACAAAAAACAGCTGTTCGTGGGCTCTCAGAGCTTCTAAGGATGACCTATTTGCTGATTACAGAAGCAATGAACTAAACCTCAGCGGCAGAGATGGAGACCTTTTAAAACCTGAAAGCGCTGCAGCTTAAAATTCAAGCGGAAGCACCAAAGCAAGCGATAAACCAGCAACAGGCTTGCAGCAGACCTAAAAGGCCAACTAGTGTCCTGGGTGAAACAATGGAAATGTTGAACTTCAGCGATCAAATATAGACTGCAATATAGACTAGGCCCTAAAAAAAATAGGAGCATAGAACACCCTCAAACTGATTTTGGTCCCTGACCTTGAGGGCACCAAGGAAATGAGGAAGCTGATACAAAGGCCGAAGAAAGGGTTAAATTGCCCAACATTGGTCCCACTCCATGATGGGGCTTTGCGAAGGCTGATACCAACAGGAAAATTAAAACATGGACTGGGGAAAATTTCAAAAGGTACTGGCAGGAAGGTGTGAAGCATTCAAAAGATTACCTCAGATTCAATACAAAAAGAGCAAACGAAGCAGTGGCGCTCCGTAAAAGTGGCAGCTTTAATTGACTATTTTCCTTGCAAAAAACATACCCCCATAGTGTAGCCAAGTAGCTAGACGACTGCTGTAGATACTTCAAAGAAGTAACAGAGAGGGTAGAGCGTCTTTTCGCACACTGGCCAGTACTAACAACATGAAGATTAGGGCTGCTCAGCTTTACTCTTCTCTGCATCTGGCACATTGGATAAGTTCCGTCCAGGGACATATCCAAGTTCATCAGAAGTCTGGGTATCATATAGGGCATAGCACTAGGGAAGCACAATAGATCCATGAGGTTACAGTCCAATGGGCATTCTAGACCCGCTCCATGTATTCAGTCAGTCATTCATTCAACATGGTTCATCAGATTTGTAGATGAATGAAATATAAGCAGATTTCTAACGGGGCGAAAAGGAAACAGAGGAGTTGCGGTCTAATTGCTCAACGCAAGTGGTTGGTGTCCATGTGGATGGCACATTTAGGTTTCACGTGACTGGCAGGGTAAAACGCTGTATATTTTGTAGTAAATGGGGAGCTCCACAGTCCGATGTTGGTTCTAGAAATGAAAATGTATGAGAAAACTCTAAAAACTTTTTTGCAGGCAAGCTATAAGTAAAGTTTTAATGTTATTCCATTTCAGGTAAACTATTTCCAAGCTGAAATGGTAACTGAATTTTTCGAATAAAGTTTAAAATTGAAAGTTAAATGACAAGTTACTTTTAGGTTATTTTGAAGAATTCATTCATAGCCAATAAATTTTAATTTTGTGCACAACTGAAGAAATAAAACGTCAAATCAAACGCTTTAAAAAGGATGGATGAATACTTGATTTAACTCAGAAATTTGTAATTGATCCTAGTATTCTCATACTCTTCCAATGAATTTGCTTTCACTGTTCCATTTACTCGTTTCAAAATAAAATAGCACCAGTCTGCATAAATCAATCCAAGACAGAATACAATATCAAAGGCGCGTTTCAACAAAACCAATGCATCATTCACTGAGCTCTGTACTGGTAAACATTTGCCATGAAAGGCAATCTCATGCTGCCGTCTACATACCACTGCATTGTTTGCATAGCCACTGTTCCATTTTCTTGGATGACTAAGCAAAACAACTCGAATCTTGTTCTTGGTTTCAACAGATCAATGGTTGAAGCCATCAAGATGCTAGGAACAATTGTGGGTAAGACAGAATTTCACAGAAACATACGAAATTTAAATCTCCTGAGCTTCGAACACGATGCCAGCATTGCATTTCTTACTGCAGAGTATTAAAATGATGAATTGCTGGCAATTAGGTTAGCTTGAATACATTGAGGATTCTTGTGACTAATTGGTATGTGTTTCATTAGAGAAGGACCCAAGCCCAAAGTGCTGAATTGCTTTCGGATCCAAAATCCGTTATTAACACATTTCGCATAAGTGCACACAGATATCTGTTAATCGCCGGAAGCGTTCACACTAGCACGAAATCTATAGCGCCAACAAGAGATTGTGTACGGAGCAACATCCTTCGCAAATAAAAGAGCGATTAGGTATCGTGCGATTCGGCTTGAAAGCTGATAAGATGCCATTACACGGATGTTACATGAAAGCAGCAAAGGAATCTCTTGCAGACGCAAAGAGATTTGATAATCCGTTTCACGTCCAACGTCAGCGACACCTGCCACAGTTGAGCGATTTAAAATCGTTCAGTTTGGATACTTTGCAAACTCGAAAAGCTTATTGACCCGAAAGTAATCTCATTTAGTGAACCGAAGCGAAAACTGCTGGTGGTCATTTAACGCTCGAAGAGTTTCATAGTAATAAAAGTCTTTCTAAATTTGCTTGGTAGAGAAGTCTGTTTCCATGAACACCCAATCCTTAAATCAATTTTAAACTGAATCACGCAATCTAGTTTTATTATCTTTCTCGATTTCAAATCAAACCGTCCTTTTGAGAGTTTCAGTCACTCTTTTGATTGTTTGATTTGAAATTGGAATAATAGTCCTTTCTGATCCAAATAAGATTTATGCTTCACGTTAAGCAAACATACATATTACTGGAAGAATTATCTGATAAATCTGAGCAAACAAGACAGAATTCTAACGCACAGGAAAATTGCACATTTAGTGATCACGTCGAGAACTGTGGTATCGGAACAAAGTTGATAATACTGTGACAGAAGGCATTTTTCAGCGTTTGTATTAGGTAGATTAGGCTATAGTGGCTACCAATCGACACAAGCCTGCCGATAGGCACATTTGAGCACAAAAGAGGTCCGCTATGATGCCACAATAGTTTATTGACTCTCTCCTATTCACTGAAGTCAGACAACCACCTGCTTCCGTCGATGAATCGCGCTATCCGCTTTAAATTGACCAGAGACAATTTGAACAAATTTGAGAGTAAAAGTCGACCAAGTGCCACCGCTCTTCTCCTCACCAAAGCCAGGCACTGGCACATGAGATGGAGGACGGATTCCTCTTATTCCTCAGAAATACACCTCCGACAGAATTTATTGAACCCTGCGCCCAATCGTTGTGCATGCCGTCCTATGAGGTTGTGGACCGTGAGAACGCCCACAGCACATGCAGACCGCTTCGGGTTAAGCCTAATAACTGTCTGGCGCTATGCGAATCCATGGAGACCCAGTGCTGCCTAGCTATCGCACAGGATGATTCATCTGCCCAGAACTCCCTAGCATCCTCAAGATATTTTTACCTGATGGCCAATTTGACCAATGTCATCGGTACACCTATTGAGGAGGAGCATGACACCTCCGGTAGCAAGGTACTAAGCCTAGCTAGTTATCGGCCTCGCAGTTGCCCTGAAAACCCATAAGTTCAGGTACCCAAATCAATGTGTCGACATCTCCCTAAGAAATGCAAGGCATTCAGCAACAATCATGGACACTGTACAAGGACCAGCGAGCAAGGTAGCCACTTGGCTATCTGTGAAAATACCAATATTGACTACAAATATTCGAATGCACAGAAGCCTGTCAATTGCTTGAAAAATAACCGCAACCACCACCTGAAAGACACTTTAATGGTCCAGCATACGGAGGGACAACTTGAGGTTCAGCTCACCTGCGTATGCACCACTCCCAACTCTATTGCGTAGCTTTGAGCCATCGGTGTATATAGGATAAGCCTACTTTCAAAGGTGACACCATCACGCCATTCGTCCCTATCAGAAATGCAAGCTGTGAGCTCCAGATCTACATAGTAGACAGAGCGGAGCGATGTAGTTTCGCGGGAACTCCCTCGATCAAGATCCTTGCATGGCCCGCACTCTGGTTCTATTCCATGCTGAGATACAATTAAGTCTCACAGCAGCAAGATTAGCTTGCTGTAAGATCAGTTGATTGGTTGGTAGCCAATGAAGCAACACGAAAAGCGCCTTAATAGAGGTGATACGGACCTCCAGTTACCAGTGGTGCAACTAACCAAAGCTCTTTTTCAAGTTTACGTAAGCAGGTAGCCTTAAAAGCAGCCTGCCACCTGAATGCCACCCTAAACAATAGAATTGGTCCAACCACAGTAGGATAAAGCCAAACAACAGTGTGAGGCTGCAATCCGCAATTCACCTCTATGGCTCTTTGCAGCAGTAAAGTGCACTGAAAACATTCCGCACTCTTTTCGCTGTATTGTAGCTCCGTAGTAACTTCGAGTTGAGGATGAGCCCTAAATATTTTACCCTCTAGCTCAGGTCAATGGAGACCCCGTTTGTACTTTGTACTTCCCTGTAAACAGTAATAGCTCCATTTTACTAGGGTTCACATTCAAGCCGCACTCACGACTCCAAAATGAAAGTGTGTCAAGAGAGTGATTTAACTTCTCCGACAGCGTAGATAAGCACTTTCCCGACACTGCTACAGCTATGTCCTCCGCATAAGCAATCACTTTGCAGCCAACACGGTGCAGCTTCATTAGGACTCCACCCTCATCCCCAAGGAAGAGATTACCACTCTATTTTTCAAAAGCTACACGATAAAAGCAATCAGCCATTCATCTTCATGCAGCACCTAAGGTGCTTCAAAATTGCGTCGGACTTTAAGGCATTGAAGGTGGCCAAGAAGGCAGCAAGCGTATATACCTTAAGAGCAAGAGATTTCTTGATTTGCTCAATGAGGACGTGAAGAGCAGTTTCGACAGACTTGCCTTTGTTATAGGCGTGCTGTAACTGTGAGATTAACATAGGGTTAATTAATCTTTTAATCTGGTAATCAATTATCCTTTCCAGGATCTTAAGCAAGGCAGAACTATGACATATTGGAAGATAGTCGTTTAGCTTGACATGCGAAACGTTTCCTGCTTTAGGGATAAACACAACTCTAGTTTCTCGCAGCCAGTGGTAACATACGAGAAACGTAGGCAAGCGTTATAAATCTCTCTTAGCCATGGTAGCGATACTTCCATGGACTGCTGGATATCAGCCGCAAGGACGCCATCAAAGCCTGGAGGTTTAAACGGCTCAAATGAGCTAATATCGCATCACAGTTTAGAGCTGGACATCCTAAACGACGGAGTTGACCTAGCAGCTTGCTCTGTTTGATATGTCACTTCTAGAGAACAATAATTGCCCAGAAAATGTGCGTCCATGAGAACGTTTAAAGTATCTGCGCTCGAACTAGTTCAAATTCCTCAGTGTTCATGGTGTAACCCATAGACTTTGGTGTCTTGCTTAAAATCTGTCGAACGCGGTTTAACTCGCTGAGATTCTCCACATTTCCACAGAAAGATATCCTTGAGTCGTCTTTACCTTGCGTACGACATACTTAGCAGCCCTCAATTTCGTTTTATAGTCATTAGACCTTTTCGAACTATTGGACTCCTTCCTACACTCTCTTCGCAGAGTGCTGATCTCCATATTCCACCAGGGAGCTTTGGATTATCTGGGTTCATGGTGCAACCCATAGCCTTTGGTGTCGCGCTTAAAATCTTGCGAAGGCGGTTTGACTCGCTGAGATTCTCCACATTTCCACAGAAAGATCTCCGTATTGACCGATATGTACCTATGATCAGAGAATGAACAATCCTGTAACACCCTGGAGTCACGGAGAAGATGCGAGTATCGCCCACTGGCCATGGTAACGTCAAAAATCTCCCTACGGTTTGAGGCGAGGAAGGTCGGTCCACCAAGTAATGAGCAAGGATGAAATAAAAAAGTTCCTCTCCTCGGCCATTTATGTTGGAGCTGCCCCATACTTCATTATGAGCATTAGAGTCAGCTCCCAGAATACGAGACACACCAATTATCATGGCTTCGGCCACAACTCTCTTGACTATCTCGCAGGGAGGGTTAGTGCCATGATCATGTAACATGTAGCAAAAAACAAACCAGCATGAACTTTGATCGATTTACACTGCAACAGCCATGTTATTGTTATCAAAGAAATTATGTAGGACAAGCACGTCAACGGATTTATTGACAATAATACAGACAAGTGGCTTATATAAGCCATCGGGTGCTATCAATCAAATCTGTATTCATTAGTACACAAACCGCAAACCTGGTTGTTGGCAACCCATAGTTCTTTGATTAGTATTAGCTCCTCCTCTGTCCTAGACAAGCGCAGGGTCAGGGCAGCTGATGCTGCTTTGGAATGGCGAAGGTTCACTTGAAGTATCTTCACCATTATTAATTATTGATTAGGGTTTGGTCGAGGTCCTTCCCCTCGGACATAGAAGCCATCTCAGCCCCCTCTTCGGTATCCAGAGTCATAAGGTCTAGGTAGCCAACCAGCTCAGAGGTAGTCCCGAACTTGCACCCCATCGGCATAGAGGGATTCCACATCCGATTCTTTCTCAGTTGTATTAGGTAGCTCAGGTGCCATCCAGCTTAGACCCATAGCGACATTGCGGTATCTGATTATTTAGCACCTGAGCTTTGCAGATATTTTCTTTGCAGTGGATGTAACTGAAAACGACGTGAAAGTAAGGAGAATTCAGTAGATGAGATCTAATACTTCAAAATACAAATAATTTTTGCAAAATCACACAATAGCCTTCACATACATATTTATCATACAAAATACCATGGGGACTCGAAAACTAACATGATTCCCAAAGTTAAATTACAAATTGTTTCAAAAAGTTACTCTCAATCGAGGGAACTAACTTTCACAAGAATTTCTTTTAACTTTTTCCGTTTCGATTACTTTGAGTAGGGAATATTGGAATGGATCAAACTCCTACAATGAACGGCATAAGTAATGATTTAATGTTTGTAATGATTATATGATGAAAAAATTCATATTGATTCAAGGTCTTTAATGCAACAAATGCACTACAAAGAAACATTCTTTGATTTTTCGTGTTTTTCCCAACAACTTCCAACTACCTCAGCTTTATCGCACAAAAATCATTCAGATTATTTTTTATACTAGCAACATTCCCGAAATTTAAGTGTAATTACAAATCAAAGAACGGTATATAGAAACATTAACGTCATTTCTTTTCTTCTCGTCGCTTTTACTTCTCGCTTCATTTGCTCTAACGATGACAGCGACATTCTGCTAACTACTCAACAGCAAACACAGTTTTTCGAGGATACCGAATGTTCCCAAGTGCAGAATGTGGAAAATTCGTTCTCTCTTCGGGTCGGTTTTTAGTGTTGAAGTTGCGTGATTGTGATGTCTGAAGAAAAAGTTTTTCTTCGCTTTTACGGTCCAGATTCTGCTGTTATCACCTCGACGTCGGGAATTCAGTTCAACGACAGATATAAAGTTCTCTACTGTTGTTTTAATGTCTTTCGGAAGTATTTTATCTTCTGCTTTAAGATCTTCGAAGAATTTATGTCGTTATATTGTTGTCTCGGGTATCATCGTTTATATTATGTTGGCAATGATTTTCCTGTACGCTGAGAATATTAGAGTGTCTGGTCTAATGACGATCTAATTAAGAGGAAGGGAGCAGGATAGCTATATTGACCTAAGTCAATGATGCATTAGTGTAATGTATATATTATTTCGTTAGTGGAATTTGATTTAACTTTCGGTTTTTTTCTTTGTTTCTTTCAATGGCATTTAATCGTTTGATATATAAGTACGGCTTCAATGTGAAGCCAGCCTAATATGGCCATTCTAAGGCAACCTCATTTCTGATCCAAACAACATTAAACATGAACTGGTAATATAAATGAAGTGGGGAATGTCAAATCAACATATAAAGTTGAAATTAATTATAGAAATGGCGTCCAGGGTTAGTATGGTAATGAAATGATGAACAAGGCCTCGACACCAGGAAAAATATTAACATCATTTTAAGGAAAAATATTAACATCTGCAGGTAAGAAAAATTTTTCGAATTATTTCCCCATAACTTTCTAAAAATTAGTAAGAGTCAGGTGCAACGAAAACGCAAAATGAATAAAAACCAAATTAAACGATTATTGGAAAATTTCGAAGACACTGGGAGAACGCGGTTGAACATAAATTTACCGTACTGTCTGTGATGAATACATTTTTGTATCAACGGTTCTCTAAGGCACGCTCCAAACAGTTGCCAATATCAAACCGGTGCAAAATTAGAATTATTTGATTTCAAGACATCAAGCGGATGGCTAGAACCCTTTGCTGAAGTCTCGGCTAAAGGTGGCTCTACGTAGAATTGGTGACGTTTCGAGAGATCACCACGCCTTCTGCAGCAGAACGCGCAGAGGCCACATATCATCGAGTAAAGCTATTGTGTTTTTAGTAAAGCTGGACATCTGTAAAACTTTTAACTCAGCGAGATGGACAGACATGTTGGACTCTCTCAAGCGACATTTTCAGGTGAAGCACTACTTGAAAGATTACCATTTGATATACGAGATCAAACAGGGATCTGTACGCAAAACTATTACGGCTGGAGCCAGCACAAGGATTATTTCTTGGACCAGATCTATGAAATGTTGCTGATGTGTCTGGAAATGCCGGGAGATGTGCTTTTGGTCGATTGTATCTGATCGTAGCAGCGTTGCTTGGCTGGGTACTTTGTGGCTTTTTTCAACTTGGACTTGGGATATTGCTATGTACTTTTCGCAATCAGTGAGGAAATATCGGAAATTGTATTGCAAATTACGTTCTTTCCGTGCTATCTATAGTACTTACGCTATGGTACAGTCATATATTCCGGATTGTTGGCATGCATATGAACATCTCGAACAGACGGGCTATCGACACCTCACTGTTAATCATTCCGTGAATTTTGTTAGTTCGGTGACTGTTCTGGGGGAATTTGGAAGGAGTGGCCGTGATTATGGCCGTGTAAAAAGTAATTTGTCTACGTGGCCACTTTTTAATTCGAGCGCTACTTTGGTTACAATGGTGTAATCAAGCATTTTGAAACCTTATAGCAGCCATATACTCAATTTCTAGTGATGATTCCGTGAAGGAAGATAATTCACCATTTGCTAAAATGTAGCTGAGCTCCACTTATTTGAGATTACCAAGTAAATTTTTACATCTTTCTGTTTGTCTTAAATTTTTATCTCTTTATTTGAAATTAGGTGTAGCCAAGCATTGTAATCTTTATATTTTTTGAGACTGGCAATAAATTTTTACTATTATTATTTGGGTTAGGCTTATGAATTTACTTTCGTTTATATTTTTGACGCTTCACTTCGCCTCCATCTCCCCACCCACGTCTTTAAACCACCAAAATGGTGTCATTCGACCTCCTTCCTACCCCTACGCGTAGAGAGAGTGGAGAGAGTAGAGTAATTTCGGATGACACCTTCTTGATGATTTAAAATGTGCGAGCAGAGAGAAATAGATTCACTCGATTCTGATGGACTACATTTTGATGGTTAAAAAGTGAATGGAATTATCCAACAGCTGCACCTCTTCCAGATATAGATCGAGCTTGCACAAAGAACGAACGAGATAAAAGGTGTTTCCATTTTGAAATTAGGAATAATGAAGAAAAAAATTATTATTTGCCCCTACCCCTTGCGTCTCCACTTCCCCGCTCCCACCTAATAAAAATTTTAAAGTGTCGAGCAGCCATATCCACCCTGTTGCACCGCCTTACGATCGACAGTCCTATCATTTAAACATTTATCGCATTTTTAAACGTTGAATGTATTACATACATTTATGCGTAAGAATTTGTAGCCATTTTATTGAAAACAATTTGATTAGGTTCAATTTGATTTGATTTTCTTACCCTCATAAAACTGCTATGAGCTCACCATCGATCGAGGAAAATGCAATCATGGCCGTGCAAATACCATATCATAAAATATATTCAAAATGATTGCATTTAGTGCGTATCACTCGCGAAGATAAATTCATCCCGAAACGCATGCAGTTTTAGTAATTTGACCGTGAATAACATTCTAATCACATTGTTTATGTTTGACATATCAATTTTTGATGTATCAATTTTCGCAAGAACTCACCATACACTTTTGGCCCATTTTTATATCTAAGTTTTTAGTTGTTTCTCAACATGCGGGGCAAAACACAAAAACCAAAGCTTAATCATAAACAGAAACAACAAAACCACAACAAAGCAATCCGATTAAATTGACTTTGCAACTACTTCCGCTGAATTGACGACCGAATGATCATACGATTGACAGTTATTTTGACATTCGAGCCTAGACTAGAACCAACAAGCCAAAGACAGAGGGAAAAATATATGGGATGTAACTAGATATATGGAGCGGAAACAGGAAATGACGAATTTTGATTTAGATGACAAAAATACTCTAAAAATGATAATACATGAAAATAGGTGTTATAATTGAAATATTATGTCAATTCAGTTACACCACTATCTTGTCACAACAATCACCACACATTTTTCAAGCCCAAGATCAGTTCGCATAAATGTCTAAGCTCGTACTGTAAAACTAAGCTTCTAACATTTTTGCTTTTTCTTTTTTGTTCATGGAGGTAACCTTCCCTCTCGAACTTGACATAATCTATTGATATAAGTGTATAATTATATAACCTTGTTATAACTTCTTGACAGATAAGTAGTGTTTAGCCATTGAAGGAACATTTAATAGTTAACCATCGTTGAGCGCCAGTACTCGTACTAATTTCTTCATTATTTAAATTTTGGTGTTCGAATCGAATTGACGTTTCTATGCGTTGTTAAATAAGACAAGTTCAATTTCATCATTAAACATTACTATATTTATGTATCAACATAATAACAGTTATGAACAAACGGTAATTTTGTCTATTTTGAACAACGGAAACGCTTGCCCGGTTTTCGAGGTTTTTTTGGGACGCTGTATATTATACTTCATCATACCAAAAAAAACAGAATCCATGTTTTTTAAATTTCCCCCTATAGATTAGTTCAGGACACCAACTAAAGTTTGGTTACAGCGGCTGAAATTGAACCGGTGTAACAGATAAAACACAAGTCAAACATATCGGGAGGAAGGAGAGCGTATCAAAGTTGTCAAAGTGGTTATTGGCGTTTTGCTAACGCTTGTCGCGCTGTTTTTAATGTTATTTTCTGGATTGTCGGCTCGAAATTGTTAGCATATTTTGCATAAACTAGATTCTGATCCGCGCAAATAATTACCTACATTTTGCGCATCAAAATGATGTGCTACGAGCGATCTTGTCGGCTATGCTTAACTGACCTAACCGAAGCTCCCGTCGACTGCTCCACCATACCTGAATTATATGAAACTGTGACCGTATTATTCGAAGTACAGGTTAGTAAACAATAAATCTCATTTGTTGAATTAGATAATAGATATCTACCTGCAAGTAAGACGCTTGGTGCTATAATTATGAAGGCATTATGCGTGACTGGCGTGAGGCAGATGGCGGGAGTGAATACAAGCTGCCACGGCAAAATATAATTGCCGCGTTTGGGAAAATAAACATGCCAAAGCTAATCTAAAACGGGAATATTTGAAAGCTTTTTTCGTTCTATGCAATAGTAAACAAACTTGGATGTGCTTAAATCCTAAACATACAGCCTGGCGTATACCTCCCGCTTAATATGCGTCAACCACATGTTAAAAACACTTGTTTCTTTCAGATAAATCGAACAGACAACATACGATGCATTTGCAACAGCTGCCTCGACTACGTGATGGGGTACCGCGCCCTCAAGAAGAAAATCACAGAATGTCAGAAAATTATCCAGGACTACGAAAACGTTCGAAAGAAAGTGATGGAAAATCGCAATATCATACGAGCTGTGAAGCAGGAAGTTATCGATGTTGACACATTCGAAAGTACTAACTCAGTAGAGACACAAACTTCTGGGAAGAACCAGGCTCTAAAACGCCCTCGACCTGCGGTTACCGATTCGGAAATAGATGATATCCTTGCAATCGTTCATGATAAATCTAGCAGCTCGCGTACTTTGCACTCATCATCCAGACGTAGATTAACCTCAAATGCACCAGATATTATGCGACCTATTAAAACGGAGCGTTTGAGCCCATCACCAATAGAAATCGAACAGCGAAGTCCGTCAATTGAGCCCATCTCGTCTACGTCCCGAGATCTCACAGAAAAGCCTTCTGAAGGCAACGAATGCATAGGCTCATCTTCCTTAGGAGAGTCATCCGAAAATTTCCCATTACCGGCGGCGAATGAGGAAAAACCAGCAACCAGATCTTCTACAACAGATCCAAACGAGGCAGTCACCTCTTCAGTACAAACGCCCAGCGAATCTGTTCACAAACGCATTACGGAACGCACTTCGCGAAGGCGGCAAACATTTTCCAAATCTCCACCGAAAGAAAATATGACCAGGTCCAGGAGCACTCCTAGAACAGGAACTGCCTGGCATAACTGTTTCGTTTGCCCGCAGAAGTTCAAGTCAAAAGAAGATCTCAATGTGCATTCATCGAAAAAGCATAGGAATCGCAGTAAAACTGTCGAAAAACAATCAACTTCACTAAATACTCCAAAAATCAAAGAGGAAGTATCCATATCATCGAGCAGCCGAAACACCTCGATTCGTCGAAGTGAGCGTCAGGCGAAGTCGCAGGCGTTGAAGAAAATCTCGCCGAAACCAGAAACTTCTCCGAGTCCCGTGAGGAAGATGTCTCGCGTCGACAAGCCCAACGATACTCCAAACAATTCCCTTGCTACTCCGCAACAAACATCCACTCCTGTGCCTGCAGCCGTTGCAGCGAACAATTCGATCGACAAGAGCACGCTTCCGCTAAACAACTCAATAAAATCCGAACACTCTTCAGGAAACTTTGGAAACTCGTCATTTTTGAAGGACAGCTCGCTTAACAAATCAGACAAGAAGCGAATTATCACGATAACCTTAGTTCGTACCAAAGATAGCCTAAACTTCAGATATTGCGACCAGTACAAACGCCACATTGACTTTAATACAGTGTCGCCGGACGAACTGGAGGACATCCGGAAAAGTTTGATGATCCCGGAGATCTGGGCAAATTTGCGGGAAGCATTCAAAAACTCCCCGCCCGACGAAAAAACGATAGAGCAACTGAAGGCAATCTTGGGTGACGAGTACATATTGTGAAGGAAATCGACATGTGCAACAACTATGGGTGTAATATTTTCAAAAAGTTGTTGAGTGCTTTGTTTATTTTTAGACGGAACAAATAATTTCAGCTATGAAATGACAAATTACAGTTAGTGACGTGACGCAAAATTATTGTCGGATTTGCGTACGAAGCGTACATACGCATTTCAACCAGAATATTAGTAAGTGAATGAATTAAGTGTCTGTTGAGGAAAGGCCTTGAAAAATACATCGTTTATGGTAAGATGAACAATTGTCTTATTTTATTTAGTATACGGAGATCGACATCCATTTAAATTGAGTAATCAACCATAGAATGTATGCTTCAAAATGAAACTCGCTGTTGATATCATAACATCATTCACGTATGGTCTCTTGCGGTGGAAGGTTGTAGCCGAGGAATTACAAAGGGATTTGTTTTTCTCCGAAGGATGGTCTTTCTCTGGAATTGAGCATACGTAAATCAACGCATTTCTGAGAAAAAGTGAAAAATTTCATAATCAATAAATGCATGTATAATCAAATAAAAAATTGAACCCGATGGCCATTGCCGATAGGACAAGGCCAACCCCCGGTTCGTTGAGAAAGTGAACCATTTAGCGAAAACAAAACATATAAAATGAGAAAGTTCTCTATTTATGTTAATAACAACCAGAATAAAGCATATTTCTTTGAATTTATAACGAAAAACATGACAGTGAGTTGGTCGCCTGGAGTACCATGCAAGCAGGAGAAACCCTCGGGTTGATCACAACTGTCATTTTCTGGTTAAATATTACACTTATTCGAAAACCGAAGGTTGATCTACCGTAAACTATTAGTTATTGATTTAAATTGGAGTTTTTTTTAATTATTATTAGATTTTGTTTATTATTATACATTATGATTTGGATTACCACAGGCTAGATAGGAGTAAAGGGGGTTGTAATGCGATCAGGGGTGGATTTGCCACTAGGCCCGGGCCTAGGGCGGCAAGTTTCGGGGACGGCAAATTTTCGATTTTTTTTTGGGGCGGCCACTTTTCGATTTTTTTTACCACCTCACCTTTTAACACCTCAATCCAACCAAATTCTCTAAAAAACAAAACCAATGCACGCAAAGATTCACCTCTGTTGGTTTTTTTCGGACATTAAAAAGTTTGACTTACAATAAATATCGAAATGCGATCTCGGTAAAGGACCAAAGAAACTCAAAAACACCTACAAAGTACCGAGAAAGTATCTTAAAATACCTAAAAAGATCCTAAAAAGAACCCAAATAATAACTCTTCAATTTTGGGAAAGCTTATCAGAGGTAAATATTTGCTTGCATTGATTTTTCAGAGAATTTTTGTTTTTATTATTATGGTACAGGGTATATCAACTACATGCGAATCTCTTTATTTTTGACGTTTTTTTTACATTGTACTTCATTACTGATATTAATTTCTATAAAAACAATTTCTATAAAATGCAATCTAGAACATCATAGGCCAAAATATTTCGGGTTCATCCTTAACTAATAACATTTCGAACATTAAATTACAGTAGTCGAGTTCATAGTTGATCTCCAGTCAAGTGCGGAAGCAAACTTTGAACGGAAAAGTAAACTTACTTATAAAAATATGAGTGAAGACGTTAGAATTATATGCGATGTTAAGGCCCCCACTCACGAGCAGTCCAAATGGCCTGAGTCCATTTGGCTTGAGTCCGTTTGGTTTAAGTCCAATTTAGCTCGCCACTCACGATAGAGCCTCGATGCAGTCAGTCCATTTCATTTTCTGTCATTAATTTAGAAAAAAAATAAGATAAATTTGAAGAAAAAAATATTTTAAACCCATTAATGGATCAGAAGCATGTGGAGGAGTTTTTTGCTATTGCAATTTGCATCTACATAAAGCAACGATAGCCAAAAAGGAAGTGGTAAAAATTGAAGATTTGGTGAAAGAACTCACACTTGAGCCTTCTGATTGTAAAAATTATTAAGAATGGATGATACGACATATAACACGTTGCTATAGTTGGTCACCCCATTTATCAAACGGAAGGATACAAATATGAGGCAAACTATCACTCCTCACGAAAAATTGACCGCTACTTTGCGGTACTTTGCAAGCGGTTGCAGGCTTTGGGTCAAATAATATAATACACATTCATGTGACCTATATTATTCGATAACTTCCAAAATAAAATCATGGCCACCACTATCCATTATGCTGAATTTTTCGATTTAATAAAATAATCACAGAAACAGTCAATGAGCTTGCCACAGGTCAGCGTGCAAAGCAAGACTGCCACGTTGTTTGTCCAAATTTGCCCTACTATTTACCCACACACGGTCGAGCCAAAAAATGCCCGATGGCCTGAGTCCATGCACTTTGGACTGATTGGAAATCTAATTTGGTTCCATGAGTCCATGAGTCCTTCTGAGTTCTCCCACACACGGTGAGATTTTGGCCTGGCCTCAGGCCATTTGGACTGATGGACTGCTCGTGAGTGGGGGCCGTATACGGTTTTGGACTGTTGAAAATTGGAATTTTTGGATTCTTTTTTTAGGTACTTTTAGGCTCTTTGCCGTGTGTGTATTTTAATAATTATTTGTGTGACAAGGGCGCAATAATAGGGAATTTTTACGAACAAACCAGTGCCGGTTTTCCTCTGATATTCCTTTTTTGTGAGCTGGGGCGCAACGAAAAACAGCGAAGTATTCTAGGAAATCGAAAAAAAATCGCGCATTGTTACATATAATTCACGAAAAGGGCGGCAAATATTTCTGAGGCCTAGGGTAGCGAAATGGTCAAATCCGCCCCTGAATGCGATGTGGAAAGTATTGTAGGAAAATACGTGCATTTTTGTATCAGATATTAAGTTTGTTGTTTTTTTTATTACATTAAGTATGCAGTCCCATAGTTATTTTGTTTACATCGTTATACGCTGCGTTTCATGGCTATAGGTGCAGTCCTTTCTTTTGTTGTTCTGAAATAATTCGATAGTAACAAGTATTACTAACTATTGCGGCCTCCGGCTTGTTAATAAATTATTAAGTAATATCTGCATTCATAACGGTGAATGATGTGCTGTCAGTGAAATACTTGAAAAAGTGTTGGTCATTAAGCTATAGAGGCAACAGTTAAGGTAAGCAACTTTGCTAATGAAGTAATAATGTTCTTAAACACAGAGTATGCGCTTACTATATTAAGTTGGAAGAAAGGAACAAAAGTCAAATTGATACTTTTTCGAGGCAGACTTATCAAGGAGGAAAATTGCTCAAAGAATCGAAAGAACGGATTACGTTGTCCAGAATTATTTGAAGGATCATTATGATCAAAAAACCCAATACCAAACCCAATACCAAAAAAAAACAATAGATACTGATCGGCCATGAATTCGCCGAATAGGGTCCAACTGTACGATATCAGTGGCAAATATTAAAAGTCGACTAAATCTGCCGCTTTTAAATTGCACTGTGTTGTGTGCCCTAGAGGATGATAAAAACATTGTCCGCACAAGGATGAACTGTGCACCTTGTCTGAAACGCCAGCTTAACGATGATAGACTGTCCTTCGCCCGCCAACATATGGATTTTAACTGAAACTAGGTTAGATGAATTTTGCCACTTTGGAAATAATTTTTAACTGTCAAAAATTTAAAAAGGCAATACGGGAATAACAATTTTATTTGAAAGGTCCAGATGGGGTCTATTGACGGGATCTTTGCAAGGAGCTACGTTATTTTTTGAAGAGGAACTTTAGCGGTGGTTCGTTGATGACCGGTGTTGCTTTTATCAGTTGTGACACTCTTCATTTGGCTTTTCCATCGTGTAGTACGGGCGGTACACAATACCAAGCCATCAAACTTTAAAAATATTTGGGCACATATCTTGAAAAAAATCTCCTTCCTCAATAGGATAATTTAAGTGTAAGTGCTCCAACAAATTCGTGGTTTCCGACGAATAACATGCCGTTGCACAATTGGGCAACACGCTTTTCTGATCTTAACCCCATGAAAAATAGATGGGGATGGTTGGTGAGACAAGTTTATAATGACAAATAACAATACAACTATACTGAACAACTAAAGGCTGTGGTGTTAGAGGTATGGTCATCTTTAACATCAGAGAAGCTATATCCGTACATAAATTCAAGGCAAGATAGAATATAGAATAAATTATTTCAGAACAACAAAAAAAAAGAACTGCATATGTAGCTATGGTCGGCTGAAACTTTTCTATGATATGAGCACATTAAATACGGTAGTACCTACTTACCATAATTCATTCAAAGTAACTATCCCATGTTCCTAATAGACTTACATCACCCTACTTTAGATATAAGTTACAGGCTGGTAAATCATTTTTCTAGCCTCAGATTGTGGCTCCAACCATTTCGTGATACAGAAAATAACCTCATTCCTTGTTTTGTACTCAGTGATCGAGTAAAATACTGTAATAACCCAAAGTGGTTGTCTCTGGTACTGAAGAACATACATCGAAAATCAAGGTTTAACAAATATTAAATTCTTTTGGACTTTTATTGATATTCAGAAAAAATAAAACTGCAGACGATAAAATATATTTTAGCACGAAATGTTTTCTTCCAATAAACCTGAAATCGCAAACATCTTTATGATTCATTTTTCAAGTGTACTGTACTGAGGACAAATGATCTTAACTCCTCCTTGCAGAACGCTGCAGTCAACATGTCAGTATTTTTATTCAATTTTTGCTATTAATAAAAATAATAATTTACATCTCCTGGTGTTTCTGACAGCCGAGATCCAGATAGTATACCATCGAATGTTTTTAAAAAAAAAAAACTGCTCACAAAACAGCTACACCGCTTCTTTGCATATTTTACAGGTATTTGTCGTATGGCGAATTTCCTCTAAACAAAAATAGTTATGTTATACCCATATTTAAAACCAGTGAAAAAGCAGACATAAACAACTATCGCCTAATTTGTGTCCTATCGGTAATCGCAAAAGTGTTTGAAAACTTATTAACGGATATCTTTGCTCCTACGACCGTTTATCATACAGAACAAGCATGAATTCATAACTTCTAAACCAACCAATAGAATTAATAGAATTATAAAGTATAGAATTCCATGGACCATTTCTCAACAGGCTAGATGAACACGACTTTCATTTTATTTTTCAGAACATTCAATTTTTGCTCTTTGCGGATGGCTATGAAATATTTAAAACAGTCTCGTCTGATGATGAAATTAGATTTTCGCAATCCGACATAACAGTCTCCGTACATACTGTGTGCGAACTACCTTAGATTTAAACAGTAACAAATGTCAATACATAATTTTCAACACAACAGAAATGTTATTTCAATTCATTTATTCTATTTATTACTAAGCGTGCGACACCGGTCAATGATCTTTGTATTCTCTTCGATTCATCTTTAAATTTCATTGAGCTTATTGAATATACAATCTGAGAAATCGCGCAGATTACTAGGATTTGTATTCTAAAACACACGATATTTTCAAATTCTTCACGCGCGGAAAATTCTTTCTTTATAATTCAATTGTGAGAAGTGTATTGGAATACATCTTTGCTATGTGAAATCCTTACTACAGACCCCAGATTGACCCATTTGACATAAGTTCAACGTAAATTCTTGTGTTACACTGCATATAAAGTCCATACTTCTTGTGATAACTTTAGCTATCCCTGCTTGCACTCTATGCTGAATTTTAATACACCTGAAGGCCGTAGATTTTGCCACAATGCAATACTTTTGTTCAAAACGTTAAATGTTATAATATACACACGAAATTCTTGACAAAATTCCTCTCATAAATCCTGCTAGACAAAGGCACAAATTCTGCAAAAAAATAAAGCAAAATACGAGATTGCATTAATCGATGATATTTTAGACGACCTTTTTAGGTTTCAAGAGCTATGTGTCGCTGCCAAAGAAGCAGCCAATGACCCAATGTGGGCTTACCTTAATCATGTCGCAACTTCTTCTACATCCCTTTTCCTCTTATTTCAATTCCTTTAAAACTTTCTGAAATTTCTTCTGCTATATATCTTCATGATACTTTGGCTCTTTTCCAAAAGATACCTGTGACTTTTACGATCAATTCTTCATTTTTCTTACCTCCGGTCACAATCCACCTGCAGTGTTAATTATTTTCCTCTATCTGTTTGTACCCTGCCTTTTTTTGCTAATCCTTCCGAAGTCGAACTTTCGGTGAACTCTCTAGATGCAAGCACAAGCTACGGTGCTGATGGCACTTCAAATCTTTTTACCAAATTAATTTCATCTTCCCTGGGACGCACAGGGTATCAGGGGAACTGTTGCGAATTTTAAATCTTAGTATTTCAACCGGTATGTTTCCATCACTTTGGAAGTCTGCTAACATATTCCCTATCCACAAAGCGGGTGATACTTCCTGCATCTCCAATTATCGTCCCATATCCCTTTCATCATTCTCCTCGAGAGAGTTGCTTGTAATAGAATGTATTATTCAGTTGAGCTCTTGCTAGCCAGCGAAAAGCATGGATTCACTGAAAGTAAGTTAACGGTTTCTCACTGATTGTCGTTCACGAATACTGTTGCTTCCGCAATCGACCAACGAAAACAAGTCGATGTCATAAATAAAAAACCACTGGGACAGGGTTGTTATTGTTTTCAAAGCTACTATTCTAACCAGCTCTTGATAACGGTGCAAAAAAAAACGCTATCATTATGCGCAATTTTGGATATTGGCAGCATATTTCCTAAGCTGAAATATCCTCTATTTAAACCTTAACATAAAAACACCCATATTTTTATAATTTATTTATTTTATGAATTTTACATACAATTTCAAATTTCACCACTTAACTGTACATCACCTCATAAATGTTGTCTTCATGTTTTATTTGTTAGATATTCTATTTTGTTCGTTAATCAAATTAATAACAGCAATTTGATATATGCGAGAGAAAAAACTTAAAACATTACGTCCATGAACAAGTTCTATTCGAACAACTGAATCTACAGTTCGAATATCGTCACTTCAATTTTGTGTTTCCATTAATTTACATATTGTCCTATTGCTACCACTACGTTTCGATAAATATCATTTTTTTCCCCAACAAGTCAACATTACATTTCACATAGAATATCATTAAATTAAGATTAGCATAGGTGCGCTGCTAATTACATGCTATATTTCGAGTTAAATCAAATTGCTGGCGACAGTTATATTGGTTTTTCTTCCATCTTTTTATTTCATATTTAAATTCTGTATGCTTTGAACTATGCTTCGGTAATATAGTGTTTTCAGTTGTTTTGGCGACTTACTTTGTACGAACAATGGATTTATTTAATATTTTTGCTATTCGAAACTTTTAATAGAAGTTATGTTTTTCTCTGTGAATCTTATGATTTTGCCAGTTAGGCATTAAAAATATACTATTGCATTTCAAAATATTTCAACATAGATTTCCTTTCAACAGTCAGCGCACTCCTTAGATTTAGGAAAATGCGTGATTTTATTTTCAAAAATTATCTTTATCGAAATGCCTCGATATTCTTTCTTGTTTTTTTTTTTTTGTAAAATATAGAAGTATAGACATTCAAGTTACTTTACTTAAATTACATGACGCAAGGAACCAAGTTAACTAGGTCTGTATTGAGGTATGTGAGTGAATCACGATTTAAAAGAGGAGATGTGGCAGCGTTTGACTGTTTTTAATAAAACATAAATAGCTTTTAAGTATTTCATATAAATTTTTTGAAAGATTTTATTAGGTGATGACTGCTTTCCGGGTACTGATCTCACAATAAATACATACATCACACTCTTACTTCCTTCAAACCCTTCTTTGATAACGTTTATGAGCTGTTCGTGACGGTAATAGAAAACGTGATGAAGTTGAACATATCCAAATGAGTTCCAAGGTTAGCAAGGTCATAAAAATACCAAAGAGAGGATACGAATTTGATTTAGAATTGTTTCCGCGAAATGCTGTGAATGTAGTCTGTTTTGAAATTGGCTTGTTATTGCTTGTAATAGATATTTGATTTCAACTATTAGTATAACCTAGTTTTAAATATTCCTTTCAAGGCATGAACTGAAATAGTTAGTCTAATTTAATTTCAGAACTATGGCAGGGTTGAGAATATTTCTGTACGCCTTTAGGAACATGCAAATAAGGCCATGTTTTATTGAAATTCACGGATTTTAATTGCCTTCAGCTCATTCTCTCCAATCGATTTTAAATAAAGACAAAAACTAATTACCAATCAAACCTTAAAATCAGTTACGGGAACATCACAAAACATAGCTGATGTACACTACAGCATCATGTAAGTTGCCAATGCTTCCTTAATTATCTCCTAAAACTACAAACACATACAATTAACTTCGACTGCTGACATTTTTTTAACAAAACATTTTTACAATATAATTTATGCTTATCGATTATACTGTTATGAGTAGTAAGTAGCGAGCGATGCAATTCAGTTTGCTAATAAGCTATTTGAAAAATATTTGCAGTGTGCAATGTAAAACGTTGTCATAATATCATATCCAATGTCTGTTTTAACTCTTTTATTCTTGTATTACAATATTCACTTTTGTATTGAAAACATGCGGCGGCTTACGCCTGCTTTTACATATAAATATTCGCTTCGTTCAGCTGTTTTGCAGCGACTGAAGTAATTTATTCGTTTATATTCTAGTTTAGCACAGTATCGATCGTTGATATATTTCCAAAGCATATTACTATTTGACGTGAACACAGAAAAGCATCCTGCCTGCAATTTTTTCGGTACATAAGGGCTAACTAAACGTTTATTGATAATATTAAATCACAAAACGAAAACCAGTCCAAACCTAAAATTAGTATCACTCAAATCGTAAACGTACTCGAAAAGAAACCAAACTAATATATATTTTACTTTTGATATGTTCAAAAAGTAAAAAGAAATTTCCAAATAAATAATAATTATATTTTCGGCGGGATCTCTTTGCTTGCAGTGGTTGATAAAACACCATTTTATATACAATTCATTTTCTATTTCATTTGGTTCGTACTGATCATGATCGATCACTCAGCTTGTGTTCTTTTGAAAACGCACTAAAAAAACAATATTAGTGCAATGGCAAACGTACAAGATTCAAGTTCAAATAAACAAACATCAAATCAAATTAACAATTACTTACAACGCACTAAAATATATCTTAATGCGGTATTTTAGTCTCTATAAATATATATATATGTATACGTCTATGTAAATTTATATGTATTTTTTTGGTATTATTTATCCAAGATGTCTTTTACAAAATACTGTTTGCGAACTAGATTGGTTACCATCTGACTTAAATATTTGTTTCCTTATGGAATTCCTTGAACGTTTCCCACCAAAGAATAGAATTTTACTTTGCTCTATATATTTCAATCACGATTATTCAACATTCAACAGGACATAAAGCACCATTAATTTTTATGGAGACAAATAGTTCAATACTTGATCGAATTTTGTTTCGATTTTACATACATTATTTAATGTCTTTAGTTTTTAGGTACAAGTACTATGCCTTGAGTTTGAATATTGTGGCTGCGCAAGTCGATGTGCTATAAAGCTTAATATGTCGGCGCTTGATACTCATTTGTAGCTGCAAATAAACATAGATTATTATTAGATTTTTTTGGGGTTCATTTTATAAAATGACTTCAAAACTAAGTATTTCGCCTTTACACGAAATTAAAATTAATATGGCGTAGTAATTATTTTTAATTTTCAGATAACTTTGTAATAACATTAATTATTTGAGTTGCTGTTAAATTAGTTAGAATTTATCAAAAGAGCATGGAACACCTTCGAGTCAGTAGATAAAACGTTATCTGCTGATACTTAGAGTATTTGTAATTAACCAACACCTGAATGGTGTTTATGTTTAAATTGTTGACATTTAAATTGTTTTTGTAAATATCGCTAAGTGTATTGTTTCTCGGAAGCACGTTTATTCTCTAACTTATATTCAATGCAAAGTATAGAAGTATAAAGTAATTTTTACATAGATAGGTCCTCGATAGAAAGACGTTCTAAATGAAGTTCTGAATTTTCATGGAAATAGAACGGATCTCAATAAATATATCTAAAATATATTTAACAAAGCCCCTCGCCCATAGCTAGGGTAGAACTGTATAAAGCCATGAGAGAATTCGGCATCCCAAATAAACTGACACGATTGTGTAGGTTGGACCATGACCAATGTAACAAGCCAAGTTAAAATAGCCGGATTGCTATCCAGACCGTTCAACATCTTCAACGAGCTCCGATAAGGGGATGGCCAGGCCTATCTCCTCTTCAACCTGGCGTTGCAGAAAGCAATACGGGACTGTGGCACGTCAACGAGAGGGACTATCGTCACCAAGTCCTGTCAGATACTGGCTTATGCAGATGATATAGACATAATTGGAAGATCAGAACTAGCTGTACGAGAATCCTTCATCCAGATCGAGCGAGCGGGACAAAAACTGGGGCTGCATATAAATGAAGGAAAGACTAAGTACATGGTTGGATCAACTGTAGCAGCCGAAAACAAGATAGAGGAAAAAATAGGCGGGCAGCTACTCAAATCCAACAAAGCCTACTACAGTGTGTCAAGGCTCTTCAAATCCCGAAATCTCACCCGAATATCAAAGCTCCTGCTGTACAAGACCATGGTCCAGCCAGTACTCATATCTGGATCCGAAACTTGGGTGCTCAGCAAAAGGCACTTTGACCTCTTAGCCGCGTTCGCAGAATCGCAGAATCGTTGACCCCGTATGTGAAGAAGGGTGATTCCGGAGACGCTACAACCATAAGTTGTACGCTATTTACTTAGAAGCAGATATAATTATGAAAAGAAAGCTCGGTAGACTCCGGTGGGCAGGACACCTAGCTCGAATGAGCGAAGAGGATCCGGCTGAATAGAATTTCTGTACTAGTGAATTCACTGGTACAGGAGTGTTGTTGTTTCCAACACGTCTCTTCTGTTCTCTGCTGGATAGAGAAGCAAAAAACGGCGCCTATTATCAGAATCTACTCGAGCTTAGAACCAAGCTGGTACAAGTCCAAATGTGGCTTAGTAATGATATTGTTGCATGCATGCCGAACAAAGCGCCAGAAATAGCTAGAAACGTCGAGAAATATTTGTATCTTACATATATAAACAATCTATAGATAATGTGGCGACTTCACTACACACTGACAGCGTGCACTAGCCACCTATATGTCGCCGACAACACTCAGGCAAGAAGAATGTATCTTCGTCTACGCGACAAAGTCTCTCTTCTCCTGTGTTCGCCGTCCTGCGAGGACCAATATTCAACGTATATTTTATATAGTATAAATAAAACGTATTTTTAAAGTTCGATAACCGTGTTTCACTAACATATTGAATCTTTAAAACCTTACAATAAAACGCAGGCTAGAGCCCTCGAGAAGCAAAATTAGAACATTCTAGAAGCCAAGACACAATCAGATCTCATATGGCAACGGAAATTCACAATAACCTTCTAGAACAAAGATCGGTAAAACTCGACTTGACGCACCACACAGCCGTTACATGAGTTTTTCGATAGATGTCTGACTAGTATGTTTTCTGTTTTTGTGGTTGTGTGCTTGCTTTTGGGATTTTTCGTTTGTTTGTTTTTCTCGATTGTATTGCATAATTCTCGAGTTTTTTTTGCATAATTTTGTGTGTTTTTCTTCAATTTTCGATCCCTGCTACCACCTATTCGCCCTCTGGTGGTAGAATTTCCCGGCTGTGGTGCATCAAGTCGAGTTTACGCGCCAGATCAAGAGCTTTCGAGAACCCAAGTCAGAGCATATAGACTAATAAATAGCACGGAAAGCGCGATATTTGCCGATGGGTGAGAAGGGTATGACGTTGAGAGTTTACGGATCAGCTGATACCTAAAAAGAGGACGCACAAAAAAAGTACGTTTTTCTATACACGAAAGTAAAAAAGAGCATCTTCTCGGCCTTGATACAAAATGTGAATGTATGTCTAAAAAGAGCCAAAACCAAATAAGTTTACTTTACCATATGCGAAGCATATTCTCGGCCCTGACAATCGACCAATGAGAGGTGAGATCCCATCAAGAAATAATAAACGCAGCGAACATTCGCTGCCAACAGCCAACATTGGCGTTAGTGGATGGCATAAACGTAACAGAGATGTTCTTTTTATTCTCCAAACAGTATCGGAAATAGTATTCCGCGTCAATTATCTTATTGCCGACCATTTTAATACACAGACTAGGTTTTAAGAAAATATTGCATAAAACACCAATCGTTAAAAGTATATGTATATTGCCTAGTGGGAATGAAAGAACGTATCATTTCGTAGCATTGCCGCTGGCGGGGTATTTTTTGTCTTGTTTCAATTTTCGAAATCGGGTACTGCTATCTATATTTCGCAATTTGTGGGGTCCCGCTGCACAATGCATATAGAAATGATCACAATCGTTCGTTGTCAAATAAAACTGATTGTGGTGAAGTTCTAATTGCAGTACATAAATCTTTCCCTGGAACATTGTGCTCAAAGTTGCATGAGCCTTAACTCGTTGAAAGTGTTGCTGTTAGTGTGTCCATATCAAATACTGATTCAATTTTAGACTTTCACTGCCAAATAAATCCAAGTGAATTTTTTTGAACAGAATTATGTTTATTCTAAGATGAAAAAAATGATATCGAAAGTTTATTACAAGGTCGTGTGCGCAACAAAAGTTATTAAAAGTCAACGCGATTTGTTTTGCATTAGCTTTGTTCAGCAAAACAATTCACGTTAGACGATTGATTTTCGAGACCTTTGATCTTTAACACGTTGATTATCATAGAATTTTTCACGATTGCGGTCTAAACAGTCTGTTTTTTATCAATCCAAAAAATTATTTTCTTGTATAAACGTTTTTTTTTTTAATAAACTTTTTATAATCGTATTTTCTATTCATTTACGCTAAACCTGATTTTACACTATTATGCTACGATTTTTCTTGTAGCTGTACATGGCAAGTAATGAAGGGGCGAGATAAATCGTAGTAGGCGTCCTAGACAAGTAAACAACCTACGATATATCTTGTAGTTGGCAATCAACGTGTTAATAACTTTTATTGGGTACACAACGTCGTAAATGTAATTTCCACATTATGTTTCTCATCTTACAATAAAGATATTTCCGTTGAAAAATCTGCACTTCACTTGGCACAAAGGCCATTTTTTATCTAGAATGACTTCAATACCGTGTAATGCCTCGGTATCTGTATACGAGTGTTTTTTTTTTTAGGTATTATCCACATTTTCACCCACTTATCATATAATGATTTGTGGTGACTTTAGCTTTTCGTCTGTCCAAAGTCTTTTTTGTGCATATCCTCAACATTCGGTATTTATATCTCGCTCCCCTTTTTTCTATATCTCAGTTCAATAATATTTCCAACACCAATGACCGCATTTTGGACCCAATCCTGTCCAATATTTCCCCGAGCCAACTATCACTTCCCTATTTTTCACTCCCCTATATTAATTCCGACACTTCCTCCTCCCATTCAGTATTGTTAAATTTAAACTTCACTCAGAATTTGCGTAAAGAAAGAAGCTGTACAACATGGATGCAATTTTTTCAAAGCTGACAATGGGCACGTAATAGCTGAGCTTAACAACACCAACTGGTTCTCTTTCTTTCTTAACCATGACATCAATTCTTTTTATTCGTTCCTCAATTCCCTCATATCCACGTTTACTCCACTTACCATCCTTCTTGGTTTTCGCTTGCTGTTTGCAGTGCTCTTTTTAACAAAGACACGGCGCGAGACGCTTTCTTTCGCACTCCTACAGTCGATGTGTGGTAATATTATCGTAGTTTACGCTCAATAGCGAAACAGTCAAAGAAAGTTAAGAGACATTGAGACATAAAGAAAGTTAGGAGTTAGGAAACAATTTTTCGAACTAGCGGCCTATATCCCTCCTGTCCCAAACTTTTAGAAAGAGTCAATTATAATAGAATTTACTCTGCTGTAAAAGATTGAATATCTAGAGAGCAGCATGATTATTTATGGTAAGGATCGTTGAAATGTGACTAATAAATAAAGTTAAAATATAAATGTGACTAAATTATTGCGTGCTACTCGAAAAGTGCGGTATGGCATATCTAGTCCTCTTTTCTACTGGTTTGCATCCTATATCCTTAATCGTATTTGTAAAGTTATCCTGAATTGTTGCTCTTCCTATCCTTTTATCCTTTTTCCGATGTGCCGAAAGGTTGCATTTGCCTGCTGCTCACTCTTTTCAATAATGGTATTCCATTTCATCTACATTTACAGCCAATTCCCTCTTCTATGCGGACGACCTAAAGTTCAGATAAATCTCTTCTCTCTTTCACTACAATCTGATCTGTCAGCCTTAAATACACGGTGTACTAGAAACTTTGTCTTACTTAACGTTTCCAAATGTATTGTTACGACTTTCTCAAATAAACTTAATTTTTTGCCCTTGAACTATTATCTGTCCTGTAGTGAATTAAAAATTTAACCTACATGTTTATTATGTTACTGCTAGGACGTCCAAATTTGCAGGATTTGTTCTACGTTACTACCGTCACACTTTAAATATCTTCACATGTGTTCGATTGTTCACTTCCCTAGTTCGCTGCATTCTTGAATATTACCCCCAAGCAGAGTCTCCTTGTTTCATATACTTGTTAGAAATTATTGAATCTGTTCCACGAATATGTCAAGCGAACTGCAGATAGGTTCTTGAAAAATATTCTACTAATCGTGAAACTAGCACTGCCTCGGTCATGTTTTGAAACAATCAAACGCTGACTTCATTTATCAGATAACGGCACACTTGGACGAACGATAAATTAACCAAATTGCGCCAATTTGTTGCAATTGGTGTGTTTGCCCACAGTTTGTCTATGAATGAGCGGATGATACCGCACTTTTGACGCCATTCGTGCAAAATGTTTATCCGAAGAAAACCTATGAGATTCAATTTTAAGGCATGTTGCCTATATTCTTGTAGATGATCCTTCTCCTAGACCTCCTCCACATCATATTACATCCTCTATATCATATTTCAAAACAGAATTATTCGGCACAGATATAATTTTAGCATTGTTGAAAAAAATGAAACATCCGCCTCACCATCGAGAGTTTTTCAACAACATTTTCGCGTCATTTCATCTTATGTGTTTATTAGATGAATGTAAATTTTTAGATACCTACAGATATATAGTATTTATATTAACGAGCTATCGTATTGGAGTTCGTGGAAATAAATAGTGACGGCTCTTTTTGTTAATTATGTTTCGAACATCATAGTCAACGCCTGGAAACTCCATGTTTTGATTTTAAAAAAACTATGGTAACTGGAATTTCGATGTGCTGTAACTTGCGCTCTGCTCTTAGCAAATAATCCAACAAGCATTAGCGGGCAATAAGTCTCAAAACTTAGTGGTTTAGCAATCGCTAGTCAGACAAAATACCTTAAAAGAAACCGAATCATTGCAAGGTTTGTGGGAAATCCGCTTCCTTCATGAGTGAGAAGTGCAACATTGCATTAAGCCAGCACAGCTTTGAAGAACACTATCATCATACATAGCTTGTAACTCATTATCATTAAATAAATAATAGAACAAAAATTAAAATCCTACTGATTTATCAGCGATGTGCGTTAATATCTCAACCGCAACTTTTTTGTCAAAATCACACGCCCAGTGCTTGAGATATCGACGAGCAAATTTGGAGCAAGCTACTTATGAGAATTATATCGTATTTATTCTAATAAGTATATAAACTGTTAATCAGGCAAATATTGGATCGAAATATCAACAGAAATAGGTAGCGGGCTAAAATGGGTTAGACAAATCTAATATTAAACAAAATTATATTTACTATAACTTATTTACTATAACTATCCGTGAATTTGAATTCTACTCACTAATCATTATTATCGCCCTGATAGTTTTTCCATTAACAATTCTTTTTATATTTTGCTGAATTAATGATTTTGGTGCTGCATTGGGGTTTTTTTTTGACGGAATGGAATAAAGCTAACTATTATAATGTAATCTATTACATTTGGTTGCAAAACTGTATCATTGCATTTAGTGGATTGTATTGAGTATTTGTGCATAAGATACACAAGCTAGCTTATTCTATTCGTTTCTAATATACTCACGTTGCTGTTGCCCGCTAAATGGCGCTTGGTTGTAAGTATCAGCTTCATTTCCTACTGGATAGCTTGAGTAAGCGTTCGCTGTAGGGTCCGATTCGAATGACGGAGCGAATGCTGCGTCAACTCCGAGAGTGTATCGTTTATACGCGAAAAATGCACATCCACTCTATTCGGAAAACAAAATAGATTAGATAAGCAATTCCTCCTCACAATAACTTCGTCTAAAACTCACCCAAGTCAATATCGAGAAAAATGAAAATGCTATGGCCGCTTGTACATTATTCACCCCGTATCCAGCTGGTGGCGATGCAGATTTGCTCCACTGATTCCACAAATAGCAAAAAGTAATGAAGAACATCAACGCCCAAAAAGCTGTGTGAATTTTTTTGTTGTATTAAATGAATCGCTAAATGTTTTAAGTGTTTGGTGATAATTACCTGAAAATGCTAGATCAGCTAAAACGAAGTGTTTTCTACTTTTCACCGAAGACATACGTTCGAACATGAACTCTCCGACTAGGAAAACCATCGATGCGAGGAAGCCGATAACACCAATCGTCGTACCGTATTTACATGCAAAACCATCACCATTGTATAAACAATAGTTTTGGCCATCTTGTATACGCCAGCCTTGTGATGATATACAGCCAAATACAACAATGGCAAAAAGCTGCAAAAAGATTGAGTAAATAAATAAAAGCAGAATGCCATAGTTGAAATTTTGATAACAATTTCGAGGTTTACGACTGGCTTATCAAAGTAATTACCACATGCATGAATACGAATTTTATTTTAAAAATATATTATTAGCACAGAGAAATGTGAAGATTTGTTTGCATGGTTTTGATTATCTTTGTAATTTGTAGATATCAGGACTAGTTACTGTCGTAACATGACAGAGACTTGGAAATTTAAATTTGCATAGATTTAAAAATTTAAATTCATTTAGGATATCAATTCTAAATATCTCAAAGTAAAGTAATCCCACGGCAACCTTTATCGAGTCTAGGAGTTGAAGCTGGTAAAGAGCTTCATTCACAAATTTACAATTAATGTGGAGTGATTAGTTTCCACTACTCACTTTACTCATGATTACCCCAGGTACCTATTCCGAGCTAGCACAAAGCTCGGACACAAAGCTCGGCGAAAGGAAGCTGAATTGTGAACCTGGACTCGAACCAAGAGCTAATGCTCTACCCACTAGAGTTGATGAAATAAAATATTTATATATTCTAAAATACGTCATCCAAATCTATCACACCAGAAACTTAATCCGTTGTCAATGTAACTGCTCCATTTTTGCTGTTATCTTGAAACTAACTAACTATCATCTTTTCTTCGGCATCGGTTGTCTAAATGAAGTCTTGAAATCGAGCTCAAACATGCTCGATTGAATTAAGGTCAGCAGAGTTTTCAAGTCTATCTTCCCAAACAGTTGAAAGCTTCAATTTTTTCAGTTTCTGTGTTGCCTTTGCCGTACGCACCCGTTTTCTAACTGGCATTAAAATATCTAAATTTTTATCTGAAAACTGCCAACAAACTGAAAACAAACAGGCATATTGAGTGTACAGATAAAATGTTGCTTTGATAAAAGGATCTATTGAAGGTTGCATTTTCCTCAACAACATGATTTCCCGACTTTTCACGTGAGCTGATTCTTCGCGCAACCAGAATCTTGAGGTCAAACTTCAGCTTTTGCGTTGCTTTAATAGTATTCGGACCACCTGCTCTAAACCTTTCGTTCTGGCAACTCTGTTGTGTGCACAAAGATTGGGGGGATAGTACAATAGCTCTCTTAGACCTTCCAAGAGCACTATTATTATATATATTTGTATATTTTTCGATATTTTTCGCTTTGAAACCTTTGGAAAAGTTTTGTCTGTTTCTGACATTCTTTACGATAAAAAGCAGCTTTACTGGTTTCACGTAGGCGCGTCTTCCCGAATTCGTTGAAACTTAACATACCGTTCAAACGTTGATTGAGACACTGTTTTCCGCGGTTGTTGGCAATTTTCGGATTAAATCATCCTTTTATTCGCTGTCCTTGTCTCAACGCCTGGGTTATTTTCCACCATCTTCTTTGTTTTCATTTGTGAAAGAGTTTTCGATATATCGAAGGACCTGTTCTCGTCTTTCAGCCATAATTTTACGGTCGTCTTGTCCTAATGTCCTTGATTTTCAGAGAAATTGACTTTTCCAACTTGCCAAGATTTTATATTCGATTTTTTGTATGTTTCTTCTGCGGAGCTATCATGAAGAGACAAAAAATACATCTGACAGGTACTAAAAAAAATAAGAAATAATAATAAGGCAAGTGGGGAAAATAGTATTTAAATAGTAGAGTGCGAGGAAACCTCCGCTGAACTAATTCAACTGCATCGGAAAGGTATGTAAAACGAGGACTCGAGACTTGACTACAGTATTTTTAACGAATAAGGGTGATAAAAAACTTAACACCTGTGGAAATGGTAAAAGAATTATGACAGAAACGTAAGCAAGACCCGCAATCCGCGAGGCATTTTTGGTAATAGTTTGGACAAAAATATCAAATTTCAGTAAACGATTATAGATGTCAATATTCCACAGAGATAAGGATAAATTTACAAATTAAAAAAACGAAAGGCATAAGTCTGGGGCTTCCGAGAAAAGGACATGGCAAAACATTTACAAACATTTGAAGTTAAGTAATTAGGGTGATATCAAGCAGTATTAGAATTAACATCTTCCTAAAGAAGCAGATAATCACCAGAGTTATCGATTCTCCGAAATATTTTTAATTCATATGCTTAGAGGGAAAAAGATGACGAAAAAACATTGGGAAGTTCGTTCATGAAGAGGTTAAATAAGAGAGATTTAAGTATGGATCATTGGGGCATTCAAAAGCTGAGGGAAACGGCGAAGACAACACGCCAGGAAGGAGACAAAATAGATGCGATTTATTGAAAACGAAGAATTCTAGGAGAGTCAAGGCTCACAGATACCATAGTAATTTAATTTGGGTAGTAGTAGCCTAAGATTAATAGAGTCAAATGCTTTTGAAAAATCTGTGTAGATAGCATCAACTTAGCAGTTATAATCTGAAGCCGAGGCTATTGCATGAACAAATTCGATGAGGTTGGTAGATGTGGACCTAACTTTAGCGAACCTTAGTTTGCTGATATACGAAGAAATAGCTAAGAGAACACCAATTTTATTGAACACGAAGCATTCAATAAATTTGGAAAAGCAGAGGTGGATGGAAACGGGGGGCGAGTTTGCGTTCAATAGATTAGAAAATAGGCATATGGAAAATATTTGATGGCTTCTAGTAAGAAGGAAATTCACCAGCCCAAAATTGTTACGGGAAAAGATAAAGATGCGAGGTTTTTCACAAAAAAAATAGAAACGCCATAAGAGCCAGGTGAGCAATCGGAATCAAGAAGGTGTAAGGAATTTAACTTCAAGTGGAATAGTCGAAAGTGAAAAGAGACAAGGATAAAAATCGAAAGAAAAATTATAAGGAGGAGTAATAATCTCTAAACTTAAGTAATATTATTAGTAGCAACTACATCTTTATCAGTTGATCAATATTCTCATAAACTAAATGCACAAGACAGGTATATTTTTTAGGTGGTAAGTAACTTGACATTTATCTGTGTTATATTATTTAATTCAATTTATCTTAACTTCTGTAGCTACTTCAGTGACATTCCCATGTATATCACACCCAACTAGTTCATTCCGCAACCCACATTTGAATATTGAATTGAGTCAACATTAGTCAATAGCCATGACGTTGCACTCTGGCGACAATAGATTCGAACTGGAGCACTTTCCATTGTAATACATTACAACGTTTTGTTGGCCAATACAAAGATTACGTCATGATTATTTCGATTTCTCAACATAAGATTTTCGATGTTTTTAAATTTGTGATTTTGTGAAGAAAGCCCACGTATAGACGGGTTACATACTTTTTCCTAAAAATTGTATATCCTTAATATTCGTAGAGTAGAGCGAAGTGTTCTTGCCCAAAACAATTTCAAGCTATCTCTCTATCGTTTATTTGCTTATCTGATTACTAGAAAGAATATGTGAAGGGTGCACAGGACAGCATACATCATTTGCCCGAATAATCGATATAATAGAGAAAAGGGAACTTTACATCAGCGTACTATGGGAAGCTTTTATCGGAGGCTGGAAGAAAGCTCAGAAAACGTTCGGTAACCTTGCTTCCTTCGAAACCAACACCTGATAACAATATAACAGGCACCATCCCTGCTTAATTACTCTTACTAGTCTAGAATCAATTGCATGATTCGACCATGTCATTTTGCTTTTTTCTGCAAGAACATCTGAAACGGTTTTCATGGCCAATTCTGAATTCCTTCAAGATTTTCAAGGACATTCATCGGCCAAGGACGATTTTTCAGATGCATGTACTCGCCATATTCAGATTATTGAGATTAAAATAATCTAACTGTAGCAAATACTCGAATTATCCTCTTACCCAGCAGAGTGCACGAATGATTACTTGAGGCCTTTGAGCAAACGAAATCGGGTCGAAAGCGGCTCCAGCTTTACCACCCCCATATGCACCACCTTCCATTGCTATCCTCTACTGAGAATTTTCACACAACCAGAAAATTACAACGAATCGCGACAATAAACTGCTAGTGCACACTTAAACCTTCACGATACCACTGTTAACCGCAACACCGTCGAAATTCTCCACCGAATTAAAACTTTTTCACAACGATACGACTGAAGTTATCTCGAACGCCAAAAATCAATTGAAATGTCAACCACTGTTAAACGCAAATACACATATGCCCTTGCCCTTATTCCTTTTCGCGCACACTAATCACAAGTATATCACCACACCAAACCCAACAAGCAAACGGAATCCTTTCGACCAACTGAAATCCAATTGGATTCGACGTCATGCCGTGCCCCCAACCAGTGCCAAAGAACAGACAATCGTGTTGAGTTTCACATTTCACATATTCCATTTCGCGCTGTCATCAGTACCATATGAAAGTTCTTTCGACATGGGGTAGTATTGCATGCGCTTGGTTCAGTTTTACACGTTTCAACTCATCACGAGATTTTACTAGCTGGTGAAAATTTCTACAAAGTACGTGCTGGTGAACGGATTCTTTTGACCCCCGCCTTTTAAGTTGAGTTGATGCGTGTAAATCTAGACTTGCCAAATGTCACTGCCGTGGGGAAAAGCTCATCACGGTTTTTTAACGACACTAGAGAATCTCAATACTCAGCTGATGGTTATTTAGTAATTTCTGGTAAAATATTAGCAGCATCTGAAAGTCCTTCTAAGTTAATTCAGTATTATCAGGTAAATTGTGAAACTTTTTATACGTACGAGTAAATTACATGTGCACTGCGTATTTGTAAGTTTCAAAATTGTACAAATTTTCAGTTATAAATCTTTTTACTGACGTTATTCGATATGTCACGAAAAGTAATCGAATCGTTTTCCTATCCTTATATCCTAATCAGCAAACAATCAAATTTTTAGATTGACATAGTATTAGTGGACGCCGTAGCTCTTTCACTTCCTAAAGAAGTATTTGTTTTTGTTAACTTTAAGCACATCGTTTTTATTTATTTATTTTTGGATGTATCTAGTTTTGAAAATAAATGAAGTTGAGTTTAAATGGTTCTGTACTGGTTAAGGATAGATTGATTGGGCTGGCACAACAATCATTGTCAGACTATGTACGAATCTATGAAAATTCGTGTGCTTTCCAGCTCTAAGATAAAGTTCTTTATTACAACATTATTTATTAAGAAAATATTTATAAAGATAAAATCCAAATCAATGTTAACATAAATGCACAATCTGGTTCAAAGTCTATGGCAGCACTTTCACATTATCTTATTCGTTAGTGAATGTCGGGGCACGTTTCTCAACAAAGGCATTCATTCCCTCCTTTTGGTCTTTCTGCAAGTACAAAGAACAAAATCAAATAAGAAAACTCCATTATTACTATAAAGACAAAATTCACTTACAGTTCCGAACGTTGCATGGAATCCTCTTCGTTCGAATTTCAAACCTTCATTCAATGGCGTTTCAAAGGCAGTATTCACCTGTTCCTTGATCATCTGAACAATCAATTGTGAATGACTTGCGATTTTATCGCCAAGCTTTACGGCTTCCTCGACCAATTTATCGGCAGGGACCACTTTACTAATCAATCCCGACTTCTCAGCTTGTTGAGCATCAATCATATTGCCAGTGAGACACATTTCCATAGCTTTCGATTTTCCCATCGAACGAGCAGTTCGCTGTGAGCCTCCAGCACCCGGAGTTGTACCGATCGCAACTTCTGGCTGACCGAATTTAGCTTTGTCACCAGCATAGATGATATCACACATCATAGCTAATTCGCAGCCCCCGCCAAGAGCGTATCCGTTCACGGCAGCAATCACTGGTTTCTGACAACGGGCCACACGAGTCCAGTTGCTTAGGAAATTTCCGGAAAAGCATTGGGCATAGGTATTATCTTTCATTTCCTTGATATCAGCTCCTGCTGCGAAAGCTTTTTCGCTTCCGGTAATAACAACAACGGCAACATTCTTGTCGCATTCATATTGATCCAAAGCGTTACTCAATTCGTTCATCAAACCATTGCAAAGGGCATTTAAAGCTTTTGGTCGGTTTAGTGTGATAAGGGCAACTTTGTTGCTGGAACCAGTTATTTCAGTCTTGATGAATTCTAAGGATTTAGGAGCTAGAATAAGAGAGAAAAATTCATTAATATGTAGTAGTTTTTAATTTTTTATATTTGGTCATTTGCGTTTTCCCGTAAGTTACAAGCATGTTGAATAATGTAAACCTAAGTGTGAAGTCATTGTAAGAACTCAATTATTTTTTATCGTGAAACAGTGGAATGAATGATTTATGTGGGGATATTAACAGCACGTGTTCGCAAGCCAATCAAAACGTATCCATCCCTATCATGGAATTCCTATTTCAATGTTGCCATGGATAAGGCTGCTAGATTATACACAGCCTAATTAAAAGATTACTGAAAAAAATCCTCCATCAGGAATCGATACTGACAACAGTTGGTAACTAAGTTGTGGTGCTGATGACAAGATTTTATGGAGAACCAGGCGGCCTTAATATACTCACAAATAACTGCATTTAATTTATTTTGATGCTTTCAAATTTAAATACTTTTCATTAAAGACCAATTTTTACTTTAAAATATGTATAAATATTTCAATTTCTTGAGAGAAATCAATATTTCGAGGGTTATTTGCCTTATTCTTGAGTATCGATCAGGCAGATGATCCTCAAGATTCCGATATCTGTTATGAAATGAAAACTAACTTAACACCAATTGCAGTTAAATGGATCATTATCTTCCCAAGGCTAGAAATAGAAGAAATATCTACTTTCCTTGGTAATCACATCGAGCTCTTGGTCATATTCTCTTTCAAAATTACATCAGATTGCCCTCAAAACACAGTCAAGCGGTGTTACGTTGTCAATAGTGAATAAATGCTTGACTTTCTTGCATGGTAGAAAGAAGAAAATGAACTAGTTTTATGGTAAAATTAAGAATACTATGCATTATATTCAAAACCTTCCTGATAACGGGTTCCTTCTGAACTCTTGAAAATCAGGCAATATTGTTTCTGTTAATAAAGTTTCTATACTTAGATGGAGCGACAAATGGAGCGAGCATTCTTAGGGGATCGATGAAATCATATTTCCCTTAAGATTATGTCATTAAAATAGGCATTTATACAATATTCACCGCTGAATTTCTATTACAGCTGGTCCATCCCAAGTTAATATCCTTCCTTATGATAACGGTACGTTTTCATTTGCGTCGACCCAAAGCCCTGAAATACTTGCCAGAATAAATTCTGACAAGTGGGCATAAAAGTGCAAAGCAGTTGACTATGACAGAAAATGGTTCAACACAAAAATAATGTGCACAAAATTAGTGTGCTGTATCTTCTGACCTGCTTTAAAAAGCAATCCGAATTTCTCACGACCAACGAGAAGGAATATCATGAAGTTCAGATTACATTGGTAACATTGGAAGATCCGAATTATCTGTAAAAGAATCACTCGAGCAGATAAATGAAGGAAAGACGAAGTACTTGCTGGCCTCGTCTGCAGAAAGAGGGTGAAATCATAAGGGCAGTGGAACATGAATTTAAAGTAGTGCAATTCTTCAACTAATTTGTATCAATATTGGAGGAAAAAATCCGCGGGCTGCTGTTTCTACATAATAAAGCCGTCTACAGCCACTCAAGGCTTTTCGAATCCCGAAAATCAACCATAGCTTGAAAGTTTTTACTGCTTTAGATTATGGCATGGGAGCTCGACTACGCGTTCCCCACAGTCGTTAAACGATTTTGCCGATAGATGTCTGGGAGATATGTTTGCATTTTTGTGGTTGTGTGTTTGTTTTGGGGGTGTTTTTGTTTGTTTGCTTGTTTATCTTCAGTGTACTATCTTCTTGTGTTTTTGTTGTACGTTTTTGTGAGTTATTCTTCAATATTTGAATTGTTTGCTACAACCTGTTCTCCATTTGGGGGTAAAATTTCCGGATTGGGGATCATCAAGTCGAGTTTTACCCTGCAACTCTCATGTATATCTTTGAATACACCTTGACAGGAAGCTCACCCATAAATACTACATTGATGCTTACAATCAGCAATTGAAGTTCAAATTCATTAACTTCAAGTGGATTTGCAATAGCAGGTTAGTCCTCTCTCTCTCGACTCCAAAGCACTTGTCTTTGAATCTGAACATGTGTACAACTTTGGAGAGCTGCTCACCCATCGCACAAACATTCAAGGGACCCAAATTATAATTCTAAGATTTTTCACAACTTCGGCGCTTGAAAGGAATTAACTTATTATACACCCTATCTCTAACGTAGAGCAACCAAATCTATGTGGTCACTTGTTTAGTTTTCAATCTCATTCGCAATAATGAATATTGTCATGCGATTTACAGCACTTACTCAAATTTGACCTCTTTAATTTTGTTAGTAATTTAATTTGCGTACAACCTTTACGCGTCCTTCATTGCGTGGAGTGTACATCATTCAATTTAATATGTAAGATTATCTTATTAACTGAACCTTCTTGTACGCCCATAGAAGAAAGTGGGTAATGTCGTTTCTAAGGGTACGGACAAGACGGAGCGACGCGATCGTCGAGTCGAGCATAGCGTCGAGTCGAGCATAGCGTCGAGTCGAGCATAGCGTCGAGTCGAGCATAGCGTCGAGTCAAGCATGGAACAGCTCATTGAATTGTGTTCATGTAGACGCGACGAGACGCAAAATTGTAAACGAAATTTTACAGTGGCAGTCGAAATAATGAGTTCTTCAGTGTCGGATGAAGAGTTTTTCTCACCAAAATACACCAAATTGAAATCAATAGACTGCTGATAAATATAAATCAATAGATTTTTCTGATCACTGGTAAAAATCTTATTGACTATGTGCAATTCTGCACCGTTCAATCATAAAAAATGTAGCCAAATTTTCGAATTACCCAAGAAAAACCCATTAACGCAATTCGTCTACTTACTGTATGCCATCGAAACACATTTTGCAACAACAACATACATTACCGCTGCGAGCAGTCGAGCAACGAAATCGGTTCGAATCGATGTCGTCGCTACTATCAAATGTTCACTCTTTGGTCGCTGCTTCGACATGGCCACTTCCATTTGAAAGCATAGGACCGATTTCGGCGCATTGCTTGACTCGACGCTCTCGTCGCTCCGTCTTGTCCGTACCCTAAGTCCTTGCGGTTTGTGAATTGTCGTCCTCACATAAAGCTATCTATGTCTAGAAAAGATAAAAATCTGATAGCGAAATTCCGAGAGAATATGGTGAATGAGGCAAAGATTCCCAGCTATGGCGTGTTACTCTAGAGGAACAAGACTTCTTTCCTGTTCACAAGCGCTGCATGCTTTCGTCGTAATTCTTAATAAATTTCTCATAGCTGCTGCGAATATACATCAACCATAATGGTTTGACCAGGTTCCAACAGTTGACACCACACTTTGCCTGTGTAATGGCATCATATGCAACAAAAAGTTCTTCCGATGGTGGACGCTAGGCTTACGGATACTTCTGGAAGAATCGTTTGGCGATAACCACTTATACGTGCGTCGGCTAGTCTCATACACAAGACGTTTTTCACCGCACGTGACCACTCAATTTAAAAACGCAACCCGCTCGTTGTGAAACAACAGAAAAGTACAGACCTTACACGCTGCATTTGTTGTTTTCGGTGAGTTCATGGGGAACCTACTGATCAAAGTGCCATATCTTTCCCAAACGTCGGAGATGGCGACTAATGCTGGTTTTCGCCAACCGGGAACTTCGTGATTAATTTGTGTAAACCGCAGTCGCTCCTTATTTATACGCATAGTAGAAAGCACGCCTAAGTACACTTCAATATTTCCCACAGAACTCAATATATTTAAAAGCTACTCAAGACGATAATGACTTCGGACATTTCCCTTCAGAAATGTGCACTGATTCCGGGAAAATAACCTGAAGTTCTGAAGGATATTCAATGCAACCACCCAATATCATCGCTAGAAACTGTGGGAAAGGTAAACGTAGCTAAATCTATAAATATTAATTTTTCATTCATTCTTCTATACTAGGCACTCTTTGGTCACTCTCATCTCTTAGCCGCGTTTGGGAGCAAAGTGTTACGGTGAACTGTTGGCGCCATACGTAAAGAAGGGCGTTTTTGGAGACGCTATAACCATGAGTTGTACATTATTCACCCAGAAACGGCTTTAGTTACAAAGGTAAAGCTCGGTAGACGCTGGTGGGCAGGGCACTAAGCTCATATGAGCGAAGAGGAACCTGCTCGGAAAACTCTTTATGCAAGTCGAAACGGGCGGAGACATTGTTTGCGCTGAAGGGATTGCGATGACCAGGACGCTCGGACCTTGGGGATGCCTAAATGGATTATATCGGATCGCGATCGAGACCGATGGAAAAACTTATTGAAAGGGAGCTAGGACTGGGCCCTGGTTGTAGTATTAGTATATTGTAATCAAATGTTCTGACTAACATTTTGTAAGATATGAGCAACTTATCCGATGTAGTTTATTCGAGCTTTATTTCAAACTTGTGTAAATAATAAAGGAAGGCTTAATAGATTGAAATGAATACTAGATAAAAAGAGTGAAATCATACACCACATGATGGTGGACCGAGCGGAAGAACTCTATAAATATTTCGATGCGAGATAGATAGATATTACAATATTGTGACTTATTGCACTTTGAAGCCTGCTTATACTGTTCTCAATGCTGAATATACAGATATTTAATCAATTTGCTACTGATATTTATTCTTCACCAAACTCTTACCAACTCATGCACAACTATACGGATTTAATACAGTCCTATATTTGCTTGGAATATTTTTCATTGTAATATCTCGACTGTTATCTGAATGCACTATGACCTGTTGCACCATGACCAGGAATATGCACTATTAAATTTTCATTTTGAAATTTCAGTGAATAATTTGTAAACGCATTTCGAAAGATTTGCTCTTGGTAGGAAGTTTTGATTAAACATTTACGTTCAATATAAATTAGTCTTCTATTGCAAAGTTCTGCCATGCCCACATTTAGACAAAACCACACCACAAAGTTTACTTCGAATGCATAGCACAGATACAAGCTCCAAATGTCATATGCGGTACAGTGGGTACAGTCGAAGTTATGTAATCGACATTTTCCCCAATGTCCAACAAAACATGTTGGCACTTCAAACCGGCCTATGATGCCGGTGTTCTCCCAAATATCACAAAATTTCCGTTTTGCGACATTTCAACCAGACTAGGGGCTAAGAGAGTTGTTTTCGATGTGGAATTCGATTAAATGCGTATGCATTGCCAAGCTCATGTTCTGTAAATTGTTGGAAATTTCGGTAATTGACAGAAGCTGGGGTTCTTCAATTTGTTCTGAAATATGTTTCTTAACGTACCTGAGCTGTAGTATCTGGCGCCAATCGCTGGACGGAGCAATACTTTACTATTTCCTAGGAGAGTTTTAACAATGTTTGCCATTTTACGTTGCTAAAAAGTCAAATTCTTAAATTCTGGCGACCAATATTACTTTCAACTCAAGACCTCAGCGCAACTGTCCTTGAAACTTTAAGCTCGTAACACGACTACTAGACGAACGACAGTACAATCTAGACTCTCACGCGCAGTTTACTGGATGGCATGGGATATCTGGTCTGATCGGTTCTCTCGGATTCTCACTAGATCTGGCAGTGGGAACATTCGCGATATCTACAATTATATCTGTGTAATGTTGTATTAGATATATTGCAAAACATCACAAGACGTTGATTTCGAAAGATTAAATGTATGCTTGCAACAAGTAATATTTAAAACAGGGTCCTAAAAACATGGTTTAGTAGGACCTGCTGAGTATTTATAATATTTATGGCACTACAAATTGTGCTTTTTTAGGGTTTAAGATCTGAATTCCAACAAAAACGTTTGTTATCCCATAGTTTAAACTTGTTGCCAATAAGATATTTGACTGAATATTCTGATTTATAGTTTTTAGGCAGACACACCAAAGGATCAGCGAAGTTGCACTTGCACACCGCTTGTCAAACCTGGCAATAGTCAAATTCGAAATTTCCCTTCTTATTTTGACTTTTCAACTGTTAAGCCTGTTTATTCAATTCGTTAGCTACTGCGTTGGGGCGATCGAGTAAAATGCAATTGCCGGAGGTTATATTACGAATTTTTTGATTCGCAAAGCGCTAACAGAATGCAAATTTATAAAGGAACTAGATTTTTGAATCTATATATAAATAGTCTATATCTATATGAATCTATATATAGAATATATACTTCTTGATTTGCTGTGAATATTTAACAAAATATTTCGCAATATCTTATTAAGTTATTTAACATAATTTTATGTTAAATAACACACCCTAATCTAAAATTTGAACAATCGATCCGTTAAAACTCTTTTGTCACTTAATACTGGGAAATCTTGAAAAGTTTTTGGATGTGGTTCTAGTAGATGTCAAAATTCACCATCAAATATGGCGCTTATCGAGTGTGAATGTTTCACTGGCAGGCGTTAAAACTATTCGGCCTTCGCGTGTGAATTTGTTCATTCGTATTGTACTGCAACGGAAGTAGCTGTATTTGCTTTACGATAAATCGAAAAAGTGAAGATTGTACTTTTTGGTGCGTACTGTTGATGGTTTTCGCAGAATATGTAAATATTCGTGAAATGTCAAAAGTGCTGGGAGATAGTGAAATACGACGGACTGCTCGCGAGGTGAAAATGAATGCAACGACCAATACAAACATACCATTGTCGCCGATTTGGAATTAGTCTCGTGAAAAAACAAGAAAGTGCTGTCATAACCGTAGCGAAACATTGCATTCTATTATTATTAAAACGATCGGTCTAGTTTTAGCACAATCCAAAACATCGTCATAGGGTCGTCGACGATGGCGACTTGTTAATTACCACATATCTCGCGAATATAGTGATCCGCCTAAAAAGACATGCAGAATGCTGTGTTGCGAAACCATCAAGCCGAAAAATTGCGATTCTAGGACAGGTAGAAAATCTCTTGAAATATTTAGTGGAGAAATAGTTGAGTCTGTGGAATTCTGTCAGCAATCAGCAATAAATGCGCATTGGTGGCGGGGCAGGTGCCTCTCACAGCGAAGATGAACAAATTGGATCATCCCCGGAGGAACGGGGCACACAAAGTGCGAATTACAAGTATGCATTCAATTATATCGTAAGATTGAGATGCTTATACTTAATCTTTTTTCAGTTTTGTGCGCCAGAAATTTGGTCAGGAAGGATCTGTTTCGTAAGTACACTAACTAGTGCATATATAAGTTTATAAGGAAATTGTTTTGATCAAGTAGCGGCATATGTCACGCACATATCAATATCAATGCCTCGCAGTCGTAATCATCGTAATGCATGCATTCGTCATAGCACAACCAGAGACTGCGAAGAGTGAAAAACATTCGGAGAACAACATTTCGTTTCGTACAGCTGAAAACAATAAACTAAATAGCCGTAATGTTTCCACACTACTGAATACAATATAGCGCTTGTAGTGCTATAATAACAGATAGTCTGTAGTGTCGGCATTTGAATATCAAAGTTAGAGAGTGGCTAATTGCTTAAAGCATAATTTGGATTTGGTTGCAGTAACCAAATTTGAACCATCATTGTTTGCTTTGGGGCTAATTGTCTGTGCTGTGATTTTAATATTCGCGAATATGCAAAAGAAGTGAAATTTGTGAAAGAATGTGCTATTTAGCCGATTTTGATTCAGGCTGGCTTGAGTGAGAGCAAGCATATAATTGTCGTTTATTCTGATTTATCTAGAGTGTTTTTAGTTTAATTTTTACTTTCGCTACAATTCATAAGAGGTATTTTAGGTTCCTCTTGGTCGGCATTAGCCAGTGAGCAGACGTCGCGCGTAATACAGGTACATTAAGGAATATGTGTTTTACGTTCAGAAGTCGCCCGGCGGAACCCATTCCGGCGTAGTTGACAACTAATTACACTATACTATCATCATAAAGCAATTAGTTTTCATATTTTCTAGAAAATATGTAAGTGATCATAATTCGTTGATCACCGACTGTAGCCCCCTATCGTTCGATTCTGCCTTAATGACGCACCTTTTCTTGATTGGGAGGTGAAAAACGTGACATAATATTAGCCGCGTTTTTTGTGCCTCGATCGAAAGGTGGTTAGGATAGTAGTATTGAAAGTAACAACAAATCGGGCAGATTTGTTGTTCTTTTCAATTAGTTCGGATCTGGCAATGTATTGTAGAAAGCTATAGCCTGTTGTATTGGATCAAGCTTTAATCTATCCGTTCTTGGTTTACGAACAAAAAGGTTGCTCGCTGATCTTGTTTCTCTGCTAGTTAAGTCTCCAACATTCCGAGGAATATCTGGCCATTTTAGCCCTTTGTTTATAATTTGGTAAATTATTTTACCTCTTTCGAGATTAATAATCTGTTAGATGTTAAACAACCCTGATAGTGGTCTTAGTGTTGCGATAAATGGTGCAATTTTACTCCTAATGTAGTTGATGTGATGGGTCCAGGACATCTTTTCATCCAAAATCAATCCCAGGTATTTTATTGAATCGACCTTCTCCAGTTGAACTCCATCAATTTGAATACATGGATTAATAGGGCGTTTATTTTTTTGCTGGAACATAATGTATTTAGTTTTGTGAACATTTATAACGAGTTTGCTCTGGCGCAGCCACCTCAAGTATTTATCCAAATCCATATTTACTGTACTTTGGATGGCTGTCTCATTTTTTCCAGCATAAAACAGGAGCGTATCGTCAGCAAACAAAACTATCTTACCAGAAAGCCTGAGATCTTGAACGCTGTTCACATAGGTAAGGAAAAGTATAGGCCCTAAGATCGATCCCTGTGGAATACCTTTGTTTATAGAGCATTCCTGACCGGTGTACCTTCCTTGTTTTGTCACTATTCTCCTATCCAACAAGTAGCTTTTAATAACAGATTTAAATTTCATGCAAATCCCATTCTCTTCCAGTCGCAGAAACAAAACTTCGTGGTCAATTGAATCAAAAGCCTTCTTTAGGTCGACGAAAATTGCTGCCACGTAATTACCTTTATCCAGTGATTGATTTATAAACTGAACCGCGTCAAGGGTAGCCGCAATAGTGCTGCTATGCTCCTGAAAAGCATACTGCATTGAAGCCAAAACTGATGTTTCTTTGAGGTAATCAATTATTCGAGCATTTATGACTCCTTCAAACACTTTGCTTAGCACACTGATGACTGCTATTTGACGATAAATCGAAGGATTTTAATTCTGTATTCGTAGGAAACGAGCTAGTTATGCTATTCTGAGCTAGCGCGTGTGGTGTTGTATCGGTCACGATCATTTTCATTAATCCTACCAACCATGATTAAGTAAATAAGTATTCGTAACATTTAATTGAGTTAAAAAGGTATATTCATTTCCTAATCATATATATCATCCTTGATCTCTACTACCCAGCATCCACACCCCCTGGTTGGGATCATGTAAACCGAAATCAAGTCGATCCCAGTGGCCAATATCGATAGAATAAGGCCAACCTCGTTCCTTGTAATAGTGAATCCTTTGAATAAAAAATTAATAAAAAATAAAGTTGTCATGCGTGCTATTTAATATTATTTATCGTTTCTTATGTCTTTTGTGTGCGTGTGTGTGTGCGTGTGTGTGTGGGTTGCGGGAGAGGCGCATTGGCACCTCTAAGTACTCAGGCCAAAAGACCCATTGTACTCATTACCCCCTGCCTACCATAAGCTGCGTTTTATTTTCATCCAGAGTGTAGTAGGTATCCTGGATGCATAATAAAACGATCCAGAGTAGCACGCGAGTTTTTTTCTGTCAGACAGTTGTCATTTCAAAATTTGAGCTGTCATATAACCAACGCCGTTTTCAAATGTATGACTATTTATCGTGGTTGCCAGGGTGACATGGAAATTTTTGAAAATTCCAACTATTCCAGTTGATATGACTTTTCGAAATACGTTCCACAGAGAGCACGAGTACGAACTCCACTGAATTCACAAGTGTTTGTACTCTGGATGTTGTTGTTGTTTCGTGTGCAAATCGATATCCTGCACTACTCTGGATGTATAATAAAACGCGCCTATAGTTTCCCGGAAACTTGATAAAATCTAGGATCACTGGTAGGTGAAAAGAGGCGATCTTTTGCATACGTACCACATCCCAGCCAAACCATTGATATCTGAGACGCGCAAACGGCTGGGCGTTCACAGAAGAAATGCTCCGCAGAGTCAGCTTCTTCTAGGCAGGATGAACAGAGGTCATCCTGTACAACACCTATTCGGTACATATGTCCTCCTAAGAAGTTGTGTCCAGTCAGAATGCCTGTCTGTCCTGCTCTTATTGAGCAAGTCACATGGTTCTGAACCAGCACCAGCAGTCATCCATCTTTGTGAGCATCAACTACCCACTTCCGAAGAATGGCATGTGCACTGCGGTCGGTACACCCAAGGCGGGTTTAGGGCCCTGTAGTGGAAGTCCCGAGCCTTGCTTCGCAATGGCGTCAGCAATTTCATTTCCCTCAACACGACAGTGCTCCGGTACCCAGAGCAGATGCACTCTATTGAATTTGGCGACAGAGTTCAATCGTGCTTTGCACTCTTGGGCAACTTTCGAAGCAGTCAGGGATCTGCGCAGCGCCATCAGTGCAGCTTGACTGTCACTGCAAATAGCAATGCGTTTTTCTTCAATTTTTCCATTTTTCTTCAATTGCCCAACAGGCAGCTCTCACGATAGCGAATTTTTCCGCTTGAAAAACAGAAACGTGTGCTCCAAGAAAAAAGCCCTCCTGTCCTTGGATGAATGTAGATAGACACCAGCTCCAAATCTAACATCTGTCCTCGAGCCGTCCGTAAAGAAGATCTCGGAATATCCCCTCGTACAGTGATCTGTATCGTCCCAGTCACTTCTGCTCAGGAAGAATACTTCGTACCTTCTCCCAAAATCGAGGAAGGGCACTCGACTTTCCGAAGGCATACTGAGAATCGGAGAGATCTCACGCATCAAATCCCTAATAGAGCAGTGTCCCACATCGTCTTCTCCTACCCATAAGCTGAGCTAAACAGAGGGGGCAGATTGAGAAGCTCATCAAGGGCCGCACCCGGAGTAGTGCTCATAGCACCACAGATATCCAGGCACACAGTCCTTTGCAGCGTGGCTAACAATCGCTTCACAATAGTCCACCACATTACGAATGCGTACGTGATCATCGGCCTTATGATTGCTTTGTAGATCCACATCACTACACCCCATGTGGTGGCAAAAGCTCTCTTGCACTGTCTGAAAGCGTTCAAAGCACGAGTGAACTTCACTTCCACACAATTCTTCCAGAAAAGTTTTTGTCCAAGATATTTTACTTCATCTGAAAGCTGAAGGGTCACACCCTTAATATTTGGAAGCACTAGTCCTTCCAGTGTTCTTTTCCTGGTAAACAAAACAAGTTTCTTCTTACTAGGATTCTCTGTTAGGCCGTGCCCCGAACACCAACTGTCAATCAGATCCAATGCGCGTTGTGTATTTCTACATACCATATTCAGACCTTTACCGACAGCCAGTGTGGCCACGTCATCAGTATAAGCCTACGCGTGCAACCGTTTTTGTTGCAGTTCGTTTAGCAGGGAGTCAACTAGCATACTCCACAGGAGCGGTGAAAGGACACCCCCTTGAGGGCATCCATTTGTCGCCTCCGTTCTTAAGTAGCAGTCGGATCCAGCTTCCGCCAGCAACAATGTTTGCGTCAGCATGGCATGTACCACTTAACTAAGGGCACGGACAAGACGGAGCGACGAGAGTGTCGAGTCGAGCAACGCGCTCAAACGGTTCATATATTTCCATGTCAAAGCAGTGAAAAAACCAGAAATGTAATAGTAGCGACGAGGTCGATTCAGACCGATTTCTTTGCTCGACGCTCTCTTCGCTCCGTTGTGTCCGTACCCTAAGACGACATCCACTCCATGAGCTTTCGCAGCTTCACATAGCTCCACAAAGGGCGCGCAGTCAAAGGCCCCTTCAATGTCCCCAAATACCCCGAACGCATACTCACCATTTAACATCGCTCCTTCAACTCTGGAAAACAGAGAATGAAAAGCCGACTCGCATGATTTTCCTCGCTGATGCGCATGTTGCTCAACATTCAAGGGATAATACTTAAGCGCCCTAGTGCGTATGTGTCGTTCAACAAGTCTCTCTAGGCATTTCAACGTAAACAAAGTTAAGATGAACGGCCTAAAGTTCCTTGGATCCGAATAGTCATTTCTCCCCGGCTTAGGTAAAAAAACTACCTTAACCTCTCGCCAAGGTAAACTAGCTTAACCTCATCCCAAGGCTAGGCATGCCCAGAAGATTTCTCTTAAGTCTGCCTCCAAGTGGTCAATTCCCTCCCTAAGCATAACCGGATAGATACCATACAGGCTCGGCGTTTTGAAATTTTCAAAAGACATGATTGCATCCCTAACCTTTTCACTAGTGACCACAGATCTAGCTGTAGACCAGCATCTCCTACTGCTGCCAAGAGTAGGAAGTTTAGTCAGTGGCGCTAATCACCGGAGCACCCGGAAAGTGAGTTCCAAGTAAAGTCTGTAGAGACTCCTTTTTGAACTTGGTAAAGTCACCATCCGAGCGTTGAAGAGAGCCCAGCTTAGCTGATTGAACCTTCTCTAAGACTTTGCAAAGCCTCGACGTCTCCCGTGCACCTTCCAGTCCCTCACAGAAAGATCTAAATGATTCCCTCTTGGAACTCCTCTTATATGCTCTCTTCTCTTATTAGATTCTTATATGCTCTCTGATATTATTAGATTCTTATATGCTCTCTGCGAGCTTCTGTCATCCTTCAGTCATCCTCCATGTTGCTGTTGCAAGCTCTATTGAGAAGTTTCCTGGTACTTTTCCTTAGAATTCTGTAGTTCCCGATTTCCTTAGCTTCTGTAGTTCTCTTACTGATCGGGCAGGCCTCTCAATAGATACTTATTATGTCCCTATTCAGAGTGCTCAACCGGGATTCTATTAACTTTGGCGATTTTATCCTACCACTAGGACGCGCTCTGTCTGTAAGAAGTCGATTGAATTTAGTCTAATCAATGTTCCTTGGGTTTCTTCTTTCCACCACGGGTGTTAGATCCGTGGCTAAAGAGAATACCAAGTAGCGATGATCAGAGAGTGAAACCTCATCCGATATATTCCATCCAGTTATCGATCCAACTATTCGAGATGAACATAATGATACATCAATAACCGCCTTTCTGCTTGGGGTGACAAATGTGGGAGAAATCCCAGTGTTTAAAATCATCAACCCCGCAGAAGTTATAAAATCAAAGAGTCTGTCTCCTCTGGTGTTACATTTGTTGCTGCTCCAGCTGGTATGCTGGGGGTTATCATCGCAGCCCACCAGAAGTCTAGCTATGTTATGTTATTATTTGTCGTTTCATATGTCATTATTCTATTGGTATTTCGTCATATTTTTCTTTCTTGGCTTTTGTCTGTCGTTCCAGAATTCATTAGAATTCAGTAGCGGAGCTGTAGATGACTCCAGCGGGCATTTCATTTAGATTCTTTATTCAGTAAACAACAATCGATGGCGCCCCTGTGCTCTATACTTCCTTTTGGCTGTCCATTGAAAGATGCAGTTTTCAGCAGAAGTATTAATTTTTTTTTACAAAATCGTGGCTGTCGGCAAATTGCTTCAGCATGTCGACACAGTTTTTTGCACCGTTATTTATCATCTGCAGTGTGTTTGTTAATGTTGGTATTTTAGGTATCATGCGACTGCTTTGTCTGCTTGAAAAAATTTTTCCACATTTTCGTTGGTTTTCTAAGTTGCTGGTGTTCCAGAGTGCGACTTCATCCAAATCATGACCTTCAGTGAACCTTTTATCCACCTCAATCATTTGTGTGTGGGATATGCAGTCTTCCCCATAAACCTGGCACCAAACACAGTTTTGTTCAGTTTCATTTCAGTTATGTGTAGTGTTTTCTACACATACTTCCTAATATTTGAAATTCTTATCCAACTACTATTGATCATTACACATTGCTTACTATTTTCAGTTTCCTTAACGAGCATTCTCTCTACTATTCACAATTATTTTGCCTTTCTATTTCAGGACCTCCAGATCCATTCGCAAAAGTATCCGTCGATGGAACTGGTCAAGTTTACACGACAGACCCATACAAGGCTTCAACCGACCCAAAATGGAATAACCATTATGATCTTTATTTAGGACGTGGCGATGGAATCACCATATCTGTTTGGAATCAGAGGAAAATTCGAAAAGGTGGTGGATTTCTTGGATGCGCTCGTATTTCCGCTGGAACAATTCAACGCCTGAAAGATGCAGGCTGTAAATTAAATGAAACACATTCAACTTTCGACTAAGATTATTTCAAATAATTTCAGATCAACGGCTCGATTTGTGTAAGCTTTCTCCAGAAGATACGGAACTTGTTCGAGGTCAGATTATAATCGCTCTGATGTCGCGTGATGGCCCTTCTGGGGGAAACCCGTTAGCAGTAGTAGGACCGGGTGGTGATATTCGTGGTCCGTCGGAGGACGAATCTTCTGAGGAGAATTTGCCAGACGGTTGGGAAGAGCGACGAACGGCGAATGGACGTGCTTATTATGTGAATCATGCAACAAAATCTTCACAATGGAACAAACCGTCTGTACCGCCTCTAAATGGTAATATGTCACCCAACACCGAAGAATCAAGCATTGTTCCTGCTGGACCATCACGCTCATCAACATGCACCAACTTGGCGAATGGAAGGATGAGTGCAGATCTGCAGCAGCCAGTGAGACGTCACTCGACAGAGATTCTTCAAGAATTGGGCAAGGAAAATTGTAGTCCGGTCCGAGCAGAAGGTAAAGTAGTGTGTAGTCGTCAGGTTTCTACGGAGTCTACAAGCCCCGCGAGACTTGATACCGGTATTACAAACGTAGCAAATTTATCGAGCTCTATGGTGCCGAAGCCTACTAACGAAGTTCAATCCCCGAAAAATATACACCATTCACAAACAAGCTCAGTGGTGGTGGGCGATCTAAGTTCGTCTGCATTGACCAAAAGTCCTAAAGTCATACAACACCTACCTGCGGTGACCGCATCGCCACAACGCCCTAGCCAAAACCTAGTAAACGCAAACAGTGCACAAGGTCCTTCAGATGGTGCAACAAATGGAAACTCAAATCACAGTAGTGTGCCTGCAAATCAAAATAACGAAAGTGGCATCAGAGCAAACTCTACTACTGGCCAGCAGGGACTAGAGCTCCCTCAAAACGCATCTAACGGAAACTCGCAAACCGGAGTGGCATCCAGTAGCAGTGGCATAAGTGCGAGTCGCGAAGGGGGATCTCAAAGAGTAAGAAGGTCCTCTCGCAGCTCAGAGGAGGCTGCCAGGCGTCGGTCTTCACGAAATACCAGGCTGCCTGCAGCGAATAGGAATAACGGAATATGCACACGTCCCTACATGGATCTGCCATCAGGATACGGTATTTCACATGTCAATTTGGTAGTTTTTAGTGACTTAATGTTTGTGGTTTTTTTTTCAGAAATGCGAACAACGCAACAGGGTCAGGTGTACTTTTATCATATTCCGACTGGAGTATCGACATGGCATGATCCGAGAGTGCCTCGTGATTTTGATGCCCAGAACATATCCCTGGATTCTCTGGGGCCGCTACCCTCTGGCTGGGAGCAACGAAAAACATCTTCAGGGAGAGTGTACTTTGTCGATCATAATAATCGAACGACACAGTTTACGGACCCTCGTTTAAACGGCCGCATTCTCGAAATGATTTGCGTTGGAAATTCTAATAACAATACTACGAATACGACTGTCGCACCACCACCAGCTGCTTGTTCCACGAATACCCCTAGTACTACACCTGTGGCATCAAATTCAAGCAATAGCAATTCGATAACTGCGCGACCAAGCGAAAACAGGATACCAGCACCTGTCCCTGACCTGCCACAGGGTCTTCTAGAAGGCGCCGAACTGCTTCCGAAGTATCGACGCGATCTTGTAAGCAAATTGCGGCATTTAAGACATGAGTTGCAGGCACTTCAGCCTCAGTCAGGACACTGCCGACTGGAAGTGTCGCGTGCTGAAATCTTCGAAGAGAGCTATAGACTGATAATGAAAATGCGACCGAAAGATATGCGAAAGAGGTTGATGGTGAAATTTCGTGGCGAGGAAGGTTTGGACTATGGAGGTGTGGCCCGAGAGTGGTTGCACTTGCTATCTCGCGAAATGCTCAATCCACAATATGGGTTGTTTCAATATAGTCGTGATGATCACTATACTCTACAAATTAATCCAGACTCAGGTAAGCTTTTCGGTCGCAATCGACGAATAGAAGAAACAAATTAAATCTCTCGTTGTAGGTGTCAATCCGGATCATCTGTCGTATTTTCATTTCGTGGGTAGAATTTTAGGAATCGCTGTGTTTCATGGTCACTGTATGGACGGTGGGTTCACCACCCCGTTCTACAAGCAGCTTCTAAATAAACCTATCACACTGAATGATATCGAAGGAGTAGATCCAGAACTGCATAGAAGCCTTACTTGGATGTTGTACGTATATTTAGAATCGTTTACACCGAAAAGAATAACAGTTATTTTACTGTTGTGCGAATTAGCGTTGCATTTCTATCGGCTGATTGTAAAGTATCATGTGTGTTTGTTTCAATTGCAGAGAAAATAATATCGCAGGAATTATCGACTCAACATTTAGTGTTGAGAACAATAGTTTTGGAGCACTCAAGGTGCACGAACTGAAGCCTGGTGGGGCGAACATAGCTGTTACGGAAGATAATAAACGAGAATACGTTAGACTTTATGTTAATTATAGGTTTATGAGAGGAATAGAGCAACAATTTTTAGCGTTACAAAAAGGTGAGTGCAAGCATATTGATAATATTTGATGATTCTAACTAACATATCGTGAATGGCAGGTTTTTGTGAATTAATACCGACAGCTTTGCTTCGGCCGTTCGACGAGCGCGAGCTGGAACTTGTGATTGGTGGTATAAGTAATATTGATATAAACGATTGGCGAACGTATACGCGTCTAAAACATTGCACTCAAGAAACACCTCAAGTGGTGTGGTTCTGGAAGGTGAGTAATTGAAATTGATGATTACACGTCTCTTTTGAATGATGAGCTTACAATTGATAGGCGGTGGATTCATACGTGCCGGAAATGCGTGCTCGGCTGCTGCAATTCGTGACTGGTTCGTCGCGCGTTCCGTTGCAGGGATTCCGCGCTTTGCAGGGGTCGACGGGTGCTGTTGGTCCACGACTCTTTACCATACATTTAACGGCTGACGTGCCAACTCAGAACTTACCAAAAGCCCATACGTGCTTCAACCGTATTGATCTGCCTCCGTATGAAGACTATCAATTACTCTACGATAAGTTAACGCAGGCTGTTGAAGAAACGTGTGGCTTCGCTGTGGAGTAGGAAAAAAACGCCTAGTTAAAATTATATATATAAAAATTGCTAAAAGCCGAATTTTCCTTTCATTCGTCAGTTACGCGAGAAATATCATTTCCTTTAACTATTGCTTTAAGTGATTTTCAAAATGCACAAATTGTGTTCTTTTAAAATAACAAAAATTGAAAGCACACGTTAGATATATTCAAAATATAAAACGGTGTATATAAAAGTCTTATTCCAATTCAAATTATTATATAAACGATGTTGAGGGTTTATTCCTATTTTATTTTATTTCACTCAAAATGAAACGTTTTACATATCCAATGAAATATTTTTCCCTGTGCACTGTAGTTCATGAAACCACAATCTAATTTAAGATTTTCAATTTTTTTTTGTATGAGAAACATCAAAATATTGAAGAAAATTTTATATTTCATATAAAAAAAGTGAGCATTTTATTCAACACAGGAATTTATTGGCACAATCTAATGCATTTGGAGTTAATGCGTACGTATAGACAATGTAGGTATGGAAATATTTACTGAAAATGGTGAAAAGTGCTTTGAGGAAATTATCCAGTCATTCAAACTATATTATTCCTGTGTATACTCGATTGTAAATGAATTTTTGCGGTGGTAGGTGTTTTTCAGGTCAGTTCATATCTAAGTAGCAAATAAACTCACCGAAAAACAACAAAGGTGTGGCAATCGCAAATATAATAGCGATTGTATTCAGTGTTAATATCGACAACGATGGTCGTTACGAAAAGTTATAAGCCATTATTTGTGGAAAGGGAAGGTGGGAGAGAGAAAATGGTTCAACCGACTTAAATAAACTATCGATTTAAGCAGAGATTTTTGGAAGAGTTCCCGATCTCCATTTCAGGATGGAAATACAGGACACAAAAAGGTTGTTCGCAAATACTGTATTTATAGACTTCATTCACAATTTACTTCAATAAAAAGGATGGAAATTGAGAAGTTTTCGGTGGGAAATATTCGAATTTAATTTTCAATTTTTAGCTTAAGAGTGGAAAACTAATAAAACTCGATGTCACATGGCTAAAAAATAGACATTTGTTTCGTAGGAATGCTATCTTACTCAAAAATTATAAATGTGTCTCCAACAGGCAATTAATTACAAGACCCGAACTTAATCCTATTTATATCTCCCCTGCTAAATGCCATTATACTTCTGTAAATTTAAGGCAGAATAGTAAATAAAAATGCAATAAAAGTATGTACACAGAAAATTTCATGTCAATCCGACAAATATTCGCCACGACGTCCGATCGTAGACCGCATTAGATGGAAGAATGGTCCGCAAACAACACCAACCCGGACTATTAGAAGCTGTCGAAGGAACGAACTCGGTGCAATTTGAAAACATTTCTTTCGCTAGGAGTAAAGTGCTTTCGAAACTGCACCTGTTCGCGAATTTTTTTTTAGTCGATGTGCTGCAACATATCTCAGGAATAGCTTAATAGATCAGTCTCAAACTTTCATCAGAGCTTTAGAAATTAATTTTTAATTGATTTAGGTTTTTTCTCGCCGATAAATATTTTCAATTTTGTAAACAAGGCCAAAATTTTTAAGTCGGAGTTTTATTTTGAGAAGCCGCCATTTAAAATTATTATTTTGCTTTTTTCCTTCAATTAATCACAAGATAATACTTTATTTTAAAGAATATTTTTTGTTTGATCCAATCCTGAGGTACGGAGCTTCCGGAGATCGGCTGTAATAGCTTTAAAAAACGTCATTTTTCCAAATTGAATATCAAAATAAAGTTTGAAAGTCAGCACAATATGTATAAAAAATTTTACGTCAATTAAAGCGTCCTTCCAGGAAGAATTCTTGAAAAATCGCTTTTTATTGGCCTCGTGACTACGCATAACCATTAAGAGTCCAATCAGTTTTTTTGTGTTCAATGAAATCCTCTCGTCCGAACATATCATTTCGCCCAAAGAAATTCTCTTCCCGAAATATATTCTCTAGTGCAAAGAAATCGTTTCATCACAATTCCTCTTGTCAAAAGAATTCAATGAAATTCGATGTTCAAACAGACATTTAATCAAGAAGTTACAACCCATTTGTTAAAAATTTTACTACTCCACGAATACAAACGCTGTGCGTTTAAATCAAAGTAAACGTATATATTAAAACTTATAACGCAGAATTATAAAAAACATACTTATTACAGTCCAATCTAGTCATTTTTCAACACATTTATTCTTTGATTTTCTTATTGCGATTACGATTTTTCACATTGGATACTTCATAGAAATTGCTTCCGATCTTCTTCCGTTTAGTACTTCGTTCTACAGCACGCTTTTGTTTCGATGTCAACTTCGGGCCATTATTTCGATTTTCTTCTATATCCTCGACAAGGAACGTTCCAGCAGCGCATTTTTCCTTCGTTGCCTTCGACTTCTTATGTACAACCTTATCTAATTTCTCATCATACTCATCTTCCGAGTAAAAGTCACTAACGCCAGACGAATCATCATCGTTTTCTGCGTTTTCCGTCTTCTGCTTCCTTTTCTCAGCTCTCTGGGCTTTTTGCAATTCCAGTTGTTCCAAGTCGATTTCTTCTAGCTCCTTCACATCTTGCTGTTCGAATTCCAAGCCAACTTTAATTTTACGGAAATCTTGAATCTGCTTAAAGTCTTTGGCCTTTTTGACAGATTCACTTAATGGTACTGAATCACTTGTACTTTCATTGGCAGTTGTCGAAACGTCGGCCGGATGCGTCCCCTCGAAGCCTTCAGGTATCAAATAGAATGGAAGCTTGCCGCGTTGCCAATCGTTCAGTACCATCCGGGCTGTGACTGTTATGTCCGGTTCTCCTCCTTTGTGTAGCTTGCCTGTCCTTTTAGCTAGTTGCTCTAGAAAATCCATATTCGATTCCCATTTGTCGATTTTGTATGTTTTCCTCATATACTCGGGACGCACTCGCTCGAGTACTGCTTCCACGTAATCTTCGGGATTTGTAACCAGCTCTACCCGAACCACACCTTTCAGTACTTTCTCGGTGTCGGTTTCCTCGGATGGATATACGACACCTGGGCAATCTATAAGAAATATTCGTCTCATAAGTGTTATGTACTGCCAGACTTTTGTCTCTCCTGCTATTGGCGCGACGTTGCATACTTTCTTACTTCGCAGGGCGTTTATAACCGACGATTTTCCAACATTTGGGTAACCTATGAAACCCACGCTGATTTGCTTTTTATCTATATGAAGTTTACCGAGTTGTCTCAGAAGGTTGATAAGTGCTCCTTTGCCGAATGGATGCGTCATTGATGCGTGGAAAGCTATAGTTGGATAATCTTTACTGAGGATTGCTACCCAGCGCTGTGTCACCCAAGTTGGAATTAAGTCAACTTTGTTCAGGATGAAGAATAGATGCTTGTGCGGCTTCTCCTTTCTAAGGAACTCCTCTATATGCTTTGACCTAGTTCCCATTGGATCACGTGCATCTAGAACCTGCAACAACACGTCCGAAGAGTCCACCACTTTGTGTAATTCATTCCAAATTCGTTTACTCTGTCCCGCCGCAAATACCCAGTCTCTTACCGCGTCCTTAACGCCAGTGTCTTCTCGCACCAAATCGTGATCTTTGGTCTCGTCATATTTTTCAGCTTTTTCTTCGCACACCTTCGACATATCCGCTAAGTCTCGGACTTTCAAATTCGGCCGCTTTCTTTGCTTTTTGGGACCGAAAACGGAGTCGAAACTTTCAGTATCTAAAAGATGAACTCGTTGATATTTTGCCGACTCGTTTAATAACGTAATGGGTAGTTGCGACGGTTTCATCACAACTTGATACGGATCCTTCAACACTTTGCCCATCTCTTCTTGGAACTTTTGCAAGGCACTCTGTCCTATGACACGTGAATTGCTAAACCACTTTGGAGTAGGCTCCACTCTCGCCACGGATCCCGAAGGAAGTTTTCCCTAGAAGACAGATAAATCACAATCACAGAAGGATCGAAGAATTACCCAAATCTTACCTGAAACGGAGCAGGAGTAATAATTTTGCCTCTTCTATCGCGTTTGGCTTTGAAATTTCTGTACATCTGTAGCCTTTTGATGGTGGAGGCTGTTCGCGGTTTAGCCACCCCTTTCAATGAATCTTTCGACCGCTCAGGATTCATTGAGTGATTTGAACGGTTAATCTTTTGCTTACGGGGTGGCCCCGAAGCACTGCTTACTTTCGGCATTTTTAAATATTTAATGTAAAACTAACACCGTGAAAGTAGTTCTCGGGGCACGCTCGTGGACGACTTGGCAGGTTGCAGGTTATATTAAATGTCAGATCTGTGTCAGATATGCTGACATGCTGACGAATGTTGAAAGTGGCAGCACACTCTGAGTATCGGCTCAGCTATTTTCCGCATCATAGCGCTAGGCATACTAAGCAGCTACATCGTCAAGGCCAAAATGAGCCACATTTTTCAATTCAAAATTGTGATAAAAAGTGATTTGATTGTTCCAGTGATAGGAGGAGTCATAAATCGGAGGAAACATTTACAAACCGCCAAAAACACAAAAGACAAGACTACAAATTGCCATCAATACCGTTTGACGGATACGGGGAACACATAGACTAGTTTAATTGAATTTTCTGCACGTTTAGTCCTCGTTTTGCTGTTTCCATGCAAAATTTATTTCAACAATGATTTAGCAACTTCAAACAACCCGCCAATCAATAGAGATTACATATATACGGATCGGGTGAGGCTTCAACATCTGTCATCGACCCTAGAATCGTCCAACTTTCAATATCGATTGGTTTTCAGCTCTGACATGACGTTTGTGCGTTCAAATGTCTGGACGATTTAGTGTGTTTTTGCCGGGCAGTGTAATTGTTTATTAATCTTGATGCTTGTGTTATTGCCTCCATCATCTCTCGTGCAATCATTTCATTCGAAACAAAATGTAAGTGGAAGATCTGTGGCATAATGCGAAATGTGTTGCTTGATTCGTGAACCATTTTCCAGGACGCTACGAGCAACGACGCGTGAGCAGTTCCGTACTGTACTCAGTTGGGTGAAAGAGCACCCGGTGCTGGCGAGAAGCGACAACGAAGTTGAAAAAGGAGGCCGGGAACTTAAAAACAAATTGTGGGAAAAGCTAGCTATAGAGCTAAATGAATTAGGCCCACCTGTACGGGCCTGGATGGGATGGAAACGAGTAAGTAATATGATCTGTCAAATTGGACTGTAAATCGAATTGGTGTGAAGGACATCTTTGTTTCACGCAACTTACGGAAATTATGATTTCAATTGAGCCGCATATTCTCTTTGTCCGACTGTTATAGAGATGGTTCCGTTTGTATAGTGAAAGGCAGGGGCTGAAAAAAGCGATCTGATCATGCTTAGAAGTCCGTATACTATTTTGCGGTCACACGGTATTTTTTCTTACAAGAACCTGTACGCGAAAAATTAGCAACAATTAATCTGCTTTGTTTGCAAAATGATCCAAATGGAAGATAAAGAGATTAATATAATCTATGAAAATATTTTCTGTTAAATTAATACTCTATGCTTTGGCGAGTAAACTGCCAATTTTATTCACAGTGACCAAAAATCGATATCTGAGCTGATTCTAACACTTTGTCAAATGTATAAATCCATCTGTTTGTATCATCTAAATTCATCTAAATTCACAATATATCTGTTGTTAGATTTATCAAGTAGTTTTAAGAGTCGGTCATTTGGCCTTGAACCACGTAGTCAGTACAGTTATCATCATTGACTCCATTTCTACACAGCTCCGTAAAACTAGCCAAATACAGTTTTGAATGATAAAAAATACATGTCTAAAATTTCGTGGCTAGATTATCAGGAAAGTAAAGCGCGATCTGTCAAAATGAATGACTAGCTCGAAACGATTTTAGAAGCGCATAAATTTGTTAGAAATCCTTTTGGTTTCTAGAACAAATGTTTCAAAATAACCATCAAAGCTATTATTCGCCGAGCTAAAAACCTTAAACTTTATTCAAAGATCGTATACGTTATTCATAAATCCTGAACAAAACACTGAAGTCCATATCTAGTCAATATCATAGCTTTCATAGCCATACAGAGGAATTAAATAACTGACCATAATTGAACGCACAGTCGCTACGTCATGAATTCCTAATTACAGGTAATAACAATTCATCTGGCAAAATATCAATTAGCCGCAAAATAACTACAGAAGTTAAAGCTTCTTGATCATACAAGTTCATTTTATGAACTTTGATAGAAATAGCAAGTGCTTTAATTAGATAGAAGTTACATAAGGAAAAAAGCCTACTCTACAGTAAGGAAAGAAGCATATTCTTGTCGCCGAAAAACCTCCAAACCCTAAGTCTCATTCTATATCCAATTTGAAAACTCCTCCCAAAAATATTCAGTCCTCCAGAATATACTATCAGATAGCCAAGAATGTTGCACGAAACTATCAATACTATCTCCAATAAGAATTTTATGAAATATTAATCTCTTTTGAGACCAGGCAATGCTTCTGTTAGGCCTTTTTCCTAACAAGATATCTTTATACAAAAATCCTCAAATATTATCTTAATTATCGATTTATAAGGGGTACTAAATCAAGTAAATTATTTCCGGACGCGAAATCATGACATTTTAGTTTAATTGCTTTCACAGAAACTTAGCTTAATGGCTCACATCAGACTGAAAAAGTCTTTCATATTAGTTGTAAAATGCACAGAAAATATCGCAGGTAAAATGCAGGAAAGTGGTGTCATATTCTCTGTTGGAACAAACTTTAAAATGAGCTCCTCGGTATCGCCAAAAATGTATTGTTCTCTTTTAATAGTACTCAATTTACATCGGTCTGGTATGAATTTCACTTAAATCTGATGAATCGGTTTATGTAATAAAATATCTTCCATTGTAAATTATAAAAATAAACTAATATTTTTGGATTCACCCGAATCTAAGTTTTATTTCGACGATAAGAAGCGTTTCCTACTCCCACTATACCGTTGTGAGTACTTTTTGTGGAAACAATTTCCAGCATCTGTCTTCCTCACCTAACCAAAGCAGTATTTGATTGTCCTTGTTTCATCATAGAAAAAGTATACCAACTACTAGTGAAAAATATATACATCAACAGCACTCTCAGTTGAACTTCCCACTCCTGATTCCAATTACTTTAAAAGTTACAATAATTCAATTTTATGTTCAGTTGTGCGTTCAATTGTAATGTTGATTAGACTAATGATACACTGTTGGTATTGGTACCAGGGTATGGGTACCACGGTCTCGATAACTCGGGAGGATAATACACTGCGCCTACGTGGTATTGTGTGACATCACCTGCCAAAAGTGAAAGCTGTCAAATTGAGAGTAGAATCAAAAGTGAAACGGAATTCAGACGACCCTGTATTTTTTGTCAAATTTGCTTGATAAAATTGTCCTTTTTTCTAATTCATATCAAAACAAGCGATACTTTCAAAATAGAACCATTCAGTGACATATGTCAATGATCTGTATTGGAAAGTTTAATTGCTACACTCACCACTGGCTGGAAATTGTCTCTGCTGGCAATAAAATCATCTTCGATATACCGGGCAAAATTCTCACGGTATCAATACCGTTCAACGGCGTAGATACCCCGTATGTACCGCTTTGCCGAGATGGTATTACCTTAGAACTGGGTGATACACTGGTGGCATAGACGATACCATGATATCAATACCAGCAGTTTATCAGTAGTCTTATGCGAGTATTTATCAGGTTTTCGACATCATCGACTTAATAAATACTCCTATAACTTTATTTATACTCGATGAAGTCTTTCCCCATTATACCAAATTGCACTTGGCGGGAAACTTGTGTTCCCAACATTAAGAAAAAAAGGGCTGTCTGAGTCATGGCCTGATAAGGACCACAAAATTGTAGTATCCGAGTGTATAGGCTTATAAAAGAAAAAGTTAATCATTCCAAAACGGTTTGAAAAGGTTGTCTACGATAAACTTTCTTCACTCTTAGTTTGCGTATGAACGAGCAGCAGCATGGCTTTAAAAACGATCGTACCCCCAGTACAAACTTGACAGTACTATTTTTGATGGTGTGTGTAAAATGGAGAAAGGATACTAAATTGTTTTCAAAATAGGTGAGCGCTGATGATGTACTGTCAGTTTTCTCTGAAGTCAGTTGTCTTTAATGTCAGTACTGTCAATTTTTTTTATCGGTTTTGTTTGGATGCACTCACAACTTTTCCCGGTTAAATTAGCTCAATAAATTAGGAAAACCTGTGAAATTCTTCATTAAATCCGTGAAATTTATCGAAACAGTAATTTTACAATTTTCTTATAATGTGTAATCAAATCAATAGTTTAAGATAGTTTAGACATTTTGATGGCGCCAATTATTTTTTTTGGACTTCGGATTAACCAGCCCCAAATGTTCTCCACGATATTTAAATCCATTAAGTCAACGATCGTATACGATCTTCATAGGAATCCGGCTATGTTTACTTATATTGTTATATTGGCCATGGTCAACCTACACAATCGTGTCAGTTTATTTGGAATGCTGAATTCTTTCAAGGCTTTATATAGTTCCATCCTGACTATGCAATCATAGGTGGCCTTGAAGTTAATATTGAATTACAAACATTTTGTCATCGCCTGCCTAATAGTTAATCAATTGTTGATATGCCTGGGATAAAGTCACATTGATATTGTTTGAATATTTTTCAGAATAGAGGAAAGTATATAGTTGCTGTGCATTGTATCATCTCCTTTCTTATGTATGAGGCATATTATACCTTTCCGTCAAATTTTTGGCATCTCCATGCTCTCATATGTGGAGTATAATCTCATGAATTGCTTCGTGTAACGTTTGTCCTCCATATCTCATCAGCTCAGTTGGTACATCGCCGGCTCTACTGATTTTGTTAAATTTCAGCCGAATTTTGGCTCTTTGTACCTCTTCTATGCTCCATCGAGTTTTTCTTGAGCGAGTTCTAACACAAGACCAACGTGTTACTGCTATTTTCATTGCGTAAGGCAGCCGGGTTGATTCGAGCCTGGTCCGCAGATTCAACGCTTCTGTGCAAAGTAAGTCATACTCTGAGAACCATCAAAACAAGATAGTGATCCGAGTATAAGTTGGCACTTCGGTACGTTCGTACAATCATCAGAGTCAAGTAGTGGCGGTTTTTCGATGATACTAGTTCCATGACTCGGAAGTCCGTTGTCATTAGTGTTTTCATGCAAACTATCGGTGCCAGCATATTGCCCGAATACAAGCTTTCGATCAATTTTCGCGTTATCTACAAGGATGATTTTTTTATCAAATCTTGGGCAAGCATTGAGGATGCGCTCGATCTCTTCATAATATGCTTCTTTTTCGTCGTCAGTAGATTCCTCCGTAGATCCGTGCACGTTTATGAGATAATTGTTCCCAAATTTACCTCTCATTTGAAGCGCACATAGCCTTTCGTTAATAGTGCTGTTAAGAGAGTCGACGATGGTGGACTTCATTTTTTGGCTGACTAGGAAACCTACCCCCACCGCAATTGTAGTACGGGTTCCTTTGTGAAACACCATTCTCATTCTCTCTAATTTCGTGTATTGCTGCCCTGTACTCAGATAGGACATCGGCTCTGTAGAGCGATCTAACGTTTGTTGTTCCTAAAATTCTATATCGGGTGGCCGTTTTAATTTACGTGGTATTCGTTGTGGTATCAGGCTGCTTCCGAGGCTTGTTGCTGGAGTTATGATAAGCGCAATAGAAAGTTTGTACGAAAGAGGTTTGATCGGTATATCGCCAACCTTACTTGGAAGGCTAGCCTGATAATATTAGCCAGTCTTTCCTGATCGAAATGCTGCTGCCCGCAGCTACCACGAGAAGGTAAAGATCAAACTTTTATCGGTCAAAAGTGACCTGCTGTCAGCATCTATCGAATCCTCCCAGCGCTTGCGTGGCTTACAGACTGGTCTGGCTCCGCTCGACGTGGCCAGCCCACTGTAGTTTTTGGAGTCATATGACGGTAGAGACTTCCGGCTCGTCATATATCGTATACAGCTCGTTGTTGTATCGGGTTCGCCATCCATCTTCTTCCCGTATTGGACCGACGATCCTTCGTAATACCCTTCTCTCAAACGTATTCAAGGCTTTTTTCAGATTCCTGGGTCAGCGTCCAGGTTTCGCTTCCGTAGCATAGCACAGGTCTAATAATTATTTTATAGATGCGAAGCTTCGTATTCCTGTGTACGCATCGAGATTTCAAAGTGGGAAGCACCGAGAAGAATGTCTTATTGGCTAATTGAATTTCGTCAAGCTCATGCCCATCCTTCGAAAGGTTCGTCCCTAGGTACACTATGTTGTCTACGTTTTCAAAGTTATAGTCCCCTATCGTTATGTTTTGTCTTATTGGCGTCCTTTTCCTTGATTGAGTCTTCACTTTAGTTTTTTGTTCGTTAATTTGAAGACCAACTTCCTTGGCGGTTTCGTCTAGATTTACAAATACTTCCTTGGCGTCGTTGAACGAACGTGACAAAATGTTGATGTCATCAGCGTAAGCTACTAGCTGTTTCGACTTAAATAATAAAGTTCCTCTCGTGTCAACAGGGATTTTTCTGATGACATACACAAGCGCTAAGTTAAAGAGTGCCGGAGCTAATCCATCCCCTTGTTTTAGCCCTGTATTCGTCGAAAAAGAGTTGGTCATATTATTCTGAATCAGCACTTGTGACGTGGAGTCGTTCATGGTCATTTTCACCAGTCGTACCAATACTACATGTTATTCCCTCTTTTTGACTGATGGCTTTGGAAAAATTAATAATATAATAAAAAAAAAAAACAAGAAAGAAAAATAATACTTTTATTGAACAATGCTACAAATCAAAAACTTGACGCGTCCTTTCCAAATATACAAATAAAGTTCTTGCATCCAAATTCACGCGAACCTAAACTATCGGAAAATTTGATCGATATGACAAAATCATTAAAAAAAGTCTAGCGCATCAGAATCGCTAAAAAACTGATTTTCAAAGAAATTATCTTTGAGGGACTTAAAAATATGTAAAGACGTAATACACTTCTTTTTAGTATCATATCAACCATTTCTTACTCAAAGTAACAAATATCATTTTCTGACAGCATCTCCTATAATACAAATGATAAAAATATTGCCCGTATTTCAAAATCACTTCTATCAGACCTGGTCCTAGCTAATACCAACATGTCCTCTAAATTTCATATTGATCGTATTATCCGCTCGTCAGTTCCCGTGGACAGAAGTTTTGAGTGCTGAAAATAGAGGTAATTTGGTGATGGGTTGTCGTTCTTTTGCAACCCGGAATATTGATAATTTTAATTTGACGTGGTGGACAAAGGTCAAAATTTATCAATAATTTGAATTTCATTTCAAAAATCAAAAAAATGTCAGGAGGGTTGATGATTTGAAGGATTTTTTCAGGAACCTACCGTAGCTGCAGGGTTACCCACACAGTCTTAAAAGTCCATGTGTGCAAAGTTTTGGTTAACATCAATATGCTCCACTGTTTTTGTCAGAAGTTATGACAAATCGAAATTTGAAAAAAATCCTGCCCTACTTTTAGGCACTCAGCGCCCACACAAGGTTCAAAATTTCCAATTTTTACCATAGGCAAGAATAAAACATAATAAATTTTCCAATATTTACTTTTAGCAAAAATGTACTCTGCATAGAAATATAAGAGTACCTGAAAATTCACTAAAATGTCCGCCGCCGCCGCCAAAGGGTTAAAGATATCTTAATCCTAACATATCATGGACCTACCTGTTATAATCTATGTTGCATATATAAAGTGCAGTTCCGAGATGACAATATTATTTATTCAGTCGCTAGTTTGGATTCATCGTCCAGTGATAGTATGGAACTATCTATCTAGTCTACCGAAGAAGAAACTGACGATTTTGAAATAGGTGCTGCTTTACCAGCACCTGACCCTAAGCAGGCTAATATTTGACTCATCCTCTCATAAGATACGCTCGAGTTCATTGCTCAATTTTAATAAAAAAATTGTTTGAATTAAGAAATCTAATGCATTTCGAGTGAATAGAAAATAAACAAGTTTCTATAAACTCTCTGCCAACAGTAAAAAATTAATATAATACACATAACAAAAAACTGGTTTTTTAACTGTTATTTAAGACCAAATTTGAATTACTCTTTGATGAACTGACGAAAATTGTTTTTTTTTGTTTTTATTTGCAGGTATTAACCGATTACAAATATAGTTTGAAAAAGAAAATTCAGCGACGAATCGCGAATACCTCACAAGGTGGATCAGAAATATTAGCTTCACTAAGTGAATTGGAAACTGAAGCTCTCCACGCATCTTTATTGGAGTGGGACTTCAGCGACATTGATAAAATGCAGACATCTGATACACCACCAATTGATGATCCTCCGATGCAAGATAAATCACCAGAAGGTCTATCAACCGCATCTCAGGACTCCCAAGGAAAGAATGAAGTCAACATCAATGCAGCGAACATCGTCAATGGAGTTCCTGTAAGCGGAGAAATATTTAGTCAACAGAACTACAACGGCAGCGTTGAACCAGTGATGAAGCAGTCACCAACTGAAATCCCAGATACTGAAGTGAAACTTGAACCCTATCCTGAAAACGATATGCCTAATGGATATGCAAATTTTTTTGCATCAAATATTCCAAATATAACCCCGAATGGAAGTCAGATTAATCAAGACAGTATGGCACAAATGCAAACTACAATTCCTGAAAATCCCGATATGAGTGCTTTGAATCTGATAAAAAGCGAAGAAAATGTCCAGATGATCACCACACCATACCCAGAATATACTCAAAATCCAAATGGATTGGTTCAAACAGCCAGTATTGCGTCAACACCGATGGACACATCAACCCCTCAAACTGTTGTCATGCCTAATTCTTCGATCGCAAATGCCGAAAGTGAGCCGGTAGATGCGGCTCGATTGCCACAGCAGGCAGAACAACAAAAATCAACTGATCCAAATCGAACACTTTCAGGTGACGAAATGAATGCCCTTATTGCCCGTGAAATTGACCGAATGGCAAAAACACAAAAAGTACGAAAAGCCGCACAAAGACGAAGAGAGACAAGAGATAAAACGAAATCTACGGCAGAGCCCGTTGCTCATGAAGAAAAGGAAAAGCCGCAAAGGGAAAAGACCAAGGCAGCAAAAGAAAAACCTGCCGCCGAGCCGGAGGAACGTGTTAAGAGGGTGGCACCGAAAAGACCGAAACCGAATATACCGAAGGATACAAAGGATGGAAAAGGCGGAAAGAGATTCATGACGGGGCGCGAGTTTCGTCATTGCCTCCTGACGCTTTTAGCTGAAGCAAACGAAATGGAAAAGCGGCGTATCGCTATTACGGAAACAAAAGTTCGCAATCAAACTGAAATTCAAAATCTAGAGATAACGAGAATGAATTTGGAAATTATGAAACTACAAAAGGAAATAACTTTGCTTGACCACGGAGCGAAGATACTTCCGTAGGCTATAAGTTGAGGTAATAAAATAAGATGAATAAAGTGTAGATATAATTTTACTTATAATAAAACCCATGATGATTGTACGTATTGAACACATTTGGAAATTTTTCGAAATTAGCTTTGAACGCAGTAAACCATATTGAATGAATATGTTCAACTTCTTGTTTCATTTGACTACTTTTCAACTCTGCAATCATTGGCAAAACAATCGCAGAACAAGTCATCTAACTGACAATCTAGAATAAAAATAAAAACAAGTGCGAAAGAATGCTACTACGAATCAATACTTAATTGGTTATAACAAAGTTTTTTTTTCATAAAATCAGTTTATGGTACGAGAAGCAAGAAACGAACCATACATGTATATACATTTCCATTTTCCGACAAACTTTCCAAAATCTGTTGTGCTCACAGCAATTATGTGTTTTAATATAAATTTGATTTAGATTAACTGGCTACGTTCATTTGTATTTAAGCGTGTTATATTGCCCCATTTAATTGCAAAATTATTTCTAAATATGATGACGAATAATTGGTAGTATTTGAATATTATACCTACACATAAAACAGAGCACTTTTAGGAATAAATGTTTACGAGTGTAAGACGTGTTACGTATTTGTGATGATATTTGAAAAAAAAAAAATGAATTTGAAGACTACTAACATTTGAATCTTTTGTGTTTGCTGTGCCAAAATTTACTAAGGGTCAAAAGAACAGTATTCCAACGATGTTGCTACTCGCGAAGTATTGTTGAGTTCTTAAGAACATAATTACTTACGTTGATACAATGTCATTTTCTACTACGAAAGACCTAAATACAATTATTGTGAAAGACACGAACATGTTCTCTTTAAACAGCAATTAAACGTTGAATCGTATTATTTCTGAAGTGGATGATAGTGATCATTGAAGTACAGTAAGTAGCAAATAAATAACACATTGACAAATAGTTTAACACAGAACTAACCGCTAGCGGTTCAACAGCATACGCACGTCCGACCGGCCACTCAGCCGCAGATTCTCCCTGGCGCCGGCTGTTTTTCAATCAATAAGACTAATAATAAAATACAGATGGCAATTTGTTATATCATCTGATAAAAAGCCGATTAATATTCTATCGGTCGGTAGGCGTTGGCGATAAAAAGTCGATCGATCGGTAAGGATCGGCAACAAAAAGCCAATTAATAGGCTATCGGTCGGTAAAGTGTTAAGATTAGAGAATTTGAAGGGCTTGCCAAAGGGAAGGATAATTTGGAAATCGTTTTGGAAAACAGATTGCATATGATGTTGAGTATCCTACAGTATCTATTTTCTGGCTCATTAGCTGCATATACTACAGCACTACATGACTTTTTGACCCAATAGCCTATTTTTCACATCAGTTTGCAGCACATAATTGAGAGTGTTATATTTGTGTGGAATGTGGTTTCTTTAAGAAACAATCCAATAATGCCTCGTCGAAACGTCGAGTGTGAAGTAGGCAGACATCACCATTCTTCTGGATGCGAGTTGCAGTATATTTTAATGACCCAGTCGAAACTCATAAGGGGGTAGATTATTAAAACCGAAAGGGTTGTATTTTTTCTCAAGGCGAAAAGATCAACTCTAGCTATCAAATTACTGCCGAGGAATCGTGCATTTCGCGACAAACTTATGACCAGGCATTTACCAATGTTAAGGGAGAGCTTATTAACATTGCATTAATTATGAAGTGAATCAAACGTGACTGGAAAAATAGTGCATCAAATTTAGAATAAATTATGAGATCGTCTGCATAAAGAAACTAAACTATATTTGCTAGGACATTAGATAGGTCGGAAATAAAGATATTCAAAAGAAGTAGAGAGAGGTAGTAAAAAATATTGTGCGATTGTAAACATTGAAGGGAGGAGCGCTGGGCTACGAGCTCGAAGGGAGCATGGACGATTAGGCTAATTCGCGCCTTAAAACCTTGGCTTAATCGCGACCACGGTGAAATAAACTTCTACCTGTGCCAGTTCCTATCGGGCCACGGCTACTTCAGGAAATACATTCACAGAATGGGGAAAGTCAGGACGGATTTCTGTAAATACTGTGCTTACGAAAGTGATGACGCTTTGCATACCTTTTTCCAAAGCAGGGAGCGACGCATGCTTTTCTCTGCAATTGGCCCTGTGACGCCGGAGTCAATCGTGGAGATGATGCTACAGTCAGATGCCGCCTGGCCAGCTGTGTCAGCATATGTGGAGCTGGTATTGCGTTTGAAAAAAGAGGAAGGATGCCTCACAGACTCCTGAAAGCCTGACAGAACGGAAGTAAGCCAATGGGACACCTGATAGGTTGAAGCAGAACGGCCAAGTTGAAGTAATACGAAAGCGGTTCCGGCTCGGGCCTTTGTGGTCGGCGGGTGTTGTTTTTAGCGAGTACGAATTTCACATAATCTTGTATCGTTCGCAGGATACCTATCGAAGGTTTTTGACACCAGGTTTTGACAAAAAAAAAATAATCAAACTTATGTGTTGTCTGCAAAACTAGATGTACTTCGATGGATATAAAATAATCATTAAAATATAGTTTTCGAACGATAAATTTGAACATGTTTGTGGCTAGGTACCTTCAATAAGGGTTCGCAAGTCTAATCAGTGTCAGTCGGGTTGGCTAACGATGCAGATATTATCCGCTACCTATGTGAATTTCGACGGAAATATTCCACGAACATACATACATGAAACGCAATCTGAGGTCACACATCAGAAACTATCATGCTCTCCCATTTTCCTAAATCACAGCATAACATGACTTGCAGATTATTTAGAGATCAACCCAGTGAAAATAGTCTGTAATCGCGATCGGTATGCGCAGTAAAAGGGTCGGTTGGTTTCCTTTCACATCGCATAAATCACTTGTTTTGTATGATCTGATATGAGAACTGTCCTCTTGCGACGTAAAACGTCAGATAAAACACTTCACGATTGCCGTTTCCAATATAGTATAATATGTATTACTAACAATAAATAGGTTTACAGTTTTGCACTTAAATTTGACTAGTAATCTAATATATAACATTGCTATGGATCCATAGTTAACTTTGGAATAAAATCTAAATAAAACAGAACTGGTTTTATAAGAATAATTTGCTCGTACATTCAACACTTTAAATTAACACATAGAAAGATTATCATCTTATAATCGAGTATGTCTCGTGTCTTTCGTGATCGTGATCCTCTTACTTTACAAATATTCACTTTGATTACGAATACGATTCATGTAAGCGTGGCGCTTAAATTATAGACATAGTTATGGATAGGATAGACTCTTAGTCCAATTAATTTACCTAATTAATTAAAAAAAGCTATGCATGCTAATACTTTCAGATTGACATATTTCTCGAAATATTGAGTAGTTTTTTTATAGATAAATTATATCGTTTGTTAAATCTAAATAAATGATCAACATTTAAACTTTACATTATACAGCAACTGTTCAATTGGATTTTCTATTTGCAGTTAATACGCTGGAATGCCTTGCGTTTGTAAAAACATACTGAGCTAAAACTCAACATGCTTTGAACTGCTTTTCTATTTCTATTATATCATATTCACCGAGTGAATAATAACAAGCGAAATTAATTACGCATTCAGAAGTTTAGCTCAGCTCTTTCGGTTTCCTTTTCAAACTAACTACTAATTAGCATTCGGCCTTGATGGAAGTGGCGGAGGAATCCCACTTCTGCCAGGTATTGGCGGTGGCGCGGTTCGGCGTGCAGGTAACGGGGGTGGAGTGCTCATTTTCGGCCTATTTTTCACATCAATTTGAGGATTGTTTCCATTTTGCTGTTCTGTAACATTGCAAGGTAACGGCGGCGGGGGATGGTTGGGTTCAGGATACTCGATGTCATCTTGGATCTCTTCGTAAATGGCTCCTGTATCGGGTTCTTGTGGCTTTGGCGGTAAAACAGCTTTCGTGGGCGAAGATGGCGTCTGCGGAGAGTTCTGAGCCTGACACAACTGACTACGTTCGGATGGTGGCTGTTGTTGTTGACCCATGGGAGTTGTGGGTGGAGATGGCTTCAGAGGTCGCATCATTTCCGGAACAACACTGATGACCCCAGCGTGAGGAAGGTGTTTTGGCGAAGCTTTGGGTGACTTAGGAAGCGGAGGTCGTGTTGGTGGTCTAGCAGGCGGCATTTTCGGACGTTGTGGAACCTCTGGAATGCCAACACGGTTACATTCACTTAGATCTGCATCACACAATGGAATTGTGTTTTGAGTGCATATGGACATTTCTTTCTCGACTAACGAATACCAGTTTTCTGTTTTTAGCTTGAAGGCTAGATGAAGGCCGCATATCTGCGCATATTTCTTGTGGGCGGCTGTTAATGCAGACTGACCGTCGCGGAAAGTTACCCACATCGTGTCATCCACATATCGGACAAGCGTCACTTCTCCGATTTGCGATAATTCCTGGATTAAAGTACTCATGATGTTTTCGTCATATATGCTAGGCCCGTCTTCATCGCAATCCGAGCCTTGTAGCTCAGAATTAACATGAATAACCACAGTGGCATCTGGAGGTCCCAAGTCATGAATGACTGACTTGAAAACAGCTTGGCGACGTTCGTTTTCGATTTCGTATATATCTATGTCGATTATTGCTATGACTGGACGATGATCGCTCTGTTTGAGCTCAGACCTGAAAGATAACACGTTTGTATCAAATCATTATACTACATTCATGTCAATCAACTTCTCACCTGCCGTAATGAACAAGTACTCCAGGATTCCAGTCACTCTCCAGATCTGTCTCAGAGAGAGGCTTTCTTCTTCTCCAGAGAATGCGATCAGTCCAAGCTGGAGCTCTTAATTTTTCACTCGTATCGTAATCATCACTGAACAAGTCATATTTGTAAGTTGGCGCGAACGTTATTTCTCCTTCTAGAAAGTCATTAAAAACGTTTCCTTGCTCTTGTTCCTTTCTGAGTTGGTCATGCTGCAGAATGACTTCGTATTGTCCGTCCTTTATCAATTCCTTCAGCTCTTCTTTGTCCGTATCAATGCGATAGTTGAAATCACCACACCAAAATACATAATCATGCGATTTTAGCGTTCTACCCATAGGGAACGCTACTTTCCGTGTTATTTCAGCATAATCAGCATTACGTTCGCTTACTTGTGATTGCCCTGCGGCAAAATGAGCACACACAAAGCAAATAGATGTTCCGTGGAGCACAAAACGGATTGCGCATGCACCCTTGTTTCCCGTCGCTCCTCCTAATCCTGTTTTCACACTATCGATTGCCACATCTCGGATATAAGGCGCGTGTTCGGGTCGAACATAAACGTACAAGCATACGCCTACCAATTGTTGATACGTTAGAAGGCAGTAATTGCAATCTCGTGATATGGTGCGCTGTAGCTCCTCAGCCCAAGCCTTGGCATTTTCACTACTTGCCGCCATAATGTTACTCGCATTTAGATCTACTATTTCTTGAAAGCCGATGGCATAAATATCTACGGGTTGGACAGGAGTATCTTGTGGGTGGCTCAAATCTACTAGCGACTTCGACTGAGCGATTGCGTGGTTATCTATAAGCCAATCGCTCAATGAATCTTTGTACACGACGCTCCGGAAATGTTTACCGCCATTCACATTATACGTTCCGATTGCGACCCGAACCTGCTTGGTTTGCACATAGTCATTGTATCGTTTGCATATTTCTCTCAAGACAGTTGTTGGAGCATGTAGCATATTCGACGGCAGCAAAATTCTTGCCCGATCAGCCAATTCTGAGCTTAATGTTGAGCCAACCAGAAACACATCAATCGCTTCTTGCTTTGAGTTGTCTAGCAAATTGTTTTGGATGGTGCGTGCAGCAGACCTTGCTCCATCCATCAGCTTAGAGCTGCCTTGTATGGCTCCGGTGCCTGCGTAGATTTTACTTACTTCGTTTCCATTGTTCACCCACATTTGCCGGAAGATCTCCTCAAACCTTGAAGCAGTTTGCTTTTTATCGCCTAGTCCCAGTAGGGAAATTTGATCGTTCAGTACTTCTAGTCCCAGATAAGTTTGCACACAGTTTGTCCTATCCAAACAATCCAGGCAGTTTGTTCGAAAAGCCCCACACTGGTCTCTCAAGACAGCATCGGCGCAAGCATGGAACAAACCAAAGTTTATACCCGCTGCATCGATTCTTGCTTTCAATTTCGATAAAGCCGACATGTTTCCCCCTCGACATTCCTGATGGTAATCGAAAACGATATGCGGAATTTGTCGATGGTGCGATTCGTTGTGGTGTTTCTGAAACTCGTTGCTAAGCATGGCTTCACCTTCTTTGCTTCCCACTAAGCTAGTTCCAAGCAGGTTTATGATGGCCTGTTGCCCATATCGATTCCTCATCATAGTCATATGACGATCGAAAGCTGCCGCGGAAGATTCGTATCCCCTGGACAGCTTTACTTTATGCGACCCTACTTGCACGCCAGGTTGTTCCCAAAACAAAGGAACCGACCCTCGTGTTTGGACGTAACTGGTCACTTCATTGTCCAAGTATATCACTTGCTCGGTCTCAACAAAGTTCGCAACATGCCCTTCATCGTTTGTACCGCGTACATTGAACCTCGTACCCGCGCGTTCGCAACTGAGCCGTGATATGATAGCCGCGCGAGCTTGTTTGCTACCTATATAAACCGTGCGGATCTCTATGGAGCCGCACATCGCTTTTAACAACCAAAAATCACAGTCGATTCCGAATCGGAGCATGTGAATGTGAAGCATTCTATTCCAGAAGAAGCGGTTGTCAGTAGTTTCAGTTTTGCGTCGACGTTGAGCACACAATGTTATATCGAATTTCAGCGAAGATGTAGCTGCCTGGCAGTGCGAAAAATAGAAGGTGCCCGAGTTTAACAGTTTTCGAACTTCAGATATCCGATCCTCGTTGGGGGCTTGAAACTGCAACGACACGAATTGCGTTTGCGTTATTCGAAATATCTCAATATCGCCTATTTTTCCCATCGATACACAACCCGTAACCAATACTAGAAACAAGACTGTACTCTCTCCTGCATTTAGTTGTAGTACACCCAAGCAGCCATAAGCGTCGCACACTTTAGTATACTGCTTTCGGATAATTTCAGTTTCCTGTGGCGATAGCGATGCAACTGCTTGGGATTCAAATAGAATGCTTTCTGATTTATTTCGATGCTCCAGCAATACGCTATGCGGAGTTGGTGGTTGTGATTTCTCCAATACTCGGATTCCCTTTGACATAGCCATACTGTTTTTTTGTTGATATGGATCAATTCCTGAATGCGACCAATTATGCTCTTTTATCGTAGCAGATAGTTAGTTTGTATAGAAGTACGCATTAGATCTGTGAATGGCAAGTAAAATGTGCTATTTTTATTTATTGATCTAATTAGTTTTTATGCTTTTGTGAACAATCATATGAAATTAAAATTATTTGAACGAGGAAAATTTAAATCAAATTACAATCGATTCTTATTTTAATTAGTTTTACGAAAAATTAGAATGATCATTTTGAATGTGAATGATGATTTAAAGATGACATTTTTATTATTTACCTGTTTTTCGCATTAAAGAAAATCATAAAAGATTACGAATTAGTGTTACGAGTTTCGAGTGTGTATTCTATTTATTTTATTATTTATAATTATCAGAATTATGAATAGACTTAATTTAAGTTTGCTTATAAAATGAAATAGCTTGTCATATTGTTTATTTTTTTATTAGCTGGAACTAGCTTGAAACGATGAGTTCCATACGTCGATGAACTTCCTGAACGGCGAGGAAACTTATCAGTACGTGGGCCCGTTACTTAATTACCAACACATTAGTTGCCACCATGAGTCATCCACGATTTAAATCAACAAATTTCTAGGAGCAGTTGGAACACCTGCTGAACTAATTAAATATAGATGCTATTGTCTAGTGGTGAAGGTATGGGATAGCGAAGCTATATTTGACGATAGGCTTCTTGGGCTGATTTGTCTTATACACAAGGAAAGAAGAAGCTACTGGGATAATAGAAAAAGAAGAAATATTACAGAAGTATCAAGTGGCTAAGAAGTATTTTTCCAGGCATATCAGCAATACTTCAGATCTCTTTTTCCCTGTATTCAATTGAAAATCTGGTGTAAGACTCCCCTCCCCCGAGGCTTTTCTATCTTTTTATCGATATAAAAGCCGCTTAAAAACTTTACAACGCCATAGAAGAGTTGGATATTTTAAGCAAGTTAATTATAGGGACTAGGATAATCATGAAAAATGTAGTACAATCAGGTAAAAGTAGACTTATAGCCTACTGGCAAATATGGGGCTGGCAAAATCGGACTCAACAGACTGTCGTGCGCTGGACACTAGCTCATGGGAATGAAGAAGATAGTGGTCGGAACGCCCACAGGGTAAGATTAGTGGAAAGAGACATCAAGGCAAGCCATAGGTACGAAATCAAGGAAATGCCTGACGTCCAACAGAATAACGGCGGCGTAAAAGCAGAGCGCCTGGAACTCTATACTGCAGCAAACCTTGGTCCGCCTAGCAGTTATTGTACCGTTGACGATAATAATGAATGTGTTCTTAGTAGAATCGTTATTGCAGGATGGCTGCATAACATTAGAGAGACTACCATTTGCTGAAATTTATTTAAATCAATTTCATAGTTCTTCTTTATTAGCATTTCATTTTCTTAACGGGTCTCCAAAAAAAATTATATTTTGAGATTCTTACTGACTAAAATCATCACCCGCTGACCAAAGGAATCCCAGCGGGAAACACTCTTGTATTACTTCAGCTCAGCCATGGTAGTAGCACCTACCATGTGTCCCATCGGCTTACTTTCGTCCAGTAAGGATTTCAGGAGTCTGTGGGACATTCTTTCTCCTTTTTGAGGGTAATGCCAGTTCCACATATGCTAAAAAAGCTGACCAGGCGTCATTTGACCGTAACATCATCTCCTGGATTATCTCCGGCATCGCAGAGAAAAGCTTGTATACAGAACTTCCCCCTTTCAAAGTGGACGCAATGAAAAAATGCACGTAAAACGTCATCATTTTCTTTAACACAATGTTTACAGAGCTCCGATCTGATTTTTTTCATTTTGGGTAGATATTTCTTAAAGTGACAGTGGCCCGATAAGAACTGGCTCTAGGAGAAATTGGTCCTGACCCGACGCAGCAAAGGTTTCAAGGAGCGAAAAAAGGTAAGCGTCTATGACCTTAGAGTTCGTAGTCCAGTTCTTTTCGCAAAGCTCGAGGCCCATATCTTCACGTTATGCACTAGCATTGACTGAGTTACGATCAGAAGGAGCTTACGTTTACTAGCACAAGGATCTCGGATAATGATTCTCCCAAGCGAAATAACAGTTACTAATATTTTGTAGCACGCAATCCGGACGTGCTCTCCATAAGCTAGCTTTGGGTCCAGCAGCACTTTGAGACACTTAGCCGAATTGCCGGTCACATCATGGATGGAATCCTCGTCGTCAGCACATACATAACAATCTCAGTTTTTTTCGATCGCCAGTTGAAGACAATGGCCTTCTACTCGACCCTCAACCCTTCTTATTGCTTTATTGAATTTAAGTTGATTCCAGATATTATGAGAGCTGCTACGTCTCCTGCATAGCCTGCCAATAAGCTGAAAAGAGTCTAACAAGTATGTTTATCTCGCCGAGTTAAAAGCGTCACTGAATCTGCGGACGTCTAGCGTTACTAAAAAAACGATAGGTCTGTCCTGATGACATGCGATCTTGTCGCAATCTACTGCTCCAATAATTTCGCGGATGGCGGTTATTCTTGATTGGCCGCTACAGAATCCGTGTTGATTTTTTGGAAGACTGTAGCCGATGCTCCCGTCACTTCTGCAAGTTTCCCCGCAGTATGAAGCATGGAGAGTGGTCTGTACGCTGATGGTGTGTTTGGGTCTTCTTTTTCCTTTGTAATCAGAGTGAGTCACACCACTTTCGTGCGTGAAAAAAAGACATCCGGCAACAAATATGCATTATACATGTGTAGCAATGTTGACGGGTGTTTCTTCACTACTGCTTTCAACACATCTGCTGGGATATTGTCCTGCGCTTTTCACTGCGCTTGTTTTTGGGGCACTTTTAATATTATTTTTTTTATGTGCCTCTCTAAACGCTCATGTAACATATGGTTACGACTTCACTCTGGAGAAATTATTAATGTTTTGTTTTTAAAAGAACCGAACATTGTATGTTCGAGAGTGGTCTACTAGAGCCTCTTATTATCTCTGTGTAACTTTCACTCAAATCATTGAGCTTCACAATTAACTTTTGCGAGTAACTCAAGATTTTATTGTGAAACCCTTTAAAAAAGTTTACATAAAAAAAATCTGTGAACACTGATGCACAACTCAATGAAATAATACTGTAATCTGCACCATAGTGGTGAACTTCTTGGAATATTATATAAAATGCACTAAAAATATCAGAGCACTGAATCATTTTTTAACATTATACTTTAATGTGTCGTAATGCGCAAATTTTTGATGTACCAGCAATATGTTTTTTTTCAAAAACAGAATGATAAAAGACGAAGGAAATTAATGTTTTGTTTTCAATAGTGTATATATTAAGGACTTGATAAATAATTAAAAAATAAAAGAATTGCTGTTTTTTTGTGAAAGGTAATGTAGAAGTTGTTGAAGGAGCATAGTTTTGACCCAGTGTATAGCGTGGATGCGTTTAAAGCGGGTTTCAAGGCATGAGGTCTCGTTCGCCTATTGACATTGACTAATCTTTTGGAAAGAAACTACGCTATGTAACAAAATGCGATGAAACACAGTTAAAAATCACTTGATTTAACTTGATTTACCCAAAATTTGCAAATATATTATTGCAGCGTTCATTTTTCTCCAAGATCAAATGCAAACCGTGCCTAATAGTAATAATTTTTTAGATTTAATAAATTGTTGTGTTTTTGAAAAATAATAATAAAAATAACGTACTTGGAAATATTTTCGAAATTTAAACTAGAACTTATTGTTCCAATAATTTTAAAATAATGAGTGAAAAGCAATCATAATTACAGCTATCAGATAAAGTCAACATGAGAAAAATTAAATGAAAAAATAACGAGTCAAGGGTAGCACTTAGTTAATAAGCATTTGCGAAGATTACTAATCGAATTACAGGCACTCGATGATGTTAGTAAACATTGTTACTGATAGCTGGTTAGATGTAACAATTAAGTGGGCGTTTTGGGAAGTGAAGTTTTCTGACAAGTCGGATTTCTTATTCGAGCGGCATTAAATGATTAATGGACTTATCTTAATTATGTTAACCAAAAAGTCCAGACTACAAGAGAAACACGTTTTACGCATGCTTGGTCACTGTTTGGTAGATAAAGTCCAAAATCTTAATTTAAGGTATATAATGAAGAATATTCTCCTATCTAATCACGAGTAATCAAATTGCAAGTGAAATCTTCGTCATGGAGATGAAAACTGGTGCATTGTAAAAATCGATATGATTGAAAACCAATAGGAAGAAAATGCTCTTGAAGTCAAGCTGCTAACATCAGCTTGAAAATACATCGGAAAAATGTTATTTTTTCTGTTAGGATTTAGTCAAGTATCCACGTTTCGTAAACATGAAATATGATGAGATTTTTACTGCAGCTTCCCTTCAAACAGGTCGAGGCAGGGCCGCGTAGCTCAGTTGAATCCAAGATACATACACTGCTCGGCACACATTATTTTATTTACCTGAACGTGGGTACTCTAATTCCGAGTCTAACTTTCAACAATGTTCTTCACTTCTTGATTGAAAACTGCTGAGCTATTAAATCACTCAGTTCACATTCGGGCACACAACTACATGCAGCTCGTCTCCAATGGGATTTCGTTTGTATACATGCCACACTGATTATTTACGAAAAGTCATTTTGCGCGACGGGCTGTTTGCTGCTTCTGTCACTTTTCCACTGTCACACTGACATGTCAGTTAAATATTTATCTGTATTTTGAATCGTTATCGTATTCTTTTGTTTAATAAAGTAATGAAATCACTTCAGCGAACAAAGCTATAGCAGAAAAAGTGCAACCGTGTTACCTACTTCCGACCAGCAGCTTGCCCTTGAAATCCACAGATCAGCTACGAGGACATGTAGCGACGCAGCCTTACAATGCGTTTAGCACACATCATTTAGTACTTCGTTTTAGTTGTAAGTTTTGCCGCTATGGCATTGTTGTCGATGTCAGAATATATAGTCTTTTGTGTGTGATTGTCATTTAGTGTGAGAATAGATCTTGTGAATTCAACCATCAAACTGAGCACACGTGTTTTATTGTAATTTCAATAAATTTAGTTAGTTTGTCACTGACGATTCTAACATTGGTGACCCCGAGCGTGCCATCGTATCAATTACACCTCGAGATGACTAGCAGAGATCAATCGCTCCAAGAAGGAGGCGAAAAAGCAGTAATCGAGAAATCGGACGCCTCCGCTGGAGACGTAATTGCACAAGAGCCACCACCTTCGATAAACGACATCAGCCATGTACGTATTCCACCATTTTGGAGTACTAGGCCAACACTGTGGTTCGCTCGTGTCGAAGCGCAATTTCAAGTTTGCAAAACGCGCTCAGATACCGCGAAATTCGACAAAATAGTTAGCGAACTGGACTGCGCCATATTAGACGCAATAAGCGACATCGTGGAGAATCCCCCATCATCAAACAAATACGACGTTTTGAAATCAAGACTTATCAGCGTCTTTGCGCCATCTGAGGAAACTCAAATTCGCACCCTGCTCACTGGAATGGAACTTGGCGACAGCAAGCCGTCGCACCTATTGCGTTGCATGTCTACCGTAGCGAAAAACAAGGTAAGCGACAGTTTTTTAAGATTCCTGTGGTTACAACGTTTGCCTTCAAACGTGCAAACGATTCTCGCGGTTTCGGACACCACGGATCTCACTCGCCTCGCCGAGATGGCCGATAAAATATTAGAGGTTAGAGATCCTAACCAAATCTGCGAAACATCGCAAACCCACGTGGAAAACGGCAATTCGTTCAGCATGGCGAACCTCGGAAGCCAAATTGCTGAAATTAAATCTTCAATTGAGGAAATCCGCTCGTCTTCGTTTAGACGATTGCCGTCGCCACAACGCTTTAGACCACGAAGCCGATCTCGCGAGCATAGACCGAATACCAGAAACTACTGCTATTATCACCGCAAATTTGGTACGGCTGCTCGGTATTGCAAACAACCGTGTAGTTTTCATCCACCACTACCATCGGGAAACGCCTAGGAGCCCTGTGGGATAAGGCGGCCTGCGGTGACTCCGGATCAAACCGCCTATTTTTGTTTGATCGTCAAACCAATCTTCGTTTTTTAATAGACACTGGCGCGGATGTGTCTGTCCTACCCAGATTGCCGTCTTTCAAAGGTAGAAGACCTTCCATTTTCAAGCTGTATGCTGCAAATAAAACTAAAATCAACACGTACGGCGAAAAACTTCTTACGTTGTCCTTTAACTTGCGCCGAGCATTCACGTGGCCTTTTCTGATTGCCGATGTAACACATCCTATAATAGGAGCTGACTTCCTTAAACGGCACGGTTTATCCGTGGACCTCAAAAACGGATGCCTTATCGATTCAAAAACAAATTTAACCTCACCCGGAACAGTATTAAACCTACCATCAGGTTCTATTTCGACGTTGAACGGTGAAACTCATTTTTACGAGCTCATCAAGTTATTTCCAGAAATAACAAATCCTGCTCTCGCGAAAATAGCACAGCACTCAGTGCAACACCACATACTTACTACCGGACCACCCGTGGCAGAGCGCCCAAGACGCCTTCCACCTGATAAACTAAAAATCGCTAGGGCTGAATTCCAACACATGTTAGACAAAGGCTACTGCCGTCCTTCCAATAGCTCGTGGGCGAGCCCTCTGCATCTCGTACCTAAAAAAGGGGGCTCGTGGCGCCCATGCGGTGATTACCGCAGGCTAAATGCGATAACTTTACCAGATCGTTATCCTATGCGACACATTCAGGATATTACATCTGAACTATCTGGCAAGCATATATTTTCCAAAATAGACCTGCTTCGAGCATTTTTTCAAATCCCTGTCGCTGAAGAGGATGTGCCTAAAACAGCCGTAACAACACCATTCGGCTTGTTTGAGTTTAATGTCATGACGTTCGGCCTTCGGAATGCCGCTCAAACCTTCCAACGTTTCATCGATGAGGTATTACGTGGTTTGGAGTTCTGCGTATGCTACTTGGATGACATTCTTATAGCATCCACCTCAATAGAGCAACATACACATCATCTTCGTACCGTATTTGATCGTTTAAAAACTTACGGAGTTGTCATTAATATGGAGAAATGTGTTTTTGGTGTCACGGAACTAGAGTATCTGGGCCACAAAATAAATAGACAAGGCATTTCTCCTCCGGAATCTCGAGTCCAGGCTATACGGAATTATAAACTGCCATCAACTGTAAAACAACTGCGTCGTTTCCTTGGCACGTTAAATTTTTATCGCCGTTTTATCCCTAATGCTGCTAATTTACAAGCACCATTAAATCATTACCTTGGTGATGCAAAAAAAGGTGATAAAAAACCAATTCAGTGGACCGCAGAAGCTATAAAAGCATTCGACGCTTGCAAGGAAAGCCTCGCAAAGGAAACATTGCTAACACATTTTTCGTCCGGAATGCCCTTACAGCTAGTCACCGACGCCTCTGACGTTGCGATCGGATCCGTTCTCGAACAACAAATTAATGGAAATTGGTTACCACTCGCCTATTACCAGCGAAAGCTTAGCAATGCAGAAAACAAATATAGCGTATACGATCGCGAATTATTAGCTATATATAGCAGCATTAAGCATTTTCGTCACTGGCTGGAAGGAACGCAATTCATAATTAAAACTGATCACAAACCGTTGATCTATGCGTTCAGTCAGAAGACAGAAAAAGCATCGCCTAGACAGATCAGGCACTTGAGCTACATTTCTCAATTTTGTACAAAAATTGTCCACGTAAGCGGAGAAGCAAACATCGTAGCGGACGCACTTTCCCGAATTGAAGCCATTAACTTACCAGCATCTTTAACCACTCCTGAGTTAATTTCCGAGCAACGAACAGACAGCGAGTTAAAAAAATTGCTCGTCGAAAACAAAACATCGCTCCAGCTGCACCCATTGCCAAATGAAAATTATGGAGATTTGTACTGTGATACAACAACTAGTCACATAAGACCTTATGTGCCTTTATCTCTCCGCAAACGGGTCCTAAACACCTTCCACAGGTGTTCGCACCCAGGAGCGCGCGCAATGATCCGTGCTGTTCAAAAGAAGTTCGTGTGGCCAGGTATGCGAAAGGACATCAGGTCCTATACACGATCTTGCATACCGTGCCAGAAATCGAAAGTTGGCAGACACACGAGAAACGAGATTCAGCCTTTCCCAATGGCTGACAAACGCTTCCAACAAGTTCACTTGGACCTCGTTGGACCCTTAATACCATCTAATGGATACCGCTATTGTCTGACAATGGTTGATAGATTTTCGCGCTGGCCGGAAGCTGTTCCCATTTGCGATCAAACAGCAGAAACAGTTGCCCTGGCTTTCTACACGAATTGGGTGTCAAGATTCGGAGTACCTCAAAACATTACTACGGATCAGGGGGCTCAATTCGAGTCCGCGCTTTTCGGTTCACTTACTAAACTTCTTGGCTGCAAGCGTTCACGAACATCGCCTTATCATCCAGCTTCAAATGGCCTGATTGAACGCTGGCATCGTACACTAAAAGCTGCCATCATGTGCCATGAGGAAAACCTTAACTGGCCAAACATTCTGCCAACCGTATTGCTAGGACTCCGCAACTCTTACAAGGAAGATTTAAACGCAAGCTGTGCTGAAATCATTTATGGAACAACGCTTACACTTCCCGGTGAATATCTAGTAAACGATACTAACAATCTATTTGAGCCGCATTCATTTGGAACTGCGCTCAAGCAGCAGATGCGTGAATTGCGGCCTATCCCTATCAACCATAGGAGTGAGCGAACGACGTTTGTGCACCAGCAGCTGCACTCATGCACCCACGTTTTCTTGCGGGTGGATGCAGTTAAGAAGTCGCTCTGCCAACCATACACTGGACCACACAAAATTATCAGGCGGATTTCTAACGTATTATTCACCATTGATGTCGAAGGTAGACAGGTCAATGTTTCTACAGAAAGGCTGAAACCAGCTTTCACTGCCTTTACCTCAGCACATCAACCTGAATCACATTTATCAAACGAATGTACTCAACAGCCACAAACTTTATCATCATCGCTACCTCATGACAGGATATTACAAGACAACTCGAAGAAGTCAATTAGGTGGCAGCCTATCAACCCGCGTCCGTCATCAATCTTCAAAACATATCCTCCGGCAAAATGTCATCGTGACCGATAAGTTCGTCACTCGAGGGGGAGTAGTGTAGCGACGCAGCCTTACAATGCGTTTAGCACACATCATTTAGTACTTCGTTTTAGTTGTAAGTTTTGCCGCTATGGCATTGTTGTCGATGTCAGAATATATAGTCTTTTGTGTGTGATTGTCATTTAGTGTGAGAATAGATCTTGTGAATTCAACCATCAAACTGAGCACACGTGTTTTATTGTAATTTCAATAAATTTAGTTAGTTTGTCACTGACGATTCTAACAGACATACGAACTGCACCAATTGCACTCAGCCAGCTATTGAATAGTTTGTGGATTCGTCCGGAGCTGCGCAGCAATCGGCAACGAGAATTGTTGGCCACATCGGATTTGACGTTTACGCACAAATACGTTTGGCCAGCTTTTAGGCGCAGTGTGCTGGTCGCTGGTCGTGTCTTCGGGTGTTTGATCTGTCATTGAGTGTTCCTGCCTCAACTTTTGGATCTAGGAAATGGGAGACTTCGACAGGAAATATGATATAGTTGACGAAAAGACACCTCTGAATGCTTTGCTCGCAGGCCACTTTAAACAGTAAGTGACGAATATTTGATAAACTCACATTACTTGATTGGCTCTAAATAGTCTTTTTTACTTCCATTTATAGAAGTTTCGCTTACTACACACTGCGAGAAAGACTGCCAGTGATTCTGACACAGGTTGTTGATAACCTGTCGCGGGATAAAGACGAGATCGCAGAGAAGTTTGGACCTGTAAGATGAATTCATGATCGATTCGAATAGAAATGCACATTTTTATTGTAGGAATCACGCGAGGAACTAAAAGAAGTTGTCGGAAACATATCAAAATTGAAATATGAGTTGCAAACTGATAAGGAACTCTTGCCATTACCAGGCGACGGTAAACGTAAGCAGCATTTACAGGAAATTAAATTTAACTGATTGTGTTTAGTTTCAGCGCCTGACACATTATTGTGGAACATATTTTTGAGTTCATTAAATGAAAAATCTAGGTCGTATTTTAATGGATGCTGGCTGCATGCAGAATGTTACATGTACCGGAAGCTGCGTTCCATATTTGAAGTGACGACCCAATTGAAGGACTTCGATTACTTTAGGAAGCAAAAGGAAAGTGCATTGACATCATCCACAGATTCTTTAGAGCGGGTCGCCAAAAGTATAGAGACTCACAAGACACAAGGTTGTGTATGCACCAAAGAATTTCTACGAAGGCTTTTGAAGGTATGTATTTCCTTTTTTCGATGGTATTTTGTGTAATTTTAAGTAAGTTTGAGTACCAGGCCGACAAATATTGTTGGCATGTGATACGACCAACAAAGTAACAACCATTTGAAAAACGGCATAGGCCGGGAGGAAAAGCGACAGTCGTAAATTCAGCTCATTCGGGTATATTCCGCTGCCAGCTTTATTGTTAGTTTTGAGCCATCGATATACACCGGTAGAAACCCATACTCAAGGAAGACAGCATAAGTCCATTCATATCGACCAGGAATGCGAGTTGAAAACTCGATGTCCAGTAGAGTGTCCAACGTTTGCAGGCACGGGGACCTCGTCAGATAAGATTCTAGCACAGTCAAGCCTAGTTCTAGTTCATGCCGAGATGCAGTGCAGTCTTACATCAGCCAGATTAGCTTGCTGCATGGTTATTTGTTTGGTTGGCAACAAATAAAGCAGCATGAAACGCGTCTGAAGGCGGCACCAAAATATTGGCAGTTTTTCAAGCATTCATTGGAAGGTGGCCTTTGGAGCAGCCTGCCACCAAAAGACCCTCCAGTATAGCAGTATCGACTACAATGCGAGGCTGCAAACCCCATCTCGCACCTATGTCTCTGTAGCAGTAAAGTGCATTAAAAGCCTTCCGTGCTCTTTCTGCTATATTGTCGTTCCGAGTCAAGGATCAGTTCAAAATATTTGGTCCTTCGGCTCAGGCCAATGGAGACTATGTTTAATTTCAGTGAGTCAAAACGGGATACTTCGTACTTTGTTGCCCGTTTTACTGGAATTCACATTCAAGCCGCATTTCCGGTTCCAACGTAAAAGTATATCAAAAGAGCAATTTAGCGAAAAAGCGTACATAGATACTTTCCTGACACTGCTATGGCTATGTCATCCGCATAAACAACCATTTTGCAACCGAAACAATCCAGCCGCTTCAAAACTTTCTACAGCAAAGGAGAGAAAACTCCACCTTGACGAGTCCCCGTGTTGACACCTCGTCGCAAGTGAGCATTTCCCAGCGAAGAGGCACGAACCGCGGTTGGGCATAGGGTTCAACAATTTCTGCCGAAGTTCTGGCTTAGAGGATGAAGAGGAGACCGTTCTGAATAACAAAAAGAATAAGTCCATTGTTAAGAATATTCTTCAAAATGATCAGAGACACACAACTACAGAACGAGATCTGTAAAGAAATTTAAATGACCATTATCATGGAAAATATTCATCAAGAATTGTTTTCAATGACGCCAAGAAAGCACTACAGTGCTCGGGTGGACGGAAAGACATATGCCTACTCTGCTATTGACTGTCTGCCGTCCAATCATAAGTGACTAATAATCAAAGAGCTTTTCCTTGTCAAGAATTAGTTCTAATAAGGTACCTATTCACGAGCAATCCTAACGGTCTGAGTCCATTAGCTAGTCCCTCCAGTCCATTCCATTTTCTGTCATTAATTTAGAAAGAAATAAAGAAAAACATAAAGAAAAAATCATTTTGAATTAATTAATGAATCTGCAGCATATGGAGGAGATGTTTGCCATCACTCCTCAGGAAAAATTGACCCCTACTTTGTGGCACGTAGCAAGCGCTTGTAGCTATGAAGAGCTCAAATGTTCTACAGTAACTTCACTCCAGACTTTGAGTCAAACAATGACACCTGTAAACATCCAAAACAAAATCACGGCCTCCAGTACCAAGACTGCGACGTTGTTTGGCCTTAGGTTTCAATACACACGATCAGTCCATTTTATGGATTGTCAAAACTCGGCCTACTAATTCCCCACACACGGCCGAGTCAAAAAATGGGCCGATGGCCTGAGTTCATGGACTTTGGATTGATTGGAAATCCAATTTGGTTCCTTCAGCACATAAGTCCTTCCGAGTTCTCCCACATACGGTGTGATTTTGGCCTGTCCTCAGGCCATTTCGACTGATGCTGCTCGTGAATAATATATATTTCATTGCTGTCAATTTCAATTGTTTCGCATTTTAATTATATACAAACTAAAAAAACTTAATTTTCTGTTTCAGCTCAATTTATGGGGAAACCGATGTGATTTATCAATATCTGCCGGCAAAGAAATTGTACAAACAGGCGATCCATATGCCGATGTAGACAATTTAGAAAAATTTGTATTAATCGATCAATCGAAAGAGGTGCATGACTGTTTAGTTAATGAGAGCACGAAGCAAGAGTCGGTTGCACTTGTGCACGACAATGCTGGGTTCGAAGTCTTTACAGATTTTCTTGTTGCTGATTTCTTAATTGAAAGAAAATTTACACCAAAAGTTCGTTTTCATGTTAAGGCTATGCCTTGGTACATATCTGACGTGACGGAATACGACTTCCATTGGACCATTAATTATTTAAGCGATCACACGAGTGAAACTTTGAGTGCACTTGGCAAACGATGGAAAAAACGTTTAGATGAAGGTGAATTTGAACTGCGACCCACAAACTTCTTTTGGACGGGACCCTTCGAGTTTTATCGAATGGCTGAAGTAGATAAGAATCTTTACGATGAGCTTGCTGGATCTAAGTTAGTCATATTTAAAGGCGATTTAAATTATAGAAAATTAATTGGAGACTACAATTGGGATCGAACGGAATCCTTCGAAACATGCCTTAGAGGTGAGTGATGAGTAGAAAACTAATGGACTTGATTTGTTTATTATTATTTATTATATATTTGTTTATTTATTAGGTTTTCGTCCAACGAACATATGCACGCTGCGAACAGTTAAAGCAGATTTGATTTGCGGACTGCGACCGGGTCTAGCGGAAGAGCTAGACGTAGTCGATCCTTCGTGGATGGTGACTGGTGAATACGGTGTGATTCAATTTGCTTCCAGAACTAACTAATTTGACTAGTTAGCTTCTTTTTTTTTGTTAGCTTATTATGAGTTGAAATTTGGGCAATAAAGATATTAGTAGAAACTTAAAGTTTTTATTCGATCTGAGGAAGTCAATTACCCATCCATCATCAGATCTACTGGTCGTCATCGTTAGATCTACTGGTCACTTCTGAATTTGATTATCTAAAGTGCTACACTATGATAAAAATACAATACTCTTGTTCTAGCGAATAATGGTTGATAAGAGAAAATGTATTGGGGTATGAAATGTAATGGATAACGAATTGCAGCAGTCACAAATCTACTTTCTCGGTGGTAATTTCTACTTTCCATGAGAATCGTAATTTTTTTATTTCGGCGATGGACATTTCGCAAGAACTAGATATTCTTTTGCTGAGCACTGATCGCAATGCATCAATAAAAGTACTCAAAGAAAATTACATGCATTACTTCAACGGAACAATGGTAGTTTATCAACCGAAATTTGCCAAATTGGTAGTGTACGGTTTCGTTATTCCTGTTATATCTGGATTCGGGATTTTTGCAAATTTGATGAACGGTATTGTATTGATGCGTCCGAAAATGACTTCATCTACCTTCACGTATTTAACGATGTTGTCGTGGTTCGATTGCATATCTTGTATCATTCTTTGTGCTACTAATCTTTCAAGAACTCTGATTGATCGAGACAGTTTTTGGATTCAGTGTGACATGCACCTAGAAACACCAATTTTCGGATTGACGACGGGAGCAGCGAATTTGATTTTAGCTTTTGTTGCAATGGATCGTTTGATATATTTAAAGTGGTCATTGCCAAACAGTACACCGAAATTTTGCACAAGACGTGTCGCGAGAACAATAGTTGTAGCTATATGTGTTATATCGACAATACTAAATATTCCTTACTTTTTTATTACTGCCGAAAAAGATGGCGTCATTGTAACTACGGATTTTTTTCATTCCAAGTAAGTTGTATTTCATGTATTGTGTACAGTATATGCTACAGAGAAAAGTAAATACTAAATAGGTATCAAAATTTAATAGTTCAAGAGGAATTGTTTTCCAAAGGATTGTAGATATTGTTCACCCAATTCGATGCATTTAGAATGGTTTCTGTAGTGGCAAATTTGATTTTAAAAATTCGGGAAAAAATGTTCCAAAAGAAATTATAAAACGTATAAAAAATCGAATAACAATGTGCAAGGTGTTTTAATTATAAAGTTGGAGGTTTGGAAATACTCGTTGGCAATGGCAGTGCGGAGATGCACATTAATTAATTGATTAAATGCATAGAACGGGCACAGATGGTCTCTAACACTGCGACCTCCCGGGTCTATTATGCCTCCTCCGCACTATGTTCTATAGGATATCCAGACTCCTTATGAAATCGAATACTTGGGAATTGCTAACATCCCAGATGGAAGGAAGCGCAGAGCCAAGTAGCTCTGATCTTCGTCTTGCCAATGCTGGACAGTGTACGAGAAGTTGCTCTACAATCTTTGCCACTTCTCCACAGTATCTACAGCAGTCGTTTAGCTCCTTGCCTATCTTGTGGAGGTACTTTTTACAAGGAAGATGGACTGCTGAAGCTTCACATATGGCCCTTAAGCCACTTTTAAGGAGAGCCACTGTTTCTTTTTGCTCTTTTTACATCGAGGCTGAAGTAGTCTTTTGACTGTTTCAAGCTCCCCAGATTCCGGAAGTAGCTTTCAATCTTTTTCTAAGTACCATATTTTAATTTCCTTGTCCGTATCAACTTTCATAATGTTCCAACATAAAATGGGACCAATGCAGGGTAATTAAGCTCCTTCTTTTTCCTTGGTATCAGCTTATTTGTTTCTTGGGGCCGCCCTAGGAGGGGAGCTATATTAGCTCTGGAGCGCTCTATTTCCCTATTTTATCTAGGGTCTCTCTAGAGTAAGCTCTAAGAGTATAGCTGAGTTTATTTAATCACGATTGATAGCCTTGAGAACTGCTTGGCTATCTGATAGGATCTTAATGTTGGTCCGTTTAGTATTCTTTATCTTTATTATGTGGCCTTCAGTATAGCAGACAGTTCTGATTCATCGATAGTGGCCTCCTTAGCGAAGTGCAATTTGCCGTACGACTTGCGTCCCTACTCCATAATCCATCTTCGAGCCTTTTCTAGAAGATTGTCTTAGTCATTATTTGATCAGTTTCATTTAACCCTTTAGGTATCCTGGTTTGTACCTGCAGGCCTGTTGCAATCTTATAACCTGTTTTGTCGCTTACTCTTGAATTTTGAGGTATAACGGTTCAAGATTTAGAATGGCATCCATACGTGTCCTTCGGGTGGAGCTCATTGCTGATGTAATCAGAACGCAGGCCATACTTTGATGCTTCTTGAACCTGTTAACAGAAGTTTTTTGTATGGTTTAATTCCACCATACTGTTGATCAAGATAGGATTCACCATTTGTTTGTATCCCCAGAGTATCTGCCTTGGAGATGGTCCCCAATTGCATTCAAGTATGTGTTTTGTCGCCCAAAGCGCCCTAGTGGTCTTCACTGTCGTTTTGTTTAGATGACTGCCTTTCGTGAGTTTCCTTTCTTGGTGGGTTCCTATATATTTAGCCTCTTCCTGTAGACGCATATCTTTAGCTTTAATTCCTCCAGCTCCGTGAATACACTCACCGTTTTAGGGACGCCGGTTTTTTCAGGACAGTTGTCATGATAGGTTTCCAGAGTTAGTCTAGGGACCTCGTCCATCGAATCTTTCGAATTCAGCTGCAAGGCCATTTCGATAGCCTTCCTAATCCGTGCACTTTGGTTCCCTGTACGTTTTACGAAATATTTTAAAAGTTAATTATTTCATTCAAAGCAATAATATCCTTCGTTTCGGCTTACAAACAGTAAAAAATTGTTGAAGATTTTGCAATATGTTGCTTTATATTCTTCCATTTATGCATAAATTGTCAGAAATGTAAATCGACAATTCAAAAAATGGGTATCTAGATAAATTTTGATGTTATTTTTTTTATACATTTTTTAATATTATAATTGTAATTAAATTTTTACATCACAGTAAGCGCTATTCAACTTATTCAACTATTAATCAACTATATTCTAATTTTTTTTTTCATTAAAATACGATTTATGTATGTACACAGTTCAAATCATAAAATTTGATTTCTCTACAGTAAGATTTTTAGTCTGATAAGCGTACTGTGAACATTTACATAACTTGATTTAAAGTTAGGCATAACTATAAATTGATCGAGCTTGCAAAATGTTTCAAAATGTTGAGGATTATATTCTTTTCTTATTTCAGCTTTTATATGGTGCACAACTGGATCAACTTTTTCATCGTTGCCGTATTCCCAGCAATTTTCTTAATCATTGGTAACGGGGTATTAGTTTTTGAGATTCGGAAATGGGCCAAGTGTCCTGCATTTCGGAAAGACGCTACGAAATTAAAGAAGAGATATTTCGTAAGTAAGATCGTATGGAAACAACTAGCGAACTAATGTTGTCTTCTCATTTTCAGTACCAAATAAAACTAACAAGTAGTCTAGTTGCAGTGATCTGTTTATTCTACATAGGAGATATACCTGCACATTTGGTATCTAGAAAGAGTGCAATCAGCCTTATTTATGGTGGTGACGCAACGAAATACGGTTCTGATACGATGGAAATCGTTCGCATGGTTGTTAGTGTTCTCAATGCTTTCCAGTTGAGTGTTAATATTGTGGTCTATGCATTGTTGAATCCAGTTTTTATGATGGAACTAATCTACTCTATGCATGTCCTATTAGAATCCTTTCAAAAATATCTCGGAATAAACATGGCAATGAGGTGTATTAAATCGTCGAAGAATCATTTACACCTTGCAATGAATTTAGCAAGGAATTTAATTTGGACGAGTCCATCGGATCGGGACGATATTTTGGATAGAAAGTGTGGCAATAATGAGCGTCCAACGCGATTCCAAGAATGTACTGTTTGAGAAAATGTAGTTCGTCTTTAATTGAATGCTTTACAGAAATTTATTGAAATTGAGAAAGTCTACGAATGTGAATAAAGTGATTTATTTGTAAACGGCGCACTTTATTTTACATGTTATGTTTTTCGTTTAGTATTTTCATGTGTTATGATTTGCAATTATCATAAAGTAATGATTACATAATCATATTGCGAAGATTCTTTTAGTGACAACGAATAAATATTGACGTCATTGTTATAGTTTAATCTTATTCACGAGTATTATGTGCCATGTAATAACAAACGATTCAGTTAGTAATTCAGTTAATTCTCCTATTTGTATAATTGTTTTGACTGCAAAGCTCAAATTTACTGCTAGCGACGATAATAATTTGCATCAAACGTCTCGGATTTGTAGATTAGTGTAATTACCGTGAAACATCTGAAACTATCCTAACACCGCGTTAAAAGCTTTTTCATGCAAATTGAGATTACATCTTTGATAATATGAAGTTAATCGAGCTTATCATTGATGTTCGTGCCACCTGCCTTTATCGTAGGTTGCGTTCTGTTTTCGTTTATATTCATGATAAGAATTGAGAAGCTACGTTCCCGCCTGATTTGTTGGTTTTTTTTTAGCATAGACATTCAATAAAGACGTTTCTTTTTCAATCAGATACACTTCGATTCAAAATCATAAGACACCCCTCAATTTTTTTAAGTTTTCAGAAATTGTACAGAAGCCAAGTATCTGAATTAATGAACTAATGAACGCTTATTGAAATTGCAATGGAAAAATATCCTTGCTAATTGCCTCCAGTAAAAACAAAAGACCGATTTTAGAATTTCCTTTGGTGAGCTTGTATCCTGAAATAGAGCAAATAGCGTGGATTCTTCGAATAAAACGTGTGAAGAAAATCCCAAGTGTTTGCGAAAAGTGGCTCGAGGGAAAAAAATTTAGGCAAGAATAATTGAATTTAAATATAATATTTATATTTAAATATAATTTAAATATAATAATATTAAATTTAAAACACGCTAAATTGTTACAAAGACTTGATGTGTAGTGATGAATCTCCTCAGAGATTATAAAAATTATGAGAAATAGGAGAGCTCAGGCCCACCATGTGCTCTGAGTCAACGGGAAGAACGTGCTATTATAATAGTGGCATCCAATTCAACGAACACTGCAAGGCAAAAAAAAAAGACTATGAAAAAACGACCTCCACTAACTGCAAAGAAGAAGTCCGGTTTGCCCGAGAGCAAATCAAATGGAAAAAGCAATGGCGCAAAGTAATTTTTGCCGACTAGACTGGATGAACCTGATGGCTAGTCGCCTTATTTTCATGATTTGAGAAAAGATCCTCTGATAAAAATCGGCATCAGATGAGCAGAGGTGGAATTTTGTGTTGGGTCGGAATTTGATATGAAACAAACACAGATATTTCCGGTGAAATGAAAAGAAGGGAATATTAAAATTAGAGATGATGAGATGCAGCAAAATGAAGTCAGAATTTCTGATGGAAGATTTTCTCTTTTAGTATGATAATGCCGTAGATACTGCAAACATCGAACGGAAATATTTTGCTGAGCATAAAGGCGGCTTCAGATATGCGGTGTTTGTCAAATACCGAGCACCTAGTTTGACAAACTTCGCATGTGTGGTTGGGTTGCTCGCCTAGTGCTTGCCCTAGGCCAAGCACAAACATTCGGGTGCTCGCTATTTCCGTAGTTTGTCGAACTTTCAACTCACATCAAAGTAGACGAGCACTGTGTCGGATCCGCGCAGCTCGTTCATCTTCCAGTTTTGGCGAACATTCGGCAATGCCCGAATGTCTAACTCACTGCGCTTGTCATTCCGCAAGCACTAAGCCAAATTACTTGACTAGGTGTTCGGTATTTGGCGAATAGGAGGTGTTTGACAAACACCGCATATCTAAAGCCGCATTAAAACAAATGTATTACAATGGCCTTCGAGAAAGCCAGTGTCACATATTGGTTACTTTGGCGGAAAGTAACACCAGACGCTGAACGAACTTAAGGGCGCAATTCAAACGTCATGGAACTCTTTTCCGCAAAAATATAATAAACATATTTTGAAATAAATATGCACTGAAATTTCCAGTCTTTTTATTTCTAAAATTCCAATGTCATCTTTTCGTACTAGCCAATTATAAAGCACCTTTAAAAAAATTCATAAAAAAGTAAGTAAGGTATTCTTTTCTCCATTGAAAATTCAATAACCTTTCACTTTCCAGGTAGGGTAATTGTCCCAAAAGTTAACGACCTTGCTCCTAAAGTCGGTCTACTACAACTCTTTCTTTTCTCACAACACAGTTCAATTTCAATAAAAAAAGGCATCTAGTCAGTATAGTGGTATCAAAAGTTAGTACAGATACAATTATTGCAGTTAAGATTTATAATTCTTGTTATGAGACAAAAACGAGTTGAGCAGCCGACTTACATTAGGAGCAATCATCCTACTTGGGTTGTTCCGTTCTTCACCGTTTTTGAAAACTGAGAAAATTTGGGGGTTTCTTAATATTTTGCAGTAGAGTTTACACATATTGCAAAACAATATGATGGCTGGTGTAGCAAATATCAGTATTAAGACAACATCTTTCATGTTTCAGCGGAGAAATATCCTATACATTCTTCGAAACTTGTGGTTCTTCGCACGATACCTAAACCCTCCTCAGTTTCCTGACTTGTCTCCTTGAACACTTACAGGATTTACAATTGAGTACGGAATTCGAATTCGTTCATATGACTAGCGTGAGAATGTTTGCAGCGATGAATTCTTTGAAGCCAATTTTTTACCACTCCTTGCGGGCACCTAGCCCGCACATAGGGTCAAAAATTTTCAATACATTATCATATGGTTGAAACACGTTCAAAATTTGTTTCGCATACTTGTTTTTTTTGAAAATTCATTTGTTGGTAGAATTATAAGAGCATTTCAAATATAACTAAAATGACCGACAAAAAACGCAAAAGGAAGAAGTCTTAAGCTTGCAAATAAGAAGAACTAGCAGAGGAAGACACATTTAAGTTGGTGGAAAGCTTGGGGAAATAGGTTCGAAAAGAATCCTTACAAAATATTAAAATAACATTTTTAGGGATGCCCAATGACTGTATAGTAGTAACTGAGTGTATAGTAAATATATGTCAGCTTTGAGACGGATTTTTTTCTTTAATTTCTTTTATAGACTATGTAGGTTCGTTTTATTAATAAGGTATTTCTCAAAAAAAAGGGGCCTTACTGTAACAATTTTCTATCTACAGAAAAATTTTCAAACATTTTACGTGTATGTAACTTTTTTCGACTCACGTTTTTGTTTCACCTTCACTGCGGCTATCGATATTCATGTCGGTCGTAATTTACTTTAGCTTAAATTCGCAGAACATTTTTCCAGAGTCCTTCGGGCTTCGTCGGCTGCATATGTGGTCACTCACTCAATTAGTGTCAGCGACCACTAATTCATACAACTTACACTGGTAAATCCTTTAGGTAGTTGAACCAATAAAATTTATCAATTTTCACTGCCTGAGCTCCACGGCTGGTCGTTTGAATGTCGAGACTTTTAACTTTCGATCCTCCTTGTTATTTAAACGGTTAAGCTCTAAATTTGATATAATATATTAATTAATATACTAATGCATTACATTAATCTTTAAAACAGCCTATGATAACTTATATGTGAAAATAATGTTTTAAATCTTTGCTGCAACGACTTTAAGCTGTAATTTAGATTCAATAATTTACGTTGAAACAGTTATTCCTTTTTTTTCGAGTTATTTCATTTCTTTCTCTCACTTCAGGAAGCGATATATTTTGTACATATCTGAGTTACAATTAAAAGATTTCCAACTAACAAACAAAAGAGAATACCCAAACAAACAACAATTTGTTAGTATTACATTTATTTTCATGGTAAAAGCAAAATTACAAACTGATATTAATATCTTAATAAGTTGTTATCCTCACGCATATTTCATAGTTTCACGTAAATTTAGGCACAATTCAATATTTACTGTCAACAGAACAAGTTCTTCATTCGAATCGATGAAGATTATTTCCGAATAAGTAGCGAGATAATTTTTTTTATTTTATAATCACACACACGGAGGATTTTCATTCGAACGGATCACGTGTTTCAAAGAGTTCACGTCCCGTTGGCGACGATTATTTGGTAATAATTTGCGTAGTCTCAATGTGTGCTCGATTAGACAACGTATCACGTATTGCGAACATTACAAACCGTTGTTATAACAATTGCTATGGAAAATTGTGCGACCAATCAGTGTATTAGCTGAGTCGATGTTCTAATTATTATTAAAAAAAAAAGTTCGTGTCTCAATCAGCTTTCCGTGGCTTTCGTTTGCGCACAAGAGGACTCGAGTCTTTAGTGTCAGTGTTATTCTCACTCTTTTCTGATTCACCATCTTCGTTGTTTTCGTTATCGTCATCGCTGCCTGAGTTCCTTTCACCTTCCGAAGTAGAGTCAGCTTCGTCAGATTTCGCGTTTGCAGCAATCTCGTTTTCGTCTTCAAGTTCATCATCGGGAATATCCTCGATAGCTCCACCTCCGTCAATCCGCTCTTTTTCTTTTACTTCGACGAAGCTCTGACGATGGGATTTAGCCGGGTACAGGAAATCTACTATGCACACGAGCATTAGCCCCAAAATCGCTCCCAGCAGAATTGTAGCGATAGCAAATAACGCGTAGGAGCCCCAGGTTGGTAGACCGTAGTCATCGTGCAATTGCGTATTTATATCCTTAAATGGAAGAAAATATTGTTAGCCATTAGCATATTTATAAAAGTAGGCATTCAACATGAATTCACTCTGAATTGTATTTGTTCTGATAGTGGCCCGTCTATAGTTATTTTGAAATTTAGTCCTGTTATTATCTCTCCAAGATCATCAAGATAGATTTTATCTTTACACACATAGTTTCGACGTGCCACTTTTTGTCAATATTACAAGTGTCACAGCCAACTTATTTATGATGAGAGGTAGGTGGATGGTTGTGCTTGTCATATTTAAATTGGGAGCAGTTTTCATTGATATGATCTAAATACGGTATTTGCAGGATTTCAATAGCTATAATCGTATCACTGTTGACAGATGTTAGGTTATATAAGAGTGTTGCCGCTTATGTGGCTTTCATTAGGCCAGGAATTTGTGCCAATTTGCAACCCTCCGCCGGCCAGTTAGACTTACCAAGTGACCATTCCGCTAAATTGAATCAGCTGAATCAGCTGGCTCAGCGAAGCGGTATTAGCCACTTCTGTTAACTCTTGAAACTTTTGTGAGCCTAGAATCTAGAGGTATTTATTATTAAGGGACGGACACTCGCAAATAGTATGCTCGATAGTGGGGCCTCTTCCACCTCCTACATAAGTTGTTGGATGTTAGTCCCTAGGCGATTAGTCCTATAGCAGGCCAATCGCCGCTCTCAAGCAGTTTCTGCTGAGCTTGAGAAGTTTTCTACTCTAGCTTACATCGAATGATGGCCATTGTTAGATGTTGGCTAGTACTGACATTAGATATTTGGTTACTACAATGTGTATAAGCTATGTGCATCCTTTTATGAATCCAAGCGCAAATATAGTAAAACCTCCTCATCGGATCATCTGTAAATCCCCAGAACTAGAATATACACCTTAAATCAAAGCCGTACATGTTTTTAATCAAACTTCTTGTGAACGAATACTACTTATTTTGGGATCTGATGCCATCCATTCCTCAGTTGAACACATCGTTTGTCACCAATTAATTTTCTGTTCGGTGTTTGATTTTCTATACAATTTCATTTCATTTTATATCTTAACCAAGTGGGGCTCTTATGTTCGTCATTAATTTTCTTATTCATCCAAATACTCTTTTAAAGACTCTAGAATTATACATACCTTTAACATATGTGACAGCTTGAAGAAGTAAGACAACACCGACATTTGTATCGATGCTGGATTTTTCCATGACGACACTGGCTCAATAGATTTCCATTTTTCTTCAGCGACAAAATTTATCAAAGACTGTAAGTCTCTCGATCCGCGATACTGCCTGAATTCACCGTCTGAAACGCTAATAAAAATTTAATTTAGTAGCCAGCGTTAATATTATATTTTACCGAAGGTAAACTTACTGAAATATTGTCGGAAGGGCAGTAACAAAAAATCGACCACTCAACGCTGGAGATTTGGTAACATCAACTCTTCCTACTTTTATTTTGTAGCTTTCACGAGCATAGGACTCCCACGTCGGTGCTAAAGATTTGCATGCCGGGCACCACGGAGCAAAGCTATAACACAAAAAAAAAGATATTTAAATTGAAGAAATTTCTAAAATTTTCACCAAACATAATATACAGAAAAGTGTATTTCGTCCTGCAAACTTACAATTCGACCATCCATTGGCCTTCTAGCATAAGTCGCCAGTTGCTTTCGTCCAGCTCAACTAGCCCACTAGATTTTTGGGTGACAACAATGTTGACGAAAAACAAACACACTCCGATTATTAAAAACCTCGTCATTTTGACTGCGGTACGATTTTTACAATACTAGAAATGCAAACTGGAGGAATCGAGTTTCGAAAACTTTATCAGATGTCCATTCACGCCTCGAAGATGAGTGCATTCATGGATAAAACGTCGGTGACGAATACCACCAGCGGCTTTCTACCTATCAGAACGCTAACGACGACAACTGACTTTCGTGCAAGCAAGGCAAATGTACAGTGCGGTTAAACACAGCGGGCAGGTACACTCCGGAAAGAATAGAAATGACTCGATCGATGGCCTGAAGTTAGTTGTAAGTCAGAAAAATAGGGAAATTTTCGGGTCGGGTCTGCTCTAATTTGATAGGGAATTTATTGAGCGCGAAAGTAGGCATAAAATCGGGACGTTGAAAATTCCTTTTCAACTATCTATCAAAACAATCGTTACGTAAGTTCGTAAATATTGATTTCAAATGACAGTTTTGATGTAACTAATAAAATGATTTGATTTTAAAACCAAAAGCTTTACAGTTAAAAATACCTATTGAATTCTCGATGTAATAACAGTAAAAATAATTCATTTGAAACCACTGACAAACTACTCAGAAATATTCGAGACATAAGGTCTGTTCCCGTACTACGATTAATTCCAATTAATTGCAATGAAGCGTACTAAAACGGAGTAAAAAACTCTGTTTTAGTACGTTTCATTGCAATTAATTGCAATTAATCGTAGTACGGGAACAGACCTATAATTGGTAACGACTGCTCTATTGACATAACCAAGGACAGGCTATGAAGCTCCATTGCTCAGGGCCTTCTTACAATTAGTCCAATTTTTTTTTTCAAATTTACAATCGATTTACGACAGCCAAATTTAACCAGGAGATAAAAACCCCTTAATCACTACATTTATAGCAACGAAAATTTTAAAGTGGTATATTCAAAACAAATGAGAAGAATGAATAATCGTACCGGATTCATCGAATCAGGAAGAAAATCGCTAAGTCTGAATTTACATGAGTCAACTCAAGACCAGTTTTATAAGTTCCATCGAGGTGCGTTTTTAATTCAAAACACTTCGATGGATCCGTTATTACATGAGCTATTAAACGAAGCAATTTCTAATTAAGCCATTAAGTAAACTATTATTGCGATATCGACTTTTTATGGGTTTACATCATAGGTTTACATCATAGTTCATATAAGAATTTGAAAAATAATTTGATTTTCAATACTATTATGTGTGTGTCAGCTTTGAATTTTCCACAAAAATAACCAAAAATGTATGCAATTTAATGCAATTTTTTGTATGCAGATTACTGCTATTCAAAAAAAAATTTGAAACGAATAAAAAACGAAAACATCAAAATATTTCCGCACACAAATTTTTTTTTTTTTGAATTTATGTCTTCGTAAACATGAAAGTAAATCAACATCTTGATTTCAGTAGCTCGTCATCAAAATCTACGGGATTTTTCTTACTCTCCGAAAAGCAAAAAGTAATATCATTTTGATTTAGGACTAACACTAATATTTACCGTGCACCAACTAGCACCTGAATAAAAAAATATAATCTTATCTTGTTACTCCCTGGACATTTAGAATGATCGGCGTTAAGATGAGTTAGGTAAAATAGTCATTATTCCACTTCAAGAGTTAATACGGATTGTAACTTATGGATACATAGTCTTCTATTTAAAAGCTAGCTTTGGATCGAATACAAAATGGTTTTTATGAGTGTTAAATTTGTTTTTTGGGTGAAATACAAGTACCAGATATTGGCAACGTTAGCAGGTTTGTAGTTTTTAAATTTAGAGAAGTGTCAAAGTATCTATAGGGCAAAAAAACGTAGTTACTAAGAATATCGGCTGCACAGTTTACCATCTATTGTATTAGATCAAGGGTTGATCCAGTTTAAATTGTTTTACGGATTATACATTTTTTGGTGGTATTAGTGATTATTGGGAATCTCGTATAGTCTAGTGGATAAAGCACTGTCTCTGGTTCAATTCAAGATTCCTAGCCCAAACTCAAAAAATTCCATATGACTCTTCAGTTTACATCTAACAAATTCCGATAATGTGATCATTAAATTAAATTTTCAAATATTTTTCAGTTAATATCATAGCGTTCTCACATGGAAATGCTGTGGCATGGCTGGCACCTACTCTTCCGCTCTTACAATCGGTGAATTCACCCTTAACAACTGGTGCCATCACGATCGAAGAAGCATCTTGGATAGGGAGTACTGTCTGCGCTGGAGGGTTAGTTGGGAGCTTAACATTTGGCTTTCTGGTCAATCAAATCGGAAGGAAAAAAAGCATGTATTTAATTGTCATTCCACATATAGTAAGTGATTATACATTTAAGAGAGCCGCTGCTTTGACGAAACCATTTGATTTTAGTGCTTCTGGCTGATTATCATGTTTGGAAGAGAAGTCTCTCATCTTTACATTGCACGCATATTAAGCGGCGTGACAGGCGGTGGAGCATTTCTTGTCATTCCTATTTATATATCGGATATAGCTGATAAAAGGTGAGAAATTAAACGTTAGTTTTCTGTTCAATTGGCTATTAATTAAAAAGTTTACTCTTAATTATAGTGGATAGAGCACTGGCTCTTAGTGCGTGGGGTAAATGGTTCGAGTTTCGATTCGGACGAGAGACCATACACAGAGCTTTGAGCTCACCTAACTCTGAATAAATAAGTAAGCTAATCAGGGGTAAAGTGAGTCGTGGAACTAATCACTCCGCCATCGTATTCTCATTAATTGCAAGTTTGTGAATGAAGTTTTCTACCATCTTCAGCCCCTAGACCCAAAAGGGGTTATCGTGGGATCACTGAACTTTCTCATCACCATTACGGCGAATGCGGATGCAGTACTCGGAAGTACAACTGTTTGTCTCAGTCTAACTGAAGATGGTTTATCTTATGAAAGGATACCTACATACATACACGATATGCATATCTTTATACTTAAACTTTGCACCCTTCTGCAGAAATTTGTTTACAAATATTCGAACAGTGTGATTTGTACCCATCCGTACGCGTGCATCTTGCCCATGGGCAAACCAAATAGTTTTGTAAATATTATCGGGGCCAGCACCAAACCTTTTTTCAAATATTTTGACTCGGTACGTAAAACCGACATCATTTCGAGCTGCATCGAGGTAAGACGAGACCCTCATAAACACCCCTATAAAACGCTCATTATATCCTCATAAAACAGGCGAGAGTTGACGAGGAAGCCATTTACATATTCGTGCTTGCCATGAAAAAAAAAACAGGCGTGAATAGACGAGGAGACCATTTACACTCTCACCTCGTTAACGTTTGCCATGTCTCGGGGAGAGTATAATTGAGGCTTTAGCTTTTCCTTACTGGTAGACCAATGGATATAGCTTTCTTATGCTGTTCTCTGAGCTTTTTGGCTCTAGGAACAACCTGGAAATTGGCTCCGAATGACTGGATTTGCTGTCCTCTAGCCCGAGCGACCGAGCTATCTGGATAGCCCCGGCCCCTCTTTATCTGGAAGCTACACGTACACGTTGTACTTTTAATTGTTTTCAATCTATCCTGTTTGTGGTTCAAACTGATGTTTGGATTATGTGGGGTTGGCGTAGTGCCAACAGTGCATCCCGACAGTTTAACTAGAACTTTTCTTTTGCGTCCTCAGTTTCCATTCAAGAGTAGATTTATACGGATGCAGACGGTTTTCGTTTTTTTTTTGTTTTGTTCCATGTAGCCTTGATAAAATCCTTGTAAGCAAGGCAAGTGCTCAAATACAGGGAGTGCTACTTTTACTTGGTTAATGGAACCATTGAATAGCTATGGCAATTCCCAAAAGAATTTAAGAAGCTGAGTTTTTTTTATTAAACTTACCCTTTTACAGTTTAATTCAAGTAGTTTCCGAAAAAAATATCGATTGGTAATTTTTATTGGTGAAACAAATGCGAGCTCTTTTTTTGTATATTAAACGATATCGCTGCCATTTTGGCTCAAATGTTATCTTTGAGCTCTTTTAAGGTCTTTGGTTTGTTGGTGTAAACGCTACTCTTCAAAAAAGAAGCCCGGAGAATTCAAATTTGGAGATCTTTTGGCCAGTCAGTACTGCCTTTTTTGACACCATTCACCGGAAACTTCCAAGACAGTGCATCGTTGAGCACGTAAAGTAGCATGTCGCACAATCTTGTTGGAACCGAAAGTCTTTTAAACCTTTTTCACGCATTTGTGATAGCAAAAACTGCGCCTACATCCACCGAAATCGATTGTCATTGACTGTCTCGCCAGCTCTGAAGTAGAATGGCCCAAGGATGGTTTTGAACCAAACACCGGCCAAAACAGTCGCTTTCTCATCGCGCAATGGTGTTTGGTGAATTATATAAGGATTATTGGTGCCCCAAAAGCGACAATTTTGTTTGTTGACCCTGCCAGGGAGTGTGAAATGAGCCTCGGATGCGAAAGCGATCTGTTCGTCTAGCGACTCACTGGCATTGATTACACGCAGTGACCTAAATGTATCCTGACCTATAGCGGCAACTAAATAAAGTTTGGTCTCAAGCAGTTTATATTACATTAAATATAACACATTTAATTTGCAAGTAGTGTAAAAAGTATTTTGTTTTGCAAGTAGTGTAAAATAAAGTATTTGTTATCGCTTACTACATATTTCTGCCACCTGTCATGTAAGTTGTGGATTCCTTTCGAGAAAAAACCGTTCATTTTTGTAGTAGTTGCTGAAATTTTGCATAGAATGTGTATGGGTTATTGATGAAAACAAATAGTAGTCAGAAGGAGCTAAGTCGGATGAGTACGGCGAGGGGGCAAAAGTTCCCAGCCAACGGCAGAAATGGTGTCTTCAACCACTTTCACTTTATACGATGGAGCGTTATCGTGTTGCGAGATTACTTTCTCGTGTCTTCTGGGCCATTCTGGTCGCTTTTCTATCAATTTATAGTTCAAACTGATCATTTGTTGTCTGTAGCGTTCGGTAGTCGCTATTTCACCTAATTTCCAAAGTTCTTTGTAGACGACACCATTCTGATCCCATCAAATACACAGTGTTTTCCTCTTTCCGAACCGATTCGGTCTTGCGATCGACGTTCATGCTTGTCCTGGCCAACTCATGATCTATGTCGTTTGGGGCTGCGATGAGTATACGACGGCTTTCGCGGTTTTTTTTTTTGGGTAACAAGAAAAGCAGTACGTGCCGAAAATGCTCTTTATTTGGCTCGAAACCCAACGTGAAAAAAGGTAACGTCATAGCAAAAAATGACAAAAGACTACACTGTGAACCAAAACTTGTTTTCAGCGCCATTTCGTAAAAAAATAAGCATTATTAGCCGGTATACTTAGTAAATTGTATTTAATTTTGTAGATACTCATAGAATACAAACAATTAAAAAATGTAGGTATGTAGTATGCCTTATAAATGTGCTTCCATTTTTTCAGAATTCGTGGAACTCTGGGATCGATTTACATGATGACTTTTAACTGTGGCATGTTATCCGGTTTCATTTTGGGATCATATATAAGCTACTCTCTTTTTCCTCGCGTCATCATTGGCCTTTCCATTTTTTACGTCATTGGCATATTTCCCTTGCCAGATACACCGCAGTATCTTATTCGAATCAATAAGGACGAAGAAGCGGAAATGGCGTTGAGATTCTACCGAAATTTTAAACCAGAAACGAAAGAGGTTTGCCAGGAATTTATCGAGCACTTCGCAAACTTGAAAAGCACAGTACGAGAAAATTTTGGAGTGAATGGTTTGAAATTATCATACAAAGATTTCCGTAAGTACTCCATACTTACTTTTGGTACATTTATAAAACTGATCGCATTTTTTGAAGAATTTTTGAAAGTTTTGTTTTTTTTCCACGTTCTATTCTCAGTTGAACCGGCTGCGATACGAGGACTATGTGCTAGCGCCGGCCTAATGTTCCTTAACCAATTCAGCGGCTTATTCGCATTGGTCAGCTATACGTCGAACATATTCCTCGCTTCCGGCTCCAACATGGACCCAAACACATGCACAGTGATTGTCGGTTCGGTTCAGCTGCTCGGGACTCTTTTCACGGCATATCTGGTGGATCGCATCGGTAGACGGTCTCTTCTTATAGCGTCCTGCCTGGGCGTAACAATTGGTTCATGCTGTTTAGGCGCATTCACATTCCTGAGTCTGAGCCACGATTTAAGCCATTTGAGTTGGCTTGCTGTGACGAGTGTTTCTTTCACCTTATTGCTGGGCTCATTTGGACTGATACCGTTACCCGTGGTAGTTATGACTGAAATCATGCCAGCAAAAGTAAGCTCATTAGTAGATTTTCAGTAGAAATGTCTAATTAATTTTTGATTAGGTAAAAACAGTAGCAATCACTTTTCTAACATGTGCATTGACGGTGATGGCTTTCGCCGTTTTAAAGATATATCCTGTGCTGATTGTGGACTTGGGATTGTATGGTGTTATGTGGATATCGGGTGGGATCACTGCAGTTGGAGCCGTGGTGATATTCTTCTTCTTGCCTGAAACTAAGGGCAAAAGCTTGGATATCAAGGAGGACTTATCCGCATAGCTGCTAATGTGAATTACATTAGCTGTAAATAGCTGTAAATTTGTGATAGACTTATCGAATAGTGTAGGTGATGAATTTCCAAGTTGAATATTTATATAATGTGCTGACATTTTATTGTGGATTGAATAAACTGATTTTGGTATTAAACTTATACTAGTATATTTTGGCGCCGAAATGGAATTGGAATATAAAACTCTTATATGATTCATTTTCTGTTGATATGTCGAAGACAAAACAAATGATATGATAAATAATATATGGTACAAGCAAAGCCCGCGTTTACTTTTCTATTGACTAAACTAATTAACCGAATTTCAAAAAATAAACACATAAATTGTTAAAGATTTCGGATTTAGCCCATAAGTTACTCTTTTAGTCATAACATATCATGTGTCTCCGCCCATTGCATATCTTCGTTGGTTTTCTCTCTTATTTGAGGCTAATCCAACTTTCTTATGAAAGAGACTATGATAAGAAAATTCAGTTTTCGAAAAAGAGAAACAAAAAAGGATTCTAATGGACATTAAAAACAGTGGGCGATCAAAATATGTTGATAATTTGGTTTTCCTGTACGAAATATTATGGTTGAATGTAATAATTGAAATATTTTTAAATGAAAAGAGATGATGGTGCTAAGCCCAAACCGTAGAGCCACCACTGGCACCCCATAACCAGAAGCATGATTGATCCAACTTAAACTCTGGTAGTCAAAAATTCACTACAACAAAAAAAAGCTAAATTCACAAGCGATAAAAAAAATGTTCAGTTGAGCAATCCAAAGTCCAGTAAAGAAGCCTGAAAAGCGCTGAGTTAGCAGAATTAATTCCTACATGAACAATTATGTCTCATAGAATTTGAATAAATTTACTCCAACCAAATGATGGCACAATCAAATGAAACATTTGTTTTGATTCATTCACTAAATAGAATACTTTAATTACACGCGTTCGTTTATATTTGTTTATGTGCAATCAACCAGAATAAGAATATTTACCTTAATTATGTGCTACACACTTTTACACACAGAAGCTATTGTTCATGCGACTTGTACATAATATGTTTGCATCGTAATAGATCAAATAAGATAGCTCTCGTCAGAATGATAGAAAATTTATCAATTACCAAATAGAAGATGCATGCTTTTAGCTAATCAGATCCAAGCGAAAAATTACAGTCCTATTCATCTAACTGCATAAATTTTAAATATCTTTCGTTGATTGTGTTAAACATACATAGTCTAACGCAACGTGCATCCATAGTGACATGTAGAAGCTGCGAACGCGTTAGGATTGTAGTTCACGGTTTCGTGAGAAAAAACGTTAAATTCCCAGACGGTTTTTTTTAGTGATGAGCGTAAAATAAGCATCAATTTTCGATTTTCAAGAAAATAAAATTAATTTTTTTTTCATTTGCTTTGCTATTCGGAAAATCTACAACAAAAATTGAATCATGTTTTTTGTCAGTTCAACTATCGAATCCTTACGGAAGTTTCAATATCAAATATTAGCAACGTTGGCAGGTTTGTAGCTAGTGATTTTGTTCAATTACATCTTAAGAATATACGGTCAGGCATCGAGCTCGGTGTAGTTGAGTTTGCGAGTGAAAATGCGTATGCATTGTAAAAAAGTGAAAGTAAAGAAAGTTTGAAAGGAAATATATTGCTCTGCTCTAGAGTTTCAGCATATTTTCTAACTCTAAGCATCCGTTGCTGGCAAATATTTTAATTCGTGTTTGTTGGGTTGAAAATGAATAAAAATACTAATTTAAATTTTATAGCCCAGAAAGTTGAGCTAAATGTTTAAATCCAAAAGAGGTAGGTTCAAATTAAATATAAATCCGTTCCTATTAGTGATAAAAATTAGTTTTGGTTATATTACACATTTATTTCGTTTAACGTATAACGCACAGCTCTTATGAAATTGATAGCCACCCCGAGTCCTTAATGAACTGAATGATTCTCTTCAAGCCGACCGACGCTACTTCGGTTAGACTTGCGAAGAAGTATGAGCCAAGGGACTGCTTCATTCTTCTAGTAAAGGCCGGGCAATCGCACAAGAGGTGAAAAACTATTTTCTCTTCTTCCTCGCATCTACGGCGCTAGAAAAAGTCGTTGCAAAAGGCACCCAGCCGCGCTGCATGCCTGTTAAACAAATAATGTTCAGTTAAAACAACCCCGGTCACGCGGAGGGACCCCTTCTTAAGGGGGAAAATACATGTAACTGCTAATAAAAAAAATCGATTTTTTTTATAACATTAAAATACATTAAAATTCTTATAAATCTGTACAGATGTACATTTACACTTGTATATTTTTATAATATACGAAGGTTATAATAAAAACTAATCGGCAAGATCCCTTATGATTTGGCGGGGGTCAGACTCCACTAATGCACGCAGCTCGCCGTTATCGATCGATGGTCCTGGGTGTCCACGTGGCTCACTTCCAAGGTCCATATCTCCGGATCGAAATTTTTCGAACCACCGCCGAGTGGTTCGTTCGCTAACTGTATCAGGCTCAAATGCGCTGTTGTATTCTTCGTTGCTTCCGTTGTGTTGTGCTCTAATTAAAATTCGTATAGTAAAAGTAGCCGTTTTTGATTCACTTCCATGTTCACTTTCTCTTTTTGTTTTTACGATCACTATGAAGTGCAAAACCGAAATGACTCCATAAACCAAGGTAGCAGTATTTATATTTCAATATGTCAGATCATTTGCGCCGCCTTGTGCCAACATAATACACTAAAATTGCAGCCAACTTTACGCCATTGCTAAATCGGCCATTTCATCTGCAGCAACCTAATATTTTATGGGTTTTATGGTTGCAATACCCATTTATTAAATATTATATCTTTAATCTTTTTTTCTAGTAAACATCATTGGTTTTTCGCATGGTCATGCAGTTGCTTGGGTGGCACCCACATTACCGGTACTTCTATCAGATGTTTCACCTCTGCTAACGGGGCCCATTACCATAGAAGAAGCTTCCTGGATCGGAGCGATAGTGTGTATTGGAGGTTTTGTTGGAACTCTAGTGTTTGGAGCGATAGCCAATCAAATAGGATGTAAGAAATCGATGTACCTGATAACTGTACCACATTTAGTAAGTGATTTTATCAACAAAAATGAAAATTGGTGTGAAAATTTGGTAGGATTTTGTATAAAATTAATTTGATATCAATCAGAAAATGCTTCTAAATAGTTATTTCGAGTTCAAGTTGATTTCTAATAACAAAAAGAAAATTACCAGTCCGTATTATTTCTATTGTCTAATTTACTGCGCCTATCCACGAAATGGTTCATCGCAACCTACGGAGCCTGATTCCGTCATTATTTGGGAAGACTTTGGTGAAAAAGACACATTGCAAAAGGTTTTGTTAGTTGGTAGCAGTACTGCCAATTTTTTTCGTTGCAGTTATTGGTAGTTACAGTTTTCGATTGATTGAGACTCTAGATTGATCAATGATTTGATTTTTTTAAAGTTATGTTATGATGCTCTTTGTTGTGCTGCTATTCGTTTTTTTTTCAACGTTGAACTGGTTTGCTAGATAGTTTTCGAAAACGTCTCTTCGCATGAAGTTTGTGACTATTTTCATGAAGGACGTTTTATAGTGTAAACGTCGTCATAATTTATTTAACTGAATATGAAAGTTATCACTCATTTTCACTTCAGTATTTTGGCTAACTTTTTCTTAAGAAAAATTAAACCCAAACAGGACGCAGGGATATAAGTTTCTCTGTCGTAGGCTTTTGTTGATGTTGAACAGCATCGATAAAAATGCTGCTGCCTAAATCTGACTTCATCAATCTAATCAGTTTGGGTTGGGTACTTTCTGACTGAATAGGGACATAAAGTTTAACAAAAGAGCACATAACACCTTATAGATAGGATACATCAACGTGATACATCTCTAAATGCTGCACTAAGTGTTTCATCTGTTATTGCGTACGACGCAGATTAGACCGCTTGAAAATTTTTCGCGAGCCAGTTAGACAGATGAGGGTAGTCTGATAGCAAATGCTCATGACATGACCGGCCAGATTCAAAAATATACTACCTTACTCTTCAATGTGGGAATATTGCCGCCAGCTTTGCGGGCTTACAGACTGACTGACTATAATAAAAACGAAATTGATTTTTTGTTTTAGGTGTTCTATGTTAGGTGTACTGATCAGGAGTAAAGTGAGCCGTGGAACTAATCACTCCACACTCGTATTCACATTGATTGTAAATTTGTAATGAAGCTCTCTCTACCAGCTTCAACCCACAGAAACATTACTTTACCCATTTTATAACAAAAGCCACCTTCAATTTCGATCACAATCGTATGTGGAGTTAGCTTAGGACATGTTTGGACATTTTTTATCAGCTACTTCTAATCCAGTGCCAGAAGAGATTATTGAGGTTCAAAAGAAGAGATTCATTAGAGTTTTGCTCATTAAAGTACGAAAACAATTTAATAGCTCAAGGGTGATAGAGTGCTACTTTTTCTGTTTATGGTTAAATTCAAATTACTACTGGCGTATCGCTTTAGAGAGCTTATAGTGGTTGGAAGCCATCTTTATCTAACTCTTAAACAAAATTTCTTCAAGCTTGGGAGCAAAACATGGAGAGGAATTTATCAGAAGCTACTTATCTATAACAATCGGTACTCTTGTCTGAATTCAAAATATTCATATAGCTAAGTTCTTATTGACCCATAGCTTTTCAGCGTAAATCACCTAATTTGATTAGTGATTATGATTTATAATATTTTCAGGCTTTTTGGCTCATGTTGATGTTCGGAACAACAGTTCCACATCTATATGTTGCTCGGATTCTAAGCGGAATAACGGGTGGTGCAGCATTCGTTGCTATCCCTACATTTGTGGCTGACATAGCGGACAACAAGTGAGTTAAATGTCGTTTGTGGCTTTAGCTAGACTTAGGCAAATTGTATGACGCATCTTTCTAGAATCCGTGGAACTCTTGGAGCGATGCTTGGGATATGTTTCAATGGCGGAATACTCTCTGGTTTCATATTTGCATCATATTTAACTTACAGTCTGTTTCCACGCGTCATAGTCGGGCTTTCGATATTTTCCATCATTTCAATATACTGCTTACCGGATACTCCACAATATTTGCTTCGTGCCAAAAGGTATGATGAAGCCGAAAGTGCCTTGAGATTTTACAGGAATTTCAAAGTTGGGTCTGCCTCGAAAGAGGAATGTCAAGAATTTAACGAACATTTGGCTAACCTAAAAAACAGTATTCATGGAGATATTAACAATAAACGCGTGAAGTTGTCATATCGGGACTTCAGTAAGTACAAATGTTGATATTACATATATATTTATGAACATTGAGGGCGATCAGTAATAGAAAATATGTAAGATTCACGTCTATAGCTAAATATTGAATAAACTTGGAAGCTGCATCAATTCATACTGATATCAAATCAGTCAAAATCGTTGATTTCTCGGCAATAGGTTCTTTTGTTTACAAAACAACTTCCAAAAAACATAGTTCAAACGTTTTAAGTTTTATTTAAGTTTCAAACGAACTTTACTACAAAAGCCTGCAATTGGGGGGGTATGTAGTTTTGTTAAAGATAGCAGCACTTATTAAGCTCCGAGTGATGAGATTCTCTTGAACAGTACTAAAATAGATTTCCATTATTTAAACAAAGCATAACTTTAGTAATATGTCTATCACGTATTTGTTATTTTTTCATTGTTATAAATATATATCCATACAAACAATTTCAGTAAAACCTTCAGCTGTAAAAGGATTATGCATTGGCTTAAGCTTATTACTCCTACATCAGTTTAGTGGACTATACGCATTGGTCAGTTACACGTCCAACATTTTCCAAATGTCTGGATCGAATCTAGATCCCAACACATGTACGATTATCATTGGAACGATTCAGCTTATCGGGACCTTACTGAGTGCTAACTTTGTGGATCGAATCGGAAGAAGGATATTGCTTATCTCATCCTGCCTAGGAGTGGCCATCGGATCAATCATTCTTGGGATTTTCTCATATCTCAGTCTTAGCCAGGATTTAACTAGCATCAGTTGGTTGGCGGTCACTAGCATGTCGTTTACAATTCTTTTGGGCTCCGTTGGACTTATGCCACTACCAATTGTGGTATTGACCGAAATCATACCGCAAAAGGTATTTATTTTACAGTTGGTATTCTTCTTATGGCATTCATATTGTTTTGTATTTTAGATTAAAGATATTGCTGTCACATTTTGCATGGCTATTCTAATGATAATGTCTTTCGTGGTTTTGAAAGTGTATCCGATACTAATGGTGAGCTTGGGAATCGCCGGTGTTATGTGGATATCTAGTGGAATAACTATTGTTGGCGCTTTGGCGATTTTTTTCTTATTACCCGAAACAAAAGGGAAAATCTTAGAAATAAGCGAGGATTAATCAAGAACGGTACTGCTTGTTTTATTTAATAATCTAAATTTAACAAGCCATGAGAATATACATTGCAATAATATTATTTTTTAGCAAATATATTCGGAGTTTAATAGATAATTTTTATATTTTGGCCCTAAATTACAAATACTACTACGAGAATTTCTGAGGAAATATTTTCATACCTAACTTTTTATATATTTATGTTGTTTCAAAAAATAAACGAATTGAACTTAATTCAGCAAACAACTTGAGCAATTTACATTTTATCATCTATTGTTTACTTTATCGTCTGTGCTAACGTTTCTATTGATAAGATGTTCCTTGCTCTTGATTTAGTTATTATAATTACAATTCACCTCAGACTAAGATATGATATATGACTAGGGATTCCAATCCCGAACCATATTTTCAATCCCGGGATTACGGGATTAAAAAATCTCAAATCCCGGGATCCCGGGATCCCGGGATTTGAAATTCAAAATACAACACAACAAAATAAGTCAAGTTTCTGGTAAACAGATTATATAATTTGCCATCATTTCAAAACTACAACAATAAGTGAGCTCAACACTGTATAAAAAATTGCATTATTACTAATTTATATTATTGATGCAAATAAAAACAATAATTTTAAGTATCCAAAACGTTGACAGTATGATGACAGATATTAAAAATTACATCTATTACAAATTACAACGAAAAATCACGACCAGAAACCACAACAACAAAACACAACTCTTAGAATTGAGATACATAATAAAGTAACATATAAAAAATTCGGCCAAAGTTCATTGGGTTTTTCGGAAGTAAGATTGAAGCAATAGCAAAGCATCTAAAGTATCGTCTCCAAGCCTGCTTCTACATTTATTCCCGATGTTGGACACCGCGGAAACGGTCGAGAAATATTGGTACGCCTGCTCCAAACTATGCAAGTGCCACCACTTTCGAAAAGATTCATTTCTTTTGCAATGGTTTTAATTAGATTAGTTTCTTGCGGCATTTCATGATTGATTATTTCATACTTTTGCAGCTCTTATTGTAGCGTTAATTGACGACTACCTTGTTCTGATCAATATGGGTATCTACTGGGTTCTCTTCATTTCTTTGGCTACCAAGCATAGGGTTCAGCATCTAGATCATTGAAGTATTTTTTTTAATATTTGCGTTGCTTGGTTTCAGAAACAGAGATTTTATTTCACTTGGTAAATTTTCGCTGGCACAATGTGGATTCTGGAGATAGCTTAGCATACCAGATAGCTCGGTACACTGACGCTCTTTTGTTCGGTCCAATATTGCAATTTTCATAGCATTCAGAAGAATAGACCGTTTTTCTCCTAACAGCCTAAATACAAATCTTGATGAAGTATTAACACTGCATAAATTTGCAAGTCTGCGACTAAAGGCCGCCACAGCCAATTTTACAGGGAGTAAAACTTCAATAATTTTCTGAATCGAATCAAACTCTGTTGCTTCTAATTGCTCTGAATATTGCAGGCCTATTAATGTATTCTATTTTTCAAAATGGGAAACTATTCGAGCATTGTCAAGAGACTATTTCATCTTGTTTTACAATCCATTTAAAGGAGACAGTTAAATGCCTTGCTCGGATCCGACATAGTTTTAAAGATCGTTATTATTTTTCGTTGGGGCTTTTTTAAAATATAAAACTACCTAACGAACTTTCTTTATGCATGCGCTGATGTCCTTCGTCTGATCTAGCGTGTCTTGCAAGCGACCGGTTTCAACGTAGTTAGCTGATTCAGGACCATCCAAATCTTCGTGGTCGTCGTTCAGACTATCAGCTGCTTCATCAACTCTTTAATCTGGAATGGACCTCATATTATAGCGAACATCGCAAACTGCCAAGTGGATGCTATGCGCCAAACAAATATGTTGCTCTGTACCAACTAGTCTGCCTACTTTTCGCATTTCGTTTGACCCATCAGTTACGATGGTAACAATGTCTTTCCCTAGAGAAACATTAAACTCATATCTAGGTAGTTTCCAGCTGTCATTGATATTCTTACTCGCACCAAGCTCCAGTAAGAATTTACTAAGTAGATGTTTATATTTATATAGCGCCTATTTGCAGTCAAGGTCCATTAATCAAACATCAAACTGAACCGTTCACCTGAGATACTAGCCTGTTATATCTTATTTTTTATTATTTTCTTTATCCTGCTTGCATAGCCAACAACCTTTTTTTGATTGTTGTTAAGGATTTTGGTAAATCTGTGTATGCATTCGCTGGTATTGATTTCCTCAAATCATTCGATGTAACGAATGCACTAAATGTGAAACAGTCCATACTTATTTATTTACAAACCCCTTTGTATTCTCTTGTTAACTGTTACATCGGTTTGTTTTGCTCTATTCTTTACGCATTTTGATGTGAGCTAATTGTTTTCTCATAAATATGGATTCTATTTGCACTTTTCGAGTCTAGCTGTAACTTGATTGCCGATAATGCTTGACTCCCGGCCCCGAAATCCCAGCCAATTTCTGATCCCGAAAATCCCGGGATTAAAGCTCATCAATCCCGGGATTTTCGGGACCAGAAATTGGCCGGGATCCCGGGATCCGGGATCCCGGGATTGGATTCGCTATATATGACCGAAGACCAGTGCGCAAAAGCAGATACTAGAGTAGTATGGCGGAATGTTGTTCCACATGCATAGTACCGTTTATAGAATCACAAAAGGCGTGTTGTTTTGCTCCCCCTATCCATAACAGAACAGACGCATTGGAAACAACAACAACTCCTGTGCCAGTGAATTCACTGGAACAGGAGTTGTTGTTGTTTTCAATGCGTCTGTTCCAGTGGCGTGGCGTTCATGGAAGCAAGGGAAGCATTGCTTCCCTTACATTTGGCTAACATAAATTGTAAATTATCAAAATAATGAATTTTGTTTAAGAATCGACAAAAACAGGTACCAAAATTCGAAGAGGTTTAGTACGTATGTATAATCCCAAGTAAAATATGCAGCAAACCCACTTTTTTATTAGTTTCAGGTGTTATCTGTGGTATAATATAAGGATGATTGAAAACATAAATTTATTTATCCAGATTTTGTTAGCTGAAGTGAAAGCACCAGCTTTAGCAAAGGACCTTGTTTGTAACGACCGTTTGTCAGAACCGGAAAAACTTTCGAAATCTTCAACCGATCGGACTGAAAAATTTCAGCGATAATAATGGTAAATAGTTAAATTCAAAAACGTATTGAAACTCAATGCATGCAATCATTGGACTACAGCTGCAATGACAAAAGTAAAACATTGGGGACCCATAAGGACACTGTGGAAAAATTATGCAACGACGAAGAAGAAAATATGGACGATATGAAAAGAAATTGTCGACGTCGGTATTTTAAAAAAGAAAGATTCCAACATTGGCTGAAAATAAAGCAGGCGTAGGAATGGAATCAGTGACGAAACGGCTTAACAACTCCCCGGAGGCCGCTAAAAAAGTGTCGAGGCGAACCGTTCAGCGATACATTCGATCAACTAACTGGGGGCACCAAGTTTACAGACATCGCATAAAACCCTTACTTTCCAATAAGGACGTTCGAGACTGGCGGAACTTTTGTCAAAATCTGAAAAACTTTTACGGACTAGTCGTGGATTCAACTGCATCCAATACCTAATCGACAGAATAGGACAGTGAGAACCAGCGATCCCGTAAATATTCGCTTAGGACAGACCCCGAAATACAGCTTAAAAGTCATGGTGCCAATATAATTTTATTGAACAAGGAATGCTTGTTAGTGGAGAAAATGACAGGCAAACAATATTCTCCTGGTTTTTGCACAATGTCTTAATCACAATCAATTAATGGACAGAAAGGAAGTGATTTGGCGCAAGATGGAGTCAAGAAGCATAGACTTTGAAAACTTATGAGGCAATTTATGTGCACTTTTCTAATTTGTGGGTTCATTGGTCTGGTAATTCCCTGATTTAAACACCATTGAAAATGCGTGGTTCAGATTTAAGGATAGTGTCTTCAGAGATCACAGACCAAAAAATAGGCAAAAGCTGATTCGACACATACGAGTTGAGTGGAACGCAATTTCGATAGAGTACCCAAGAAAGCGGACCTTAGCCTGTATAGAAAACGAAGGAAGGCATACTTCACACAAATTACATATTATGTTACCTAATGTGTATTATGTTACATATTATGTTACCTAATTATAATATTAAAACAATACCTTTTCATTAAAATATTATACAAGAAATACTAAGGGCAGAAACTTTTGCGCCACCATGTAGAAGCGAACTTATTTATGTTGCTATTTATTTGCCTCAATTTCTTCACTTTCCAGTATTCTGAAGTAGGGCGGGTGTATGCTTATTGGTTACCGTTTGCGTGGTGGTTCGGCTAGGAAAGACCATTATCTTTTGCTCCTCTTCGTTTTCTGCATTCAACCAACCATCGGATTATTTATCGAAATATTGGATACAAGGAAGGATAAATAATCCGACCTCCTTCGAAATATTGGATACAAGGAAGGATAAAGAAACCGACCTACCTGGAGAAATACATATTACTACTCACTACTTTCTTTCCGTGCAAAATGTTGTATAGGGTAATAGCTTCATCGCATCTTTTGATAGATGTTTTGTGGCGGGGAATAGTTTAAATAAATAAAATAAAACTTATTCATTTCAAGTGTGAAATGAATGACAGTAAGCCAAGTGAACTTAAAACGTAGATCCATTTAAATTAACTAAACATCGTATTTCAGGCAAGTATCCACTAGAACACGGAAACTTCAAAATCAAATAACTACGAGTTATTTTACTACTCAACTTTTTGATTTTGATTTTTATGAGTTAAAGAGATAATTGCGTATATTTTAGAATAGAAAGCTGTACCATATTAAACACAAAGTACAAGCCCCTTATCAACGGCGTGTAATTTGCTAATATATAGAGTAGAAAACTAACAATGGCGTTTGCGTTTTACTCATATCATTTAGATTAGATGACGTTGGTTGATAGATTCGGCTGCCTCTACTGCGATGTAAACAATAAGATTTACGAAGATCCACAAGAACCTGTCAGGCATATCAAACAAACTAATGTTTCATTTATTCAAATATTCGAATGACGGTCCATGGGCATATTTGCGAATTCTAAGTTGGTAAGTATCGCGTCAGTTAAGTGTGATTTTAGACTTAGGACGGTCAATTAAGTTAATGTAGCAGTTTTTGTACCTGGTTTAAACTAATAGATCTCAAGATGATATTTAACATGAACATTAGTTTTCCATTATTCGGAAAATACAGAAATCAATTGCTGTCGGTTTTGTGTGGTGAGTGAAAAGCATTAGAAAAATACGTAAAATTATATTGATCTTGTTAGGATATATTTTTTAAGGCATCTATTGTTTAGTTACTTTGCGGGGTTGGAATAGTCCGTTGCATAAAATTTGCTTATATAGTGGTAGTGCTTCTATATAAGAGACGCGCCAGTTTTCCGCAATAGTATTTTCGCGATTGGCTTTTTTTCTTGTAATGCGTTTTAGTATTTAACAACTGTTTGAGTTTAGTCGACTGATCAAAATTCAAGCATAATTTGAAAGAGATATGTGCTTTCGTGTTTTAAAGCAAGTAATTTTGTTGATTAAGATTTTCAAAATTTCCATACGCATGATTGAATATGAACTTATGCTTAAAATTGTCCAAATCGTGCATAACCTGTGAGTAGTAAGAGTCATTCCATATTTTTCGCTTACATTTAAGCAGACTATTTTGAAAGTATTAACGAATTTGCGTTTGAAGAAATGGGAGCAGCTATTTTGTGAGCTGTGTTACTATTTATTTTGTGTATTACTATTTATTCAAACAAGGAACAATTTACATATACAATACCAAACAAAATTGAAAACAAATGTGCATAAAAATTTTTATAAGCAACAAATAAATAATAAAAAATAAAACAAATAAATAAAACATTGACATACAGCTTAAGATTATGGGTAACGGATGGGCTGGAAAGGAGAGAATTTGAAATATAAATTGCAAGTCGTTGAGGGATACAGATTGCTTATGCTGTTGAATATACCAGCATTTATTTATCGGCTCATAAGCTGCGTATGAAGTGGAATGTGGTTGTTCCTTTAGTAAACGAGTGCACCTGGTGTTCCTTACAGAGATATTTATCATCATTTTACTCTTCAGAAATTCAACTATAATAACGCCTCTAATGACGTCAAATGTGAAGCAGACCGAACTCATCATTCTTCTGTATGCAAGCGTCAATAAGTTTAGATGACCTAGTCGAAACTCATAAGGGGGAGGCTATTAAAATCGTAAGTGTTGTATAGTTCTCTTAAGGCGAAAAGTAAGAATTGCTTTTGTATGGATTCGAGTCTGTTACTGTGAGTTTTAAAAGCATGATTCCAGCTAATGCAAGCAAAAGTATTCGAGAATAGGGCGTACAAGTGAAGCGTATAATGATTTGTGACCCACAGGTTCCAAAATCACTTAGCCTGCCTTTTGATGAAGCAATTTGTTTGCACGGGAATACATTAAATCATAATGTAGGTTAGGTTAGGTTAGGTTAAAGTGGCTGCCGGTCCACAGAGGTCTGCCGATCGGCACACATAGGCATAAAAGAGGCCCGTTGTGATGCCACAATCATTTGTGACTCTCTCCTACTCACTGAATTCGGGAAACCATCTGCTTCCCTTAACAAATCGCATTATCCCCTTTAAATTGTCCAGGGATAACTCGGTCAGGTTTGAGAGAAAGGGAGCACCAATTGCCACCAACCCTCTCCTTGCCAGCACCGGGCACTGACATAAAAGGTGGACGACGGACTCCTCTTCATCCTCAGAGCCACAACTCCGACAGAAATCGTTAAACTGCACTCCCAATCGTTGTGAACTTCGAGTTAAGCCTAAAAGCTGCCTGGTGCGCATCCATGGATACCCAGGACTGCCTTGCTATTGCACAGGATGATTCATCTGCCCAGGACCTGGATGGCCAGTTTGACCGATGTCATCGGTATACCTATTGAGAGGGAGCAGGAGACCCTGGCAACAAGATTCCAAGCTTTGCTAGCTCATCGGCCTCACAGTTGCCCTGAAAACCCCTATGTCCAGGTACCCAAATCAACTGTACAACCGAATGTCTCGACATCTCCCTAAGAGATGCACGGCATTTAGCAACAATCATGGCCATTGTACAAGGACCAGCGAGGGATTTAATAGATTGGATTGGCTATCTGTGAAAATGCCAATATTAACCCCGAATATTCGATTACACAGAAGCCAGTCAATTGCCTGTAAAATAGCCGCAACCTCCGACTGAAAGACACTACAATGGTCTGGTAGACGGAAGGGCAGCTTGAGATTCAGCTTATCTGAGTATACACCACGTCCAACTCTATTGTTTAGCTTTGAGCCGTTAGTGTACAAATGGATAAGCCCACTTTCGAGGGCGACACCATCACGCCATTCATCCCTACTAGGAATGCGAGTTGTGAACTCCAAATCTAGTACACCCGCTGGAGCGGGAACTCCCTCGACCAAAATCCTCGCATGGCCGAATTCTGTTCTATTCCATGCCGAGATAAAATTCAGTCTCACAGCAGCAAGATTAGCTTGCTGTAAGATAAGTAGATTGGTTGGCAGCCAATGAAGTAACACGAATAGTGTCTTAGTAGGGGTGGTGCGGAGCGCACCAGTTACAAGTAGTGCAGCCATTCTCCGCACTTTTTCAAGCTGCTGTTTGCAGGTAGCCTTAATAGCACCCTGCCACCAGAACACCACCCCAATGTAAGATAATGTATAATATAAGATAATATAATGTAAGATGAAGCGGATTTCTTCATCCAAGATAACACCGAGGTGAACAACATTATCAACTCGAGCTAACAACTGTTTGTCGACGAAGTAAAAAACTTATAGCCTGACATGTGAATGCCATGTCAATGTTGAGAAAGAACTTGTTTTTATTGCACCAATGATCAAGTGAATCAAGCCTAGATTGGAAAAAGACTGCACCAGATTTAAATTCAATGATTTGATAAGCTTTGAGATCGTCCTCATAAAGCAGATGAGGTGTATAGGCTAGGACATCAGATAGGTCAGAAATAAATATATTAAAAACGAGTGGGCCAAGATGGCTAGTTTGTGGTACACCAGAGGTAGCAGAAACATTTTTCGACAAAAATCCTTGAAATTTTACAAATTGTGCTAGCTAGCTAAGTAAAGATCCGGCAAGTTCGAATTTCTGAAGCTTTAGAATTAAGTTAGAATGGTCAACTCTGTCAAACACCTTACTGAAGTCAGTGTGTACTGCGTCAATTCGGTATTCGTTCTCCATTTTACACAAAACGTCTGAGATCAGGTCTGTGAATTTCGTGGTAGTCGAGCGAATTTTTTTAAAGCCATGCTGTTGCTTGTGCAGGCAGCAGTCAACAAGTGGGGCAAGTTTATCGCAGACAATGTTTTCAAAAAGTTTCGTAATTGAAGATAAAATCGCAACGCCCATATAATTTCTGATACAGTGCCTGTAATAATTTTTGAATATGGGTGAGACATACGAAAGTTTCCAACAGGATGGTAAAACTCCAGACAAAAGTGATATATTAAAAAAAATATGCAAGGAAGTTATAAACTGCTCTACACACTTGCGCAAGAAAATTGGAGGAACAGGATCAGGCCCACTACCTTTGCTGCAATCGAGTTCTGAAATAGCTTTACGTATTTCGTAACGTGCAGTTTTTAAGTGGTTGACAAAAGCTGTTTGAGCTGAATGAGATAAAGAAAGGTGTGAGTTTGATGGATCTGGTGCATTAAAAACTTTCTGGAAACTATCTGCGAATAAATCACATACCTTTTTACAAGAAGAAGAAGTGATATTAGCAAGGAACATCGACGATGGATAACCAAAAGTTTTTCGCTTCACATTAACAAAATCAAAGAATTTTTTAGGGTCGCGGATTATATTTTCGCCGTTTGTGTTAATGTTAGTGTTATAAGCCTCATGAGACTTTGCTAAAAACTGCTTAGCAACTTCATTATATTCTTCTTGAATCACACGGTTAACATCAATAGGCGTTTTTTTTTTTGCTCCTCTATCCAGCAGAGAATAGAGTATACGCTTTGGAAACAACACTCCTGTACCAGTGAATTCACTAGTACAGAAATTCTATTCCTCATTTGTAGTTCACGTGCTGAAATATAGAATGTGCTGATAGAAAAAAGAAAAGCTCATGAGAAGTTGTCTTTTTTGCTGTGAAGTGGCTTTGGGTTTTTCATGGTTATGTTGAATGTTTTGGTAGTTAGGAAATTAAAAGAAGTAATTTTCTGTTAGTTCTTTTTCTATTTTCTATCGATTATGGTAGTGTATGCTCATTATTTTCTCCCTTTATTTTCAGCTGTTGTATGCTACCACAGCAAATACAGCAATCTATGTCAGTCTTAGCGAATGCACTGCTGTTTTATACTAGATCGTTGTTTTTGCGGCATAGTTATATTCTGTTCTGTATCGGAGCAAAAAAACACGCCTAATATTGTCTCTAACCTACTTATACAGTTTGTTCCTCCGATTTCGCATATGCCTAAGCTCCTTATCAAGCCATGGCTCAGACAACCTTTTCTTCGCTTCTCAGTGACTAACTGCCAAGATTCACCCCAGAGCTGTGTATAATACCTAAGGTATTTCTAGAATGATCTAGACACCGCCAGATATGCTACTCCGTGCTATTTCATTCGATTGAATGTTCAGGACTACTCTCATCCTGCGGACATTTGCTCGTCCCTGTATGTTGCGTTTCTTGGATACTAGATGTTTCTTATTGGTGTTTTTATGGTTTTTTTTCTGTTAGATTCTTTCCATTCGATGAATAAGGTGCAATCCTCTAGAATGTTTTCTATAGTGATGGTGCGGATCGATTTCTTCCGATACCTCCGGCATTGCTAATGTGAAATATGTGGATGCTCATGTAACAATATTGTTACATGTCCAAAAATTGTTCGGTCAACTGTCCGAAAAATTCGCATAAAGACCAATACATTCATTAACGAAAACAATAGAATGCTCTCAAATAATAAACATTAACAACTGAGACAAATGTATGGGTCAAATCTAGTAGTATGAATGTGATTTAACCTCAAATCAATCAGCTGTACGAAATTACGCAATTTCCGCTACATCAGGTATTTGTAAGCGAAACATATTGATCATAAATACTATCATTTTTTGCAGCCAATATTGCAGCTATAGCTCATGGAGCTGGAATCGGATGGCTCTCACCGACAATTCTCGTCTTACAGTCATCCAACACACCACTTAATACAGGGATTCTGAGTGTCGATCAGGCATCATGGCTGGGATCGCTACTCTGCGTAGGTGGTCTGACTGGCAACCTCGGATTTGGTTTGATCGCTAACCACTACGGCAGACGACTGGCTCTTGCTTTGATCCCTTTTCCTCAAATCGTAAGGTGGAATTGGAGCAAATAAGAAAACCGACTCTTATGATTCTTTTTGCAGTGCTTCTGGATAATAGTAACATTTGTCAAAGACATTAACTATTTGTACATGGGACGAGTACTTGCTGGCATGACCGGTGGCGGATGCTTCGTGACGATACCTCTTTTTGTATCCGACGTTGCTAGCAAAGAGTAAGTACTTTTTTGCTGATTTCAGCAGAGAATGGTTAAAATTGGTCGAATTCTGTCTTGCAGAGTCCGCGGCAGCTTGGGATCCATAATGATGCTGACGGTGAACTGCGGTACTTTGCTGGGATACATCGTCGGCTCATACCTTCCATACGAGGTCGTGCCAAAGGTCATAATCGTTTTGCCGATTATTCATTTTTGTTTAATCCTCTTCTTCCCGGAGACACCGCAGTTTCTCCTACTAAAAGGAAAGGAAACTAGCGCGAAAAAATCACTCTGTTTCTATCGCAACCTCGATCCCAAAAGCACCGACAAAACCACTACACAGCAAATAGAAAAGGAGATGGATGAGATCAAAAGTGTGATGGGAAGTTCGCCAACAGAGAAGGCCACTTTGAAAGACTTCTGTAAGAATACTCTCTTAATGTAAATCATTTTTTTTAATTTACTCGTGTCAAACGCTCATTTCAGTTGCGAAAGATGTAATCAAGAGCATGTTTCTTGGGTTTGGATTGGTAGGAGTGAATATTTTCAGTGGCATCTTCCTTATTGTCAACTACAATGCGCTAATATTCAGAGAAGCAGGAATCGACATTGCCCCGAATGATGCAGCTATTGTTGTGGCGGTATCTCAAATTATAGCGATCTATGTATCAACGCTTATTGTTGATCGATTCCGGCGAAAAGTTCTGCTGATTGTCACCACGACACTGTCTTCTTTATCTCTGCTCCTTGTGGGCACTTCAACTTATATTCTAATCACTTACAAATTTCTGGCTTTATCATGGATACCAGTTATAGGTGTTTCGCTAACTGTATTTTCTGCATGCTGCGGTTATATTCCATTGACATTTGTGGTGATGAATGAAGTTATACCACGAAAGGTAGGTTGAAATAAACTATAATTGTGTTTTAAATATTTGAATAGAAATCGAAATTACATATTACTCAGCTGATGCTACAACTTAAATCATTTTGCTCTTAAAGACTACGATATTCAAAAATAATTATATATTTGTGTCTAAAAAGACAGAACCAATGAAAATACATACTTAAACTTAGCAATAATTGGGATAATTCTCCTATGATTTTAGGTACGACCGATCATCGCGAGTATTTGCAATGCGGCTTTAAACGTATTCGCATTCACCTCCCTCAAACTAATGCCACTATTGATTGCATATGCAGGAGTTTACACCGTTATGTGGATCTGCTCTGCCATGTGCTTGCTCGGTGTTTTATTTAACGCAATTTTCGTTCCAGAGACAAGTGGAAAAGTTATCTGATACTAGCGAATATAAACAAATATCATCACAGATAATTTTAATTGTATATATACTATGTAAATATTTCAACTTTTTATGTATTAGAATAAGCCAACAAAAAAATTAAATTTTTTATAAATGAAAATAAAATTCCGGCAGTTTACAAATAAAAGATTCGGAGCCTGTGATAGCTAAGATCGCCATTCTTGCGTAACTTTATTTGCTCGTATTTTTAAATTGGCTTATAATTAGCTCTATCTAGAATATTTCTAGAACATATCTAGAACATTTTCAAAAGTTGGGAAATTAGAGAAATGTTTGAAATCAAAAAGTAAGATGAAAAGGTATAACTAACCGGCTTAAGATATTTCAGATTCCAACAGGTTCGCTACTCGAAATAGTTTTTTGGTCAATACTTACTGGTAGAAAGGGTTGTGATGGGAGATACGCACTTACGACACTGACGAATTGAAATTCAAATCTAATCCGTCTAGTATATTCTTCCGAAGTAATACAACGCAAAGAGCTAAAAAACTAAAAAACCGCAAAGACCTGTGTGTTAGACTCTAAAGATGGGCTTGCATTAGTGATACGCGATTGCGAGATGTTTGCCTCAATTGTTAAACAATATGCAGACATCTCGATGGTTTTGTCCTCGATTCGATGGTTAGTTTTCATTGTTAGCAATGAAATTACCAGGTGTGCTACAAGGTTTCCTAACGGACCAATAGGTTTTCCGAGAGAGCAATAGGGAAGATTGAAATATACCATTTACAAGTCAAATTCACGATTTTGCAAGTCAATTTAACCCTTTTGCAATTCAATTTAACACTTTTGCAAATCAGTTTAACGCTTTAGGAATGATGATATTAGTTAACTTCGAGTGTACCAAATGAACATAGAGAAAATTAAGAAACGACGAATGTGAGTGATTGTTTTATTGTCTAATCAAACTTATTCTTAATTTTACTACTAACTATATTTATTGCTGCGCTCTTAATGTGAATTAATGTAATTCATGTCCAGCCGCAGCAAATGGGAGTTGGAGCATCATGTCCAGAAAGAAGTTTTGTGCAGTCTGATGGTGTGATATTATTGATACCTGCTGCAATTAAATTTGGCAGGGAATACTCCTGTGAGTCTTGCCTAGAGCTTCCCGCACAAAGCCCTTTACTTTTGAAAATACTTTTACAATTGGGCGGAGCATCGGAAAATATGGCGGCAGAAACACCGGAAGCAATCCCACCGACTGCACAATTTCTTGGACCTCTCGACCCTTGTGGATCTTAGCATTATCCATTATAACTAATGACTCTTGCCAAGAGGCGCCGAGTTTTGCCATCAATTCCCGCATGAAACAACAGAATCGCTCAGCGTTACACGTCGAATTAGTCAATACTTTACTGTGTATGACCTCCTCCTTGCTCATAGCAGCTATCAAGGTCACATTGCGGCCTCGAACTGTTGAAATTACCACGCGGGCACGTATATTTTTTTGAGAACGTGGTTGCCGTCGACGAAGATCAGGGTTGAATCCCTACTCATCTATGAAAATCATGTTTTGACGGGTTTGCTGGCATCTTGCCGACAGATCGATATCGTATTCTTTCTTTCCGTAGTTCGATTGTGCGAGTAATGTTTACTCTATCCATCTCAAAGTATGCTAGCTTTAACGTGATTTTCAATTTGGTGAACCCGTTGCTAACATTAAATCCTTCTTGCGCAAGCTGTTGCTTAATAGTCTTGATGGTTATATTAGGGTTTCGCTCAACACATACGTCGATTTTTTGGAGCACTTCTTCCGTCAACTTTTTTTGTCGTGAATATGGGAGACTGAAGTGATCGCAGACGATTGTCGCAGAAGCATCATCTGTCCCTTACATAAAAAGGGAGATAAACTGCGGTGTGAGAATTAAAGAGGCATCTCCTTAGTTTGTACGGCCTACGAAATCCTCTCAAAAATCCTGCAGTATAGGATTAAACCGTTCGCGGAAGAAATCATTGGCGAGTATCCAGGCGGTTTCAGATCTAGTCGCTCCACAATCGACCAGCTCTTCACGATCAAGTTAATTTTGCAAAAGTGCTGGGAATACAACGTCGACGTATACCAAATATTTGTCGACTTTAAACAAGCATATGACAGCATCGACCGAGGCGCACTATATAGCATCATGCTGCAATTTGGTATACCGGCCAAATTAGTGAGACTTATAAAGATGACAATGACCAACTCCGTCTCGCAGGTTCGGATCCAGAACAGATTGACGGTTCCTTTTGAAACTCTGGTTGGTCTGAAGCAGGGCGATGGAATAGCGCCAACGCTCTTCAACCTGGCACTTGAGTTCGCTATTCGGGCAATGAACCTGAACACCAGCGGCACGCTACTTTTTACAGAAGCAAAGAATTGAAAGCAAGAAATGCACTAACTGCAAAGAAAATCAAACAGCGATTTTTAGAGGCTGTAAAGTTTAAACAAGCTAGCAAAATAAGCTTGAACACCATTATCAATAAGTTATTAGCAATAATGTGATGAATCATATAACCAAGGGCAAAGAACACAAACCATCTATTATTCGAGAGTGTAGTGATTAAGTGCACGACTTACTTTACCCCTGATTTGACTCAATTGCCTCACAGCTAAGTTGACTCAAAATCCGGTTTGTGAATATGATCGAATTAAGATCTGAAACTAGGGCATGCAATCCCGAGACTTCGGGATATCGGAATCTCGGGATCCCGACACATTTTGGACATTTTCAGGATCCCGAAATTTTTATTGATAAAATTGGGATTGATAAAATTCAACCCACTTTGAGAATTAGAAAAGTTTCGTCATTACGACATGAGCAAACAACGCAGACCTGGATACTAAAACAAATATCGTTTTATGAAAACAGAGGCGCTGAAGGCTCATTATTACAACTGGCGTATGATTACATGCTTAATATCCCACCAAAAAGTGTATAACCCGAAATATCTTTTTTCAGCAGATGTATATATGGGCAGCAAAATCAGGTCTAGTTTAAATTTTGAAACTCTTGACGAATTATGTTTATTAAGAGCATACTTTCAAAACGAATCAGCAGTTATCACTTGTTTCATTGAAAAGCAATATTATTTTGTAACTGATATGTAATCAACTAAAAAGAATAATGTATTTTGTTATATTATCGTAACATCCGTTATGCTGATTTAATTTCAATTCGTTTTTATCTAACTTTATAATTAACTATCATGACCAAATAAGGAGAAATTATTGGACCAGAAGATAAGAAGAAATTAGATCATAAGATTAAATTAGAGGCAACTATATTGCTAGCACCCATGTGCATATATCTGTTTAAATTCCCTTAATATAGTTCTTTTATAAAATCCCGGGATATCTTGGGATCCCGAAAATTCTAATCCCGAATTTTCGGGACCTCCATTTCAATCTCGGAATTAATGCCCTATTTGAAACACAAGGCAGTAGCCGCGGCTCAACCTACCCGGTCACTCAAGCGGTTTAGATTATCATTAATGAGCAAAATTTTGATTTAATCATAAGAGGCACAATTGCTGTATACCTGAAAACTCCCAGACACAATCCATACATACCTGATTCGATCGATTTGATAAATATATTCATCAAATCACAGCTTAAATGTTTAGAAATTCATCTGCGCTATAATTTATAGGCTTCAAATAGGAAAATCTTTTTTAACCGTTAAAACAATGTTTTATTTTTTTTATTCCGTAATCCTAATATCTTATAATACTAAAATTAAGCAACTATTTGTAAATAATACGTTACGAATATATTACAATGAATATTACTTTCGTACATAGTCTTATTTGCAATACATCACTGTCATAAAGTTAAACGGAAAAAATATATATGTTTCCTTAACCTTTTTACAATCTAGCTATACAATGCATAACATTTACTAATGACTTTCGACTTAATTCTACTTAATTTTCATTTGCTAAAAATTCACTATATTTTCGAGTAAAATTTTTCCCTAGTCAATAAATATTTTCAAAATAATATATTTGGAATAATTGTTTGATTTTTTTTTGTTAAACAATATGCCTAGTATACGGCAAAAAATAATAGATGTTTTGTTCCCGGCTAACATGCAATTCTACACGCTTTTATACAAATTCCATATGCACTCTGACTGCCACCTGGAATCACTTTTACAGATCGGGGCTGTGTTCGGAAGTAAGAGATTGGGAAGTAGTAGTTGTTGAAGTAGTAGAAGGAGTCCTTTGGACTTGAATTATGAGCAAGAGGTCTGTCAATGAGTTTTCAGTCTGAAACGACATAGAATATTTCCACTTTCGATTAATATAAAATTTCAATTGAATACAGCTAGTCACGCACACGTACATTTGCAAAAAAAAATGAGATAATGAAAATGATTTAATAAATCATGAAAACGATAGACAGAATGACAGGGAGAAATTTAATGGAATCGTGAGAAAGACAATCGATGAACGGCGGATGTTGAAAGGAAGTTAAGTAATATGATTAAGGATCATTTTAGGATCAAAATTAGACAGATGAGCGTAGCATTGTAAAATATCTCACTAATACGGTTCTTGCAATTGGATTTTTTTATCAGCCGTTTCCGTAGACGGCTGGACAGACTAGAGAGGAGTAGAGCACCAGGCCTAGTGGAAAGGAAGTGTTTTGGAGGTTGGTAAGAAAGAGAATTTCTGATCTTAGAGGTTTTTGGAGTTCGTAAGGATTTCTGGCGAAGCTGTGATGCTGTGCTGTGAGCATTTCAGTTTTGGCTGGTGCATTGGGTTTTTATGGAATTTCAAAGGCTAGAGTTTAGATTCACGGTTCCGAAAAAATATCTTCAGAGCGTAAAAATAAATTTGAAGTAAGTTAGAAATTAGAAGATTGAAAGTGGTAAATACTAAAGAGATAGTGGATTCATTGTAGAAGTGAATTGAAGCAACGATATGGAAACAATGGTTAGCATAAATCAGGAATTCAAAAAAAAAATGTACTAAAAAATCGACTATGCTATGTACAGTGCAAATAAAAGAAACGTAAGGAAAATGTAAATTTGCCAGAAATTCGATACTAATGAAAGTTGATACCTGTTTTGAAAATCCGACTTTTGTACGGTAACGAAATGTGACGACTTAGAAACTAAATGGATGTAGCGATTTATTGGATGGGGAAGGCCTTAGCACAACTTAGAACCAGACCGAAGTCCAGAACCAAGAGTGCTAAGGTCAAAAAGTGGAAATGACTGCTGCCATTCAAGAGGCAAAACAAAAAAAAGATTTGCCCCGAGAGCAGGGTGCCCTAGAAATGGCCGTGAAGGCCCCTCGTCCGCATTAGCGGAGCACCCTTTAACCAACCCCGACGGATGCTGGGGTGCCGCTTTGCTAGCTCGCTGCGGCTGGGGTGGGTTCTTGACAAATGGGGATGGTTGGCTCTCAAGAAACGGGATGCTACGTATTATTTCATCCGTCATAATACTGTAGCCGCAAACTGATATGTAAACATATCCAGGGACCAAAAAGGGGGCATAGTTCCGTAAAGGAAACCACCCAGGCTCTGCAACATGGGCTGACTAAGCAGACCCAGTGCTCGTGACAACGCACGGAGCCAATAAATTGAAAATTTAAACACGGGAAAAACGGGAAAACGCGCTACCTCTCCTTTACAAGGAACCCGGGTGAGGCAGACAGCCCCGGGCCCCCGATGTTAGTGGAGCCCTGACCCCGATGGTCTGGGGCCCTCCACCCTCTGATACTGGCCCAACTAGTAGTTTCCGTGATTTTTGATTAGTTTTGTTTTTGAATTTTGAAACTTAATGGCCAGTATCAGAGGGTGGAGGGCCCCAGACCATCGGGGTCAGGGCTCCACTAACATCGGGGGCCCGGGGCTGTCTGCCTCACCCGGGTTCCTTGTAAAGGAGAGGTAGCGCGTTTTCCCGTTTTTCCCGTGTTTAAATTTTCAATTTATTGGCTCCGTGCGTTGTCACGAGCACTGGGTCTGCTTAGTCAGCCCATGTTGCAGAGCCTGGGTGGTTTCCTTTACGGAACTATGCCCCCTTTTTGGTCCCTGGATATGTTTACATATCAGTTTGCGGCTACTGTATTATGACGGATGAAATAATACGTAGCATCCCGTTTCTTGAGAGCCAACCATCCCCATTTGTCAAGAACCCACCCCAGCCGCAGCGAGCTAGCAAAGCGGCACCCCAGCATCCGTCGGGGTTGGTTAAAGGGTGCTCCGCTAATGCGGACGAGGGGCCTTCACGGCCATTTCTAGGGCACCCTGCTCTCGGGGCAATTCTTTTTTTTGTTTTGCCTCTTGAATGGCAGCAGTCATTTCCACTTTTTGACCTTAGCACTCTTGGTTCTGGACTTCGGTCTGGTTCTAAGTTGTGCTAAGGCCTTCCCCATCCAATAAATCGCTACAAATGGCGCCCAACGTGGGGCCCGAAACTCGTTTTTGGGTGACCCACCAAAGTGAGAAAATACTTATGAGTTTCGACTCATACTCCCTTTAAGACTTCACGTCTTTAAATCCTAATAATTCCATTCTCACTAGCAGGTCTTAGAATCGCCTCCTTTGCGATTCGATATACTTCGTTCGAGAGAACAAACCCCTTGAATTAAGACCTGCATCGCTCGCTCTTTCCTTACTAGCCGCAAACATCCTTCCCAGTCCTATCCGGTTAAATTCAATTCCTAGTTAGTTTACCTCTTGGGCAGCTTCCTGTTGTGTCGTCTTTTTGAGTTTTTTGACTCTGGGTGCAACCTGGAGGTTGGCCGCGGATAACAGGTTGTGGTGGTTTACCGCCGCTCCTGTCCCGGTCAACCGAAGGGCCCCTGCCCCACTTTATGTTGGGAAGCTGTCCGAAATTTGTATATCCTTGCTGTCTTGATCCAGCTTCGGCTTTTGGCTTGGGTTTGGTTCAAGCTGTGGTGGATTACGTGGGGTTGGCGTGGTGCCACCTACACGTCCCTGCAGCTTGGCCAGACTTGAACCATTTGCTGAAGTTGAGTCAAGCAGCAACCTAGTTGTTTTTGGTCCCTTGCTCCTCTCTTTTCGAGGAATTTCGGGTGGGTAAACAGTCCCCCATACTGGGCGGTACCCTTCAGGAACCGACCCGAGTTAAGTTTTTTACTTACAAAATTCAAACGTAAATAATTTCACCATCAAACATTCACTTCACTTTGACAATTTTTAATATTTTTCACATTGTTCCAGTAACATTTCGTAATTAAAATTTCAATTTCCTGCGATTTTTGAAATCAAAAGCCAGGCAGCCAGCGGACCTGAATTGGAGGGGAACGGATCGGGTTCCGTCTAGTAAGAAGGCCATTTCTTGAAAATTAAATTTTAACAAACATCAAATTTTGATCATATCTTGGAAAGTTTAAAACTTTTTTGGAATTTATATTTTTTCTGTTTCTCATTCGAATTCTAGCCACTTGGCTTTAAGATCTTTATTAGGATTCATTGAAGAGTTAGTCACACCACTGGTGTGCACCTACTTATATATATATTTATATTTTATATATATTTTTGAATTTTTGGCATTTTTTTTGCCCTATTAGCTGTTAAGAGTTTTCTCTTTGAAAGAGTTAGTCACACCCTGTTGTGCACTGGGTTGCTATTTGAATTTGCAGCAACTCCTTAGTTATAAGCGTAATTAACTCGTTAGTCACGTTATCGTGCAAACACAGCTTTGTTTGAATTTTCATATACATAACACTTTTTCACAGACTGATAATGCCATTGCGACACAGCAGTGAGGATCTGTCTGGCACCACAGTGGAGGCTCAGTGCTCCATATGCCAGCAGTCATTCGCTGCTGCCCAGGACACATATACCACAAAGTGTGGACACACTTTTCATGAAACGTGCCTGGAGCAATGGCTCAGAAATCGTACTGATTGCCCGCTGTGCCGTGGACCACTGAGTCTCCCCTTAGGAGCCAGACAGGCCCCCACTGCTGCAGCATCTATGCCACGAGGGGCTCGGCCTAAAACACAACGGCCGGGAGTAAGAACCCGAGGCATGAGAAATGATGATTTGGAAATCAGGGACTTCGATTTGCAGGCCGAGTCGGGGGCGGAAGGTTTAGTTCAGCCACCTGGCCCGTCATCAAAAGCGTCCCCAATATCAGATGTGACGTCAGAAGCCGCAGGAGCGCGCTCTATAGTGCCCCAGGATTTAAGCGGACTTCAGCAACAAATTCATGATTTGCAAAACGGCATGCGTGTGATGCTGGAGCGCATGGCCCAATTAAACCTTCCGTCCCGGACTGGGAATGGAGAGTCGCCAAGACTTAACCCTCGCGCACAATCCTTTGTACCAGTGCCGCGATCCTACTCACCTCGCACCCCTCGTGGTAATAATGTCCAGTTCCACCACGATAAGGTGGCTAGCATTATTGGTGGGTGGGGCCTAAAATTCTCTGGTCGTGAGTCTACTGTGCCAGTAAAAGTTTTCATCAACAGGGTAGCAGCTCTTACCAGGAATACCTTGGGCGGAAATTTTAATGTTCTATGCCAGCATATGCACCTGCTTTTGATTGGACCTGCCGCTGATTGGTTTTGGCGGTTTTACAATTCCTGGACGACTTCGAGGAGCCGAAGAAGGTTTCGAACTAGAGGTACTTTTGTATAGTTTTAGAAGTATCTTGTGTGTTAGTAGCTGGATGGCAAGGATAAAGTTTGGTTACATTTGATTTGATGAACTTGTCATCACCGAGTGCAATTAGCATGGTATATTTATATATTTTTCGGGACCAATATCTCGTATAATTTGGTGGTACATATAGTACATAATGACAATTGGAATTTGAATGATTCGTGGGTGTGCTGAATAATAAATAAAATTCTTGGAGTGTCTCGAGTTGACTTCGTGAGACGTAAATGTATATTGTGTGGGAAAAGAAGAGACATTGCCTTCCCGTAATCATCATCAATACAGCGAATTATTCGGTGTGAAGAATTTGCGCAACTAGGATTCTTACAATTAGGCTTCTATAAAGCTTGTCGTGTCGACATTTTGAAGGAGAGGAGAATCTTTATCAGAGCTGCTGTTTTGATACGGAGCAGCGCTCGAGACACACATCAACACAAAGAAGATGAACAAGGAAAAATCAAATAAGGATGGATATTTCGTATGTAGAGATAAATCCATTACCAAACTAGCATAATTTAGTTTTCAATTCTAAACTGGAAAGCATTCATGAGCATAATTTAGTTTTCAATTCTAAAATGGAGGGTAGAGACGATAAGTCGCTGAAATTTAATCTATGTTTCTTTATGAATACATGAGTTACGATATATGAAGAAGCAGATTCAATAGTTTGATTTCCAGCCGACATCTTATACATAAGAATATATGTGTACGTTTGTGTCGTGGTTTAATTATTATATATAATACTAAACATTATATATAATAAACTAATAAGACCCCGAAGTGAATCAAGTTTTCATTTGATTTACTCCAGATAATTAGGAAATAATTTCAATTTTTTTTCTAGATTTCTCTTCTCTTCTTTCTGTTTTAGAGTTTTGAATGCAGTCAGAGTCAGTCAGTTTTAGTAGTATTTGACATTAAAATTAATTGATAAAAAGTGTTTACTTCATAAAGTTTATTACAAAAAAAAAAAAAAAAAATGTTATTTTTGCTTGATTTAGGAATATCTCTGAGAGATTTTTGATGCCAATTTTATTTTTTTTTATAGTATAATGAAAAATTTAAGATCAGAAGCTCTTATATTATAATGAACTAAGCTAAGAAGTGAATAGTTAATTCACGTACGACCAGTTTTCGATTCTAATGTTCATTAATTCGAAAGAATAAGTAAAACCTAGAAGATAGACTAAATGAAAATGAGGCATCATTTTTCACTATAGATTCGTATGTTGCGCAGCTTAAGGATTGAAGGAGATCGCATTTTGTTAATGAATTATAGCCAGATACAAATTAACGTACTTTAGAGTTCTTGAATGATTTTTCTTTCACATTTCGTAAACAATCATTGTATTATGATTGCCAAGGCATTATATCCCATTTGTCATTTAGTTTACGAAAAACGTTTTGAATTGAAACATGAAGTATCTATTTGTAAGGTTAAGGGGAACAGATATAGTGATCTGTAACATACTTATGGCCATAACTATGCATATCTGAATTTCTCTTCCACCGCCACGTCAAGAATAAATTTCTTACCGCTATACTTTCGCGCTTATGTACGAGTGTATGTAATAGAGTTTGTTAAAAATTGTTTTGAATTAGAATAGATGTGTTTCGTTTATGAGAGAGCTTCTTTTGGTCTTCATAGATGATTCCTTCTTTTTGTGGAGGCTCTAAGACTAAGGAAAAAAAAAAAATATATATATACATATCTTTTGTTATAGAGAAACAAATTTTGGATTCCAGTAAATTAGTAACTTTGCGTGACATTATTGTTCTTGGTACGCGAACTTAATTATTGTTAATTTGCCTTTAAGGGTAATAACCATTCAATTTTCTTTCTTGTTGCGAGTAAACTTACGAAAAGTATTGTATTTCTTTTAATTTGCAAAGAAAAGAAAATAAATTTATAATGTTTTGGTAAATGTAAACCGCTGGCCTTCTTATTGGGCGAAAGCCCGAGAAGTTCTGTAGCATCCAGTAATTTTTATAATTTTTCATTCAAAAATTACTGGTCACACATCTCCGACCCACACTGTATGGATCGGAGACGCTACAACATTTTGCGATTGAAACCACATTTCAATCGCACAAAAATAAGTCCCGTACGTCCCCGGCGACCTTATTATTGAATTCGAGTAGCAACAAGTTCTAACGGGATCTTGTTTTGCGACTCGAACTGGCATTTTGCGAGCTGGAGCTGATAAGCTCGGGACAGTCTCTAGCAAGTCGTGGCCGGGTGGAGGCGAAGGCGTCGTCGAGTCGGAGAGCCGTAGCCACGGAGGATTTTTCTTTTTCTGTGATTTTTCGCGGCCAGTTTTCTATTACGTTTGATATACATATCTTCTTCTAGTGGTATTTGCCTAAATCTGGTGTTTTAATATGACACTGTGCAAGTTTTGAAGTGATGTATTGAGAACTACGGATTAACGGTTATTGGCGCGACCAACTGAGGTTTTTTGTAAATTAATACACGTGCTTGATGCATAAGGAGTAATGAATTGTATGTGCTCGTATGAAATGGGGTGGATATACAGTTTTGGTGCAATAAACCATAAAGAAAGCATGATAGCACAAATTAATTTGTTTGGCCTTTGGCTGGTGGTAAAATCCTCCCGGAATCGAATGTGATCGTGAGAGTGAGTTACGAACGAAAGAGTTTTGAATTCGTGCCTGATTAAGTGCGATGCGAAAATAGTGTCGATATTTGGTTTGGTCTCTTGTATGCGACCTGGGTGCACACGAAAGCCTTGATTCCAGTGAAGTTCTACGCGAATCGATCGCCGCATTTTTTTCCGCTTTGAGATTAACCAAGAGTGTCGTCTGCACGCCTTGCCATGCGCAAACTTCCCTAGTGAAATACCTCGTGGTACCCGACAATCACATGTGCTTCATAAATGAGAAACGAAAACGAATGACACGGTGGTCACTGTGATAGAATGATTCATGCGCCTGACGTTACGCGTATATTATTTTCGCTGCGGTCACCACTTCTATTCAGTTAGATGCTTCAAGCTGTAATTACTCAACGCCATGATTTAATTGACAGCAATCGCATTAAAAATAGTTTGCCTTGGGTACCAAGTTTTCGGCTTCAAGATGCGTACTTTCGATTGAGTGGAAGTTCTCCGGCAGATGGGATTACAAAGAAAGAAGCTGCACCTCCACCGCCGGATCACCCGACAGGAAATTGGCCTATATTGACATGAACATTGGATCCAGGATTTGTATTTGCCTCATTTTATGAAAACTTATTTGCTCTACAGAGAGCGTAGATAACATATCATTCAAAAAAACAAAAAAATTTTGATTTTTGGTTGTACATTGATTAACAAGCATAGACTTTTCCGAAATAATGAAACTAGAAAGATTCAAGTAGTTGTATAACAATATACGTGAAATCAAAACAGAGAAAAACTATCTTCCAATGGTTGATTCCTTTCGAAGCCAAACCGTTTGTTGAAACAAGTATAATTGTCGTCTTGTGGCTGCAATATTATTTTCTTCCGCTGCGTGATCTGGTGGAAGAGTAGATTAGTTGTGCGATTGACTACAGGGGAATATTAGTTAAACAAAAAGAAAACGAATTAGCGATGTGGCGACGTCGAGCTACATACAATCCCATGAAAGCTGCAGCCGAAGGCCGGCGGAAACAAGAAGAAGCGAAAATAAATCATCACAAGCGAAATGTGAAGTTCCAGACAGACAAAAAGTTGATTCGTATCGAGGAGATTTATGACAGGATGTTTTAGCCACTGGTTTGTAAACCGCATCTTCGGAGGTAACACTTGTGTGTAGTATTTAATTTCGAGCCTTGACCAGCAAATATAACTCGGAAATCTTGATGCATGTGCATACCGAGTTTCCAGTAATTCGAATGAAAACGTCAAAGAAAGACAAGACAAACTGAAAAAAAAAAAAAAAAGAATAATAAAAATTAAAAATTGAAATAGAATTAACTCAAACATAGAATAGAATTAATTCAAATCGTAATTTGATACGAAAAGCGCTTCTTGTATTAGCGAAATATTTAACTACACGTATTTGTATTAGTTTTTTTTCTTTTATGGAATGGGTTTTTATCTATTTGTGTCATTTGCCACAGCGCCTTTTCTTCACTTTGCATGATGTGGCACTCGCTTTCTGGTAGACGTTTGCTATATTTAATGTTTTGTGATCACGGAAAAAAAAAAAAAAAATATATTTCGATCGACTGATTATGCTAAAAATGAGCTTAGCTAATGAAAGAAAAAATATTTGTTGCCTTGATATGCATACATATTAGCTTTTCGATAAAGTTTGAATTTGTTCGCTCGTGAGGGATAAAAACGAACATACACAATATTTTGCTTTTAGTTTACATGCAAATATGCTTTGAGGAATACTTAAGTCATGATTCATTGCCATTCAACTGCAACTCTCTTAGGTTATTTGCATGGAGTCGCAAAACTGCATACAGTCTTCCAAACATTCCATTAGTTATCGAATTAATTTATTAGATTCACATTACTATGTTTGCTATATGCCTTAAGCAAATTACTTTGCATTCTTTAGTTGTTGTATTTGTAGTAATTCCACACAGTCGTTAAACGCAAACAATCGTTAATTTTATGAAAGCTCATGATCTGAAAATAGTATTTAAATACGAATTTCGAAATTCTTATTTTTATGTTAATACATTCATCTTAAATGTACATAGCAAGATAGTAAGAACAAAGAAAATTCTATCAAACTTATTGAAATATTGATTTGTAGTTGTGTAACATTTAAATATGACGACTCATCGAAATTGTCGCAATTGAATAAATAAAAAAAAAATGAATTGTTAAATCAGAAACCCTCAGGCCTTCTTATTGGGTGAAAGCCCGAGAAGTTCTTTCTCCTTTTCAGGGTCTGCGCGTGGCCTGGCTGGCACATAATGATTAATTAGTGACTTTTCGGTATTTTTCAGCATTTTTCTTTTAAGGGAGGGATACTGGCCCAACTAGTAGTTTCCGTGATTTTTTTTGTAAATTTTTGAATTTTGAATTTTTGATAAATGGCCAGTATCAGAGGGTGGAGGACCCCAGACCATCGGGGTCAGGGCTCCACTAGCATCGGGGGCCCGGGGCTGTCTGCCTCACCCGGGTTCCTTGTAAAGAGAGGTAGCACTTTTTCCTTTTTCCCTTTTGTAGAATTTTAATTTTCTGGCTCCGTGCGTTGTCACGAGCACTGGGTCTGCTTAGTCAGCCCATGTTGCAGAGCCTGGGTGGTTTCCTTTACGGAGCTATGCCCCCTTTTTGGTCCCTGGGTATTTTATATACCAGTTTGCGGCTACAGTATTACGACGGATGAAATAATACGTAGCATCCCGTTTTCTTGAGAGCAAACCATCCCCATTTTGTCAAGAACCCACCCCAGCCGCAGCGAGCTAGCAAAGCGGCACCCCAGCATCCGTCGGGGTTGGTTAAAGGGTGCTCCGCTAATGCGGACGAGGGGCCTTTACGGCCATTTCTAGGGCACCCTGCTCTCGGGGCAATTCTTTTTTTTTGTTTTGCCTCTTGAATGGCAGTAGCCATTCCACTTTCCGACCTTAGCACTCTTGGTTCTGGACTTCGGTCTGGTTCTAAGTTGTGCTAAGGCCACTCCCATCCTTCTAATCGCTACAAATGGCGCCCAACGTGGGGCCCGAACCTTGTTTTGGGCAACCCACACCAAAGTGAGAAAATACTTATGAGTTTCGACTCATACTCCCCTTAAGACTTTACGTCTTCAATCCTTAAAATTTCCATTCTCACTAGCAGGTCTTAGAATCGCCTCCTTTGCGATTCGATATACTTCGTTCGAGAGAACAAACCCCTTGAATTAAGACCTGCATCGCTCGCTCTTTCCTTACTAGCCGCAAACATCCTTCCCAATCCTTTCCTTTTAAAATCATTCCTAGTTAGCTTACCTCTTGGGCAGCTTCTCGTTGTGTTCGTCCTTATGAGTTTTTTTGACTCTGGGTGCAACCTGGAGGTTGGCCGCGGATAACAGGTTGTGGTGGTTTACTGCCACTCCTGTCCCGGTCAACCGAAGGGCCCCTGCCCCACTTTATGTTGGGAAGCTGTCCCAAATTTTTATATCCTTGCTGTCTTGATCCAGCATCGGCTTTTGGCTTGGGTTTGGTTCAAGCTGTGGTGGATTACGTGGGGTTGGCGTGGTGCCACCTACACGTCCCTGCAGCTTGGCCAAACTTGAACCATTTGCTGAGGTTGAGTCAAGCAGCAACATAGTTGTTTTTGGTCCTTTGCGCCTCTCTTTTCGAGGAATTTCGGGTGAGAGAAACAGTCCCCCATACTGGGCGATTCCCTTTTGGAATCGACCCAATTCAATTACTGAACTTAAATACTTTTCACACTTAAACAGTTTTCACACTTGAACATTTTTCTCACCAAAACATTTTTCACACGTAAACACTTCTCATACTTAAATACTTCGTAATTAAAATTTCAACTTCTTGCGTTTTTTTTTTAAATCAACAGCCAGCCAGCCAGCGGATCTGAATTGGAGGGGAATGGATCGGGCTCAGCTCAATGAGAGGGCCATATTTTGATACGATATACTAATTTTGTTTCTGAATCCGCATTTAGTGCGAAGAACTTAAAATTATACAATAGTTAGACACGTCCATTGCAGACGTGCATTTGAGATATTCACTTGTTTGAATACGCGCCGCGATCACGCGCGCGTCTTAGTTAGTAAGATACTTGAAAAGCAAAGCGTTTTGACGCTGCTTTAGTTTAAGCTTTTTGCCAGACGCAACTCTTATATTGTTCATTGTTTATAGAATTTCATATTTTCCGCAAGACGAGATGCCACTCACAAGGAGTAACGAGGACCTGTCCCGTGTCCAGGTGGAGGAACAATGCTCCATCTGCCAGGCTCCATTTACGCCAGACAGGCCTGCTTCTACCACCTCCTGCGGCCACCAATTTCATGGGCCATGTCTCGAAAAATGGTTAAAGACGAGGCAGGATTGTCCGCTGTGCCGTGGAGCGTTGAGACTCCCCCTGGAGGCGGTACAGGTCTCTTCGGCAGGAGCAGCCTCCGGAAAAGGCGCTCGTCCTAAAACAGGTAGAGGAGGAGTAAGAACCCGTGGTATGGACCGTCAGGAAGAAGGAATTCGGGACTTCTCGATGGAAGACCCAAATGGGGAAGAAAGTTTGGGTAAATCCCCAGATCCAAAAAGGCACATCCAGCCCACCTCGGAGGAATCCGCAGCGGCCGTTGGTGTTCGCTCCATTGTTCAAGAGGAGCTGAGCACATTTCAACAACAAATTCTGGATCTGCAGCGGACCATGCAGTCCTTATTAAACCAAGGATTTGACCGGAGCCTTCCACCACCATCCGATAGAGTTGAGTCGCCCAGACTCAATCCTAGGGCGAACTCCTTTGTGCCACTCCCTAGGCCACCTCACCAAGCTCCACTTTCTCACCGAGATCCCCATAATTATGAACCACCTCGCGGAGGGCTTCGAAACTTCCGAGACGAGCGTCTGACGCCAGACCGTATCACTACAATAATGGCTGGGTGGAATTTATCGTTAAGCGGCCAGGCAGGAAGTATGCCGGTAGAGACTTTCCTCTACCGGGTCAATGCACTGACACGTCAGCAACTCCAAGGCGATTTCCGGGCGGTCACCCGACATATTGACAGCCTGTTGACAGGTGTCGCCGAGGAGTGGTATTGGCAATACCATCGAGAAACAGAGCTCCACGACTGGCATTCCCTGAGGGACGCCATGAGGCGCGAATTCCAAGATTTCGCATCCAATAGCGAAATCATGCGGAGGATCCGCCAGCGACGACAGAAAGTGGGCGAGTCTTTCGATGAATTTTATAGAGATCTCCGTCGAATGGCAAGCAGCCTTCCAGTCCCTCTGCACGACAATGACCTCTTGGATATCGTGCAGGGGAATATGCTCCCGGAGTTGCAGTGGCAGCTGGTGGATCGCCAGTTCATTAGCACCCAGCAGCTTCGAGAGCATGTTAAAAGGCGGGAGAGATTGGCCAGTGCTCTAGGCCAGCCAGAGAGAGTCTTCGGGACTCGCCGGCATCTGTCGGCGCTGACGGATCCGCCGGATTGGACTGAGTTAGACGGTGAGCTAGGGAGCCGGTCGAGTGAGAGACCCGCAGACGAAACACTATGTGCTGCGACAGTCCTGCCTACCTGCTGGAATTGCAGGAAGGTGGGACACAGATTTGATAACTGCTTGGAAGAAAGGCGTGTATTCTGCTACGGTTGCGGTAAGGAAAACACTTACAAACCTCATTGCGCAGTATGCCAATCAAAAAACCGCCAACCGGGAGTGCCGAATGCCAGCAAGAGCCTCCCAAACAGTGGGACACACCCCCCTCCGAATTCCAGCAGATAGACAGGACTGAGGACAGGCGGACGTCTCTCGGAAACCCTCACGATGCCTCCGACGCTTCTATATCTGCGCCCAAGAGCCCTGACAGTTTTCCCCCAGCTATAACACAACACGCACCATTGGCTTTTCTGCCATACCACCTAAGATGGCAGAAATATACGGCGGTCCGAGACCGAATTTTTAATTCCGAAATTTCACGACCAAAACCTATTCGTTCCAAAACAAAGCGCTCAACGCTGAGAATGAGAGCGTTCTATTCTCGCTTTCGGCGTTGGCGTTACCAGCTTAACTGTGCCACTTTGATGGACGTGCCTTCAGGTGACGTCCGTCCATACGCGCAGGTTCTGCTGTTCGACCAACCAATTGCAGGTTTGATCGACACGGGAGCTTCCGTGAGCGTGATGGCGGCTGACCTGGCAAAGTCATTCCTCGAGAGGAACGCTTTTCATTGGAAAAGAGCTTCTCTCGGGTTGAAGACTGCAGACGGCACACAACATCAAGCCGTAGGCCGAGTGTCAGCTGACATCACGTTCAGGGGAGTTACCAGGTCCTTGACGCTCTGGATAATTCCCACTCTCAGCCAAAACTTATATCTGGGAGTGGATTTCGTGCGTCAATTCGCCTTAGCAGCAGACCTGTTTGCGCCATCCCAACAAGTCAACACCACTAGTAGCCTCGAACAACTCGACGATCACGCCCACCCTCTCTCACCGGGGCAGCGTCACAGACTTACGTCTGTGATTGCTAGCTTCCCGTCGTTCGCCGTAGAGGGTTTGGGAAAAACAGCGCTGATCGAGCACGAAATCGACACTGGCGATCAGAAACCGATTAAACAGAGACACTTCTCTGTTTCGCCAGCTGTCGAAAAGCTCTTATACAAAGAGATAGATCGTATGCTCGCGCTGGGCGTGATCGAAGAGTCCAAGAGTGCGTGGTCCTCGCCAGTGACCCTAGTGGTCAAGCCCTCCAAGGTACGCCTGTGCTTGGATGCGCGAAAGGTGAACTCGGTCACGGTGAAAGACGCCTATCCTTACCACTGATAGACGGCATCTTAAGCAGACTCCCTAAGGCCACATTTATTACGAGCCTGGATCTAAAAGATGCCTTCTGGCAGATTCCTTTGGAGGAACGGTCAAGGGAGAAGACGGCTTTCACTGTGCCCGGGCGACCCTTGTATCACTTTGTCGTGATGCCGTTTGGATTGTGCAATGCACCCCAAACGATGTCGCGACTCATGGACAAAGTGATACCTCCGCATCTTAAGCACCAAGTATTCGTGTACTTGGATGACTTGTTGGTGATAACCGAGGCCTTCGACGAACACATGAAGGTACTGCACCAGGTCGCATTCCATCTGCGACAAGCTGGCCTTACCATCAATGTGGAGAAGAGCAAGTTCCTCTTGCGCGAGGTAAAATATCTTGGCCACATTGTTGGTAACGGAACGATCCGGACAGACCCTGACAAGGTGAGGTCCATTATGGATTTCCCTCTTCCGACGACCACGAAGCAGCTGCGGAGATTTTTGGGAATCTGCGGTTGGTATCGGCGCTTCGTCAGAGAATATGCGTCTTTGTCAACGCCACTGACAGACATGCTTTCGAAGAGGACTCAATTTGTGTGGACCGACGAGAGGCTAAATGCTTTCAAGCAATTGAAAGTGAGCCTTGCTTCAGCTCCAGTGTTGCACAGCCCTGACTTCAACAAGCCCTTCTCCATCCAATGTGACGCGAGTCAACATGGAGTAGGTGCAGTGCTAGTGCAACGGACGGAAGAAGGAGACGAAGCCCCCGTCGCCTATATGTCCCACAAATTGAATCCCGCTCAGCGTAATTACACCGTCACTGAGCAAGAATGTCTGGCAGCGGTGTTGGCAATCAAAAAGTTCCGTGCCTACGTGGAAGGTCACGAATTTGAAATCGTGACCGACCATGCTTCCCTAAAATGGCTAATGCACCAACCAGATCTAAATGGTCGCTTAGCCCGGTGGGCCCTTAAACTTCAAGGGTTTAATTTCACCATCGTCCACCGAAAGGGAAGCCACAACGTAGTGCCGGACTCTTTGTCGCGCATGTTTTCTGCCGAGGCGTTGATGCCGGCAGAAGACGGGGAGACTCCAATGGAGCTAGACTTAGAGTCGCCACACTTCAAAAGTGCTTCCTATACGGAGCTAGCGGCTAAAGTCCAGGCAGAACAAGACCAACTGCCGGACCTAAAAGTTGTAGACGGGTTCGTGTACAAGCGGACTGAGTATGCGACCGGAAACGGACTTCAAGACCAGTTGGCTTGGAAGTTGTGGGTGCCGTCAGAAATGACGGCAGAATTAGTGAAGGGAGCTCATGACCCACCCTTGAGTGCGCATGGTGGCGTGGCCAAAACCCTCGGGCGATTACGTCAATGGTTTTATTGGCCACGAATGGCCGCTCAAGTGCGTGAATATGTGGGATCATGCCTCACATGCAAAACCACCAAAGCCCCTTCACACACCCTTCGTCCACCAATGACGCTGCAGTCCGTTCCCGAGCGCATATTCCAGCGCTTGTACATAGACATTATCGGGCCCTACCCTAGGTCCAAGTCTGGCAACATTGGAGCTCTCATCGTCCTGGACCATCTTTCGCGGTTTCCATTCATCGAGCCGCTTCGGAAATTCACTGCGAAAGCAGTCATCGACATCCTGAGGAAGAGGATATTTCATCTTGTTGGAGTCCCGGAAAGTGTCGTGACTGACAACGGTGTACAATTTCGGTCGTCTATTTTTCAAACCTTCTTACATGAATTCGGTGTCGGACATACCTTCACCGCCGTGTATTCCCCTCAAGCCAATGCCTCGGAACGTCTTAACCGCTCCATACTGGCAGCAATACGTTCCTATATTGATCCTGCTCAAAAGGAATGGGACGCCAAAATCCCAGAGATAACCTGCGCGCTACGCTCAGCACCTCACGCAACCATAGGAACTTCGCCTTATCAGGCAGTCTTCGGGCAACCTATGGTCACCCATGGCCGCACTTACCAACTTTTGCGGCAACTCCATCTCCTGGATGACCCCGAGACCACTCTGCCACTTCCTGACCACCTGGCTCTTCTACGCCAAACCATCCGCGACCTCACCACCCAAGCCCAGTCTCGCAATGCCAAGGCCTATAATCTTCGTTCCAGGTTGGTTACATACCAGCCTGGCGAAGTGGTCTACAGGCGCAACTTCCGGCAAAGTGACGCAGCCGCGCACTACAATGCAAAGCTGGACCGGAAGTTCTTACCTAGTAAGATAATTAAGAAGATCGGCGGTGCTTATTACCAGCTGGCCGATCAAAATGGACGATCAGTGGGCGTCTTTCACGCGAAAGACATCACTAAGTGATATACCCACTAGTTCACCAGTTCACGATCTGTTTCCAAATTTCATTTGGAGATCGTCCATTTGCGCCTATTTCAGGTGTCACTCCTGCCCCAAATAGAAAGTATCCAGAGATGTTCACCTGGTTCACCATTTCCTCTATCAAAGATACTTTCGTCATTAACTTAGCATACGTGTTCACGAAATTTCCTACAATGATATTTACTCCTTTTTATTTGCTCACTAGTTCACGCAATAAATCTAAAAGATTGGATAGTAAAAGACTTGATCACCTGTTCACGTCATTGTCTTTCACCTATTACATCCATCCTTCAGCTCTTTCCACGCACTTGCCCTTGTGGAAAGATCTGTGTTGTAGCATCCAGTAATTTTTATAATTTTTCATTCAAAAATTACTGGTCACACATCTCCGACCCACACTGTATGGATCGGAGACGCTACAACATTTTGCGATTGAAACCACATTTCAATCGCACAAAAATAAGTCCCGTACGTCCCCGGCGACCTTATTATTGAATTCGAGTAGCAACAAGTTCTAACGGGATCTTGTTTTGCGACTCGAACTGGCATTTTGCGAGCTGGAGCTGATAAGCTCGGGACAGTCTCTAGCAAGTCGTGGCCGGGTGGAGGCGAAGGCGTCGTCGAGTCGGAGAGCCGTAGCCACGGAGGATTTTTCTTTTTCTGTGATTTTTCGCGGCCAGTTTTCTATTACGTTTGATATACATATCTTCTTCTAGTGGTATTTGCCTAAATCTGGTGTTTTAATATGACACTGTGCAAGTTTTGAAGTGATGTATTGAGAACTACGGATTAACGGTTATTGGCGCGACCAACTGAGGTTTTTTGTAAATTAATACACGTGCTTGATGCATAAGGAGTAATGAATTGTATGTGCTCGTATGAAATGGGGTGGATATACAGTTTTGGTGCAATAAACCATAAAGAAAGCATGATAGCACAAATTAATTTGTTTGGCCTTTGGCTGGTGGTAAAATCCTCCCGGAATCGAATGTGATCGTGAGAGTGAGTTACGAACGAAAGAGTTTTGAATTCGTGCCTGATTAAGTGCGATGCGAAAATAGTGTCGATATTTGGTTTGGTCTCTTGTATGCGACCTGGGTGCACACGAAAGCCTTGATTCCAGTGAAGTTCTACGCGAATCGATCGCCGCATTTTTTTCCGCTTTGAGATTAACCAAGAGTGTCGTCTGCACGCCTTGCCATGCGCAAACTTCCCTAGTGAAATACCTCGTGGTACCCGACAATCACATGTGCTTCATAAATGAGAAACGAAAACGAATGACACGGTGGTCACTGTGATAGAATGATTCATGCGCCTGACGTTACGCGTATATTATTTTCGCTGCGGTCACCACTTCTATTCAGTTAGATGCTTCAAGCTGTAATTACTCAACGCCATGATTTAATTGACAGCAATCGCATTAAAAATAGTTTGCCTTGGGTACCAAGTTTTCGGCTTCAAGATGCGTACTTTCGATTGAGTGGAAGTTCTCCGGCAGATGGGATTGCAAAGAAAGAAGCTGCACCTCCACCGCCGGATCACCCGACAGGAAATTGGCCTATATTGACATGAACATTGGATCCAGGATTTGTATTTGCCTCATTTTATGAAAACTTATTTGCTCTACAGAGAGCGTAGATAACATATCATTCAAAAAAACAAAAAAATTTTGATTTTTGGTTGTACATTGATTAACAAGCATAGACTTTTCCGAAATAATGAAACTAGAAAGATTCAAGTAGTTGTATAACAATATACGTGAAATCAAAACAGAGAAAAACTATCTTCCAATGGTTGATTCCTTTCGAAGCCAAACCGTTTGTTGAAACAAGTATAATTGTCGTCTTGTGGCTGCAATATTATTTTCTTCCGCTGCGTGATCTGGTGGAAGAGTAGATTAGTTGTGCGATTGACTACAGGGGAATATTAGTTAAACAAAAAGAAAACGAATTAGCGATGTGGCGACGTCGAGCTACATACAATCCCATGAAAGCTGCAGCCGAAGGCCGGCGGAAACAAGAAGAAGCGAAAATAAATCATCACAAGCGAAATGTGAAGTTCCAGACAGACAAAAAGTTGATTCGTATCGAGGAGATTTATGACAGGATGTTTTAGCCACTGGTTTGTAAACCGCATCTTCGGAGGTAACACTTGTGTGTAGTATTTAATTTCGAGCCTTGACCAGCAAATATAACTCGGAAATCTTGATGCATGTGCATACCGAGTTTCCAGTAATTCGAATGAAAACGTCAAAGAAAGACAAGACAAACTGAAAAAAAAAAAAAAAAAAGAATAATAAAAATTAAAAATTGAAATAGAATTAACTCAAACATAGAATAGAATTAATTCAAATCGTAATTTGATACGAAAAGCGCTTCTTGTATTAGCGAAATATTTAACTACACGTATTTGTATTAGTTTTTTTTCTTTTATGGAATGGGTTTTTATCTATTTGTGTCATTTGCCACAGCGCCTTTTCTTCACTTTGCATGATGTGGCACTCGCTTTCTGGTAGACGTTTGCTATATTTAATGTTTTGTGATCACGGAAAAAAAAAAAAAAATATATTTCGATCGACTGATTATGCTAAAAATGAGCTTAGCTAATGAAAGAAAAAATATTTGTTGCCTTGATATGCATACATATTAGCTTTTCGATAAAGTTTGAATTTGTTCGCTCGTGAGGGATAAAAACGAACATACACAATATTTTGCTTTTAGTTTACATGCAAATATGCTTTGAGGAATACTTAAGTCATGATTCATTGCCATTCAACTGCAACTCTCTTAGGTTATTTGCATGGAGTCACAAAACTGCATACAGTCTTCCAAACATTCCATTAGTTATCGAATTAATTTATTAGATTCACATTACTATGTTTGCTATATGCCTTAAGCAAATTACTTTGCATTCTTTAGTTGTTGTATTTGTAGTAATTCCACACAGTCGTTAAACGCAAACAATCGTTAATTTTATGAAAGCTCATGATCTGAAAATAGTATTTAAATACGAATTTCGAAATTCTTATTTTTATGTTAAGGCAACGTAGCACCTCCAAATTTTTAAAAAATCGATTTTTGTTTTTTTGATTGAATATGTTAGAATGAAGGTTTTAAAACATGATTTAATAATATAAAATTGAAATTCTAAAACAAAAAAATTTTATGAGTATATATAGCGAAGCGCCCCAAGATCATTTTTTCTATGATTTTCGTTCACTTCGCTATATCGCTACATCGACTTAAGCCAAAGTGTAGACAAAGATAAATGAGTCATCTCCTTTAAAAGAAGCAAAAAATAAGCTAGCCTTGGCAAAAAAAATAAAAAAATAGCTGTAAAAGATGTTTCTAAAAAAAGTGTAGAATCTCCAAAAAAGGTCCGAAAAAAGTTCACCTGACACTAAAATTAATGAAAAATTTAGCCACGCATTATGGCCTAACAATACGACGAAATCCTGATTCAGTTGAAAATATGCGCAAGGAAATTTGGGCAGCATATTACCACAAAATTTCAACTGATGAGAACCCTCAACACTGTTATTGTCCTGTTGGAGAAACGACTTGGTGTAACTGGCGCAAGGCGGAGGCAGCGGGTGATAATGCATTAAACAATTTCAAGCATCCTCCACCTTTAGATGATGAGGTACAAGAAATTTTAAAGCCTATTTATGATGACTTATCATCAGAAGATTTATTAAAGCGTTGCTTGGGCAATTTTGCGCAGAATAATAACGAAAGCTATAATTCTTGTGTTTGGAATTTGGCCCCCAAACATACTTTTTGTGGGAAAAACTTACTAAATATGGCTGCAAATATTTCTGTATGTACATTTAATGAAGGATTTATGGCTATCTTGAAAAAATGCAAGTCATGGGAATTACAATTGGCCAATGTGCGCTGGAACATGCAGAGCATAGAGATGCTGCAAGAATTAACCAGGCGGAAAAACACTCGACTGAGGCATCTAAAGAGGCCAGAACTGCTCGAAGGGAGCAAAAATCTTTAGAAGAGGAGGAGTATGAGCAAGAAGAAGGTGTATTGTATGGTCCAAGCATCGCAGATTAATTTTCGATAAGATTTATTGCAAAAAATATTGAATTTTAACTTGAAACGCGATTTTCTCGAAACAACGTTTTTCAAGTTGGCGTGCATGATTAAGAAAAACAATATTATCCAATCGTTTTGAAATTTTAACACGTTAATCTGCACATGTTAATGCTCAGAATGAACCTCGGATGAAAAAATCGGCATTAAACTTTTTTAGTTATAGCCGATTTTTGGGGGAAAAAAAACTCGATTTTCGAAAAAACGCCGCCATTTTGTTATTTTTCAACCAAATTTTTTTTTTTTAGTTCATTCCAAGGCCGCTTTGATGCTGGTCAAAACCCCGTTTTTGTTTTTTTTTTCAGACTTTCCTGAGGGCAGTTATCATGCACGCCAGGTTTTTTTGGTGTATTTTCCAAAAAATTGTAACAGGCGACAGGGGGCCACAAAACATTTTTAACAATTTTGTTTATGTAGTCTAAGACAAACAAAGTATGTGTAAAAAGTTTCATTAAGATATGTCTTTTTATTCAATTAAAAACAAGCCTTTGAAAATAACATTTTTTTTTCAATTTGAAGGTGCTATGTCGCCTTAATACATTCATCTTAAATGTACATAGCAAGATAGTAAGAACAAAGAAAATTCTATCAAACTTATTGAAATATTGATTTGTAGTTGTGTAACATTTAAATATGACGACTCATCGAAATTGTCGCAATTGAATAAATAAAAAAAAAATGAATTGTTAAATCAGAAACCCTCAGGCCTTCTTATTGGGTGAAAGCCCGAGAAGTTCTTTCTCCTTTTCAGGGTCTGCGCGTGGCCTGGCTGGCACATAATGATTAATTAGTGACTTTTCGGTATTTTTCAGCATTTTTCTTTTAAGGGAGGGATACTGGCCCAACTAGTAGTTTCCGTGATTTTTTTTGTAAATTTTTGAATTTTGAATTTTTGATAAATGGCCAGTATCAGAGGGTGGAGGACCCCAGACCATCGGGGTCAGGGCTCCACTAGCATCGGGGCCCGGGGCTGTCTGCCTCACCCGGGTTCCTTGTAAAGAGAGGTAGCACTTTTTCCTTTTTCCCTTTTGTAGAATTTTAATTTTCTGGCTCCGTGCGTTGTCACGAGCACTGGGTCTGCTTAGTCAGCCCATGTTGCAGAGCCTGGGTGGTTTCCTTTACGGAGCTATGCCCCCTTTTTGGTCCCTGGGTATTTTATATACCAGTTTGCGGCTACAGTATTACGACGGATGAAATAATACGTAGCATCCCGTTTTCTTGAGAGCAAACCATCCCCATTTTGTCAAGAACCCACCCCAGCCGCAGCGAGCTAGCAAAGCGGCACCCCAGCATCCGTCGGGGTTGGTTAAAGGGTGCTCCGCTAATGCGGACGAGGGGCCTTTACGGCCATTTCTAGGGCACCCTGCTCTCGGGGCAATTCTTTTTTTTTGTTTTGCCTCTTGAATGGCAGTAGCCATTCCACTTTCCGACCTTAGCACTCTTGGTTCTGGACTTCGGTCTGGTTCTAAGTTGTGCTAAGGCCACTCCCATCCTTCTAATCGCTACAGTTCTTTCTCCTTTTCAGGGTCTGCGCGTGGCCTGGCTGGCCAATAATGATTAATTGGTGATTTTTCGGCATTTCTCCAGCATTTTGTACAAGGGAGGGATACTGGCCAAACATTGTTAGTAGTTTCCGTGATTTTTGATTAGTTTTGTTTTTGAATTTTGAAACTTAATGGCCAGTATCAGAGGGTGGAGGACCCCAGACCATCGGGGTCAGGGCTCCACTAACATCGGGGGCCCGGGGCTGTCTGCCTCACCCGGGTTCCTTGTAAAGAGAGGTAGCCTTTTTTTTCCTATTTTCCCGTTTTAGATTTTCAATGTTCTGGCTCCGTGTTTTGTCACGAGCACTGGGTCTGCTTAGTCAGCCCATGTTGCAGAGCCTGGGTGGTTTCCTGTACGGAACGATGCCCCCTTTTGGTCCCTGGGTATTTTACATACCAGTTTGCGGCTACGAAATTCATGACGGATGAATACTACGTAGCATCCCGTTTCTTGAGGGCAAACCATCCCCATTTGTCAAGAACCCACCCCAGCCGCAGCGAGCTAGCAAAGCGGCACCCCAGCATCCGTCGGGGTTGGTTAAAGGGTGCTCCGCTAATGCGGACAAGGGGCCTTCACGGCCATTTCTAGGGCACCCTGCTCTCGGGGCAATTCTTTTTTTTTGTTTTGCCTCTTGAATGGCATTAGCCATTCCCACTGTTTGACCTTAGCACTCTTGGTTCTGGACTTCGGTCTGGTTCTAAGTTGTGCTAAGGCCACTCCCCATCCTTATAATCGCTACATGGACTTTATCAAAAGAACATAATTAAGAATTATTATTCATGATTTATTCAAAATATATCCCATTTGAAGCGACGACCTTCATTCATCTTTCGGGCAATAAACGGATTACCTTGAGAGATCTCCTTTTTTACACCTGCTAGGTATGTCCGGACGGGTTCACCAATATGTAGCCTGGCATTATTGTGCTGAAAAATCGACTTCGCGTGTCTAGCGCACCATTCCAGCCGTTTTTCTTCAATAGCATGTTTTAGAGACGGATTAGTTCAGTTACGTTCAGGATTGATAGCTCCTGGCGGTATTAGCAACTCACAGTAGACCACGCTCAGCATGCCCTACCAAATACGTATCCACCGTTGACCGCATAATTTTTTCTTCAATTTTAGCATTTCTGAATCATTCCTTAATCAACCCCACACAGGGCGCATGAGTTTTGGCCCCCGAATATTGCACCTTGGTTCCAATCATAATAGTTTTCGTTCACGATTATCGTAATGCATTTAGTTTTCGTTGCCAGTGATAACACGATATAAAAAAAACTGTTTTTTCCTTGTCGTAGAGCAGCATTTCGTATGTAAACAAGCGCCTTTCAATACTTCTTTCTTTTAACTCGTATAGTACCAAATTCCTTCCTTTCGAGCTATTCCCATCGGAAGTAGGCACTGCCCAACGGTGGATCGTTTAACATTCAATGCTGCAGATAATTCTTCAACAGTTTAACAAGAATCAATACCCAGCAATTACTCACTGGGACGCACGCTTACTACCTTGCCTTGCAGCTAGTGTACGTTAAACATCGATAGTTGGATGTTTCGATAATATCGATGTTTTTTCAAAAACTATCGATAGGCTATCGATAGACTATCGATGGTGTATATGTGTCTTGCGAAATTAGTAGATATACCCAGAATTCATTAATTTTTTAAAAATAACTGAGAATTCAATTACTATAATAGAGAAACACAGAAACATAGAGTTTTATTCATTTCCAAAATGCTGAGCATTTTGATTTAGGGAAAGCAATTCATTGAGACGCTTTGAGACTTTAAGACGTTGCCGCGATTACTGTGAATTACACGTTTTCGAAAAAAAAATCGTTCACTCGGAATAGAAGACGCAAGTATACATAAATGCTATAGAGCCAAAATTCTCATTGTCTTAGTATTTGAATCAAACCAGTAGTCGATGGGACATTTGTCGTTTTTAATTGGAGGTTTTTCCAGGTTTTGGTATATATCTATGTATTATTGCATCATTATTTGGGCAGCTATAAGCTTTGTCTTTGAATAGATCTTCAGGTAGAAACAATAACTCCTTGGATTGTTTTGCTTTCCACTATTCCTTCGCTAGTAAATTTCCCCAGTTTCACCAGTTCAGTTGCTTGTAGATGCAGCCGCCGTAAATTCATAAGTACTCCGAGTTGACTCGGGCTTTTGTGTCATCAGAAAAGAAGTATATTCTGTTTGAAGAGATTGGGCAGCTATGTTTCCATCGTCTTCACTTATTTTTTGAACCTTGGATCCAGAATGGTGGCTAACATCATAAGGACCCTTTTCTCAAACGGTATTAATCGTTCCCGCACTTACTTGCATAAAGCATTATAAATATTTTTTCCAGCAGTGTTTTTATGTTAATGCCCACTTTCGATAATTGTAGAGTCAGCCCTCGTAATAACGGAGTTATATAAGAAAGAGTAATGTAATTTGCGCCAGATTTGTTGTCGTAGCCACATCGAATGGTTCTAATAGCAGAATTGTATTCGGCAGCACATTCAAATCTTCGGTGAGTAACGTTTCAGGTGTTTTCACACATTTGGCTAATTCCAAAGTCAATTCTTGCCTGATATCATAGAAACATTTGATCTTGGCGTATGCGTTATTCCAACGAGAACGGAACTACTGAATTAACTTCAGTTCAGGTTTGTTGAGCTGTCGTTGTGCAATTGTCAGTATGTCTGAAACAATTGAACTCGTGTAGCATCCAGTAATTTTTATATTTTTCATTTAAAAATTACTGGTCACACATCTCCGACCCACACTGTATGGATCGGAGACGCTACAACATTTTGCAATTGAAACTACATTTCAATCGCACGAAAACAAAATCCCGCAAGTCCCCCGGGTGACCTTATTTTTGTTTTCGCACAGCAACGAAATTCCTAACGGGATTTCCTCTTGCTGTGTATGTGGGCTTTGCGAGCTGAGTGCTGGATATCGTGGCAGTCGATTGAAAGTCGCCAAGGCGACGGGTCGCTTTTGGCGTGGCGGTACTCCTTGAATCGGAAAAGTTTTCGAAACGGTTGTTTGTAGGTGAGACGATCACCGTATTGGCGTGATACTTTTCCGAGTAACGATTTCGAGATTTTTGTGGAGTGTGGAAAGACGGAGTAATCTGTAATATTCTTGCGCAAGCGATTCGCGTGAATCCAGTGGATACTTAAACTCGATGCGAAACCGAAACCAGGACTTGGAGCAAATGTTCCGATAAATCGGGGTGATATAGTCAGTGACGGAAAGAACGAACGGCCATGTGTGAGTGAAATGCATCTGTGCACTGCGCAGCATTTCGCAACGGTTTCCCGTGCTTGGGTATCGCCACCAATACGTGCAAGTTCAAGAGTGTGTTTTCACGGCTTGTGAAATCAGGGCCCCAGTCCTGCTGAAAGTAATTTTCGAAATTGTGATAATCAGCGAAGTCAAGTGTCGAAAAACCATACATTCGGTCGCGAGGCAAGCAATTTGTGCATCGGTTCGAAACAAGCGAGAAAACTTAGAAAAATACAACGAGCGCTTAGGAGCTGAACTCGCAAACGCGTGGCAATGTGTGAAATCTGTAGCAAAATTCTCCGTGATTTTCTTTTATTTCTAAAGTTATGGTTTTTCACCGAAACCGAAATCATTGCTCCTAATTGAATACACAGTGTCGTCGTTAAATAGCTTCGCCTCGTAAAATTCCCGCTTTAATGCGAGTAATTCCCGTACGAATGTGAACGACTTGTAGTGATTTCAACCTGTCATTCGGGGAAGGTAGAATAGTGAAAATAGATGCAGCTGTGCTGCCCGACTCGCCCTCATTGTATAGTTCTGGATCGTTTTGGATTGTAGTCCAAGAGCTTCGTGGCGAGAAGTTATTTTTCCAACGCAAGCTATATGACAGTTACATACGATCAACCGTCGCGGTCACTTGGGTTTTGTTCGGGTCTCGCATTCCCTTGACTTCCGTCTGGAGTACTTTTATTAATTTTAATAGTGCATTCGGTTTATGGATGTGAGCTGCAGTTAGTTAAGTTGAACTAAAACTGCGATTAAGGCATTCCAACAACTACTATACGTAAACCCTGATTTCATACGAGCCAATGGAGTTCAGGTACGTCTTGGCTTTATTGTCAAAAATAAATGGGGACAACGAAGCATCATTGAAAAATTTAAATCTCGCTCTACACGATTCTGCACCGTGCACCTTTAGTAAGCTAGAAATTCATTTTCACCTCGCACATCTGTATGAAGTTCAAAATAGACATACACTTGCCAAAGAGGCATATGAGCAACTGCTCGCAGAAAAGCAGCTGACACCATCATTGAAAGCCGATGTGTATCGACAGTTAGGAAGGATGTACCAGTGCGTAGCATAACTAGGAGAAGTTGCAAATTCATTGCAAAGTGTGACCCGCTGGAGCTGGCGTTTGTTCATATAGACGTTATTTTTGGTATCCTGTACACTTCGGTGGACCAACACGCAACGTCGAAAAATTATCGACCTTAATCCATCACGGAAACATCAAATTTAAAATACATTTATTCTAATCGCAAGTATCCTATCATATTTCTATTCTACTTATCAAGCCCTCTTGTTATATTCGCTGCTTGGAGTAAGTTCGAAGCGAGATGTAATTTCAAGTCAATACGTGCAAGTTTGATGGTTCGTTGCTTGCAAAAGAAATGTGTAGCATCTCACTAATAAAATGAAAGAACAGACAAATGTGGAAGAATTTATGCAAAAACGAATAAAAACAAAGTAACAGGTCTACTTATTAAATGATATCTACATTTTTAAATATTCTAAAATGAGAAAACAGTTTCAACACAAAGTGCAGAATTTGCTTGTTTTAAGACATTGGAAACTGTTTTAAAGTTCATCCATGTGATAGAAGAGCTAGTTGTTAATTGATTTATCGGGTTTCTGTTATTGAAAAAAAAAAAGAAGAAACAAAAGCGAGATAGTGATTTTTAATCGCATTATTGTCAATTTAGTCCGCAAAGTATGCCTGCCAGCAAGTTTGTTATATTAATCAAAATATTCATCAGTGAACATTTCTCGCTTTTACGAAACAAGTTAAATTACTAGAAAGCCGTGCTTTTATTTAAATTTACAGAACTCTTTTTACTAGAATAAGAGCGTTCATTAAAGTAATAAATACAAACGACCTTTGACTTTAACGCAAACGACAAAACTAAATTCATAAACAAATATCAGGGTACTTCATGCAACAAACAATTCGTTTCCTATATCACAGTAATTCATGAAATCGTATTTAAAAAAAAAGGGGAAAAAATGAAAAAAAAAAATATTCTTTACCCTATAGCTTAGAACCTTGAAAATTGCCATGGAAATTCTAAGATAAAACCTTAATTTGAGTTGATTATAAGATTGAACATGTTAAGAAAAGTCGACTTTTCCTTGAATAATCGGATAAGATGTATATCTTAATTAGTTTGCTTTACATAGTGGTCATCACTCATGCAATGATCACAAATATGCCATGTGTTAATTTTGAATCTCGAACCAAAAGGCACTAATGTCTAGAGTCAGCATTTCGCACAGAATTACCTTATTGAGGGCAGAGCAAAACGTTTAGTTGTAATCCTATATACACACCTAAACCTGTTACATTATCAGTAGAGATCAATAATAATGAATTGTTAAACTATAACCCTGGCCTTCTTATTGGGTGAAAGCCCGAAAAGTTCTCTTCTTTTTCAGGGTCTGCGCTTGGCCTGGCTGGCCTACAAATAATAATGTAGTTTGTTCGTGAATTTTTACCGGTATTTACAGCATCTTATAAGGGAGGGATACTGGCCAAACAGTTAGTTTCAGTCGGTCTTAGTTTTTTTATTAGATTTTTGGATTTTGCTTGAAATGATGGCCAGTATCAGAGGGTGGAGGACCCCAGACCATCGGGGTCAGGGCTCCACTACCATCGGGGGCCCGGGGCTGTCTGCCTCACCCGGGTTCCTTGTAAAGGAGAGGTAGCATATTATCCTGTTTTTCCCGTTTTAGATTTTCAATTTTCTGGCTCCGTGCGTTGTCACGAGCACTGGGTCTGCTTAGTCAGCCCATGTTGCAGAGCCATGGGTGGTTTCCTGTACGGAACGATGCCCCCTTTTGGTCGCTGGGTATTTTACATACCAGTTTGCGGCTACAATTCATGACGGATGAATATACGTAGCATCCCGTTTCTTGAGAGCCAACCATCCCCATTTGTCAAGAACCAACCCCAGCCGCAGCGAGCTAGCAAAGCGGCACCCCAGCATCCGTCGGGGTTGGTTAAAGGGTGCTCCGCTAATGCGGACGAGGGGCCTTCACGGCCATTTCTAGGGCACCCTGCTCTCGGGGCAATTCTTTTTTTTTTGTTTTGCCTCTTGAATGGCAGCAGCCATTTCACTTTCGGACCTTAGCACTCTTGGTTCTGGACTTCGGTCTGGTTCTAAGTTGTGCTAAGGCCATCTCCATCTTCATAAATCGCTACACTCGATTGAAAAGAAGTATCAATATCTTTGCATTTTTTCATTTTTTCGTGATAAAATGAAAATCAGGTGTTATAAATATCAGACACAGTCAAATTTAAAGTATGCACGAAGCATGGAATATGATTAAATTGAAGAAGTTTTGCTTGCATTAACATGCGAGCAGCATTATCAGTGACGATCGCATTTATTTTTGATCAAATGTTCCATTTGCTTAGTGTAGTATTTCTCGCCTAAACAAGAAATAACGAGTCTGAATATTTGTCTTTTCAACTACACATCAAACAGGCATAAAATAAATATGCAACTTACTTCTGCCATTGAAATTCTCTCGTTGTTTGGATTTGTCCACATATCAGTAGATAAAGAAATATGTTGAACTGCATTTATGGCATTTTGAACCCGCGTTTTAACATCTTCGAAGTATTTGGTGTCAGGAATTTCATGTTTTCCGTCCAAATCAGCCACGAAATCACGAAAGCCTCCATGTTCTCCTTTCCGCAAAGGCACTATGTCCAAAACAGCCATACAAATTATACAGTTCATCTAAATATTTTTTCGGACAGAATCATCTGCGTAGAATTTTGCTGTTGCAAAATAATTTTTGATGATTGTTCTAGATTTCGTTGAACTGCTCTCAAAGATGTTACTAGGACCATGAGTTTTTGCCACAGGTTCAACAGAAAATAATTTCCACTATGATTTATGTTTCCGTTTTAAATGATCTGATAAATTTTTCGTGTTTTTACTTGTTTTGTATTGATTGCTGCATATATTACACTTAGCAAAATCACTGTTTGGAATTCTTTCTCAGTCAGTCTCAATTTTCAGCGCATTTTTTCCTGCTTTTATATTTTTTCCTTCTTGATGATATTTCATTCTACAATAAATAACAAGTGGCACAACTAACAAAATATAAAAGTGGTCTGCTATTTTTGGTTTGTGCTGTTTTATAATAACAAGAAAAGGAAATATTATTAAATGAGAAAAACTAAGCAAACGTAAAATACGCACAGTGAAATGGATGATATCAAAATGTTACCTTACTCATTTTTTTCTGTTTTCAAAAACTATCGATTGCAAAAAAAAAACATCGAGGTTTACGATAGTTCTGAACCATCGATACTATCGATAGTACTATCGATGTTTAACGTACACTTGCAGCTACACGTTCAAGAAGGACAAAGGAAAATTTCACACGAATTTCGATCAAAACAAATCGCCGTTAGGTAGCGGTGCTTTGTCTTGATCTATTGTACGAGGCGAGCGAGACTGGCTGCGAATGTGTAAGCCACAACCAGAGCATATAGACAAATCAACAGCACGGAAAGCGCAATATTTTTCAATGGGTGAGAAGGGTATGCAGCATGCAGAAAGGGTTTAGCCGGATAAGTATGATGAATCGGCCCCCAAACGAAAACCTAAATCAAAACTAGTGTTTTAGTATCGACTTGATGCCAGTGCTGCCAGACAGGCACTGCGGCTTACCCCCGGAAAATTCCTATTTATCCCTAAAATTACCCTAAGTAGCCATTGTGACGTCATTATCGGGAAATTTTTCGGCATTCTCAAAAGCCAGGTTATTTAAATGTAAATTTTTATTTGTGTACGATTTCCGTCACATGAAGCAAACTTTTTTAAGGTGAGGTGAAACTTTTGCCCATTCTTCCTAATCTTTCGGGACTAATTTTTTCCTGCGTGCGTTAACTTTTCACTCAGAAAAAGTTAGTTTCGAAAGGTTTATTATCGACAGAGTCGCGAGAGAGACAGTTAGACAGTACCATGGGAGACCGACGAATGCGGTCAATCACAACACATCATTCCGTAATCAATTGACGTCGCTTTTTTCACTCAGTCTGCATTTTCTTATATCATAAAAAGATAGACATTACATGTTTCTAGATTATTATTCATTGAAACATCCGTTCCGGAAAAAAAGCGGGGTGGGGCGGCAAAAAACACATTTATAGCAATCGTGCATCAAGCAGTGCTGCCATTTTAGGGATTTTAACCCTAGATTTAGGGATATTTTAAAAACTTCAGGGGACAAATAGGGATAAAAAATATTCAGGGTTTTGTTTAGGGCATTCTGAAATTGGTTCCCTTACGTGTGTTGACACGTCTCGGCTGAGTCTGGTAACAGCTCATGCCTGAGAGTTTTGTATGGCGGTTCTTTACGAACTTAGACCTTAAACCCCTTTTGTAAATTTTCACTTTGCGGTTACTACTTTGTATGACGGATGAAATACAAGTAGCAGTCTTTTCTTTCTCGGAGCATATCCACCCCATTTCTGTAATGACCCACCCCAGCCGCGTAGAGCTAGCAAAGCGGCACACCAGCATCCGTCGGGGTCGGATAAAAGGGTGCTCCGCTATAAGCGGACTAGGGGCCTTTACGGCCAATTCTAGGGCACCCTGCTCCAGGGGCAATTCATTATTTTTTTTTTGCCTCCTTGATGGTTCACCATCACCCTCTTCGCTATTCCTTGTCGGTCTCTCATTCATGCTTCGGTAAGGATGAGGGGAGCTGACCTGGAATAGTGAAAAGTTAAATCTCACCAAATTCAAATACAATTTGCTACACATTCGAGCAATGCGGTGTTGGTTTCGCACGAAAGAAAGCGTTACTTTCAAACTCAAGGGTAAGATTTATTAGAGTTTACCTTCAAATCAATTGCAACATTGTCCAATAAGCTCAGAGTTCACAGTGCAGAGCAATTTTAATAAAGTATATTTTTTCGAGAAAACCCTTGTGTTTTACACAAAGGTTTTTGTTATTTTCAGTATTTTAATTTTGATTTTCATATTCCAGAAAGTGATGAAGAACCCATCGTTAAACGAAAAGGAAAGCTTAATTAGTTTAAGCATAAAAGTATATTGCAGTGCATAAAGTAGAATGGTATTGAATGGATTTATTTTAAGTTTTTTTCTTATTAAAATATTTTTATTAATTTTTTTTTAAGTCACAATCATAAGTTTTTTTTAGTGTATTTGGCTGTAACATTTGATTTAATGTGTCTAAGAAGGTTTTGTGGGCATTCGACAGCTGTGAATATTTATTTTAATGCCCACAATGACGAAGAATTTGAATTTTCGAGCAGCATTGTTTATTTACGAAACAATTGGAATTGATGGGTTTGTTTGAGCGAATTATTGCTAAGGCCATAGAAAGACTGAATTCAAAGAAGAATATGGATTACTTTATTTTCCCTATAAAACTGATCGATTATTACTGGAGCCGTCTGTTGCAGAACCATATGGAAAAACGTCGCGAACCTTACTTTGACCAAAATATATGGAGAAGGATATCATTCTATGGTCAAACTCCAGGTGGAATGCTTAGAGATGGGATCGAACGAAAGCTCAAGTAGTAGGCATGTGATACAGATGAAAGCCATTGCACTTCATCAAGTAGAAGTGGCCCATTTTGCAGGCGACTACTTGCAATGGAAGGCATTTCGTAGCATTTTCATGAAAGTGATCCATTGGAAATTTCATTCCTTTCATTCTACAAGAGGCCTATAATAAGGATGACATTTTTTCAGGGGCTGATACCTATGAAATTGTTTCACATGTTTCGGAAAAAGCCTATAGAGATGCGGTATGCACAAGGACTATTACACAATCCGGAGAAGTTGTCATCAAGTTATTGACTGTGTAGCATCCAGTAATTTTTATATTTTTCATTTAAAAATTACTGGTCACACATCTCCGACCCACACTGTATGGATCGGAGACGCTACAACATTTTTGCAATTGAAATACGTTTCAATTGCACAAAAACAAAATCCCGCAAGTCCCCCGGGCGACCTTATTGTTGTTTTCGCACAGCCAAGAGAAAATCCCGTTAGATCTCGTGGCTGTGCATGAGGCTTGCGAGCTGGGACGCGAAAAACCTGCACAGTCTGAGTTAGGCAGTGAGAACGACGGGTAGCGCGGTTGGCGTGGCTAAGCGGGTCGGATCGAATTGGTGGCTTTGTTGGGCCATTTGTTGAGTAGCGTTGGGTTGTTGAAGATTCTTGCTGGAGGCGAGACGGCGTGGCGAGAGCCCTGGACGTGGGACAGTGAATTTTGCGCAGGTGATTCGAAAAACGCGGTCGGGCATATGGTGAATGAGATGCTGAAAGCACTGTGAAAACCGTCACGTCGGTTCAAGTTCAATGTTTCCTCATACTTTGGCAGAAGTATGAGGATGAATATTCGGGTTCAAGTGGTTTTTGCGTTGTTTCTTACATAAAAGCTAGTTGCACGTCCGCCGTGCCAACGCGATCTGGGCCTCGTATCCCATGAACCGAATGATTGAAGTGGTAGTCTCGCGAAGTGCCTACGGGACACGAGTCCGTCATATTGGATTTTAAATAATTTCTAAACTGTGGGAAAGGTGCTATTCTGCATGGTACAAGTGGAACTAATTTGCAATGTTGCTGTGTAAATTGAAATAATCCACATGTGAGAGTCGTTGGATTGTCGGCGGTAGCGATCAGAATCACGCAAAGCACGTGGAAAAGTGTTTTCGTAAAAGACCGGTGTCGGAGGGCTGTTGAGGATTATTGAAGAATCTCGTTCTATTCGCAAATTGATTGCTTCGAGTTTAGACCGAAATCGTACAGACTATCGACAAGTGAGGAGTGCTTGTTTCGTTCGGTCAGTGAATGTGTTCGTAAATATGGAACGATCGACTGTCAACATCCAATGATAGTGTCACATAAAGTGATTTATAATTAGTGATTTTTGAAGCCATTGCACTCGAGTGCAAGCGATTACAAGTTGGCCATTATCTCATATGCAGTTGACCAGCGCGCAAATTGGGGGGGGGGGGTAACATGTGGGACGCTACGTCGCTGACGGATTTACATAAATGGAGTGTTTCAAATTAACGGTACATTTTCGGATATCACAGATGTATCTCGGTGGTAATGTGACAGCTCTCCCAAGTTAAAGTGAGGACCATTAACTGAATTTTTCTGTGAGTGGTCGAGCGTTTCGATTTATAGCGTTCTGAGCGGTGCTGATTAACTGAAACGAGTGCAGAATGTATAATTGAATGAATAGTTTAGGAGGTCGAATAGTTTCGCCTGCCAGGGGAAGTATTCTTTGTGAAGCTTTTAATATTGTGGATCCGCGCTGGCCCATTTGGAGGAGTTTTGCCGACATTTCGTTTTCATGCCTTCGGAATTAACGAGAACTGGAGGAGCTGCAGTTAATATGAGGTTGAAGGGGGAGCCACGAGTATGCTGCCCATAATTTATACTCTTAAATGTTTATCCATCTACAAGGTAACTCTCTTTATTTGATTTTTACGAGTGGGGTGAGCGTGACGCTAACACATGGAAGATATAAAGCAAAGTCGGAGTTTCATGGGCACGAAAAGCGACATGACCGTGTACGAACAGGTTCTTGTAGTGAAGTCAACATGCGTGTTTTTAATTCTTCGAAACATAAAATTTGAAATTTTGTTACCTGAATTTATTAGCTGGAATTAGATACATTTGGACTATTTGGAAAGCAGGAACATATTTACCAATAATAAGAGGGATTTAACTCAACATAACTACTAGAGCTTGAGCAGCGATAAAGTGTTAATCTGTTAATTTAAGGTAACGACGCCGCATATAACGTAAGGGTCTGCTGACGGTCTTGCATGAAACAATCAAGGCGGTCATTATTCGGAAGTTTATGCCAATCTTTGTTTACACTATTTGATCTAGTTTTTTTTGCGATTTCGCACAATAATTTGTGAAGTAACTGGACGTTCTGACATTGTGCATATCAGCCTTAATTCACTTGAAGTAAAATTTTTTTTCGCTCACTCGAAGAAAACTTAATAGTCAATTTATAGGACTACTTGAAAAAAAAAAAAAAAGAATAGGAAGAATAGAAGAATTTACAAAATTAAGTATATTTAAGAATATGAACTATATCAAACTTTGCTCGTCATTCTTGTTAATCATATTAAGGTGGAGAAAAGTTGGTACCAGCTATTCCGTAACCCAATCAGCTTCAAATGTTTAGATTTATCAAAAGAAAAAAAAAAAAAAAAAAGTATAAATAAGCACAAGAAACAAACAGATAGGAAAAGAAAAACTGCCAGTAAAAAAAAAAAATATGCAAAGTCATTCATTTTCGCATTAGTTAGTATTCTCAATGGCAAGAAGTAACATGAAATCCAAAATCATTCATTTACTTGGACACATTTATAAGGATTTCATTTGCTGATGTTAGTCAATACAGAGATTGATGGTATAATTGCATAATTCTAGATGAAATGTACGAACCTTTGGAAATAATACGAAAACATTGAAATAATAATGAATCTCTAAACAGAAAACTCATAGCCTTCTTATTGGGCGAAAGCCCGAGAAGTTCATTCTTCTTTTCAGGGTCTGCGCGTATGGCCTGGCTGGCCAATGAATAAATAGTGTTGTGAATTTTTCAGCTTTTCAGAGTCTTTAAGGGAGGGATACTGGCCCAAACATAGTAGTTTCAATATTTGTGTTAGAATTTTTTTGAATTTTGATATGGGGCCAGTATCAGAGGGTGGAGGACCCCAGACCATCGGGGTCAGGGCTCCACTACCATCGGGGGCCCGGGGCTGTCCGCCTCACCCGGGTTCCTTGTAAAGAGAGGTAGCCTTTTTCCTATTTTCCCTTTTGTAGATTTTTCAAGTTTTGGCTCCGTGTTTTGTCACGAGCACTGGGTCTGCTTAGTCAGCCCATGTTGCAGAGCCTGGGTGGTTTCCTGTACGGAACGATGCCCCTTTTTGGTCCCTGGGTATTTTATATACCAGTTTGCGGCTACAGTATTATGACGGATGAAATAATACGTAGCATCCCGTTTTCTTGAGAGCAAACCATCCCCATTTTGTCAAGAACCCACCCCAGCCGCAGCGAGCTAGCAAAGGGGCACCCCAGCATCCGTCGGGGTTGGTTAAAGGGTGCCCCGCTAATGCGGACGAGGGGCCTTCACGGCCATTTCTAGGGCACCCTGCTCTCGGGGCAATTCTTTTTTTTTTGTTTTGCCTCTTGAATGGCATTAGCCATTCCACCTTTTGACCTTAGCACTCTTGGTTCTGGACTTCGGTCTGGTTCTAAGTTGTGCTAAGGCCACACCATCTTCTTTAAATGCTACAACTGCAAAAACCAAAGAATCACTATTACGAACACAAATCACATTACCAGTGTTAGAATCAAATGCTGCTGTTAGTATCACGTCTAGTGAAGGAAGCAAAGAAAATATAAAGTACAGGATATAAAGTACAACGTATGAACAGATTATACTTTAGTGTTAGGTTGGTTAAAAGTGGACCAACATCGATGGAAACTTATTTTGGGAACCGTGCAGCAGAAATACAGAAGATATTCAGTTCATGTACGTTCCGAAGTCAATCCTGCGAACATTTCATCACGCGCTTGTTATGCCCAAGAACTACCAGACCACAAACTATGTTGGAATGACCCTAAACAAATATTATCACCAAATTTTACTTTTTCTCAGGCGAGGGCGTCAGACACCGAACTTGAAGTAAATTAAAAAGTGAAGGTGCCCTCCACGAGAATCGAAAAGGTGGAATCTGGTGAAATATTCTTCTTTAACGAAGTTGTGAAAAGGTCTTTTGATAGTATCTGAATTAAATATCACTTTAATATCATTACTAAGGATCACGCAATATCAACAACAAAAAAACCTCTTACTAAAGAGAGCCGTTTATCAACCACACTTGGACGAAAATGAGTTTATTTGTATTAAAGGGCTGTCAGAGTTATCTTGTGGAACTGTTTGTGTAGTGTAGTGGGTGAAGCACTGGCTCCTAGTTTATTGAGTCCCTGGTTAGAATCCAGATTTGGACTAGAGACCGCGCACCGAGCATGAGCTCTGAGGCTCTGAGGCACCTGTTAAATCAGAGTTGTTGTAAAACTAGATGGCCTCAGTTTGTTCTTAACCGGAATGAGCAATATTTTTAGATTGGTAAAATATAAAATAAATATATAAATAAATTGGGTGGAACAAGAGTTCTTGCAAAAAGCACTTAGAAATAAATAATACCATAAAAGACAAATATTATAATCAGGAGAACGAAGGTGAACACTTTTGGTATAAGAGTCATCTGGATTATAATTTTTTGTTTTCGAAATTCCACTCTAACATCGTTCAAACATTCATAGCCAGAGAGAGCATAAACAGATAACCAAACCATTAGTTTAAAATGTAAAAAGATAGTCACTCAAAGATACATAATAATTATAGCAGTGAAATGTTAAAAAATGTAAAAAATAATTCACCTTACTAGCTTAAAGTAATTTAGTTCGTAAATAGTAATTCGGTAAATAGTAAATTTGAGTAATTTAAAAAAATATATAAAAAAATTCAAATTATATTCAGAGAAAAAAATATATTCAGACAGAGCTTCAGTCACTGAGAAACTCCATAGAATCATACGACACTCTGAAAGCGTAACTGACTTTTCTTTCAAACCTAGTGCTAGAAAAAATATTTTTACGGGGCATTAATTCAGATTGCTATGGCCGTAACTCAAATAATACTTCAACTTAAATTGATAACATCCATATAAATTTGCATGCAGTGAATCAGGGATAAAATTTGTTTCACATCAAATTATAAATAATTCAAAGCGTAAAACTGCACATTTAATATGTTTGTAACTTTCAGTTAAACATGAGATGAACAGTGCGATATCATTGTTTACCCTTGAAAATATAGTGAATTTTATGACACAAATATACGCGCTTCACACAACATATTACACTCCATTATTACATTAAAACAACGATTTATTTATAACTTGTTAATAAATAGCGGCAAACAACGAAATTTGGTCAAAACAATATACATTTTCTGCAATTATTTATTCAGAATGCAGAATATTGGTACATATTTAATAATTTAATTTCTGACAGTTTGATTATGTTTTGGATGCCATAGGCCCTGGTTATGCCGTAGCTAAAATAGCGCTGCCAAACTGGCGCTGCTATAGTAGTAGCGTTTACACCGTACAGCTTATTAACCAAAGCAAAAATGGCGTAATATCTGAAAGGAGCTCAATATAAGAACAAAAACACCCTTGCACCAAGGCTTCCAGATTGCGAATGTCACTCGAAACTAGAAATCCTATTTATGACTGTTCTAGTGTTTATACCAGTGCTACCTTCACACTTATAACCGCGCTAAATTTTAGCAGCGCTAAAGTAGCGTAGCCAAAATAGCAAGCTCTGCTAATTTAAAAGTGGTTTATACCGCTGCTAAATAAGCAGAGCTCACTAATTTAGCTACGGCATAAACGCACTCATAGATGAAAAACAATCAAGCAAAAATCACAGTATTCATTCGTTGGCTTATAGTGTCCAAGGCTTCTATTGCCAGCATACTTTGTGGTTTTTTGTCAAATTTCCGAAGCTTTTTTCGATATTTTATATAATAATAATTGAGAAATATGCTCACGTAAAGGAATCTAATATCGAGCCGGTTAGAAGATGTTCTTTCGCAACCAACCAATAGAGGCGTTAAAGTAGAAAAGAAGAAGGAACCACTAGGAAATGAAGAATAGGAGGTGAACCGCCATTGTGATCAAGGCGAGAGCGTTAATTTACAAACATATGTATATAGAGTTTGTTTTGAAGAATAATAAATTGCATTGTGTGTGCTATTAATGCGGTGTTTTTATTGATAAAAATAGTACCCAAACCTACGATATAAACTACAAGGTACATACTTGACTTTGACTCATTTTTGGTCGCAAAAGCCGTTGTTGTTTTCCGCAACAGCTTCTAATGATTCTATGGTCACTACCAATTTCGAATAACCTGCAGCAGAAGTAACGGGTGTTTGCAAGCGTAATATCACTTTTTTGAATAATAACGAGAAGAATTGAGTTTGAACGAAATATCTGAATTCGTTATGGAGAATGGCTCATGACACGACATGGCATCATTGAGACAAAAGTGAGCTACTAAAGAAAACATGGCAGGAGACCGATTCTTTTGATAAAAAATTAAATATGTGAAGTTGAACCCATTTTCAAACAACCCACCATGGCCACGAATAGCTAACCAAGCGGCCAAGTAACAACCGTCGGATGTGGACTAAAGAGTTATCCACTGATGTGGACAAAGGTAGGTCGTAGCAGCTAAAATTGGTATATTAATGCAATTTAAATTTTTTGTGAGGTAACGGTCGATTTTAAAAGAATCTCGCTGCTACTTACAGACAAAGAAGTTCAAGTCCTGAAAAGCGGCACTGGTTTGAACTTGTTGCCAGGTAAGCGAACGCCGGGTAAACTGGACAGCTGTTGACATGACATGAAAAACAACGGAGCCTGGGAGATTCTAAACGAAAGACCTGGACAAGCGAGGCTTTTTGCGAAATGGAGGACCGCGCCACGCTCTCTTTTCCCTGGAAACTGGTAAGAATCCGGAGTTTGGCGAAGAGGCTGAACATAAAAGACTTTCTTTTTCGATTACGAGCTTAATTGTGAATTTCGAAGGAGCAACCTTGGGATTTGAGAAACCGTGTGTGGAGCTGCGCCGACGGAAACTTCTCGACACTAATTTGATTAATTTACCTTGTGGAGCAGCGCGATAGAAGCCGAATCCCTGGTGGAATCGAAACGACTTGATACTGATATAATTCATTCGCATTACCAGTGTACAGCGCAGGGATGCTCTCTCGCACTGTCTTAGAAGAGGCCGTGATGGTAGTATCGGAAGTAAACCCAATAGATCTGCCTCTTTCGCTCAGAGCCAAAAAAAAACTCAGGCTCTGAAACGCGCGCGTAGGCAACTTTGGCAACAACGTGGGAGTGAAACTAGTAAAGGACTTTGGACGGACGGCTAAGCTAATTGGCCTTATTGAGCCCTTAGGTTAGCCGTAGCCAGGGAGAAGTGAATTTCTACCTTTATCAATTTTCGACAGGGCATGGTTGCTTCAGGTAATAAATGAACAACATTAGTAAGGTGGGGACACAGTTCTACCGGTACTGTGCGATTGCTCGTACTAACGCAAGTTTGAGGCGCAGCATTGAATCTACGTTCGGCATTGTCACGCCAGAGACGATCGTGAAAGTAATGCTGCGAAATTACCAGAACTGGCGTGCAGTCACAACATACGTTGAGAAAGTATCGTTCATAAAGAGAGAGGAGGTTTGTATCGCTCATAAAATGGGACTGACCTATGAGCTGTGGTTTGAAAACCGTGGTAACCGATAGGTGAGTCAGCGTGATCGGGGTGAAGCTTTGCTCAGACAGGTCCTGACTCGGAACTGCGTGGACTTGTAGATGGTCTTTTCTATTAAGTCAAACCTCATATCTCGCGCCATCTGATAGGTCACCCGAGGATCTGACAAGCATATTTCTTTTGGCCAAAAAAAAACGCCTATATGTGATAATATATACAAATTGCTAGTCATGTACCATTTTGCTTGTTTGCATCACCTAATGGTCAGAAGCTGTCACTATCTATAAATCCTTTAGTTTTGTTTTAACCCATTCATACTTATTTTCATCACATAAAAACTTAATACCGTATTCACTCGATATTGTTTTGATCAAATTTATATACAACATAATCTTATGTAAATTAAGAATCAATTTTACACTTTTTATAGCTCCTTCTTTGCCATATTCAGCTGTTTACTAATACTTTCGTGTGCAATTATTTTTTCGCAAACAACGCTTACCTTTTTAAGCAGATCGATAGCGGTTTGTAGCACTGCTTGCCATTTACGCATTTCAGTTTCGTGCATAGCTTCTTGTTTTTTTAATAAGTCAATCCAATCTTCGTGATTTTTCGGCAAATCTCTGAAAAGTAAATCAAATTAGTTATTTCATTTTTAATCCTTCTAAAATAAAAATTTTGCTTGTCGCAACTTTTACAGAATAGTGTGTTTACATATTATTTCAATAGATCTTTGACTTTACTAGTAACTGCCAATTTTTATGGTAGGTGGACGAGAATTCACTTGGAAGAAGCAAAGGAATATGTATAGTTTTTATTGTATGCATAGATCACGATTAGCATCTCAAGTCAGTGCTAGTCGTTTGACCCGCTTCAATGGAGATGTCGAGATCTTAACAGAAATTTTTATTTCGAGCAAACTAATTCAATTTTAACCGCGACGGTGTCAGCATTATTTTAATTATGGATATAGTACGTAGTACCTAGTTTATCAAGTAGTAGCAAATATACAAGAACGAACAAAAAAATAACTTACCTAAGAGCGGAAAAGTTCGGGAACTGTGCACTAGCTTCATCCACAAGACCTTTTGATTCTAAATTCCATAGCTTAAGTAGTAGTATCACATTTAAGAAAATTAGTGCTAGCAGTAGAACAATAACTGAACACGAAATGATCCTATATTTATTGGCTGGCTCCGCTAGCGATTTACTAGGACTAGAAATTTTGCTTCTAGCAACGTCAGCTTGTAGAGCGGGTATAGTAGCAACATCTTCAGCTGTTCGTGGCAATGTCCCCGTTCCTTTAAATTTATCTTCATTTCAGTTTTGAGTTTATCGTAATCTTCTTAATTCGTTACAAACCTCTTCTTGGCCGACGACCTTTTCCTTTCGCGGGCGGTATGCAATATTCACTTTGTAATGCACGTAAAAGGGCAGTGTAGAAATCTTCAAGACCGGCCCAAGTATTCTTTTCGATAAAACCCTTCACGACACCCCATATTGACTTCTTATACTTTATCTGGCAATGTACAGATAGCATTGTGTGGTCATCAACGGTTCTAAAATAAATTATGAAAGTATTATTGAATAAGAAAAAAATAGTTACTACTTACTTCACTAAACAATAATGCATCAAAACGCTAAAACTATCAGCATATGGAATTCCTGCGTTTACACTAGTTACATCTATGGAATACAATTGACCTGGTTGACTACATTCTCGCATCACTTGCGTTTCTGTCACCTAATAAAATCATTTAAAAATAATCAGATTAACTATACTCATTCATTTAAGAAGAAATTTAAACTTACATGAGATGATTTTGGTCCAACATGTGTCAGAGCCACTGTGACATTAACAATTCTAGTTTTTATTCCGTCTTCACCAATAACCCAGTTTCCATGAACCATATTAGTCGATTTACGGCCAGCGTGGAAATCGACTAAGAACTTAGATTTCGAAAATAATAGATTAAATAAAGTATCGACATTTATTGGCAAAATTGTATGCACAAGTTGTCGTCCTTCATGCATTGATGTGCACTCAGCTGTGCTAATAAATCTGGAAATGTTAAATATTCAAATCAACATTTCAATCAATAGATAATTCTAATACTAACGGAATGCTTTTTTCATCTTCGGAGTCACTCGAATTCGATGCGTCAGTTGGTATATTTTCTGATGCTTTTAATGCAGCATCTTCTTTCGGTCTAGTATTTTTCGAGCTTTTTCTTTTTGTTTCTAGAATTTTCAATTTTTCTTCCCCCATATTTTTTGGCGAAATACTCATAATTGCAACATCACTCCCGCTAGCCATATTTGTGTTACTACTTTTATTATCTGTAGAATTCTGATCCTCTGAGCTGCCAGTTGACTTATTCTTTAAGTCCAATAATAATACAGACTGTTCGTCTTCTTTGTTTAAATAGGGATCGATGTAATCTTCGTCGTCACTAGTTAAACCCAATTCGTCACCATAGCAATTATGAACCTATAATTATTCGAATTGAAATTAACGCAATGGGATAAGAGTGTGCTATTTAAAATACAATCACATGCAAACTTATTTACAGTGCTGCCATTTGAGCATTTAGAATGCTAAATCTGGCATTATTTTTTCCAAAATGGCATTCAAAATTTGGAGTTAGCATCTAGCATAATTATTTGCATTTAAATTTTGATTTTGGAATTAGTCATCTATTAATAATCAAATTATTCGCGAAAATATTTGAAAAAAATGATGAAATCCTGCTTCATTCTAACAAATGAGCACTTTAGGCTAGAGTATTCTGAAAAACTCAGCTAGAAACCACTGATGACCGATCAATCCCAAATTCAAAAATGATATTTTGAAAAATATTGGTGCAAATTAACTTTGCATAAGAGAGGATTTAGATGTAACTGGCAGATAACTAACTGACTGATATAGAACAATCTTAAAATGTAATTTTCAGGCCTCTAATTTATTTATTTTTTTTTATTTTATAAATTCATACATTAATTTAATACTGAATTATTTTTATTTTCATTATATAAAAAACATTATTTAGCATTACGATTTTACCGAATCTAGCATTATTTAGCATTAAATGCAATCACATCTGGCATTTTCCGAATAAATGAATTGGCAGCACTGCTTATTTATATTTGATGCAAAAGGGCATAAAGGTGTATAATTGAAAAAGACAAATACGAGTATTATGTTCTGCGAATCTTCTAATCTAATAGAGCCCGAAATGCAAGAGTGATTCATAACGAAAAATCTATAAATCTGTTTTTTATTATCGAAATTGATCTTACCCATTGCCACATTTCCTGCGGTTGCATCTGTTTGTCCATTAACGCATTCTGCCATACTCGAAAGAGCATCAAATAAGCCTTGTCCCGAGTAGTAAATGAAGTAAAAAAATACTTATAAGAATTAGTTGATACTAGGATTGCATTCGGTATAACCCGAGCTGTTTTCTCTTTCGTAATGCCTTCAACATCTTTCCATTTAAGACATAAGTTTGTCTCCCATCCAAATATATTTGAATAAAAACAAAGATAATTTTGCGAAACGTAGAGACGCCCATGCACTAGAATATCCCTTTGTAATGCGCAGGAATAATCTGAAATTAATACAAATATGTTAATTAAGACATTAACAGATGTTCGTATCAGATTATTATCTCTGTGGAAAATTTCGAATTGCAAAATTTAATAATATTTTCTCTTTATAATTGAAGTTCCAAAACCAGGTACTACATAATACATAGGTCAGGTGACTGGAAATGGAAAACTCCCAAACAGCATCGAACGATTCTAGATTCTATCTCTACCACTCCTACACTCGGCCATCTATTCTTTTACAGCACATTTAGAAGCTAGACGATACTAATTGATAAGTCTTTATTACACAATCAGCTTTTAATGTAGGAAATGGTTAAAGTAGGAAATGTTAACATGATAATCTTTAAATAGATTGGATAGTACTGCCCTACTAAGCGCAAAAGCGGTATCTGAATGAAAGCGAGTTTCGAGATAATTGAAGTTTTGTAAAAGTAGTAATATTGCTAAACCTCTTATTCTCTTGGTGATTTAAGATAAAATTGAGATAAGCGACGAGGAACTGGGTTCGTTTGGAGCTGGTGGAGGATTCTTCTTACTCCACTTTTCTCGATGAGCGGTCTTTCGCTCTTGGATACATCGGGTACTTAGATTTAAAAAACTTTTTTAAGGTGTTTTCCATATGTTTTAAATAAGATACCATTAAAAGGATTAGTTCATTAGATGCGTATTGTTTTAAGCTTTCTAATGTTATAAAAATAAATTTTTCGATTATTTTTAGATACAGCTTTTGCGCTTAGTAGGGCAGAGTAGGAATACGACCCTGCTTCAGGAATTTGACTAAAGGCTAGGGTCTATACTTGGAACTGGGCTAGGGTATATAGTATAGTAAAAACTCTTTTTGCGAAAGTAAATAACCTTTTCAAAATTGAAATTGATAATGCAATTAATAATCGATGGTGGTGACTAGCACATCGATTTAATCTTATTATGATCACTAACAATTCACATTATTTTCCTATGCTAAATGCGATTCGCTCTCATGGAATTAAATAGCTTCAGATCCTGGCTTAATCATATGTAAGTTTCGATGAAAACCATTGGCACACAATACTTTACTTTTCAATTTATTTAAAGCCGAAAAGAATAAAATGAGAATTTTGTATCAATTTACGATGAATCTGATTTCCTACATAAGGTTGATGCTCGAATGTGCCTGCGAACCGATAGACACTGCAAAGGAGGGCAGATTACCTTCGAGATATCGATATCTGTCAGAAAATTAAAATACATCTAACTTCTAAAGGATAAAATAATATTTGGTTTAAAATATTTGGTTTTGCTACGAAAATCTAGAAAAAGTTGGATCAGATTAAATCAAGAGCAATTTCTTAATTAAACTAATTGACTGCTGGCGAACGTTGCCAAGCCAAATCATTTGTCCTGGCTTGTTACCACTATATCAAAAAGTGGTGCTGGCAATCTCAATCGCCATGGCAGGTTTCTACGCCCATCTTCCCCTTATCGCTTAGGCAACATCTCGGTGAGGAGCTGGAACAGCTTTAGTATCCTGCAAGACTACTAATATGGGCTACGCAATCAAATGGTAAGCTGATTTAAATAACTTATCTAGGTGATTGTCATCCTTCAGAAAAGAAAATTTAAAATGATCTTATCAGATATTTTAATTCTTTATTTTGTTCGATTTGTGTATGCACACCGAAAATTGCAACTGTATTAAAAACAAAAATAAGCAAAGTAAACCGCCAAAAAATAAGCTAACAAATACACATGAGTGTTATATGTATATGTATATGTATACAGACATGGTAGCCAGACACGGTAAAAACTATTCTATAACTTTAAGTATTTTGCTGACCATTGTTCATGCATTTATTTTGAAATGGTGGTGGTCGCAATTTATCGATGAAGATTGCGCAACGCTGTTCGGATTTCGCAATTGGAGGACACGGTCGTTGGGCGGAGATATTTGGTGGCATCATCTGTTAGAGGCTAAGTGCCACGACAACGAAGACGTCAAGGCAAATGCGAATGTGTGACGCGAAAAATGATTGGAAGGTTCTCTAAAGCCATGGGCTACGAAATATTTCGACGAAAGAGAGATTTTTCGTTTCAACAAGACACACAGCTCGCGTCAAGCCAGAGCAGGTGAAAAATTACATTCCAAACTTCAATTCGACCGTACAGTGCCCTCAACGGTCACCAGGTGTGTAAAAAAAATATGTAAAAATATGATTGAACGTTTTGCTTGATTTTGGAGTCTTGATATCAACAACAGATTATGTTTTCGTGTGAAAACATAATTAAAGTGTAAAATAGAACTATCCAGTACCAAAACTGTGGAACAAAGTAAAATTTATCTTAATTTTAACATTTGCTATTATTGTGGCAAATAGATTGTGGTGGGAAATAGCTCACGGCCAGAATGAATATAAAAGTGCATTGTTTCACATGAACCATCAATGTTGATAGTGCTGTTTTACTCATTGAGTAGAGAATTCTAGATGGTAATGACAAAGTATCGGATTCATTTAATTTAAGATCATTCATCATAATTACATCGATATTAGTCAATATCTAGCTTTAACTTCGAAAAATATTTTGTCTTATACAATCAGTCCAAATTATTAATATTTGTACATACACTTACCTACAACTAGGCGTTCATCATCAGGCACTTCTTTGAATAGTTTTTTAAAATCTTCCGATCTGGATTTGTACGATGGATAGAGTACACTATACCACGACTTCTTTTTGGCACGTTCCGATACTTTAGAGACGATTTTCGGTTTATCGACATCAGCTTGTATGACAGACTTGGTGCAATCACTAGAGGTTTGCTGAGAGCTGCTATCACTCGACTTACTTAATGAATCCTTTTCGAAAACATAATAAAGCCCAACATTCTTTAAAATAATATGAGAATAGAGATACCTCTGCATTGTCACTTTTCTCTGCGTTCGCTGTTATTGAGCTTTGCGATGGACTTTTCACGTGATGTGATTCATTTTTGGGATTCAATTTCGGACTACCACGCGGGCTCGAACTGGGACTAGGAGTTTTTCTAGTTGGAGTCGGTGACGGTCGTAGAACATTTGATGAATTCGATCCTGCAGAATTATTCGCTCCTCCAGAGTCATCAGACGTCCCATTCAATGCACTATCCGAGGACTTTTTCCTATCATATGAAAAACAATGAATGTTTAAATAAAAAATTAAATAATGTTTAAAAAAATGGTTATATAAGGTCAAATAGCTACCAACTTACCCTTCATTCTCCGATTGATCTTCATGTGTTTCTTCAACGAGTTCCTGGGTTTCTTTATTCCTACACAACATTAGCCATTAGAAGGCGAAAACAGCACAATTCGAACGACATGCAAAGCAAGAATAATATAAAATCAATAATGCAACTTAAACAAAATATAACAATAGAAACCTAAGAATACAACTGCCAACAATGAAAATATACACTGAAAGAAATTACAATAGGAACAAACGAAAGATCAAAAATATATTGAATAGCTCATAAATAGGAGTGTCTTACCATCACTCTCTCTTAATTGGCGAAAATTACTTTACTAAAACAAAATATTTAAAAATTAAATAAAGCAGATCGGTTTCAGTGAGCTATCGTTTAGCCGTAACGATAAAACTTGGGCTACGAGAAACCGACTCAACTTCACAGCCACCCAAACACCTGCACACTATTAGCTGCGAACATAATCTTATCGTAGATTCACTGTTCCGATGGTTTTTCAGTGAACTATGACTCACAATTGTCCACACATTTGGGTAAACATATGATCAAACTTGATCGATATATCAAATGCAAACGAAATATATAAGTTTTCAACCAGACGCCATGTTCAATTTAAAAGAAGGAAGATAGGAAAGAATTAAATTAGATTTTATAGATTGAATTAAGAAATTTTAGGAACCAAATCAAACTAATTGTATGGAGAATGTATTGATAAGCAATTTTCGATATGATTAAACTCGGGCTAATCAATCAAAGAGTCAGACGTTGCTCCAGACAGCGGAATCTTAGTACAAGCAAATGTGCAATGAAAATACTTCGAGAGAGTTGAATGTCCAGTAATGAAAAAATGAAATAGGAAAATTTATAAACTTCATCAAATGAGCTAATTCAAGTACAAAAAAGGTTTCTTCCGAGAACTAAGTGAACTGCCAAATCAACAACTCTGGCGAATTAGGACTTAGATCCTATCAATATAAAAACATTAAACTTCCAGATTTTTAAGACATAAGGGTATAAGACAGGATACAAACAATGCGTTAATTCCGAAGCAAATACAGGATATTTTACAGAAGCATATAGCACAGATGGTAAACAGTATCCACAGACACTCAATTGGGAACGTACGCCTCTACACCGAGAGTAATTGACCAAGATCTGTATTAAACTATTGACAAATGATTGTCTTTCCATGAAAACAATGCATACAGATTGAAATATTTCTTGCAATCGAATCTGGAATACTCACTTTAGAAACTGGATAAATAAATTTGATGACAAAAGACTGTTGAGGATGTATTATATCCTCAAAATACAATCTTAAAAACATGAACACACGACACACTCTCAACTCATTCTACAATACGTAACAAAACTATCTCCTAAGCATTTCTATCGACAAATAATTAATTCAAGGAACACTTTGCACTCAATCAAAAGAAGCATTTACGGTTGAAAACTACTGCAAACGATACTAAACTACCTATTCCAGTGCGGAAGTATCTACATCATAGTAGTAGGAATTGCATACTTCTCGTCGCATTTGGTGCATCTGCCGGGCTGCCACAAACGTCCTATTGAATAGAATAACAGCTAAAAATTAAAGGTGATCAAAGTAAAACTGTGTGAAAAAGATATAAAAACAAACGAAAAAATTACAAGCACTAAAAGCATTACTACGTCTGGTAATAAAACGCACACTTTGTGGGAGATTGTGTATAGGTGTATGGAAAATATATCGATAAAAGTCTGCCGCAGTTTTACATAGTGTACGAAAGTTTAAAAAGCATACCGAATTGACGACAAGCTACGTAAGCATAGTGTGTACACATGACGCCTTGTAATGTGAAAAAATTTTGCGCCCAACATGGAACTTGGTCAGTTGAGTACATATAAAAATTACTATACATTTAAAAAAAATGACTGTACGTTGGGAACCTGTACTGTTCGGTTATACTTATCAACATTTATACGTATAGAGTTGTTTGAAGTTGTTGAAAGTGTAGCTGAAAATCACAATGCAAGATTTGAAGCCTGTCGTAACACATAGCAATCTGAGTTGATTTTTTGAATGGCAGGTGATGTGCATTGGAATCAAACTAGTTAGAGCTTGAGTAGCAAATTCGAAAATTGGAAGAAGAGGCGATATCTGGATAATATATTCTTTGTTCGGAAGATTAGTTCAGTGCTTGATGAAGTAAATTAATGGAGTCACAAAATTAAATGTGATTCAGCTAATAGATGCTCAAACTACAGAATAAACAAATTGTAATTTTCCTACAAAGATAAGTACAAGTTTAAAACGTCCCATAAAAGTAAAGTATTCCCATTACAACCCTTATCAGGTGGGGGGATTGAAAATGGTAGGTGGGGTAAAAAAAGTGCGGAAGTATCTACATCATAGTAGTAGTACGACTATCAAGTGATAAGTTGCAGGACTTACTTCAGCCCCTGATTTGACTCAGGTACTTAATTAGAACTAGATTATCTCAAAACTCGGTGTGTGAGCATGGAAGGGTACGAACCATAGACTATACCGGATGACAATCGTTGCTCTACCCGCTTGTCTACTCAAGTTTCAACATCTCATAGCCCACAGCAATTATACAAGGGTTTAAAACATCAACTAAAAAATATAGTAGTCCTCGCTTATTGTAGTTAGTCACAAAAACGGAGACGACTGTATATTGAGTTTTAAAGAGCGACGTGCATGTAAAGGTCGGAATGTTCCTTTGAAATGACTCCTCTCACGACTCCTCTTCGCTCTTTTTACTCGCCTTCACTCGGCGGTGATTTTAATCTGCTCGTGACATGAAACGTCCGGTGGACGAGAAAGGAACTAAGTGGTAGAGTGGACGGTCCTCTATGCTTGCGGGTTGAAGCGATGCATCGAAAATCCGTTCTCTGCTACAATTTCAAACCATTTTGGAACAAACACTGGAACCAGTGGCTCGCCTTACCTAGAGATCGCTCTAAATTTTATCGGTTGTAGATCACGAGTCAAAGGGATTCGAAAAAAAAGATTCGATCATGGCAAATTTCAGGGACTATCTGAGAAAAAAAAAACTCTTAGGTGTCTCAATAAACTCTTTGGTGTCTTCGGTCCAGAATTTTGGGAAGATGTTTTTTACAGTGAAGGGAGCAAGTTTAACATCTTTGGCAATGATGCAGGACGAATTTTTTACAGAAAACCCAATAAAGAGAATGAAAAAATATATTTGCAAGCGGCAGTAAGCTACGATGTTGGAACCGCAATGACATGGGGTTGTAAGACTGCGATTGGCGTGGGAAATTTGCAAGCTATTGATACTGTGTACATAATATATATTATACCAAAATTGGGATTATTTCTTCTAATAGGATAATGATTTCAATTATTGTGCGTACCCAGTTAGGTCGTGAGCGCACTATCATGGGCCAAATCAATTGCATACACCCCCAAAATCACTGGCATCAACTCCATTGAACATTAGTGGTCGGTGCTTGAGAAAAGGATAAGGACACATCACATTTCAAGTAAATCTCAGCATTAAAAAGGACTTTGAGAGGAATGAGGAAAAATGCTGTAACAACAAGAAAATTTACGAGTAATATGCCCAAAAGACTGCAGGCTGTTTTAAAGGCCAAAGGAAGTTCACCATCTTCACCCTCCAGTAAGTTTTTCATAGTGCTTCCCAAACAACTAGTTTGTGGTATAAGGGACAGCACAATTCTTATCAATATGATAGACTAACTTTTATTGACTTATGATTGTCTTCATTGACTTGTGTCCAGAGAAAAGTATATGAAAAATCCTGGTGTTGATCGCTATTGTGCGATGTTAATTTTTTATATGGAATTTTAAGTTTTCTTTGAATGTCACGATATTGCTTGAGTTCTTTAGCGGATCTAGCCTGTTGTATTGGATCCATTTTCAATCTATCCGTTCTTGGTTTACAAACCAAAAGGCTGCTGGCTGATCTTAGGCGTGCTTTTTTTGCTCCTCTATCCAGCAGAAAATAGAGTATATGCACTGGAAACAATAACACTCCTGTACCAGTGAATTCACTAGTACAGAAATTCTATTCCTCATTGGTAGTCCACGTGCTGAACTATAGAATGTGCTGACAGAAAAAAGAAAAGCTCATGAGAAGTTATCATTTTTGCTGTGAGGTGGCTTTGCGTTTTTCATGGTTATGTTGAATGTTTTGGTAATTAGCAAATTAGAAAAAGCCCTCATAACGTGTAGAAAGTTAAAAGACCTAAATATAACTTTTATTGCCTTAGTGACAAGTCTCCCAATTAGCTCGATGTTATGCTTAGTTTTTTGGCTCCACAAGACTGCTCCATATTTAACAGTAGACAGGATAAAAGCATTTAAGATTAGGAGTTTAGTGTGTTTTTCAGGAAATCATGATTTCTCAGTGTTGCGATAAATGGTGTGATTTTACTTCTGATGTAGTTGATGTGATGGGTCCAGGACATCTTTTCATCCAAAATCAATCCCAGGTATTTTATTGAATCGACCTTCTCCAGTTGAACTCCATCAATTTGAATACATGGATTAATAGGGCGTTTATTTTTTTGCTGGAACATAATGTATTTGGTTTTGTGGACATTTATAACGAGCTTGCTCTGCCGCAGCCACCTCAAGTATTGATCCAAATCCATATTTACTGTACTTTGGATGGCTGACATCTTTTCCAGCATACAACAGGAGCGTATCGCCAGCAAACAAGACTATCTTACCAGAAAGCCTGAGATCTTGAACGCTGTTCACATAGATACGGAAAAGTATAGGCCCTAGGATCGATCCCTGTGGAATACCGTTGTTTATAGAACATTCCTGATTGGTGTAGCTTCCTTGTTTTGTCACTATTTTCCTATCTAATATAGTTTTTAATAACAGATTTAAACTTGCAAATCCCATACTCTTCCAGTCGCAGAAACAAAATCTCCTGGTCAATGGTATCAAAAGCCTTTTTCAGGTCGACGAAAATTGCTGCCACATAATTACCTTTACCCAGTGATCGATTTATGAACTGAACCGCGTCAAAGGTAGCCGCAATAGAGCTGCTGTGCTCCTGGAAACCATTCTGGATTCCATAATCAATTATTCGAGCATTTATGCCTCTTTCAAACACTTTGCTTAGCACACTGGTGACAGCTATTGGACGATAATTTGAAGGATTCGAAGGGTCACCTCCTTTTAAAACTGGTGTTAATTTCGAAAATTTAAGGCATGTCGGGAACATGCCGGCTTTTAAGTGGCTGTTTATGATTTTCCCTAAAACGTTAGTTATTTGTTGCTGAAGCATTTTGATGTCTCCTGGTGTTATATTATCGATGCTTGGTGAAACGCCGTTTTTTAAATTGTCGATTATTTCAGCCACTTCACTAGGTATTTTTGGTCTCAATTGTATGTTAGAAATTTGACTTGGCATTGAAAAATGGCGTTGTTTAGATATCTGATGAAAATGTTGCGTGATATCTGACCCAATCGCTGCAAAATATTTATTTAAAGGTTCCGCAATCGCCTCACTAGAAGAAATCAATGATCCATCTATCTGTAATTCCTTGATATCTGATGTGGTTCGAGAAGTGCCTTTTTGTGTTTTAGCCAGTTCATTTACTATTTTCCAGTATTTAGCACTATTTTCGCATGAAGCTTCGAATCTTTTAGCGTAAAATTTCTTTTTCTCTTCCTTTACTATTCGATTTGACTGGCTTTTTAGATGCTGGTAGTTTTGTCGTTTTATCACATAGTTGGGATCAGCTTTCCACATTTTATAGGCTTTTCGTTTACGTCTGCATATGTCTATAACGCTTTTAGAGATCCATGATTCATGCCGAACCCTTACCTGATTACTAGATGTTGCTTTGATTTTAGCTTCAGATAGAATTCTTATTAGTTCCTCAATATCTACATGCAGATTGCTGTTCAATTCTTGCGTCACATATTTCACAAACTCAAACTTGTTGACAGTGCTGATCGTTATTTTTTTCGAAGGTAATCTTTCTTTAAGGCAAGTCTTGATCAAGATATTCACCACCTTATGATCTAAGTTTGGCCATTCATCATCATTATAAGTAGCTCGGTCCACCAGGTCTGAACTTCTCACAACAACATTATCAAGTAAGGGTTTCGAGGTGTCAGTAACACGTGTCGGTCTGATCGAATTTATTTGTACTGCATTCATTATTGGATGTTATAACATCTTCATAGGTTTTTTTAATATTTGATGAAGACATAAGGTCGATTTTGTGTCGGCTATTGTGATAATCTTTTCATGTGATGAGTAAAGATGATCGATGTATTTTAGGAAGCAATGATTGTCCTCGAATGGGGCTTTGTAGAAAATGTCAGTTTTAATCTTCTCCAGGTCCAGTTGAAGTTCCACTATGATTGTGTTGAACACTTCAGAAGCTGTGATAAGTCTTGATCCTATACTTGATTTTACAAATATTGTTGTACCCTTTCCGCGGCCTACTTTTCTGCAGCAGAAATAGCTAGTATACCCGTTGGATGTATATAAATGCTCTTCGATTGGATATATCCAAATTTCATTAAGAATAACTACACTGATGTCATTCGTAGTTAGATGGACGTTTAAATCATCGAATTTGTTACTAATGCTCCTTATATTGGCGTACAATATTTTTAATAACTTGCTTTGATTCATTATGAAGTAGATTAAAAACTATAATATATCTTATGCTCGTTAATTGCAATCAATTTTTTGTACTCTGGGCATTCGTAACTATCAGCTCGATGTTTAACGTGGTTATTCCTCTTTTGGGAGCAGTTTATGCATTTTACCTCTGTAACCGTGCAAGCATTTGTCTGGTGGTTACCAGCACATTTAACACAAATGTCCTTTTTCTGACAATTTGATGCTTTGTGGTTAAATCCTTGGCATTTGTAGCATCTCATGATGTTATGGTGCTCGATAACGAAATATGTTCCAAAATCAATCATTATTCATTATTATCACAACTATGATGGCTTTACAAGAATTTATTATTTGTGCGAGTAAATTTGTGTGTGAATTTTTATTGAAATGAAACACTTAATTTTGTTTGTCAAATTTTGTCTGTTGTTTTTTTCTATTATTTGTACTTTTTATTTATTATTTATACTTTTTATTTTTTATTCATACTTTTAATCTATTTTGCATACTTTTCTCAAATATGCGTTTGTGCGAATAATTTTCAGAGCAAGTACAAGTCGAGCGTAAATTTGAAAATCAAAACATTTCCAATTTTCAAAATATTTCACTGAGCATTTTTATCAGTCTACACTTCATTACACATAAATATCTTTGTGTTGAAATAAATAGCGAGATTTAGTGAAGGAAGCACAGGAGCTTATTAGCCAAAAGTGCCAGATTTTAGGTTTGTGTTTATATGGCTGAATGTTTCATTATGAAAAAACAAAAGCGAAAAAGCAGTTTGGTAAAGCCTAAAATGATCACCGGAACTCTAATGATGTGGGCACTAATCAGTGCCATATTGAATGAACAACGCAAGAAACTGGCCTAAATAATAAACTTAGATAATGCAGTGAATTCATTGTATTAGTTTAGAGATCTTTTGCTTGCATGCGTGGAAATCTCTGATAGATCAAACTATGAAATCAAGTAGTAGCCTTCTCGATATATTCGTTTTGGTAGATTTTAAGTAAATACTACCAAGCTTTCAGTCATTGTGCAGGCGTAATATTGGTAGCGCGAGAATGTTAACTAATATACATAAATCAGAACGAATTAAATTTTTTTAATTCGATGGATTATCAGGCCAAAATAGTATAGCTGCTTTATTTAAGAAATCAACATGTTTGATATGCAATAAATGAGCCTAAGTTTGTGCAAATTAAACAAAATAAAACATTTTACATTTGCATGTCACGAAATAGCAATAAATGCTTGCTGTAAACTACTAGAAATAGTGAGTGTTCAAATAAAATACTAAAAGAAAAGACACGAAGCACACGTAAAGCATTTAATAGCAGTGTACTGTTCATCTGATCTGTGAATATAAATTGAAATCATTTTCAATTTATACTAGCCACCCTTTATGTTGCAAAAAGTCATATTTATAGCTTTACTGGAATCTAATCAAATAACAAATCATCTGATTAGATTTTCTGTTCTTTAGTTGATTAGAGCTTACAGATTGGAGTTTGTTTGGTTTGTGTGTTGTACAGTAAATTCAGGTAGTACATGAATTAAGTAGCTTCAAAGTTAAAGCTACATAAAAGATACTAGTATGAATGGCTACAAATGTATTTATTTTACTTTCATTAAATAAATATATAAATAATACCAGCAGGTAAATCGCGATAGCAGGCATGATCAATTGAAAATTATCTGCATTTTCTCAGCTCTTACTAAGTAAATACTGCTCAAAAACGGGGTTTCTCTGCATTCTTTGGATTTTATCATCGACGTGCTTTGCCCTAACTAAATTAGGTACGCAATCGCTGACGACAACAGTTTGCAACGAGTACAACTGAAATGTTATCGCGATTTTGCGCGGAAAATAATTCGTATCATTTTGCTCAGCAACAAACCCTTCAATCGAATGTTCGTCAGCTGAAACGGACTGACTGCATTTATGACAGACATGCATTATTCTTCTTTATATGAACTTACATAATTACAATAACGTGCAGCAAAATTAAAACGATACATGTGTGGGAGATGTACGAAAGTGTTTCGAATATTTCTTTGTGGCGTTTTGCTCTGGAAATTGGGAAGCATGTACATGTGGAACCCGCAAGCAATATCTAAGCAACCTCACAGTGACATAAATAAACTATACAAACGCGCTAGCAACTTATTCAAGCTCGATTGCGAATTGCCAAATATGCTACGCCATTACGTACTAGAAAACAGGCATTGATTCCTTCTTCGGCTGCACCGCAAAAAAAACATGTACTTACATTAAGGACGAGTTTCGTTTACTTTGTTGTTGACTGCTCATAGCACATCGCCGCTAACGGGCAGATTCAATTAGATAATATCCAGATTACTTCGATTTAATTGGCACAGCGTTTTGTTGTCTCGAGTTGTCAGTCGAATCACTTTTCCCACTTGTCCGTGAACTGTGCAATTCACACGAATTCCGATTGCGCTAACTCTACAGTCCAACCGAATATTCATAAATTTAACTTGTTAATTCAGCGAATTACAGCACACGCGTTATGAAAACCAGAATGATTTCCTATACGAAACAGACAACGATCCTCGGCTGCGACATACACAAAAATTCGATGTATCGGCCAATCTGACTTTGACAGGTCGGACGGAGAAGAATCGGTACTGTTGCGAATCCAAACGGTTCACTACTACAAATATACATATTATGGCCGCAAACCCAATTTTACATCTGGCTGTCAAACTGGAATGAACGCCAGGATTGAGTGGTAAAATTTTCCCTGGTTTTGACTACGAAAAATGCGAAAACCCCCGTATGTTTTAAGTCTAAAAGATTATAATCTCCGATTTGCGATAGCTTCTTAAACTGTGTTAAAAATGGTAATACATATATGATCGGTCCCTTCCTAATGTTTTATTTTCGTTTTCGTATTTTCGCGTCGTTTAAACGACCCACAGACACGGAGATCTGGTTGCCGACTTGGTTGGAGACTTGCGATATTTGCGAACAAACTAGATCTGAGACTAGCCCACAGACTATGAATTTGGTCGCAGATCTTGCATATCTGCAACCAAGTCGACGACCAGATCTCTGTGTCTGTGGACCGTTTTACTCAACTACAGCTAATCGAAAAATATAATCTTTTAAAACTAAAAAACACACACACGCACTCGAAGAAAAAGTTTGATATTCTCTGTTAGTATTCCGACCGCTTGTCAATTTCCCGCCAAATTTTTTCGGTTATTGTAGAGCTGTCAGTGTCATTACTGAAGCCTTGAACGTACTCTTTGGCTATTTCAATTTCTTTAATATGGTACCTGTGTCTTTTAACATCGGCTAACATCACCTCAAACAAAAAATAACGTTTTATCGCCGATGTTCCTGTAAAGTATCTCTCGTTGCGAATTTTCACACTGGATTTCTTTCTTACTTTATTATATTAGTATTGTTACGGTGTCGCCTATCTATTTTTATCAACGTGTATATTTTTATATCAATTAGTAAAGATAACATTTCTATCTCACGCGCGATCTTGGTGGTGAACGAATTGCTGGACTATGTCACAATTTAACTATCTGAATGAAATAAATAATCTCCTTACAATGGACGGTGAAATAACCCGTGGACCCGCACCACGGTGGCAAAAAAAGTTGGATATGTCGTCCACGAGCATGAATGCTAGCACCTCACGATCGAAGCTGTCTATTTCTTACACGAACAATAGCTACAGCTCGTTCATGGCGGGTTCGAGTAAAACGCCGAACAAGGGAATGTCTGACGGGCGCGGTAAGAAGACTCCTGGGAAAACACCAGGTAGATTTAATGCATTGAAACATTCGTTCGCATATCAACTTTTTCTGTTTGTATTTCAGGGCGAAAAACACCTACTCCCAGCAAAGGGTCGAAAACACCTGGAGGTGATCGATTCATACCCAGCCGTGCCGCTTCGAATTTTGATATGGCAAATTATTTGGTATGTAACACTTTCCGTTAATATTCTACATTTAAGTATTAATACTTTCGTACCGAAAAACTGACAAGATTTGAGTCAATTATTTGGAGTTTTGATTCGCTGCACTGAAATTCTGATGTGCGAAATATAAATTATGTACATTAAAAGATTTATATAATTATTGCTAAAGAATATTGGAGGTACTTTTATCTCAAGAACTCAATTTTGCTTGCTATATATGTATATTATTTGTTTCCGAGTTCTACTCACTCACCTTCTGTGAAAGATTGGACTTGATAAGTTCGTAATGAACTTCTGTCAAAGCTAGCTGGATTCGAACTCTCCGATGTCCGTTTGTGATCGCTCATGTGTACTTACTATTACATTTTGCTCTTCCACACTCTATTTTTCCTATCTCAGGAGTTCTCTGAGTGTTGCGAACTGTCATGAAATGTTCTTCACCTACAAAACATCCCCTTTGCTCCTCTCCTTCTCTATTTCTTGCGCGCCTCTTAATGCTGTTGCTAGTTTCAAGGACCTTGGCGTGATGTTCGACTCTAAGTTGAAGTTCGATCAGCATATTTTACACATTACTATCGTTTTTCCGGCTTCATCACCAGACCTTTTGTTAACCTTTCCACCTATTTATATCTATTTTATCCTTCGTCCGTAGTATTCTTGAATACTGTTGCCAAATTTGATGCCCACATAGATTCTTGAATGACACGGTTGAATCCGTACAACGCCGATTCATCCGGTTATTCTATAAGTTAAGTATTCCTTATTGTGATACTCCATTCTTCAAATTCCTACAGCTGGGTCACTCAAAGAGTTCCTCGACGAGTGCCACCTTTATAAACTTTTTAACGGCTGTATATTAGTTGGCCCCAGCATTCACCTTTCTGTTAGAGAATCGAGTCGTCCTAATAGTTCCATATGTCCTCCCCTGCAGACACCTATTTCTTTTCCCTACTTTAGCGTTTGCGTCGTCAGCACTATAGCCTTAATCTTGGTCTCCCTCTTCGAATGTTATCTATGTTCAAAAATGCTTTAAAAAATAATGATGAATAAGTCCGTTTCTTTTTTTGGTCAATTTAGCTTTCGACTCTTTGTTTTTGTATTTTGTATTCTGCCATCTGAATTGATAAATTTTCTTAGTTTGTTGGTGTTTTATATACAGTGCCATATAAAATAGCGGAAAATCGTTAAGTATAGCATAAATAAGAAATCGTGATATTGCAAAATAAGCAATAGCCCTTTGTACAAAAATGTTTTATGGAAAGTACACGAAATTTCAGTTTCTACGAAAAAAAATTAAGAAAAAACTAAAATATCCACAGATAACAAAGAACAAAAGTCTACGTACACTTCTAAGAAATAGCGGTAAATTTGTTTTGGGCTGCATGCCATAATGAAATAATTTAAGCAGTTTGTTTTTTCTATCGGCAAATAAATATTGCAACTAAAATCCTTTTTTTTAAATAATCGAATCGAGACGAAAAGATATATCACATGACATGCAGGAACTTATTGTGAAATTGAAAAACGAAGGACATTCTTGCCGCTAAATCGGGATAATAGTAAATAAATCTCATAAAAAAGTACCGGGTGAGAAATTCTGTTGAAAAGAAGCCTAGAAGTGGCAGACGTCATAAACTAAAGCAACGTGAAAAATGGAGTATATTAACTGAAATTAGAAATAAATCGCAGACGTCTTCAAAAATCCTAGCGGAATACGTTAAGCATATTACTGGGAAGGTTGTTCATCTAATAACGGTACGTAGATTTCTCCACAGTTCTGGATATTTCAGTAGATCAGCACGAAAAAAGCCATACATCAGCGAAGTAAATGAGAAGAAAAGTTTGGAGTTTGCAAACTCCATGAAAATGATGATTCGACTCTCTGACACTGTTCTCTTTAGTGACGAGAGCAGGTTCAACTTGTTCGAACATGATGGGAGACGTGGGATTTGAAGAAAAAATCATGAAAGTCTTAAAAATCGTTAAACATGGCGGTGGTATTGTTCTAGTTTGCTGTTGCATATCAGTGACTGGAGTGCGAAACCTGATCATGATTGAAGAAATCATGGATCTCATAGTTTAACTAAATATATTAAAAAATAATTTAAAAAATTGGGCCTACGAACCAGCTGGACATTCCAGCTAGGTAACGATCCTATGCATACGGCTGGTATTCTGAAGGAATGGCTAATTTTCAATATCCCGAAACAGCTACATTCTCCACAGTCATCCGACCATAGCCACCTAGAACATTTATGGTATTATCACGAGCGTAGAGTTCGAAAACACAGTATCAGAAATAAAGAAGACCTCAATACCAACTTACTCCAGGAGTACGCCAAAATACCAGCACAAGTGACGCAAAATCTTGCCAAACAGGATGAAGGCGAAGGGCGGACCAACGAAATATTAATATTAATAAAAATATGCCATATAATATAATGAGTTGTAGGTGTACGTAGACTTTGGTTCTTTGTTATCTCTGGATATTTTGGTTTTTTGTTAAATTTTTTTTCGCAGAAACTGAAATTTCGTGCACTTTCAATAAAATATTTGTGTACAAAGGGCTATGCGTATTTTGCAATATCACAATTTTTTATGTATGATATACTTAACAATTTCCGCTATTTTATATGGTATACGTAGGCTTTTGTTCGGCACTGTATATATATTTTTTTCTTGTCTGATCTATAATTCGATTTTTGTCTGTTGATTTGGACAATAAATGAATAAGTAAATTTACTAAACCTTCAGCCGTTGTTTACTCGCCATATTTCCTCAATCATTGTTCGTTTCCTATTTAAATTACGCTTCAACATCCCAGCCTATCCTACTTTTGACGACATCGAATTTCGTAAGCCTTCCCGCTACACTCGGTGTTCAGAAACTTTTGTATTGCCATTTGCAAGGTCGTCCATTTATTACCACTCGACTTCGCCAAGGCTACTGCACAATGCTCTGGAGCTAGATTCTCCACTTCCATCCATCTCCACTTGCAAACTACCTTTAAGTAGCAAAATTATCAACATGCATTTGGAATTATCTGCATGTTAGTTGTGAAATAAAATAATTAAACTCACCCCGATGTGCATGTACATACTATCTTTCGATTAGCATTTTTTTCGATTAGAGAAATTTTCCTCAATCAATCATATTATATGGATATCACGAGTTAAACATTTTTTTCATATCAATTAAATTTTAGACATCGACGAATAGACTCAGTTCAGTAAAACGCCGACATTTCTGGTGTCTAGTTCAATGAGCTAAAATTATGTAAAAGCAATTTCTTTTCAGAGAATCTGCCGGGAACGCGTGGGTTTGTTACCTTTCGTTAGGAGAATATGATTTCGTTTTTCCTTGCATTTCCTTGCACCAGGCTAAAGGACTTTTTTTTTGCTTTGATTCTGCACTTATCGTACATCGTGACTTAAATAAGAACTTAGTCAAAACTGAGCAAAATGCATATCACTCTTATCTTATTTCTCAAAACATGTACATATCAATTAATTATGTAATTGCGAAATTGATTCATTGAGATATGAAGTCATTTTCGATTTCTTTATCAATGGCTATTTTAATTAACCGTTTGATAAATTAATACGACCAGTTTTAATTCACATTGATTAACACATGCATCATAATCTGTCGCGCACAGCCAAAAGACCCAACTCATTAAGGCAAATTTATTTTCTCCTCTGCGCTATTTAGACATTTGTACAAAATCCACAGCGCCAACGAATCATACTAAATTATTTTTATTAGGGAGCTCTCTTCGAAATAAGCAAATTATGTATTTATGGTTGACGTAGTCGAATAAACTGATCGTATTATGCTCTTGCTCTACTAAATTGATCTGCTCTATGTATACACTTTAGGATTTGCTTAAAAAAAATTATGGACTAACAAACTGCACAGTCACGCATCAAGAGGGTCAATAATTTTGGCTGTTGTTAAATGTAGAAACGTGCTTTAATGTGCATATATTCAACTGAAATGGCATTAACTTAAATAAAGCTAGCTAGAAATATCCATGAAAACATGAAACGTAAATATTTGTGGACGTCGAAATAAACGCAATCAATTTGGATCATCAGTTAGATTTGCACTAAAAATTAAATTTTACTGCATTGCTTGTGGAAATGTTCATCTCTAACATTTCACATTTTTCATATATTCCTCAATATGTGAAACCTAGATTTTGTTTAAAAATTCTCAGGTCGTTGAACATTTAAAATGTTGTAAAATCGGTCATTTGCATTGGGTTGATTAGGCTTCAGAGTACTTCTACGTTATTACACTCGTCACTACCATTTCAGATTCGCAAAGAAATTAAAAATGAAGCGGGCAACGAGGAGAACGAAAATGACAACAATAGGATTAGTCCTTCGAAGGTTGAACGACAGAAATTAATTTCCGAAACTTTGCAAGTGGGTGACTTGAAAACCCAACGTGTCTTGTGCTACCAGAAGAAAGCGCCATCAGCTCCGGAGAGTCATCAGAATCCATTGCGTGTGGTCTATTCAATACAAACGCCAATATCTACGAAAAGTGGCTCGCGATATATTCCAACCAGCTCAGATAGGATTTTAGACGCTCCAGACATAATTAATGACTACTGTAAGTTGCTTTTGCTTCAATTTAGCATAAGTACCTATTTTACACTTTCCCTCATCCAAAACAGATTTGAACTTAATGGACTGGAGCACTGATAACATTGTCACAGTTGCTTTAGGAAACGCCGTATATCTCTGGAATGCTGGTTCCGGCAACATCGAGCAGCTCGTTGAGTACGAAGAAGGTGATCATGCGTGTTCGCTAGCATGGATCCAGGAAGGTCATATCTTAGCGATAGGAAACAACACCGGAAGTGTTGAGCTGTGGGACTGTTCGAAAATGAAACGTTTGCGCGTTATGGAAGGACACGATGCGAGAGTAGGTTCGTTGACGTGGAACTCGTATTTGGTGACATCTGGAAGCCGAGATGGAAACATAATTCATCACGATGTCCGTCAGCGGGAGCATACTATTGGAACTCTCCGGGGTCACACACAAGAGGTGTGTGGTCTGAAATGGTCGACAGACGGGAAGTATTTGGCGAGCGGTGGAAACGACAATCTGGTGAACATTTGGGCCGCGAACTATAACGGCAATCATACGGATGCTGAACCTCTCTTCACTTTGAATGATCATCAGGCGGCAGTACGCGCACTGGCATGGTGTCCGTGGCAGCCAAATGTACTGGCAACTGGCGGAGGTACTGCGGATCGCTGCATTAAATTTTGGAATATCAATAACGGTACTCTGCTCAATTCGGTTGATTCCAAATCACAGGTGTGTGCGTTATTGTGGTCGAAGACATATAAGGAACTTATTTCCGCACACGGCTACGCTAACAATCAACTAACCATTTGGAAGTACCCTTCGATGGTACGACAAGCTGAACTAACTGGACACACTTCAAGAGTGCTTCAGATTGCCATGTCTCCTGATGGTAGCACCGTTATAAGCGCTGGCGCTGATGAAACACTACGATTGTGGAACTGTTTTGCACCCGACCCGAACCAAGCAAAGAAGGAAAAGGTCGCTTCGGTAAAGGTGAAGCCAAGTGTCTTTAAGCAAAGTATTCGATAAGACTTTTTTTAAATAGTAAATGGACTGATTAATATTCGCAGCTAACGACGATGTTCTAAAAAACTAGAATAATATGTTTTATGATAAACTCTTATGATGTATTTGTATACTGTAAACTATTATCCTCTGATATGTATCTTTATAGGCATTTAACTTTTTTGTACTTATGTAAAATTGGAATCACATTAAAGAAAGGCACAATGAAATTTCGTTGTCTTTTGCTATGAAAGCGTTGATATTTTTGAATAATCAGCATATTTTCGCATGAGAACTGAAGTATTCCTTCTACAAGCCGTTGCAGATTTGGGTTAAAGCTGGTAGAGAATGCATTCACAATCATAATGTACGAATACGAAGTAATTAGTTATGCAAATTATTTTATCCCTGATTTGGCTGAGAGATATACCCACAGCTACGTCAACAGGTCGTTGCAGGTCACCCATTGCGAATATCCTGATTAGCATAAATACTGAGTTTCATGTCATACGTATCATTACGCTTTTAGTAATCAAATACTTAAATTAATACGTAAATTAAATAAAAACAAGCCAAATAAAAACGAAATGCTGACAGAAATAATTGAAACAGTTTACAGGGAATCTGGACCTTCATTGACCCAGAAAACATTGAAAACGAGACTTCAAGCATGGTAGGGAGTCTATGGAAATTGATCACAGATAAGGGCGTCAAAAGACTGCCGTTACTGAAGAAAATAATTAAAAAGTAAAAAAAAAAGTTTACAATTTGATCGGTGAATTAATTGTGACATAGCTGAAGCCATAGACATTAACAAAGAAAGAATCAGCGACATTTTGCATAATCATTTGCACATGAAAAAAAATGCTCGCTCCGCTGAACAAGCAGCGTCGTTATGTTTATGGACTACCCTTTTAAAATTACAATGAACTGCATTGTTGACAAAAGTGCGGCAAATAGTTATCGAAAAAAGAAGAGGCAAAATATCGAAAGGAGTCCTGGTTTTGCAAGATATTGCGCCCGTACACACTGCGCGAATTGGAAAACATGCCCTGAGGCAGGATTTGAAGGAATCAACCGCGCACCATACAGTCCCTATCTAGCTCCTGAAGATACTCTACCTGTTTTCCAATTTGAAAAAAAATCTAGGATGAAGATTTTCGAGTGACGAAGAAATGAAGGCGGCAGTGGACAATAATTTCGAAAGCAAAGGCGATTAATATTTTTTCCATTACGTTAAAAGCCCTCTATGACAAATATAAGAAATGAGTTGACTTTTGTCAATGGACGCTCAAATGTACAGTGGCTTCTCGCGGCTTGTACAAGCGCCGGTACATTATTTGAGTCTTAATTTGCTTTATTTCCTGAGGAAAAACTTGTGGTGTAGTGAAAACAATTCCCTAGAATCTATATTTCGTCGAAAGAGATTAAAATATTTAGGTGCCCACTTAAGTAGGATACTAGCATGGTTACACAAGTAGAACCTAATAACCAAAAATCACTTCATAACTATCATTTTTCCACAAGACAAAATTAAAAATATTCTGTATTCAAAACACTTCAACAATATACTAATAACACAATTTCCTTGAATGGTGTAGCACGGAAATCTGGGTTTTTGCTAGTTTTTAGACAAATATCAATTTTACTAAATTACTTGTTAGTAAAACTAATCGTTAATTTGTTCATAAAAATATTGTTGCTTTACTAAACATAATAGTTAACCGAATATTCTAACTTTATTTGGTATAATTTTATGTTATATTCAAAATTCAAAAAGTTTTAAAATATTAATAAAATATCTGACTTAAGCATTTCTTTCACTATATTGAATTTAATATTTTATGTTGGAAAGATTATCGCCGAAACTTGCCGTTATAAAATAACGCATAAATTTGTTCCTAGTTTCAATCATAGTAATTTTATTTGTGCAGTAAATATTTTTTATGAGTGTATAAATCGTAAATTCTCTATTTCATTTGTGCTTCATTCACTCGCGTTCATTAATGTTTACGTGTTTTTTCATTCAAAAGCAGTTCATTCAGCTGCCTCTTCATCGTTTTTTTTCTTCTAATAATTTATCATACGGAATAAGTCGAATTCTTAAAAAAAATATCTTCATAGAATAACGACTATATATTTAATTGCCTAATAATTTGAATGATTGCCTTATAGTTGGGGAATAGTTGAATATTTCCGAAACATACTTCTTTGATTAATGATTCGCGTCTGTGCCAAATTTAATCCTACATGCGTCACTCGCAGGCTAGATGGTCCAGTTAATAAATAAAAAACATGCGTTTCGAGTTTTCTCTTTATTCACACTAAGCGCCGAGAATTATGATCAAGGACTTGAAACTGAACAAATCTGCGAGAAAACTTTTAAAATCACACATCTACACACAATCTGCATGCGTAAATCGAATCGCTTCAATTCGTGTCATGAATTCTCGTGTTTTAAGAATAACTAAATCATTTATTCCTATCAAAAAGTTCCACCAGAAATAGATCATTGAAAAAAATGTAGACGCCGACTGGACTTTTAGAATCTATTCTTGAACGTTGACGGATGTTGATTATAACGTGTGCGCAGTGTTATGTTTTGCTTTCCAAAATCTTTCGAGGCAGGTCCAAGAAGTATTCCTTCGCCGCTGCTTCCGGCAACTTTCAAGCTTTCACCACCTTTCTTCAATGTGCTTAGATTAGCTTCGGCGACGTCAATGATTCGTGGATTCTTTCTATATTTATACCACCAATACTCGAAAACAAGAGTTATACAGGCCAGACCGATTCCCACGAATATCACAATAAACACACCGCCAATATTTTGAATTGAAATACCATCTGATTGATCTTCGGGCTTTTCGCATGCTACTTCATCGTTTTTCCACCACTTCTCTTTGAGTTTTTCCAATTCACGTTTGTTCAAAAGCATGAGGATCCTGGAATGAAAACAAAAACATTTTTGTTATATACTCAAAAATGTAATCCATAAACAAATTTATAGATTTTTTAAAAATTGGTAAACTAAAGTGAATAATTTTGATTTTTGATTTACATATATTTAAATTCTACTGAAAAATGCAAAATTTGAAAACTTTTGCTAATTATTTGGAAAAACATAATACACTTTATTGAGATATTAGCTCCTAGAAGTAAATGACCTTAGGAAGCACGCGTTCCGGACTTTCCAGAGTTCATCCAATCAAAACATTCTTTTTTTGAAAACTAAATTTCGGTTTTTCAATTTATAATTGTAAGCATGTCGAATACAGATAGATTTGATTTTTATATATTTGGTTTTAAAAAGTAAAGTACAACTTTTATAATATATAAACAATTAAAATTTATAAGATTAATTATTATTGATACAATGAATTTTAATGAAGTTCCAGTCGTATCATAAATCACAGATCGAAGAAAAATTTAAAGATACATTTGGGTGTCTTTCATTGAATACTATATCAAAGATATCGGATCGTCTAATTCTAATCTAAGACGCTCATAAAACTATGAAAATCCGCTATTATCTACAATCCTATAATTACAAATTATCTTTAAATTACCGTTCATTTAACAGCGCGATAAACTAATAAAACGATAATATTAATCCTCTGTAATTTTGAGCAAGTAATGCACTTAACCATTAGCAGAAGCGCGATTAACTCAAAGATGAATTGATGTATACGATACCAATGAGTTTTTGTCAACAAAAGAAAGACTCGGTGAACGAATAAGAATGATAAGTACTCAAACCGAATAATGTTAACAAAGTGATTACTTCTAGCTAAGGTGGCAAAGGCTATCAGAACTACATACCAAGTAACTCAATCATTTATTAAATAAACACTGGAATGCAAGATATTTTTGTGTATAAAGTAAATATCGTGTAACTCGAAGTGCATAATTGATATGAAGCAAATAAGTAATTGACAGTTTAAATAAAATTAAGCTTGCATCCAAATAGAGAATGTTTGTTTGCAAATACAGAATACGATATGTTCAATTTGCAAATGCACTTTTATAAGCACGCATTGATACATAGTCTGTGATGCAAAAAAGAAACAAAATTTTTGTACACAATGAACTTACGCTGAAACGGTTACAATAAACTGCTAATTATTAAATAAATATAAATTAAATTTAAATACTAGCAGCTAATAGAAGCATCACCTGATCATCATCATCGGCACTACAACCGGAGTCCAGTCCTGGCATCTTCCAACAAGTATCCCTACCAAACCCGATATAATCCATTTAGGCACCTCTAATAGTTCAGGCAATATGTAATTTTTTGAATTTTTCGCATATTGACCTTTTTGTACATAATTACTATTACCTTTTACTAGACCTTTTTGTACATAATTACTCCAGTGCAAACAATCCGTCCATACTTTCAATTCATCGATCCCTCTATCCTTCCAATCCCTGTTTCTTCTGTTGTCGTCTGCCATAAAATTTGAAAAAAGGTTTTCGGAGCAGGTTTCTTTTCGAGCTAATTGCCTAGCCCTTCGATGTGTGCCGTGCATTATCTTTGTGACTATGCCTGTTTTTAGATAGATCGCGTGCAACTGATCATTTTACTGTCCACGGTATCACCATTTCTTACACACGGTGCCAAAGATTCTCTGCAAGATTTCCCCTCGAATCTGGTTTAGAGGGCAGCCTGCCTTTTGGTGAGTACTCAAGTTTCCGATCTATACATGAGTACTGGCAAGGCCATGATCTCGTAAATTTTGGGATTTTGTAACGATTTAAGGGATTACAGGGCATCTCAACTAAACCGAATTCCCATCAAGATGCCTGCCACAAGGGTGATGGACAACAAACCAACAAGGCAAAAAAAGAAGTTAATGCACCTGGAGTAGGCTTTCCCGCCGGCGGATGCTTGTTAGCCGGTTTACTAACTTTACACAGCTGGGATGGGCCTACTTGCTGGAACTTGCTCTAAGAAAAACACAACGAACGCAATGTCTTATTCATCCGTCGAATCAACACTCAGTAGCCGCAATATATAAACAAATACAAGGGCAGTGGCTTCTGTGCGTAAATAACCACAAGGCTCTCAAGCGTAGACTGCTAAATTAGACCCAAACGAGAAACGGTTTGCTAAGGGATGACGAAACACGAACTCATTCACAATATGAAGGAAATGCCCCCGTTTCAGAAGCAGACCTGATTGGAGGCAGACCCCAGATGTTGAGGCGGCCTTCGGTGACTTTTGACTCCGACTTTACCGTTTTATCACTGAATAATTCTTACATCTTCAAACCTGGAAGTGTTGGAGATTTGAAGGACGACACTGTCATTTTGGCAACGTGTAATGCAATCCCAACCACCGAACAAAGAAGAAAGAATCCGGAAATCATCCCGCCGGCATCTTCCCAACTATCAGACCCTTCCGGCCTGAGGTGGGAAGCGTTTGACAGTTGCATTAGCTGTAACCTGGGAGTTGGTGTATCATCTAGCGATTTCTGCTTTTCACTGCTACAATTTAAGACATTTATTGACCAATGGTAGTACTGTTGACCCAAGATAGTAAATGGACTGCACTGCTTCAAATTCATGCTCCAGTCCGCTGAGTGTTTGTTTCCACGCTGGCTACGCTGTCGTAGGCGAAGGCTAAAATCTGTACATATATCATATATTTGTAGCATATTAAATTCAAGAAATTTTTCCATCGTCACCCTAAAGATGATCAATTTTTGATTTTTCTGGGATTGAACCATACTGACATGGTAGATTAGTGGCGAGTATCTTTAAAAAGGTACTTAACAATTGTATACTCCTGTGAATGCTGCACGTTCCGACAGTTCGATTTTTATGTATAGAATATATTATTATTCCTTTCTCCCAGTCTTCAGGTATCTCTTCATGCTGTTCCGACTTCTAGCTCTTCGTATCTCTTCCATGCTTGGTAGCAATACCATAAGGTTTTCTTTCGATTGGTGGGGCTTCTAAATCTTCGATGAGCTGAACATCTTCCAATTTTTTTTTCCTCCTTCCTTCCACTCTCTTCATCACTCTATCAGCGTGCACAGTCCATGTGCACCATCTTTACCCTCCAGTAAGTTTTTCATAATGCTTCCCAGACAACTAGTTTGTTGGTATAAGGGACAGCACAATTCTTATCAATAAGATAGACTCACTTTTATTAACTTATTATTGTCTTCATTGACTTGTGTCCAGAGAAAAGTATAGAAAAAACTCTGGTGTTATTCGTCATTGTGCGTTGTTAATTTTTATGTGCAATTTTAAGTTTTCTTTGAATCTAATGATATTGGTTGAGTTCTTTAACGGATCTGGCAATGTATTGTAGAAGGCTATAGTCTGTTGTATTGGATCTAGCTTTAATCTATCCGTTTTTGGTTTGCAAACTAAAAGGTTGCTGGCTGATCTTGTTTCTCTGCTAGTCAACTCTCCAACAGTTGACAGATTGGTGGGGCTTCTAAATCTTCGATGAGCTGAACATCTTCCAATTTTTTTTTCCTCCTTCCTTCCACTCTCTTCATCACTCTATCAGCGTGCACAGTCCATGTGCACCATCTTTACCCTCCAGTAAGTTTTTCATAATGCTTCCCAGACAACTAGTTTGTTGGTATAAGGGACAGCACAATTCTTATCAATAAGATAGACTCACTTTTATTAACTTATTATTGTCTTCATTGACTTGTGTCCAGAGAAAAGTATAGAAAAAACTCTGGTGTTATTCGTCATTGTGCGTTGTTAATTTTTATGTGCAATTTTAAGTTTTCTTTGAATCTAATGATATTGGTTGAGTTCTTTAACGGATCTGGCAATGTATTGTAGAAGGCTATAGTCTGTTGTATTGGATCTAGCTTTAATCTATCCGTTTTTGGTTTGCAAACTAAAAGGTTGCTGGCTGATCTTGTTTCTCTGCTAGTCAACTCTCCAACAGTTCGAGGAATATCTGGCCATTTTAGTCCGTTGTTGATAATTTGGTAAATTATTTTGCCTCTTTCAAGATTTGCTCAACAACCCTGATCGAGTGTACAGTCGCCCGTTGATGTTAAGGTCGGCAACCTGAATATAACCTTTATCGCCTTAGTGACAAGTCTCCCAATTAGCTCGATGTTATGCTTAGATGTTTGACTCCACAAGACTGCTCCATATTTAACAGTAGATAAGATAAACGCATTTAAAATTAGAAGTTGAGTGCCTTTTTCCAGGAAAACAGTTAATTATCATTAATTATCTTAGTGTTGCGATAAATGGTGCAATTTTTTTCCTGGTGTAGTTGATGTGATGGGTCCAGGACATCTTTTCATCCAAAATCAATCCCAAGTATTTTATTGATTCGACCTTCTCCAGTTGAACTCCATCAATTTGAATGCATGGATTAATAGGGCGTTTATTTTTTGTTGGAACATAATGTATTTAGTTTTGTGGACATTTATAACGAGTTTGCTCTGGCGCAGCCATCTCAAGTATTTATCCAAATCCATATTTACTGTACTTTGGATGGCTGTCTCATCTTTCCCAGCATATTACAGGAGCGTATCGTCAGCAAACAAAACTATCTTACCAGAAAGCCTGAGATATTGAACGTTGTTCACATAGATAAGGAAAAGTAAAGGTCCTAAGATAGATCCCTGTGGAATACCTTTGTTTACAGAACATTCCTGACTGGTGAAGCTTTCTTGTTTTGTCACTATCCTTCTATCCAAAAGGTAGTTTTTAATAACTGATTTAAATTTCATGCAAATCCCATACTCTTCCAGTCGCAGAAACAAAATCTCGTGGTCAATGGTATCAAAATTCATTGAAATACGTCTCCTATCGCTCCAGAATATCCTCAGGATCGGTGATTAGGTTCTCCTCTCTCTCCTTACCGTATATGCAGGGTGGTGTATATGCTTTGTAGAGCTTCTGTGCCTGGTGCGGACTTAGTTTTTACTTTTTCCTATTGTACAGATCAGATTTCCCCCTCGGCTATTTTGTTCTGCCTGTGAAGTCTCTTCTCTGTTCTTCTGGATTCACCGTATGCAATATGCTTGCCTTCAGTTACTAGTTGCATTAATTATCAAACCAGTCACTCCGATTTCTGCGACTACTGCCAAGGATCGAGTCAATACCACTAATAACAGCATCCAGGAAATGTATCCATTTCTCCTCTACGTCTGGCCATCTGACCCCAATCAAAGTCGAGTCCTAAAGTGATACCAAAGCTGTTACTGGTATTTTCGTTGCGCAGGGCAGCTATGTTGACTCGAACCAGATCCCCCAATGCAATAGGCTTATGCAAGGTAATCTCCACTCGGGAAAGTAACAAGATAGTGTTCGTAAGCTCGTACCCTGCATCAGGTTCGAGTAGTGACAGCGAACAATCCACGGGTTACTTATATCTAATTGGAATTGTTTTTGCGGGATGATTAAAATTGAAAAAAAAAATATTTACATCGAAAATTTTATTTTGACAAAGTGGTTTCGAAAGTATGCACTAATTCTCATCAGACACCAGCACACAGTGCATACTTGGCTGATGTGACCACTTGCAGTTGGAAATCATTAATTTTTATTTACGCTGGTTGTGACAAATTTTAACATCTCCGACTTTATCCATCGAAATAATTTACTCATAAAGGTTATTGATTTGTGATCATTGTTCCCTTCTTGTCTATGAATCAGCATAGACAACGTGTATCATTATATCTATCTCCCAGTTCTTCGACGCTGCTAATTATATGACCCAAAGTTTATTTTCATTAGTGTGCTCATGCAATCTATGGGCGCCTGCGTTAAGCCTGAATACGGGTTCGTGATTTATTTTTTGCGTCCGGTCCCCAAATAATATTTTTACATCATAGCTTGGGCAAGCATTGCTCATAAGAAGTAAAATATCTTTGATGCATATAATACTTAAAAAGTAAGTTGCCCTCAGTCAATTTTTGCTAAACAACGAAATAATATTTTTTTCTTTAGTTACTCTTACTTTTCCAGCCTAACTACAATGAATGCATTTACCTAACCGACGCAGTAGGAAGCGACTGCATTATTAATGCATCACCAAGCGACATTTGTTTACACGTTCAGTTACTAAATTACGATAATTTTCCTGCACGCACTCCAGCTATATAGATACATACCTACTATGTACATAATAACATGTGACGATTTGCAAATGTCTTTAAACTCAAGACATATCGCTGAAAAATTGCTACGTTCCAAAAAGTTTACCATCGTCGACTAGATACCAGAATTTCAAGTTTGCTTTTGATATTTCCCGAAAAAAATTCGCCTATGTTTCCGAACTACTGCATAAAGCTTAGTCAAAATATTGTATGTAGACCGACGCGAAATTAGCAAATCTTATCTCTGCTACGGTAGTGTGCTGTGTGCGATAAAGGTACGATCTGTGCGAAATATAATCAAAGAAGCTAGAATAGTGCAAGTACCATATACCATCCGAAAGCTTGTTGAGCGGTATTTTGTTAAGAGAAGTGCATTTTTATTAGATAAGAAGTGTGTGCCTGGAAATAGTCAACAAACAGGTATGATATAATTTTTGTGCAACATTCGTATCCGGTCACAGTGATTGAGTGGATGTCGAGCGAAACATATTCTCTAACATCAAAACTTGTTAATTGTGCCAGTCTTTGAGTGCTACTTTATTTTACCGAAAACCCCATAAATGTCGCGTTTGGTGTGTGGCTTTATTATACCTCAATTATCACTACTACATACACTTCAGTTTTTCAAAAATATTTCCATGTCTCCATACTCTTTACTTACGTCAATGGGAAACAGCGGAACAGCGATTCTATGACGATGGTAGAATCAACGCTCTCGGAAATTGCGTTTTGAGTGATATATCTAATTCCTATTTATTAACGAATAACGTATTTTTCGGCTAAAGACTTACATAATATTGCAGATGTTTTCAACATTCAGCATGATGAATGTGATGTTTTTTTTTTGTGAATTGTTAGCTAATTATTAATAATTCATACTTTTGGAGAATAGCTTTCCATAAATGAGGACCAAGGAACAAAAAGTGTAATTGCATTAAACTTCACTCCAATGGACAAGTACATAAACATTGTGACCAAAGACAAATGCATGAAATATTACGTTTGATATGAATGGTGCTGAATAATTAAATGGACATTTTGATAAGATTGCATTTCATAAATTAAATTTTACGGGTTGGTTTTTCATACTTTCTATGAAATTGATACAGCCTCTGTGCTTGTAAATATGTTTGAAATTTCACATTTCGCTATAACAGTGTGTTAGTACGGCTTACAGTAGGTTATTATCAATAAAAACACAAAGCACTTTAAATATAAACATAAAGACACAAATAAGTCAACTTCCCTGCGCCGAGGGCGATTCAGGAAAAGAGCTGGTTTCCGTACAAGGCAATTCCATAGTGGTGAAGTGAGACTATCAGCTATAGTTTTTATGATGCTGTTGGAACTGTTCCGTGTTCTATGGATCAGGGATATCGTTTTTTTTTCCAAGCCATCATTCTGGTACTCTACAAACATCCCTGACGCACTGCAGAAGCGGGCCAATACTATCATCATCCTGAAGGTATTATTATATTGCACGCTGAAGGTGTCTAGCGATCTTTTGGCATATCCGACTCACAGGCTCCGCGTGTACAAGCTCTGATAATATCACTGGAAAAACTTTACCTTAACCTTAACTCGTACAACAGGAAAATCTGCGAGCCAACATATTACCTCTGACTGCCAAAGCCCTGCACTTCCTTTAAATATCAGCATCGTTTTTAAGGTCGTTGGCAATGATATACCCTATAGTACTTTAAGCACATAAATTTTTCCCCTCGGGGCACATAGGCATAGATACACGCGGTCGCGCGGTGGCTGGTTCAGTGGCAGTATACAAGTAGAACGCAGTCACATTTGAGGGCGGTTAGCGTCCTCGCGAAAAGAATGCAGCTATATTTAGACAGATCCTGCGTATTGTTATGGATGCTATATTGTATCTATCAAAAAAACTGACTTTCTTTTCATGGGACATTTCCTCCTGTATTCATTTATTTGTCTCCTTAGTATGCAGTATTCACCTCCTTCGCATGTCCTCGTTGCAATCACGGAGATTTTTCCTCGATGCGTGTTTTCTCTTCAAACTTTGTCAAGGCATTTTTTGTCAGATCTTGGTTCCCAGATAACCAGACGTGAATCTAGTCGTCCAAGTCGTTCCTGCTGAGATTGTTTCTGTTTCGTTTCCATGTACGGAAGTCTATTTCCATTCGCCTTTGCTGCGTCTACCCAGAACGCACAATGCCCTTAAGCTTGGTCCTCTCCCGCAATCTTTTTTACAATTCAAGCATGTATTGAAAATATTACCTTGAATTGCTATTTACCTTAATCCTAATTTTAGTTTTCAAATTATTCAATTATTTTTGTTATTTCTTTTCCTTTTTTATGTTTCATTCTTTTTTTTGCTTTCTTGACGCTGTAATTGGAATTATATCGCAAAGCGATTAATTAATAAATAAATAAATAGAAACCCCTAGCGACCTCAACACACAATGTCCTCAGCCTGGTCAAGGGAGCTTCTTGAATTTAATTTTCCTGATTTTGATAATCAGCTCTTAAGTTTCAATTAGAACACTTAAAAAAAGGACAAGTACAATATTTATCAAAGACAATACAGAATGAAATTCTTGACATAATGGCAAAAACAGTTAGAAACAGCATTCTAAACGACATCAAAGAAGCCAAATAATGCACAATAATGTTTGACCGCACTCCAGATATCGCGCATACAGAACAAATGAGCCAGATCATTCGCTATGTAAGAAAAAACTGGCGATGTGCGTGAAATAAAAAAAAAATCCTTGATTTCATAGAAGCTGTTGGAAAGATAGGAGAGTACATTTGTCAACAGATTGACAGTTGATGGTTTAGATATTAGACAATGGCGTTGCCAATCTTATGATAATGGGTCCAATATTACTGGCACCTATAACGAAATGCAAGCGAAAATTGCAGAAAAGAATGAGCTGGGATATTATGAGATGAGGTGCAAAAATACAATTTGATGAGATATGTGTTGACGAACCACGAAGACTTCAACCTTTTCAACTCTTTGCTACGACAACAATGATGGTATTGATCAAATCTTATCAGAAATTAAAAAGAGGATTGATAGTGCTACCACGATGAATTTGAATTTTGCATTTCTGAATGGCACTGAAGTCTTGAATATGCCAACTGCAGAGGCATGGAGCAGATTTTGGACGATAATATGAGAAAGATTTAAACACAGTTGCGTTCTGCCAGGAACTCTACGTTTTTAAAGAGCAAACTCCACTTTTATTTGTAGATATAAAAAAATGCTACGGCTTTCAATCTCGTGCAATAGATCTATACGCATGATTTGCAGGATTACTTTCCTAATATTTGTATTGCTCTGCGAGCTTACTCTCCGCTTCCTACTAAATCCGCAAGCTGGGAGGGAAGTTTTAGCAAACTTAAACTTATTAAAAGTTATCTACGATCTTAGATGAGCCAGGAACGTTTATCGAGTCTGGCAATATTAGCAATAGAAAATCGAACTGCTTATGAGATTAATTATGACAAGGCTATAGATTTGTTTGCAGTGAAACAATTTTACTAAAAAGATAGAATCTATAATTAGAACAAATCGAGAGAATTACTACCTCAGCTATTCCCTTTGGTGTCTCCGATACCTAAGATCTACGAGCTTTTGGTTATAACGTGCCAAATTGCCTACTATCTCTATCTTCCTGTTCGCGGAGTAAAAGTATGTCAAATTTGCCCATAGTGCCCATAATTTTCCTTTACTGCTACTAACGCTCTGATTCAGGCAAATTGCTTTACTTCTCACTGCTGTTTTCATTTCCTTATATCTCTCTCTTTTGAGGTGCAACATAATAATTACTTTTAATCTCACGTTTTATTGCAGACCCTATCCTTTCCTAGCCTAATTAAAAATATACATATGTCCGACACGTTCATGAATTTTCGGAAAAAATATAGGCCTAATAGAGAAAGAGCAGCGCTAGACCGGTCGCTGTAGCGTTCTTGGGGGGAGTCCTATGTCCATCAGTGGGTTGAAATGATTATGATGATGATAAAGGTAAAAATATTGGTGAGCGGGCACGGCATTTTTCAGTTTTCGCCCGCCTCGAAAAAATTCAAGATCCGGGGCTGCTTAAACAGATTGTTAAGAAAATAGATTCTAGCCGGGTAATCTTTGAAACCGTCATTTTTTTTCAATGATAAATTTTTAAAATCGGCCTGATGCTATTTAAAAACAACAAACTGTGCCTGCCAACATTTTTAGTCAAAGCTAGTATAGAGATGCCACCAACGGATATTGACTTTTCGCCAAGAAAACTCATTGACTCATTGAGAAAATATAGATATGCCACCAGAATATCTGAGGGTATTCACAGATAGTCAGAACAGTCAGAAGTTGAACCTGTGGCACCATTATTGGCAACCAACTCCACAAACACAAATGATGGTAGATAACTTGACCAAACTATAGAAGGTGAAATACGTTCTACACTAAAAAATATATCTGGAAAGTCATTTATCTGTTGTTTCTGCATGAAATACTAGTTCTATTGACCATCGCAGGTGAAATTTAGATGAAAAGTATCTTAGACGAATTGACAAACTACTCTCGCTGATCGGAATAGCGATAGCGATAACATTATGCCGTCGAAGCAAGCGTTTTATTCCTTATTCTTTAGTTTCATCCAGAGTGAATCAACACTCCGAAATCATCCGCCATCATAATCTATGGCATTTTTACGCTATTAATCCAGCAACGCAAGAATCAATCATGAACAATACCTCTCTAACGACTTTTCAACCCAGGGGTAAACTTAAATTTTCTCTTCGACAATTACTTTAACAGATTCCGGCAGAAATACATCTACCTCCATTCTCCAAAAAAAAATTACACTGCTAAAATTTGGGAGCATATTGGATAAGAAATTAATAATTATAATACCTGTTATTGAACCTCGTTGACAGAAGTATTGAATCATTTGTTTTTGATAAATTGTGATATCTACAAAGCCATCCTGAAGCTAAAAACATAATCAAGCAAAATATTAAAACAATCATTCTTCGCCTTCTTTTCATTACAAACTTTTCCTACATATATTGAGCGCCCTATAACCTCTATTATCATTAATGGCCTTCCTTGATTGGTACGCAGAGACCGAAATAAAAATGAAAATTACTAGGCCATGCTGTACTTATTAGAAAATGTGAAGCAAGTTTCACGCTTTCTACTTTATACAACCCATTGCTAGTCTGTCTCAGGATTGTAGCTGATAGATTCTTCATTGAAGATTAATGCGTACGAGTCTAGAATCGTCAGTTTCACGACTCACTTTACTTTGTTCAACGATTGCTTTAGAAGGAAAAAGTGGAAAAGTTTAGAAAAAATGGTCTGTTGAACCTAATTGAAAATTTTGCACATCTTCTACTTTGCACCGTAACAAATTATGCTCCATGAAACATGATGTAAAAAATATACAGTTCGGAAAGAAGGCAGGGTACTTTGGTTTATTTTCGGCATGTGCCTTTACTGAAAATTGAAGAAAGCGTGTGCCGAATTTAGATGTTTGCCTCTTCTATTTTAATAACCTTGTTTATGCACAATACTCTCGACTAAGATACAGGCTACAAAGCTCGTGCGTAGGAGCTGAGCCTAGAGAATATCAGAGTCAAGAGCTGAGCCAAGAGAATATCAAGTATCAACTATAATGTAAATAGTAAATAGACAATAGTAAAAGCAGCCACTTCCGGAGTTGCCTGACACTTTCCCTTCAGTTCTGTAAAGAAGAAAAAATACCACTATTCATAAAATTTTAATCTAAATAAACCCTCATTACCCCAATAAAATCCTAATCAGTCCCTTAAATGGAGAGAGTTCCAGTTGTTCCGGTTGTTTGCTACCGTCTCCTAAGCATTTCGGTCTGCTGAGCATTTCTTTGGGGGTCCCAAATTAACCAATGCTCTAACTATCACAAGGTTTGCCTTGGTATCTCTTTCTAATAATTCTTCTTCCACTCTTATACGAGCTAAAATCCTAATTTTACAAGTAACCTGGCGTTCAGGCTATCACTCATCTATTCGTTGTTATATGGGCTATGGAATTGTTTAGCGCCATGCTGGGAGTTTCTCTTCTTGAATCCGGATAAGAGTTCGTAATTTGTTTTCACCGGTTAGCCACGGTGACTTGTAAGAGTTTTTTTTTTTTACAAAACGAGCTTCGAATTTTTGAAGATACTTACTTGAGCAAGAAAGTTTTGATGGAATGAAAAAGTGGCAACTCTTGGAAGCTATAATTTTAACCAACAGTTGACTTTACTCCTGATTTGACTCAAGTGTGCGAACATGATTGAATTTGGGCCAGGGCCACACACTAACTCGTCTAAAACAGCTTCGAAACGTATTTTGAAGTCCGTTCTAGTTTGATATTGGGCACTCGTGGAATCCAAAACTTACCCGAAGAGCGTTTCCTAACTTTTTCGTGTTTAAAAAATGGTGAACGTTACGCTGACGTCATAGAATCCAAGAGAACATGCTCCCTTGAAGAACAGTTTACATGATTTTTTCCTGCTGGCGATTTGTAGAACACCGTTTGCAAGTGTCAAGTAATCAAACATGTTATAACTTATAGTTTTCTTCACTTGATAGTTTTCGGCGAATTCTACCTCACTAAATCAGCAACTTAAGACTGAATCAATATCTACAGGATTATTTCATTGAATCTTCATTAAAAACCTACATGATAAATATTTCAAGACATTTATTGGATGTGACCTAATATACTTCTCAATATGATTTCACGGAATGGCCGAAATACTCTATTTTAATTAGGCTAAAATGAATTTAGCAATTCTATCTTAACACAAGCATTGTACTATCATACACTTTTATACTTATGGCATACTTTTCTGAGCTTTCTTATGATTTGAAATATAATCAATTAATCATACTTCATTTCAAAAAATTTCCATGGCCCTAAATGAGTGTAGTTATTCAATTGTTTGAATTCTTTTTTCGTTCCCACATCCAACTACCAAACAATGTCATTTAAAGCATATCAATAAACGATGACGTACATATACACCTACTTTACTTTATCGTGCTTGAAATTTTATCTAATCAAAAATCTAAATTTCTTTGGAATTAAAACAAAAGTAGATGATCGACTGTAAAGCTATTTGATTTCGAACACATTGTACCGCTGATAACATACTGTGATTATTATGCTTTGCATGTAAATTCAACACTTGCAGCTAATAGTTTAAAATCGTTCGCAATGAATTGTGTGCGATTGTTTTCTGTTTGACGTGATAAGACCCGATCTCAGTATCATGGGAACTAATACTATGTCGTGCACTGAGTATATCAGCAATGATGTGATAATCATTTTGAGCAGTTAAAAATAAAATGGAATCAAACTGCATCGTAAAATGTACTTCACTTTGAATACTGTTTCTATTTTGAGTTACCTGTCTGAATGTAGTTCTTGAAGCAACAAGCCTACAGTCTGTATTCAGCTGAAAAGGGTATCCAGTCCGTGCTATCTGCTGCTCTGCTATTTGAACTGCACTTAAAAGTAGCCCCGTACATATTAGTAAAAGTATTTTTGTTAATATAATTCCTTTTTCATGAACCGTCTCCCAGTTCTGCTTTTTCGAAATAAACTCGGTTTGCCATCTACAAATTTCCAGACTTCATATTTTGGATTCGAAACACAACGAGCTTCATCAGCTATCCCATTCGGTATAAACAACATTCATCACCCTCACTCACTACGCCGTCAGCTCGTGGCTTCGCAAGGAATATAAGTATGTACGACGCTCTGTGCTCTGCCATGCTACGCTTGTTGCGTGCGTGAAATACAGACAGAGGCGGCAGCTTGGCCACGCCATGCTCTGACTGGCATGGCTGGACTGGAACAGCTTTGTGACTCCTCTCGGTTAGAGCACATCTGTTGGCTGTCACGTACGTACCATGAAGTATCACGGGACATTGTGCGACTTTCTTCTAACTCCTCGTGATCTTGGTCAGTATTAAGTAATTGCGGTTAGTGTACGAAACCCCCCATTTAGCGTATAGTGAATGAAGAACCATAGTTAGTCTAAAAGTGCACGAAAACCACCACTGGCTACATAACAGATTTTCGCGCGTTTCTTCGTCGGCTAGCATGAGAATCGACGAAGAGAAGCTCATTCAGGAAGTCAAGAAACGCCGTCCCTTATGGGATCCGCGCATGAAAGTGCACCAAAGCCGGGAGTTGAAATGGAGGCTGTGGAATGAAGTGGCCGCATCTATGAACATTAGCAGTAAGTTGATGTTTTGAATCATGTTACAGTTAAAGTTGTACTATGAAGCTGGAAGTGAACCAAGGTCAGTACCCACAACAACATGAACTCATAAAGTATTCTACAAGTGAAAGTGTCTATGATTTCATACAAAGCTACTGCGCGGCACCTTTTACAGGTACTCGGAAGTGCACGAATAAAGAATTACTTTTTTACCTGCCCTGAGTGTCCTTATGCCCATTATAGCAAAAAATTTAATTTACTATTGTTCTGTGTTCACAGTTTCTGGGTCAGTGGCCTTTTCATTTGCATTTCTAGAACTACATGACACAGGTTACCGCACATGTGACTAATTCATTTACCTCGCCACGTCGTCATCATTAATGCATTGTTATCTTATTGCTTGATTTTTTTTCACCAATTCCTGTTTCAGCCGAAGCGACAGACGCGAATTTATTATCTCGAGATCACATACACACCTACCTATAATGAAGCCAAAACTATGTATACAAACAAACAACAACACAACAAACCGGCCCCGAAATTTGGTGCATAAACATTCTTGCCGGTCTGGTTATCACTCTCTTTTTCTGTAAACATGAAGCCAAGCGAAAAGCTTCCGTCGGGAGCGGTTGATGAAAGCTAAGCAAGAAAAACTTTGACTTGGCCAGTGCTACGATACCCTGGTAAACAATGGAACTGATTGTTATGCATTAAAAAAATCCATCACAGATTCAAAATATATGTTATATGGACATACATAAACACTTCTTATGATAAATGAACCTTTTTCAACTGAATAGTGTTTATTGTAGGATCAGAAACACATTGTGAAAAGTTCATTATGAAGTTACTAGAGGTCAAAAATCAATTCTTCTTAAATATCTCGTTAACTGTTGGTTTTTCGTGAATTCTTGTTGCATCGAACAGCACCATGAAAATCTGGACAACATTTTCATATACAAAATTCACGTGGGACTATTAGCTCTCGAGATATGAGTATGAGTAACATGGAAAATTTCTCTTTTTCCAACGTCAAAAGAGTCGCATAGAATTATTCCGAGGCATTCATTCCATAACTTGGATACTAGGGAGCCAAATGCAAGAGTAAGAACCTATTTGATGTAGGAGGCCCGGCAGCTTAATTCAATTCACAAATTTGTCGAAGAATCACGGTGCTCAGAGCACTCTACAATTTTGAAGAAATTAAGTTACTGAAATATTAAACAATAGTCAATTGAATAAATTAAATCTTGGTCGGGGAATTGTCCGACCATTTGGTGGATGCCGGATGCTTGTACTGAAGCTATCATTTTAATGTTACATGAATAGACGTAGTTCAAGTGGAACTTATCACTTAAATTTCAACTATTCTTTATGTTGGAATTGTTTTTGCGGGATGATTAAAATTGAAAAAAAATTCATTTACGTTGAAAATTTTATTTGACAAAGTGGTTTCGAAAGTATGCACTGATTTTCATCAGACACCAGCACACAGTGCATACTATTAAAATTTTCAATGTAAATAAAAATTTTTTCAATTTTAATCATCGCGCAAAAATAATTCAAATTTTAATCATCCCGCAAAAACAATTCCATTTTGATTCGGCTTAGGAGGCTTATTCCGCAAAACGTTCGAGTTTCCCGTATCAATATTCTCTGCTTTGATAAGCTTTAGAGATGATATACGTTGGCTATGCTGATTTATAGACAAGAAGGGAACCATGATCACAATTCAATAACCTATTCTTTATGCTTTATTGTTTTTCGTGTGTTAATTTATTTTCAAACCAAAAAAGGCGTTCAGAATTAAAATAAAACTATTGCATGAATCATTATCTAATTACCAAAAATAGATTGGTAAGTTATAATTGTTGGGGATATTCGGTTTGGGTATGACGTGAGCGTTGTGATCAGATCTATCTTAGACTTGGCCCTGGAAATAGTAGGTAAACAACCTTTTTTCCGGCAGTCAAATATTTTGCGGCAATATTTAATTGGCTCTGCATCAGCATAGATATTGACATTTTGGCATTTATTTAGTAAACTTATGTGCTTCGTCCAGCTTACTGATTGATTCATTCAAGGATTGTATAATGATTGTAGGAGGATCAAACCTCTAATAGCGTCAAAAGCAGAGCAGGAGTATGTGACCATCTTCCGCGAGGATACAATTCTAGTTTTAGCAGAAAACCTGTATCCCTTAAAATGGTGTATTGCCGAATTCATAAGGATTGTACAGATCTCTAATGGCGAAGAGCAAACATTGCTCTTGGACAGATTCGAGCCTAAAGCTATGGATCTCAAAAGTAGGGCTCCAGAGCTGCGTAATAGCACCTCGTGACCCATAGGCTCTTAGATACCTTTGCGCGTCTCTTAATGAATCGCAGTAGCTTATAAGCGTTGCTTAAGACTTTGTCATATTGAAAATGAAACTACGCTGCTTTTTCCCAAAGCAACGAAAAAGTCTATTATTGGAGACAGATCTCCGAGACGGTAATCAAAATTTAACTTTATACTGGAAAATCTGATAACTGGACGTTAAATGGCATTAATTTTAAGTCTTTTGTTTAAATCACTGACAACGGCTTTAAGAAAAATTGAGCCTGATTGCAATTCAATTGTGTGGTATATTTTCAGATCGTCCACAAGGAAAACGTAGAAATTGCCTTAAAAGTTCAAAATATTGAATAAAGAAAGGTGTCAAATGACTACCTTGCGGTACATCGGAAACTATTTTTTTATATTTTTGAATAAATTTACGTCCTAAGTTTTATTTCGAACGCAAGAGTGTAACCAATTTAGTAGTTAATCCAAGATAATAAACTCCTGTAATTTATGTTGTGGACAGGATCAACGAATTTGCGGAAGTCAGAAAATTCAAAAATTAAAGAGCTCGAGGAGGTAGCTTGGTTAGCGAGGGACGGTTCAACAATTTCAACGCTTAAACCGAAAAGAGTGCTCTTGTCAGGCTGAAAGAGAGAACAGGTGTACAGCCTATAATTCATCATCCGTTTTGAAATTATTTGTAGACAAATAATCGTCCAAACAACGTGATATTGCTCGTCAATGTGCTCTATTATCTAAAGGACGAATCACGTAGGCTGATAGCAGGCTAATATGTGCTATCTACAATGACGTGCTGAATAATTGTTTACACTTTATTATTGTTAGCACGCGCTTGCTCCAATATTATATAGAATGTTTGAAAAATTAACTATTTCTGAACTAAACTAATACCCACGAACTGCAAATGAAACGTAGGATAGTGACGATCATTTGTGATTAAGTACTTAAGATAAGATTTGTGATTTGTTTGTGATTAACTAAAGAGAATTTGCTTGCGTAGCAGCAAATAGAAGGTCATGCTTTAAAGCAACTTTCCACACGCTTAATTTATTCAATTTTATATACATGATTGAGTAACAATAGAATCCAATCAAAAGACACAAACTAAATCTTCTTCTGGAACCGAAAGTAGCAAGGGAATGAAGAAGTAATATGATCTCGCCTCGCTACCAAAAAACGAGAAGGCGGTGAATCAGCAGTGTATATAAATGTATGCTTTTAAGTATTTAATTATTACATAAATGCAAAGAGAACATATGAAAATATAATTAGATGAAGCTGATTTATGACGGATCAAACTTACTCTATCTAAAAAGTGTCCAAGCCAAAATGAATATATTTTTTTTTGGTTTTAAGATACCCTAGTAATTCGTGTCACTTCGAGTTTTGCCCTCCATTTATTCGTATTGGTTTACCACCCAATAACAATACGATTTGCCCCAACATGTATATTTTTCTAATCTAAACGCAAAGAAAAAATTACGTGCTTAAAATATATGTTTAAATGGTGTTTCAAAATGAATATATTTAAATACTACTGAGAGCTGCAGAAAAGGTTGAGTACCTATGAAATATAAAAACTGAAATGCTGTCGGCTTGCTTTAATTGAAATTGATTTTTTTTGGAAAAAACTACGGGTGGGATCGAGAGAGAGTGAGTAAATATTTTTTATTTGATCTATTATCAAAAGAGATTAGAACATGTTTCGCTCATATACTTCACGGTAATAATCGGATGGTTGTCTGAAAAGTAAATACCAACAGACTATTTTGTATATGTTTATATTCTGAGCTGAACATGGTAATCATTGAGAATAACACGGCATTCATAATAATCTGGTGCTGTTTATTTGGCCGTTTGATTAGTCCATTCGCTTCAAGTTTTCAGATCTGATCTTGTTTATCAGAAGTTTCAAAGAGGTCGTATGTTCAGCGCACGCATGTTTATTGAAGCAGGAGTCGAAAATGTAAACGACAATACGTCGGTTTCGATCGAATGTTGGTTAATGTTACTGAATCGATAATAATTGCGATAGCAGGACCAGAAAAAAAACAGTTACTCAATGGAAATTATTATTTGAATAGTACATTCTTTTTGAAGATAATTTGAAACTAATACTGTTGTCTTCGATTGATAGCAATTCCTATTGCTGACTTGTATGGACTGGCAATATTGTTTTAAGTTTCAAACTACAAAGTTTGTATGTTTTCATCATTAACTTGTATTGCTAAATTTCTGCTTTAGTTTGAACTCGATAAATAAAGTATTTTAAGTACGCCATTTTATGATACTCGTATGAATAAATTATTATTATGCTTTCGATTTATAAACATCTCGGAAGCTTTGCATGGGTTAGCCAATTTTATCACCGTGATTTCCAGCTAAAAAGACTTACCATTCAAAATCGATATACTATCCTATCATCTTGTTTGCATGAAGGAACATGCATGGATTTCATTTGTTTCAGGTATCACTCCAGATTCTAAACAATGAATAATATAAAACTCAAACTGAAGATAACACAAAATCAGTGGCTCCCTTCCTTCCTGGCTGGAAATATCACTTTCACGATTGTTACTCGCATTATCCGTATTTCGAACACTCAACAGCATGCCGAATCTTTTTACTTGGCAAAAACTCTTCTGACGAAACAATGCAAGTATCTCGCTCAGGGTGAGGATAATTGCTCTCATTATAAACAAACAATTGCCTACGTATGTATATATTGCACTGACACTGAGTTATTGACAAAACAACCGAACGCGACATTGAAAAGGTTTCGCTTAGCGTTGGTCGATTGCAAGCGAAATATGCTTGAGATTGTCGAATTCAAATGCACTATAATATTCAAAGTAGTAACTTGAACAGCGACATAGAAATCATTAAGCGACAAAGTCGCTATAATTTGCCACGCTCTAGCATCTGTCATTTGTAAATACATGCGAAAATACGACTTAATAGATATAGTCTGATAGGGAGTAATTAATAGGTGTAAAAATATAAAAACATTAAACAATTTAAAAGTTCTAAATTTAGGTATTTTTTTCATCTGTCCGATTAAATTATTTTAAGGAATCTGTAAGCGATTCCTTATATATCTTCAATATAATAGTTGCAATGCAGTTACACATCATAAACATTGCCATATTTTTTCCACACAATTTGGGCGTCGTTACGTCCTTGTGCGAATGAAAATGCCAATTTGTGATTTTCTGAATTTTAGAACATTCAAAGGAAACCGTGAAAGCATCGTTGAGAGACATTTATTTTTTCCAAATTTAATAAAGAAGCCGCAATGTGTGAACTCAGAACTCGAGATTTGAGCCTTGCGGAACTCCTAAGGTAGGATAAAGTGGAACCTAGGCGCAGGAATTGGCAGTTACAACACAAGTATGATCAATATTGTATGAAGCGAACTAAGAGAAAAGGGGCCCAGAGGCAACATAATTTTCAAGCTTCAGAAATTAATATGATGATTGACAGAGTACCTTTAGAAAAATCTGTATGAAAATTTGTATCTGTGTGTTACATCTACCTGCGTTTGCTGATCCAAGGCAGATACAATAACATTGGTGAAAGAAAACAAGTTGGTCAATGTAGATTTTCCTTTTATGAGCCGGTGCTGCTCTGGAGCTAGAAAAATGGGACGGAAGGGTAGACTCTGTTTTAAACCACTCTTTCAAGCAGTTTACTGAAGCAAGAAAGAAGAGAAATGAGATGATAATTTCGATTCTACTTCAATAGAGTTTGTTACGAGATGAGGATAATGTAGGACAGTCTTGGGGAGAAGTATCGGAAGAAAGAACATTTTGTTGCGAAAAGAAGGAAAAGAAGTAGCAAGCAAGAGCTGTTACATCGTTGTATTTCATACAGTTGGGAATAACAATATAACTTTTTAAAGAGTGATTGTACAACCAAAAGGATTTAGGCTAATTTGTTTGGATAAATGCTTCGATGTGCTTGATGTAAGAGTGCATTGCGAGCTTTGCACATTCGGTCGCTTTGGAATGTAGCCTCTTAGCGCAATGACACACACGGTGGCTATACCGAAGCGTTTCCCGAGAGTAAAACCGAGTCGGTTTAGTTGTGCATTACAAAACCAAGAGTCGGAAAAACCGCGGTGTGTCATCACAAAGCTAAAGTAATGCACGACTATACCGACTCGGTTTTCCCTTCGGGAAACGCTTCGGTAGAACCGCCGTGTGTGTCATTGCGCTTATACTCATGTAGCTCATTTTGGGAATCTGTAATTTTATATTAACTATGTGCAGCGCTTTTGCTTCAAGAGCGGTAGCAGTGTCAGCATTAAACCAGGCCGAATCATTTGTTTAGACGAACAGTCGATTATGGTAAAATGCGACTTCAATCAATATCAAGAGAACCAATTAATTCCATTTATTTCAGTCCCTATGACTAAAAAGTGTGCTTTTCGATAATTGAAACGTAAGACATTTGCAATTTTCCTTTTTGTACGGCTGTTGAGGGTGATTTCTTAGCAAAGTGGCGAATGGTAGAGGTCATGACGTACATAAGGAGAGAGGGCTGTATTTAGTAGCGTGAAGGATCACTTTGGAAGATTAGTCAAAACAAGATCGGGAATGCATCGTAACTGTTACGGAACAGTTTTTCAATGTTTTTGCTTTGTGACAAATTATTCACAAGTTTCTTAAATAAATATATGTAGATGATTGAAAAAAAAATTTCAAACAAGTTAAGAATTGTTTAATTTGTTTCAATAACATTTTAAGATTTTCATATTTACCAGGAAAAAGACCTGGCTTTCTGACTAGCAGCCAACGCTTACTAGATTAATGTTTTTTACGATCATTTCAATTTAAACCACTTCAATTTCACTTTATCACTTTCATTTGATTCGCGGACGCTCAAATGCCGTGAAAAATTGCGTTTTTTTAAGAAAACTACATTTAGTAACCATCGTGAGGTTAAGATTCTCTGGATCAAAACCTCATTCCACAAGAGACTGATTTTCTACGAAAATATTTATTTTTAACTTAATTGAGCGAATATGCCAAATTTTTGACTCTTTAAAAAATTATCAGAACCAAACAAACCACAAATTTAGAAAAATCGATCTGATTTTAAAATCCACTTTACCCTGAATTAAATTGCTACATCTTGGCAGTACCATCTCAATTACAAAATATGAGCTTACACTGGCGACTTCCGTTTGGTTCATGTCAATCAAAGCAATACATTTTCATCAAAGTTTTGGAATATCAAAATATTCATTAACACACATTCATTAACTATGCTTGTCTGCCTGGGGTAGCGAAAACTTTGAAATCACTTCGAACATTCTCTCCTTGTAATTGCCATCGAACTCAATATGCTGATCACATGTTTTGAAATGGATAATACCTCCAAAGTTCTCAGTAAAGTGTTGCGAAAACCGGAACAAACAGTAAATCATTGCAATAATTGCGAGTTTGTTTGTGGGAGTACTTGTGGCATATAGATCGGTAGTAAGTAAAAAATTGCAATTTTTTTATCTGTTGTTAGGAAATTGCACATTTACATTTATTTCTTAATTTTTGAATTTCACAAAAAAATATGCACTCAATATGAGCTGATAAAGGCGTTTTTTCCAGGAGATGCAGCGCAAAAGAAGTTCAAGAATATGAAAGATATATTTCGACGAGAGCTAAGACGATTTCCTGGCCATTTCATAGAAAGGACAAATTCCGTAAACTCAATTAACTCAGAAATGGACTCAACTAGCTCAACAAGTTCAAAATGGCGCTTATTCGATGACATGGTATTTATAAAAGACTGTCTAGATGTACGTGGCCCGCGTTTAAAGAAGGCCCCTAAAGAGGACAGCAGTACGGATCTAGAGAATTTTGATTCCGAGTTATCTGATTCGATAACAGAAACTTTTGCTACATTTGATGGTATGACCAGCTCTTTTACTACACTAGAACCGACTCAACCCACTATTTCCTCTACTCCTACTACTACCACCACACATATACCAAGACGAGAATTTCCATCGCGATCTACTCAAGGAAGTAAAAAAATCAAATCTATCGACTTAGGAAGTTTAACGCAAATTTTGAGTACGGACAATGAAAAGAATTACCACGATGATGATTATAATTTCTTAATTAGTTTCTATCCGTACATTAAAAAGATGCCTGAATTATCGAAGCTTCAATTCAGAGTGAGAATGCAGGAGCTTTTATACAACACAATGGCGGATATCGAAGCTACGAATTCGTTAAGCAACGCATTGCAAGTGCAAATATCATACGCTAGTCCTAGTGATGTGGAGGGGAAGCCTATGGATTGATCTTATTTGTAAGTTTTTATTGTGAGAGATACGCTGTGATTCATGCTTAGTACATTTTGATTTCATTGTTTAAAGCACGAAATGGAATTATTAGATTCGAAATTTGAATATAAACTAATATTCTCAAAAGTTTCTCGAGTTGCGTGGAAAAAAATTGTGGTATCTCTGGAGCTACAATAGTTTCAGTTTTCGAATAATTTTTGTTTAAAAGAAGATATATGATTATTTATAAACCATTGCTTTAATATTTTGAAATTTTTGTTTGCGATAATCCTAAGTCGAACTTATGCAGAGTTAATAAAACACCTAACTGAAAAAGATTTGTAACTAACCTAGTACACCACATTTCATACTTGTAAAATACTTAAGAGTATGCTAGCGTCACAAAATCGATAATATAAAACTTAATAAAGAGTGCCTTTTGTATTTTTAAGTAAGAAACATAAAAGTCTGTTAAATTGCATTTAAAACTGATATTATTGCAGTTGCCATATTTCAAAAGACTTGAAACTTCATAATGGAAATAGTTCAAATTTAAAGATATCAAATTTTCAACACTATTTTCCAAGTATTTTTCAGCGGATTTATAAAATCCAAGCTAATCCCATAAAATCCAGCTAAATATGTCATTTCAGTTTCAGATATGCTTTTATATAAAAGCTGGTTTACAAATATCTTCAAGCTGAATTATAGATATTGTTTAATACTGCATTAAAATGTGTTTAAAAGTTGAATTATAGATATAAAAATATTTTTTAAATATATGTACATGTAAGCGATAATTCAACCAAACAATTTATTGCTTTGGACAAATGTGGAAGTACCAAATTGCTTGTAATTAAGTGTCAATGCCCGTGGTATAAAATTGAAACTTCTGAGTACACCTCATATTTTAGAACATTTGATATTCATAGAAGAAATTAATCGAACGTTACTGGTTTAGTAAAATGTCCATTTTTCTAAAAATATGAAATACTGTTAATCTGGCGATTGTCCAACTGAATATATAGTGTTTAAGAATCTTATGAAATTTCAAATATGTCAACTTTTTTGATCATTTCTTTTCAAATATGTCAAATTTTTTTGATCACACGAATGCTTGAGGTATATCACGATATATTGCACTAATTAATTATTATATCAGAAAACTTTAATATGCAGCTCATGAAAATTAGGTAATTCTGTAGGTTTATTATTCTAAGAAAAATTATTTCGTCTTTAAAAAATGAGTGTAATATGACGATAAGGCGTATAAAAATTCAATTAGTATAAAAAATCAGGCAAAGATGAGAATCAGATAAACAACTTCTGATGTAATCAAGTCTAGTCCCAGTTTATTATTACTAGAGACTGCTGTTAACTTGATTTGCAGTTGTTCAAAAGCAAATTAAATTCTTAAGAACGACATCGATGTGTTCTATTTCTATCTTTTTTCCCAAACAATTTTCGTGTATGCAACGGTTTGTGCATTATCACTGCTAGTATGCCATTCAAATAAAATAAATTAAAGAAAGTCTTTGAAAAGATAGCAAATTGCATTTATAAGTATGTATGCCTAGTCATTAATGAAATAAATGTATATTGAGAATCAAATATATTTTATTTTTTTATTTTTTTTGTAAATTTATATCTCATTCGGAATAGCTAAAGCTAAAACACATCCCAATATCAACTAACTAGGTACAGTACGTTAGCCGGAATTCATTTTCGTATTGCCAAATGAACATCACTGGAAAATACTATGCATTTATCATCCAGAAGTGAATGTAAGAATCAATAATTTATTATGTTTCTATTCGCCGTTTGTCTCTTTATCATGCACTATCCTTATTTGCAGCCATGGGAGTTATCTTTTTTAATATTCAGGCTGAATGCTTAGGCATGTAGACATGTAGCAATTTTTGCAAGATAATTACTCAAATCCTCGTCTTTTATGTTAGTATATGGCCTTAGACCAACAAATTAGCTCAGATATTATGTAAATACTAACACACAAACTCAACTATAAATCCTTAGGTATTTTTGTTGTTGTTGTAGATGGCCAAAAAAACCTGCAAAAAGTACCCAGGTCTCCAAACTACGTATTATGTAAGATTTATAAAATTAAATTCTGTCTAGATGCCACGAAGGTCCGCATTACTTCAACACGGTCGTGCTTGCTACCTCTCTGAGCCCACTTACTTCAGATGCCACCACAGCTTGTGGATCAGTATTTTGAGACTGTATGCCAGTTATCCTCGCTATACTGCATCATTTCCACGATCGACTCTGGCGTAACCAAGCCAATGGTGGTAAAAGTGTACCTTTCTGTACCCAGAAGACCTATCAGTCCCTCCGTTCAGCAACCTTTGTTACTTGATCTCCTGTGTTGATGCGCTAGAGCTCCTGTTCTATTCGACTCAGAACGTGTGAGATACCCTACTCTGCTTTCTCGCGCAAGTAGATCTATAAGAATCACTCCCAATACTACCAAAACGGCTTCATCCGAAACCGTGTTGTAGCTACTGGCGATACACAGGGCACCTCTACGCTGGATCCTTGCAATCCTTTTACTAAACTTCTTCGTTTGTAGTATACAACAATATGGAATAATTCGTCGCCATCAGTAACCTCCGTCTCGTCTTGCGGAGGCCACCGACGTTGGCCATCAACCTGCTCAGCGAGCTGACAGCCCTCAGAGCTCTATCACATACCTTACGGATATGGTCCCAGTAGTTTAGCTTATTTCCAGCGTCTCCCCGGTATCTTACCAACTTACTGGTCTGGGCCTCTGCAGAGCCCACTGTCATCAGGATGACAGTCGGTATCCTCCGTTTCGTCAGCATGGCGATATCGGTATTCGAAAGCGCCAACTGCAGGCCATGGTCGGTCATTTAACCTCCTCCTGACTTGGTTAAGTTTGAATGTGGCGAATTCGACAGTTCTGGAAGTGATTATCACTGCCACGTCATCAGTGTAACCCACGAGAAACACATCCGTTGGCATATCCAGGCGCAGCACCCCATTGTAAACGATGTTTCAGAGGCAAGATCCGAGGATAGACCCCTGTGCTGCCTTTGAGGTGATAAGCCTCCTTCGAGCATCCATCGATCCCTAAGATAGCCCCGTATTATGACCAACAAGTTGTTAGGAATGCGGAAACTGTGCTCGAAGGCTTAAGTATATATACATCTCACCGAATTAAAGGCATTTTGCACATTTACCGTTACCAGCAAAACAACTGGTCTGGCGCTATGACAAGCCTCCTACGGCCTTCCTACCGTCCCAATCACTGCTGAGATGGTAGACACATAACTTTATGTTTTCTCTCAAGTTATTCCAAATGTACTCCTTTAGCAATGTGCGCATTTACTGACTTTTACGTTGCATTTCTCTATGGTAAATAGAATCTGACTTAGTGAATAATATAAATTCAACACAATAGTGAAGTATACAGAGTAAATAGGTGCAGTTTAAAAAATTTTAACTATTTGGTGTTTAACGTTTTGTTGAATTAGACTGAAGAGCTTCCTATCTAGAGATGGAAAACAACGATGAACATAAATAACACGTTCCAACGTTACATTTTCCGGCGAGTAACATGTTCCAGTAACATGTTATTTTTGGAACGATGTTCTTTCCGTGAGTTATATTGGGACCCGCAACGTGTGTTATCATACACGTTGCGCGTTCCAATATAACGCACTGTAAATAATCCGTTACAGAGGTCTATATTACTATCGAGTTTACTCAACGTTGTCTATTTGTTCGTTCCTGTTCAAATCATCGCCAGTAAAGCTAAAAGCTCACATAACTAAAAATATTAATTTTCCTCTTCCTTCGCCGCTGTGAGCTGACGGACAAGTACAATAAAGAAGAGGCCAATCACCGAAACGATTGTCGCATGCTCTTGAGGCCGCTTATGATTTTTCAAGTGTTTCGTTAGGCGTTACTCGTTTTTGATATGAGTAAAGCGGTCCAAAAATAATATGTAATTTTCAGTAACATGTTCCATTGGGAACATGTTACGGATTTGGAACTATGTTATTAAACGTGTTACGTTAAATAACGCCCAACTCTATTCCTAACCCTTATGAACATATTTGATGAGGGTTTGGCGTCAGCTCATTTTTTAAATTAAATTACGTATTTACTTGGTTTCTCTCGGTGTAGTGGGCATTTGAATCCACATCAATTTCAAAATTCCAAAAGTATATGTATTATTTTAGATCCTACCCATTACTGGTAACCGTAATTATTTTATTTTCCAATCTAGTTGCTCATTGTGAATTTTGACCGTTAATTCAATTAATTAATTCATCAACCTTTAATTTGCTTTCTACCCCAATTTTAATATGAAACTTTGTACTCACGCATTATTAAATTGATCCTTAAGTGGAGATCCTTGTTGCACAGCAATTGCATATGGTTTACGTGAAAACTCCTCACCAACAATTTGCAAGTCACAATTCGTCATTGTGAGATAACGAATATCCGTAGCATCTCCGAGAAAAGCAAATCCAGTTGCAGTCGTTGAATTTCGAACACGAGCCACTGCTTCGTCTAGTGTCGCTGGCAACCCTGCTTCTTGCATAGCTTGCCACATCTTCGTATACTTGTCACTGACTGGATAATCCCAAACAGCCAATTTCGATCTTTCCAGCGGAGTTAATGAATCGTTCAGTGATAAATCCTTCCAGATTTCATAAAATCTCTGTTCAATATCTGCCATGCGTTGGAAATAGGTCATGGCCGATGATCCATTCAAAGGTGCATACAAAATTTTATATTGTTTAGATAAATCGTCGAGAGACTCGACTGGAGTATCTAAGCGAGACACTGTCAAGAATGCAGCTAAATTGGCCGTGTACGAAGCAATAATAATGAACCTGAAAACAACTATTATTATTATACAGCCATCAATCTTTTACTTATATAAAAAATCATGGATAAAATGGGTAAATAAATATTTTTCTTTAAGTTTAATCCGTATGCGCCCAATCGATTTAAAAAAAACGTACCCGAACAACCACCACGTTGCAGCAACGAGCCTGCCTGAAAGATTTTTAGGTGCTTCTCCGCCACCCTGCGGTGTAAGTGACGTCATGCAAAACCATAGGCATTCTTTCAAGTTGAATTCGCGTTTTTCATCGTCATCTTTATACTTCTCGCGATTATTTTGATAGCTGTATGGACTGTACCGATCGAATACCCACATCAAGAAACTTGTAAAGAAGTACGCTGCCAGGATGCAAAGCCACACATTTGTTTCCAATACCGTTAAGAATTTGAATAGAGAGCTTGGAGTGCTCGGTAGTAACATCATAATCGTTATTCCGACCAAATCATAATACGGCACGGTAAAATCAATGACAGTTTCACGCTCAGCCATTACAGACATTGAACCCAGCCCGATATCAGCTTGCTTGTCCATCAGCTTTCTAACAACACCATTCCATTCACCCTTCTCGTCCATGTTACCAAACCTCTTATCCTCCACTTCAGTTATCTCATAGTCGAAGTTGCAGCTCTCTGCAATTGCATCTAAAAGATCTATACAGTAGCCCTTAAAGCCCTTTGGCGCATTTTTATCATACATAATGAATGGAGGTTGCTGAAATGGAATGAGCCCGATTATAGTAAAAGTGCAAAAATTTGTTCATTGTTTTATAAATATTTTAACAATTATAAAAAGCTCTTAAATGTTTTGAAAATGAAGGCCAAGTGACACATTTTCCTTACCACTACTGTATAGACTCTGTAGACAGTCGCTGCAGTTAGATTGCTCATCTCTTGTTGGTCTAAAACCTGCAATTGATTGTCTAGGCCAGATGGCCAAGATCCGATGGTTTTTGTATTCACCGAAGCTGATTCTCTAATAGAAACAACACTAATCTCCATTTCGAATTTCATATAACTGAAACCGTTGAATGGAGTGTTCGGATTCGTAACTAATTCGAAGGATCCGTAGCTTGTGGGCTCAGTAACCTAAGATTGTTAAAAAAATTAAAACGCTCCGATTATATGGTAAATGTGAGTTATTACCCCAATGAAATATGACTTTAAATCAAGCATGCGGTTGGGAGTGTTGGTGCCGTCATAGTCGTCGCATGTTAGATATTTCATATTTTTCGGCCAAGCGCCGACTTGAAACATTTCTCTGAAAGAGATTCATAGATTTATGCAAACTACACTTGAGAAGCTACTCACTTGATTGCCAGGAATGTTCTCAGCGCCAAATCAAAATAAAATGCTGAAGCAAGCTCTGGTTCTTCCTTCAAGTTGTAGGTCGTCTTTAGCAAACCAAGTCTGTCTAGATTCCTTGCGTCGCCTTTCGGTTTTAAAAACATAATTGTGGCATTATCGCAATTGCAGGACAGATCTCCTTTGTATTGAGTAATGGCATGCCAAGCGAAATTCCGCTTGAAATATTCACTTTTAGCTGATTCTGAAAGAAGACAATGTAAAATTGTGGCACTTGGTTTATTGGATAGAAATTTTACCGAGCACACTTGTTATCGACTGTAGCGTTCCCAAAATGAAAAAATTGTTGATATCCAAATTTCGAAGCTTTTCGATTTGAGCTTCACGTTCTCCATCGTTGGCGATAGTAGTAATGACGTGACGTGTCGGAATATTTTGTAAGAGTGATTTGTATTTATGATCCATAACTGAAAGCAGCTTGTTATTATTTTTGAACGAGTCATTACATTATAAATAAATCACTAACCAAAGGTATCGTCGTACAAAATTGCCGCGTTCGTAATATTCATGTAAGTCACAATGCTTCTGATAACTTCAGGAATTATATCTGCTGGTGGCATTATCTGTTGATAAATTAAAGACGAAAAATAATTTAATAACCACTAGAGATCACGGCCCAAGTTATAAATCTCATTTTAAAAAAATATGACTACCCTAATATGGAGTGGAATCTACAATGAATGCTGTACTATTATTGCTATTATGCAGTTGCTATTCTTTATGGGTTGTTCAACCTAAGATAAATTCAGGAAACACACAAAAATGACGCAATCTACTGCAAGGAAACTGACCGATCCGATCAGTTCATTGATCGGAATTTCGCTATTTTGAATACAGTTTGAGTCAACTTATCATTAAGAGGAAAGCAATTTCTAATGCACCAGCACGTTCACTAAATTCTACAAAGTTCACTACATCCTACAATGTTCACTGCATTTTCGCAACACGCCTGGATGCAGTATTATGGTTACTCGTTAAAATACCATCAAATTTATTGTACATATCCTTTTAATTTTTTCAAATAATTTATTCTATAGTCAACAATCTGTTTTTGATTTCTATGCATCAAATAGTCGTGAGATAAGATTTTATGTTAATGTTTCCTGCAATAAAAAAAGCTCGCTCACCTGCAGCAAAAAGTTCCTTTTGTCGTCGCTTATATCACGCCATTGTCTCAAATCTCCCTCTTGTCCAAAAGATGCACTTACTGTAGGTAAAGCCAAGGCAGAAGTAAACGATTTTATCGTCTCTGAGGCCACACCAGTCTTAGTCGTATCAAAAACGACATGAGGTGGTTGATTTGCTTTTACAGCATCTGTATATTTTATGCAAACTAGATAATAATTAAAAAGAAATTAATTAGAATATGCAATAAGTAGATTGGAATAATGTATTTTTTATGTGTTTTTTATTATATATATATATATATATGTATATATATATATATATATATATATATATATATATATATATGTATATATATAGGTTAGGTTGGTGAAGAGGGCTGCCGGGAACGCGGCCAGCATTAGGCCACCAATTTAGGCCCATTTGCCACCAATTTAGGCCCATTTGCCACCAATTTAGGCCCATTTGCCACCCTCATAGACAATCACACGCATTCACACTTACAGCCATGGCACTGGCGGGATTCGAACCCGCAGGCCCCGTAGCACGCCGCTTTTCGGCCTTACGCCTTAGCGAGCAGAGCTACCGGGCCCCCTATGTATATGTATATGTATATGTATATATATATATATATATATATATATATATATATATATATATATATATATATATATATATATATATATATATATATATATATATATATATAAATATATATAAATTATATTGTACGGATAATCGTTCCCAAAAAGACGTATAAATCTACAATGATATTTTTTTCAAGAAATTTTGTGCAAAAAACATTTGTGCTGCCCAAAGAGAAGTAATAGTCTACAAGAATATTAAGACATTTGAAGTTGAGAATACACTTTAGTTAATCGAAACAACTAAGACAGCGAGGAAGTAACTCTTTTCTATTCTCCCGAAAACATAAAAAGCAAAACGTCACCTGCGATTTCCACATCAAATAAAAGTGCATATTATAATGGCCCACACACTAAACGGTCCAAAGTTCATCGCTGACATGAAGGCCTAAGACAATAAAGCGTTGAGTGAATTGAGCGAGTGGTGCAAAAACCTGTATATAATCTATATTTCATTTCGAGTTCTCACCAGCCAAAATCGAGAACAGAGCAATCGATTGGGACAGCTAACTTACAGGATATGATATTTCTTCGCATACAAAAACAACAGAATATGTATGGGACGATCTCGGGAATAAAATAAAAATTTAATTCAACTGATTCTTAGACTTTTTCAAATATTTATAAAAAGATTATTTTATTCCGTATTTCTAGTTATTTTTGGAATAACCTTGCAAATAGAATTAATTTTCTAAACAGTCCCAAACACCAAAACTTAATGAGGCAAGTACAGCGCTTTAATGCAGCTACGCGAACATTCATTGCTGTACAGGAACGTGAACTGGATACATCATGTATGTTTGATCAATTATAACAGACTTATTTAAACCGCTTACTTAATTTCGTGATCCAAGTACACTGATACCTTCTGATTGAATATTCTTATTAAAAAGTCAGTACCAAGTGTGAGCTTTATATCATGGCTTTTCTCTATAAAAAGGTGTGGATTGAATTGGGGATTCAATAGTTTTTTTTCACTGCAATTAATTCTTTATCATTATATACATATTATCTGCATATATATATATATATATATATATATATATATATATATATATATATATATATATATATATATATATATATATATATATATATATATATATATATATATATATATTTCTATATATTTCTACACAATGTAATGATTGGCTTACTTGCTTCTAATAATCCTTTCGCATCAGTACGATTTCCTTCTACAGATGTAATTTGCACTGATATTCCATAGCTGGGGTTCTTTCTTAAAAAAGATACTGCTACTTCTAATGCTTTTGTCGCTGGATCATTATCCACTTCGTTAACAAACACTAGTATTCCAACAGAGAAGAAAATTTATTTAAGTTTAATTGTACTTATTTCACATTTCCATACGTACGAATATTGATATTTTGAGACGTTTGACTAAAAACTTTCACTATATTACATACTATTACAAAACTATAGAGCAAAAGCATTTTCAAACTACATTAATTGTTTAGTAAAAAAAAATCGACAAATATGCTGTTATGTTGAGAATTCGATTTGATGCTGAGCGACCACGTATTGCACACAAGACTAAATCAATTTAATGTAATAATGCTTAAGCAAGTTGTCCATATACTATAATAATTTGTTATTGCCCATATCTCCTAGGAGATGACCGATTCAGCCCTAAGCTTAATCTAATTGCATACATGTATGTAATGCAACGAACCTTTGGTCAACAAATAGTTAACATTCCACCAATAGACAACAAAGCGCACGTATAACTACATGTGGGTATTTTTTGTACTTATCATTGTAATAGCCATACGTCAAGTATTAGTAGGATTGGACTAGGACTACATCTAGGACTACTTTCGTCTTTTTTCAATTTCAACCTTATTATTTCTATTCAGCAAGAGTTGTTTTTTATGTAACTTCTCCATTATGGGATGTGTGAACGATATATAAAGTATAACGCTCATCCCTTCGATCAAAGATTATCGTGATAATTTAGGCATTGACAAAACTATTATTGAAACACTACCACGTCCAACAGATGTAACAGGTGTTTGCGTGTTGACCATGTTTACGTGAAAGGAAATTAATTGGATTTGATTGCATGTCGTTGGTCGATTTTGGTAGGTGGTTAGAACTAAATCATATATTGCTTACAAGCACAAGGTTAGGCACTTTCTATGTTTCGTAAATGAAAACAATAAACACACATTGCATATTGGATTGTTTTCATACCGAAATTACTTAAATCTTTGTTGAATTGTTGACATACATACATATTTGCGGCTCCTTATAACAAATCACTTCTGTTAAATCGCATAAAAAAATTACCTGGATATTTAAAATATATACGATCCAAAATTTGGCCATGGACGAGTAGCTTTGGATCAGGTTAAATTATTTAACAGTCTATTATCAACCGTAACGGCTTATCGCAGATATTAAAATACAACAGCACTTGAATTCTCTGTGCACGGTTTAGCAATAGAACTATGGTCACACAACGGATTAGCAGGATTTATATTTCGTACATTTTTCCAAGACATGATTGATGTGATCGAATCAACAAGAACGCAGCGACGCCACATTTTTACAACAAACACCATCCATAAGAGAACGTTCTCTTGTAATTTAGGGAAGTTCTGATTGAAAATCCGATCAATGTTATTTTTGCCAGGAACTTTGTTAAGTCGAACGTCCCTGCAAGCAAGCAATAAGTAATTCTTGAACTGATATTTAGATGTTTGTCTGCAGGGTGCAATAACCATTTAAAATGCGTATGATGCTGCTTGCGTCTTTATTCTGCTACAAGTACCAGCTAAGGATTGATGTTCTCTAATCGAATATCTTTAAAATGACGTTTATTGTACACTTTACACCCAATATTATACAGCGACAGGTCACATCTTAATTCGATCATGTCAAATACCTTATGCTTGTAGGTTATGTTTTTTCACCTTATCATTCATCCGCTCTTGGCGATTTTTGTGGTGCCGTGGGTGCCGTTACCAAACGAGTAGTTTGTCTGCAGAGTGCTCTAGCCATTTTATTTGCGTAGAATATTAATTCTGCTAAGTCGCAATCACGGATTTCTGCTCACTTATCGAATATCTTTAACCTTTATCGCACACGTTACTCAAGAGAATGAAGCGGCAAGTCAGGGATTAATTTGGTCAAGTCACGTCAAATACCTTGTACTTGTAGGTTATGTTCTTTTCACCTTGTAATCCGCTATCCCTATCCATAACAGAACAGACGCATTGGAAACTCCAACTCCTGTATCAGTGAATTCATTGGGATAGGAGTTGTTAGGCGCGTATTTTGCTCATTTAAAAAACACACTTGTTGTTTTCAATACGTCTGTTCTGTTATGGATAGGGGGAGCAAAAAAACACACCTTTTATTTTAATACTAGGCGCGTTTTTTTGCTCCCCTTATCCATTACAGAACAATGCTAACCAGCGCAGACGCATTGGAAACAACAACAACTCCTGTTATGCATAGGGGGAGTTGTTTCCAAAAATTATTTTATCAAGTGAAGCTGTAAGTACGCACTTTTTTTCCATAAAATTTTTTTTCAAATATATGTATGAAACAACCAATGCATAAAACAAAAACCATAGCTTGTTATGAACAATCGCATAAACATTTATTGTATTTCTTTCATCGATTTTTATAAAATATTCTACCGCTACATAATATTTGTTTCATGATCAGTGTATTTAGATTTATGCAACCACCACGCACTAAAGGCTCAAATCAGAGTTCTTAAGGGCTTAAATCAGAGTTCTCACCATCTTGATTCAGTTTACATCTCTTCAATTTCAGTCGAAAACTGTCTGATACGTACTGCCAATACTTTTTACGAATCAGATCATGCTGCTGCATCATTGCTTCGCATAGCTCAAGCACTTTACTTGCAATTGCTTCTCTATTCTCTTCATTTTCCGTTTTTAAGGCTTTCTCCTCGTAGAGATCAATTAAAAATGCTATTAAGTATGGTGACCGCACGTTATTTGCGTATAGCTCTTCACAAAATCCTAGAACCTGAAAAATAATTAGATTAAATAGTTCCGCAAAAATAAAAAAATAAACAAAAACCTTACACATTATAATTATTTACTTTGTAGGGCTGCGACTTTATCTACTCTTGCCGCAAGCCATTTACATTATTTATATAATAAGGGAACCCTAAAATTTATTTGCGAGAGAAAGAAAGCTTAGGATTCTGTGCAAGCAAGGGTAGCAAAAACAGAACATCGTATACGTATAGTGATTGTTTATGTATCGAGAGCTAGTTAGGATAGGTAGCATTGAAAACTGCTGTGAACGGATTCTTCATTAAACCCACTTGATTGCGGAGGCTAACAAGTACTTCTCGCTGCTCCTAGTAGCGACAAGTACTCCTCATCGTACAACTATATTCAGCTCAAACTAAACAAGACATTACGAGCAATTATCAGGTAGATAACAAAGTACAGACTCCCACTAGCCCTCAATAAATCAGAGACCATGCTCCTAACGAAAAATAGAACCTCATATATTGTCCATTTGAGTCGGTGAAAGGAATTCTGACGTAAGCAAGATTATTCTTCTATTTTCAGCGGAGAAGACACACGAGATGCAAAGCAATCATATTACTGAGCAACTATTTCTAGAAGTGCTCGAGCTCTAACAAGCACCATTTGTTGAAAACTGCGATCCACGGGCAAAAATATGGGCTGACGCATTGTACAAGCAATTCTATCGACAGACACTACAAACAACTGCAAAAATGTCGCTCTCTTGGAGTGGCATCTGCTTATTGCACCTTTTCGGAACCAACTGTGTTTGTTATCGCTAGAGTCATACCAATCTATCTAGAGTCACCAAAAAGTGGAGACTAATTGGAATAAAATCGAGCGCCGCACCACGCCAGACTGCAAGCAAAAAAAGCAGATCTCTAATGACCGAAGAAAGCAGCATTACAATTATTTAATGACGTGGTGCTCAGTATGTGAACAGGTGAATAGCCGATCTAAATTCTGATAGAAATAAAGAAGCCTGTAATGCAGATATAAAACGCCGTTATAAAGAGATATATCGTTGAAGATGAGTTGGCAATAAGCAATAAAACAGAAGACGATTAATTAACTTTAGTAACAGATGAAATATAGATGTAATGACAAATAATTAAATAAACCGATTCAATATATAAACATACACTCTGCTTCTAGCTTTCCATTTTAGAGTTTTTAAAAATATGCTTAATTAATTTTCTCAGGAAAGAGTTTCATCCCGCTTGAATCACTCCCTTTAGTTCGTCCAGCGTCTGTTATATAAACATGAGCAGACGATTTCATTTTATTGAAAAGAATATCTTCAACCAGAAATTTTGGCTCCATTTTCTGAATCCCCTCATCTATAATTTTAATATTCATTTTACTCAAAAAAAAACCTAGTTTCTGTTTTCGTTTATCCCCGAATTCGGACCCAACTATAATCCCACCACTACCTATCTGACGACTCATTTTTATCAAAGGATTCTTTCCCAAATCGTGAAAATAATGCGACCAGACATCAGGTCCATTTAGGCAAAAACGTTTTTCGTTGATAAAGGTTACTTTTCGCCATCGCTTTTTACTTTAATGCATTCACGGTATAATGTATATGCATTTTCTTAAATTTTATGTGTTCAGTCTTTTTTATTGTTTTGTTGTACGTTCCGAATTTTTGCTTTAACTCCATTGTTCGCAGCGATTTGCCTTCAGTATTCGTTGAATTAGATGCTACTCTTTCTTTCCGTTGACATAGAGCTCTTAGTGCGACTGGGCTCTTCCTTTTCCTATATTTTCAGGCTATCTGGAAATTCTAAAGCTGCCAGAAATTAATATCTGCCTTATCGTTTTTTAGCAGCAAAAACTCATTGAGGAGTAATTAAAGAATCTCTTTTCCACCGAAGTTTCAATAATCTTTCATTAGTTTAATAATTCAGGCAATCAGGTGTTTTCGTTATTTAAACCTTCTGAAAACTTAGAAAAATTGAAGAGTGTCGTCATTTTGAAGCGGAGTGTATACATTATTATCAAGCCTCGTAAGCCCTTATTCGTCTTCAAGGTATAATATGTACTCCTTTTGTAAATTAAAGCATTTCCAAAGAGTTGTTCTGCATTTTCATTTGCTATTATAAGTATGAATTGCCTGTTCAGTCACTATTTTAAAGTGTTTCTTTTTTCGTGCCACCTTATCTGAATGCTTAGTAATACATAGTATCTCAAGATGCAGATTTTTCAAAAGTTATATGAAGCAAATGCTTTACTGCAACGATTTGTGTTTTTTCACGTTCTAGATAAAAGATAAAAGATGTAGTCTCTTTTGCCTGCTATCTGGAACGTGAGAAAAATATCACACTACTTAATTTCAAGAACGGGCCTATCTTTAACAACAAATATTTACATGTTGATTTATGCAGACAGTGAACACATACAGGCACTTGAAATAAACGTATTTATTTTGCAGTAGCTTTATGAAGTTGTCAATACTTACCTCTTCAAATTGACTCTCGGTTGCTGAGCTATCATGCAACATTCCCGCTAAGAAGTTCCAGACACTTTCATTGTTTTTTATTAAACGAATTCGGTTCATCGCATATTGTATTTCACGTTGAATAACTTCGTGTGTAAAACCGAAATGCTTAAGAATAAAAAATCTTTGATTCCAGGCTGAATTATTTCTTACATCTTCCGATATTAACCGATCGACATATGCCAATTCATCATCGTATAAACTGAAATTGATATGATTATTTACAATAAAATATCAGAGCTGTGAGGTGTTAATAATCTATATAGTTTTTTGGAAAAATTGAAAACAAACCAAGTTAGCATGAAAATTAAAGTGAACTAATAACATAAATATGAATACAACAGGTATAATTAACATAGCGCAACATATTGCATAAAATACGTATGATGAAAGAATACTTCAATGTAGATCTTCTACTAAACAGATAATGGTAATAAATGGACAGTAAAATGAATTTTCTGTCGTTGCTTAATAAAGAAATATTCAAATTCTCTTCGGAACAAGGATATTCACAAGGATAAATTTCAGCGGCAGTAGTAAACTCGGTGATATTCTATGCTTCTTCAGTGTGAGCTGATCCTCTCGCTACATACTCATTTCCGCAGCGGCTGAACGCAATACACAAGCTCAGCGTGCTGGGGACCAAATCACACGAAATCTGTAGATGCTGCTTGTGCTATAGCCGGTGTGATGACTATCGATATCCTAACGGATGAAACAAAACAAGTACATGGTTGACAAGCCGTGGATAGGACCCGCAGAGATGAGCGAATAGAAGAGCGAATAGTTTATTTCTCCAAGTGGCAGCTGTACTGGGATTCGAATGAGAAAAGTACGTGGAAGTGCCATTTCATACCGGAATCTATTTATTGGGTACAGAGGAGGCATGTTGACTCCAATTACTATCTGATCCAGTTTCGTACTGGCCATAGTTTTTTCTGAAAATATCTACGTAGATTTGAGCACGATGACACACCAAAGTGCCCAAGTTGCCGTGAAATAGAAGAGGATACAAGACACGTGTTTTTTTAGTGTCCACACTTTAGGGGACATTGGATGATCGAGCACTGGAGAAAGGAGCTGAATCCTTATAGTGTAGTCACATGACCCAGTCTTGTCAGGAGAAGGTTGAAGAGGATGGTATGTGTTTTAGTATCCATTTGCTTCAATCGTGTCCGGACTAACGTATCTATGAAGGTCTCACACTCAACAGCGGCCGTCACAGCAAAACAAAAACCCCTATCAATTCCAGAAGTATCGAGAAATATCGGTCTAATAATAGAATCAAAAAACCCATGGCAAATTCCATACAGAAACGCCGTTAAAAAAACTCATATAAGCCAAGGCACGCAACATTTAACGCTAGACTAAGACTCATAAGACGAATACCAGAACAGCCTAAGAGCGTGCAATCGATCATTCTGGAAATGCCCGAGAACTATAAATATCCTTGTGGTAGAAAATCTTTGATACGCCGAAATCTTTCGTATTATACTGTTTCGTATAGCTATGATAGAAATGTGCAAATACATATATCTTAATAGATCAATTTCTCCTGGCATAAGACTTCTCGGGCTCTTTTTCCATCATTCTAGGCTATTCACACAATATTTCTAAACTATGTGGAGTTAGTGGTGCGATAATTAGTAACATACTCTAGACAAAAACTTGCAATAATATTTTTCGATAAAGATCTGAAGAAAAGTATTCGAAATATCCAATGTTATACGTTCAACACTATAAATATGAATCTACGTAGCATTTTAATGTCGGATAAATATATGCAGCTATATCACGACCAAAACATTCATTTTTATGTACACATTAATGAAGGCTACACTTCCTCTTCCGAGATAATAACATTGACCAATATAAGATAACGTTTTTCATAAATGATGCCAGCCAAAGAATCGAAACATAGATAAAGAGATAAAGAGGCTGTTCGCAAACAGAATCTTGAAACTGACGATAATGTATGGAGATTGAAGATTTGTTACTTACTTAAATGTTTTTATAGCCCACTGTCGATGCTGCCAAGCATGGTAATTTTTCGAATCCAGGTTTAACACACTTTCGGTCAATCGCAACTCATCCGACGGATCATTCAACCATTCGACGATTACACGACGATGGTGCCAAACCTGATAGTTTTTAGGATTATCGGATATCACGTCATCTATATATTGAAGTTCAACATATAAATCGGCATTCAGAGCCTTTAGGATGTCGCGCCTGTTACGAAAATCTTATCAGATCCACGTTATTGAGATATAGTTCAAACAATGTCACCTATATTGCCAGACAGTGTAATTCGCGGCATTCAAACGAAGGGCATCGCGCGTTAATTCCAAGGCTCTTACCGATTTTTCAGAGGAGGCAAGAACGGCTCGGAAGTAGTCATAAACATCTTTAACTAAAAAAAATCGATAATATAGATATTTTAAACGATCTTATGCCAAATTCTCAATTTACATTTTTCACTGTAGGATATGACTACTACTGGGTTTTCACCGTCGTCCTGTTCCACCGGTGTCACGTCGGCCCACTCACTGCGCTGACTGTACGGAGTCCAATCAGGAGCCAGTTCTTCATCTGAGCTATTGTCACTCATCCTGTTGGTAGTCTAAGCGGAACTAGTAACTAGCCACCTGAGTCAGATTTCTAAATGCATGGGATTTTTATCGGACCTGACTGAAGCCACTATCAAATAAGCAATATAGTGACAGATCCACCATCCACAAAACTGACAGTCGTGTCAAAGTGCACATCAACCCTAGAATGTAAAAACGCGAATGATATTAGGCTAATGTGAATATGTTTTCTGAATTCTTCAGGTCTGGCTCTGGCGGCGAGTAGCTGTTTCATGTTGGAAAAAAATGGAGAGGAAACCAAGGAAACATTTGTTTTCATCTGACAGATGTATTTTTTACCAATCATTTTCAATCGTACCGGCTTCAGGTCGTAAGTGGCAATCAATTTATGAATTAACTTCGAAAGCTTAGCGCGGAATTGTAGAAATAAAGTTGGATTATACGCCAACATTTGTCTAGTGTTTTTTAGTGTTGAGTTTAAAATCCGGAAGAAACTTCGCATCGTGAATAAATATGTCAAATAATAAGCGTACAATCTACGTCGGCGGTCTTGCGGATGAAGTTGAGGAAAAATTGTTAAATGATGCATTCATTCCTTTTGGTGATATTGCTGATATTCAGATGCCCGTAGACTATGAAACACAGAAACATCGTGGTTTCGCTTTCGTTGAATACGAGGTAGCAGAAGATGCGGCAGCAGCAATTGACAATATGGTAAGTGTAGTATTTAAACTAAAACTTCTCCTAGAAACTCGACGTTAAAGCATGGCCTTGTTAAAGCTATGCAAGTTATTGTTATCCAAAATAATCTGTATTGCGTTCATTTCCGCAATACGCATTTGCTGCAGCAAACGATTCCTTTAGACACTTTAATAAAGAAAAGTACTTGGCCCCTCCACTGTTTAATATACCTGGGCTGTGCATTTTAAGTTGCTTATGTGCAGCAGTCTCTAGCATTCAATTCTCAGACAATTACTGTAGACACCTTAAACAGTTAAAATGAATGCTCCCTTGTTAAGTTAAAATATTATTGACCGTTTAAGGAATTAATTGCAAGTAGAAATGTCCATTTGATTTGCTGCATAAGTAATAAAATTTATTTCCGCTATGGCTGTAAAGTTTTGCATTGTCATTGACTTAGCTACAAAAAAAAATATGTTTCAATTATAAATAGTACATATATTGCATAGTTGGAATTATTTTAGAACGATTCAGAGCTTTGCGGAAGAACAATACGTGTTAACCTAGCAAAACCGGTGAGGGTGAAAGAAGGAAGCATAAAGCCAGTATGGGCAGATGATGAATGGCTGCAAAAGCATGCTGGTGCCACATTAGAACAAAAAGAAACAGAAGATGAAGAGGCTAAAAATGAGGTTTGCTTCTGTGTTTGTTAATTTTACTACATTGGCTTATCCGAGATAATTAAAGGACGCCCCAGCGACACCGGCAGTTATCTCCAAGCCAGAAAAACGCAATCCGCAGGTTTACTTCGACATTCGAATTGGCGGTAACGATGTTGGCCGAATAGTTATGCTCCTTCGTGCAGACGTTGTTCCAAAGACAGCGGAAAATTTTCGAAGCCTTTGCACACATGAACAAGGATTTGGATACAAGGGAAGTACATTACATCGTGTAATTCCGGAATTTGTAAGTAATAAATGTTGATTGTTTTAGTATGCATTAATTTGTGCGTGGTGTAGATGTGCCAAGGCGGAGATTTCACAAATAACAATGGAACAGGTGGTAAATCGATTTACGGCAAAAAGTTTGCGGACGAAAATTTCACCCTCAAACATAATGGCTTTGGTACATTATCCATGGCAAACTCGGGCCCCAATACAAACGGATCACAGTTTTTCATATGTACAACCAAGTATGTGATTGCGCTATGAAACTCACGGGTAGAAATAATTTTCCTATCTCTCTAATATTTAGGACAGACTGGTTAGACGGGAAACATGTTGTGTTTGGTCATGTCATTAGTGGAGCTGATGTTGTGCGAAAGATTGAGCGTTGTGGCAGTAAAACTGGTACGCCTACACAGAAAGTTGTTATATATGCATGTGGAGAACTCAAATAAATTAATTATTATCTAATTTGTTTTTTAGTAACTTTAGAAAGGAAGAAGCTAATGCATGATATGTATGCCAGTCGCTTTTTAAGCTATTTTTGGGCTACATCTTTTATATAGTTAAATTTGCAGGTAAACTCTGACGAAAAAATGAATATTAGGCGCGTTTTTTTTTTGCTCCCCTTATCCATAACAGAACAATGCTAACCAGTGAAGACGCATTGGAAACAAGAGCACCTACTGTTATGGAAAGGGGGAGTTTTTGTTGTTCCCACTGCGTCAGCATTGTTCTGTTATAGATAGGGGGAGCAAAAAAACACGCCTAGTGAATTTCACGCGAAGACAAATTTTGACAAGTATGCATTGTCTGGTCATTTTTTGGAGCGATAATTCAGGATGGTCCGGAATTGGTAGAATATACAGCGCACATTGGTAGCGTTTATATCGCACATTTAGTCCGCGGACTAAACACCAAATTCCATCTAAATTTTTTAGTCCACGTGGTGTAAACACTGACGGACCGACCTAAATTTAGGTCGGTCCACGATTTCAAGCGACCTGACCTAAATATAGGTCGTGGACTATAGTATCGTATACAGCGGACGTTTAGTCCGCGGACTAAACACCAAATTCCACCTAAATTTTTTAGTCCACGTGCTGTATACACTCGTGGACCGACCTAAATTTAGGTCGGTCCACGATTTCAAGCGACCTGACCTAAATATAGGTCGTGGACTATATCGCTGTAAACACACGCGACCTACACATTGATTTTTGCGCGATTATTAATAATGTATGTATGTTGAATATAAGCTCATAACATTCCCCTTTGACACAAAATCATTGAAATAAACATGTTTGAGAGACAAATGAAACGATAAATACAGTGCATGAAGGAAAATTAAACTAAATGACAGCTGTCATATACGAACGAGGACTAAATTCCACCTAAGCAAATTTTAGGTCAGATTGGTGTAAACACCTGAGAACTAAGTTCATTTAGTCCACGCTTTAGGTCAGGTCACTTTTGGTCCGACCGCTGAAACCTGCACTATAATCGTTGTAAACACACGCGACCTAAACATTGATTTTTGCGCGATTATTGATAATGTACGTATGTTGAATATAAGCTCATAACATTCCCTTTTGACACAAAATCATTGAAATAAACATGTTTGAGAGACAAATGAAACGATAAATACAGTGCATGAACGAAAATTAAACTAAATGACAGCTGTCATACACGAACGAGGACTAAATGGACTAAATTCGACCTAAGCAAATTTTAGGTCAGGTTGGTGTAAACACCTGAGGACTAAGTTCATTTAGTCCGCGCTTTAGGTCAGGTCACTTTTGGTCCGTCTGGTGTAAACCTGCACATTTCTTACGAGCGAAATGTGACATCTGATGCCGACAACCGCTTGAATTTGAAAATTGAATTTTGGAAAATTTTGAAAAAAAAATATATGGTAGTGTGATTAATTATTTCTCAAATAAAAATCTGTTATTTCTTAACATTTATTCAGCTAGTAATCAGGAGAGTTCAAGTAATTTTTAATGTAATTTCATATAGACAAAATTTTTTAAAAATACCCTCGGATTTTAACAGTTTACGATCCACATCTACACCAGCCGCCTTTTACGTATGGTCACACTATGGATTGACCGAACGTCAATCTACTCCTGTCATCCACACAATCGACAGTTGTCGACTGTCGTTAAACTGCAGCAATTTGAAAATTTATTGTAGTTCACGACGCGTATTTGTTTGCAATTAGTGTTTGTTTTTTGCTTACCACTATGCTGAAGAAGTATCAGGAATTAAATTACTCTTTGACTATGAAAAACCAAGAATTACTTGAGCAGGCCGCTGCTCTTAAACAAGAAATAAACAAACTTAATCGGAGGCTGCTCACAGAGCGCCAGTTAGTGATAATGCTTCGTAACCGTTATTGTCGTTTTTTAGGTGATATATCAAAATGTTGTGATAGTGCGATACGTGATGTAAGTCAGCCTCTCGATATGTTGCGGGACATTATCAATAATACGGAGCAGGATGTGTCGCCTAGTAAAAGCATCTCGCGTCGCTCAATGCGTCTAGTTCAATTGACAATAAGACAAATCGAGACTGCTGAAAATGAAAAGGAGAATAGGGATCCCACTGTCGAACCATACCGAGAAGATAAAATGTCTTACGTGCAAGATAGAAGGCGGCGGCGAAATAAAAGTATGCCGGAAAAACCTGAAACTCTGATGAGTCTCGAAGAAGTTGCAGTCGATACTCATATAACCTATGAAGAAAGTGAAGCATCCAAAGCTCCGGAAATATTATGTACGTCAGAAAGTTTGGAACAACCTGAAGAATTAGTTACGCCAGAATCGATTCAAGGTAAGTTTCAGCCAGAAGCTAATCCATGTTGTATGAATTAATGATCTTAAGCATCGGTCGTAGTTGATCATGCTTTTGTTGAAAAATTTGCAAATGCTACGGTGCAGAATGTACATATATCTTTACTACTCTCTGCAACTCTCATTCAGTATGCACTTTCCGTATGCATTATCTCTTCCTAAAACGCAAACTTCCCAGTCATTTGAACATTCGCATAAGGGAAAGAAACAATCGGTACCAATTTTATTATATTTCGTTGCATTAAATTATATTTCTGCCATCATTGACGAATGTCGAGAAAAAATTCTACTAAAAACACTAATATCTTCTCCCATTAAAGATAGTTGATGTTCTTGATATGATATTTTAAGCTCTCTTTGAACTCTAGAACATTATTCGACGTTTTAACCGAGTTCGACAATGTGTTATATAAAGCGACAGCCTGCTGTAATCAGTGTATATTCAATCTATTCGTTCTTAGGATTGGCCTAAAAGTTATAATTAAATAAGTAACATAATAATAAATAAATCCTTCATTTCTTTTTAAATCAGTAATGCAAGAACCCAGTTACAAAGAAAGCATTTGGGATCATGCAGTATTGTTATATGTTTTATTCGCATATAACTGCCAAATGAGATAATAAAAACAATAACTCTTTAATTAATCAATATATAAATCTAGAAATTGAAAGCTTATCGTAAGTTAGCATTATATATTTCATTTTTTAAAGGAAAATTGATGAGATCAGTTGAGGGAAATTAAAAATCAATTTCTAACTTAAAGCAGTCATTTGCTTATTTTAGATCAAGTGTTTCTGTTAAAGTGAAGTAGAAGCAACTGGGTATGAAAGGTCTATCCTGCTATTATTTGTTCTTTTCGAAATTTCTGGACTAGCCAAACAAAAAGCTGAAGTAGAATTTGTATTCTTCTATCCGCAAGAGTGTATGGCACAGTACAGTTCATAGTTATAGAATATAGAGCCGGGGCTATATTCTAATCACACTTGATCACTTAGATACACTTTGTTATGTGCGCTATTGAACTGTGCTTGCCAATGAACAAAACAAGCGCACCTTCAGCTCTTCGAAAGCTCATGTATTCCTTGGACTCTGGATCAAATTAGTTTTATGTTTTTCGACTCACTATATTTTGATAAGTTATTCAACTCGATGTGGTAGCTCGAGCAAAAGGTTTTCGGACTATCGTTCATGAGAGGTTTTTACCACTTTTTAAAACCCGCGTTATTTTTCCACTCACTTCTGTATTTTTGGATTAATAATATGTTTAACATAGATGTCTCTTTTAGAAAAAGATACCGTCAAGAACATTCTTATTAATAAAAGAAAGCAATGCTCTACAGCCAAAGATCTCCTTAACTTTATTTAACTTTTATTTATTTATTATTATAAAAAACACCGAATTCGTTCAAAAATAGTTTGAAGACAAGTTTACCGCCTATTTTCTATAGGAGCTTTCTGTATGGCTGAATTGAATGTCCGAATTCTGTCCAACTATAAAATATTAGTGCTCCAAAAATAATTTATCCTACAAAGTACTTCTCAATTTTGAAGAATGCTCCATCATATTCACTAAACTTCGAAGGTTTGAAATCAAATGTCAAAGTAATATTACAACCTATGCGACCAAGAGGTAATTGCTTTTTACGTCGGATTTTTAAACTGGTAAAGGAAAAGATTGAGAACAATTTAATTGCTCAAAATTTTTATTTCCATACTTTAAAAGCGGTAGAAAGATTTCATGATGCCTGGAATTAAATGAAACTATTTTAATAAAAAAACCGATTTTTCTTTTCGAAGGTAATCTGCCCTCTTCTTCAGTGTCTATCACAAGAAGAGGGCAGATTACCCTCGAAATATCGATATTTGTCACAAAATTCAATATATCTAGCTTCGAAAGGAAAAATCGGTTTTTTTTATTAAAATATTTTTTTGAGCTAGGAAAAAATTGGTACACATTAAATACAATTAAATGAAACTGTCGAATACGAATGGAGCCTGGAAGAACATTTGCCCTGAATGTGTGATAGGTGAACCAGCTTCAATTAACTTGACAAAAATACAATCTGATATTTTGAATGTTGCGCACGAATTTAGGATTTACGATTTACTGAGGCGGATGAAGCCACTGTAGCAAAACTATTGGAATCAGATAATGTGATAATAATAATGAATACATGAATCAACGCGCCCGATCACTTCCGCTTCACCTCGTCTTCTAAAAACTAAAATTGAGTTGACTCGTGTAAATGCAAAACGCATGGACGCTTGTCTAAAACGGCATTAAAAGTACTTAAAAAAAAGGAAGGAGATCCTTAATGCAAATTTAAACAAAAACCGAAGCGAGCGATTTTAACAGCTGATAAATTATACTCTTGTCTACAAAGAATTAAATTTAACAAAAAAGCGTGGTATGCAGCAATGAGTCGTTGCCTATTTTGTAAAGACTACCACAAAAACAAGAGTTGCTTCCTCATCGCCCACAAAAATGACAATTTTTGATGAGGATAGCATAAACTAAGTTTATGAATTAAAATTTAAAAGCAAATAACTATGGTAAAGTCCAAAATTCACTAATAATTCTATAAATTTCACATTTGTCTCCTTGAAATAATATAGCTAGAGTTTATCCTAGGATTATTAAATATTTGCACCGCGCTACTGAATTTTTTCTATTATTTTGCTTTCTTTTAGACCTGCATAATAAATTATATGCTCAACTTTTCTTGACATTCTAAAAATATGCTTATTATCATTACAACATTAAGTTATGTACATATAATCATGATAATGTGCATATTAAGGTAGTAATTTACATGTTGCATACATTAGTTTGCTGCGTTTGAAGTCGTTTCAAGTTAAGTCGCCATTTCCCGGAGCATAATCCTATCGTAAATCAGGGTATGCTTTAAATTAAAAATGATAAAACTAAAAATACTTTACCAAAAAACGATCGAAATATTTTTTCAGAGTTTATTTTGATCTACAGATTATGGAGACAATATTCTGTTTTCAATATGCATATAAAAATTGTAAAAAGCAATTGAATAGAACACTTCATATACTTTTTTATACCGTAAAATTCGTTATTTTCATATATCATTTTCCATATGAAATTTTCATTTCAGACTTGGAACCAGACAATTTATTTACAATCTGCGAAGAAAATACCATGGATTTGAGTAAATCATGTGCACGTGCAGGCTTATCGGCAACAAAATCTATTTTTATTGAAGATTCTTCGATAGAATCTTTGACAATTCGTCCAGCAAGTCAAAAGCAGCATACGAATTCTTTATCGTCCACCTTGTTCCCCCCTCCTGCTCGAATTTCAAGAGCATCGCGAGGAGAAAAGACTCATATGAATAGCAACTTCGTGACGGTGGAAGATACACTCTGTGCTAATTTTCACTCTGCACAAGTTACATCTAGTACGCCATACAAGACATCGGTGGGTCAACAGTTTAGGGAGTGTTACGTGAAGCTAAAGAAGATTGGTACAAGTAATCTGCCAATAATAAATTCAGCCGATGATCATACTGAAGATGTTATTACTGGTTCTCGAAATGGAATTAATGTTTTGCCGCGAAAACAACGTAAATTCACTTTAATTAATTTTAGTGGTCCAAAGTTATTAACGACCACAGAAGATACACTTTCGGACAGCTTTCGTACTGTACACGTAGTTTCTAGTACGCCATTTAAGCCACCAGCGAAAGTGACGAGAAAGTGTTTCGTAAAATTGAAGAAGTTGAACCCAAGCGATGTTCGAAAGCTAAGAAGAGTAAGGAATCATGACGATGACAGTTTTTCAAGTTCAAATATGCATACTGGTAATAGCACTGGCAGTCGGCCGAAACGTCGAGCGGCTCCTAAAAACTTACAAGAACCGAAATTAGGCTTTAAGCTGCGACGGGAAAATTAACTGCTAAGAATGTAATACGAAAAACTTAGATAGTATGAACCATATGCTAAACTTTAACCCGCATGTATTAATTGAAATGAATCAAGAAAATAATTTATGCTTGTGAATAATGAAATACAGGATAATTCATTCTTACAACTTTAAAGGACCAATACAATGACCACATGATGTACAAACACTTGAAACATAACTATGTTCTGTTCCGTGATTAATTTCTGTTTGAATCAATTCAATTTTTACTTTGATCATATGCCTACACATTTTACATCCTCTTAAGCATTAAGTTTTTTTAAACTCTTGTTAAAACCACTTTAATATGTTTGTTGGAAAAATTAGATTAGACTGAAGGATGCGAAAAATATCATCTTAAACCTATTTTCTATGTTTTACTGTAAGTTTTAGTTAATACTCAAGTTACACCCTATGTGCCGGTTTATCAGACATTCACAATACATTACGTTTAAATTACAAATTTATTCGCTGTATTTTTTTCAAACGTAATTTTATTTTGGAATACGGTATTAAGTCAATCGGTGTTGGATTGGGAGGATTTAGGAAGTTATCACTTATTAAACAGCAGTTTGAGATCAGGATACGAACGATTTTCGAATGTTTAATTATTTTTCTCATAGGTAGCTGGAAAAAATCGCTGTTGGCAGTAAAATCAGCGTTATATTGTGTAATTTTTTCGCAGTATCGATGCCGTGAAGGAGTATCTATGTCCCATTTATACTACTCTGCTCTTCTCGTTTATATCTGGTATGAGGTGATACATTGATGGTATAAATAATGCCATGGCTATTGTGATTGTTTGAAAACTAAAAACCATTCCCTGTGAACAGGGCTCATAGCATTTCCAATACAAAACAAAAAAAAGAAGGATAATACATTTCTTTAAACCTCCTCGAAATGTATGAGATTTCACAAGTCTTCACGGTTTTTTGAGCAATTTTTGACACAAATAACGAAAATAATCTATGAATTACACACAGACCAAAGCCTACCATTATATATCATACTATATAACATGTTATTGCTTTTTGATATCATAATCAAGGTGAAATGTTTCCATTTGCTTATTACATTGTACGTTCATCGACATTTTGTCCAGTGTACATCAATTAATATGGTAAGATGAGAGAACATCCATTGAATGTTACTCAAGTTTAACTATACACGCTGTTTGAAATATACGAAGCATAAATCGTGTTTGAGCTATCTGTGTACCAAATCCTGATCAAAAATATCATTAAATCAATCCGGTGTAGCGTTTTGTTGTCACTTTTACTTTCTTCATAAAAACAAACACAATTGCAAAACAACACTTCGGTCTGAATAAACATCTATAATTCACCAAAAGAATGATAGATACAGGTACAAATTTATTTGACTCATATATAAATGTGCTTATGTAAAAACATACGTTTGTGGCCCTGTTTTAGGCAAACTTTTCCTTTAAAAAATATTCTTAACTGTTTCAATCCACTTCCAATTTTCTGAATGTTCCTTGAGCACCGAATATCGTTTCTGCATTAAACTCTGAGTCTGCGGGACGTAGTTTTTCCACAACTCCGTATTTATCACATTCGACAAAGTAGTCGTAATTAGCTTGCAACACTTTTTCCCAATGCTTTACAGTTTCACTGATCGAACCATTTTCACCCCCATATTCAATGGGCAAAAACTTTTGCGGGATGTACTTGTATAAGGATTCGAAGTTGTTGCCGTGAACGTATAACTGAAAAGTATGTAAATTTTGTATTAGGAAGGACCATTTTTTTTATATTTTAAGTAGCTTTTCACACCTACCCTGCTCTTTTGTTTCTCGCTCATAAATGATTTTGCGATCGTAAAAACTTTTTCGAAAAACGACGGCGCGTTCACGATGTGTGTCCCGCGATGACGTAAGGCGGATCCTTCACCAGTCAACATGGTCAACTTTTTAAGTCTACCGAAATCGAGTTGAAAGAGGTGTGCTGCTTTCAAATTAGTTAAATCAACTATTTGAATGAGTCCAGATACGACCAGATTATCATCATTCATCAGGGACAAGTCATTAACCATTGTGCTGGGGCGGATGGTGTCAAGCATTGAATATTGTTCAGGATCTGCAAAACCTGGTCGAAAAATACCTATCCGAGGACCATCATCATATAGAGGTTTTTGAAGATATGCAAACACCCTAAAAAATGCAAGCGTGTTTTGAAGGAAATGTTAATGATACTGGAACGAGCTTTACTTACTCCGATCTGAGTACGCCGAGGATCTTTGGATTATCAGGTAACCTATTCTGGAAAATTTCTGGCAATGAATTTTTGATGGTGTAGAGTAGGTCGATTTTTTTCTTAGCTCGTTCCAAGCTATGTTTGCTAGCTCGAATGAAGTTAAGAAGAAATTGATCATCTAATCTTGCGTTAAGATGCGGTTGTGTCTGAATCCATTCACGCAATATTCGGATCTCCTCTTCATTTCTTTCAGGGTCTTCATTGAGTTCGTCTTTTGCTTTCTTAGCTAACAGTGGTGGCAGTGGACGAAAAGGCATGTTTACTGTATCGTAATGCTAGAGAAAACTAGTTGAGATTGCATTTTATAAGCAACATATTAACACCAAAAGCAGTTACAACATTAAATATTTGGGAGTACATGGATTAATGTGGTTTAGACTTTTTTGTAGCGTGCCGCAAATTTCGTCCATTATCCAATAGCAAAATTTACAGGTAATAATAATTTTTTAAGGTGATGCAGAATTTACAGATATGTCTCCCAAGTATTCAGCATGTGTGAAATTTGATAATTGTTAGGTATATATATATATATATATATATATATATATATATATATATATATATATATATATATATATATATATATATATATATGTATATATATATATATATATATATATATATATATATATATATATATATATATATATATATACCATTTTTTGTCTACGCAATGTATTGATAATACTTCCGACTCGATTCTAATTTTCTTTAAAATATTGTCAAAGGAACAGATCTATACATAATACAGACGGTCATCCCCTAATTTTCAAAGATTTATTTTAAACTACTGAAAATCAACTTTAAATTGGTTACATTGATCGATTTGAGAAACAAAAGTTTGGTTAATTTGAACTGGCTCATTTTTTTTAGCTTTCAAAACCAAAAATTTCAATTTAAAAGTCAATAATTTCCTTAGAACCTAGATATATTTCAATTTTTTGATAAATATCAATAATGCGTGGGTGATCTGCCTTTTTCTTCAGTGTCTATCACAGATAGACACTATCATGACACACACTTAGGCACACTGAAAAAGAGAGCAGATTACACTTGAAATATTGTCAAGAAATTGAAATGTATCTCACTTCTAAAGGAAAAATTGATCTTCAAAATAAAAAAAATGATAAAGGTTATTCATTTGAATTAGTGCATACTTTCGAAACCAATTAGTCAAAAAAAAAAATCAATTTTAATCATCCCACAAATACAATTCCGCTTTAGAAAAAATGCTGCCTGTTAAGGGCTTTACGCACAACAACGAGAAACAAGACCTATGAGCAAATAGACTTCATTTTTCTATCACAAGTAAACCAAGTTTGTGCTCGATTTCATCAATATAACTATACATATATGATTGGATACAGATGTCTTAATAGCTCATAATTTAGGTGTTATCAGTAAAATCAACGAATGTATATCATACTTTAAGAACCGTGCGAATTCCGGCAGTAAATCTCAAATCAACTCCGAATTTAGTTATTTATTACATTTTCGTAAATATTCAATATGGTTCTTATGCAAGTCATGCAAAAGTATAAAATCTCACTTACCTCCTTGTTGTGGTTTGAAAATAGCTGCCTCGAACCAATCCGACCACTTTGAAAGTAAGCTAACTGCTTATTGAATTATCATATTTAATTGATTTAATTGAGAGCCTGATTAGATAAGTAGTAATTCGAGCAGTTTTGTAATCATGAATTTCGTTATCGAAATTGTACATTGATCGCAAATCATAAAATGCATAGGAAACATTTATCGGTTTAGGGTGAATTAGGGCTACAGGTTTCAATGAACAATTATTTATTTTCATGAGAACAAATTGGCCGCAGGATGAGAAGGTGGGCTTTTCGTATGGTCGTATGGAAATAAGTAGCTTTCTTTACATATATTCCCGTTAATGTAGTTGAGATTGATTTTAAAAGATTTGCATTAATTCAGCAATTAATTTCACATGTGCTTGTTTTAGTAAATAACGTAAAGTAACAAAGAATCAGATAAACCCTCAAAAAACAAATCACTAATTTGATGAAATCGTTGTCAAATAAAAACCTTGATATCGAAGAAAATTATTCGATCATTGCAATCCGCATTTTATTTAATTTACACCATATCACATTTTCAAATTATTCATTTCAATCCACTTCCAGTTTTCTAAACGTTCCATCTGTTCCAAATAAGGCTTCCGGATTGAACTTGGAGTCTGCTGGTCGCAGCTCTTCGAGTGTTCCATATTGACTTTCTTCTTCAAAGTATTTACGATTGTCTGCAAACTGCTTCTCCCAATACTCAATAATTTCACTTACTGAGCCATTTTCGCCACCATATTCCTTGGGCAAAAGATGTTTAGGTATGTGTTTGTGCAGCGATTCATAGTTTGATCCATGTGCAAATAGCTAGAATGATTGACGCGTAATTAATATATTTAAACAATCAATTACAATGATCTACCCTGCTTCGCTGTTTCTCGCTCATAAACGATTTAAATAGATTGAGAACTTTTTCGAAGGTTGGTGGTGTGTTTATAAAGTGTGTTCCTTTCATTCGAAGCGGGGCGGCGTCACCAGTAAGTACTGCAATTTTTTTCATAAACACTACATCGAATTGGAAGAAATGTCCGATTGTAACGTTTGCCAAATCGATGATTTCTATGATTCCCGAAACGACCAAATTGTCGTCATTTACAAGACTAAGATCGTATACGAATGATCCAGGACGAACACACTCATAGATTGTAAACTTGCTTGGATCATAAGCTCCTGGCCGAATGATGCAAATTCGCGGTCCATCGTCTTCGAGTGGCTTGGGGAGGTAAAGAAATGACCTGCGAATAGAAAATTTAGCAACAGACAAAGTATAAAGTCGCCAAAAAATACCCCAGTCGAAACATTTCGAGGATTCTTGGGTTGTCAGGTAATCGATTTTTGAATATTTCCTTCAGAGAAGTTCTTGTCGTATAAAACAAATCGATCTTCCGCTTAGCTCGCTCCAAACTATGTTTGCTTGCCCTGATGAATGCCAATAAGAACTGATCGTCTAGTCTACTCTTCAAATGGGGTTGCTTCTGTATCCACTCACGTAAAGCATTAACATTCTCTTCAACTTTGTCTGGATCTTCATACAATTCAACGCTTGCTTTCTTCTGTAGGCTTGGTTTTAAAGGTCGGATAGGCATTTTGCTAATTAAAAAAAAGGATAATACCATCTTATTGATATAAATATATGTGCTAAAGTGTATATATAGATAAGCACAGGCAATGCAAGAATGTTTTTACACGTCACGTAACCGAATTTCGCCATCGTAACTTACCAGTAACACTATTTGAGAATCATACCATAAAGAAACCTTCCCTTAAAATCAAAATCAATCAAAAATATTTTAAAATATATAGCTAGTTTCGCCGAGAGCCAAAGCTTCTTTCACACGCGTTCATCTCACCTTCAACCAGTGATTGCTATGTGAAATTATTTCATTGCTTTATCATATCGCGTGGTACCATTCCCAATTCAATGATCATATTTCATTCTAATTAAAACACAATCGCAAAACGCAATCAGTACAATCAGTTAGTAACGATCGAAGTACAACTGCATCTAAAACCCCTGCTATCGCCAAAATGTACTCAAAAATTAGCATCACCGAATATGTTGAACCTGGCACAAATACTATCACTACGCGTTTATAAAAAAAACATCAATTTAACTTGATAAAAAGCTTTTCTTGACTTATCCGAGCTGATATATTTCCCGTATAATTGATTGGTTCCTCCACATTTTGCCATTATGAAGAAAATTGTATAAAATGAATGATCTGAGGAAATCAACCAATTTATATTATATAAAACAAAGCTACACTTGAATAACGTTCTTCTAATAGCAAGGCCTTTGTAACTTTATTCGATAAATTACTTTGCAGACAAAATCAGCGAATCACAAACAGTTCCCAAAATCACTAAAAAAAACATCACTTATTCTATTAATATATACAGTTAAAACGCTAATCATATCTTAAGATCATGTAAATATCACAGATGGAGACAATAATTCACTTTTCTTTCCCATCAAAAATTAGCGTGCTTAGAATAAATGTAGGTAAATAAGATAAAAACGTTCGCTATTGTGATTGCATGTTCTAATGCGTTCCGCTATCGATAACAAAAGTATCTCATGATGACTCGTTCCAGCTTATCTATCAACCACAAGCTAGGCTACGATGTCGTAACTGTCACCAAACCCAACATATTTTTTACATTTTCAGTTCAGAATAGAGCTTCGTGATTACAGAAGCATCAGTGTATCACAGTATGAATATTAATGAAACCGATAGTACAATGAATTGACGTTGCACACCTTTAATTTTCTTTTGATTCTCGAAATCTTACAGGTTCACTTCAAATATCACTGCAAGAAGAGTAACTTCACTAACAACAACCATTAGCAACTAGTCTTAAGTTTGCAATTAGTATCACTACACTACGCGACCACCACTACACTAGGCGACCAAAGTAATATAATCGATTAGACGACTGTTACTTCCAAAAGTTTTCTTATCGTGCTCCCTCCTGCGATACAAATCTTATCACATCGAAATATTATTGAACGATTCGAGTTCGCAAATCGATGAAAAACGTTGCCTCCTCTTGCGGAAGACTTAAGCTTAATAAACAGATGAATAGAAGAATTAGATAAGTAAATAATTGCATATACAGATAGTTAGCCCTATGTATCGAAGTACGTATATCTGCTATATTGGCTAGCGGGCAATCAGGTTTATTACTCAAAATAATTTGACTGACATTGAGGGTCACATTTGTAAAAAAAATTGATATTCGAAAAAAGTGCATGATGAAGCATCAAATATCTGCATGTACATACTATGTACTATTATAGCATTCTGAATGATCATGTTTGAATTTGGTAAGATCATTCGAGACGTTCGAGAGTAAAAACATGACCAGGAAAGACTTCGAATTCATAAAAAAGATCATTAGCTGCGCTTAGATAGAGTTCCAAAGTAAACGAAGCAAAAAAGTTTTCGCACCACTGTTGTAGCCTGACTTCAAAGCAATAAATATTATCTAAAATGTTATCGCAAAAAAGTTGCAAAGCATAATTCATTGATTTTTTTCCAATAGCGACTAATACACTAAATATTTTACAGGTAGATGCGTACACGTGTTTCACAAAATAAAATTACTCATTATGCGAATGCTATCTGGATCGTACAACAGTCTATTTTAAAATATATGTGTACTTTCTTGAAAAATTAGTAGAATGGATTCTTTTCTGAAATCAGAAATCACTTTGATCAATTTATTTTCAAAGCAAATAGAAGTTTAGACAGTCCAGCTTGTCTTCTTGTAAAAAGTAACTACATCAGGCAATCATATATTCTTTTAAGTGGGTAATATATCAACAGCAAAAATATCACTCGAATTGATACACTTCGACACAAAGGTAAATAAATGATTAATTTAATCTTATTCAGTTTTCATAACATAACATGCATTTTTTTTACTTAAATGCCACATTTTTCTTTAGAAGCTAGATATATTTCAATTTCTTTACATATATTTATATTTCGAGGGTAATCCGCCCTCTTCTTGAGTTTTTATCTGATCGACACTGTTGAAATATATCTACATAAATTGACACATAATTAGTTTCTGAGAATTTAATTAGAAGTAAAAATATTTGATAAATAAATACTTCATTTCCTGACAAGCAACATTAAGTACTAATAAGACCATAATTAATACAACATATTTAGCTAATTGTTATTATTATTCAATTAACTTTCATTAGTTGTTCAGTTTCGAAAATAGTTTTCAAAAAATTGCTTTTGTCTAGAGTATTCTGCTAGAAGGTATAAATTGCCTTCTCAAGTGTACATGTGTCGCTGTTCCATACGAAACATTCAACAACAGCAGTTATATGCAGTGGATAAAAAAGTTTGGTAGCATCTGTTGGTAAAAAAATAACGGAAATGCCTATAGCTGGCAAAACTTTGTTAGCTCCCCAGAAGACATAATGCACTCAACGGGATGTCATTTTTTAGTGATATTTTTATTTAGAATGCTATTGTTCTTACATTATATCAAAAAAAGAGAATATATTTTTAAGTAATATAACAAAAAAAAAATCAACTACATAAATATATTTACATAAGACAAAACACTGCTCTTTCCAAATAAGAATCGTAGCAAAAAAAATCAAGGCACTATATAGTTCTTTATAGGGAATTATTTAAAGCATTTTAGATTTATTACTAATAAAGTTTAAAAACTTAGTATTAATAGGCGTGTTTTTTGCTCCCCATATCCATAACAGAACAATGTTATCCAGAACAGACGCATTGGAAACAACAACAATTCCTATCCCTGTGAATTGTTTGTTTAGTGAATTCACAGGGACATGAGTTGTTGTTTCCAATGCTTCTGTTCTGGATAGGATTGTTCTGTTATGGATAGAGAAGCAAAAAACCACACCTAATATTTTGTGGACTTTACTTGCATTCTTATAATTTCTTGACGGCGATTCGACATCGATTTGACTAATTTTTTGCTGAAGTCCGATAAAATATTTTCCCATTCTCTAGTAGAGTTTTTAGTTTTGTGCTTTACAATTTGCAACTTTGTTTTATAAGTAATATCATAGATGTTCTATGGGTTTAAAATCTAAGAACTGAGGAGTTAATAACTTTTGGTCCTAAGTTATGTTTAGGATTATCCTGGGAGGAACCAAAAGGGTTTCAAATGCATATTTTTGCAGCATTTTATTTTATATTTTTTTTGGGATATTTAAACATTATTCATCCTACCATTTGAATTTGCAGGCCCAGAGAATTGATTTTGCGATAGTGCTATATTTGAAATTGAAGGTATTTAGCTTTCTCCAGCCATACCACATTCCAACAGATCCAAACTGGTTAGTTTTTGTTTACTTTAGTTTTAGTATGACTTTGTTTTGTTACATACTCTTTAGCGAAGCGTAATCTTACCATTACACTTTTGGCGACAATCTCTGAATTTTTATAAAATTTCATACAGTCTGAGCAGATACTTCTTCTCTGAAGTGCTTTATTTCGTAAAAATGGAGTGCTTAAATTTGGATCCTTCTTAATTTCTTTAACAATAAATCTCTCCTCTAGGCCCAGTTTAAACTTTTAGCCTTCTTGATTGTGGTGTTGTTTCAAAGGATCTTGTTTGTTTTTTTACATTTCATTACTAAGTTTCTGATAGTATATTTTAATTTTTATAACTAAAATACAAATTTTAGCATATGACATTACTGCTTGTCAATGCTGAATTATAATTTCCCAAAATTCTGCAGTTATTCATTTATTTATTACTGTCTAAATCAACTGACCAGACAAGATTAAAACACTAGACAAGAAACAGACTTATAAAAACCAAGAAAAGAATGAAAATAAAATAAAGTACAAAACTTTAATAACAGAAGAATAAAGAAAGAAAAAAATAGATTGTAAATTCAAATTAATCAAAGTGTGCCAAGGGCAGTAAATGAAATAAAATCATAACGGCTTTCTCTTAACACTCATTTTTTATACAGTTGAAATTATTTTTATTATTTTTATTGATCTTTAATCAACATTACTCAACATTAATGATAAATATATCATGCAGTTAAAATTAGCAGCAAATCAAACGTTATTTTTCTCAGGAATTTAGAGCGTGCTTAACATTTTTGTGTTTTTTCGAATTAGTAAAGAATTTTTTTACTATACTTAAAATTTGTTGTGCTATAGATTTTTTTGTTATGTTACTGAAATATACCTTCCAAGCTCCTGGTATAGTGTAAAAACAACAATATACCTGGTAAAAAATATCACTGAAAAATTCAGACTTTTCTCGTTGGGTGAATCATGCCTTAAATTATTTTATCCATTGTATGCAGTAAAAACATGCTTTGGTTTATCAGATTATACTGTTTTATATATTGTTTCCTTTTCTCCGAGTTGTCTTGTATCTAAAACATATACAAATATTATTCTGTGGTCCAAAAAGAGATAACATTAAGCAACATAGTCGTTAGATAATTTTACTGATTTTCTTTTTTTGTGGTTTTGTTTATTTTCGGGGGTGTTTTTTGTATTTTTGTTTGTTTATCTTCAGTGTGTTGTCTTTCCGTATATTTTTTGTCTTTTTTTGTTAGTTATTCTTCAAGTTTTTGCCCCTCCTACCAAAAATTGAAGAATAACTTTCAAAAACGTACAAAAAATACACGAAAAGACAAAAACGCAATCGGTAAATTTGTCTAACGGGTATGGGGGCACGTAGTCGAGTTTTACCCATTTTTTTTTTCAAATTCTTTGGACTTACTAAAAATTGTGCTATATTAACGACATACTTTTTTGTTCTAGTAATTAGAATAATAAGTAGAGGAAAATGTTTTACAGAATCACAAAAGGGCTTCGAGATGATGGATTATTTATTAGAGCTAAAATCAATGACATTAAATGTTATACGCGGATAGTGTTATATGCTTATGTTCGGAATATGTTCGCAATGCTTATGTTCGGAAATACACCTTGACAAGCGAATCAATTTTGGAAATCTTTTCTATGTCCTAAGACCCTTTTCCAATTTTGAAGCAATGGAGGAATGTATTATCGATGATTGAAATAGAGGTTTACTTCTTCGGAATGGATGGGAGATATTTTATTGACCATCGCGAAAGTCAAGCTTACAAAACCGCGATACATAAAGGAGCATATGCTCATTCGGTGGCGTTTTCAACCAGACACGAGCCCCAAACATTCGGCAAAGGCGACTGTTTTGTGGCTACGAAAACAAAAATATCTCTGCCTCAATCGCCGGGCCTAATTAAAATTCATACAATTCTAAAAATCCCTATCAATACAACTCCTTTATTGAAAACAATATAGGGGTTGTGGTATTCAACATCTCTCGAAAAGAGTTGAAATTTAGCTTATATGATGCCTCGGCGTATTACAACCATTTAGAAAAATAGTAAGTAAGCAACCAAATATTAAATTAAAAGCTTTTACTAAGGACATAACAATTTTGTATTTCAATAAAACCCAGAATAATTGAGATGTCGTACTGAAATTTATTCCAAGTAAAATATATAAATTATATTTAAATATTCGTTCATATGATCACCGCGAGCACGATAGATTCTTTGGGGTCAATTTTTCATCACTCCTAAGGGGACCTAGCGCACACATAGGGTTAAAAATTTCCAAAACGTTATCATATGCATATTTGAAACGCGTTGAATGTTCACTTCACATACAGGAAAATTTATTTGTTGATAGAATTTTAAGGGTGCTTCAAATATCAGCACAATGATCGCCGGTATCAAAGGTTTACCGATAACTAACATAAGGTGACCTATTCCACACATGCATCGATGTATCCTGAAAATTTCAGCTCAATCGGATGACGCGTTCATGAGAATCGGTGATTTAAATACACATTTGTTATGTCTTTATTCATTCTCGAAGGGTCTCTGATCGAGGAAGGTTTGGTCCGGAGAATTGCAAATTGGTTTAACCTCAATGTAGGTTACTACATGTTTTTTTCTCGTAAGAATGGTCTAAACGTTGGCTGATGTCTGCAAGTTCGAAAGCCAGGACTATTTTCTTCAAGAAGCAGAAAAAAGGGAGCGAAAAAAATGTCCTTATCGAAAAGTCCTAGACTTGCATTATGAAATAAGAAATGTCACCATGAATTAAAAAAAAAACAAACAAGGAAAATTATAATTTTTTAATTTAATGTTGCTATTTGTTCACCAGAAAACGAAGTAAGAAAATAACATTCTTGATCGTTTAAATTTAACATAACTGGTTAACTAATATTTCATAGTATAATCGCTGACTTGGAACTAATGTTTGCTTTCAAACTTGTATATTAAAAGATTTGTGCCAGTGGATTGAAAAAGAATTGAGGATTTTGCTATTTTTTGGTCATAGCTTTAGGTAGAAAGACTTTTTGCTTTCATTCAGATATTCAATTTACAATTTTTCATTCACTTTAATAGTCCCTAATAAAATTCCGCTGTTTTTAAAGAAAGAATTTGTTTCGGTTTTTAACCAAGAATTTGTTTCAATGTTAGAAGCTCAACTACAAATTCCAGAAATATGCTAGAATTCCCTTGACATTCCGTTTGTCTTAGATTAATCGCAAATGTTTTCCCCTTTGGATTCCTCCCAAGTCATTGTAGCCCCTGTGGCATTTACAGGCAACTTTTGATGATAAATTAATTCAAATCATCCTTTTTAAATTCACAGATGTTTCAAACTTATCCACCTAACAGCCACTACTAATCATCTTAACTCATTTTAAATACTGCTTTATTTCAAAAAAGTCCTTGTACTTATTAAATTTACTTATATGTATTAACTTGTCCTTTTTAGATGTGTCATTCGCCTTTACTTTTCAAATTCATACTTGCAGAAACTCTTTTTAAATTCGTTCAATTTCCTGTGGTATACTAGCACAGCCTTCGTCATCGCATGACACTAATGAACCTGCACTTTTTCTAATAGATAAATTTCCTGCCCTATTCAAATTGCTTCGTCTCCCCATGCTTTTTTAACTTGCTTATTTCGATCGCGAATCAGCCAGAGGAAATTTGAAAAAAAAATGCCAGATACAAGTGAGAGGTTGAAATTACAACGAGCAGTTTGGTCTTTTACTTCAATCATGTACATATCAAACAAGAGACTACACAATAATGCTTCAGGTTGTCTAAATATAGGATTTGAAGTTCAATTAAACATGAGAATCAATAATAAATTGCAAAGTATTCTTTGGCTTGTAGCAGATTTGAATGCAGCTTTTATCCCACTTCTACTTGACCGAGAAGCAAGCGTGGTGTCGTGGTTCAGGTCAGAATGTCTCATGCGTGAGTTTTAAGTAAATTTGACCAAAACGAGGATTATGGGAGCCTTTTCACAGCATTTTTCTCGATCACCACATCACTAGAATTTAACATTTGACATCTACTATTATTTTCACCAACAGTTCACAATAACACCAACTACCTTCCGTCTCAGCCAAGTATACCACAAATGTTTACCAGGTTATCATGCTATTACTACACACTCTGTGCTATAGCAACTGTGCCATAGATAACCAAAGAAACTACGAGTTCTATTTGCGCACCTTCCACATTGTAACTTAACCGAGAGCTAAATAGACGAGGTACATCAAAGTTCTGCGGTCCACACTACGCTAGCTTCTGAATCGAACGACATGACTTTGGATAACTATCCTAAAGGTCGCTTTGCCTCATTCGAACGTATCTCGTGTCACTTTGCACTAATACACTTCACACAAACTCAAAGGTAACGAAGAAATTATAAATAAAGTTACACTTGGAATGTACAAATTGTTTTATTTCATGTTTTATCAACCCCTGACAATCTTACACGAATTGCTGTTGTTCTTTTAAATATGTATATTTCACTTTTTAACTATATATTTCTGTTCTTCATTTTTCTTCAATAGTCATAATAATGAACTAGAATTACATCATTTAATTTATAATATGAAAGTGGTATTGTGTTTTCCCTAGATATTCGTTATTCATTATTCGTGCCACGCCTCTTTCCCGAAAATCTGCGATACTACACGTTGATTGAAATTCAGGAATTATTTGTTGCTTCTAATTGAAAACAAGTTCGAATCGTGCGTGTGAACACAATCAAAGAGGTCGCTTATTGATGTCATGAATTTAGCAGTAGCCTGAAATCGTAACTACTTTTTACTCTGCATATTGCAAGTACAGGTCGGATCGAAAAACCTTCGCACGGTCGGCGTTGATGGCAAAACAATTTGGCTTTAACATTCTTTCAATTCTTTAAACATGTATTTTTGCTAAAATATATATTTACACCAACAATTTAAATGCCTCTGATTTTGTTTTCAATATCATAGCTTTATGATTAAATTTGAATAGTGATTAGGATTATACAATTAGATGTTTTTGTCATACCAAGCATTCAAGAGATATACATTTTTATGATATGAACGAAAGGCGTTTGTAAATTCACTTAGGCGGAAGAAAAACAAACACAAGTTGATATTAAGTGGAAAATGAAAGACGTGGTTGATCAATTTAACGCCCGAATTGAAAACATTTGAACAGAAATTTTAAAAGCTTTGAGAAATCAAAGGGAAGTCGAGAGCTGTAAGGAATCGATTTCAGAAAAAATCAGAGTCCCCGTGTCAACAAATCAATTTGTGTCTATTGCTTTTGTCTTGTTGAAACATTGTAACTGCTTATTATTTGTAATTTCTAAAGGTTCTGTACATACAATATTGAATTAAGTTATATTTAATTATATATAGTTTTTTTTTCTTATTGCCTAAAATATTCTATTCTTTCATTAAATTTAATTACATATATAATATGATAAAATTAACAAAGACGGAATATGCAGCCCGGCGAAAACAATGAAGGGTGAATTTTGTTTTAGTTTCATGCTAATCATACAAATTGAAAACAAACTGCTAAAAACCATACAAATTACAAGTGTCAACAATAATACTTAAGAGCAGGCAATTCTTTGGAGTTCTATGATCTACATCGATCTTGGTCATGCGCGTTGGTGCGGAGCAGACTCGCAACTAAGGCAGACAGCACCGAAAAATGGGGATATATTATGAGGAATCAAATTATCTGAGTAGATCCAAGATCTCCAATCTAGAATATTGATTAAAATACCGTACATTGTGCTACCTTGTAAGCAATTCTCCCGACCGATATTTCCACTCTACAGACGCTAATTTTCAGTTGACATTAACACGTGATCATTGCCTTTCCATCGCCACGAAAAGCCAGTTTAATTATATTAAGAGTCCTGCTTTTTTTGCATCAGTTAAAATTGTATCAAATCGAAGAAACATAAGCAGAAAATTGCAACAACAAATAGAAAATTAAGAAGATAATTAGTTTCCGGCACTCAAAAGGAAAACACAATTTCAATTATCGCAATGATCGGATTCTGGCTTGCAGAAAGCATCGGATGACAAATGGACAAGAAAAATCACTTCAATATTGCAGCATCTCAATACTTTAGCGTTATTTTGGTCAGGACATCGTCAGTTTTCCACATCCTCTCTGATACATTGCGTTTCCAAGCATTAGTAACTACAAAGGTAAGCCTACCAATTTTCAACTTATCACAAATATAACAAACCTAAACAAAAACAGCAGAAATCTACTTGGACATTTCAAGTTACAAAACATTCGGAGTTCTTATATAATGCAACAGTCGATAGATTTTTGACGGTGACGTTAATGCTCACTTAGCAAAAGATAAATGAATGTTGAATACTTGCGGCTGTTTAGATGATACTATGCTTGCATATAACGCGCAGGTGAATCCATTATCGCCACCGAAGTCCTCATCGGAACAATGAAGTACGTAATATGATCATTTATCAGTACATGACGTGTTTTGTGCATTATTTTGGTGTAGACAAAAGTACAGATGGTACGCAAAAACAAAATTTTGCAAACATTTCATCATGTCTGATATACATTTTAATAAAATTTTATTTCGTCTAGAATATTCTTCAGATAATCGCGTTTTTTTTTCTCTTTCTGAAATTCGTACATTACGTTAAGTTCTTTAATCTTAATCAATCAATCACATGTTTACGTTAACCGCAAATAAGTTAAATTATCCGCGACAATGTGTCGACTAACAATATTTTAATTACATAATAGTGAAATAAAAACGTGGTAAAAATGTGATCAATGAGTAGAAACAAATTCGTATGATTCTCTAGCGAAATTGAATCAAGACTCTTCCAAAAAAAAGCCATCGTTTTTATTTACGGCTTTGCTTTTAAACGTCGCTGTTAAGAAAGAATTGGATATTTTCTTGTTCGAAAAAGAATAAACAAAGAAATATTTTCCCGAAAATAATGCAGTCTATATTTTTCATTTCTTCTTATCGGCATCTGGTGGTGGTGGTAGAGTGTGGTGGATTACTTTTTTGCTTCTTTTAAATATGTTTTTTCAATTTTTTGTATTGTATTTTAAGAGATGATATCGATGAATTGAATTTTTCTTATGAGCTCTGTATACATTTGACTTATTTTTTCTTGTATGTTTTTATCTCGAAATTTTGTTTGCAATGCGCTAATGATTCTCTTATAATTTGGCTGTTTATTTTGTGTACAAGTAAATGGCCACAATAAGACCGTACAGACCCAATACTTCAGCGAAAATGAGAATCAAAATCATGCCGACGAATAGACGGGGCTGTTGTGCCGTACCCCGGACACCGGCATCACCTACAATACCAATTGCAAAACCTGCCGCTAAACCTGAAAAGCCGACAGCTAAACCGGCTCCCAAATGAATGAAGCCCCTGAAATTAAACAAAAATATGTTCTCATACGGTACAGTTTCGTTTTTCAATCAGTACTTACTTGTATAATGAATATTTACTCGGTTCGTCCACTGCACCGGCAATAAGGACCGCAATGACCAGACCGTAAATAGCAATAATACCCGCCATGACAACGGGAATGATGGATTTCATAATCAGCTCAGGTCGCATCACTGACATGGCAGCGATACCGGTTCCTGACTTAGCTGTTCCATAGGCAGCTCCAAGTGCTGAAATATTAAGGAAAATTTTCCAAATCAAAGTTGAAAGTTCAAAACATTTTTTTTATCAGAGAGATAGGATGTTTCATCCACACGTGTTTAAAATAATTCAGAATTAACAATGGCATGTAAACTAATTGGCAGTCATTGAATGCGATGATTACAAATTTATTATCCTCAATGTTGATATAAGCATATTGTCGGAAAAGTTATGAAGTTTTTTATTTGTTTTTCAATCCCACTTGCTTGATATAGTTTATAGAGATCAATCAATGGTGTATTGCCTGTCCTGTTCGATATTTTCTCTCAGTGAGCTTCTTAATTTCTCGTTGATATAAGAACCTGAAGAAATGCGGCAACTCGAGCCATTAACACCCCCAACAAGTTTTTGGCGAGTGACCAAACTTGTGTATGGTATTGCGTTGTCGCAATGAAACATCACTTATTTACTTACTGCTGTGGACAACATAACGTCTCTAGATGATAGATTCGTTTTAACTGTCATGTTGCCTATAGTACCCAGCTGAATTGATGGTTTGGTTCTTTGGTAGAAAGCTCGAAAAACATGATACCTTACAACACCTGTCCCAAATTGAGCGTATAACTTTTGCCTAATAAATATTTGCATTCGATATTGTATCCTTGTCGCACCATATTATTTTAAACAATCAATTTCTCGTCAGCCGATATTAATCCAAAAATGGATCATTTTCTCAACGTTTGATGAGCATATCGCTGATGTGTTTCGTCAAATGAATTTCCTTCGATCCAACATCGAGCTTAGTTAAGAGATTCAAAGTTTTAAAACAAGTACCCCTTAGTGTCACCAAAGTCTCACGCTGCGTGTTATTAATGGTGACTAGCTTCAGTAGTATAAATACCGAGTTTCATATCATTAGAATCTTTACTAAATGTGAAAAAAAGTGAGCTCATATTTTTCAATGGATGTTACAAGAACTACACGAATAGAGCTTAAAGGAGTGAAAATTGTTATTAATAACCGGACGATAACCCCTGCGAAGTCCGGAAGATATCAAGGCATACAACTCGACTTTTGCTGGAACCCCATCCTCCATATCCAGTCAAGTCTCAACAAAGCAGCCCTCGCATACCATCTTGTAGACTGTATCTTCAAGCTAAACTTCATATCTCCGTTAAAGAAAAGGTAATTGCTTACAAGTAGCTGATGCCTCTAATCCTTATATACGGTGCCTCTGTTTGGTCTTCGACAAATTCCTTCACTTCACTTCAAGACCAATGGCCATTACAGAAATAGTGACCTTTACAAGAAAAAGAAAATAACGCCTCTCCTCTCTTATTTGTTGCTGTAAGCAACACAGCAGTCCACCGTGCAATTGGAAATCCCAACCCTATTGTTCGACCCCTACATCCAAGGCCTACGTCTCAACGTCCACAATTAATCTCATGAATAGACCATAGCTTCATGAGCTACTAATGCACTCATACTGTGCTTCCAACGTGAACATGTTTGTTTGGTTTTTTTTTTCAAATCGATATCGAATGAAATTCCTCGTGTAAAGAAGTTTAATTTCCCTTTCCTTTCCAGTAGAATGAATATTCACTGGATTATGAACCGACATTCTCCCGTCTCCTTCGAGCGAGCAGCCAGACAGACACAGCTCATACAACCTATGATCAATTTATGAAATAGTTTTAGGTTATATATTTCAATCTTCTACAAATCTCACGTTTCGTTCGGAATATTACTCCTGGCTCATCTCTAAAGTACCTCGGAATCGATTTTCAGAAATTTTTAAAATTTTAATCCCTTTGTGCGGCGAAAAATTAAAGCTACCAAATCTGCATGACCACCAAAGCTAAATCCATTTGCTATCAGACCCTGATCCGGCCAACCCCGACTTATGCATCCTCATCCTGGATTACCTGCTCAAAAACTGCCATGACAGATGCGGAGGTATTTATATATGTATAATGTTTATAGACTATAAGCTAGAAATTTAAGTGATTGTTTTATACGAATTTAAGTTGGCAATAAATTTGAATTCGAAAGAATCCTGCGCTTCTGCACTGGGAGGTTCTACAACCCAGTAACTAAAAAGTGATTGAAGAACCTTCTCCTATATCAGGTGCCGGGACGGTCAATATTAGGCGCGTTTTTTTGCTCCCCTTATCCATAACATAACAATGCAGACGCATTGGAAACAACAACTCCTGTTCTGGAAAGGGGGAGTTGTTGTTGTTCCCAATGCGTCTGCATTGTTCTGTTATAGATAGGGGAGCAAAAAAACACGCCTATTATTGCACAATATGTAATATTGCACAATAATATTGATCGTCTATGGATTATATTGAAGGATTGTGCAATATATTGAGTGAATCAAAAAGGTTTTGATTTTCGATTTTTATTGTGCAATATGGAATATATTGCATCGTCGGTGGTCAGTATTGTGCAACATTGGCTCAGTTGTATATAGTCGTTCGTGGCCGTTGACACATGTTAGGGCGGAGAAATCGAACGACAACTAAATATTGCCCAAAAATATTGATCGTCTGGGGCACCCAGCAATAATATTGTGCAATATAATGTCGCAATAATATTGATCGTCTAGAGGTCGCTTAAGGTAGTGTTTAACCAAACTATTACCAGGATAATCCCAGTTGCTGTACAGGCTGGGTGATCTATTAGAGTGTAAGAAACAAAATTTGTGCCGAAAAAAAAAACATCAAACCAATAAGGTAAACATATTTAGCCACTAAATTTAAGTTTTTCTTGTTAATTTAACTTTAAGTTAGATTAAGAATGAAAGAGTAATTTATAATAAAAATATTTTTCAATTGTAAAACAGTATAGAAGCGCAAAAACAGGACTCCTTGCTCTAGCAGTTTTTACCTTGCCTACCAATGCATCGACCAGCACGTCAAAAAATATTCAAATGAAAATGCATGATTCACAGTATTTACTCTGCAGACACTTGCGCCTAGTACCCGTTTACTGATATTTTCTGGTAATGCATTAGCGTCTGGAATGTTCAAGCTCATAAAAAATCATCTGGTGATTTGCCTTTAATTGATTGATGGATACTTTGGCCGAAATAGAATACTCGCTGTACGAGTATACAATACCTTTATATTGAATAAACCAGAATAACGCACACTATCTAAATCCAAAGAAAATATAAAAGGAATTTGCAAAATTTACTCCAAAGTTAGATTGCGTTACATTTGGGTGTTCGAAAATTGCTATCGGCGTTTCAAAGGATAAACATGAAGTTTGGTTCTTATTTTAAAGAAATATTGGAAATATTTCACCGACAGGTAAAATAACAAAATGCGATAAGAACATTCTCAACCAAGCCATCATTAGAAAAGACAAATAGGGCCATCAAGCAATGCAGGGTAAACATTTCAGTTGTTTGTCCGACCAAATAGATTTGGGGAAAATTTTTGAGAGAATTAGGCTGAAAATGAACACTATTCAGAGCTGACGCAGGTTGTTCCACAATCTGGCTTTAGACTACCGCACGCCACCTCATACTTTCAAAATCAAATTGTGTCTCAATTGAATGAGCAAAAACATTCTAACAGTAGACTGCGCTTAACATTTTAATGGAGCAGATTCTGTTAAAGGACCTGTGATATCAGCACTTCCACAAGTTTCTGCTACTGGTTTAATTCTAAACTATTTTCCCTGCTGACCTTAATAAGAAATCATTGAAAAGTACGTGAGAAAAAACGGGCAGAGTTGTAATAAAAACAAGAAACAGAAAAATATCTGCTCAATTGCGTGGGCAAATAAAAGATGTAGTAACAAAAAAAAACATTTAAGAGTTAGTCATATTGTAAGCGCATTGGAGTCATCTGTGATAAAGTCGAGTGCAGTAAAATTTAAACATCTACTGATCACATGAAGTACAAAAAAAATCAGATAAAACGCCGCATTTTAAACCACACTATAAGCACGATAAGGAAATATTTCAATTAGATGGATTCTACGCATTCACTTATTACTCAGATCAATGATGAATGCATTCTTGGCGATTTAATTTTATGCGCGAGTAAAAGAGAAAATATATTTTTAACATTTTCAATGTGTATTTTATTACCAAAACAATGCTTCATTTTTACTGTAAGCGTGAAAATTTAAATAATTTAATCGATTCCCTATGCATACCCCATGATGCACAGGTGACTGAGGAAGATTTTAGACGTTGTGCTCGACAGTTCATTGTCAAGCAAGGGGCTAAAATTAACATTATCTTAAACCTGCTCTTCTCTCTAAATAAAATTGAAAACGACGTCAAATTGATCGTTTAATACATGCTTCGGGCAGCTATTCCCACTTCATATTTTCATCTTAACAAAAAATAAAGAGCGCAACGTTTCTTATCAAATCTTATCGAGATTAAGTTTTCCTCACTTTGACTAAGCTCCAGTTCAAGCGCCTCGTAACAATTTATAATCTACAATCGAAATTTAGTGCACTGCCTGCTCAGTAATTAATGTACTAATTACACTCATACACACCTAATATTTAAATTTGCATGCTTATTTCAACTGAGTTATCTCGATACGTACATGAAATGATTGTGTCTCGCCTAAATTCCAATATTAGATTAGATTTGTTGTTGCCTTTGTGTTGTGCCTATTTTAACGTCGTTGATATAATTGTCGGTAAAACATTGCCGATTTGATATCTATACTTGCGGCGCACATGACAATGAATTTCCATTTTTGACTTGTCTTTGGTATTCCCATTGAAAGTAATGGCATTCTACCTTTTGTTACGCCAGGTTTGAAAGATAAATTGTGAATTTTCCAATACGTAGGCTATTGTCAGCTGCTTTATCATGCAGCTTTATAATTTGGATTTTTTATCTGCGTTAGTGAATAGTTGTGATTTAATTGAAAAACAAAATCCGACAAAAACATTTCAGACTGCTAAGTTGTTTAGAATATAAATTTTAAAACGAGGTGAATTTCAGGAGAATGCTACTTTTAACATCGCTTCAATCTGTACAAAGGATGACGTGTGTGGCCCATGGTTCAAATCCAGTCATGATTCTACACCGAGCTTCAGGTTAACCTAGCTTTGAGTAGGTAGCTGAGTCAAAGCTGGGAAAAAATGAAACGTAGAACTTATCACAATAGGCTTGTATGCGTTAATAGTGAATGAGGTCTCTAGCAACTACCAAAAAACCGGCAAGTGTTGTAGCGGGACTTCTTACTTTTAGTTATCAATATACAGACACATTACTTGGAAACATGAGTCTTTTCTTTTAAAAAGATGATAAAAAACTCATGGGGCTATACTGAAACACCGTTAATTATTTCCCAGCAGAATATCTAATGAATGCTTGATTTGCGCTGCACTTTACTCCCTCCTAATAATGGTTTTAACCTGAATAACTTACTTCTAGAACTATCAATGTATAAAACCATCATAATAATCGAAATACATTAAGGACAAGCGTATGACTTTCCCTTAATTTTTGATAGACAGTATCTCAGTTACCAGCTGCAACATATGACCAATATTTTTAATCAACATTACGTGCTAGCTTTCCATAGTAGTGAGATTTTCGAAAATATGCCCAGCAAATTATTTATTCCCACGAAGCCAGATTTTGTAGGCTAAATCCAGAAGAATGTATTGCAATCATGAACGCAACCACACATTGATTAAGTAATAATAAGTCTGTCTAGGCGATGAAAATCATTAGCTTATCACTTCCAAAACTAACGCTGAATTCTTCGAAGCAGTATGCTAATTTTGCTATAACTGAATCCGTCGAAGTATAATAAAATATTTAATTGCATCATTGAGCAACAACAGTATATCAGCCACATCGAAAATTAAACATTTCAACTCATATTAGAACCTTATTTAATATAAGTTCGCATAATCTATTAAATTGCAAACTACGTTAATTCAATTCCCATGACAATTTCCGATACCTCCTGACTTTCGACGTGCAAAGTTTCAATTCACGTTGAGATTATCGTCAACGGAACCTGTTTTGTAACCACATTTCTATGAATCATATGATCAACCAGAGTATCAATCTCGTTATTTTTCTGTCGTTTCGTACAATAACGATCATATTCGGATGTATGCGAAAGAGAGAATAGTCATTTATTCAAACAGGTAAAGTAGAATCAGCGAGAGACATTTTACAGAGAAATTAAGAAAATATTGGTTGACATTACGACGTTTCGTATAATTTCACGATTCTTCGCTCACATGGGGTTTATTTAGAGCATATAGCTCGTAGTTACTTGGAGTAAGTATCTTATGATATACGCACAGCATTGTATATACTGTGATTGATCACCATTTCGGCCAATATAAGCCGAAATCGTGACAAATGTATGCACGTAACATTATCAAGGCTGCAGATTACAAACCGACCTGCCTTGTGACTTCTCACAGTAAAGTTCATTAAAGAGTTAATAAAATATCAATTTTAAGTTCAATATTCTTGGGCAAACTTTTGTAAGCACAGAAGTTGTGCAGGGAATGCATTCAATGAAAATATCTTATCGCTGATAAGAGCTTTTGTCAGCAGGTAGCTACTCGTAGCACCTGTCACCTGATAAATCTGAAGGCATGTGATGTGCTCAAGTGGTTGAGAGGCCTACCATTTTCACCAAAATTTTTCGCCTGCCAGCAAAAACTATCGTCAGCATTACTGCCTTTAGTTTCGAACTTCTTTTACATATTTCAATACTGCACAAACATCTGGTAATTAATGCCATTCAGTTACAACTCCGCTGTCACGTGATGCCAGCTTTTAACCAGTTCGTAACGAGCATGCAACCGGTAGACATTGAGTCAACACTATCCTTGCTTTATGTGCTTCCCAATCACAGAACCACTCGCTGCATGCAGATGACAATGACTTTGACGAAATTGCAGCAAATTGACCTAATTGGGCGTATTCGACTGGGTCGTCACGAGTGACGACATCGTGACAGTGAAGGCCGTCTATGCAATTGGCATATTACAGAATGCGAGGAGTGCTTCCCAGCTATACAATAATTTACGAGATGCAATTTCTTGCCACAATATACATTTAAGCGGAAAGGCAAGCGATCAGTGATCGATTTTTACCAAAATCGAGTCATTGACTTTCGAGGTCTGCCAGTATTCCGCTTTCTACGATCTACTGACAAAGCTGTTTTCCACTCTTTTGCTGCCTGATAAATGCACGACCAACAACGCAATGCATTTTCTATGTATTTTCGCCAGGGATTACGATGACGACCATTGCGACAATGAATCTGTAGCCAAGTCGCACACAACTTGACTAACAATATGCGAGCCCCTCTCAAAAACACGCATTATTCATTGCAATTCGAATCTGAATTTTGATCCATATGTGAAAGCCTATCGAATTGTTCGTCATTTTCCACAATTCCATTGGATTCCCTAAAGTCCTTGGCCCCAAAATCGATAATTTCGAAGACGGCTACTGCCATAGGAGACGGGGGTTTTCCGAATGAGGCAGTCATAGGACCACACATTCTCACTTTCTCGCACACTCTGCTCGAGAGCCCCATGCTCGCTTCCCCTGACCAACGTTTTGACACAAAAATTACACTACGCATACTATCTTTGGCTACCAGCGATTTTCATCTTCTTCGAAACAATTTCCCTTTCAAATCACTTCAACCATTTATTCGATTTTCCTTCCTAAACGGGCATTTTACGTCCCCGCAACAATTTAACTATGAAACACCTTACCTACAAGAACATTGCATACGCGACGAACGATTAACATGCTGAAAATTTTTGCTTACCGCTGAAAATGATGGCGGATGCGGCTCCCATAACGCCGAAGAATGGAGAGTAGATTGGGCTGTTTGGGTCTGACATTTTGCTATAGAATTTGTTGTTTGCGTTTAGCTGATTGCGGAAAACGAAAAGATTCGGTTTTTTCTTGACTGCGGATGGTATTTACAGGTTGTCTGCAAATTTTCAGGTTTTCTGGCTTGACTCTCGACTTTATCCACACACTCACTGCACTAAACTGAACTATCCCACTGTCAAAAATGGCCTAGCTCGACTTCTTCACTTCACACACTGGGTCATATGACATGCTACTAAGCGATGGATCATGAAAGAAATTTACTCATTGGCTGTGTGCCTGTATAATCTGCCAAATGCAGCCAATCAGTGAACGGCTTGTATATGACGAGAATGACGTTTAAGTGAGAGATTGAGCATTCACAATTGTCTTTTTTCGAGGTACTGAAAAAAGGGAAACTTGTGGTTTGTACTGTACATTCACAACTAGCCTGTGATTTTAAATTTGGTTTTTGATTAATTAAAAGTTCGAAGCATGCTCTTCAATATAAATAGCTTTAGTAAAAACCAAATACTTTGCTTCTAAAACGTTTCACATAGTTCCACAAAAACCTTATTTCCGTTGCCTTCGCTATAGCATTGGTACTAACTACCTGGACGCAACATTAAACGTTCCTTAATATCGAATGTAAAATCTCGTCAGAGAATATCCTCTATCCTTTTATTAAACTTGCGAAAACAACTCAAATTAAATGGTAAATATAACTTTTGTTCTTCTAAAATAATTTACTCTCTAATCAAATTATTTTATCGGTTACAAAATACATCTATCACATTTTCAACCACATTCATTCTGTACTGATTTTCAGCAAAAATTTACACTTTTCTTAGCTACGCCAGTTTTCAATGCTTTTCTAACGCTTTAGTCAGTAAATCGTTCATTGTTGTTAACAATGTTCTCGGATCTTCAGCCAATCCAGCTCCGACCATAGCATTTGCAAAAAGCTGCTTCACCAATAGATCCGCAAGTTCTGCGTCGTTGTTTTTCAGTTTGTACAGCTTTTTGATAATGGGATGTCTGAAAAACAGAGGAATTTAATTCTTCCTCGTAGTGTTTAGCTACTAGTAAGAATTTACTTAGGATTGATTTCAAGCTGTGGTTGGAGCAAGGCAAAGCGATTTTCTTCGGGAACTTGATGACTTTGAGTTCGAATGAAGTGTCGAGCTGCAGCCATTTCTTCAACAGTTATTACGCAAGGATGAGAATCCAGTCTGTTTGTTACCTAAAATGTTTTTTCGCATTAATTTTCAGCAAACAAAAGTAAAAATAAATGTCTTGGAAAAGATACACTCTTACCTTCACTGTTGCCACTTTCCCAGACAGTTTCTCCTTAATCCAAGGAATCATTTCATCAACTTGCGTTTTAAGGAGACTATCCGGACCCAGATCATTCGCATCGTCGCCAGTTGTATCACGTCGCATTTCTTTTTCCACTGAAATTAGATTCTTACCCAAAAACATACCTAGCTGCATGAGTACAAGCTCATCGTAATTCTCATAGCAGAAGAGTACTTCGACATTCTTCTTTTTCAAAGCTTCATAATATGGTGATGATTCTGCCAGTATACGATTTGGCGCAGCCAGATAGTAAATTTCCTTTTGATCGCCCACTTTATTACAGTATTCAGGAAGTGACATTCTTTTCGATCCTGTGCAACTGGACGAATCGAAAAGCAATAGTTTGGCGATTTCTTCTTTTTCTCGATGCTCGTGCGTCGTGATAATGCCCTCTTTCATGAAAACGCCGTAGTCTTTGTAGAACTTTTCATATTCCTCAGGTTCTTTCGTTGCACGATCTTGGAGAAAGCGCAGTGAGCGATTTGTTAGAACATTGCGCAGTTTGCTAAAGGAAGCAATACAGTAACGCATATTTTTAGAAAACTCAGTTAAAACTTACGCAATCAGGGCACTGTTTTGGAGAAGCTCTCTACTCAAATTCAATGGAATGTCTTCTGAGTCAACGACACCTGCGAATAAGTTCTTGCTTACAGATTATCTGATGCAGACATCGAGGTCTAAATTAGTACCCTTTACAAAACGCAACCACTTGGGAAGCAGGTTATCCGTTTTCGATTGAATGAGAATTTTCCTCGTGTACAACGCAACACCTATATCTGCGTCTCGAGATAGCTCGAAAAGACCCGGTTTACCTTCTGGGAAGTAGAGTAGCGCCCTTATACTTAAAGGTACGTCAGTCTGGAATCATTAATTTAATCAAGCCCCAGTTATCATAATATTATCTAACAAATGCTTCTCTTAAACCTTGTAGTGCAATATGAATCGAGGAGTATCGAATGAGTTCCCAATGAATCGATAAAACTCATTATGTTGTTCCTTGGTGACAGCTTTCGGGTCCATTAACCATACGGGTTGAATATCGTTCACACGTTGCCCATTCAGGAATATTGGACTGCCAACAAAATTACTGTACTTTTTTATCACACCTGTTTGAAATATTTGTAATTTATTACAGAAAGCTCCACTTATGCATCAATTTGTTGTTTAAATTTATCTATAGCGTCGGCAATGTTTGCACTTACTTTTAATGCGATCTTCATCGGCATATTCACGACATTCTGTTTTGAGGTGAATAACAATTTTCGTACCCAAGGCTACTCCATCAGCTTCTTGAATTTCAAAGTTTCCCGAGCCATCGCTGGTCCATTTAAATCCAGGAGCACCTTTCTTCGACGACCTTGTGTACACTTCCACTTTACTTGCGACCATAAAAGCCGAGTAGAAACCTACACCGAATTGGCCAATTATATTCGACGGATTCTCTGCTGTTGCAGCTCGTTCTTTAACTTCTTCTAAAAATTGCTTAGACCCGGAGCGTGCTATTGTTCCCAAATTACTGATTAATTCTTCCTTTGTCATACCGACACCAGTATCCTGAAAAGCATGTAATTAATGTTACAATGTATCTAGTGTTGAATGTAGGTTGAAGAGGACAGATTATTTGCACGCTCAATCCGAATAGTATTTAACAAATCAAAAACTGACTAAAATCAGTCAAAATGCTCAGTAAGTCTCCTACTAGTGATAATTCCTCAATATAAGACCCGACACCCCATCACATTACCTGAATTGTTAGAACCATTCCTTGTTTATCTGTTCCTATATGAATTTCCAGAGGTCGATCCGGAGCTTCATATTCCTTTTCGCTTTCTCCGGCTGTATGAATCAAATACCGCAATTTCTCCAAAGCATCACTTGAGTTCGAGATAAGTTCTCGCACGAATACCTCATTTTCGGAATACAATGATCGCGCCACAATATCCAATAGCATTCTAGTTTCGGCTTGGAACTCAAATTTGTCCGCATCGCCTAGAGGTTTCTCTGAATCTTTAATAATCGAATGATATTTTTGTTCAGCCTCGGCGCTACTATAGTATCTGATCAAATTGCAGGCCACTAGAAATATTTAGAAATTTTAGAGGTAAAGGCGGGACGAGATAACCATAAATGCGAATTGTCTTACCCGGCATAGTCCAATTGGCTTGATTTGCAAAACTTAAATTAGCCGCATATCGAAGAGATTTTGCTCTAATTAACGGAGATTTGCTTAAAATTTGAAAAACTCGGCTAACGACCGACATTATGTATTTATATTTAACGAGCTCCGCGGAAATTATAACCAATAATTACATACAAATCCAATGTGAATTTCTTATTAGATAGAAGTCAAATGACATCTCCAGTTGAAAGAAGTCAAATGACATTTGTGTTTGATGGTTTTTATACCGATTTGATGGTTTTTATACCGGATTGAAACTGGTGAGTGTATTTAATAATCCAGGTTGACTTTTGTGTCGAAAATGAGGAGTCAATGATTTGTTCTTGAATGCACACCCCTAATTCTTTTGGGGCACAAAATCGCCAATCTTTGTAGGCCGGTTTGTTGGTTAATAAAATGGCAACGTTTTCCGATTAAAAAACCAAAATAGGTATGTCAAAGCTTGCGAGTCCACAACAGGACTCAGTTCCTTGCATTGAAGAGTCGTGCATCCGAATAAATTTCTCGCTATCACGTGGATCGTTACTGCACTTCGAGGTTATGAGCTACACAAAACTTTTCCGGAAAACGTCCCTTCCATCACATGATTCCGCACGCGACTGCATCAATGATTAATACAACTTTTATTTTTGATAATACTAAAGATAAATGTAAGTACTGATTTCAACTACAAATTAAATACATCGAAAACATTTTGACATTTATGAAGCAATTAAGCGTAGAAGAAGGCCATGGTAAAAGGAAGTACTTCTGGTCTTTACGTATTCAAAGAGGAAAAAATTACAAGGACAATGTTTTAGTCTATATAGACTAATTACGTTTGATTTGTGAAAAAGCCTAGATAGCGAAATATCTTAAAGACCAAATTTTTTTCTTTAGAAGCCAGGTATATTTCAATTTCCTCAAAGATTTCGATATGTCAAGGATAATCTGCCCTCTTCTACAGCATCTGTCAGTCCTCGGGGGAAGATTACCCTCGCAATATCGATATCTGTCAAGAAATTGAAACATCAAATAAAGATTATTATTATTAAATAAAATATATCTAGTTTCTAAAGAAAAATTAACCTTCAAATTATAATATCTGTTTTTGGAAAACTAAATCAGATTTATATCAGATTTGATTAAAATCATAGGCGTGTTTTTTTGCTCCCCCTATCTATAACAGAACAATGCAGACGCATTGGAAACAACAACAACTCCCCCTTTCCATAATAGGAGTTGTTGTTTCCAATGCGTCTGCATTGTTCTGTTATGGATAAGGGGAGCAAAAAACCGTGCCTAATAATGAGTATACCGTTAAGTAAATTAATTCTGAATCTACAAGAATTATTATTTTTAAGTATTAAAATGCTAATATGAGCAGAAATAAAATGTATGCTTATGGAAAATTTCTGAAAAACTAGCCAAAACTAACTTAAATTATCTAAACGTGGAAAAGATAGTTAAAGCTAGTAAACAGAGTATCTAAATAGAAAATATAATGGGAAACATCAGAATCTCAAGCGGATGGCAACTTTTATTCTTTTAGGAAATGATTACTATACCGACTGAATCCATGAATAACAATCGATGGGCCCGTCAAAAACTAAATTGTTTAACTTATTCATCGTCAAGCAAATTTTGAACTTCTTGCCTTAGATGTTCAGATTTAATTGTATTCCTTATGTGGAACACGGGTATTCACATCTTCCATTGTTTGTTTTTTCGTTTCTGCGACTTTGTTTAGCTAAAATCTTGTGAGAACTAAAGTGGTAGGAACATAGTTGATAATTGGTTTTTGCATGATTTTTTTTTAAATGGCGACATGTAGAGCAAATTTTTATTTTTTAGACCCGTAGTTGTGTGAAGAGGTAACATATTGTCAGAGAATTCATTCAAACATAATAAAAAGACGTTTATTTTTCTATTTAAATTTTATGTTTAATTGTTTGCCTGTATTAGCCTCATTTAATTTAAGATCTACTTACAAGTGTTGCATACTATTTTATCGACACAATACTCATAACTTACCATATTTTTACGAGTAATGGATACTTTTCTTGTTTTCCGGTTCATTTTCAGCTCGTCTGTTTGAATCGCGTTTCCAAGCGTTCGAAGGATCTGCTTCACATAAAGGTTGAGCGAAAAATCCAACGACATCTTGGATCACTGACCGTATATGTGCTCTCTTATGCAAATGCGGATTTTTAGCGCGAATCTCGATGCTTGGCCCGCTGAGTTGAAATAGTAAATTCAGTAAAAACGGTATACGTTTGTTTGTAGAGGTTAGTCCTGGATTGTGCTTCGTGTGTATAATGCATGCTGTCAGCGAATGACTTGGTCAATGACTTTGAAAAACTGCCAACTGCTAGCGATTTCTTCTAATAGTATATTCTCCTAAAAGCTTATTCGTATGATCAACATGGCCCTTTCGTGTGGTTATATTAAGTAATTTTTGTGGTTTAATAGCTGCCGTTCATTTTACAACTAGCATCCTATGCCTGCTAGACAGCATAATAATGGATTTGTTTTTCTTTGGGAAGTGCGAAGATAGCGTTACTTTTTTACTAAACGTGAAGTTATTTGGATGGACTGCTCGATATTTATTTGGCCGCATATTTGATTGTAAGAACATTTTGTTTCTTCCAACAGCTCCTACCAGCGTTAAGTTCCAAGAACTGAGAACGCTAGCGAGCTGTAAGCTTGTTAAAATTATCAGTTGTAAAGTTTCTTCTCGGATTTTCGTACGGTTAAAATAAGATCGAGAACTGCGTGGTCATCACTTACAAACTTTCCAGCGTAATGTTGACCCCCAAAATATAAAATATATAAAACATATAAGTTTTCGGCATCACATGCCCATAAAAAATGCCATTCTTTTCTGGCTCTGAAGACATATACTATGAAATATGTCCGTCCTCGATAATCAAAGAGATTTTCGACTGTTTGTTACTGTTCAGCGTTGTCCAAACACCACGATTGACAGCATTCGGTTTTTTTTCTTCTAATTTTGTCATTTGAAGATCGTGTTGGAGAACGATAGGATTCCTACAGATGCGTCAACCTCCTCCACGGCAAACGGCTTAAAACTTTTCTTCTTTCGACGATTTGTAGTATCCGGATACTTCTCTGGTAACACGCGATTATAGTCGACAGTAACCTCACGAGCCTTCCGATTCATTTCCCGTAGAATAACGTCACACGTTTCCTTCGATAGAATTGTATTTAATACTTCCCTCGCAGAATTCATACGACTAGATGTTATGTCTTAATAGTTTTCCTTGTGCAAATGGGGTAAAATTTCGCCTCGTACCATATTTTCGTATCAGAGTTTAAATTCCAGTTTCGATTTCTAAACGTTTGTCAGTATTTTCTGAGTGCCCTTTGATTTCCAGTTCACCGATGCTTCACCGTCACTAACAAGCGGAACATATTCTTCATCATCAGATGCAAAAAATGGTGCTTCATGATCACTTTCATCCTGTTCAAGGATCTTTCGAATTTCCTCTGAGTTGTAACTTCAAATCCGCTATCATTCGATCGTAGTGCTACTACTGTCTCTTTGATCAGCCGTGGTTTTGTCAATACAAATTGTTCAAACCATTTCCTATTTTCTCCTTAAATGGCAAATTACATGAATTTATTTATTAACTTAACAATTTCATGCTTTTAAGAAATTCTTAAATCACTTTTCCAAAAGAAATTTTTTTTAGTTTTTAATTGTTGTAACTATTTTTTATCTGCATCTAATGGAAGGAATTAACATAAACATACTTTACACGTGCAGAGAAAGAAAACGTACGTTTTGATAAGTGTTATTTCATAAAATATACAATGAAAATATTCTACAAGCAATAAAAAGCACTAATTTGATTACTTATGCGTATAAAGTGTGTGTACTTAACCGGGTAACCATTCACGCAAGTACGCACATTCGGTTTGTCATGCCAATAAATGTCAAAGAAAACATCGAAATTTATTTAATTTATATTTTTTGCAGATATTGTACTGAAATGGCATATATATATATATATATATATATATATATATATATATATATATATATATATATATATATATATATATATATATATATATATATATATATATATATATATATATATATATATATATATATATATATATATATGTATTTATATATATATATATATATATATATATATATATATATATATATATATATATATACAGTAATTTATTAATTGGAAAAAAACACTACGAGGTACATTGTAACTAGCGGCACCGAATAAAATTCCTGTACAAACTCAAATAACTAGAAAATTATTCGGTGACCAAATGGAATCAATCTAAACTTGGTAGTCTTCGCACATACACTTATTACAAGATATCTCGTAGTTGGCAGTGAATGGGTTGAACAACCTGTACTATAAAATTATAATTTGTTGTTCAGCTACAAAAAATGCCAATGAAAAACCTCCATGCGATTCATTAAGATTAAGTAAATTGATGCAATCAGCAAATTAACATTTGTATCCAGGAGCAGTGGATCAATTGCCGTTGAAGGATAGACTAACCCACTTTTTGAACACTGGGGGAAGTTTTAAGCAAAACATGAAAACAATCCGTTTCAGATGGCTTAACGAATGCTTTCAAAATACTTAAAATGCAGCACTACGATCAAAAATATTGAGCAGTGAAAAATATTGAGCTTATTTAAAGATTTTTGACAACCCCAAAATTAATGCTGTTTTGTCTATTGCATGGTTATTTGCAGATTCACTTTTATTGATTTTCGAAGAAAATTAATCTTAGAAACAACTTTGGCTAAAATGTCATATTGATTGTATCAACAAGAAATTTCAGTTGGTTCTTCGATTGCATGATTAAAAAATGTTCTCCAAGCCATCAAAACGAGGTTCAGTTTCAACTGAGAATTCGCCCAAAATTAGATATGTCTTCAGTATTTTCCATTGAAAGACATTTAAATATTTAAAAAAACAATCAACGCCGAAACTACTTATTGTGAAATGTGCAAGATGTGCATTCGGAACCCACCAGGCAAACGTTTTTCTTAACATCGGCGAATTTTTTAAGATCCTGAATCACATTCACTCTATATATTGAAAAAATAGTATTTCCGAACGAGTGAAAAAATCCTTATCCCAAATGAAAAAAATCTATATTCCAATCAAAAAAAGTGTTTCTCAAGTAAATGAAACATCAATACACTCAAAATCTAAACGATTCAGTGAATTTAATAGGTATGTGGCGACATTTTTTTAGTTTGATTCCACACACTTTACAACATTGTTTGATCTAATACATTTTACATACATTCCACACACTACATATTCTAGTTTAAAACAAATCCTAGTAAGTAAGCAAAGTTCTAATTAGTAAGCTAATGTATTAAAATTCAGTTGGATATTTGACGTTGAATTAATATCATGTTCTAAATATTGATGTATTCAATAAAAAATTTAACAAAAGTTATTGCATTTAGTAATTAATAATTATTATTAATACTGAATTATTTTTAATATAGCTATTCCATATCAAAACCCATGAGAAGCTATAGAAGCTATATTAAATATAAAGTAAATGGACTCGTAATTTACCCTTAAAAAATGTAAAGGCAGCCTCGCGATCGCTGCAAAAAGTTTCGCAAGAGATCCATGACGTAATTTGCAGTATCAGTTGATATTACGGTTGATATCACTCTTCCTATGATTTCCACCAGTTCCTGACCCTGACTATTTTTGGCCAAAAGAACCAACAAAGAATATTTAATTTCATGGAGAAATGCGCAAAATTTTACAATGTTGCATGTGCCACTAGCTATAATTATGGAGTTTAAAACCCGTTCGCAATTCAATGCTGGCACAAGAGTGGTATTTCTTCCCCGAGCTGTGAAATTGTTTGTGGGGTACTATAGATTCCAACAAATTCATGCGATGCACTTTTACAAAGGTGTTTGTGTGGTTATTCGCAAGTTCTCCAAGATGTCTGCCTATGGTGGATTTGCTGAGACTCAAGCCTTTATGTGTATCATGATCGGAAGTGAAAGGCCTCGACTATCTCCTCAATTGGTTTCAGTGCCTCAAGTGTAAAAAACTTCGTCCGTGATTTCTGTTTTTCAGTTCAGGTAATTCAGATTTGTTTTTTTGTATGCTTTTAGCAGTATTGACATTAATGCCAGCTTTGTCTGTCACATCCTTAACACTGAAACCTTCTCCGTATCATTATATAAAATATATATAAACAGTTTTTACATCAGGCTGCCCCAATTGCTGTACCTTCGTTGTCTCGCTGAGTACTAGCGTGGCCATAGTGACTAGTCGTGTATCGCTTGCTAATATTTAACCTGATGTGCGTATCTATGTTATTAGATATAAAGCAACTTCGATCATAAAGCATATTAGATTTAGACGCGCACACATTTTTTTTCGTAACTTATTCTTGGGAAGATCGATATCAATCGTATCATCAGTTGATGCTACAAATTACATCATGAATTATTTGAAACTTCCTGCGACGAAACGTAAAATATGGGTATATTTTCATTATAACAGATTTTTCATTAGCGACATAACAATTTTGTATTTTAATCGGTGGTCGCTATCGTCCCATCTCGGAAGACTACTTTTGGCCAAAATTGGATGGACCTGACATCAGTAATTTATGGTTCCAAGAACATGGCACTACATGCCACACAGCTGGTCAAACAATTGATCTATTGTGCAGTTCGATAATCGTGTAATCTCGAGAAGTGGTCCGCTCAATTGGCCACCTCGCTCATGGGATTTAACGCCTTTGGATTTCTTTTTATAGGGTTACGTTAATTCGTTGGTTCATGCTAACAAGCCAACAATGTAAAATATTTTTTCATTCGAGAAAGTGAAAACATAAAAAATACAAAAAAAAAATCTACTAAAAGTGTAGTTCCCATTAGGGCTGGAAATAAAATATCATATAGTTTGGCATTTTCCTGACATTTTTGAGCCTCCGGAAATATTCAAGTTAAAAACTAGCCTCATATGATTTGAAATGCAATAGCTTGAAAAATGTGCATATTATTAAGCTAATGAGTTTAAATGAAGACCATAACTAAGAGTCAAATTATATTATTTTGGGCAGCAACATAACACAACTACGTATGTATGCTTGCCGGTAATTTAACGCAACCAAATAAAAATAACCTTTTACGCAGAACTTAAAATAATTATCAAATTTACATTTAAAATAATGAAAGATGCGAAACATTGTGAATAGTGTAGAAGTGTAGCATGCGTGTAAATTCAAACATCCTCGTATTTCACACTTTTCCACACCACCCATGAGGTAGAGCAAAATGGTGCGTTTTTTTTATTGTGGTCTCCCCAATAGGCCTAATCCACACGAAATATTATTTTATTTTCAAAAAAAAAAAATCAAATACTTAGTGCCATTGCTATGGAAACACTATTGTAAACAGTATAAAATTCACCTTAAAATGAAGGCTTAGGCTAGCCTAAATGTAAATTGAACCTTCTTTATCGAACTAGATTCAGTTCATTTTATTTTGGTCCATGGCGTTTATAATGCATATAACTATGGTTGTGATACAGTTTTAAAAAACAAATTTTATAAATTATTTTCAATGCGGACGGCATGATGATATTAAGGACATTTTTTTTAAATTCACTCAATCCAGTCAATGTAAAAAATTCAAGTTTTGATCGTATCTTTATTGATATTTGCTGGTATTTGAACGAGTGTATATGACAAATTCATTTAATTGAATGTTTGTATAGAGAACAAGCAATTATAAAATATTGCAAAAGGCTTAATTTATGTTTCGATTATAGACTTTGAATTGGCAACTTGATTACTGAAAACTATTTTATCATACTAAAGAAATAATCTATTGCTGATGGCTTTTGTTATTGCTGATGGCTTCTGTAACAAAGTCGAACAAGAAGTTGACAGTGAATATTCTTTAAGAAGTTAACAGTGAATATTCTTTACTAGTCTGTTGCTGAATGCTTGTGTGAGAATTTAAGCATGAAGTTAATAATAAATAATATTTACTAATCGTTTGCTTGTGCAATACCGTTAATCATGAAATTATTAGTGAATAATATTTGCATTCAGCTAGTACTGTCCAACCATAGATATTTTTTTCGTTATATGCATTTGCGTTTAATTATACCATTAGTATTTCCCCCTTCGTTTTGACTGTATGTAATATTTAACTATTAAAACCCAGTTTGAAATAACACAGGATATTAAAAATAATATTTGCTCTGTCATAACATCGAATTGATTCAGATGGAGAGAGCTATAGTAAGCATACTGAGAGGCTGCTTCAACTATATAGAACAGCAGCTAGAGGTATTTACTTTCTCGCCTGTTTATAGAAAAAGTTCGTTCACTCAAAAATCACACTCATAAAAAATAAAACATGAAAATAATTAGAAAACATACACACAATCAAACGCTGTCAAATTTATATCTTATGTATGTTTCTATTCAATTATGTAGAAAGTTCAATTAGAGAGGAATTAAAAGCATTTTTCTCAGTTAATGAAAATTTTGCAACAATAAATTAATCTAGGAGCAAAATAGAATGTAGAATTCTATGTATTAAGATAAATACCTTGGTTAACATCAAACAAGACGACAATTTTAATTTTTTGTTTACTTTGGATGCTTCTTTTAATCCGAAATATTCAATGGATACTCAAGCTTTTTAAATTTAAACATATTGCCAATTATGAGGTGCTAGAGTATAATCCGAAACTTGGGCGAAGAATTTAAACTGTTCATTTTCCTAAAAACAACAATCATAATCTTCCTACAACCAGAAAGAAAAAGCGTTTTCACTAACATTTTTAGAGTCAATGGACAAGTTTGAAGTATAAAACTGGTAAATAAAAGTTGTCATGAGAAACAGAAAATAAATTAGGAAGAAAGAAACAGAAAATAAATTACAATAAAAACCAAATACTCCTGTTTTAAGATCAATTTTTCATTTGAAAGCTAAATTTATTTCAATTTCTTGAAATACATCGATAATCTGCTCTTTTTTGTGTCTGTCAAACTCTATCCTCTTCTTCAGTATCATATAGATGTATATATACTGAAGAAGAAAATATCGCAGACGTGTATAGTATTCTCAAGATATTAAAAAATTGATGTCAGCTAAGAAGTTGAAACATATCTAGCTTCTAAAGGAAAAAAATGTCTTAAAATAAAACTGTTTGTTTGATATCTAGAAAAATTGAATCAGATTTAATTGAGAAAATAATTGAAAAAAATGTAGTTCGTTAAAAATGTTCGAAACTCTAATACCTTAAGGTCCAATTATAATACACTTAACTTGATTTAAGTAAACGCTCAAGCGATCGAAAATTCACTCAATTTCTGTCAATTGGTTAATTTGCCCATAATAGATTTACTCGAACCAATGTAAAAGTACTATCCAAGTGAAATTTCGCTATCCAATATTTACCCATTTTTAGTTTTAAATACCGCGTACACGAGCCGGATAGCGAGATACTTGTTTGAATTTTTGTTGGTTTGAGCTACAAGTAATTTTATAGACAATGTCAAATTTAATTTCAGTCGTGTACCATCCAATTTGTAGCTGACTTAAGTCCAGATTTACTCCCTGCAACTCAACACAAGTTTTTACGAGTTGGTGGAAAGTTCTACCAACAAGTGCAGAAGTGAAGAGTTGGTGAACGGTTACTTTTCACCCCCGCCTTCTAAAAACTCGTAGTAAGTTACGTTGTGTAAATCTGGGCTTAAGTGACCTGAAATGAGCGAAACTTGATGAAACCAACTGAGAAGCATATTATGGTTAAGCCAATTGTTTTCTACGCTTTCGGAACTTTACTTAAATCAATTTAAGCTCACTTAATTCCATTATAGTTCAGCCTTAAGCATTTTTTTCCAAGAAATCGATCGTGTTGCAAAAAATATACATCTTATTAGGTAGGTTAAATAGAACGAGTATGATTGCTAAAATCCAATCCACAACAATTTAATAAAGAAATTTAATAAAGTGTTGTTTTTTTCAAATCGATCAACTTCAGTTTATTTTCTGTGAAATATAGATTTATTCAAATTTCATTTTTATAGATAATTTAACCTGCCCTGTTCCCTTAATGTCTATTGGTTTTAAACATTGAATAAAACCTGGGTATATTTTTCCCGAATTACTTACCGTCTTATTCAATGTCTATTAATCCAATAGACACTATCAATGAAAGAGTTCAGATTACCTTTGAAACATCAAGAGATGTTCAAAATATTGATTTTATCTAGTTTTCACATAAAATTTTAAACACTTGTGGTAGTTTTTAGTTTATAGTTTTTCACTGAAAATAGGTTTAAGTAGTCTTTTAAGATCCTTCCTCAATCTGATTTTACCGGCGTCACCTTATCGTTGTATACCATTGATGATAAAGGTGTTTCGGCAAGTGAAAACGCTTGCTGCATGGACTGGCCATAAAATTTCAAAATAATTTTTGAAAACTCTAGCCTTAGCACTATAATACGATAGTTTAGATTCGCTGGAAAATGGAAACTCTCAAAGTTATGAAATTAACAGACTAACAGCAGGTAAAACGCTTAAGTGAAGAAAACGTAGGCGTAAAACCAAAATCAAAGTAAAACTACATTTTTGTTTATTAAATCATTGCAAACTAAATCAGATTTCTAGAAACTTAATAATTAACTTAAAAACGAATTGTATTTTCTTCGTTATTCTATGTACTTTATATATATACTTTGATCAAAAATAAAATAAACATCATTTACAAATGAATGGCAGTAAAAATAAAGGCCATTTCGATTTTTTTTCGTAATTCGTATATTTATTTATTTATTATTATTTAATTTAAATTTATCTTTGCTCCAACACAATGTCATAGTGGTCATGTGAGATCAAATACAATAATTTTCTTTCATATAGGATGACACTATGAATAAAATATTCATTATAGAATTTATTAATTTAATAAAAAATATAATAATATTTAAATGAAATCGTCATAATGATATTTTATTTTAAGGGTTCTCTCTACAGTCAAATATTGGAATCATTGGTATAATATTATTAACATCATTCATTTTATCTTTCATTCTTTCTATGATTTTCTTTTATTTTATAATTCAACTTAAACTTGTAATTCTTGAAAATTCGCATATTAGCTGAACGATTCGTAGAAGCTTCAATAAACTTTTTCTTTTCTCGAAGCATTCATGAATTTATTCTTGTCATACATACTAGCTTCCATGTCTCGGACTGTTAAGAATCAATAAATAACTCCGGTAAGAAGAAAGTGTGTTGCACAGAAATGAAGAAATAATGAAAATCTGTTTAGTAAGCTATATAGAACAGTATGTGTATCGATACGATGGATTTGAAATTAGAACACAAAGCAGATATGCGATTTCATGTTAATGAATCATATTTAAATGCTATTAATTAGTATAATTTATATTTACTAAATTCATGGATTAATCTTTATTTCTCTTTTGTTTATTACTAATGAACGCTTTCGGTGTATAAGAGAGTATGGCATATAAAGTGACAAAATCGCTTCTTATCATCATATACACAGTATACACATTTGAAAACAATATATTTCGTTTTTAATTTTCGCCGCAGCATACTTTTTCATTTTCTCACTATTGAGTCTTGGCGACGTATGACATAGATATATCTTCTTCAAGAAATAATCTAGATGCTAATATTTTTCGATACACCAAGTTATATTGTGTAGAATTCGTTCGCTAAACAAACAAACGTAAATTCATGTTTCTCTATTCATCAGACACAATCTTTATAGAACAATCAGTTGTAATTACAAAGTATAGAAGATTTTCCATACAAATGCGAGAAATTAAAAGAAAACAAAGCAAAATGCAGAATGTTTTCTAAATAGCCCATATTTACAAAATACGTTTCTGTAATGTAGTGTATATTGATTGTTATTTACAAAATTATCGAGTGTACTAAATTATTATATTCATTACGCAGTGAATTTGCTTCATTGAAGAAGTTTTATAGTTTTTAGATTCATCTTAAATGTAAAAAAAACGTTTATGTGCTTGATGCCAATTGTTTCATGGGTAGAAATATGCAGATTTCGAAAAATGAAAGCATTGTAAGAAAGATAAACTACAGTCTGTCAAGAATGAGTTTACACATAGGGAAAAAATTCAATTTTTCATCTTTCTAATTATAAAATACTACTTTTTGTTTATGTAAATAATTTTTTTTTTCTTAATTATCGTTATTTGCATTATTTCCAACCGATATATACAAAAAAGTACAACTTCAATGCAAAAAAAGAACGAAAAGAACAACGAAAACAATTATTACAATTCTTGAAGTGTCAAGAAACTCTTTACACAAAAGTTTATTTTTTGCATTACTGCAACGATACGGTAAATTTACCATAATTTTTTGTCTGTATTGTAAAGCTCTATAAATTTGATCATTAGTGTGTGATTAATTTTTGGCTAATACGCATAAATAAGTGAGATATCGTGTTTTAAAATGCCAGACAAAAGATTATCCTTTGAGTTAGTTCAGATGATATACTATAATCACCAATTAGGTAAAAGTGCACAGGAACTGTCGGAAATGTTTTGTGTAGCACGAATGGCAGTCTATAACATTATAAATCGTGCTGAAAATGAGAATAGATTGGAGCCAAAGTATGGAGGTGGCTCAAAACCAAAAATATCTAAACGTATAGAGCGCCTTATGATAAGGAAGCTTGATAAAAACCCCTGGATTTCGACCAGAACACTTGCTAGGGAACTCAAGGAAGAGTGTGATGCTGCTGTTTCCCATGAAACAGTACGACAGGCAATCCTACGAAATAAGTTCTCATCAAGAGCTGCACGAAAGAAACCACTGTTTTCTGCACTAAACATCGAAAAGCGTTTTTCTCTCGCTATGATGCATCTTTTTCAACCCGTTGACTTCTGGGACGACGTCATATTCTGCGATGAGACGAAAATGATGTTGTACTATAATGATAGACCGGCTAGAGTGTGGCGCAAGCCTTTAACATCGTTGGAAAATCGAAATATCATTCCGGCTGTAAAATTTGGTAAGTTGTCCGTTATGATTTGGGGTGCTTCTCAAGCAGAGGAGTAGGAGACTTGGCATTCATCGAGTCAACCATAGACGCCCAACCATATTTGCATATCCTTAAAACATATTTGGCAAGCAGTGCGCAGAAATTCGGGTTTATGCATAACAGCAAACCAAATTTTAAGCTTTACCAGGACAACGATCCCAAACATAAGGCGAACATGGTGCGAATGTGGCCCTTATACAACTGCGGAAAAGTGATGGATACGCCAGCCAAGAGTCCGGACTTAAATCCCATCGATAATTTATGGGCTTACTTAAAACAACAAGCCGCTAAAAGGCAACCCAAAAACCGAACTGCCTTAAAAATTGCGATTCTCGAAGAATGGCAAAAAATACCAACCACGTATGACCTGCAAAAGTTGGTTCATTCAATGAAAAATCGGTTGCGATGTGTGGTGGATGCCAAAGGTGGCCATACCAAATGTTAAATATACCAAATAATATTAAATATCCTGTAAATATGTAAATATTAAATACAATAATAATTTGTGTAAAGAGTTTCTTGACACTTCAAGAATTGCAATAATTGTTTTCGTTGGTCTTTTCGTTCTTGTTTTGCATTAAAGTTGTACTTTTTTTTGTATATATCGGTCGGAAATAATGTAAATAACTATAATTAAGAAAAAAACATTCATTTACATAAATAAAAAGTAGTATTTTATAATTAGAAAGATGGAAAATTGAATTTTTTTCCTATGTGTAAACTCATTCTTGACAGACTGTATATAACATTCATTAGCTTAGCTCACATTGGCTTTAGATTGTAAGTAACTAAAATAATAGAAGGATAACGACACAATATTGTAGATCGAGTAAGTGAAAGTTGTTAGGTAAGGTAAAGTTGAGTGTTGTGATACATGGAGAGACACGTTTGACGTGTGGGATAAATCTGACATATTACAATAGGATAATATAATTACTTTCAGTAGGTCCTCTAGACATTATCTCACTTTTTGTAAGTATTCGACGCATCAACACGTATGTCAAGTCTCTACCAATTTTGATTTTAGATCGTTTTCTCAAACCTCTTTTCGACGATTTTTGTTAGTGAAATTTTTATTAACATTTCCAAGGTGAATTGACAGGTAGATTTAAAGGTATATTAATTTAAAAGTATTAATAATATGCAACTTTCCGAAAATAACATGCCACCTTCAATCTGCCTCATAGGGCGGCATGCGCAAAGATTGGGCGTAGAGTTTAACGATTTCTGTCGGAGTTGTGACTCTGGGGACAAGAAGAAACCGTCCTCCATCTCATGTGCCAGTGCCCGGCTTTTTTTCTCAAACCTGACGGAACTGTCCCTGGTCAATTTAAAGAGGACAGTCCGGTTTGTCAAAGGAAACAGATGGTTTCCTGATTTCAGTGAGTAGGAGAGAGCCACTAATTTATTGTGGCATCACAACGGGCCTCTCTTGTGCCTATGTGTGTGTCGTCAAGCCTCTGTAGATAGGCAGCCTTTTCAACCTACCTAACTTCAACCTGAAGTTATGTCTGCCTGTGTTCTATCTAAAATTATACTCGAAATGACCAACACACGCAATTTTGTGCATTTTTAATCAAATTGGTTCTAAACTTTTTGATGTGATGATTTTTCTCTCGAACACAATATTGTCTTGCCGTTTTAAAAAATGTATTTACCTACATAAAATACACTAATATAGTAAAATTTCGCATTCGAAAATGTATAATTTCCTTGGCCTTTCAAATTATTGTGTTTGGAAAATAGTTCTAAATCAAATACATTTGGTAGCATAATAAAAAAAATACCAATGATATTTTGCTTTTGGATCTAAATTTATCATAACTAAAACTGCGCTTTTGATTCATGCATCTCGACTCGATAATCCGTTGTTAATTCATTTTACTTTTAAAATAAAAGAATGCCCAAGTAATCAGTCGAACCAATTGTGATTCTTTACCGACTATAATTTGTTTTATATTATATTTACATATTTAGAAGCACATAACCGGTTTTAGTTGGTAATGGATTTTCTTTTTAACAATTATGTCAGTCCTATAAATGGCAGTGATCATTGCTATACAATTTCGTTTAATATTTGACCTTCTTTAATTTATGTAGATTCAAATTTGTGTTAGCAAGAGATTTAGATCCGTAACGTCATTCATTGTTTGTACGTATTCTTATTGGACTTGGTGTGAAATTTTGAATCTTTTTGAAGGAGAGTGTATTTTAAAAACATCAAGCCAGGGAAAGCATATATATTTTCAACACCAAAACAATGTTTTATTATTATTTAGCAAAGAATGCTTCTAGCGAGCGTCACTCAAATAATTCACATTCGGTCTGTAGTCCTCAAATTCTCAAAATTAGTTACATGGTGTGTTCGAAATACAAGATTTTGGCCTTCTGCACATTCAATTATAGTTCGAAATAGAACATTGCACTTCGATTTGCTTCTGCATCAACCATATACTCCAGATTTGGACCCTAGTGATTATTGCCTCCTTCGAGACCTCAAAAAATGCTTCAAAGGATGAAATTTAACTCGAATGACAGAGTTATTGCGGAAACTGTGCCCTATTTTCAGGCAAAAGTAAAATCATTCTACAAAAAAGGTATCGAAAAATTAGTGAAGCGTCGGAATTATTGTATACCTCTTGAAGGAAACTAAGTTGAATAATTAAGTCGGAATTTACCAAAATAGTGTTTTTTTATTTACCTCAAGACTTATTGACCGGCCTGTTATATTTGAGCATTCAAGTTAAATAAGTAGAAACGAAGAGACAATGCGTCCTGCAGTTTTCATTTTCGATCAAAAGAATAATTGCTGATAGTTTTTCAGAATGTCTGAAAATATTTTTCTCACGAACAGTGTGCAAGTTATGATTAACATAGCTTATTATGTTAATCACATGTCTAGACTACTAAATTTTCAATACGAAAATTGCTAAATGTTTAAGATATACTGACGAAGATATTCAATCGTTTTGGACATAAATATCTGTTCGAAATTCAAACATTTATCTCAAACTAATTCACAACAGTAATAACAGGCTAGTAAAATCGGAATGAGTAAGCTCTGCAAGCTCAAAGCGTGGAATCAATACGATCGATATCGAACGGTCCTATTACTGAAGAGCTCCTAAGCTACAATATGTAGATATTTCCTACATTTCACGATACACACCTAGTATATAGCGCTCCCATTTCCTCTTACTATTGTGCTTTTTTGAATCTACAAAATTAAATATCAGCTCAAATCACACTACGATTAATTTTAAGTATTTTTTTTTTGTATATTTGATACTATTGCTATTCAAATGATTATTGAATTTAATTATTACTTTTATACATATATGTATGATAAAACGCGAATACGACATTTAGTCAATGTGATCGATTTGTTTTTGTTTTTAAAAATTGCCTGTTGCAATCTCAAAAGCAAATTCTTGTTATTTATACACATTTACATTTACGATTGTATAAAAATTGCTTTCGTATTCGAAGCACTTGGAAATGAATTTTGTTTGATTTCTAGTTTTTCATACAATTTTGTTTTCATACATTTTCGGATTCATTAAGCTTTTTTTTTTACTAGGAGGAGATCTTTTATAAAATATCTTCAATCTGTTATGCTTTTCAGTAATTCCTAAGAAATTCTATCATATAAGATGACTAATGTGAGGGTTCGTTTGGTTCCTATTCGTTATGATTAGTTTTACTTTTCATTTCATTCTTAGTTTCTGATTTTTGCATTATGTATTTTCCAACATTTTTCTTTTGCACTTTAAAACCTCTGCTTCAGTTCCAGAATTATTGTAAAAAATATAAATTTTCTACTTTGTTGCCTGTTTTATACCGGGTCCTAGAATATATTTTCCCAAACATTACATGTTGATTTTAACAATTTTTCGCTGATCTACTTTTAACAGTCCCTATTTCTTTTGTTTCTGTTTTTTTTCAAAATACGCTACTCTCACACAGTTTTATTTTAGTTACCATTGTTTTTTTTCTCGGAATCTACAATTGCTTTTTTGTGTGTCAATTTATACACTACATACATACATATAGGCTGATTTCTATGAGTTTTGTGCTGATTACACTTTTACGTCTATAACTGGCTCATCCTGATAAAGTGATTTGTCATTTTATTCGCGTTATTTCGATAAAATGACCAAGCAACGGTTGTTTTTAAATTTATTTTTTATATACTAGTACAATTATGATTTATGTATATAAAAAGTGTGATTTATTTTAATCTTTTTTTTTTTGTTCTTAAGTAGAATACATGTTAACACTAAATTGTTTTTGAATGCTTTAATTTTTTTTTCTTCATTTCAATATCAAAAACGATATATGAATGCAGTAACCGAAACAACATTGATTTTCTGTTTTTCTATTTATTTATTAAGATTTCTTTTCATCCTGATTTTGTTACAGTGTGCGAAACTATACTGCAGATTTGTTTCTGCTTTGTTTAGTTAACGCTCTGAATGATTTTTTTAATGAGATCATTACTGATTTTTCATGGTTTCTTATTAAACACATTTCTTTCTTAATCATATATAATTATTGAGAATTTGTTAATTTTTAAGCCACTGATTATTTTCTTTTTTGAGATGGTTATAAAAATCGACACAGATGCTAATCAATATCGTATAAAAGTATACGTGAATAGGTTTATTTTTTCTAATCAGTTCTGTGGTGTAAAAGAACATTATAGGTGCTTGAAATTATTTTGGCGATATACATTATCTTATAGACGGGGAGTAAGAGTGCACAAAATTAATATAATTGAATGATTTTCTGAATTTTGAACAGTTTCTTAATTGAAGTCATCGTACATTGTTCGCAATCAATTATTAAATTGGTTGCATTCGATTCAAGGACATGAAATTAAAAAGCATTTGTAGTTTTTCTGCATATTTTGATTTTATGGATTCTGACAAACAATTTCCATAAATTGTATTATGTCACATGAGTGAAGTCTTTGAATTGGAAACTGTGCAACAAAAGCCCGTGGGAAATGGCATAGAGTCAAGTCGATACAATTTCCATTTAAAATTTTTGTAAACAGGCTTCTTACAGTCCCGGCATCGTACTTAATTGCCAACATTCAGCAACAAGGTCCGCTATACAGAGTGCGTATAAAAAGTAATGAGTCCTGTTTTTTAGTGATGCGGCTATACGTCGCAGAGCGCCGGTCCCAGGCTGGAGAGGTAAGTTAATTTCAAAACGCGCAAAGTGTCAATCGTCTTCAAGCCTCTTTTGGGTGTACAACGTGTTCTTAGTGGACTCAGATTTTACCTCTTGGCCGAAGGAAAAAATGCAACGGTCAATCGAGCAGCGTTATGCCAGCAAGTTTTGTGTGGGACTTTGAAAATTGGCTATAGAGACGTTGACCATGATCCGGCAAGTGTTTAGAGATGAATGCCTGTCAAAAGTTTCTGTTGTAAGGTATCACAAGTGTTTCAAGGACGATCGGGAGAGTTTTGAAGACGAAAAACGCACCAGACGGCCAGCAGAGCGGAAATGAACAAAATGTGAAACATGTGCGTGATCTTTTGAACTCAGACTGGCAGTTAAGTATTTGAATGATTGCAGATAAGATAGGAATGGTCAAAATGTCTGCTCACCCCATCACTACCGAGGATTTGCAAGTGAGAAAAAACTATTCCAAACTCGTCCTGATAGTGGTGAATGACGACCCACAGCAAAACTGTGTGCTTGCTTACGAAAATCTGTCGAAGGGTGATCCCTAGTCAAAAGGCCAAAGTTTCGAATGGCACACAGTAGCATCGCCACGCCAAAAAGGCTTGAATTAGCAACTCGGAGGCAAAAACCATGCTTATCGTCTTCATAGACGCTCTTGGCGTCTATGAAGACAAGAGAGAGACATGTAAAGAGACATGTATAATCCAAGAGGATTATACACTATGAATTTCCCTCTGGCGAACAAACCGTCAATGGCACTTTTTACGTGAATGTTTTGAAAAGTCTGAAGCAAAGAGTCCTCCGAGTGAGGTCAGCCATCGCCGCTAGTTAGAAGCTGCATCATGAGAATGCACCGAGTTACATCTGCTTCGTCGTCAACAACTACTTGGTCAGGAGCGGTAACGCAATACTTCCCTCCTGACTTGGCCCCGGGCAGATTTCTTCTTGTTCCCTAATTTGAAGACCTTAGAGGTCGTCGCCACGGGTCTGTGGCACAGGTTAAACGCGCAGCTTGATGGACATTCCGGGATTCGCCTATAGAAACGCTTTCCATGCATGGAAAACCCGATAGCAAAAGTGTATTGCCGCCCAAGGGTCCTAATTTGAAAATTTTTAGTTTGTAGCGATAACTTCAACAAATTTGTTTGTTGAATTTAGAATCATTACTTTTTTACACACCCTATAAGCTATTTTATTAACTTCGCTATTTCATTCAGCAGCCTCGCTGGCATGGTGCAAATTATTTTAGCGTGGTAGATCTTTGTAAAATTGTAAAGTAATAATTACTATGCATTCCTGAGTAAATATAACTTTTCGTTTGAGCTTGTGAAATGGCAGTGAAGAGCATTGATAGATTAATTCAGATTAATTCTACAACCCCCAGATACAGCGAGAACCTTTGCGAAAAGGGATAGAGAATGAATGAAGTCTCAGTAAAACAATCAAATCAAAGTTACTAATAAATCCCGAATCTTTTTTTGGGTTTTTTTTTTCAATGGGTTTGCATACCTTTGAATTTCAAACTATGAAACTGTTCAAATCAGCTTAATGTGAAACAACAGTCTTTCCTGCTCAAAATAAAACCAATTTTGATCGCCATCGTTTTTAGGTTTTCGCAAAATTTCTTAAACATTTCAATCTATAATCACTACAATTTTATAATTTTTAGTTCGTTTCCAAAGGGGGTTCTTCACAGATTTACATATATATGTCGTGTTGGCGGTGGACTCAATACTAACACTTGTGATTAAGGCACACAAAACGTACTTTCGAGAATTTCAAAACTTTCACAGTAGTTATTTATTTATTCGTGCAATAAATAGTTATTTCTTTTTTTCGTTACACTTTACACGACGCCGTATCAAAATATCCCTGATTTCAAGGCAAGACCATTATGATGGAACTTTTCATATTATTTCTTTCAATAGACATATACTGTTCCTGCGATTATTTAAGCTTCCTGTGCTTTCACAGCCTTTGATTGTATTGTTTTTTTTGTCTATGATAAGAGTCTTATGGAATTCAATAGAAACCGTTTGGTTCTAGCGTATAATTGGTATGTATTTTTCATTAAATTTAGATTGAAATGGACCGGAAAAATTCTATTTTGATTTATAAGCGTCAAACTAGTATTTAAAGACATCAGATAAGACCAACAAAATTTACCTGTTTGTAATTTCGGTAGCCCGCGCAGTTTCTGAAATACGATTCAGCGAACGGGGTTATCATCGTGATATACTGGAATGTTTTTGGAAAAGCAATCAAAATTTCAGATTAATGAGTAGAAAGATAAAATTATTGTAAAATGAGTACAACTTTTCACAGAATATATTGCACCGGTTAATCCACAGCTACAGTTTGTGGGAAAAAAATTTGCCGTTAAGGTGTTTGTCGTGCATTAATAATCGATACACCGTCTGTAGCATTAAAGCAAAATAAACTCATCGACTTACCAGGTGTATAAGTATGAAATGCGGATTTGAGAAAGTAGATGGGGCAACAATGTAGTGCGTAATACAGATTTGACATACATGGCATTTTGTTATACCATCAACAACTGTCAAACGAACATAAGAGATAAACTGAAAAAATGTTTGCATAGTGTTGTTTTACTGTGTTCAATATTTCGAGCATTTGCGGACAGCATGAGTTTGTTTTCATTTGAAGAAACTGTGTGAATCATAGAATTGGCGTTTCAAGAGTGGTGATTTCAATGTTAAAGACAAAGAACACGGAAAACCGCCAAAAAGTACCATTTTGGATGACGGCGGTGTAAAAAACAAAACTAAAAAAACAAAACAATTGGATGTAATGTCAACAATCTGTTTCCATCCGCTTCCGAAATATGGGAAAGATTCAGAAGGTGGCAGATAGATATCACATAAATTGAACCATGCATCGTATCGTTGTTGGGAATGAGAATTTCATATATTTTGATAATACCAAGCGCAAAAGTTCCTGAGGACACCAAAGCGCACCATCCACATTGACCGCAAGATCAAATCCCTTTACCAGGAAGACGATGTTCTTTGGTTGGTGGCACCAAATGGGTGTCTTCTAATATGGGCTGCTCTCAAACCTAGTGAAATGCTTAATACCAAATGTTAACAAAAAAATTGATTAAATTGAACCGTACACTGATAAGGAAACGGTTAGAAAATATAAAAAAAAAACAACACAAGGTGATTTTTCTCCCGACAATACACCGTCGCATAAGGCAAAAACGGTTCGCGGCACTTAAAAAGCCTCACCTGGGAAGTGCTAGTACATGCGGCTTACTCACGAGAATTTGGCTCCTTCTAATTACTATTTACTTGCATCAATAAGTCGCGCACTTGCTGAGCAGCGCTTTGATTCGTACGAAGATTTGAAAAAATGACTCAATAAATGGTTCGCGAGAAAAGGGAAGGGATTTTACTGGCATATGGTATCCCCAAATTGCCTGAAAGAAGAGAAAATTGTCTAACTGGAGATGGAGCATACTTTGAATAAACCACATTTTGTCATTATTCCGAATTTCATGTGATTTTTTTTTTCGAAAATAATCCACACTTCATACTTATACACGTGGTCAATGAGGAGTTTTAAGACCTTCTCTTCAATTTACTAAACTGGCACATCTCATCTGATACATGCACAGTTTTAGGATCTGAAATCAATTACCAAATGTACCTCATCAAACTGCATATTATCATGTAATCAGTTTTAATTTATTTGAAATAATTTATTCATCGCAGTATAAAAAATTAGATATGCATTACTTTTCCAGTCAGTTTCATATTTACTCAAAAGAAGTACATATGAAAAATACATACACATATACATTCGATCGTTTACTGAAATTCTACAATAGACTTACAAGTATATAATTAGGTCGTTAGGAAATTGCCTTTCGATTTTTCTTGATGCTTAAATACTTATGTAGGCTTGTACACACACACACATGTATATCCTCGAAATAAAACCAATTACTACTCGAATGTTTTCAAAATCCAATAGCGAATTTGTACATTTTGTTTACATTTAATCCAAGTCCAATTTTGTACTAAATGTTTCTTTTTCATGCAAATTCAATAGCTACGACGACACTACATTTTATTCACTGTGTCGCTTGTATTTCTTTCAGTTCAAGTTAACAAAATTAGTTGGTTTTTTTTACATGTCCAAGAACACAATTAAGCATGATTTGATTCTTTCTCTATTTTTTCAGATTACATTTGAGCATACCATGTATTCCTGTTTGTTACTAAATTTGCAGCCTTGTTTATCCAGAAGAACTAATAGATTTATCGCGATTTCGTCAGTTTTCTTAAGGTTATTTATGATTATTCAGCCATTTGAGAATTTCTTCAAAACCAATGCGAATGTAAAATTGTTGTGATTAGTAGAAATAATACGAATAAAAGAGAAAATTGTAAACTAAAAAGCACCTTCAGCTATTATAGTTTGGCAGTGACAAAAGGAGGGTGCGATTATTACTATTTTACTTCAAATATCATTTCGTACCATAACGATAAACTAACTAGAAGATTTGTTGATCGTGGATCGAAAAAGCGGGTATTTTAGAGCTGTGCTAAAAATGTGTCGCACTTTATTCCCATTCAAGTTACTTGAGAAATAATGACATGTCTCAAATTCGGTAGAAGTGTATCCTTGCGGAATTGAGGAAATTTATTTCAGCTACTGTAATAGCTACGAGAATTTGGAGGATAGGGAAAATACTACCATATGAATCTATTTTTTTCTCAATGAGAAATTAGTGCCTGAATTGTCATTTGAACCATGATTCACGTAAACATGACCGTATATTAAGTTTTATAATCGGACACAATTTGGACTGAAAATAGAAGAAACATGAATTTAATCCAACACTACATCCAAACATTCAATCAGAATTTTTTCGTTACACAGTGCCACACAAACTACCCATCAAGAGTTTCCAACAAATCAACAACAAATCTCCTACAGTCGATTATCTAAAATATGATCTCTAATCAGCAACATTTCATTTGATTAGAACACATTGAACACATATGATTAAATCAAATTCTTCTTCAAGAGAAATATTCTTTTTTACGCTTTCATATATCTATTTTCTCCCCGTAATCAATTTTGCAATTTCTTTACAATTTCAATTATTACCCAATATCATATACCGAAAATAATCTATTACATTTACCTAAATTGAAAAAGCCCAGAGTGAATTACGATAGCAAAACAACAATCAAATAGTCTTTTCTTTCTTGTTTACCATCAAGTTTGCTCCTAATTGCCACTTAAACAATACCAATTTTTATGCGTAACTTCAACGCAACCATTAGGAAATATTGGATCTTAAGATTTACAAAAAATAAACATAACGCGGAAATCGCCAAGGGAAAAAAATATTAACTATTACAGCAAAGATGTGTATTTGGCTGCAATGCTTACAAGAAAAGGATATTATCGTAGCAATTATACGATTCATATTGCATTTCGGTGCATTGAAAGTTGTATGCTGACTTTTTCACTGCTGATTGCCACAAGTACTTCCCCTGTGACATTATTTATAGATTTTCGTTTCCATTTACTTTTTAATAATTCCTAAAATTATTTTTCGCATTAAACTAAATATTTATTCGTCTACAATGTAATCCCTCAAGATGATTGGGATTGTTATACGGTCGTAGTTTTTATTTTACAAAAAAATGGCATTACTTTTTTTATATTTTTCTACAATATAATCGAGAAAGCTTCTGGAAGAGAAAAACTAGACGACCAGAAAGTCTTTCGTCTTGTTTTGCCTTATTTTACGATATTTAGAACGAAACTAATTCGTTTACGTCGAATGTTTAAATAAAATTAACTATTCATAATGCATACGCGCACAAGGAAAAAGATCTAAGTTAAGGACTAATGCAGAAAAAAAAGGTGGTAAACTGAACATTTACAACATTAAATATTACATATTAAGACGTATGAACGTTTTGTTTTTGTAAATGCATTCAGTTCAAAATGCTTCGTGTTTTTAAGTCATATTTTCCAATCTAATATAATTTTGCCTATTCGATTTTTGTTATAGATGCTTCCATATTCTTAAGTTAAAATTACAAGTCTAGGAAAATACTAACGAATAACAGCTCGCCGAATGTCACGATGGCTCAATATCATTTTTCTTCGGCGGTTTACGTGAATGTTTTCGTCCGTTCGATACCGCCGCCGCGGCCGGTTTGCTGTCGACAATGCTGCTGCTGCTGCAATTGAATAGCGACGAAACCGCTGTTGTTGCTGCACTTGCTGGAAATTGCTGTTTGGGAACGGTTTTTCCGTTTACGTCGACGTTTTGACTTGTTGATTTTAGATATTTATTAAGAGCCAAACGTTCGTGATACGGCATTGATTGTATTGTGACGATTTTCGATAACGCGTTTTTCGATTCTGGAATCCACTCATCTGGTATACTGTCGACGATAATTGTAAAAGTTAGGGACATTATCGTAAAAATGTGGTCAAATAGTTTTCTTAATCAAAAGCTTAATCACAATATAGTTTGCATAGTAATTCTTATAATTTAATATTTCTTTTAGAATCAAACAATTAGTTTCTGTTGGGTCGGTGTAAGTCCACAAAACATTCATCAATTGACAAAACGTCGAATTATTAGCTTTCCTGATGTATTGCCTAACTCAGTTTTTCAAATTTAAGATTAAAAGTTTTTTTTTTGACAAGACATTCAGAGAAAAAAAACTTACATCTCGCTGGGACTCCATTTCACATAGAGCTCTGTAATTCCGGATGATGTTTTCCGCCTTGCCATTGAACGGCCTGTGAATGCTATTGAACCTTTGGAGCTATTAACTAAGGAACCTGTGACAAGTAAACGATGCTGAAGGCCTTCCATTATACCCGCATCAAAGAAATCGAACATTCGAGCTGTTGAATATATGAAATTTATTTATGAGCATATTTTCAAAAAACATTTGGAATTTGCTTTGTTAAATAGGGTCAACTTAATAATAAATGAAATGGCTACTAAAAATAAACTCGACGTTAGCCTTTGCTATTCAGTCCAAGAAGGAATTCTATCTCTTCTTTTGTGGAACCTGTTGACAAAGAAAATCTTCAAGAAATAGGAGAGTAAGGGACTTATGATTGCAACGCGATTTACACTAGCAACAGGATATTGAGATAAAACATGGGGCCTCAGCCCTGCTCTAACGTACTGGATCGAAACGCCGGTAGCAAAGCTAATCATTGCTTACGGTTGCCTGCACTGGTGACCGGCAATGTTCAACCAAAATCATGTGGGGGTCATACAATCTCGCAGCTATCAAATGCCTACTTGAATTAAACTGGACTGACTGCAAACGGCTGGTCAGCATCATTATAGGCCATAGTATTGTAGCAGCTGACGCCTTGAACCTGCGACTCCTAACCAGTGATACCTGGGGGAAGTGTCAAGAGCCGGGATCCTTAGAAACAATTCATCACCTTATGTGTCAGTGCTGCTTTGGTGAGCCATGACTGGTGGAGCTCACCAACGTGGCAGAGCCGAGGTTGAAGGACATCAATCAATTTTCAAAAAAATCGATGGCCATTTAGACTAAATATTTAAGCCCCAGGTCTTTTTATCTACCACCAGGTATTCTTGCCAACGTATTAAAGACAGAATACGATAAAATTGCTAACGAATTTCTGCTCTTCTATTCTAATTTAAATTCTAATTGCTAAATCTACGAACGAATGTAAGTTTTCAATGGAAGACAGTATTTAACGAAAACGTTATAATTACTTGATTATTTCTTTACATCACATGATTATTTTAAGCCTAGAAAATAACATTGTATTAAAAAACAATATTTAAAAAAAATCAAATGTTAGGTTAGGTTGTACTGGCTGGCACAAGGCCACACATAGACCTACTGGTCCATAGTGATACCAGATAAATGGACCTCGAGAAAGAAAGTTTAGTTCAAGCGGCCATCAAAGGCCCCGGGCTTTTTCACGAACTGAAGGATGTCCTTCAGATTTTGCTCTGCCGCGTGCGAGAGATCCATCAGCGAAGGCTCACCGAAATAACGCAGCCTGGTTTTCCCCAGTGCCGGGCAGTGACACAGGATATGCTGGATTGTTTTTGAGACCCCCGGCTCTTGACACATCCTACAGGTGTCGCTCGTTAGGAGTCCCATTTTCATAGCATGTGTTGCTACAAAACAATGGCCAGTAAGGATACCAACGAGTCGTTTGCAGTCAGTCCGTGTTAACTCGAGGAGGTACTTAGTCGATGCGAGATTGTATGACCCCCACATGATTTTGGTTACCCTGCAGGTCTGAGTTGCACCCCATCTGCGCGTCGCACCCTGCATCATTTTGGAGTCGATTGAGAACTTAATCGTTTCTATAGGAGTAAGGATGTCTACCGATCCCGAAAGACTAGCCTCATACTTGGCTAACGCATCAGCCTTCTCATTTCCATCAATGCCCTTATGACCGGGAACCCAGAAGATTCTGACTCTTCTGCTGTTACCCAGTCTGTTCAGGGCCTGAATGCAATCGAATACACAATTCGATTTGTATGTGTGAGACATCAGTGTAGAGAAACAAATATTTACTGTTAACCGCGTAAAATGTTCTTGTACCTCCGGTTGCATTTGACTGGAACTGCGTCAAAGAAATCCTGTTATTTTTTCAAAATGTGTCGGGGGAAATGAGCAACTATTCACTCAACAGGGAGATTCGATCCAATTTTCTTGGTTTGAGTGCTGGTGTTGCGTCACGTAAGTGAATAATTAGGCAGAATAAGCTTAAATCAACAGGAAGCTAGAGAAGAAGAAAACAAAGCATAATCCAACTACAAAGTCAGTACAAATCATTCAGATAAATTGCTAGTATCACTGGAAGGCCGAAATCATCACTACAAGGCATTGTGGGATAGGTTTTCGAAAAGAAAACCAATTGAAAACAAGCATCGATTCTCCAAAAAGTTAGGAATAATCCGAAAATAAGTTCGTGGCAGAACAGTTGTCAGAAAATATAAGTATTGCTGCATCGACAAGTACTAAAAGGAATGTCTTGCGATCGGTTGGATATCACGGTCTCACGGCTAGGCGAAAACATTTTATAAGTAATATAAACAGAAAGCAGTCTATAATTTGCGAAAAGGTAAAAACGAGCTTCTAGAATTTTGGCAACGTGTAATATTCACAGATGAGAGTAAATATAGCAGATTTAAGTCAAATAGAAAATGTACGGTATGATGAAAAGTGAAAGTAAAGCTGGAAAAGCAGAGTTCATGCTTGACGCTGAAACATCAAGGTGCCCCTGTTCTAGTGCGATGGTGTATGAGCGCTTTCGGCGTAGAAAATTTGGTGTTTATAGAAGGTGTAATGGACCACAAATATTATATTAATATCCTCAAGTATAATTTAGTTCCGAGTGAAGAGAAAATGGAGATAATGGCCGATTAGATCCTCATGATCCAACGACTCAAAAGCATATTGCAGCGAATAGTCGATTTTGGTTCCTGAATAATAAACTCTGTGTACTGTATACACCGCCACAATCCCCGGGTATTAATCCTTTAGATCATCTTTGAAGTGTTCTAGACAAGCGGGACCAAAAGCAGAATTTCACAAGTAAGCCAAACCTGAAATAGGACTACAGGAAGAATGGAGTTTAAAGTCAGCTGATGTGACCAGTAGCACTTTTAAATCAATGTCGAGAAAATTGAAGGCTATAATTAAAGCGAAAGAATATCCAAGTAAATATTAAAAACGAAAAGATATCCTACTAAATATTAAGTTTCAGTTAAAACAAAGGATTTTATGATTAATATTTTTAAGAGAATATTATTTCCTAATCTGAAAATAGTTACATGTTGTAATGAAATAACTATAATCTTTTGGTTTAATATTTATTTTCATTGAAACGTATTCTCTTACGTAGAATTCTAACACTCACTCTAAGTTTCATGAAGCGTATGACAGAAACATTAAACTTACTGGCAAGAGTATGATCCAAGATTCAATTTTTTCGATTTTGTTAATATGAAGTGGAAGCAATGAGTTATATTTTTCTAATTAGAACAGCCGATCTCGCCCCTTCATATTACATTTAATAATTTTCTCACCTCTGCGCTATTTCTATCATCTTATATCACGCCAAGTTTTAAATGTGACTATAGATGTTCTATTCAAAAGTATAGAGGCATCGCCATTCTATCCTCAATTCCAAAATTATACGATAAAAGTAATTGATGACAAACTCTCTCCTCTGAACTGGACGAACAACAGCATGGATTTACGAAAGGTCGTTCTACCACTACTAAATTTTCACAGATAGCCAAGCGGCTATTAAATCTCTTGCTGGTCCTTGTACAGTTTCCATGATTGTTGCTGAATGCCGTGCATCTCTTAGGGAGATGTCGAGACATTCGGTTGTTCAATTGATTTGGGTACCTGAACATAGGGGTTTTCAGGGGAACTGTGAGGTCGATGAGCTAGCAAGGCTTGGAACCTTGTTACCGGAGGTCTCCTGCTCCCTCTCAATAGGTATACCGATGTCATTGGTCAAACTGGCCATCAGGCAAAAATATCTCTAAGATGCTAGGAGGTCCTGGGCAGATGAATCATCCTGTGCAATAGCAAGGCAGTCCTGGGTATCCGTGGATTCGCATCGCACTAGGCAGCTTTAGGCTTAACTCGAAGCGCTCTACGCTGCACTGTGGGAGTTCTTACGGGCCACTGCCTCATAGGACGGCATGCACAACGATTGGGAGTGTAGTTTAACGATTTCTGTCGGAGTTGTGGCTCTGAGGATGGAGTCCGTCCTCCAACTCTTGTGTCAGTGCCCGGCGTTGGCAAGGAGAAGGTTTGCGGCAATTTGTGCTCCCTTTCTCTCAAACCTGACCGAGTTGTCCCTGGTCAATTTGAAGGGGATAACGCGATTTTGCAAGGGAAACAGATGGTTTCCCGAGTTCAGTGAGTAGGAGAGAGTCACAAATTATTGTGGCATCACAACGGGCCTCTCTTGTGCCTATGTGTGTTGGTCGGCAGACCTCTGTGGACCGGCAGCCACTTTAACCTAACCACTACTAATCTTATGGTGCTTTCAAATAAACAACTTGGCTTCATTAAGCGACGAGCCAAAGAATGTTCATGAACTACAGTGTTGTCGAATTTAGAGAGATTTTTCAGTGGAGTGGATTAGGTTTAGATATTTTCTATAAAGAAAATACGTTATTTGTAAACAACGCACTTAACAATAAAAAAAAGCATATGAAAATTAGAGAGGACATTCTTTGTAAACACTGCCATCAATATAACGATATAAACCACAAAATTTTTTCGCTACATCAAATACGAAAATTGAAGATGTGTTTTTGACTTCTTTAGTAGTTTAGTAGGAATACACGAAATCGGATTAAATTTTAACTAGACAAAACAAGGACTACATCAATCAATTGGGCAAAGTCATTTCAGATAAAAAATTTAATATGTAATCCGCTCGATGTTTTTCAGACATATACATACAGAAGGACTGGTATCTATTATCCAGTATCTTACAAAATCCCTAGTTACCTAAGCATGAAACAACATATACAATCATGCTGAAAATCGAAAACGTTGGCAGATGCCTGGGAATTAGGTGGCCAGGACGTTTCTCGGGATATTCCCTGAAGCACTATAGTCAAAAAATGAATTCCCTGGAGGTTTAAAGGTCGTAAGCGAAAACGATAGTGATAAGAATTCAAATGTTCGACCTAACAATCAATATTCTCTTTGATTTTATTGGCTCCATAAAATCGGACCAATAGTTCCAAGGTTACGCTGTAGTGATTCTTCGCCTAACTGTGAATATGCGTAGCACGTCCGAGAGTAAGAATGATTTCAGAGTTTTCCATCTACATGGGATTTCGTATTAAATTTCCGTAAAAACCAAAATTGTTAGCCAAACAATCTTCAAATTATAGTATCACAATTAAATATAACCAGACAAGCCAATGGTTTGCCAATTCAATCTTATTTTGCTAAACGAATTAATTTTAAATTTATTTTGCTAAACGAATTAATTTTTTGCTAAACGAATTAATTTTATTAAAAAATATCAGTTTCAATCTAGACTATTCAATGTTCAATGAAAGCAAAAACAGAACTATTAATGAGAGTGAAAGGGAGATCAATTATTTATTGTACCAGCCTGATATTGCTCGGTTATTTATGGTAGGATCTTTAATTACGGAGGAGTGTCCGCGTATTCTTGTCTGGCTGATTTAAATTTTAACATACAAAATCATTTCAAGTATTTTATACTTATTCTATCTAGCTTAAGGAAAAATCTACAAAATTCGATTTGTTCATGTGTTTGCCAAAGATTTTTGAACAAACAAACAACAGACTCTTAATTTACAAATAAATTCCAATAAATCTCCTCATACCTGAAAACGGTTGACGTCTATATCGAAGCTTCTTTCCATTCTTTCGCAACAGTTTCGGCACCGGTGGATCTGATGCCCTTTTGTTTTGATTGTCCTTACTTTCGGTGGCATTGAAATGTCCATTTACATGTTTTTGCAGAGCAAGCTTTTCAATGTCCAGAAGAAGCCATAAAAGAAAACAAAGTAGAAAAAAAAACAATTCTCAATCAGATGAACAGCTCAATTTCAATTAAACTCAACAATGGAACATACCTGTGATCCAAGTCGAAGTCCACATCCGTCTACAATACATTTAAATGGTTTTGTACCGCCATGCGACAGGACGTGTCTCTCCAACCAACGTCGCGAGCATGATTCCCGTCCCCGTACCTTACAGCCAGACCACAAACACGAAAATGGTCCCGTTTGTGAATTCACGTGTTGAGTTTGAAGGTGGTCTAGTAATTTTGAGTTCGTGTCGTACTTTTCAATACACTTGTCCCAATAGCAAACGCCATCAGGCCGTTTAGTTCCTTTTGGTCCGAAACGATAACCCGCCTCACAGCCCGAAGGAACTGGAAAGCGTATTGTCTTTGGCTGCGACAGAATAGGACTTATAGCACATTTTGTGGTTGCGACAGGTGCACGAGTATCTTTTTCGCCAAGGTCCTCAGTTGTGAAGATTGCTGGACATGACGGAGACTTCGGTGGAAAGAATTTATTTTTTAAAGACTCCAAAATTCCGTTGCTTGTGAGCGGCGGGATGCTGATTTCTTTGAGGGGTTCGAGTGGTGGACATTCGACAGTTAGAGGCTTGTCAGGCTCAATGGGCTCAGCGTCTGATATCAGTGTTTTGGTTTTTTGTTCGGCGGGAATCGTAGTGGATGTAGTAATTGTGGAAGCGCCTAGATTTTTTGGTCCCAGCGTGGGGGTGGTGTCAACTTTACTCGATAATGTTGCCAGTGGAGGCACTGGAAGACTAACATTGTTTGTTATTGAGGTAACTGCTGCTCGGGTTGGCTTGCACATCATTGCGGTGGCCAATGTTGTTTGATGTGCTATATTGTTTGAAATCACATCAGTGGTGGATTGATTCAGAACATACCATCCAGAGGATGTCGCCATCAACACAGATTGCGTCGGTATCCTTTGGTTCGCTAGATACGCTGGGTGACATCCATTTCCGTTGATAGGTGCCTGGGCAACGATTGGCTGTTGGCTTGATAGAGCTGTGCCTTTCGCCTGCGTCGATGTCGCTATTATGGGCATCGATGGGGAGATCGTTGGTGATTGTTTTACCAAAATATTTCCTTGGAGGGACGACGAATCCATCGTCAAGACTCCATTGCCATTATTCGAGTTGGCGGGGTGTCCATTTGAAAACTGCTGCAGTTTCAGCACTGTGCCGTTTAGAAAATACTGTCCACCATTTCCAACCCTTGTCAGTTGACCATTATTCATCACTAGATTCGTTCCATTGGTGGTCGCCAACAAGTTCGGTATCTGAACGAGATTTGGCACAACAGGAATTTGTAGCATGGGTCCCAATTTCGTGGGGGTTAAGGGTGGAGCTTTAACGTTCGTTTGCTGGGGTAGTGACGATGACGTGCTCATTTGTTGCTGCACCTGCGCATTGCTTTGTGGCGGTATTCGGATTGCCGTCAGCAAAACAGTCGGCTGTGAAATTTTCGTTTGGTCAATTTGGAAAGCGGTGGTTGACAGTGGTATCTGCGCTTGTGGCTTTATGGGTTCGGCAGTTCGTGGGGCTATTGCAACATGTTTCTTTGGTGATTTAACTTGCGCGGTGGCTGATGACTTTCGCGGATTCGGAGCCACCTGTGCAACTTGAGCAGGTTTTCTTTCAAACTTCTTTAACGAAGGAGGCATTGATTTCGTTTGCGCTAACGGTGGCAAATCAACAAAGTCCTTCTTAATGGCGATCAGTTTGCGTTGAGTCTGATCCTTTACCTCCTTCGTGCCGACCGGCATCGACGATGTCACAGTTTTAGCTGCGAGCGCATTAAAGTACTTATCTAAGGCGGCGGTGGCCGATTGTGCGTCAGTTGAAGTAGTTTTCGACACTAGTGTATTCAAATCGGATTTTGTAGGCACCTTCAGTGGTTTCATTTGCGATTTAAAATAGCCTGTGATCTTTTTCTGTGCTGGCGATTCTTCTTGTTGCACTTTCAGTCTTTTCGAAACTCCGGCAGTGAGCCCAGCATGTGTCTGCATCCGATCTACTATGCCAGCGGAAGACCGAGCTTTTTTGGCAGTGCCGTTTATATCACTGTGATTTGCTGAAGAAATCCTCTTACTTTTAGTGTTGGCGTTACCGTTGCCACTTAAAACACTATTAACACTACTATTTGTGTTGCATTTCACACCGGCATTTGCAATGATGTTATTGCTACTGCAGGTGTTATTAAAACGGGTGCTTAGCGTATTATTATTATTCGAGGAGACGTTCCAAGGCCACTGATGTTGCTTGGGGGGCTGCTGATGTTGAGCGGTTTGATGATTAGATGTCGACGTCTGTTGATGGGACTGATGAGTTTGAACACGATGATCTTGTTGAGTAATTGATGAAAGTATTTGCGGTGGCATATTTGCTTTCGTTGATGATTGGTTGGCATCTTCTCCTAATGAGACGGGGCTGTAAGGCGAGCCAGGGTCCGAAGCATCACTCGATGCCGTGCTTGAATCCGTGCAACTCAGAGTGGCAACTCCACTGAAATGAAAGAAAACCACAAAAATACACTTTAGAGATCATCGATATGTAAGAATTTCAATTAAAAGTTATTACATTGACTCTGCGCAATCAAAAACTCAAAAGACTGGCCAATGAACTGCTCTTAAAAAGCTAAAATCACAACATAACCAAGTATAACAGACGGCGGTCTCCTTTATCCGAGGGTAAAATGGCGACTACTACTAGTTACTCACGTCGCGGCGAATATCCTTGGCGCGGAGAGCGTATCTCGTTTACATTGATAAGTTTTATACTCTGACAGTGTTCTCAGCTCGAAGCCGATGGTCGGAAACGTACAGAAAAATTGTGTTATTTTATATTCAAGGCGATATTTTTAATTTCGGTATTTTGGTTTATATGCAATCCCAATAGATATTTGATAGGCCAAGTAGTGGAATGCTATCAAGTTGCATAGGATAATAGAACAGCTATAATTTTGCTTTTTCCCCAATTCAATTTCATATTTTTCCCTAAACATGAGAGCATTTACACCAAACCCAGCTGTCTATAGAGCGATCGTTAGTTCTTTTGACAGGTAGAAGACAACTGACTCGTCCTATGCGCCTGCCAGGATGGGATTTTTTTTCCCGATTTGAGCTCTCTTCTGGCCCGTTTCAAATGTATGTTTGAGATAAGATTTGCTGCTAGGTACGTTTATTTGTATTTGTATTAGCATTTGGGTGCGAGTTGTCGGGCGGACTTCACCTAGACATTTGTTTGCCGGTCGTTTTAAATGCCGACCATATAACTTATAACCTTGTGAGGGCCAAGTATTTGAGTAGCTAAATCATAAAAGTAATTAAATTTTATTGCAGCGAAAACATGAAGCTAGAATTCCTTTATATTTAGGATTGCTCAGTTATTGTGCTGGTAGAGGAAAACGTCTGTTGGGTCTCCTTCAATGTAACACATGTTGGTGGGATGAAGATAACGTGTTTGGGATAAAAGATTTGTTTCGGGCTGCCCAGGAAAACTTCCAAAAATACAATTGTTACTAAAAGCGGTTTTAACGAGGTTGAGGACTCAAGTAAAGTTGACAGTTTTGTTGAATGCCACATCTTACGAATAGTATCAATGGCAGCTTGAAAAGTAAGATTGATTTAATAATTTTTTTTCCTACGTTTTCATTGATATATTTTTCAAAGATGTCCTTCCTAAAACGTGTCTGAGGTTGACAAGAAAAAACTTTCGAAATTTAAGAACTATTTGATACTTTCGCACAATTATGTTTTAAAATGATATAAAATAACGTTTTAACCTCCTCCTTTTTGAAATATAGTCATCCACAAGGATATTGGTACTGCTAAAGATTTGCTGCAAGAATTACAATTTCGCCCAAAATTACCAATAATAAGTGATTTGATGCTTAGTAAAGCTATGTAAATAATAGTGGAATTTATTTTGCGATTTTTGAAAGCAATACAATAGTGTGTGCTTAAACAATGGTCATGTAGTTATTGTTACACCTGCATATCGAAGTAAAATAAAGTTGGGTTTATTTGATTCGACACTTGTCTGGCTTTAGACGCTGTGGTGTTCTTTGATTAAAAAAATGGATCGAAGGCAAAATTGATTACCAGACTTTCGAAATTTAATCATCAACTATTGGAAAGCGAGGAAAAAGTATCGAAAAACTGGTCAAATTGCTACAAAAAAGTTATCTACTGTACGTGTTATTTGTAAGCGGTATGAAGAAGAAGTTTTGTTGCTCGAAAGAAGACCGAGAATGCAATTTTACCACGAGGGAAGTCCGCAATAATTCAAAGGATCGGTGAACCCAAATTTGCAGTAGTAGAGTACCATGAAAAATCTGTCTATATGTAGAATATTTCCATCGACTTGTTCGGAGCAACGATTTTCGCGGTCGAGTTTTCCGGGGGAAAACCCACTGATTAGTGAGACTAATAAAAAGAAGCGATTAGTATTTGTCAAGGAGCATGCTTTAAAGCCACCTGTGAGTACGAAAAATAATTTTTTTAAAACTATCCCTCAGAGTAAAAAAAATTAGCTCATAAATACATTGGATTGGAATTGTTTTTGTGGGATGATTAAAGTCGAAAATATTTTATTTATATTGAAAATTTTATTTGAGAAAGTGGTTTCGAAAGTATGCACTGATTCTCATCAGACACCAGCTCACAGTGCATACTTGACTGATGTGAGTGACAACTTGCAGTTGGAAATCATTAATTTTATTTACGCTAGTTGTGACAAATTTTAACATCTCCGACTTATATCCATCGATATAATTTACTTGTAAAGGTGATTGAATTGTGATCATGGTTCTCTTCTTGTCTATAAATCAGCATATACAACGTATATCGTCTCTAAAGCTTATCAAAGCAGAGAATAATTGATACGGGAATAAGCCTCCGAAAGTAGAATCAAATTGGAATTGTTTTTGCGGGATGATTAAAATCGGAAAATTTTTATTTGTATTGAAAATTTTATTTTTATTTATCAATTTTAGATGTCTATGCTGATTTATAGACAAGAAGGGAACCATGATCCATGATCTTTGGGTGCTACTCAAATGCTTACGGACGTGATATGACAGACTCCCCACGTCCGAACAAGGAATTCCGCTAGAGAAACAATATTTCAAACACAATCCTTGCTCGACCCTTTTCCGTGACTCGTGGTCAACTCGTTTAAAAAGCAATAACAAAGAAACTAAGTGACAGATCGCGTTAAAAATTGACATTAGAGCTTATAACAGTTCTACCAAACTTTAAAAAAATGCTTTGGTTATATTTTCGCGGTTCATTTAAATGATTCAGTTCGTGGTTCAATTTTCAACAGAAGGAAATTAAATTTATTTAATTCTGATCAAAATTAAACCGGAAAATTGAAAAAAAGCAACATTTCAATTTTTATGAATTTCTTTATGTGATGACAGCGTTTGATCCAATTTTGGTAGCACTTTTGCTCTCACACAGCGAATTCTTTTTTATCGCATTAATCATCTCAAAACGCGTTCCTCTTAATGGCAATTTGAGTCTGGGGAAGAGGAAAATGTCATACGGGGCCATATCGAGTGAGTACGGTGCTTGGCTGATGACATTGGTTGAATTTTTGCCCAAAAACTGTGAAACAATCAATGACGTGTGCGCTGGTGCATTATCGTGGTGTAGAATCCATGAATTGTCTTTCCACAAACCGGGCCGTTTCTTACGAATTGTATTCTTAATAGTATTCTTTATTGACGGTTTGACCCTCCAGAAGGAATTCATGATGCAAAACACCACGAATATCGAAGAAAACAGTCAGCAAAATCTTGGTTCTGGAATTGCTTTGACGATTTTTTTGTGGATTTGGCTCATTTTCGAAGCGCCATTCGGACGATTGTTGTTCGGTCCGCACATCAATTTCATAAACCCATGTCTCGTCGCCAGTAATGATGCGTTTGATTAATGTTGGCTCGCTATCTGCGTTGGAAATCATCTTTTTAGCCACATCATTATTGAATAAAGTTCAGTGTTTTTGGCATCAGCCTAGTATTGACGCGTTTCATACACAAAACATCAGTTAAAATAAGCTCTGCTTATCCATATGAGATACTAATAACAGAGCAATCTTAAGAATTGATATATATCGATTTTCCAACACGATTGGCTTCGTCGATTCGATGTTTTCTTCGGTAACTGCCGTTGTTGGGCGTCTAGTATGCGTATCATAATTCAAGCTTACAAGACCCTCTTTGAACCTTTTATACCAATCGTATGCCTGTGTTTTTCCTACATACGATTCACCAAAGGCTTTTTGTAACATTATCAAATATTGGGCACATGAAATTCCTTTTTGCAACACAAAATTCTAACCACGCCCATGGTTCCAATTTTTGACAGATTGTCACAAACAGTGCTGCCACCATAGCCACTGAATTTTTTATCGATTGGTAAAGAGCGGGCTTTTAAAAATAGAAATTCCGGTTTATTTTTGATCATAAGGTATATCTTCACTTGGTATTGCTACATGGTTAACAAAAACTGTTGGAGCAATATTAGGGTAAAACAGGTATGTGTTTGATCTTCCATACTCACCAGACTTAGCTTCCACCAACTAACATTTCTTCTACAATTTGGACAAATTTTTTAATAGAAAAACAATTTAATTGTGACAATTCTGTAAAACTTTCCTCCGCCAGGGTTTTACCACTGGTCGAAAAGCCCGGCGCTTAAATTGTAAAAGTGCGTAGATAATATGGGTGCATACTTTGATGATTTAAATCATTCCTTATATTTGTACGTTATCAACCAAATTTGTCGTTTTTCTACGAATTTCATTCTTGGCGACCCAACATACACCTCATGTTAGTTTTTTGGCCTTTAAAATTCCCTGTGCTGTATCTACGAGCTCAAGGGTGTACATGCTGCTAATAAACTACCTGCATATCCATTGGAGTTCAGAGGTAATCAAAGAAAAGATTATTTTCATTCAATCAACTAGCTGCATTCTGTTTACCTACTTAATATCTTCCTAGGATACGTCAATGAACTTAATTTACCATTATATATAAGTTGCTTGAGTGTGCAACATTTTCGCATTTTTTCGCATGCCCACCTAATCCAAAACAAACCTCAAGACGAAACTCTGCGAATAAAACAAACAACAAACCGCATTACAAGATGCAGCACTAAAAAAAACTGTTAAGATGGATGATGTAGAAATATCACATGGTCGATGGAATAAGAGGATTGCTTGCGTTACAACAAGTGCAACGTGGCAAATGCAATCACCCTTCGGAAATGGAATTTATAATTTGACTGATTGCGCACGCAGCTCGTTCGCAATAAGAAGAAAAGCTTATCACCTCCTCACGGATCGCGGACTGTGGCTGGGCTGGGTTGGGTGACTGCCGATGACGACGACGCGCGCAGCTCACACACGATTTTACGATGAGCGAACCGACCAGAACAGAATATTGTGCTGCGTCGAACGCAAAGGCAAATGCTCAGTTCAACGACATCTCGGCCCAGTGCCAGCCCCATCCCAACCCATTTTCGTTATGCAGTCTTATTTTTAATGCCGGAAAACTAGAAATTACGATAGTCTTGGCAAGTTGACTGCATGGACATGCAAGTGCATCGAACTCCATACCACACTGTGTAATAATGATTTTGCTGATGATTCTCTTCTGAATCCAACAGCTAGCCAACTACGGCGACGACGACGACGACAACGAGGAGCAGCAGCAGCAGCCTCTCCATTTCGTTCGATGCACCGTCGCCGCTAAAGTCGACGCAGCGGCAAAAAGCAAGTAAACAAAGTCATAAAAGCAATAGCCTGGTTGCATTTGCGACTTCTAAATTGTGCGAGAACCAGATGTAAGGTAGGTTCAATCACATCTAGATTGTGTAGGAAAAAGCAATTTGGTGAGAATCTCGTTATTTACAGGCACATTTCAGTTTATGTAAAATATTCTCAGGTGTCACACATTAACTACAAAGAACATAATTTTCTTTGAAAAATAATAGGATCTAATGGAAAAAAATTACATTGCACGTACAAACTGTTCTCTGAAAAATGTATTACTCAGTCAAACACAGGAGCTTAAAAATTCAGGGATGTCGAAAAGCAACTCGTTTTGTCTTCTAACAAATGCTCTAACAAGTGCAAGGAAGAAGCACACCAAGCATGATCATAGCCACTTGCTTGTATGGAATGCAATATGCACACATGACATATTTACACTATGCCTTCCACACCGTTTCCAATTTACATATGACTAAAGTGCATAGTTGTGCGCATTGGATTCAGCAAGAAGCATCGACTCGTGCATACCTTCTATGGCCCGTCCAGTTCGCGGACAATGCACAAAAGACTCACGAATGTCAGACGTCCATTGACCACGAATGCATGATGCTTCCTCTTCCACTTCCCAAGTCAATTGGCGACTAGCCACTGAACATTGGCCGGTCATCGTGTTCATGCGTTAGCTTCACGATTTCAAAATCGAACAAGAAAAAGCATTTTATTTATGAATGCATTTTTGCATGAGCGAATCATCGAGCGCTGTATGCACTATAGAAGACGACAGTGGGTAGATGTAAATATGTTTGTATTAGCGGATGTGTGAGCGATAAAATACAATCAGCTGATCATTGAAAAAAACAGATGTACCTTATAATGTGGCATAATGCAATTTAGCTATCAGATATTTTTGCAGGCTTTCCATTTATGTTTCTTAGTCGTACTTCTAAGGGGTTGGCGAATTTAAGATTCATACCCTAACTTACGTAGGTAAGAGTTCCTTCTTTCAAATATCATACTCTAATCAGAAGAAGATAAATGTATACATTAGTTATTGCGCCAATATCAACCTGTATATTCGAAATACAAAATTGTTTAAATATTGCTATTTAAAGGCTTCTAATAGCTTGAATAAGAGCCTGAGCAATCGAGTGGGTGGAGTATAGACTCCTACCGTGTGTGGTCCACGGTTCAATTTCAGCAATAATAATTCAGTTTTCCACATGATGAACATGGCTGGATCACACTCTGGACTACACTCAGAAAAATACTTCAATTTTTTTAGGGATTTTGCGCCAAAGAAATATTTACTCAATCCAAAGAAAGGAATTTATTCCTTTCAAAGAAATGATATTGAACTTGCCCTGAGTAAAATTTGGTATAGTTTCAAGGAAATGTTGCTATAAATCTGGCATCAATCCGTTCTCCGTTCTGTTGGGCGCGGTTACTACTTAGATGGGGGACCGCTTGAAAGCATGACATGTTGTTGGCACGCAAAACCTCTGCCTACCTTCATTTCAATAGCGCGGCTTACTTTGAAGGGAGTGAAAAAATAAAAACAAATGAAAAATAATATTTTCACGTGCCAAAGCAATATGGTTTGACATCTTTTGAAGCGAATGCTTAGCTATGGTGGTAAGGAGACACATATACAACACACATACAATTATTCCATTATTCTTTATTTTAAGTGCCATATTTTTTCCTATTTTCTGAAGCGCTAGTGTTATTTATGCCTTAGTCGCCACTTACAGCTATAATGTGACACTAAATCAATGGAGCCAGCTGTTAAGACAACTTAAGACGGACAAATACAACCATGAACCCGACGAAATTCGAACCCGCGACTGGCGCGTTAGCGAGCTAAGCTACAGACCTCTCATTTGCGTAAAGCAAAAGTTAACAGAAATCATAAAAACTATCAATTTTTTCGTCGAATATTGAAGCGTGGTTGTTGTTGAAACATGTAAAAATATGTTCGCGTTGTAGATATAATTTACTAAATTCATAGACATAATTTACTAGATTTGAGGAAAATTACTTCCTTGAAATAAGATAAAGTAAAAATTGTACTCCGTTGAATGCAAGAAAGTTTTACACAATATTTATACAAATTACTGGCATCAAATAAAAGTTTATTTGATTTGTGGAAGATTTCACATCTCGTAAATAAGTAAATATTTTCTTCGATTCTCGGAAACATATTTTTCTGAGTGTAGGTATCTGAGCTAAAATCAAGGGAAAAATGCGTCGTGGAGCTTATCCCCCTACTCATTACACATTGATTTAGAATGAAGTTTTTGCCTACTGCAACCCCTTGTCCGGCAAATATGAATATGCGTCTACTTAATTTTTAGTCTAAAAGATATTTCTCTAATCGGAAGCGGACCAGTCCAATCATTATCATCCCATGCCACAGTTATTTCAATATCAGCAAGAACTCTTGTGATTGTGTCCATCTAGCTCAAGCTAGCTTTACAGTTTAAAGTTCTATGATTGCAAAAAAAAATCTTACATTCGTCTGCAATGAATTTCACACACTGTTCTCACAAATTCTTATTTTGGATCCAGAGATTATTTTATTTAAGTCAAGTTTCTTAAATAAATTTATAAGTTTTGTTTCGAAAAAATTAAAACAGTAAAGAATTAAAAAGGCATATAACAAAATATTAAAAAGAATACCTATAGCAACACATAAAAAGAATATAACTAAAAAATAGCGAAGATATAGCAAAAACTTAAGAAGATATAGCAAAAAAATTCCGGTGAATACAACAAATAATTAAACATAATAAGAAAAAGTGTATATAAAAAATGAGAATTAATAAAATATAAGAATAAGTAGAACGTTAAATAATAAGAATAAGCACTAACACCTAAAAAATAAAATTGAATATAAGAGAAATATGTGAAAAACTAACAATAAATACTAAATAAAAAGGAGTAAATATAATAAAACATAAGAATAAATAAAAAAAAAAATTAAAAAGTAGTACAAAAATTATTTCTATATCAAATTTAGATTATTATTCTATAATAAAAATTATTCCTTATATTTCTTTAATAATCATGGGGCTGCTTGAAGTCACCACTTTAGTAACAATAACTGTAAACATAATTATTGCTGGTGTGCTAGGAATAGCTTTTTTTTGACTATGCCATCGTTCAATTTCCTCATGACGTGTATGATAAGAGAAATCGGTGTAAATAAAAATATAAAAATGAATAACGAATAAGGATAAATAAGAAGTAACGGATAAACATTGGGAACATATGTAAAATAAGTAAATATGTAAAATAAATAAAAACAATTAAAAACAAAGAATAAAATGGGAATAATCAATAAATGGAGGCGTAAACGTGAAAGTGTATTGAGTTGTTCTCTGGGTATGAGTAGATTTCTGGTAGATTTTGAACCTAAGAAGACCATATTTTCAGATGATGATGAAGGTGGCCAAAGTTACGAAAATAATCTTCGAAATCTATCATGACAACTGTCGTGAGAAAAATATTGCCACCAAAACGAGGGTACCATGGAGAAACAGAGACCTAGAAAAGCTCAGAAGAGCTGCGAGAACTGAGTTCAACAGGACAAAAAACACATAGAAGTGGTAAGCCTACAAAAAGCAAACTCTCAAAATACTGTAAAGAGCCGAGTGCCTACGGCAAGAATACAGACAGAGGGCATATAAGACTACTTCGACCCACGGTATGAGCACACTGGAAGTACTGCTCAAAACACACTTCCCAGGATGCACAATTAGTAATTACAGTGGGAATATTTTATTTTATTTATCTTATTTTATTTATTAACCAAGCAAGGTACAAGTTACATAAACAATACAGAGCAAAATTAAAAATTAATAAAACGAAAATTTAAATAAATTAAATAATTAATAAAAAAATCAATAACAATAAATAAATAACAAATAAATAAAACATTGACAAATAACTTAGCATAAGGGGTTGCGGATGGCTTAGGGGTTGCGGAGGGAAAATTTTAAGGATAATTTTGAGACCGTTGGAGAATACAGATTACTAATATGAATATGAATATCCTGCAGCATCTATTTATCGGCTAATTAGGGGGACAAAAGCCCTGAGCGGACATCTCACTCACCACTTATCAAACAAATCATCTCGTATGAATAAGATGAATGGACGATGAACTCCTTCAAACAGATGAAATCATTCCGGCTCTGCTACAAAAAGCCACAGCGAAAGAATCCATCCTGGTACACATTTTTAGAGTGAGCTTGAAAGAATCGTGGACGCTTCCGAGGGTGACAATCAACCGAAAATCCTTCATATTGAAGGCTATGGAGAAGCTGATTGACCTATACATACAGAGTGACCTCTTAATGAAGATGCCACAACGCAAATTTCAACTTGCCTACCAAAATGGCAAGTCAACTTTATCTGCTATACATAAGCAGGTATAAATAATAGAAAAAACTTTAGATAATGGAAATTGCACTAAGCGTTTTCATGGACATATAAGAAGTCTTAGACAATGCAAGACACGATTCGCTGCACGATGGAGGATAGGATAGGAACCTCTCAAGAGGTAGTAAAATGGAAGAGTAAAGAACTGAGGAATCGAGATGTATTCGCTGAGCTCGAGACAACAAAACTAAAGGCGAACTTTAGAAGGGGTTGGTCGCAGGGAGATGTATTATCTCTCCTACTGGCTGACGACCTCCTTGACACCCTCAACAGCAGGACACGTGTAATAATAATAGGTTCACATTCGGATACTTCGAGATCCATAATGCAAAAGGCTTTAAATGAAACAACATAATGGTCCGATGATGAATGGCAGGAAAAGAAAAATCGAGATAGGGTCCCTAAAAATAAAGAGGCACAGAGATACGACGTCTACAGGCAGATGTAAAATATTTTGGATATTCTGGATAGTAAATTCACCTGGAACAGTTATCTAAACAAAGTGACGCTGAAGGCAACTAAGGCACTTTGGACAACAAAACAAATATCTGAACGCAATTTGGCACTATTTGGAAGTAATGGCGGGACCTATTATCCTAAATGAATCAGCAGATAACACAAAAAACTGCTGTTAACAAGCCCAACCAGCTTTAAAAAATGGTATACGTGCTGATTAGAGGAGCAATGAGCTCCATACCAAACGGCATAGGACGGAGGCCGTTCTAAACCTAGAACCACTTCACCTCAAAATCCCACGAGGAAGTTGCAAAATAGGCGATAAGCCTACAACAGTTCTGCAGGTGCAAATCAGAAGACATAAAAAAAACATCTTAGTATCGTGGAGTACATCCGGTCCATAATGGTAATATTGAACGTCAGCGATCAAAGAAAAATTAGGACAACCTTCTAGAAAAGGTTCATGATCACAATACCACCAAGAAACAAATGGGTCGGCGTACACCACACCCCAACCTTCAAGAAAGGAGCACAAATGTCATATATGGATAGTTTGCAGATGGACTGTGGAGTAGGAGCAGGGATCGTACGTCCTAGGTGCAAAATGCAATTTCCCCTCCCTAATTAAGCCACTATCTCTCAAGCAAAATCATCTGCTGTACTTAAGACCACGCATCAAATAAAGATAAGGAGCACTAAAAGAATCAGCATTAAGACCTATCGGATAGCCAAGTGGTTCTAAAAATGAGCTTTACTCTTAGAGGCAAGAGAGGTTCTAAATGAATTAGAGCCATAGGGCAGCTTCGAGCATCCCTGATCTTGAGGGGCACCGAGCAAGCTGATACCAAGGCGAGGCTACTGGCTTTATCTAGAGGGTTTGAAATATCCAAAAGATTATCCCAGCTTCGATATAAATAGAGCAAAAGAAGCAGTTTCTCTCCATTAAAGCGGCATAAGGGCCCTATGTGGATCTTTAATAGGCCATTTTGCTTGCAAAAAGTACTTGCACAATATAGGCAAGAAGCGAAACGACGATGCATTCGTTTATTCATTTAAAGAGAGGCGTAAATATAAAAATGAGAAAAAATGACGGAAAAAAATGAGAAAAAATGACGGAAAAAAATGAGTAAATAAAATAAGAATAACTTGAAAAATACCTAAAATGAAAATATATAAAAATAAGAAAAAAATAATATATATTAGGTGTACAACTTTGCTTCCGCCGTTTTTTTTTGTTTTCGAAATTCGAGGCTTTATTGTAAAAAACTGGTTATACATATATGATTCAAAGTATTGTCCATCGCTGGCCACTACTTTCTCCCATCTTTCGGGCAGCATACGAATCCCGCCTTGAAAAAACTTATCGTCTTTTGAATCGATCCACGAATCGATCCAATTTTTTACTTCCTCATAAGACCGGAAGTGCTGGTCAGCCAGGCCGTGTGCCATTGGACGAAACAAGTGATAGTCCGAGAGAGCAACGTCTGGAGAATACGGCGGGTGGGGTAAGACTTCCCATTTCAAAGTTTCCAAGTATGTATTCACCACTGTCGCAACAAGGGGTCGAGCATTGTCATGCTGTAAAATCACTTTATCATGTCTCTCATTGTATTGCGGCCGTTTGTCTTTCAATGCTCGGCTCAAACGCATTAATTGCATTCGATAGCAATTGCCTGTGATTGTTTCAGTTGGTTTTATCAACTCATAATACACTACGCCGAGCTGGTCCCACCAAATACTGAGCATGACCTTAGAACCGTGAATATTTGGTTTGGCTGTCGACGTGGAAGCATGGCCGGGATATCCCCATGATTTTCTGCGCTTGGGATTATCGCAATGAACTCATTTTTTGTCCCCAGTCAGAATGCGATGCAGAAATCCCTTCCGTTTTTGCCTTGCAAGCAGCTGTTCACAAACACACAAACGCCGTTCAACATCTCTCGGCTTCAACTCGTACGGCACCCAATTTCCTTGTTTCTGAATCATTCCCATGACTTTCAGGCGTTTTGAAATGGCTTGTTGCGTCACTCCCAATGATCCTGCTAATTCTTGTTGCGTTTGACACGAGTGTTGATCAAGTAATGACTCCAATTCTGCATCTTCGAAAACCTTTTCTCTTCCACCGCCATGCTGGTCTTCGACGTTAAAATCGCCGTTCTCGAAGCGTTGAAACCACTTTCGGCACGTTCTTTCACTAATAGCGGCCTCACCATAGGTATTTGAGAGCATTCGATGAGCCTCAGCCGCAGATTTGTTCATATTAAAGAAGAAAATTAAAACCTCCCGCAAATGACGAGAATTTGGCTCGTAAGCTGACATGTTTAATCGAGAATAACTTTATGATGCACAAATAAATCCACTAATATTTCGATGGCGTTATGTTTACAAATACCTAAGCTTATTGTATGACATTTATGATCTATTTATTTCAACTACCACTTACCGCTACAGCCATCAATTGCAAAACGGCGGAAGCAAAGTTGTACACCTAATAGAATAATATAAAATATATAAAATAAAAATATAAAATATATAATATAAAATATACAGAAAATAAGTATAGTAAGAAATTGAAAAAAACCACAGGAAGAACAATTATAGGGAAGTCAAATAAATAAGATAAGCAAAAATAAAGAAATGGTAACAAAATTTATAGTGAAAACAAGAAAACCTTGCTTGCAAGTTGTATCATGCCATGTTTTGGGAACTAAGACTGGTCTCTATCTCGAGTCAGCGAAATATTTTTAAAAAAGAATTTAAACTATAAAAAATTAATTAAAACAGATGAATTAAAGATGAATTAAATCAATAAAACGAAAAGAATAATATGATAAAAATGAGAACACATAAAAAATTAACAAAACCAATATAAAGATAAATAAATATAAAGATAATAATAATAATACATAAGAAGACATATAAGAGTGCAAAATAAACTAAACATACACAAGAAGACAGAAAAAAATTTAAAACAAGACTGGAAAAAATGTATAAAATTATTTTTTAAAACTAGTTTATAAAGAAGTTAAAAGTTAATGATCTAGTAAATCGCAAAGGTTAACGACAAATGGCTGTCTGATATGTAATGGAAAATTAAGCGGTAATTTGGAAAAACAACCCACACAAAATAATGCTTTAAGAGCGCGCTGCTGTTATTTTGAGCCTTTGAATATAACCTTACCGTAAAATCGATTTTTTTTTATAATTTAAGAAGTGACCTTTTTTTGCATATCTTCTTTTCCTTTTCATCCATACAAATTGACTGAATACGAAGATTTTAGGAAATGTGAACCATATCCATGCATTTGTTTGTTGTACTTGCGCCATACACGTCACCTTGCTTGAATCTTTTACCATCTTTAAGTTCAGTTCCTTACCTGGAATGAAAAAGAAAAATAATATTTGAATAAAACTTCACTGGTAATGTGTAATAGAAAGAATAATGTAAGCATGAAAACTAGTGTCTAAGCTTAACACATATTTGAAATTTATAAAAAGGGCTAGATTATATTCTGAAACGACAATCATTTGGCTTATGGGATGTATTGAATACAAATTTTCTTATTAAATTATCAGCGATTATTTAAACAAATAGAAACCTCAAATTAAAATTTCTTTTGCTGATATTTTTTAATGAAAGACATATGCTTTTAGGGCTCAGAAAGTCCTAAAAGGTTCAAAATTTGCATTTGTGTCTTACTTCGGCTCGCCAACCATTGGTTTATTAATATCTTACAAGTTAATTAAATGTAAAATTATATATTTTTATTACTTGAAAAGATAGACTAATATGTCAGCCGAAGCATCATTTGAATGAACTTATATATCATAGTTAATCGAAAGCAAGCTATTAAAATGAAAGCTGGATGTTTATTTCACATTATTATTTATCATTGACGATAATAAATTTCAGCAGAAGTGTATGCTAAAAATCAATGCTGATTCCAAGCATCCAGTGTCAATATATTATCTCGTAATAGTCACTAGCTAATATATTTTAACAAGCAATCTTCTCAAATTCCCATAAAAATCAATGTAATAAACTGCAATTTATTCAATTTTAATTTTTTCCGTGCAACGCAAACGCATATATTAAGTAGTAATCGTACACTTAGTTAACGACAACGGAGCAACTCATGAATTACACACATCGCACAATCTGTCGCGAAACCGCCATCAACAAACCATATTCGTTTTATAGCAGTCGCTCGCAAGTAATTGTGTTTCAGTTGCACCGTGCTTGATCGCTTTGTCAGTACACACTACACCCCACCTACTTACATTACTACCATCATACACACTACAGCACACTACGCGATACAGCAAAATTTATATATTTTATTACTCGTGCAAATCGCAATTAGACGAGGCAACTGACCTACCGCAACCATTTTTTCGATATGCATCCGCCGCAGTCGAGAAGCAGGAGAAAGAACTTGGAATGGAACAACATGGACGAGCCATCGGCTGTCTGGCTGGTGTGGTGGTTAGCAAGCGGCGAGTGCGCTAGTACGTACGTAAGTATATGGGATGTTCAACATCTTGACAGAAAGTATTGTAGATAATTTGGACAAAAAGATGCGAATGGAGGCGATAGTGGAGAATAGATGGATAGACATTGATTTCGCTAGCTATAGTCTGAACAGAATGAAGACTGAAGCTAAATCAAAATTACGGGAATGGAGGGAGGTTTTACTAGACTTTTATGCTTCTGGTTCTGTCATGGACCAGCCTGTATTGTGTGCTTCCAAATCAAAAATAGAATTGATAGTAAAAGTCGGTTCGCTAATTCATCAGATAGTTGTTTTTCATCGAAAGTTGCCAGTTTGCTCAAGTTCTATTTATTATGATCGCATAAGTTGATGTAAAATAAATGTACGCTATAAATTTATATTGTTTGTATTGATGTCGTTTCAATGTAAACACATAAACTCAATAGAATTTATAAAATTACTAAACAATGAATTTCAGTTGTTCTGTATGTTGAAAGCACTTGAGAGTTTAAGAATAAAACTTAAGATCGTTTTACAGTGAAGTGTCAAAATTACAAGCAACAATTTTTGAATGTTGATTATAATACTATGTATCTGTGATTCTGTACAGAAGATGTAGATTCGTATCACTGATTGAAATCCTCAACCCAAAGGATAGTTCTGAATGAGCATCTTTGAGGAAACAAAAATTGATATTTTATGGAATTCAAAATATGGATTGAAACATACATAGATCGTAGTTTTATCTTTAAGATATAATCTGACAAAATGATCTAAAGTGTAAACTAAAATTTTCGCCCTCTGTGCAGAAGTCTTCTGAAAATACGATGGCAAACTCATAATGTGGCCAACAGTACTAAGAAACCAATTTCTATAAGGCTAGAATGATATCACTTTAAGCTCAATATAAAGGTAAGAGCTTTTATTACTGTAAATAAGCACTGTAAATAAGCATATTTTATTGTTATTTGCAACTGCGGAACGCCTTGCATGAATTGCATTGCCCCTCAAGGAAAACACTTTAGTTGTTTAGTTATTTAAACAATATTTTATTGAAGTGCTTTAGATAGATAAACTTTTTAGTTTTTCGTCTTTTACCATCTTGCAGCGAAATTTTTCCAAATTAAATTGGATTGTCTGCGGAAAAGTTACGCGCTGATTTTCAACTCCCTCCTAGATATCTTCTGTATTTTAACGTTATCCATATTTCGATCCCTGGTGGTAAAGTATCTCGGTGTATTTTTTAGTGTTCTGAAAGTTGGGTGCCCTTGCTTTTTCTCTTCCTAAGATATTAGATTTTGAATAAAAGACGACACGCTTATCTCGGCCTCTTATCATTCTTTTCTAAATTTCAATGCTTCACTAGCTTCTTCTTTCTTGATAAGTACGAGTATATGGCCTAAAATCTGAATTAGATCAGATTTTTTATCGAAGCAGTCATGCCCTCTCTCTGGTTGTATTTTCCCAAAAAAATCCTTAAATTTTGAGCTATTGAGTAACTGAGATAAGTTGCTACGAATTCTTTTCACGAATAGGAAATCGGTCTTGTCTAAAAGCCAAAGCACATGATTCCTTGTTTATTGCGGAGATTTGACACAACGAAAGTGGCTGGTGTTGCTTAGTGGATAGAGCACGCACGACGTTTTAGCGTTTGGTGTCGCCGGTTCGAATCTCGATACAGACAGGTGATCGAATTTTGAATAAATCTAGCTCTGAGTTGATACCTGAGTGAAAGCAGGGGCAAGATGAGGCGTGTTGTTAATCATTTCACATTTTTTAATTTTTATTATGAAAATTGAACAATTCGAATTTTCGAAAAGATCCAAATGAGTTGTAATGAGGCAACTACACTCTGCACATACCGAGTTTTAAGGATTTAGCCACACTCTGTATTAAGATGTGTCAATTTGCGTTGATGCTGTCACATGTCTTTTCGTCTGCGTTTCAAAAAGAACCAAAATAAATGTTTCCAAATTTATCCATCCTACATACCGAGTTTGAAGTCTCTAGGCGAATCTGTTTCTAAAATATGGGAACTAAGGGTGAGACTATCACGCCTATGTAGTCCCTCATTTTCAGTAGTAGCTTTTCCGAAAATATAAATAATTAAGAATACATTTTCACAATAAATAAAAAGGAATAACATAATTTATTGACACTAAAAAAGTTTTCGATTTTTTTCAACAGAGGTCGCGAGACTGTAAAGGTGCCTGTAGCTCGCCTTTACTAAATCTGGCTTTATCTTCGTGGAACGCAATAACTAAAACACTCTGTAGCTGTTAACAACAATTTGACTTTATTCGAGCGATGAGCGATGGCAGTGCACGAAGCAATACCAGCTCGTTGGTCAGTAACAGTGCGGTTACTGCTATGGAGAGTGAATGTGCAGTCTCCAAGGTACAGGCAGTTACAAAAAAGGAGATGGAAGAAGATGAATATTTGGTTGAAGAAACGCTAGTGATACTTGCGACAGTACTGCAAAGGTGAGAAGAAGCACTTGTGCGTTTCAGGAGCGTAAGTGAATTTAATGATCGTAAACTGTATTAGGGGATTCACCATTCCAGCTAAGTGGTGCGACTTTGTGGAGGCTAGGATCAGTGGTTATCCAATTTCGATCAAGGAGAAGGTTAATCACAAAATCGAGCTGGACTTTCTGATTATACCTGAAGATAGGTCCCTCTGATACCTTCTAAAAATACATTTTAAGGAAAACATGCCTCACAGTAGATCCTTACTTCTCGAAGCCTGGGTCCATCGGTATTCTATGGGCAACAATAATGATGAAAAGGATATTCAGACAAGATGAAGGCATCGTACTTTAGAGAAATAAGGTGAATTTGGATACCGGAGCGGAGTGAAGTGCATGTCGAATTCATTGGAGCTACTAAACAAGAGCAATTAGATTGGCAAGTTTAAATGTTGTGACAGCAAGAAGAACTTAACCGTTTGGCAGCTAACTATCAAAATGCTAATACATTCCAAAACTGCTATAGAAAATTTGGGTATAAAATAAAAAAAAATATATTTCAACTTAAAACATTATAACTTCTCCAATTTTACATCGATTTACATGAAACTTTTAACATTTTGTAGATAAAGAATTAATGGAAACAACTGTTGAAGGCAATTAAAAGATATACAAGTAGTATGTTATAAAAAGAATGGAAAGCCAAATAAAAATTAAAAAAAAAAGTTTAACAATTATGTTTTGCTGCGCAAATTCCATGTAACCCCTTCTTGCAACGGCAACAGATAAGGTTGGAACGTTTTATTCCAGTCCTCCTATTACTGCAGACCGCACACTGCCGTAAATTGCGTCCAGGTAGTTTTTCCAAAGCAAATTTTGGGCTTGAAGTTGATGCTTCATTTTCCATATTTCTAAAGGTCATCCATTCTTCTTCGATTTGTTCAATAATAGCGGATGTGAATTGCAGCCGGGTCATTTTTTTTTCTGTGGTGTTAGATTTATATAGGATATAGCTATTCAACACCATCCTTCCAAAAATGTTGAAAACCACCTTCTTCCAGAATTTGAAAGTTCTCCTCTCATCTAAGTAGGAATACAGCATTTTGTCTGATTCATCTACCCCTCCCATATGTAGATTGTAGTCGTGAATCATACTTGGTTTTTCTTTTGTACACTCGTAAGAGCCCTTCTTTTTTGTAACTCTTACACTGTCCGAATTTGCATTGGAGGAAATAAGAATCACTGGATGCGGCTTTGTTTTCTTATCTTTGAACGAGCACATCAAGATATTTTGATTAGCGAAATATTTTGCCACACCTACCTCAGCTTTTTTGGCTTCTGCGGGAATTTCTTTTCTATTACGACGGATTGTTCCCGTGAGGTAGGTATTTCTGTTTAGAAGGGATTTAGCTAAATGTAAGCTTGTATAAAAGTTGTCAGTAAATAAATGATAACCCTTATGTAGATAATTTCCAACTGACAATAACTTTTCTACCACTGAAAATCCTAGTCCGTCTTTTTTTATTAGATCCCTGTCTTCTGCATTATTGGCTCCTTTGTAACAAAAAAATCCTAAGCAGTATTTTGTTATTGAGTCGCACAACATCCAGAATTTTATGCCCCATTTATGGTGCTTTTTATTGGGAAGATACTGCTTTATTGATGAATGGCAGTGTGTGATTCATCAATAGATAGTTGTTGATGTGGTACATAATGCTGGTGAAAAACTGTATTAGCGTGTTTTACAAGCATTTCAAACCTTGCACAAGGGTTATAATCCGGATGACCTGGGGCAGCTAGTAATTCATTGTCTACCAAATGGAAAAATTTCAATAACAACAGAAACCTATCCCTGGCAAACATCCTTCCAAACCATGGTATTCTTCTGGAATTCTGTCTCCAATAACAGTAGATAGTTGGTCGTTTCGTTATTCCCATTTCTAGCAAGACTGCAATGAAAGCTTTTATTTCTGGAACATTAGTTCGCCTCCACTTCTTGATACGTGAATTATCCGATAAAATATGCGATTCTATGAACTGCGATGCATATCTATTGGTTTCTCTAACAATGCTTTCAAGAAGAAATGTTGTGAAAAATAAATTGAAGTAATCAATAGGACTGGCATTCGATGGAGGAACGCGTCTTGGTCCAGGTGTTTCAAAAAAATCACCTGTCGCCTTGGAAAATGTTTTTGTTGGTGGAATGGGTATGAATGTTAGATCTTCCGTTTCTGAAGAAGAAGACGATTCTGAAGATTCACTTTCCACTCTCAATCTTTTCCTTCTATGACCAATTACACTATCGTCATCACTGCTTACATCAATCGTGTCCGAAGATTCATCCTTAGATGTGAAATAAGAACTCAATTCAGAGTCCGAAAAATTATCATCACTCGACATGGCTACGTTTTTCAATGCGAAAAAAAAGTTTTAAAAACAATATTTAAAAAATAAAAACTGATGTATCGTACTTTTTAAACTTGAGAAAGAACACTTTTATTTATAAAACACATGAACGGCAAGAAACAACCTCACACGACGATCGACAAACTTGCACTGAAATGGCAGCGCTATCGCGCCGCTCAGCTGTTTTAGAAACGAAATATCGAAGCGCGATGGCGCTGCGTAGCTGCCAAACGGTTAACCAGGAGTTGTGTCGGTCAGTCATCAGAGGAAGAGCGTCAATTTGTGCGCATGCAACAGCGCGATGCAAGTAACGATACAATATTCGACTTCCTATTGCCGAAATAGCAATTAATCCAGCAGATGTATTGATCCGAAAGCATTTGACGTTTGGTCAATAAAGTATGATGGAGCGGGTCACATTGGCTGATTCAGAGCGCGCAAGTATAGCCGAGACCAACACTTCGTGATTTGAACTGAGAGGAATTACTTTCCAAAGGCAACATCGAGACCTACGCGGCAATTCTAGAGCTGCCAGAGCTACTTCGAGTAACATCCTTTGTACCGCGCTTCGCATGGAACATTAAAAATGAGTTAAATCGATTGAGAAGGTCAGAGTCAAGAGCCAAACTATCTAAGCGTATCCAGTGGTCGTTCGGTTTTTGGGCAGTAAGTAAACCGTAGGGTGGGGTATGTAAACGAAATGCAGTATTTGGATGCTAGGCAAAAGAGCTTCGTGGAGTAAAGTATCATTTCTTCCTTGAGACCAGTATTGGATATTGTTTTGAAGTGGTCAGTATCGGAGTGGGGTGCTACGGGTCATACCGAGAAATCTTGTTACAATTATAGGTAAAAACACTCGCTTATCGTATATAATATTTGTCCCTCGCTTTAGAGACGCAGCTCCAAAGATGATGCATGTCTGTGTTACTTTTGCAAGGATGAATGCATGGGCCCTAGACTAATTAAAGAATGACTTACCTAGGGATCGATTCTACGTCTCCAAACCATTTCTACATTCTGACGTTGTCTTTGCTGGGCCAATCACCATAAAAGTTTGGCCAGGCAGGATGAGAATACCCACGCTAGCTAAGGGCTACGTAGCAGTAAGGCAGTATATCTTGATGTAATAACAAGTTTTATCACAGATACATTCTTAACATGCTTTCTACGTTTTGTTGGATGGTGAGAATGTACAGTGACAATGGGCGAAGCTCTGTTGGAATGTGTTAAGAAATTAAAGGAATCTTGGTGTTTGGTAGGGAAACGAGTGTGCACAGCAACTAAATTGTATTTGCCATACAGAGGACACCTGCGGCACCTCATCAAGGTGGACTGCGGAAGGTTACAGTAAAATCGATTATATTGGCTCATTTGTTGATGGGAGAGGCGTTACCTAAATGCGAAAATTCCATGGATAATGTCAACAGACAAGATTTCTTTTTCAAGGGACACCATGACTTGCATGATTAATGGACCAAAGTAGTTATTGTAATGATTTCTTATTAAAATTTGTTTTGAGAACAGAACGTACACTCACATGAACAAAAGTTCGAGAATTTGTTTGAATGTCCCACACTCACGGCTTCAATTAAAATATGATTTAGCTAATCATAAAATGACTAATAATTGAGAAGCTAATTATCAGATCCTAAAAATAACTAAGTTACAAATAAACGTAAGAGAGTCCTCGAAAATTTGTATATCGATTTCGCAGCTCAAGATGATGTCTCCCGGATTGTTGTGGATTAATGAAACACTTCTGAGCCATAATAGATTAAATAATAAAAGAAACAAAAAAAAATGGAAATTATAAATATTAAATCTTGTCTTTGGTGTACTATGTTAAATGAATAAACACAAACGTGCAAATTTCCTTTATCATGTATCTTTTCCCAACAAGCATCCAATTTAAAAAAAAAAGTTCCACATTCTAAAATTATTACTGCCGAAATAGCAATAGGCGCGTTTTTTTGCTCCTCTATCCAGCACAGAACAGAACAGACGCATTGAAAACAACAACTCTCCTGTACCAATTAATTTACTAGTACAGAAATTCTGTTCTGCAGAGGTAGTTCACGTGCTGAACTATAGAATGTGCCGATAGAAACAAGAAAAGCTCATGTGTTGCCTTTTTTTACTGTGAGGTGGCTGTGGATTTTCTAAGGTTACGTCAGGTTTTCAAGGGTAAGTCAGAAAAAGCCCTCATAATGTGTAGAAAGTTAAAAGAGATAATTTTGTGTTAGTTATTTTTATATTTTTTATCGATTGTAGTAGTTTATACCAGTTTTCTCTCTTTATTTTTTTTTACGGTAAATTAAGTTAGTATTTAAGTATTATATAGCTAAGTCAATCCCAGATATTGTACTGTAATAATAAATTAATGAAAAATGTATATATAATCAAAATTCAAAAAGAGCTTGCAGGAAAAAATAGAATAGCCGCTAAATATAAGATCTTTCATGTTAAATTCCCCTTAAGTTAAGTAATCTATGTACTATTTAATGAATAAAATTATTATTATTATATTAATATCCCTTTATTTTCAGGTGTTTTGCGCTACCACAGCGAATACAGTAACCTATAGAAAGCTTAACGAATGCATCAGCTGTTTTATGATGGATCGTTTTTTTGCGTCATTCTATTCTGTTCTGTACCGGAGCAAAAAACCGCACCTAATATTATATTAATAATAGCAATATTAATAAAAGACATAACTATATTACCCGTTCTATCAAAGCTTTGGTCTTTAAACACATTATTAACAAGTTTAGTCTCATTGTCAGTGACATGACCACGCTTTAAAAATACAAATTTTTTTCCTGGCATGGCAGTCCATTCGAAGAAATTTCGAAACTTTCTTTTTTGATGCGAAGTGTGTGTCTAATCGTCTGCATCAGTTATATCTAGTATCTCATCTAACTTGGCTTTACTCGCAGCATCCACACTGTCGGAATGCATACTGCTAAATGATTGTTGAAAAGCAGCGGATGCTCCGACCTCCCGACCAAATTAAATTGGAAATGAAATGAATAAATGATAAACGAATTTGATTAGAATGATATTATAGTCTGAAATCGAAAGTTCGGCGATTTCATTAGAACCAGTTTTGTGCTTTAGATACATTTCTTGAGTGAGATCAATTCGAATGAGAATTATTTATAAATTACATAAAAATTAAGAGTGGATTTTTGGTATATGGTATTTTATATTTTTTGACAGTTCGTTGTAGAATAAATCTACAGAAAAATATCTTTGGTCACACTGAACCCAGATATTATCTTTGTGCACTCAGATGTATCTGAAAATACTCCTCCAGCCACCCTATGGAAACTTCATGCATTACGATCTATGCAAGAACATAATATATAGGACAGACTGGGCTAGATTACGCAATAATGCTAATAATCCCATTAACATGCAATGATCGCTTAATTGCCTATTAGTTGTCTTTGGGTGGTGGCATGACTAGCAGTAATAATGTGTGCTATGTACCGTTCTCTTGGAGGTTCTTCGTCTTACAAGTCTGTAAGGGAAACAAATAATGGAAATTGATTTTGCATCATTTTATGAACCTGCTTTTGACGCTATTTCGAAATAGATAGAATGGAATATCGTGTGGGCTGAACCGGTTTAGTTTTGTTGGGCATTTTTTGTCGTTCCGGATTGATGGTCGTCGTTCCATTCTTGCTTCTTCGGAAAGGTATTATAAAAATGATTACGATACAGTGAGTTTTGCTTGTCTGGACCAGATAATTACGCATGGTTTGAAGTTTACAAGATGTAGATTTTTTTTATTGTGCTATTAGTACATGGATGTGTAGGTTTATAGTAGAGATATATATCTATGAGGTCCAGGAAAGTTTGCTGTTTTTTTGTAGCTACATATGATTTTGATTTAAACCATTTCTGGGAAACAATATTGTAACTCAATAAAAGAGTTACCAAAAGAACTTTTGTATAAACGTTTGTCTAATACATGGCTAATTACAAGAATTTAGCGCAAGTTTTGCAGGAATGACAATGAAGAGTTCAATACAAGGGTAAAATGTTTCCGGTTTTATTCTATTACTGTAAGGAACTCAAGGTCTCTCGACTAAAAGTTAATATAAAGAACTAAAAAGAATATTTATTTTAAAAAAGAAGAAAGAAAATCGCTGACAGTTGCAAAAACCTTAATTATGAAATTGTAGGACCTGTGGGCTTATAATTTTATCTTGATTTAATATCTTTCGCTTAAATCAACTGAATTCTTAACGAAGTATAATTCAAATTACCTTTAGCTAGTATCTCGCAACTTATTTAACACCAAAGTCAACTACTTCCAACATCCAACAATCGTTTGTAAGCACACGTAACATGCTAACGCTTAACTTTTTCCATAAATCTTATCACAATGAAATTACCCAGGCTAGGTTCGAGCACACATCTACAGAATCAAGATTGCACGACAGAATAAAATATAATACCACTCTTATAAGTTTTTTTGTTTTTCGTTTTCTTTTCGACTTTGTAACGATCACACCGGAGTGAGAGAGGAAATAAGATTTCAAAGGTGCACTCGAATTCGCTTCATCTTTAGCAAAAAATCTTGAATTTTTTTTTCTCACCACCAGACAACAAAAGCACTCCGATAACTATACACTGTGCGAAAAGGAGTTCAGTCCATTACGAAATAATTTTGTAGTAAATTCGCAAGAAATAACCGTCTTTCCAGCTGATCGACTAAAAGGATTACGAGAGAGAAAAAAAACTGAGCGATTCTTAACGAAAAAAGAGAATTCAGACGAAATATTACACGGACGAGCAAGAACTAAAACTGTATGCAATAGAAAAATATCATCCGGGCTTTAAGGTCGACTTGCCTGCATCGTCGTGAAGATTTCGAGAGAGAAAAACGGACTCCAGGGGACCAATTCTATTATTCGATGATAGTGTGTGATTATTGTCGGATGCACAAACAAAACAGCTCAGAGGAGACATATGGTAGGGTAGTAGAGGGTGTTATGGTTTGATAATTTTAAATTTATTTTTTATATTACATTAATCACTATTTCCTTTATAAGAAAACAGGAATCGAAGCTAAAGATCCATTTTGGCTGTGATGATAAAATCGGAAACATTTCGAAATATTTGGCATACAATTTTCACCAAATCTAAAAAAAAAAACTTAAAAATTACTAGCTAGTTGTCTTATTCTGCTCTGAAATAGAAATCTTTACTCTCTGCAAGGAAGCAAACGAAATCCAACACAAACTTCGAGAACTGCCCTCAAAGGGATTAGGGAATTTCAGTTTCGTTCGATCTGTCTTGTTTTTTTTTGTTTGGAGAAGAAATCGAAAAGACCAATTTAGTTTCGAATTGAAAGAATCAGATGGAGTCGTTGCACGCATGGCGACGCGACGTGGTGGTAGCAAGCAATCGCTTACAACGGTACGTGGACATATGGTGTAATTTGATCTTGAAAGGCTTTTTGTGTTGTTTGGTTGCTGCCCGGATCCTCTTTTTTCTAATGGATAGATATGAAATGGTTATAGTCATGCTTACTGTTTATTTACATCCCAATTGCTGAGAATCGATTTGTTGACATTATAAAAATGAGTTTGGAATAAAAACCGTCTGTACATGGCAGGTGATGTTTCAAAAGGATTTAGTTAGATGATTGTTTAGGTGACGATAAATATATGGTCATAAGTTTGTTGAGTGGAAGTAAGACGAGACGAAAATGATGGACGAAATGTGTTGATAAATTAAATAATTTTAGGATGAAATACACCCGCAAACTATTTAAAATATTCCTATGGAGCCAAATTAAAAAAAACCTTTTATCGATTTTCTATCATAAGCTACGTTTACAATGTAATTTCAAAGCGGATTAGGATTAGTCAATCCATGTTGTATATCCGTACCGGATTGATTTGGGATAAGTCGATCCGATCAGGAATTTTTTCCGGATCGGATTGACCTTGACGTTAAAAGACCCGGATCGAGAGATTGAGGGATTAAAAAATTCGAAGCCCACTTGAGTTCTGTTCATATACAGTATTGTTCGAAACCTAAGCAACTTTTTCCATTGATGTCAATCAAAAAATTCAATTTAATTTGTTTTATTTTTTATATGAATATATGTCTCTTTTCTTAAAGTAACAGAAAAATAATAAATTCTAATTCATAGTCAGTAATAAAAAATAAAAAAAACAACTCAAGATATTACTGTTCGAAACCTAAGCAACTTTTAGTATTTAGTATGATAGCCATTATTCCTTATGACTTCCGCACATCGTTTTGGCATTGATTCTATAAGATTTGTTAGAATTGTTGTTGGAATTGATTCCCACTCTGCTTTTAAGCAGGACAATAGCTCTAATTTACTTCTGAAACGCTGAGTCCCAACTCTACGCTTCGAAATGCCGAAAAGATTCTCTATGGGATTCAAGACTGGAGATTGAGGTGGTCAATCCAAGACTTGAATCCCATTAGTAGACAACCAATCTTTTACCAACTTTGATGAGTGTATTGGGTCGTTATCGTGTTGAAACACCCATCGAAGTGGCATTTTGCCATTCTCCATATTGATGCATATGATTGGCTAAAATGTCTCTATACACAAAATGATAAATTTTTGTAGATATTTCAACAAATGGGCCAACACCTCTTGCTGAAAAGCAGGTCCATGCCATCAAATTTTCTCCTCCATGCATTATTGTGCCTTTACAATAGCGTGGATTTAGTCTCTTCTTTTTGGGTCTTTGGACATGGCATATTCCATCTGAATTTAACAAATTAAACTTAGACTCATCGCTAAATAAATCTGTTTTCTATTTTTCTGGAGTTCACTTTAGATGAGCTTTTGCGAATTCCAACCTAAATTTTGTAAAAGCATGAAAAATAATCAAAAAAGCTCCAACTTTTAAGGCACACCTTTTTTTCAAATGTTCCCTTGTAAGAATAGGTTTCTTAGAGGGCATGAAACTTCTCAAACCATTTTCCAATTAGCGTTTTCGGACAGTGCTCGAACTAATGTTAAGGTTTAGCACTTCTACTACTTGTTTAGAGGAAATAAACGGATCTTTTTTAAACAAACGAACTATTTGTTTTATATTAAGTTTTTCGGGGGCGTCCGCCAGAATTGACACTCTGCACTGTACCAGTAGCTTTGTAGTTTTGTATTAGTCGAGAAACTATTGATTTATTGATGTTAAGTTTGTTGGCTATTGAAATTTGTGATTCCCCGTTATTAAAAAAAATCAATAATTTTTAGCTTGAAGGCTGCTCCGTAATGAGAACGCGCCATTGTTAGGCTTACGACTAAATTATACTAAATGCGCAGAAACAACTGAAATGAGATTTTGTTTGTCAAAGTATTTGACAGTAAAATAACTGTTTCGCAAATATTGCTTGTTTATTTGTTTATGAATTGTAAAGAAATGCGAAAACGAACAAGTTGCTTAGGTTCCGAACAGTGAAATATTGAGTTATGTTTTAGTTTTTTTATTACTTGCTATGAATTATATTTTAATTTTTTTTGTTACTGTAACAAAGTACATGCATATGCAAATAAAAATAAAACAAATTATTTTGAATTTATTGATTTCGACAGAATATATGGGACTTTGATCTCTTCAATGGAAAAATTTGCTTAGATTTCGAACAATACTGTATGTGACTTCACCATTGTAGAACTGGCTGAAATGTATTCGGTCAATCCAGTCGCACCGAAAACCTACTTTGAATTCTCATTTCCATCCGGTTCAGTCCAAGTCAGTCCAACACGATCTGGTTTGTATACTAGGCTATAGATATTATATAGTTGCTTATTTTCATTATAGTGTTTTTCATACGAAAATTGAATGATAGCATACACTGCCATGCTATAATCTTCGACTACTCATTTTCATGCGCATAATAAGTACAAAAGTAGTGGAATGATGAAAATATTAGAAATTAATGATAAAAAAATCCTAAATATTGACGACAGTACTTGATGTGAGCTCCAGTATTGTAGTGAGCCGAGCACTGGCTACTAGTATGTGAAGTCCTTGGTTCGAATCCAGGTTTGAACGCGAGACAACACACAGAGCTTGGAGTTCACCTAGCTTTGAATAGGTGCCTGAGGTAAATCTGGAGTAAAACGAGTCGTGGATCCAATCACGCCACACTCATATTCACTTTGATTGTAAATTTGTGAATGAAGCTCTCTACCAGTTTTAATCGATAGTGGTTTTTGTAGGATTACTTTACTTTTACGCAATTTTGAGGTACCGTTAGCTCTGCTCGCTGAGGCGTCAGTTCGTGGTAGCAATTTACCGACCGCGGGTTCGAATCCTGTCGTACGCTAATGGTTGTATTTGCTCGTCTTGTGTTATCTTAAAACGCCGGTGATTAGGCATAATACCAGCGCTACATGAATTAAGGGTCATATCATGCCTTTGTCGGCGATTGGGTATAAGACCAGCGCCTTAAAAATATGAAAAGTGTGGCACCTAATTGGTTAGACGTATCTCCCAACTGCCATGGATAAGTAATCGCTTAAAAAGACTAATCCCCTGAGCTTCGTTATTATCATTAAAAAAAAAAACGTTCATGATGATGCTAGAATATTCAGAATCAACATTTACATTTTTTGATAAAAACATAAACTTGCCATTAGTCGACATTCTGTTTTCTAAAGTAGTTTGCGCAAAAAATTGTGATAGCATAAAAATATTTTTCTTGTCACTTTTGTAATGCGAAATCTGTATACCTTTATAAATACGAGGGGCATTCAAATATAAACGAGACTTTTGTTAAAGAAGAGCTGATAATGAAAGATAGAGGATAGGAGCTTCAGTATGCAGTGGTGGGGATGTAGGACTGTCTAGTCTCTCGTATAGCCATCCGAGTCCTGCCAAGACATAGCATAAGTACTATAGATAGCACGGAAAGAACGTGATTCCCGATACAATTTGTTATATTTCCTCCACTAATTGCGAGAAATAGATAGCAATATCCAATTCCAAGTTGAAAAAATACAAAAAGTACCCCGCTAAGCAACGCTGCTACGATCAGATACGTTTCCTATTCCCACTAGGCAATATACATGTGCTTTGCCAAAGAGACTATTTTAACGAATGGCAATTTATGCAATATTGGTTTTCTTTAAACTTTTTTTTAGTATTTTTTTAGAGTATTAAAATTAGTATTTTTTAGAGTATTAAAATGGTAAGCGATAAGATAGTTAACACAAAATACTACTTTCCATACTATTTGGCCAGTAAAAAGAATATTTCCTTCACTTTTATACAATCCACTAAAGAGAATTTTGTTTGTTGCCAGCAAATGTTCGTTGCGCTTACTGTTTTTTGAAGGGATTATACGCACGCCAACACACTCTCACCTATGAGCTAACACGGATATATAGATTCTCACATGTCATTTGAAAGTATGCTTTTTTCACTTTGGGATATGATAAGGTGAACTTATTTTGTTTTTGGTTCTTCTTAGGTACCAGCTGATGGTAAATCCTTCACAGGCAAACTTGTGAACTGTTTTGGAAGGAGGATAGAACAAACTTGACCAAAAAAACTCGAAAATCTAAGCAATAGGATAGATGCTCAGAATCCTGAAAACCGTATTTAAAACGAAAGACAGATTTTTGGATGAAAAAAGAAATAGCATACTTTTAGATACCCAGCGTCCGCATCGGATTAAAAAAAAATTCCAATATCTCCAGACACTATCCGATATATCCAGACACTGATGATTATCAACAACCAGAAAATGATGATTACTGAGCGTCGTTCATTCGTTAGGTATAAATATACCATGATTCAAAGATAAGAAACACAACGAATAAAGACAGAAAAATAGCTATAAAAACAGTATTTTTCAAACAAATACAATCAAAAACTAGAAATTTACAAAGGATGATCCTATGGAAAAAAGTTAAGATAGTGGTAATGAGACACAAAAAATTACTATGAAGCTATTCACCAAGTAGTACCTTATCAGTAGCAACTAAAATAGGTCCAATAACAGATTTACCATATGAATAGGTCGTGATCTCTTGAAAACCCGTGCGTGTAGATAAGAATACAATTCTAAAAAGAGATGCGATAGAGCCAGATTAGATGAAAGTGTGATCTTACGGGTTCGCACTCAAAATCTAAGAGCTCAAGCTGTCAGACTGCAGACGTATTTATTTTAAATTTTAAATTAGATTAAAAATGGCCATTCGGATGTTTTTTACAAATATATGAGCAATAGTGTGGGAAATTATTCTTGCAAATAATGAGGAAAAAAATATTTTTGGATTCGAGAAGAATAATAAGGATCTTAATATTTGGTAGTACAGTGAGTTTAAAGCTACCTTCATTAAAAAAAACTTACCTCCCACTCACAAAAACATTTGGTTGCACCAACGAACTTTTGAACATTTTCCTATATTTTCCTCTATTTAATGGATCCTCTTAATGCAAAATGTGAACATTTATATTAACAACTAGCGTAGCCACTTTCTTTGCTTTTCAAACTCCTTTGCATTATAAACATTGTAATTCTAGAACACAGATCATAGCTTTGCTCTTTTCTGTCTGACTTTAAGTCAATAAAGTAACTTGGGTCCAAAATGTTCACGTCTTCAACTGTGAAGAGTGGACATCACTTGTCTTAGCATGTAAGATTTCAAAACTAAATGAAGCTTCTTAATCCTGGTGCCAACTATATGACTTTTCGTCGTTCGATCTTTTTTACCAAATTTTTCTTGGCTAATCTAAAACAGTCAGTAATGGCATCAATGCCGAAAATCAAAAATTACATAAATTTTCAATTTTTCCCACCATTCCCAAAACACCCGAATCAAATACCTAAAGCAAATCAGTCTAAGTACGAGTACCCAAATACAATCTTTTTTCAAGTACAATATAATATCAGCAAGTGTTATTTATCCTCAAATATCAAATATTCACAAGTACGCTAGTATTAAATGCTCGCACGTACAAAATACTAGCTAGTACGAAAATACTAGGTACGAAAATACTTCCAAATACGAAAATACCTGCAAGTATGAAAATACTAGGTACGAAAATACTTGCAAGTACGAAATACTCGTGAGTATGAAAGTATGAAATGCGAGTATAAGAGTCAGGATCCAGCTTATTGAAATCCTTCGTGAGTTCGTTGTATAACCTCTTCAATCGTACAAGGAACATATTATTTTTTATCTTAATCGAAGAAGCTGCATTATTACGATCCATTTTTTATGACAAGCATTGTTTTTTCGAAAAGCATGGACTACCATAAGTGTACTAATCTATATTAGTGTTATGCGAACTACACGAAGTAGAATATATTTGGTTCCCGCCAGTAAGCCAATAGTCAGAAAAATAATTGAACTTTACAAAATCGCTCGTTGACAGATGTTTTACACTATTTGTGATTTTGAATCTAATATTCCAGATTGGAACTATAATTGCCCTTGCATTCTGAATAGTTTCAGCGATATTGCTTTCGATTCCACTTTCTATTTAAATCCACGCCAACTTTTGAACATTTGGCAAGTGATTTCAAACAATACCGAGTAAGTGCTTTGTATCATCTTTCCTAGTTTTTACAGTGGTACCAATACCAGTTATGTCTCAGTGGAGTAAACTCTCATTTTACCGACTCTATATTTACATCTCTCAAAAATATAAGCAGCTTTTGAAAATACGCTACACTCTTATTTACCATTTTTCAACTTTCAATCACATATTTAAATCATATATTAACTAACTACACATATGCGTTTTGCATCTATAAACTACCCGTTAACAAGTCAAAATTATAGCTCCATTATTCACAAGATATTTACCGATGTCATCGATTAAATTTCAGAAATGTTAATCATGCTTTGACCAACCGAAGCCGCTCTGTCAATCGCATACAATCATACAAACTTAAGACACAATCTCCATATGATGTGGGAGAGAGTGAATTGATGTGATGACTAATTCAGCATCGATTTAGTATTCAAAAGTTGTACTAAAAAATTTATTCACTTGTTTAAAAACACGAGTTTCCTGTTGTACACAACACACGGATCGCTTGCATATTTCGTGACGTGGAAGTGTGATTGTCACACTTTGACTATAGAAGATTTTTTTTTTTGGGTTGATATATCGAAAATCTGCAGGTTTATTGACCTTAAATGTAAGATGATATTATATGAACGAGAAAGAATCTGTTTAACATATTAGCGGTATGTTACAGGGTCTTGGTAAGATTTTAAATTTTCGTAAGACTAGTTGCGGGCGTGATGACAATGGTCTTAAAGACCGCGAGTTTAATGAAATTAAAATGGTTTAATTCGGCAGTTTGAAGTATCAAAGCTATTTTTTAGATAAAAAGTACAGTTTGTATTGATTTTATTTTAACTTAGCACTTTGCAATGGAGCTAGGCATCTTAGTTCTCGTTTGGCGCCCAGTGTGGGTTTTACTACTCATCGAATTCGTATAATACACAGGTAAAAGCTTACGTTCAAATTCCAAAATAATCGCAAATTTAATTGATATTAGCATTTTTTTGTCTAATGATAAAACATTTAAGTATATCTGCTTCAAATTTACATTAATTTAACAACAATTCAATGAATTTGTGCACTCATTCTATTGCATATACACGTTTTTTAGCAACTAATTTACATCGATTTTATGTCAAGTAAAAATTATTAATTATAGCTATTATTATTATAACACTATGCACATTTATAATATACTTGAAAATTCCAATGAAAGCGATTTTATCATCCATCTGATAAGAATTCAACATGAAAGATACAATCGAATAGTAGATATGCTTTCGTATTGCTATTATATGTCATATAATAGGATGTTGTGTATGACGGTCGATTTAAGTTTGATTTATAATGCTAATAAATTTAATGGAGTAAATTTTTCTCATAACTGGAATCTTTCCACTACAAATATGGAATTGCAAATATACCGCATGCGAGCTCAGAGAATGAAGTGACATACTTACGTACAATAATATTAGATTCAATAGATTTCATAATCATAGCTAATGATATTACTTCACAGGCCGTAGAACTAAATGAAATGTTGCGCTTATCATTTTAAATACATAGTGTGTTTGAATTTACTTAATGAATGGGATTGATAACTGTGACTGACGATACTTTTAATTAGAAACGTATTTAGAGATAATAGCGTAATAATATCTGCTTTGACTGGTGGCCTGTATGTTTTAGTGCATGATGCTTGCTGATTTCAAATTCATTTACGGATGCAACTTGGAAATTTCAAATTTCTCCAGGAAGTCGGAGGAAAAAGTTTTTCTGATAGATTTTTGGAAATTTAGCATTCATTCTTTCGCGTGTTTTCAATAGTTAGTTGTTTTTAGTATTGAAGTATTTGAATTTTAAAGTATTTGTGTTTCTTCCTGACATTTTATGTCATTTATTACCAGAAGCATATTTAACGTGAGGTGAAATCGGACAGCCTAAATTTATTTACTTATTTATTTATTAACCATATTAACATATATTCTCCAAATACAGCGTCAAGAATGAAAATGAAACATAATAATAAAAAAAAAAGAAATATTAGAAAAAATTGGATAATTTAAAACTACAAAAAATGACAAAAAATAAAACTCAGGTTAAATTTCAATTCAAGATATCAACATTTCAATATACTCTGGAATTCTAAAAAAGATTGCGGGAGAGGACCAAGCTTAAGTGCATTATGAATTCCAGGAAGACGCAACAAAGGCGACTGAAAATAGACTTCCGTACGTGCAAACGGAATAGAAAAAACCTCCGGTGATCGACTGAGACGACTAGATTCACCTCTGGTTATCTGGGAACCAAAATCTGACCAAAAAAAAAGCCTTGGCAAAGTTTGAAAAGAAAAACACTCACCGAGGAGCAATCTACGCGAATCCACGTCTGGTTATACAGGGTGTCCCATAACGCAACGTCAAGCCGGAAAGGGGTGATAGGGCAGGTGGTGACAGTAATCAGAAAACTATTTAAAAAAAATTTAGCTGCGTATTTTTTGAGATATTCGCTTTTGAAAAAAAATTGAAAAAATGCGTACCCTGTGACAATCTTTTCACTGCTACATCTACAAAAAATTTTTTTTTTTTAATTTTCTTTTTATAATATAACCCCAGATAAATGCTCTTTAAATTACAGCCAAAAATTAAAAAATTACTGTTTTAGTTTTCAGTGAAATAGCACTTCTTTCACCAAAGATGTACTAAAAAATAACTCTTCACCCAACTTCATCTAACCGTACTGAAAAAAAAATGTACTAAGATATTTTGGCAAGTAGCTTTAAAAGATAGTCTACTAAGTCCCTATTCCAAAATGGTATTACACTTGCTTCTTTATTTCTTAATTAAGGAAAAATAACGTTTTTACCTTGGAGAGAACCAATTCCCAGTTAATTGCTATTAGTTATTTGAAATGATTTTAATGCACTTTATTCTTCTTAAAAACCGCTACCTATAGGTCGATGGAAAAATTAGATGCGTAGTTATGTTATTTTGCTATTTGCGTGGCATTATAGTGGATTACGGTCATTTGATAAGTGTGCATTTTTCTAGCAAATAAGAGAATACTCCCGTAGTTCCGTTTATTGAAAGTGTAAAGTGTGAATTCCATAATGCCGTTTAGATATAGTGCACAGGAATATGCTAATATGCACCTAATTTATGGGGAATGCAGATCCAATGCTTCTGCTTCAGCACGACTTTATCGTGAGAGGTACCCAAATGTTGAACGGTATCCAGATCATCGAGTGTTCATAAACGTGCATCGGGCATTTTCAGAGGGTCGCTTGCCCCATCGAATGGCTTGTGCGGGAAGACCTTGGAATCTCTACGAGGACACTGTATTGGAAGCAGTTGAAGAAGAACCGTCAACCTCGGTGCGTGCCATTCAGATGACTACAGGAGTACCCAAGAGCTCAGTTCAGCGAATTCTAAGGAGAAACCAACTTCATCCATACCATGTACAACGTGTACAAAGTCTCCTTCCGCGAGATTACCCGGAGAGAATTCAGTTTTGTCAAACTATGCTGGAGAAGTATAGAGAAAATCCGCGGTTCTTTGACGAAATTCTTTGGACGGATGAGTCAACATTCACCAAGGATGGCTACATGAATCTCCATAATTTGCACGAGTGGCACGTGGAGAATCCGCATCTAATGCGACAGAACAAATCTCAACACCGATTTAAAATAAACATGTGGACGGGCATTCTTAATGGTTCAGTTGTTGGGCCATTTGAGCTTGCGGGGAATTTGAATGCCGAAGTTTATCTGGATATGTTGGAAAACCAATTATCACAACTATTGGACGACGTACCACTGAGGATTTATGGAAACATGTATTTCCAGCATGATGGCTGCCCAGCACATTATGCTCGAAGTGTACGGGAATTTCTCAACAGTGAGTATCCCGAGAGGTGGATAGGACGGGGTGGAACAATTTCGTGGCCAGCTCGTTCACCCGATTTAAATCCTTTGGATTTCTTTTATTGGGGCGCAATAAAGGAAAAAGTCTATTCCACTGAAATACAAAGCTTAGAAGAGCTACGTACTAAAATTAGAAAAGCGGTCGACGAAATAAACTCAAGAAGTTTTGCCCGCCTAATTTCAAAGTCGTTCTTAAGAAGATGCAGAGCCTGCATTGCCGCTGATGGCAAGCATTTCGAACACCTTTTATAAGTAAAGTAAGTAATTTCTGTTCAATAATTGATTTCTAATTTCAACTTATATCAAATAGTGCGAAAACAAACTTAGGATGTCGGACTGTTAGAAAATTTATATTCATCTCAATTAAGTCATTAAGAAGCAAGTGTAATACCATTTTGGAATTAGGACTTAGTAGACTATCTTTTAAAGCTACTTGCCAAAATATCTTAGTACATTTTTTTTTCAGTACGGTTAGATGAAGTTGGGTGAAGAGTTATTTTTTAGTACATCCTTGGTGAAAGAAGTGCTATTTCACTGAAAACTAAAACAGTAATTTTTTAATTTTTGGCTGTAATTTAAAGAGCATTTATCTGGGGTTATATTATAAAAAGAAAATTAAAAAAAAAAAAATTTTGTAGATGTAGCAGTGAAAAGATTGTCACAGGGTACGCATTTTTTCAATTTTTTTTCAAAAGCGAATATCTCAAAAAATACGCAGCTAACTTTTTTTTAAATAGTTTTCTGATTACTGTCACCACCTGCCCTATCACCCCTTTCCGGCTTGACGTTGCGTTATGGGACACCCTGTATATGAAGAATATGAAGATATGACATATGAAGAATAGAAAGACGAGAGGAGTAGGGGCAATAAGGGGTGCTGAGTTTAAAAAACGTTTTTTAAAAAAAAAAAAAAAAAAAAACTGAAAGCAAGCAGACCAGATTTGGCACGCGTACTCCAGAATAGTTCGTACTAAGGAGATAAATAAATGAATACAGGTGGAAACGTCGGTAACATATACGAAGAACACAAGACAAAGCCAGCAATCATAGCAGCCCTAGACGTCATATTAATTTTGAATTTAGAATCAAACAGCACGCCAAGGTTTTTCAAAGGCTGGACAACTGATAAGAAAGGATCAAAAAAGGAAAAACAAGTGGAGCATTTTTATATAAGAATGACATTTGATCACACTTCAAAATGTTTAGTGGTAAGAAGTTGTTTTGGCACCAGTGATTAAGGACAAACAAATCAGCTTGCAATTGGTAATAATCGTCCACAGACTTAATTGCTCTACATAATTTTAAGTCATCCGCATATAAAAGACAGGAGGAGTTGATAACAGAAGGAAGGCCATTAACAAACAGGATGAAAAGTAAGGGACCTACGATATATCCTTAAGGAACTCCGAATGTGTTATACATAGGACAAGAAATGGAGCCGTTTAAAGTGACTCTGCAAGGGCAACTCTGAAGATACGAGGAAAACCAGGACTGGGAGGGGCTCAAAAATACCAAACTCATTAAGTTTATTAAGTTGGTTCACAGAATCAAAAGCCTTCGAAAAGTCCGTAAAAATTACATGAACTTGACGTTGATAATCGAAGGCAGAAGCGACAAAATTAGTGAACACTATAAGACTGATCGTAGTAGAGCGGGCCTTGACGAAACCATGCTCTTGAGGTGCAACTAAAGGTTGTAAAGGTTGTAGAGACGGATAAACACTATTATAGACAAGGCATTCAAAGAGCTTACCAAAACAGCAGAGGAGGGATATAGGACAGTAATTGGAAATGACAGTTGGATCAGCAGATTAAAAGATTGGGAAAATATTGGCCGATTTCCATAAAGAAGGGAATACACCAGATGCAAATCTCATGTTGAAAAGGATAGCTCAAGGAACACGAGAGAGGATGAAAGAGATTTTAAAAACATATTGGGAATACCTCCATGACCGGAACTAGCATTAGCATTAACAATGCATAAGAATTTCAGCTTCCAAAGGATTGGTACTAAACACGGAAAAGGGTGAAGAGGAACGTGAGAAAACAGAAGTTATAGAGGTATTTAGTGGGTTTTTCTTAAAAGAGGAGGAAAAGAGGGCAGCAAATAAATAGCAAAATGCCTAAGAATTGGAAGCAAAAACATCATCGAAATACAAAGAATCAGGAACTGAGGAATCCGACTTGAAAATGATTTTGGTTGATTAGAACAAATTGAAACCTCGATGCTCGAGAAGTAATCACGCATTGCCTGCTTGAGTACTCTTTTAGCGCTCAGAACGCAAACTACGAAATTCCTGAAAATCAGTGGGTGGACTCGTCTTCTTCAGCTTGACACGAACTATTTTCTTAGCTTTTAGAGCATCAGAGACTTTCAATGTGAACCAAAGAACATCATTAGGTTTCAGAGGACATTTGATGGGAGTAAAGCGAAACATAAGATTAGAACAGAAAGAGTAAGATTTGGAAACTGCACAATCAACATGCAATCTTTTGGTAAATGAATACCAATTCATTTCAGAGGACATTTTCTGAAAATCAGCTTTAAAGAAGTTATAACGCTGAATAGAAGGATATTTAATCCTTGCCTGGAAGTTAAAGTCAACATCAACCAAGAGTGGAAGATGAAGATCAGATTCCATATATGGGAAAGGAGCAGGAGAGACAGAAAGGGAATCTGAACAAATGCTAGAAAGAACTAATTCGAGGAATTTTTTTGGTGGCATTGGGAAGGTTGTTAATTTAAAAACAAGAACAAAGTGAAAGAATGAATTCGCAACAGATGGGTTATTGTAGTATAGTAATATGGTTATTGGAGTCCCCTTCCATAGTAGGCATATTGGAGTCACCAAAAATAAGGAGGGTGTATGAAGGAAACAGAAAGAGAATGAAGCTAGGAAGCTCAGCAAAAAAGCGTTCGTATGTGGCGACAGAAGAATTACAAGGGACAAAAATACAACAGACCAGTCTATCGGCAGTTAGAGAAAGGATAACACGGATAACAATGCATTCAATAGGAGGGGAAGGAACGAAATCAGCACAGAGTACTCCACGAAGAGTGTCATGGATGGCGATTAAAACACCACCGCCATCGGCTTTGCAAGAAGCAATGTGATCATGATCTCTCCGGAGTGACACGGTAGGAATTCTATGTTTCGAATATTGTTGGTAAGCCATGTTTCCATGAAACAAATAACATTATGAGTACCTAAAATACTCGCAAACAGAATTTCATTAAGTTTGGTCCTCAAACAGTGGACATTTTGGTAAAAAATACAGATCGAAGAACATCTACCTGGTTAGTTGTGTAATATTTGTTTGACGCTGCTGTGAAAATTTTTCCGTTGATGGGCGAGGATTTCAGCAAGCCAAAACTCCGGTGCAATTATGACGTCTCAACCAGCAGATACAAAAATTTTGAACAAGGTAATAGCTCTTTCCGGTAAGTTGTCGGGCGTCAGTCTGACGTAAAGTCGAGACGTAATAAATTTCAAAATATCCTTTGCAGTTACTCCGCAACACGCCGGCAATATGTTGGTAAGTTGACCGCCAGACATTCCTCTTCATACTTTTGAAAGTTTCTCGTATGCCTTTATAACTCTAGCGAGAGTCATTTGTTTAGACATTCTCCAATCTCAAAACCCAGAAATTTCATCTACAAAACCCGTAAATCTTATATTCTAATTAGTGTTTTTACTTTGGGTTGCAGATTTGACATGATGTCTAGGTGTCATAGTTTGGTGGCCGATGCGCGATAAAAAAAACTAAATCCACTTAATTTTGAATATCATACCGCTTAGTTTAAGTCAAAACCGCATGGCCACTCGTGGCAAATCTAACAGAAATGGTGACAAAACTGCTTTCTCTTTCTTAGAATCATCCGCATTTCGTTATTAATTTCAAATTCCTAGAATTCAAACTAAACTTACATCAAACAATACCTTAGTCTTACAAGAATTAAATTTCTCGACCAACTTGCAATCACTATTGCTATAACGAGAACCTAAAAAAACAACAACACCAAAACCATCATCTAAAAACCGTGAAGACTCTTCATCAAGAAAAAGGATGTAACGTATGACTAAATTACTAAACAGCGCGATAACATGCGGTTTCTTCATTTTATTTTCGTTTTGATCTAACCGCAAGAATTAGCTACGACCAAGTCGCTTCTCGCGTGGGAAATTCTGTAATCGAGTGAAGTTTCTGTATATCTTTTCTTGTTGCTTCTAATCACATCATGCGGTACAGTAAGATTATGGTACACCCTAGCCGGTTTAATTTGAACCGTCGCAGTACGTTTTTCGTTAGCTTTATGCTCGATTTTCGTCTAAAAGCTATCGAATCATATCACAGGTTAATTTCGATAGTTATGAGAGTTTTTTCTTCTTCAGTTTCTACCACAGTCATCGTGATGTGATGTGAATTAGAGAAGAAATGCGAGAATTAATTGCAATAGGAAGTTGAGTCAGATACCGACGACTTAGATCCGGATGAGAGTAAACTATGAGTGTTCGAGATGGCAATAATTATGCGGGGACCAGTAGACAGTTATTGCCAGGGACTTCCGTTCGCCTAATGATTCGATTCGAAAAATGTCGTTGTTCACATCATTGAGTCCGAACAAACCCACGCATCTAACTCTCCCTATCTTTCACTCTTTCGTCTTCGAAGAGTGTTTGAAGTTTTTGAAAGCCAAAAAAAATAAACCCAAACTCGTTTACCAGCATTTCAACATGACGCAGCAGCGACAAGATGCTAACGAACGTAGATACTCCGATTCGACAAAAGCATAAATTCTTTTCGATATGAATCAGTAGATCATTTACGAGTTGTGGAAAAAAGTACAGGACCAACGACGGAGCTTTTTGGCAAGACCATTAATATCTTTTGATATATGCAGCAAAGATATATTCATAGAATGTCGGATGTGTGCAGGCGAATCAAGTTATTCATATAAGTATGTATGTAAGTTACGCAGGTAGTTGTGTATGTGATACGCCAACAAAAACAACAGAAACCTAAAAACAAAAAAAACCTGAAGCTTTGATGAGAGTTGGAAGATGAAAGATTCAACGGGCTTATAAAGTCGAAAATTCGTAAATTATGTCTTTGACCTCGCTGAAGGTCGACTTTGTTGCATTTTTTCCTGCCATTCAACCCGTCTGACCGTGATGCAGATTGTTATAAGGGAAATTAATGTTGTTTTTTGTGTGACTGTCTGATGAACTCGCTCTGGTGTTGTTAATGCATTTTTGTGTTTCGATGATTGAGCATTGCACAGAGGTGAATCGACAAGTTTAGGTTATTTGATGAATTTCAAAGACGGCTTTTTTTCATAAATATAAAATAATTTACGATTGAGTTTAAGATCTCTGGGCAATTTCGGTGGAGTACAATTTGAAGACAAAAAATTAATGCTTTAAATGAAAATAAATTGAAGATTCCAACTTGTAATCATTTAAAACATGATAAAGCCCTTCTAGTACCACTTTCAAACATCTCAATAATTTTCATTGTAAATATAAAGTGATTTTAGTAATTAGTAATTTATTACGCCTACTTACAAAATAAATAAAAAATAGACTTAGCGAAACATTTGCAGACATTCAATGACAAGTAATTACAGTTACTCCAAGAAAGCAGACGATTTAAATCATTTTGAAGAGCAAGATAATAAGAGGGAGGGGGTCTTGATAACGCCAAAGATTTTCAAGTTATCAGCGTACATTAGACAAGCAGGGGCAATCACACTGGGAAGATCACTGACGAAGAGATTAAAGAACAAAGGTCCAATAACAGAGCCTTGGGGTATACCAAAGGAAGGAAAAAAGGAAAGAACACGGAGTCACGGGGGGAAATGTAGCAAGGTTGATTAAATATAAATGACAATATTTATGAGAGAAGGGTCTCAGATGTGCCATAATGCTCTAATTTACGTAGGACGTGCTCATGGTTACTTGATGGCGGCTATCTAAGCCAGAAACAGCCAAATATGAAAATTCAACTAGATTAGCGACAGTATCACGGCCTAAACCCTGCTGTTGAGTAGCAAAAATGTTGCGAAGAGCGTCACAGACGCGATTAAAAACAAAACGGCTCCCAAGTTTTAGACAAATTTGGAAGGATTAAATGATAGTTAATGACTAAGATAGTTAATAACAGGTTCATGAATAGAAAAAATGCTTTTACATGTAGAAAGTGTGGGACCAGTTTGAAATGAATCGGTAATGTGGTTTTTAAATGGCAGTGAACACGGATTTTTAAAAAGTGATTTTGAGAAAATGATTACTATACTCCGAGCTGTCGGAGCTACAATGATAGAGGAGATGGGATTAAGTATTCAATAACTTTGAGAATTTTACTCTGATTGACTTCACATTTTGGGACTATATTTTTGAGATGTTTAACTATAAGGAAAGACAATTTTTTTTCACAAGTGCTAAGCACCACTCGCTCAAAGCACAAAGATCATAATCATCAAGCGAATCAATAACTCTCAACATCTTAAAGCTATCAGCAAACAGAAGACAGAGAGAATGGATAACGGAAGGGAGATCGTTGATAAATACCAGGAATAACAAAGGACCTAGGATTGAGCCTTGAGGAACCCCAGAGAGAGGACAGTATAGAGAACAAGAACGTGAATTCACAGACAAAACACAGTTACGACCAGAAACATAGGACGAGAACCGGGACAAGAGAAGATCAGATACCCCATAACCTTGGAGCTTGAAAAGAAGGAGCTTGTGGTCAACAGAGTCAAAATCCTTAGCAAGATCAGATTATATCACATCAACTTGCTTCTGCTGATCTAAGGCGGAAGCGACAAAGTTAGTGAAGGCTAAGAGGTTAGATATGGAAGATCTACCTTTCACAATCCCATGCTGATCAGGAGTAAGAAAAAGATGAAATATAGGAAGTAGCCTCTTTCGAATACTTTACTAAAACAAGAAAGAAGTGAAATAGGATGTTAATTGGATACACCGCTTGGATCCTCAGATTTATGTATCGGGGAAATAAGAGCAGACTTCTAGTAGGAAGGAGAGGAGCGCGAGAAGCTAAAATTGAAAATAATAGGCAAAGGAACAGATAGGGACAACGAAAGAGATTTGGTGAAAAGGTTCGAAATGCCGTCAGGACCACAACTGGCATTAACATCAAGACATTTAAGTAAGGACTCAATTTCTAGGGGGTTGATTTTGATACAGGAATACCAAATGAAAATGTGGGAATTAATAATTATTTTCGCAAAAGAAAGAGGAAAAGTAAGCTGCAAAGAGATCATAAATCTCCTGAAGATTAGCGACAATGACACTATTAATGAACATCGAATCGGAGAAACGGTGGGAATTTTTCAAGGAGTGGACATAAGACCAAAAGGGCTTCTGTTGGTTAGAACGAAAAGAGGATTCGATGTTATCGAAATAATCACGCATAGCCTGTTTGACGGCAGTTTAGGCGGCTAATGGAAGCTTTGAGAATTTGAGGTAGTCAATTTAACAATCCGCAGCACGGAACTTAGTACGAGCTGCATATTTTGACCTGAGGGCAATACACACATCATGCTAAACCCAAGGAGCATCATTTGATATGCGACTGGACGGAAAAAAAGGAGTACCAGTTAGTTGAGTTGATATCATTCGCCATCTTAACAAAATCCGCTTTATGGTTATTAAAATGCGAGGGACGAGAAACAGTTTTACTAAGCAAAAGAACATAAATTTCTATAGAAAGTGGAAAATGATGTAGGTCAAGGGAGACGTATGGCATGCCATCGCGTAGACAGTAATGTTGTGTGAGGGAATATTTAAAAGAACAAAGTCAAGAGCTTTATTGTTGATATTAGGAACAGTGATCAATTGAAATAGTGAACATACGGAGTGAAAAGAAATGGTAATTAAGGAAATATTAAAAAAAGGAAGGATGAAAGAAAAGATAGCATTCCACACTATGCCTCAAAAATGAAGCAGAGGAAACGATTGTTGAGAAAACTGGAGAGCTCGAGAAAAAAATTGGTCGTAAACACTAACAGAGGAATTACATGGAACATAAACCGAAGAGACAATCAGAATTTCAGAGGAGAGCAAGGGAGGCACAACAACAATACATTCAACATGAGGAGGAGGATGGAAGTCATGACAGAGTGTTCCTTGGAGAGACTTACGGATGGCAACTAAAACACCACCACCGTATTTTTTCAATGACGCAGTACGGTCACGATCGCAACGAAAAAAGGGAAATAAGAGGGAAGTTCTCGTTATTATAAATATCCCCAGTTAACCAAGTTTCGGTAAGGCAAATGCTTTGATCAAAAGACAAAAAAAAGGGTGAGAGATTAAACATGTTTAGCTTGGTCCTTGAACCACGAACATTCTGATAATGCACGTTAAGTTTGTTGATGCGTCGAGTTTCGAAAATTCCGCGATGCATTCGAGCGAAAGTTTTTCCGAGGTCTCGGAATAAACTACTTAACTAAGGCGCCAGGAGGCCAGCAATTGACTTGGGGAGCCTTTTCCGAGCCAGGAGACAGTGTGATTCAAAACGAAGCGGTGATTTGGTTATCCAGATTGTCCTTTGTCAATTTCGTTCACGTAAATGACGGAGGAACGCGACCCAACCTAGTCGACACATACGATTTAACGTCCTCAGCCGTTGTGCAGTATGCAAGCCGCGATACGATATTTATCGCGTCTGCAGAGAGTATCCTTTTTCACCCTATCGTTGATCTTGGAATGATAGTCTGGGGGTATTTTGTGAGTACAATAGGTCTTTCTGGCTTGAGTGCTTAGAGATACCAGGCATCTCTCCCCGAACCCACACACATCCACTGATTTACTCAGCACATCTAGTACCCATCAACTCTTCGCCCATTCTTGTGTTACGTCATGACGTAACTTAGTTACTATTGATATTCGTTATTTATCAGTATCATTTATTTGCTCACCAAAGAGGTTGTTCCAACTCCCTTATTCCGGTAAAGCTTTCTTCATTAAGTCACATGCGGGCTCATAATTGCTCTTACGAGGGTGGGTCATTAAGTTCGCCGAATGAACAAATAGGTGATTCATGAAATGTAATGAGTTCAGAGACTCGTGGTAAGTTTGACTTCAATCAAACCATTGATTTTTTAGCTATCGTCGGTCAAGCAACTGAAACTGGATGAAAGTGTCAAATATGGAGATAATCGAGTACCACATTAAACAAGGAAATTCGGCTCAAACCATAATGGAAGAGATGACATCCGTTTGCGATGAAACCTCTTGTTTAGGTGAAACCATGCTTTGCAAGTTGCACAGTCTTTTTAAACGAGGAAGGGACTCAGTTGAACACGACCCACGAACACGACGGCCAATCGAAGTGAACACTCCGGAAACTGTCCAAAAAGTGATAATGGAAAATGCTACACTAAAAAAGAAACAGCTCACAGAAATGGTTGGAGTATCAGACACAACAACCATTTTAAATATTCTTCACGATCATCTTGGTATCACTAAGGTTAGCGCAAAGTGTGTGTCGAGAATTTTCAAGGCGCCTCAAAAATAATTGCGTGTGAAGTGCTGTCGCGCGTTTTTGGACCTCTGTAGTGAAGACGAGGATCGAATGTTGAATGGATTCTTTACTGGAGATGAGACGTACGCAGATTCATCATTACGAGCCTAAGTCAAAACAAGACTCTATGCAGTAACCCAAAAAAAAGCACACCACCACCCAAGAAGTTCAAGGTGTCTCATTCTGCTGGAATAGTCAACGCGACCCTTTTTGAGACTAAGAAGGGATCCTCTTGATCGATTTTAAAAACAAAGGCGTCTCCATAACTGAAAAATACTACGCTTCAATTTTCGAGCCCTTGAAAGAAACCATCAAAGACAAAGCGCCTGGTCACAATAGTCGCTTTGCGATGTCTGCCCTTCATAAGGTGGACATCGATATTTTAGATTGTTCACCCTGCAGCCATAGGCGGGCCGTGGCCTAAAATCTGGCAGGGGCCAGGGACTGAAAGGTTCAAGACATGCGGTGATTTTGTTTTTGTTTGTACACGTACTGTTCATACAACTTATATAATTTACTAATACATTATATATTTGTTGATTTATTCTTTGTTATTTGCTAATGCATAATGTATTATCAAATAAATTTATTGTCTGTGAATACGTATGAGCTACTACCACATGCATATAATGTGAATGGTAGGTATGAACTACACATGAATTATCAATGACCGCTAAGAAAGAAAGCTTGTTTAAATTATACGGGAATAGAATGGAAATAATTAGAAATGTAAGAATTTTTTTTTTCGTTTAGAAGCTAAATATATTGCAACTTATACTTGAAGAAGAGGATAGCTTAGTTTCAAAATATCTTTGAAAAAATTGGAATATATTAAGCTTAGAAGGAAGAAATTGATCTCTTGCTTCAAACATTTGTTACCTAGAAAACCTAGAAAAACCGTAAATAATTTGGCAAGATTAAAAGTGCTGTAACTTACTCTTTTCGAGCCATTTGGTTTGCAGGAATATCTTTGTAGCCGTAACTGCGTGTCCGAGACTAGATGAAACAGCAAAACCTTTGAAACTAGTGCTTTTTGCTGTTTTCCGTTTTCGCGATCTTCTGGTAAATGTGAGATTCAGACAGTTCTTATCTGCGAATGATTTAATTTTTCCCCAAACTACATACAAGTCTTCTCGCTCACTTAGTAGTGTTCCATTCACAAGATTTATCCCATTCCGAAGAGTTGCATTTTTAGTTTGGAAATATGTGCTTAACATGTTCGTTATAAAAAGAACATAGTGAAAGATGAAAAGATTTACTACAAATTTAGGATTACTGATTGAATGAAAGATCCTCAATGAATAAACTGAGTCGTTGTATTTTCCCTCATTCATTTCTTCCTCTAAAGCATCTTTCATAGTCCCATAGCTATCGATCACATATTTGCAATTGTGAAATCTCATTGACTAACGAGTTGAGCTTAAACTTCTCATTCCACGCCTTGTGTTTAGACCAACTGCCTCTTCAAGCTGCTTCAACAATTCGTGTTGTGATGGCTTCGAGAAGTGTAGGTAAAGAGATTCGATGGCATTGAAAAAGGATGTACACGTTTCGATTGTGAAAAATGTGTCAATCACAACCAGGATAATTTTATGAGCTAGACAGTGTACAAATGTGGCTGCAGGGTGTTTCATCTTAATTTAGATTTGTACACCACTTTTTTGTCCTGACATGACACTAGCACCATCATAAGACTGTCCAACAACAGGCAATTCGGGAAGTCCGTAGCTGTCTAACAGGCTCAAAATTATATCTGCTAAATACGAGGCATTTCTAGCTCCTGAACAGTCTACAAAGTTTGAGAACCTTTCTTCGACTGCTAGCTCTTTAGCAAATCTGACAACCACGGAGAGTTGTTCCTTCTGTGGACCCTTGTTGCGTCTGCCAAAATGGATATCAATCCGCAATATTTTATTTCAGCTGTATTGTCCTCGCGAACGAATTCAGCAATTATTTTCATCAATTCATTTTGTGTTTTGTCACTACAGTAGTTCGCAACCTTGTGTTTAAAATTATTTTCAAAAGTTGAATCATGCTTCACGAATAATGCACGAAATTCCAAAAAAAAAACCACGGTTATCACTGGCACCACTTTCATCAAGTCCTCCGAAAGCACGTCTTTGGCGACTGAGACACGTCGTAAGGTCGATAACCTTCTCCAAATAATTTCGGTTCATCTTGACAATATTCCAAGACTGTTCAAGCACCATATCACTTACTGTCTTCCAAGTACTATTAGAGTTTTCTCATTGTGCATGAATTTTACTATCCGGATAATTTATCCGGATCGCGAAGTTTGGTCGAGCTGAAATTTTGGTTTTTCTTTGGCGACAATGGAAACTATGGAAAATTTCGCATTGTGATAACTTCACACCGAGTCATCAGATCATCACAAAACTTACAAGACTCATCAATGGGCATAAAAAATAAGTTTCTGTCGTTTTTAAATAATGTCTGGGCAACCTTGTAGCTACCATAAGTACGTAAACACAAATCTTTCATACAGCTGTTAGAATAAATTTGATCAATTTGATACTATATTTATACAGTCAGATCTAAACTTGTAAAATTCCCAATCGCACAAAAACCGCTCCGAATTATTTATATTTTTAGCACCTGGAACTTGCGTCTACGGTATCTCGCGGTCGGATCAAATTCATAGGATATACTGGTCTTGAGTAGATACAGGTCTGACAAAAGTTTAATGAATATGATAAGAACCATGTGGCGGCTGTGTCACTATGAGAAAACGCTCGGTGAAATTGAAGTGCTATGCCTTTTAACTTCCGATGCAATTATTAAATTATAATAAAATTCACACACATTTAACCTGAGTGTAAACCAAGTGGTCATAGATAGCATAAAAGTGGCAGGGGTGCCACTTTTATTCTCCAAATGACTTCTAAAATTGTATTCTAAGATAATCTTAATAAAAAAAGGATGATTGGCGAGGTGCTTTTCGTCTTTTTCTTAACGTTTAACTTGTCGAAATTAAACATTGCCGTCCATTTGTCGAAATAAGTCCCATAACATCGTAATTAATACCGCAAATAAGACAGTCTCTATGTTATAAGTAGTGTGTATGCTTTGGTATAGGCTTACACTACTGCATTACACAACTCTTGCTGTAACCACAAAAACCTATGAGGCGAAAATTTAAGTGTCTGCTGTTGGAAATATTTATTTTTCTGGGAGGGGCCAACCTAGGGTCTGGGGGGGTCCCGGCCCCCCCTGGCCCCCCCTACGGCGCGCCTATGCCTGCAGCCCTGACCTGGCTTCCAGTGATCATTATCTTTTTCCTAAATTGAAAAAGTAACTTCGGGAGAAGTTTTCAAACGAGGAAGAAGTGAAGGTTTCAGTTTCGGCTTGTTACTGTGTCCTGACACCTTTTCTGATAGTAGTATCATATCATATGAACATTTTACTTTTTACTGTCAATGATTTAGTCGTAGGCTTAAAGATTTTTAAACAAAGCAATTCTAAGCATATGTGATTCTACAGTTGAAAATTGAGAGCTCCCAAAATGGCAACCATGGGTAGAAGCTCCGGAAGACGAGGAAATCGAGGCTGAACGAGAGCTTTTCAATGAGATAGAAGAAAATATTCCAGTAGTAAGTACTATTTGTATCTAATGTTTTACAAAATTGTTACGATAAATCACATTCATCTCCGCAAATAGTCGGATTCTTGTTTGCTTTTGCAAAAATAATTCACATTCCCCAGACACAGCATCCCCAATAAAATTCCAAAAAAAAAAATCAAAACGAACATGTATTTTTATGCATCATTCCGTTACGATGCATGCTTAAGAAGACAGCAAATCTTTTTCTATATTTTAAACTATAAAGACAACAATCGCCTCTCCCCACACATGTTATGACACACCCACAGGAAACATAAAATCGAAGTTAATTGTGCGAATCATTGTCAAAAATGTCATGCACAAACTGTACACCGACTCACATAAGCATCAAATTATGTAGTCCATGCGTTTAAATATTTCCGAAAATTCATAACAAAGAGAGAAAAAACGACAAAGAGAAAAAAAAACGACGAGGAGAAAAAAGTATCTAAAATGCATTAACATACAAACCCCCCAAGTCAAAGCATAATGTCGCCAGAATAAAACTTTTGAAGATTTAATATTCTAGACAGATTGAAAAGCCGACAGTGACTGTTGATCTGGTGTTAAAAGTGTTGACTTGCTTACCTAATGATGGTAATGAGCCATTCAGCGATTTCGGTCGTAGAGTGAAATAATGAAGATTTAAAAGCACGGCGAAATGAAGAAATTCGAAGATTTGGATGGTGGTATTGATATGATGTACTTATTCATGAAAAGTGTACATAGGCTGGTGGACTAAGATGAGATAGGGTGAAATATGTTCACACTTGAAATAAGTGGTCGCATAGTTTTCATAAATATTATTCAAGTGCTTAAATTTTTTGTACGTAGGGTGCTATATATAAACCTACTACAATATAATAGAACCTCCGCATGATTTCACAAAACAACCGCACCAAATCTACTCGAAATAACTTGAAACTACATTGATTTAATTAAATCATTCGAAGATTTGAATTAAACAGATTGAGTAAATACATTCATGCCCGGAATGACTTGATGCGAGCCTAATTCGAGGCACGTGAGTATGCATTTTTGTGTCGTCGAGTAGTAAGTAGTCCGTCATCGAGCAGCAACACCCTTTTCTCTAAACATTCTTATCCTTCAATCAAATTTACAGAGCTAAGCATAACCCTTAAAACGATACCGATATGATGTAGTATATATTGCTGGACAGCGAAACGAGAATGATAAAGCGAGGCAGATGAATTGGCAATTCTTGAGAAAGATTTTCAATTGTAATGCAAATATATGCACCGGGCTTTTACACGCCAGAGTGGTGTTGCAGAGTCGAAGGGTTGAAAATATATACGTGGACTTTCAGAGAAACAGGTTTCTTATTTTTCGTGTTTCCCCTTGACACTATAATCTATGATCTGAATTATTTATGTGGTGATTAGTTTTTCAAGGAATAATTTTCGAAAACTTATTGTAGGATTAGAAAATCGAATTCTCTTTTAAATGGGACAAACTGAGATGCAATGAAAGAGAATGATTCGCTTTTATTATTATTTTATTAATGGATGTAATTGTCATTGTAACATTGTAATCAAATTGCAAGATTGTAATCACCAACACTGGATTTATAAGTACTTTTACTTATGGAAAATATTTCGTTACGTCGAGTTGTTCTCATAGGAGCTCTTAAAGGTAAAATATCGAGTGCATCTAAGTTATTATTTATGACATTAAATAAAAGTAAAGCGTCAGTGAAAAGTCTCCTAGCCTCCAGTGTGGTTATTTTCAATGTTTGCATTATTACGGGGAAGTTTCTAATATTTTCAGATGGAACGTGTAGCTTATATACAACCTAGGTAGCGCAAAAAATTATGCTGAACCTTTTCAATGGATGCAATGTGAGCTTTATAATATGGATTCCATATCACTGAAGCATAATTTAGTTTGCTTTTAATGGGCCTTTTCACACTTGTATTCTTGATGCCCGTCTTGATTCTTCCGTCTCTTGCCCAGTAAACCGGTTTGAGGAATGCATCAAGAATACAAGTGTGTAAAGGCCCAATAAGTGAAAAGTATAAGGTTTTCAATGTATTTCTATTTGCAAACTTCTGCGTATTTATAATTAGGAATCCGAGTAATTTGGTCGCCTGTGTTGAAATTTCGTTAATATAATTCGAAAAATTTAAGCTTGTAACAAATCGAACTGTAAAATCTCTTGTAGATTCTACACAATCAAGCGGGAATGTGTTAATAGTATAACAATGGGGAAAAATCTGCTTTGTGCGATTGAATTTTATTTATTGACATTTACTTCTATTCCGTTCTGAATACAATCATCATAGAACCTGTCTAGGTTCGTTTGCAAAACGCATATATCAGACTGTTAAGCTATTGCTTTGAAGATTTTAAGGTCATCTGCAAATACCAAATACTGGACGTTGGAAAATATGTGCGATATATCGTTGAGGAATACCAAAAACAAAAAAGGGACCTAAGTGCGAGCCTTGTGGTACTCCAGACGACGGAAAAATAGAATTTGAATGGTGGTTATTAAGTTTAATAATTAAAGATCGATTACGAATATAATCACTTAGCCAAGACAATAATGTACCACCTACTCCAATGTCTAGTAGTGTTTTTTATCTTAAAGTTCCCAATTGATCTTTTCAAATGCTTTACTTAAGTCGGTATAAATTGAATGGTCTTGATGAGATGACTCGAAGCTTGTAGTTATTAACAGAAGACTAGTTGACAGTAGATCTGTCCTTGGAAAGCCCATACTGATTGGGAATAACAAATGGTTGAGCTCATGTTGAGCTGTACAATTGACATAAACTCTCGCGAAGTTAGAGGCAAACGTACGTCGTCGTTGAGATACATACTTGATGGAAGAGAGTAACCTTTCTTAAGTGAATTTATAAAATTGGAAAAATACTTGGAATTATTTGGAATCTGAGACTCAATTTGACGAAGAAAGTTATGATAATCTATTTTTAATAATACTTTACTTTGGGATCTTAAACGTGGAAAATTGTTGCAATCTTGAAGACTTAGTGATATTTTGTAGCTCAAATGCGCAATTTTTTTCTCAGAAATAATTTTCCGCAAATCAGTTGAAAATCAGGAGCCGCTGGTTCGAATCCAGGTTCGGACGAGAGACCGCGCACCGTGCTATGAGTTCACCTAGCTCTAAATACGAGTTAAATTAGAGGTAAAATGAATCGAGGAACTAATCCCTCCACATTCGTATACGGCTCTGAATGTCTTGCGATCACACACGATGTCTCTTCAACCTGAGAATCCTTAGCGTCCTTAAGGTATTTTTTTATGATGGCTAAATCCATTTCATTTTTATTAAATTCGTCTTGTTGACTATACACATGCAACAGTAATTAACCATTGTTATGCAGAACTCGTTTGTGATGTTGTAGACAAATGAAAATCAAACATATAGTAAGCTTCGTTAAAAATTATTTACTTCAGTGACTGGTTCATTGCAATCATGATTGGTCCGATGTTGAGGGATTGACAAAAAGCTCACCCACCTAACAAGTTTGCTATTGCAAAAATTAAGCCAACTTAAATAGTTTAGTCAATGGTGCCTGCTAAAATTTTCGCGGCAATAAGATTTTGAATTTATGACGTCGGAAGTTTAAGGTAGTCCATTCGTAAAAGATTTATGCGATCCTGATAAGGATGTAGATGAAAAGGGTCATCCCACGGAATACCGCGAAGGCAGGAACGTAAGAACTTCTTTTGGATGAGCTCAATTTGGTCAATGTAAACTTTTTGATATGGCGTCTATACAATACTTGCGTATTCGATAATAGGTCTGACTAAGCTGCAAAAGAGCGTCTTAGAAAAATGTCGTTGAATTTCCTCCTCTGATGAAACCCAAGGCATTGCTGCTAGCTTTAATTGATTCAACAGTGCTCCTAAATCATTTACTTTCGCTGATCTGTTTAAAGTTTTACTCAAAACTGCATATTCATTGACTGCCGGATTGTTTTTGCGAGTATGAGATATAATAGTACACTTATCGGGATTGATAAAGAGATTATTATCGGCACACCAGCTGGATAATATGTCTAGATCCTGCAGCAAATCATTGCAATCGTTAAGGTTTCTCACAACTTTGAAAATTTTAGCGTCATCAGCATAAAGCAAAACAGATGATGACTACAGAATGAAACCTAAATGAGGCAAACAGTAAAGAGCTCAGATGACTACCTTGTGGAACACCCGACGTGGTTTTAATTTTAGATCACAGGCCACCGCGAAAGGATACATGTTGGGTTCGATTTGCCAAGTGAGAGTCAATCCAGTTCAAAAACAATTAAAGGAATTGAAAGGAATGAAGCTAAGCCAAGAGTATAAAGTGATCAAGCGTATCAAAGGTTTCTGTTAAGTCTGTGTAATCACAGTCAGTTTGGATGTCAGCTTCGACTGAGTTGGTTGCTTGATCAGAAAATTCAAGCAAATTGGTTGTAGTTGAACGACCTTTCATAAAACCGTGCTGGTACGGGGTCATAATGGATTTACAATGAAAGGCTACAACGTCGCTGATTATAGCTTCAAAAAAGTATAGTAACGCAGGGAAGTTTTACAATAGGTCGATAGTTGCATGCGTCATTACGATTTCCTTTCTTGAATATAGGAGTGACGGAGGAGTAATTTCACAAATGAGGAAAGTTTAGTCTAGTTTGACTGATACTAACGGTATTTCGACAAAGAAGGAACATGAAACCTCCGGCAGCAAGGGCAGTAGCAAGTTCGTCGGCTATACAATTACCCTGTAAATTCCTATGTCTTCTATGAAAATAAGTAGCAAATGTTTAAATTTCCCAAGTTTAGGAAATTTCGTGAATGGCGACCCTGAAAATCTTTGTAAGCCTGTAACCTCCGATCCAGTTATCGGTCAAGAATGAAATTTACAGGTTGTTTTGATCTTGACATGAAGCAACAAGTGCGTTACTTTTCTGAATTTGAAAATTCTTGCGAGTAGCAGTTCTGGATATCTTTCTAGCCTATGACTTCTGATACAGTCATCAAACTGACACACGACCTGCGACAATAAGGACCAAGTTTAGTCGCAATAACGAACAAATTTGATAGAACAAGCATTCATGCATACTGGCAACTAAGTAATAGCGGTTTTTTGTTTCCAAAAAAAAAAGAGAATTGTTTATGGAACAAAATAAGTTTATTCACTAATGTTTTACCCATTTTTATCAATGACCTTTTGCCACTTTTCGGGTACCATCATAATGTTCGAGTACCATAAGTTCGTATAAATTCTGGTTTTTATCATCGAAAAACAAAACCAAGTGCGATTTGATCATCATCATTATTGAAATTTTTTCCATTCAAGAAGTTTTGCAAAGAACGAAATAAAGAGTAATCTGATGGTGCAAGGTTAGGACTGTATGGTGGATGTGCCAACACATTTCAACCAAGCTTCAATAATTTTTGCCGAGTGGCCAAATTTGTGTTTGGCCTTCCATTGCCATGGTGGTATACCACACCTTAATGATTTGCCAATCGGGGTCACTTTTCTTGAATTGCATTGAGAAATTGTTGAATGAACACATTTGTATTGATTGTTAGGCGTGGTAAAATTTCAAAGTAGACGATTCCTCTGCTATCACCCCAAACGATATAACCTTCTTTCGATGAATATCCGGTTTTGATATTGTTTGAACTGATTAGCCTTGCTTGCACCACAATCTTTTTCGATTGACATTGTTGTAACCGGCCCATTTTTCGTCTCCAATCGCTTCAAATATGAATCATTTTTATTACATTTCATCAACGAATCGTAAATGTTAATGCGTTGTGTTAAATTAATTTCTTTAATATTATGAGGAACCAAATAAACCGAGTTTCTGTACCTAGCACAGATTTTTTAAACGCCCCCATGCTTGTATGTGATACATACAGCTTCTCTGCAACTCCACGTGTTGTGCTATGACGGTTCAAATCGATTAATGCTTTGATTTGTTCCTCATCAACTTCAATTGGACGCTCAGAGCGTTGTTCATCTTTCAGTGAAAAATCTTCCGAACGAAATTTGGCAAACCAATTTTGACACTGGCGTTCTTTTCATCAATTTTCACCATTCACAGCACATAGCTTTTTGTGAGCTTGCTTTCCTTTCCGGTAATAAAAAAGCAGAAAATTACGAAAATGTGCCTGTTGAATTTCCATTTTTCAAAAGCTACGCAACTGAACAGTAAATTATTTGCCACTGTTTGACAGTTGAAGTACCAACTACCAAACAACCATTTGAGTTTGACATTTCGAATACAGTCTGTCAAGAATGAGTTTACACATAGGAAAAAAATTCAATTTTTCATCTTTCTAATTATAAAATACTACTTTTTATTTATGTAAATGAATGTTTTTTTCTTAATTATAGTTATTTACATTATTTCCAACCGATATATACAAAAAAAAAGTACAACTTTAATGCAAAACAAGAACGAAAAGACCAACGAAAACAATTTTTGCAATTCTTGAAGTGTCAAGAAACTCTTTACACAAATTATTATTATATTTAATATTTACATATTTTACAGGATATTTAATATTTATTGTTTGGTATATTTAATGTTTGGTATGGCCACCTTTGGCATCCACCACACATCGCAACAGATTTTTCATTGAATGAACCAACTTTTGCAGGTCATACGTGGTTGGTATTTTTTGCCATTCTTCGAGAATCGCAATTTTTAAGGCAGTTCGGTTTTTGGGTTGCCTTTTAGCGACTTGTTGTTTTAAGTAAGCCCTTAAATTCTCGATGGGATTTAAGTCCGGACTCTTGGCTGGCGTATTCATCACTTTTCCGCAGTTGTATAAGGGCCACATTCACACCATGTTCGCTTTATGTTTGGGATCGTTGTCCTGGTAAAGCTTAAAATTTGGTTTGCTGTTATGCATAAACCCGAATTTCTGCGCACTGCTTGCCAAATATGTTTTAAGGATATACAAATATGGTTGGGCGTCCATGGTTGACTCGATGAATGCCAAGTCTCCTACTCCTCTGCTTGAGAAGCACCCCAAATCATAACGGACAACTTACCAAATTTTACAGCCGGAATGATATTTCGATTTTCCAACGATGTTAAAGGCTTGCGCCACACTCTAGCCGGTCCATCATTATAGTACAACATCATTTTCGTCTCATCGCAGAATATGACGTCGTCCCAGAAGTCAACGGGTTGAAAAAGGTGCATCATAGCGAAAGAAAAACGCTTTTCGATGTTTAGTGCAGAAAACAGTGGTTTCTTTCGTGCAGCTCTTGATGAGAACTTATTTCGTAGGATGGCCTGTCGTACTGTTTCATGAGAAACAGCAGCATCACACTCTTCCTTGAGTTCCCTAGCAAGTGTTCTGGTCGAAATCCAGGGGTTTTTATCAAGCTTCCTTATCATAAGGCGCTCTATACGTTTAGATATTTTTGGTTTTGAGCCACCTCCACACTTTGGCTCCAATCTATTCTCATTTTCAGCACGATTTATAACGTTATAGACTGCCATTCGTGCTACACAAAACATTTCCGACAGTTTTTGTGCACTTTTACCTAATTGGTGATTATAGTATATCATCTGAACTAACTCAAAGGATAATCTTTTGCCTGGCATTTTAAAACACAATATCTCACTTATTTATACGTATTAGCCAAAAATTAATCACACACTAATGATCAAATTTATAGAGCTTTACAATACAGACCAAAAATTATGATAAATTTACCGTATCGTTGCAGTAATGCAAAAAATAAACTTTTGTGTAAAGAGTTTCTTGACACTTCAAGAATTGTAATAATTGTTTTCGTTGTTCTTTTCGTTCTTTTTTTGCATTGAAGTTGTACTTTTTTTGTATATATCGGTTGGAAATAATGCAAATAACGATAATCAAGAAAAAAAAAATTATTTACATAAACAAAAAGTAGTATTTTATAATTAGAAAGATGAAAAATTGCATTTTTTCCCTATGTGTAAACTCATTCTTGACAGACTGTACGTCAAACCATTTATTAGTAAAATCCACATTTACTTAGTTGCCAATCCAATTTCCACTAATTTTCTTCGAAAATCAGTCTTTCTAGCGGTTCTTATGCGCTAGAATAGGAGGAAGTTGTAAATTGTACCTAACATAATGTTTATTTACTAGACTTTTCTATTTTACATTTTCCTTTGTGGAAATGTATCTACTGTCTGTTACGTTAGAGCGTGGTCACTGTTAAATTATAACAACAATAGATTTTTTAAAAATTCGCATATTTATTGTTTAATTGGTAATCAATACTCAATGCAAATACCTTAGTAGCAGGTCCAATCTCCTCCAGAATCAATTATGGCCTGACACCATCGGGGCATGCTTTCCACGAGGTTTTCGGCATATTCTTTTAGAAAAGACCTCCAAATTTTCCGAATTTGTCGAGAAAGTTGATCTAAATTACATGGCCTGCGTTTGCGAAGTTGCATTTTTATTAAAGCCCACACATTTTCTATTGGATTTGCATCCGGTGATTGAGATGGCCAATCAAGGGTGACAACCCCATTTTGCGCTTTCCACTCGCTACACGCTCGACTCCGATGTTTTGGGTCGTTGTCCTCTTGATGGATCCAGCTCTCATTTTTTCTGATGAGCCATTGCTTGGCAGATAGTAACAAAGCCTTTTGATAGATTTTGTTCATTTTTTCGGGATTCAAATTGTCTGTAAATAAGAACAAAGTTCCGAAACCTTGTTTTGAGAAGCACCCCCAAACATGGACCCAGACGGGGTGTTTAGCAGTCCGTTTGAGTAGTCTACTAGTGGAGGTTGTCCAGGCGTGTTTGATGCTCGGAAATGCCAAAAAGGAAGATTCATCAGAAAAGATCACGTTGCTCCAATCGCGGTCCAAGTTTTCCTTCGCCCATACCACACGTTTTTCAACTTGTTTTCCACTTAGCATTGGCTTTTCCAAAGTACTCCGATATTTCACTTTATCTGGAAGCAAGTGCCTACGAATCGTTCCGTATGATATGTCAACACCTTATGCTTTCAATTTTACAGCACCTTCACGAAGAGTCAAAGTTGGTTCCTTCGAAAACACTGCGAGAATCTTTTTTTTCGTCTTTTTTTGTCACTTTGCTTGCACCCTCGCGATTAGGAAAATTATCGACATTACCGACGTTTTTATAGCGATTCACTCACTTGCTTAAACTGCTTCGACTTCCCCATGTATTCCGCAGCAGCTGTTTGCGTTAATTTAGGTCCTTTTTCATGCGAACATAAAAAAATTGCCTCGAAGTGCGACGCGTAAGCAGCACTCATTTCGAAAAACGATTCGAAGAACGATTGAATTCGACTAACAGCTGATTCCTTCCATAAAGCATGGACAACTGAGGTACCCTCTATGTCCGAAAAAGAAATAGATCGCTACGATTTTTTTTCTACATGTAACAGTCACCACGCTCTTACGTAACAGTTATTAGTTGTTTTAATAAGTACTAGTGCAGTTTAGGTGCACTACTCAGGAAAGACTTTTAACGGAGCTTAATATCGTACGCTCACGTCCCCATAGAATTCCTTCAGTATTTTATTAATCACAAATCAACATTGTACGCAATGATGTAGCTAGTGGGATAGAGGTTTAAGTATTGAACACCAAATTAATTATTTTAAAGCATCGGGCTAGGGCATTACGTTAGAGCTAATTTGCAACGGCTTCAAGACAAATAGCATATCAATTATCAAAGTCACTATTACTTTACTCACATCAAAGAGAGTTCCTTCTCCAAAGTCAATTAGAGAAAGCTTTTCTCTCGTAAAATAATAATTGTCTTTGTTATACTTTTTCAATTTCGCCTGTACGTGATCCCGCACAAAATCAAACAAAAAAATACTACAAAAACGTTTTCTTTTTTTTTTATTTCTCGTATTGCCAGACTTCTATCTCTATTCCATTTAAGAACAAATATGTGTTTTGTGTAGCATATACCTTCGTAACGATACGTTCTCCAAAAAAAATATACGTCAACTGCCGCAACTGAACAAAGAATGCATTCAATAGCATTTGCGACGAGCACGTTGTTAGGTTTTAGTTGTGCAGCTAAGAAAAGTCAGCTACGGAAACCCTTCAGGAACCTCCACAGGCAATCTTTCTTTTCTTCTTGGATTAATTTCACGACTTATTTGCTTCCTTTTCCTATGCTCGGATATATTTAGCTCCACCATTGCCGTCGCCTCATCGCCATCACTACCACCACCACCACCGCCACCAGCTCCTCCGCAACAACATTGATCTCATTTCGTGCTCAAGAGGGTATTTTCTGTGCTGCTGCATACAGTTAGACGTGTGCTTTTACAACATAAATATATTTGTAGGAAGTCTATTCGAGGATGATGGTGACGGTATCGCGTATACAACGAAACCTGTTTTTTCGACGACGAGTGGTGTTAGTGTGGTGAAGCAGGCAGGAGCAGCAGGAATCGACGTTATCAAGAACTTGTCTATGGGGTGAAGGAAACCTAAATAGTTTTCGGGCTTATATTGTTATAGCGGTTTTACAATGTCTGGGATGATAGTGGTGTCGTACTTCTATGGCACTTCATAAAAGTTTGTTCAATTTTTAGTAAATATTCTAAATATTCAGAAGAAGGATGACATAGTGTTTTACACATAGAAAATTGCTAATTATTTCTGTGTGGCTCAACAATTCGAAAAGATTATTCATATTTGAGAATTAATTTTAAAAAATTAGCCAAAAAACTCTTTGATTTGATGGAGAATAATTTCAAAATTCAATCATATCCTGGAGACCTGCACATTTTACTACACGTCAGATAATAACACGAAGTTTCGAATTATTTTGCATCAAAATAATAAAAAAAAAAATACGTTCTGGGCCTGTTCAATACCCTTCCATAAAAAACACAACGACAACCCGGCTACCTCAAAAAGCATGTCAGCTAACAATTCATTTAGTTTCTATTTGTTTTCCACTTTATCGCTTCAGATATTACATAAAGAAGGTTTTCCTTGCCACTCCGCTGCAAAAAAAACCTTTTGAACTTGTTGAAGTGTTGTCAATGCAACGCTGTGTGTCAGCAGAAATCACTTTGCATCGCACGACCAACATACTTATCCGATGGATGGATGATATGTATGTTGCTGCTTTTTCTGTGCCCCCGATTCTCCATGAACGGTTGCCATGAACGCGCATTCACAGTGCTTCTTCGTCTTCTCTTGTTCTGGATGGACCACTTGCATACACGGTAAGCTTATGTTATGGAAATTGGCACGTGCACGTCCGTGCCGTGCGGTTATTAATCCGAAATTGAGATGACATGCACTTAATGAGCGTACGCAAGCGCACCGAAAACAGGGGGTTCGCAAGCTCGGACAAGAATAACAGATTCAATACCCTTCCTTTTGAAATCATCCCTCGGCGTCGGCAGATTGTTGTGATGCTGCGTGCAGATAATAATCCAGGCGATAAGAGGGTCGGATCGTCGTTTCGTTCTCAACATTTTGCATTTGTTGCGGCCTAGCCGGAGGACCGGCAGTCCAAACTGGTTTTTGCTTAGCAGAAGGGTCCATAACGAACTGGACTTTGGTCATTGTGATGCTAATTTGCAGAAAGGGTGCATTCGCCAATCTGTTCAGTCAGTGAAAATTTTGATGACGCTTTCACAATTCTGATGTGCAATTAGCAATAGAATGGCTTCTTCAACTGTACTATCACTTCCAAGCCTAACTACAGAAAACCGTTTCCATCAGCTAAGCAAATCCCCAATTTCGTTTAATTAACTACAGACCCAACTCGAGCAAAACTGCAAGAAGCTATCAACAAGAGAATGTATTTACAGCGTTACACTGAAACCACATAACACTCAGTTCAATCTCTCGTTAAGACGTGCATGCATATTATTTATATTTTAGTCCCATCAATCAAAAAGTGGCCAACCTATAAAAAAATCTTGGATGACTTAAATGTCTCGTGATGCGTTATGTAAATTTTCGTAGCAAACAACAGATGATCGTTTCGTTCCAACATACCGAGTCGAAAGTGGTTTTCTCGACCACAAGTTGCCTTCCTTATTCGCTCGAACAAACTCTAAAGTGCTCCTACATATCGGCCACATCTACACTTCAAACAGTTTCTTTGGAAGTCGCGCAGCACATACGATTATTTGGTAAACCAAAAATTATATACTGTTCTTTGAAAAACCTTTTGTAATTTTCGAAAATTATAGGTGAAATCAAACTGACCGCATCATTTTCAAATATGAAGGTTGGCATTCAGCAGCGTATACTTGTGATGTGGCTACAACACATGCATGTCTTACGTGCTTTTGGTCTACAGGGAATTGATGTAATGGCATATGTGAACCACATTTTGCTAACTCCTTTTTAATAGTGCGGATAAGGACACAGAAGGTGATTGATATGAAAATTATTGTGAAAAAGCACATGTGTTATATAGATAAAAACATAAAATTGGCACAATATCACATCAAGGGCGCCTTAGTAGTGAAGATATGACCTAAAACATTTCAGTTTCTAAGCCTGCGTTGAAAGCTTGTAAATTACGTAGGATGCAATGTTGCTGTCATTATGCACCGCTACATCCACTACCAGATGAGATCGTCTGATTTTTTACTGTTTTTTGTTTGTAATTTTCAGGCAAGACAAGATTTAATAAATTTTTGTAATTTTAAGCTAAGAAGACTTACCATACCACAAATAGTAATATTTAAGAAAATTATCCAAAACTTATCAAACATATGTCAGGTGTTTCGTGATGATTATTACCTGAAATGAAAAAAAAAAACAATTCGTTAAAAACTGCCAATATGAATAAACGATACAATCTTAAATTTAAACAAATTTCTGTAAAGATTTTTTTCAAGTTTTAAAGGATACAATCCATGTATCAAAAATGAAGTAGGCTTAAATCTTAATCTTAAATCTGTCACAAAATTATAAATTATGTGGATCAGATTTGGAACACAGAATTAACATTTGAATTGCAATAATTTTTTGGGCTGGAAATTTTGTATCCTACTGTAATGAACTTTTGAAACATTGAACGCATTCACCTCCGCCGATTTTCTTCCTGTGTGAAACGTCAAGGGAGATAAGTAATAAATATAGCTGTGCTAAAGAAATTTCACAACCTTTTCCGTATCTGATATTTTTCCACGACATAAGGACTTACACATCAATAAAATTAACAAAAAAATTCAAATTTATGTGAAGGACCACTCAACGCCCCATATAATTACAATTAAACCTAGACCTGCAATTAATTGCTCGTAAAAGTTCAAGTAAAATTCAGTTATCTAATCAGGATTTGCTGAAAATTAAGGATACATACTTAGACTTGATTCTGCTGGCACTTTTATGAGTAATAAATCGTTGGCCAGTAAATTTAATGGAGTGAAATAATATGAACGTTATTAGAAGTGTGTTTGCTAGTCGGTGGCAGCTAAAGATGTATGTAATGCTGTGATTTTGATGTTATTTTGGAAGGGATGAGAATTGTTGAAAAAAAAAATAATCTCTCTATGTAAAGTTGGTGGTCAAATCAGATCAAAATGTTTATTGCATAAAATGTTTATTGCATAATTCGAAATAAACTTACTGAAACTCATATAATTCAGAAGAACTTGCACGCGGGAGCCGAAGGATCTAGACACGAATTTCAGAAATATTTTAGAAGGTGATGTAAGATCGACTTTGCTAAAAAATATAAAATTACAGAACTACTTATATAATACATTTACATGCGAATTTCGTATGCAAATAAAATCTAATTATTATAAGTCAAGTAAAATATGTGTGAGGGTGGTCATTTTGCCATCTCTTTTATTAAATCATACCAATTCTCTAGAAATTGTATTTTTATTCGAGTGTATCGATTATAGTATCCGTCGTGGGCCTGATTTCATCCTTGAATTTGATATCTAAGTCACTTTTATCGTGTTTGTGTTTCACTTTGTCTGTTATTTTTAACCTTAACTTGTCCTTTCTCTACTTATACTTCACCTATCCTTAACCGACGAACCAAGCTGGATTTTAAACCAGCGTTCCATTTGAATATTTTGGTAAAGTACTTAAAAGAGTGTTTCATAATCGAATGCCTCTTATCCTCGATCGTGTTCTGGGTCCCGAGAAACTTGGCTTTATAAAAGGCATATCTTCCACCTGTAATCTCCCAACCTTCACTAACTTGGTCCTATATGCTTTAGACCAACAGAAGCAAGTGGTATTGGATACACAGATTGTGCAAAGGCTTTCAATACAGTTGACTATAAGCCTCTTTTTGCCAAACTCGAAGGTTATGCGGCATCTGACCTTTTCTTGTCCTATGTTTCTGTGAATTTTTGTAACTCTTCTCCTCTACTGTCCTCTTTCTGGTGTTCCTCAAGGGTCAATACTAAGTCCCTTCTAATTCTTGTTATCTATCAATGATCTTCATTTCATTATCCATTATCGCTATTTCTATTTGCTAATGACTTTAAGATGTTTAGTGCAATTGAATCGCCTGATGATTGTCACCAGTTTACAGAAAAATCTTATCCTTTCGTGAGTGGTGCTCAGTGAACTAACCGTATTTTAATGACATCAAATGTCTTATACTTATAAAAAACACAATGAACTACATTTTGATCCTTTTCCGTTAACCTTCTTTCGATTTAGACGACAAATCAAAGCCTTAATTCTTGAAATTTCACATGATTTTTGATTTTTCCTTAAGGTTTTTTTGTATTATTGTTTATCACTTCGTCTTCTGTAGAGTATTGTTGCATTTTTTGTGTTTATTTTGATTATATTATACTTTATTATTATTGCATGCATTGCAATCTTAATTCACCTTTTTTTACTTTGAAGAATCTAAATTTAAAATTTATTGAACTATTTATTGACTCCTTTCTTATTTTTCTCATTGTTTTTGTTATTGAGCTTGAGCCTTTTGAAATAGAATAAATAAATAAATATGCGTATTATTACAAATGGTTTATCTACTCTGTTGTAATATTGCCTCAAAATTTTAATTTTTTTAGCAATCCATCGTGAGAGCATACATTTAGGCACCTCCTTTATTTCGAGTCGGCAAGTGAAGTTCTTTACTAAATCAAATCACCGGAGGCTCGTTGTTGGTCTTAACATTCATATGTATTCGTGCTAAGGTCATACTTCTTTATTTTCGTGTACTTGTGCATTGCATTCGTAGCTGTAACGATGCATGATGCTGTATTATGTGCATCAGCTAATGACGGGCAAAATGGCTCTTTAAAGTGAGGCTCTCTATCCTGTTCGATATTAATTTATCATATGACTCTTTTCCCGATCGTTGAACAATTGTCAATGTCATCTATTTACATAAAGCTGGTGATTCCATATGCGTCTCAGGTTACTTTCTCATTATCCTGTTTCCCTATTTTAGCAAAATCCTCACAAGAGTGGTTAACGGGAGAGTTTCTTCTTTTGTTCAACCTTCTCTAGCTCTTGTGTATACTCTATGTGTGAAGGATAGGAGATTAATGAAACCGTGCTCGTTAACCTGCTGTCCTTCACACATACAGTCGCATCTGCTCTTGATCATGGAAATCGGATCGATGTATTATATACTGACTTTTCCAAAGTCTGTGATTCCGACTACCATAACCTCCTTCTCAAAAAAAAAAATAAATAATGATGGCAGAGCCGGTTCTCTCCTATTTTTACTTGTTACATTCATGATCGTAGCTGTACTGTAACTATCAATCCCTGTTCTTCAAATCCTTTTTATCCTGTATCGGGAGTTCCACAAGGGTCTATTTTTGGGCCTGTTCTCTTTCTTCTTTTCATTAACGATATCTACTTGCCTCTTTTATGTTGACGATTTTAAAATGTTCAGAGTGATCGAAATATGTATTTCAAAATTTCTTAATAAGGGAGGGCCTTACATCATAGTTTTATAACATCTTTTTTTCCTACCTTTACATTCTTTACTAAACTTTTTATTTATTTTTATCTTTTTTCTTTTCAAATATCAATTCTACTTTTCTTTTTCATATCAATTCTACAATTCTTCTTTCAGACTACCAAAATAAATAAAAATTCTACACTTATTATTTTTATAATTCATATATCTAATTAACTAGGGATTTTGTGGTGAATGTAATTTGATATCTTCCCGGAATCACATATTCAGAAGGGTCTTTTATCAAAATGGCTAAGGAAACCAGCCAATTTTAATTAATTAAGATTATATTTTTTATTGGATATATTATTGCAATTCTAATAGATTAGTTACTGTTATATTTAAGAACTATTTCATAACAAAATTAACATCGAGATTTACACAAACACCAAAATGTTAATGCAAGCTCTCCCCTCTAGATTCACTGACTCTATATCATATGCACTGCAATATTAAGCGCAACAGCACAGCGTACCATAAAAACGACATTAAATTTCCCAGGCTCGCGAACAAATCTTAACATTGGCAACATCAGCCTATCATGTTCACATATCGTAGAACCGTATCAAAATTATCGCATATGCCACATCGACTTCCGAACTAAGATTGAAAAAAAAACCAACTTGCTCATAACATTTTCCCTTGTGAATTGAACAGACTGACAGGCATTTCAGCATAACATCCCATACCCGAATCACTGTCCAATGTTTTCCATAATCCACACGCTCCCTTAGAAACCGACAAACGCATGATGGGGTTGATGTTTGATGGCCGATGATGGGGTGTTGTATTCTAGAAAAATAAGCTTGTCGCTTGCATTTGCGGCAGCGCCTCTTTCAATAAGGGTTCCTGTATAAGGTTAGTCCGACAAAAAACTTAGGGATGCAAAGTGATAGGGTGATTTGGACAGTAATAAAACATTTGTCACATTTTTAGAAAAGTGTCTGACTGTACGAAACCTTTCGACGACAAAAAGTATTGATAGTATGGCAACAGGATTCACCCTTTCATCAAATAGCCAAATGCTTTTAAATGGTCAAGACCGCTGATTTAAATGTGGTGTTGTCAGTTGACATTTGATTGGCTTCATTCAAGTGAAAAAATGTCTAAAAATGGTTCCTTTATAATCTTAATTTAATAACAGTACTCGAAAGAGCATAAACATTTTAGCTAGTAAGAAAATAATTTATAAGTCAGATGACAATATATTTTATCGCAGAGTGTATATACTATTCGAGTTTCAATGACCACGACGGAACATCTGTGCTCACTTTATAAGTAATCTACGTGCATAGAACGATTAATTAGTCAATATATCACTGAATCTTAACATTACCGCCATAATGCAGTAATACAAAGGGTGCATCTAATGTGTTTGTATGCATATCAATGCATGCATAATGCAATACTTTTGCACAAACAATGCAAAAGAAGAATACACATACGGTGCAATCACATTGAACTCTTTCACAAAACGAAATTCTCTTGAGGCTAAATTGTGTATGCTGAAACATATTTCCGGTGGATACTATACAGTTCGGGTAGATAAAGCCTTACGGTGCCGGAAATGACCGCGTGAAATGTTACCTATTTGCATTAGTCTAAGAACTTAAAGTCACGCTATTTAGTTAACTACTAGGTCTCGCGTACACACATACGGTCAGCTACATTTGAATCTTCTGCGGATATGAAATGGTTATTGTGCGTTGTGTCGACAACGAACTTAGTATATTTAACGGAACTGGAAACCTCAGACATAATTTCCTTATCAGTTCACACGAAGATGTTGGAATATTTTATGTTTTTTTCTTGTTTGTTTATGTGATTTTTGTCGTAAGACGATAGTCAATCGGATCGTAGTACTGTTAACTTTGAATGAAAATTAGATAAGATACTTTTAGGAAAAAGTAATAATTGAATTAGAAATAAGGGCATCGATTCTAGCGCATAGGAACTGCTAGAAATACTGATTTTCGATGGAAAGTAGAGGAAATTTGTAGATTTAGAATGCATTTTCGACCACACGTACTCCTTATTACGACCAATTTGTATCGAAAGTCATATTCCACTTTGATCTGATGACCGCAGCGCAAACCATAGAGAAGAAAGTTTTCCAGAGTTACCACTTGTAAGAATTTAAAAATTTAAGAGAGTAAAACACTTGTTAGTTATTTTCATTACAGGAAGTTTATGAAAATTTAACGGCAGCATCTCTCAGCACAAAAATGATAAAAATGTTCAATGCTGACAGCTCTTTTTTAACACTGGAATGAAAAGTCTATCACAACTGCTCCATGTCAAGCATGTAAATTTCGTTTTTATCCGATGACTGCATCGGAAGTTATAGGCATAGAAAAATTTTTGGGGCTGTCATCCGAACAAATGTCAAAACTTGGAAAATTTCAGCATTGGTTACATATTTGCATTATAGCTATTCAAGCCATAAGTTCTGGCGCAAAATTGGAAGCGTTCGCGATACCGTTGTTTATTTCTATTGTTTCTATAGTCGCTATTTTTACCGTTACTTAGAGTCAGCTGATTCAATTTAACGGAGCGGTCCCTGGTCGGTCTCAAAAATTGGCGGTCTAATGAAAGCCGCGTATACCCTTTCCTACAGCCTAACTATCAGAAAATATGACCCTCAAGAGAAAATTGAACCTCGGGATGGTCGCCTTCTGGAGATCAAGAGGACATTTGGTGACAGAGTAGTTGAAAAACCCCTAGCACATCGGAACCGCTAGAAACACTAATGTTCTAAGAACAGTAGAAGACTTGTGCAGATTTTGAGTGTATATTCTATCACTAGCTATTTAAGACCAATACCACTAGCTACTTCTCCTACGTAAGACAAATACACCCTAAGTAATAATAAACCCTAAGCCAATTTAATTTCGATGACTTCATCGAAAGTTACTGCGATAGAAAGGTGTTTGGGGTTGCCATCCGAAAAATTTCCAGACCTTAGAAAATTTTAACATGGTTTTGTTATTATCATTGCAAATGTTTGCAGTGTGAATACTTAATGTAAGCATTTATTGGTACGAAAATAACAAAAACGCCTCATGCTGGCAACCCTTTACTAGCATAGAAGCCAAAATTATGTCACACCTGCTTCACGTTGAAGTCAGCCTACTCTCCGAATTTCGTATTGATTATTGGAATTTATAGGGATACAAAGATATTTAGGGTTACCACCTCTAAATTTTTCCAAATTTCCTAAATCGTAATATTTGTTGTTTATTTTCATTACGAGATCACTACGATTTGAACATTTTATGATGAAATCGCTTACTAATGATATGCGGAAAAAAAATACATAAACAATCATAGCTGGCAGCCCCATCATTTTTTTCCAACTAGATTTCTACTGAATATTGCCTACCATATGAATTTCGTTTTGATTCCATGATTGGGCGCTATAGGGCAAAGAGCTTTATTTTCCTGAGCGAATTTTCAAAATTTAAGACACCAAAATTACTATAGCTGGCAGCTCCAACCTAATTTTTCAACCAAATTTCTATCAAACGTGGCATAGAGATTAGCTACTGTGTGAATTTCGTCAAAATCTGGTGAATGAATCAAAATTTATAGGGCCAAAAGTAGTTATTTTTCTTAGTGATTTTTCAAGATGGCACCATTGGCAAAGAAGCGCTTCTATCAGACCTGACCATACTTAAGGTCAATACATTCTGTAAATTTCAACTGTATCTGATTATCAGTTGATGAGTTCCCGTGAACAGAAATTTTCGATGCTAAAAATATAGGTAAGTTGGAGAAGGGTTACCGCTCTTGTCTGATATGTAATTTCCAACGTTTTACTTTGATTGTGTAGACATTGCATAAGATTTTGTATATGAGTTGCTTTTTGTCTTAAAAACGAAAATCTGTCAGGAGAGTCAATGGTTTGAAAGTTTTGTACTTTCAGCACCTGCCGTAGCTACAGGGTTGCAAGCACGTTCATACAAAACTATAGAAGTATAAAACTTAGTAACATCAATATGTTTTGTAAGTTTTATAATGATTCCATTAATAGCTGTCAAAAGTTATCGTAATTCAAAAAGTTTCAAATTATCCCGATCTCATTTTAGGCACCTAGCGCACACAAAGGGTTAAACATTTCCGAAGCCTTATCAAAACTTAATTAAGAACACGTTCGAAATTCATTTCACAAACTTAGTTTTTTTTTTAAAACTATTTTTTGATAGAATAGTAGGCATATTTAAAATAAACCGGCGCCAAAGGGTTGAAGAAAATTATCATTTTTTGAATGTTTTGTATGTATATATATATATATATATATATATATATATATATATATATATATATATATATATATGTGTAAATTTGCATTTTTGGCCAAATTAATACTAATGTTCGGTAAACTCCTGTGGACAGGGCGCCTAGCTGGTATGAGCGAAGAGGAACCTGCTCGGAAAACCTTTTGCAGCAGATTTGACGGCAGCCGATAGCGAAAGAGACCTTGTTTACGCGGGAGGGATGGCCTTGACCAGAACTCTCGGAGCTTAAGCCGGACTGGGACCGGTGGAAAAATTTTTTGTAGGAGGCCAGGACGGGACGCTGGTTGTGGCCCCAATGATGATGATACAGTTCCAGAGAAGCGCGAAGGGTTGCAAAAAAGGTACAGCCAGGATACCCTCCAGCGTCAGTAATGGTATGATACGGTTTCAGCTACGAAGGTGTTACAGGGCTTCATTTTTGCGAAAAAGGAGTAAATACTGCAGCAAAAAACTATTAGATGGATATCCTTGAATAGTGTGTGAAGCCATTGAAATCTAAGCTGTTCAATAACCGTCACTGAATTTTCCACCAGGATTCTACTCCGGCGCATAAAGCCCACACCACAAAAACATGGTTGGAAAGTAGTTCGAGAATTTATAAGAGCAAGGGAATGCTCTTTTTGAAGGCCTGGTTTGAATTCCCTGATCTATAAAATATGGACATAATTAGAGAACATGATCGAGAAGGAGAACACGATACCCAAACATAGAGAGCCTTAAGCGAACTTTCAAACAAGCAGTTGCTAATTTTCCTTGAAACAGTGCGCACTGCAATAGATGACTAGCCAAACAGATTAAAAAGTTGTGTGGGAGTTAAAGGTGGCCACGTGGAATAAATTTGTGTTTATTGTAGTCCTAGCAGTGTGTTAAAGTAAATTTTATTTTCTTGCCAAAAATTCTCTTTTATCTATATAAAAAAAACGCCCACATCCCCCCAGAACTTATAGTGCGACTAAGTAGATACTTGTCATCCGAAAATAAAATGATTTCATCTGTTGGTACGAAAATAGCAAAAATGCCTGGTGCTGGCTGACAATCCTTTGCTAGTCAAAAGTGTACCCAATCTGCTTCACGTTAAGGCCAAACCACTCTGTAAATTTCGTTTCGATTATTGCTTTTGGAGTTATAGGGGTGCAAGATTGAAAATTACTTTCATCACAAAATTATCACCATGAAAATATGATTGTAGCATATGTCAGTATAACGTATGACAAAAATTGCCATAGCTGGCAACCCTTATCTAATATTTAGACAAAAATCCTACCAAAGACAAGTTAGAATAAGGACCACCAGCTGTGTAAATTTTGTGAAAATGAAGAGTTATAGGACATGAAGCATAGAGTTTTTTGAGCAATTTTTCAATGTGACACCACTACCACAGGGTTGCCAGCATATTCATTAAATGTTACATTACTCAACATTATTCAACACATTCTGTTAATTTTAATTGGATCTGAGAATCGGGCCGTGAGTTCCCGTGAACACAATTTTCAGATGCTAAAAATATAGGTCGATTGGGGGAAAACCTCTCTTGCGCGTTATGGAATTTGAAAAATTTCAATAAAAAAAAAATAAACAATTTTGTACAGGGTTACCAGCACGTTCAAAAATAAACTACATAAGCTTACAGCTTACTAACATCAATGCGATCTGTAAATTTCGTAATTATCTCCGAAATTATAGCAGTTGGAAATTTTACAAATTTTCTTGATTATTTTCAAACACTTAACGCACACATAGGGTTGAAAAATTCCAAAACATTACCATATGCATACTCGAAACATGTAATAATCGGTTTTTTGAAAATTCATTTATTTATAGAATATAAAGATACTTTAATCATCACAAAAATGACCATCGGCACCAAAGGGTTAAATATAAGTAACATTTGGTGAGACCTGGACCTGTTTCACATATACACACACAAGTGTATTCTGAAAATTTCAATTCAATGGAATGACGCGATCGAGGTAACGTTTTGGCAATTTTTAACCTTATGTGTGCGGTAGGTCCCCGCTAGGAATGGTGGAGAATTGGCACCAAAAAATCCATCGTTGCATATTTGCTTGCGGTGGTCATATGAACGAAATCGAATTTGATACTTATGTGCAACATGCGTATTATATCCCAATTATTCTGTGTTTTATTTAAACACAACCTTATTATGTTTTTGATGAAAAACCCTATACTAACTTTCTTCAAGAATAAGTGAAAAATGCGTTGGTCTGATCAAATCTTACAGTTAACATTGGTGACATATGCTATTTTTACTACTATCAGAGTTCTATCATTAAATTCAAATCACATTGTGTCAAAAAAAAAAAAAAATATTTTATTAAAGAGTTATCTCTCAATTTCAAAACTTTTGACCGTCACCTTTCATTCCCCCTCAAAAATAAAAAACATTCAAAACTCAAACGACATGTGATTTGGCATGTTCAAGACATATTACTTCATTAACCGATGGCCAGTGCAAGATATAGCGCTTAAATGCTCACCATCATATTACAGGTGCTAAAATCCCCCATTTATTTCTTAATTTACCCCTTTGTCCATTTGAACTCGATAATTACACTCATAAAACATTACTCAATTTCCTCGACAATCAAACGTTTAATGCTCGTAAATTTTTCATTTGCTCTTGATTGCCCTGCCTTCGCACCAACTCCGACTTCTTTCATTCGTTGCAATGCAAAAACTTAAAGCAAGTTGTCGTTCGAAACACTGATAAGACATTTTGCTTAATTTTTTCAGTATCCTTGCTTTTTTCGTTAAAGTCGAAAAATGAAAGTTTCACGTCTGCTGGGGGATTACGTTGCTCTCATGGACGCGTTCGCGCTGCAGGAATAAGAAATATGAGGTGAGGCAGAGTAGTCTTGCAGGCATATGAAATTGTTTTTTTTTTGCTTTTCGTTGTGATCTAAAGCTGCATCTTGCGTTCCTGACATATGTACACTTTCCGTAGATATGACACAAAATGCATTTTGTCGCGTGTTTACCAATAAACTGCTGGCGTGTATGCACTAGGCAGTACCTGGCCAGCAGAAAGGTAAATACTGTTGAAACATTTATCTTAGCTTGATGGAGTGCTACCGTCAAGCTGGGCATGTACTTTAGTGCCTTGCCTGGCTCTTCAGCCACTTGGTCACCGTGCACAGCAAATGGTCGACCTGTTTCATTACAAATGTACACAAGAGCGGATCATGGTAATGCAATGGCACTGCTGCAATGTCATCACCTGTCCACTGAAACTGTTCATACATCATTCGGTTCTCTATTGAAATGGAATGTTTGATGTGGCACCATTCCACTGATTCGAAATGGACAAGTCGGCAGAGCCTAAAGTGCTGGTGACATTTTATGTGAGTGAATAAGGCGAAGATGACTTCGGACAGCAGGTTCATGTATTTATTCCAATCGATGCACAATGGACAAGTTAGTATCGAGGGGAATGTATGTAGGCAACTTTGTAGTGTTCGGTCTAGTCGGTTGATTGTGCTGGAGCATGGTGCCAAAGGAACAAAAGCCTTCTTAGAGCGCGAAGAATGTCGTTTGAATAAATTAACAGGTAGCAGTATACGACTCGCGTAAAAATGCACCTATTTGAGACTTCTGCATCTATTTCAAAGAAACAAACCAATAAACAGTTATTTCAGTTACTTTTTCAGAATGGAAATTAAAAAATTAGAACAGAGCACCTCATTCAACTATTATGCTTTCGAGATAGTAAACCTTCCTTTTGGAAAAATGGTAACACAAAAAGACGCTTGGAAATGTAACTTTTAAATAATATAAACATTTTTGGCTTCATCTTAGCTGTTGTTTAAAATTTATCTTAAACTTTATCCCACAATATGTACACACCCAACTAAATCCGCCCAATTGCCAGTTAAGGTTCTAATTGATAAAGCGTAAAGATTGGAGAAGCATAGAACTTAATATAGCCGCTATGCCATAGGCGAGGATCCACAAAGCAGTGGTACCAGATATGTTGCTGACTAGATGGGGGCAGACCTAGTGGAAGAAGATGACCATAAATTCAAAATATGGATGGCGAGAAAGGAGATAAATTTACGATTCAACGAGTCGAGTACTCAGTACTGGCGGCCATCACGAATGAGCGAGCAGATCCCAGTTCGTCGATATCCACCATCAACTCCAATGCTATGGAGGTTGACACCTTGGGCACTATACCAGATAATGCTACAAGGAGACGGTGAACCTGTTGCCGGATTCTTTAAGGAGTCAATTTACAATGGTATCCACCCTTAACAGGAATCGTTGAAGAAGCAGAAAGCTCCATTGGCATGAGTAATGCTCACGACTACCAGAGTATAACACGTAAGCGCAGATTCGAAAAGCTTGGTTTCGATCAAAAAAGAGGAGAAACTTCTCAAATCTTCTGATCGGGACATAGGAACTGGACTCCGTAAGAGGAGCAGGCCTAAACAAAGCAAAGAAGGAAGGAAACAGTGGTGGAATACAAAGTAGTGACAGACAGACTTGGCGACAAACCATCTCACCTCGCGGAAGAGAAGAAGCGGCTAAGCTGTTCCACGAAGACAGTGGCAAAAAGCCAGGAACGTTGCATTGGCAAGGATAAGCTACCCCTGAAAAACCTGTCTTCTACAATAAGCTGAATCATTGACCAAGAAGCTAGCAGTGAAAAGGCAGAGGCCCGTAGAAAGCGAAAAGCTAGAAGTACACAGAGAACAAAAAGCCAGAGGTCCAAGAGAGTGAAAAACCTGCGACCAAGAGACTTAAAAACGATACTTATCGAATCAAGAGGTTCCGCAAACTTTTATATCTAAACCAAGATGGCCCACAAAGGCTAATGATGTGGCTAAACAGCACTAATTGACCGTAGTATGCCTTTGGGTCAATTATCGATTGATAAATAGGAGATCGTAGAGTCAGACCTGATCAATCTGATGATTGACCGAATGGAGAAAAAATCCTGAGCTGACCATGCCCTCGTTAGACGGTGTAGGCTGTTTCAGTGGTTTTCGGATCATCAAGACCAAAGATGAGCTCACGTTGCACTGATGTAAAGCAGTAGTTCTAGAGTAACCTTGACTATGGGAAGGAGCTCTCTGTATTAGAAATAGTGGTCAGAAACTACTCAAAGTGAAGGTGGTAATACCACAGGTATTCAAATTAGTGTTGGAAAATGTCGTGATTTTTCAATAACCGGTGAAACCGTGATTGTGATTTTCAAATCACTGTGATTTTAAACAGTGATTTAAAATCACTGCAGTGATTTGGGAAAAAGATATTATAAGCAAAACTTAATTTAAAAGTACAAAATAGAAGGATAACAATAACTCTATTTTGAGCAGTCAAACATAATTAGACTAATAGGTCAATACATCCTCTCAATTTCATATTTTTTCTGATGATCGAGTCATGAGATCTTGCGAACACTATTTTCGGTTGCTCGAAGTAGCTAATGTGGTGAAAGGTTACCGTTCTTGTGAACTGATGAATTTTGTAAATTTTAAACTGACTGTATAGGCAAAGCAGTGGATTTATTTCCAAAAATCGAAGATTTTTCAGGCGAATCGATGATTTGAAGGATATTTTTCTCTTACCTACCATGCATACAGGATACACGTCCTACGTCGAGGCAGATTACCCTTTTGATTTCGAGACCGACTACAGAGAGCTTGAAATGAAGGCATCGGAAGCTGAAGAACTGGTGAACAAGGCGACAGGCGATAAGTCCTCTCTGGATTTCTTGAAAGCGAGAATTAGGATCGAGTTCGGGTTCCGCAGATTAGGGAGCATACAGGCGGTAGCGCAAGAGCAGACGGAGGGCGCGAAGAAGCTTCGAAACAGACTTATCTTAGAAATGGGGCTTTGGTGGACAAGGTTGAGAGCTCCGGCGACGAACTGATGGAGCCTCTGAATTGAGCTCAGATAAAACCTACGTCGCCACAAGTGAGGGTAGCGAATCCGGCGTAAGTGTTCAAATGGGGCTTCAAGTTCAGCAGGTACTCAAGTGGTTCAATCAATGCTTTCATAGAGCGCGTCGAGGAGCTACGCCAAACACGCGGACTGTCTAAACCGCAGCTTTTCACCTCGACTGTGGAACTTTTTGACTCGAAGGCATTGATTTGGTTCCGTGCGAATAGGAACCTAGTGGGGAGCTGGGACGAGCTAGTGGAGAAGCTCAAGGCAGAATTCCTGCCCATCGACTAGGAACGGTAACAAATTCATCAGTTTTAATTTCACATATTTGCCTTTTCCGAATATTTTTTTTCATAGAAATATGGAAACCGAAAGGTTTGAACATATCCATATATTTTAGCTTGTGAAAAAACTACTTCTTATACACATAAATATTTTCTGAAAATTTAAGTTTCATCGAATCACGCACTTCTGAGATAATCTCGATCAAGAAATTGGCCTCGAACACAAGTTCCAAATTCACATGTCAGGAAAAAATCACAGCGATGGAAATCACACCAAGCGATAGCTAACAAAATCTAAACGATCGAAATTGTAACAAAGTCACAGCCAAAAGTCAAGAAATATCAGTAGACAGAATCACAGTTTTCACTGGCTCTGTGACTTTCGATAACAATGATTTTGGTCGCGGTGATTTTTCGTTGTGGTTTCGTTCTTGGTGATTTCCTTTGCTGATATTTAGTTCGCTGTGATTTCATTCACTGTGATTTTGAATATGTAGTCACTGCTGCTCCCAGTGATCTTTGTGACATTTGTTATTTATGTATCGACCCAACACTAATTGGAGCCTGAAAATGCTGCAGAGGCAGAATCCAGATGATCCAATGCAAGATTGCAACACCCTCGACACTAAGAAACCACTGGGGCACAGATCGGGGGGATGAGTTGATGTATATACTTCAAATCAAAAAGAGTCTGATGACTTGCTCTTTCGGCGTTTACCTGAAGAAGCACCATCTAAAATATTCTATCGTCAGCACCCTCAAGACTGGCGAGATTGATAGAGATTTGGATGTGGTTGATCCAAAGAAAATAACTGTCAATCATCAGTAAGTTGATCCGGAAATTAAGAAGAATTTTGCGACTAATTATAAAAATTCTGCAGATTAATCTGCACTAAAGTAGATTCGTTCCTGCCGAACAACTACTGACTTGGTGCGAAGGTAAATTTAACTAGTTCAGAAACCTTTGATTTTTAGACTGGAGTTTAGACTGGAATTGTTTCCTCCCCGCTACTTAAATAAGAACGGTCATATTACTGGGGTATAATATTCACGTTTATTTTATTTCTAACTTCGACACGGATCTTCTAACCATCGTCATATGTGAGGGGGACAAAGAGGAAAACATTCTTTTAGCATTCGCTTACACTAAGACCGGACAGCTCCGCCGGAGGAGGTGACACACTCGCTAGGGAAGAAATTGTGGACAATATGTGTCAATAAGTGAGTCGCTAATAAGTTTTCACATCAGCGAAAGATGTGATTCTCTACTCAGTTTCATTATCAACTATAGTCTAGTCCTAGCAGTTCTCTCAGCGGAAACGTGCTGGAAATAATGAACAATGGGTCCAATGAACAACTGATAGAAAACTGGAGGGTCCTTGTAGTGCGATAATTATCTGATCATGACTATATAAGCTTCACTCTGAATGTTAGTTCAACCTGTAATTCTCGCCTGTTTCGTAGCTCTACGAACACAAACTGAGAGAAATTAACACTGGGTGCTAATAAATGTATAAATTCCCCCTCCAGGTTTGACTTTGATGTTTTGAGGATTGAAACTCAGAAAGATTTTAACCACCCCGGCAGAACAAGGATCTGGATCAATGCAGAGACCAAGTACGGGAACTTTTCAAATTAGCCAAGGTAGCTAGTTGCAGAGAATACTGGGGCGAATACAGCGACGCTTTAAGGTAATACAAATTAGCAATATTGAAAGCTAGGTAGGGCTCCTCGAATTGAGACCAGTTTAGAAACTGCGAGATTTAGAAAACTGCTTGCTAAGTAGCCTGCTACAATCGGATCTCGTTCAGTTTTCTAGATCTACAAGGTGATAGCAAGGCCGATCCTTGTTTGCGGTTTGCTGTCACAGCGCATAGAATTCAACTGTTGGTGGCGGAGCCTTAAACACGACTCCTTCGTCTGCGTTGCTTCACCTTCCCCCGCTTGATCTCCTTATTAGAACCGCTGCTGTAAAAGCTTCTGCCACGCTTCGGAATCAGGCCACTAGGAGCCAAGATCCTTTCAATACAGTGGTACTAGAGAGGGGGTCGCAAACTACACGACTACTTTGTTTCAACTGAAAATATCAAGAGACCGTAGGACCATAAGAATGGAATTGGCTAAAGGGCACAATAGCGTTGAGAATCCATGCAGACGGATCCAAAATAGATACTGGAGTAGATGCTGTAGCAAACTCTGCATAATCACTCTTTCACGAAACCACAAAATACTTAGAGTATGTATCAAATAACAGTCACATTTAGTTCGTGTTTAAATATATAAGCTGGGCAATAAAACTTAGACAAATAACAATCTGATATATGACCCAAAGATATCAATTCTTTCCACTTGAAGTAACTATTCTCATAGCAGAGGAGTTATTTCAGCGAAACTCACAACTCCATTTGGTATTGGACACTTTTCATTTTCACAAATCTTGGAAAAATCTTTTCAGCTGTACAGCAATTATTCCCCCACAAAATAAAACTAAATTATTGGTAAAAAAAATGTCCATTAGTCTCCAAAACACAAATATAACTTCTCTCATTTCCAGTTGCATTTCATCTCCAATCTTACGCAATCCTGGCGGAAAGTGGGTCACGAAAAGTTCAAAAGCCTATGAACATGTACCAAGCCCAACTGCACATAGTTCGACATACATCCAAAGCATACATATAATTCATTTATGATCTGCACTAATGAATGCTGCAACATGTCTCCGAAACTCGTGTTTCAACCATTCAACTAATCGAAAATGCATTTTTCACGATGAAAAGTTTGCAACGCGACCACAGTTAAGTTTCCTTTCCTCAATCAACAACAGGCCCAGTCGAGTGTTACGATCATAGCATTGACTATGACGACGCTAGAGCTGGAAGTGCAATTGCCAGAAGGCGCAATTATGTGTGTTGCATAAACTTGGTGCATTTGCGAGATTTGCGCAACCTTCACGGCCGCTATTGACTCTATGTGATGCATACACTATGCGGATTCCCTTCTAAGTCGTTTTGAGATTTTAAAAGATATTTAGTGAAACTGATTTGGTTTCGTCGTACACGGGAGATCAATAAAGAGACTGAATTTGGAATGTGGGTTGAAGATTTCATATGTTCGATCCCACGTTGGGCGCTTATTTGAAAATCGAACAACGAGCCTTAATTTAGTCAACCCGATGCAGCAAATTGTTGAGTCTTTCATCAAACATGGATACTCAAAGTCTCAGTGCACTGCTAAATACCAAATCGTGGAAAATCTTGCAGAAACTAACTTATGCCATTAGCATCTTTCGTGCGAAACGAAGGTCAAACTATTCGAAAGTGCAATTTTGCCGTTTTCCTTACACGGCGGCATTAGAGTCATCGAATACTATTTTGCTGTTACTAGTCACCGGTTGATATTTAGAAGTGAAACGTGCTGCGATAAAACGAGTAAAGCAACGCAATGCATATGGAATTGTATTCCTACTCTCTCATCGCTCACACTATGCCTTCATACCGAGTGCATAATGCACATATGTGCATTTGATTGCATTGTGCGGTGACGCGGCACAGTAATTGCGACATTTTGCAAGATTGCATCAGAGCTGTGCACGCAGCTTTTAAGTCGTGTTCGCGCTTGGACGTACGCCTGACCGTAACTAATTTACTGTTGGCGTCGACGCATAGAAAATAATGACAAATTGAAAAATTTATTCGAGCCATTATCCGGCAGGTTCACTTCACTGGCAGATTTAGAAAGGATAGTTGCTTCAACGAGTGAATGGACCAACGATATGTGATGCTAGCTGACTGGCCTGAAGGTTTTTTTTTTTAAACGGCCACAGGTGGTGGACAAGCTAAACCCAATGGCAATTGTATGTGACTGGCTACTTGATTGCCGATTTCTGACTGCAATCAACTGCATCGTTTGCGGTTAGAAACACAAGGTTCTTGTACTGTGAAAACCCGTTAGTGCATTGAGAATGCAATGGCCAGTGTGTGTGCATGTGCAATTAATAAATGTTACATGTTTTTCTGCTAACAGTTATTTTCGATTAAAAAGTATTGGTTACAGAATGACCAATGTTGTTTTGCAATTGGTTTTCATGTTCTCGAGTTGTTTTGTAAATGGGACTAGTTTAGGACTTGAACTCAAAATCGTTTCAAATGCCAGGTGTCAGAGCTGTTGACTAGAAATAGTATGTTTATTTGCATGCAAGCATTTTACAAGCGAGGACTATTGATTTCAGGCACTTAAACTTGTTTTCTAGTTTTGTACTTCGCTGCTTGCGTTGCTGAAATCGATCTCGCCAGCAGCTACAAATCCAAAATGTAGCAGGATTGTATGACTGTATGACCAGGAGTAACTAACTACACGTAGTCGAAAACGACTCCAAAGTTCAGGTTTGTGCGGAAGAAATATTTGGAAGAGTGACAAAAGTATTAGCTTTACAGTGTCGTCAGTGCTACATATCCTATAGATTTTCCGTGGTAATTAAAGCATATGTCCTAATGAGATGAAACTGGAGATTTAAGCAACTGATTTTGAAGTGAAATCGAGCTAAACATCTCGCAATCGCGCATCACTACCCCCGAGCCTGGTTAAGACTCTTTCCAAGTGAAGTTATACAGTCTTTTGCCCTGCGTCTTTAAGATGTTCAAGAAAGTTTTGTGAGAAAACTTTTTCCAGTTCTAGAAGATGCAAGAAAAATTCCAGAACATCAATTCGGGTTTCGAAGACATCATAGTACCAACAGATTCATCGAACCACGACAGACATTACAATAGCATTCGAAGATAAGAATTCTTGCTCAACAGTCTTTCCAGACGTAGCTCAAGCCTTCGACAAAATCTGATTTGGGAAAATTGATCTTCAAAATTAAACTGGTGCTTCTAAACGGCTTCCATGAAATGCTCTTTTGCTACCTAACCGACCACATAATCCAGGTTCGATACAAAAGCTATTCAACCGCTTAATATCGTGCGCATGCTGCTGGCGGTCCTCAAGTGTTTTAGGTCCTGTATTTTAAAGAATTTTCACATTTGATCTCCCAATAAGGAACAAAACAACTTTCCGAATGGCGTCGCCATTTGATGCACTGATTCAGATCCAGTTATGGTATTCCAAACCCTCCAAGCCAACAAATCACTTCTTGAAGAATGACTAGCAAAATAGAGAACCAGAATTAACGAAACCGAATGCATCCACGTTACTTCCACATTGCTAAAACTAACGTGTCCTCGCGTACATCTCAACAATGCAACAATATCTCAAAGTGACGAAGTAAAGTATCTCGGATTGGACCTTGACAGGAAGCTCATCTGGAAATGGTGGCACATTGAAGCTAAAAATCAACAATTGAAGCTCAAATTCTTCAATTTCGAATGGATTCTCGATAGCAGATCAAAAGTAGCTCTTGACACTAAAGTGCTCGTCTGCAAACCAGTCTTTCAATTCTCGAGAGCAGCTCGCCCTTCAAACATTTATATCATCCAGAGGACCCAATCGAAAAGATTTAGATCTATTTTCGGAACACTGTGGTAACGCTAGTCTCCAAAAAGATGGACCAAGACGATTGCAGAGGAAATTAAGGATTGCAGTGGAAAATTTATTGCAACCCTTGCACATGATTCCGACAAGCAGGCCAAAAGACTATTAAGGCAGTATTCTGGTCTAGAGACTCGATTTTGAGGTAATTTTACGGACGCAATAAAAAAAATCAGAAACATTTTTGGTATTCATTTTTTGATCAGTTTTTTATTATCATTTTAAAAGTATAAAAATGTATTCAAAAAATAAAAAAAATAAAAAAATTGATGTAGATACAGGCCGGCGAAGTGAAGGCTCAAAAAGAACTTGTATCATGGTTGATATGATTCCAACCTTCCTGGTGGTCTGAAACATACATTTTTGGTGAATTCCGTAATAAGAAGAATGTATCATAGAATCAGTCTGACGTAGGCGATTTGAAAAAACTTTTTTTTTCAGAAAATGGCGTCCGTGTAAAAAAAAGTAGTTTTTTTGCCTCATTTTTTCAACTTAGTCGTATGAGAATTTTTTACAAATAGTAGAAAAAACAGTTTCAAAAATCCCTACGTCAGACCAAATCTAATAGTGTTAAGAGGGTTTGTGCAAAATTTCACGTAAATCGGTCCATTACAACTAGAGATATCATGTATCGAAAAAGGTGGTTTCGAGAAAAACGCGTTTAAAGCTTGGAGTCCCGTTTCGGGCAGTCTGAGTCGTTTAATGGTATGTTATACTTCGATTTTTTTAATCAGAGATCCCCGTCTCATGCAATGTTCCTTTTTCAACTTCAAAAGCGAGATTTTCGGAAGCTCTTTCAGTCATACGAGCAGTTCGAACTTCTTTAGAAGCTTGAGAAGTTCGTAGCTCGGAGAGGTTAATTCGTTGTTGATTGCGTTTGTTGGTTTAGTTGGCGTGTCACAAAAATAGCTGTAACTCTGAAAATAATTCGAATTTCCGAAAATCCTTTTAAAAGCTTATTCTTAAAGGTCTAAACTTTGAAAATATGCAAACAAAAAAAATCATTTGATGAAATTTCTAGACCAGAATATCCCCTTAAGCCATCGTAAATATCAGCGATTGAAAAGAACTGACCCATTAGACCTTCCATCTCTAACGTAGAGCATATGTCTTTGTGTAGTCACTTCCTTTGATTTTCAATCTTTTTCACATTACAAATATTTTAACTCTAGAACACTGATCTCAACTTTGTTCTCTCTTATTTTATGTTATTAACGTAATTTACATCCAAAATACAGATGTCCTCAACTGTGCCGGGTGCACACCATTTGTTCTAGAATGTAAAATTCTCCAACTAAGGCTGCTTGTACGAAGTTAACGGTAAATAAATCTTTTTTTAAAAAAAATGTCGACAGACCTTTTTTCTCACACTACTTATCCAGATTGCCATTTATAAGTCTTATCGATTTTACATACTCCAAACATTCTGCAAACCATCATTAACACCTCATTTACATTATGCTAACATCAGCCAAAAAAAATACCCTCGAATAAAATGCATTTACGAGCATTCCCTCAAGTTTCTTTCGAATGTAATAAAATGTCTAGCACGTAGACAGTGTAGAATGGGTGTGGTGTCCTCGATTTAATGTTTGCGCTTCTCCAAACAAGACAAAGTCCTATGAATTGCCGAAAAATAGTTTTCACTCTCGCCAAACCGATTCGACGCATCGCACCGTCAACGATTTCGTGGAAGAGTACATTATCCTAGAGGTCGAAAGTGTCATCACATGGAACGGGCCATATTTGCAAACATTCATTTCCCAACACAAGTCCCGTACCGTGTTAGCCTGGAGCCAGAAACCAACCAACCAGCCAACCACCCAACATCCATCAAATACAGGAAGCTTTTTTTCGTGACGGGCTTTCCCACAGTATTACGGGTAACAAGACAACAAGCATGCTAACCGTACCGACAAAATACTAGAGGGCAACCATTTCCAAACGTCCTCCCATTCGAAAACTTTCAGTGTCTTAGCATATACGAGGAAATTCCAGCAGGTTTCCAAGTATGATAGAAATTCCAGGAGTGAATCCAGTCAAAACATTGGACGAGACGATGCGTGGGAGGCAGGCAGGGTGCAATGAACGAAAACATTGTGCGCTAATAGTGTTTTTTTTTCTGTATCAGTGCCAAGGGCGCAGGCATTTTCAATCCTGCTTTACTATCGAGAAAGGACGAACAAGGACAATTTCGGAGCCCGAACCCGAAATAGATTCGAATTTCGTTGAACGGTATGTATACAATCTATTCATAGAGCGATTTAGATACAAAGAGCAGTGAACCAGTGCGCAAGGACATGCTTTGAACTTGCGCTCGGATACATCCTGTCTGTATGGATTCGATGATGGTTTTCGGTGAGGATTTAGTAGGGATCTAGCATGTCAGCTGGCACGTACCTTTCCAATTTGTAAGGATTTGTATTGACGTGAGCTCGTCTATCTCGCGCACGTACGTACATAAATCTATATAGAAAGATACGTGCTCGTTGGTATAACGGTTTTACTAACGTATACATGCATACATATTTACCTAAGATCCCCCCAATTCGATAATTAAAACAAACTGCCTAATGCCAAAATAAACATCATGCATGACCATCGTATGTGTGATTTTAAGAAAGCAATAAGGTTCGGGACGATAATATCCGGAAGTTGAAAATTGATTAAAATCTCTTGCAGCGGTTTTCCCGAGGATTGACTTTGCATCGAAATTCCATTAAGTGAAAATTAATTAAATGAAAACGACATGCTGAGTGATCAGATTCTGCAAATAAGCTTCATTGTGTATTTTGCTGGAATAAAGTGGCGAAATGATTGATGTCGATTGAATAAAGTTGTTGTGGGGGCACTTAATCGATTTAGGAAAAACTGATTAGAACACGAAATTGTGAGTTGTAGGGACAAATATTTTTGGAAAAGAAAACGGCAGTTGAGCTTCTGCGAATTCAAGACGTTGTCCAGCTTTGCGAACTCGAAATTTTTGACTGAGCTCTTGTCAAATCGAGAAATGAAATAGAGAACTAAAGAATACGATTGATGTACAGGATTATATATATTTATAGGATATGTGACACCAATGAAATTTATAGCTAAATGTTTTTTCTCCTGGACCAATCATCAATTTCCAATCTGAAAGCAATTTAGCCGCATTCAATTGATGACAAGAAAAAATTCTAATTTCATCACTGAATAGCTATATATTTGAAAAAAAACGAAATATCGCTGATTAGATTAAACATGTATAATTTTATAAAATGTGTATGTGCATTAATTTTAAAAAAACATGAAAATTAAAATGTTAATGCCAATTTTTTTTAAGGGCCGTTGAATTGAAGGTTTTCTGTTAAGGTGCATGCTGAAAGCATCAAAGTCTTCTTTCTTGTGTTTATCAATTTATCCTGTCAATTTCATAATGATCTGATAGCACTGGGCGAAGTTATCGCAATTCGAAATTTAACAAATTATCTTTGCCTACTTTCAGGCACTTAGTGCACGCACGGGGTTAAAAATGCTCAGAGCATTATCATAAGTTAAAAACAACAAAAAACATGATGCGAATTAATTTGTTTTAGCTTATCAATTGCATGTTTTTGTAAATATCAAAACCTTTGCAAGAATAGGAGGCATAAAAAACTGGTGAACATTATTATAATTCATTTTAAAATTTATAAAAAAAAAACGTTCGACCCAATTTTATTTTCTACTTTCCATTTTATGCATGGTTTTTCGAAAAGGTTATAGAAGTCACAGTCGAATCAGAGATAAACTTCAACCAACAGGCAGGTAGAACTTATAAGAGCTAAAACAACTAAGGGCCAAGAATAGATGCTTGCGGAACTTCTGAAGAAGAATAAATGAGGCTGAGACCTTAAAACTTGAGGTATTAATTTATTTATTTATTCAAATATCATCAAAGAGAACAATCCAATTATAATATAAGATAGTACAAAAAAATGAGATAGTAAGCAAAAAATATACAGCTCCTGTTCATTTTTTAAAAAAGCAGGAGTAATAAATAATTGTGCTAAAAGCTGAACATATTGGACATTTGAAAAGTGCAGTGAATTTTGATAAATTTTGTTGGAAAAAACCAAAATGGGAAGGTACAAAGATATTACCAATGAAAAAAAGTCAGGTATAATTGCTCCGTTGAAGATCGGAACACTTTCTTTTCGCGAAATCGCGAGAAGAGACAAAGTATCTCATCAAACTGTGATGATAATATCTAAATCGCTGGAGGAAAATTAAGGACAATCGAGCAATAAGCGTCAAAATTGTCGCGGTCAAAGGAAGACAACGTCTCGAACTGACCGAAGAATTGTCCTTTAGGCTACCGAAAATCGTTCCGCATCTCTTAATACGTTACATCAAGAGTAACAAGGCAAAGGGATGGAAATATCTCCAATGACGCTAAGGAGACGCTTGTACGAAGCCAACCTTAAAGCAAGACAACCAGCAAAAAAACCAAAACTCACCGCAAAAATACGTCAAGCTCGGTTGCAGTGGACAAGAGCTTATCGCCACTATACTGTAGCAGATTTTTTAAAAAAAGAAATTAACATTTTTAAACCGCATTTACCTGTTTAATTATCACTCAAAAACGAAATATTAATAAAACGAATTTTTGTCGAATTTTTTCACATAGTATTTAGTGAAGAATGCAGGCTAGAAGCTGTTACGGAGAGCCACCAATTCGTTCGTAGAAGGCCAGGAGAGCGGTATAACGAAGAATGCGTTGTAAGGACCGTGAAGCATCCTCCATCCATAATGATATGGTCTTGTATCTCCGCCGACGGACCTGGTCCATTGTTTTTTTGTCGACGGGACAATGAACCAGGATGTATACAGAGAGGTCATCGAGGCCATTTTTATACCACATTTTAATTGTTTAAAGTCTTGTGAACTTTCTGACACCTTTATGCAGTATGGTACACCCTGCCACATTGCCCGGTCAATAAAAAACATTTTTAGCGCCCATAATATTCCCGTTTTTCCTTGGCCAGGTAATTTTACTAATTTAAATCCAATTGAAAATGTTTTGAGTGTATTAAAAACAAAAGTTTATTCCCTTCTTAATCGTACACTAACGGTTTGGAAGCAAAATATTGCAGATGTGTGGGAAAATAGCCCCGAAATTAGAAAAATGATAGAGCGATGCTATGTAAGCATGCCAGAACGAATAAGTGCAGTTATTAGTGTTAAGGGTGGTCGTAATGAGTATTAAAATATTTTTAAAATATGTTGTTCAATAATTAATAGTCAATAAAACAATTATCCAGAAACTACACTTCTTTTCCTACATTTATGCTTCCTTCATGTTTTACCAACAAGGAAAAAAACCAATTTCAAGAAAATTTTGAGTGGTCCTAATTCGATGAACAGGGGCTGTAGAGAAAAAAAAACACAATATACACAACGAAGAAGCGACGTTAACAAATCAATAATATGTTTTTTAAAAGACCGAAAAGACATGGATAAATAACCAAACTTATGCTTATCATTGCTCTTCAGTATTCTAGGTATAGGTGAATTAAAATATACAAGAGTACGCGCAAACGGAGCAATGAAAAGTGAATGAGTTCTAACCGGGCGATCAGACACACATAAGAAATGAGACGCGCAAATGTTGGAGGAAAATAAACCATGATAAAGCTGATAAAGAAGACATACATCAAGGAAAACTCTGCGGGTACTCAGCATATGGAGATTTAAGAAAAGCAGACGATCATCATAAGGACTAGAAGCAGCACTAAACTTATACAAAAGGAAGAGAGTACACGAAACGAGGAGACAACACTTGGGAGCAATATTCAACAATGCTACGAACAAGAGAAATAAAAAAAACGAACACAAATGTCGATATCGGTTGCAAAGCGCGAGAAGCGCAGAACGAAACCAGCTACCTTTGAAGACTTACAGATAATAAAAGAATCGCGTAGATAAATTTTAACTTTGGATCAAAAATCACCCCAAGGTCCATATATTGATCTGCATGCTTTAAAACACTATCAGACAAAAAGTAATCGAAGGAAATGGGATTAGGCTTACAGGAAAAAGACATAACGAAACACTTGGAAACATTAAGAGCAAGGGAGTCGCAGAGCACCAATCACTTAAAACAAAAAGATCCGATTGTAAAGTACTACAATCATTTCGGGAAGCGAAAGCACGGAAAATGTTAAGGTCATCAGGATACGAAAGAGAGTCAGACTTAAAGTTAAAAGGAAGGTCATTGATAAAAAACGTGAGAAGAAGGGGACCAAGGATAGAACCTTGAGGGACACCAGAAGTAGGATAGAAAGGGGAGGAAGAACAACCATTAAAGCAAAGGCAGATGCGATAATGGATGTAGGAAGACAGCCAGGATATAAGGGTACAGGAAACACCAAAATTACAAATCTTTCCTAACAGCACTGAGTGGTTTATTCTATCAAATGGTTTCGCCAAATCAGTGTAAATCACATCAACTTGAAGACCGTTGTCCAAAGTACACGCGAAGAAGTTGGCGAATTCCACTAAATTAGTAGTCGTAGAACGTCCTTTAATGAGGCCAAATTGCTCTTTAGGAAATAAGTGACAAAAAGCACTATGAATTCTTTCATGCAACTTAGGAAATCAAAACAGGAGGGATATAGGACGGTAATTGCAACATTATGAATGTCCCCCGATTTTAAAACATTGACCACTTTACACCTGGAAGGAAAAATACCAAAGGACAAACTCAGGTTAAATAAAATAGACAAAGATACACATAAGGAAGATGCAAAAGACTTAGCAAGCACATTAGGAATACTATCAGGGCTGCTGCTCGCTTAGTGATCCAACGCGGATATTAGGATTAGTCGTCACAAAAGCCTCATGAGAAGACAAATTCGCAGCAGAGTTCCCTGAAGCAATGTTGGGAGAGGAAAAGGAAGAAGCAAAGAACTTAGCACAAAAATCACAAATGTCTTGAGGAATAGAAGCGGAAGTTTCCTTCAGAAAAAAAGTGTCAGGAAATCGGTTATTACTTTTAAGAGAACGGACATACGACCGCAAAGGATTCAGGCTCTATAATCCATGCGGCTCAGGAGCAAAAGAGCAATAGACGAGGACTAAAAAACAACCTGCTGTAACTACTTTCTCGAGAATTTTAATACAAGAAGAAAGTAGAGAAATAGGTCGATAATTGGAAATAGATTCGGTAAAATAAGCAAACTTCCAATGGAATGAAAAGGGGCGAGAGGTTGGCAATAATTTACAAAACAGTACACAGGAAACAGGCTAACGAATTCGGAAATCCGTTGGAACCGCTGCCGATATTTGGACTGCAATTTTAAAGGACCAGTTTAAATTGATGAAATAGTAGGTGAGAAAGTAAGGGATGAGATTAAAAATTGATGAGAAAAAATACAGGAAAAGTCATCAGAAAAGATTCCACCAACCCATTGAGGATGAGAAGCAATGCTGCCATTAAATTGATGACTCAATTGAATCTAGAAAACGTTGGGAATTCTTCAGAAGAGTTTTTGATGGTTTAAACAAATGGAAGACTTGACATCAGCAAAAAAAGGGTTACACATGGCTTCTTTAGCAAAGTTTTTGATAGTGGACCGTAGCTTTGAGCATTTTATGCAATCTTCATGAGAACACAAAGGTCTTTTCATTTGGCATGAGCTGAAACCTTTAGTTTTGAATATTTTTATTCACTTTTTTCGGGCAACATCTTTGGTTTTCACATCAATATCTAGATCATCGCGAAGGCGGGCACCATCGTAAGACTTTTCAAGGTAAAATGTCGAGGTGAATCGAAAAATAGGATTTGACAGAAAGTTGTAACAAAACACTTACAAATAAGAACTAGCCATTGGAAAACCCAGTCAAAACTCGCTACTCTTTTGTGTGTAGCTACTCTTTTATGTGCTCTTCGCGGTCTATGTAAATAAGGCTCTATGTTCTAAGTGTAATCTTTGGGTATTTCAAAAACCTGTACTCTCATGCAGGAGAAATTTTTTTCGACATTTAAGGATAAGGTGGATCAATTCAGGATAAAGTGGATCACTTATGCTCAAAAAAATTTAACAATCAATTTTTTCAAATAGTTTTTGCGTACCCAATATTAAACCCTTCCTAAATTCCTATTGGGAGTCCTGTACAAATTCAAATTTCGTACGAAAAGGACTTGGCGCATTATTAATTTGATGCAGCATAATCTTACTGCAAACTGCAAAGGGCTTGTATCGAAACTTGGACAACACTCTCCGCAAAATGAATGAGTGTGTCTTCTTCTTGTATATATTCGAGGGTTGATGAGAGTGCTTGCATCAAAAGTTGCATACATACAATATTTTTAATTCTCATATCTGTCCAACAAACATATATGATTAAATGCCAAGCCACCGATCATTCAAGGGATAAATGAATTACTTATAGAAATCCTAGGGATATTGGACGAAACCAAAAGAAGAGCGTTGGGGAGGTACAAGAAACATATATTGCATCAAGGGGACGTATAAAACGTAACGCTTCCAACATTTATTTATTCCCTGCACGTTCGTGTTGTTAAAGCATTACGTTCAAATATCGACAATTTCGCTCTTGATTTTTTTCTTCCGTGAAGTAGTACCCACTCGTTACTGAAAGTTAGGGGCTTTCATTTATGATTGAATTTCAAACAATTCAAATTCAGTTCAAACGGCAGTTTCCCTCTTGAGAAGTGGCCAAAACGGCAAAGTATTTTCGCTTGCGTGTCAACAAAGTTTTTTCTTCTGACACAAAAGTCTTCTCATGCAGACTTAATTCAGACGAGACTTATTTCAATTAAACTGAAAATAAGTGTTTACGAGAAAAAAAAAACAAGTAGAGTATTTCTTTCATTCACAAGTTAATGAACGTATATTTGTGTTTGTGTGCATACACACTTATATGAGTAGTAATTTAACTGCATCGCGACTCGGTTGCATTTCCTCTGTTACTCGGAAAACTTAGAAGAAAGATGACCACCAGAAAGGTTATGTGCATGTTAACTCGAAAGTACATGGCTCTTGCAAGGTGATAATCATCAGATGCCAGTATCTTTGGCAACTTAACAGAATCCATGAAGTTTTTCTTAGGTTGAATTGAAATGCTGGTTGGTGCGCACAGGGTATGTGAAAGTTGTTTTCCCACGATGTGAATAGCTAGAATCGTAATTGGATTTGATAGAACCGTTTGTTTTTGTGTACTGAAAACAACTTTCCTACAGAAGAGTGGTTCTACGCTTGTATAGCATTTCTGCTTTGTAAATAGTCATTACACTAAAGGGTTGTTTGTTGCTTGAAGTATACTCGAATAGTGTACTTTGTTTGCATTTTAGGCGCAATATATATCACACCGACGAGAGTTTCAATGCAAAAATTTTTTAGCTAGAAACACATTTTAATCTCGCAGGTCAGCTCACACAATTTGAAGCTTTCACTAAAGTTAAGGATGAATCTTTACTAAACTCATCTGTAATGCTGCTGTAAATCAAAAGAAAATTTAAAAAAAAATTGATTTTCTCAATTCAATTCATTCTAAATCGCCAGGAATTGCTTCTGTCGCGAAAATAGAGCTTCACATTTTCAATACCACTACACTTTACAAACAACAAACTCAAAAGCTTTCGAGTGAAATTTCCCAGGAAAATACACAATTTCCGAGCCGAAGCAAAAGATCAAGTCCATTCCAGTACCTTGGGAGGCGGCGGCGGGGTACCAAGATACATGTTCATCTTATTAGAACTAGAACGTGGAAGCGCTTGGCACACAATACGCCCTGTCAAATATGTCAGTAAAAATGACAAAGAGGGATTCGAAAGACGGCGAAGGCAAGGGATGATTGGTGGAAGTGTTTGAAAAACAAGATGGTCGATAAATTTGATGGATTTTATCGCCCATGCTGTTGTTATTGACTTCGGATACTTTCTAATTTGAGTGCGTGTAGAAGAGATTTATGGACGGCTTTTATTAGATAAAAGTGCTGGGTTTGCAGGACATTTTATGGTCGTGAATACACGAGTAGATGAAATCTAGAAATTCTATAATATTCGTAAAATCAGACTCTCCAGAAAGTCCTAAACATGAAGAAACCACGAAAACTCAACATTTCCTCCGAAACAGCTATGCTTCGAAATTTTCCGCTAATAATCATATTTGCTTATAATAAGGACATGGTGCGTAAACTTATCACACCTTTGTCAACAAAACACAATGTACTCTGTCCGCATTTCCTTTTCACGAGCAACGGCAAAAACAGCAACAAATGCCAACGCTGACATGCTTTGCTCGACGTCGACGGCGATTTGGATAGGAAAATATATGCGTGAAGTGACATTAAAGCTATTCATTTTCAGTGAACAGGAAGAAGGGTCGTTTTGGTCGTTGCTGTTTTTGGAAAGCCATTAACCTAAATTTGAGCATAATTTTTATTTGTTTCATGTCTCATGAAATATCCGCTGCCACGTTAAATTCAAACGATTCAGAATTAATCGTGTCAGAGGGTACTAGTCGATTGTCTTTTATAATTAAGTGTGAATAAAATGTAAAAGGACGTATGTTTTAGGTTTGAATGAGTTGAAAATTTAAGAATGTTATGACAAATTGGTGAAGGTTATGGGTGAAGGTTATTTAATATGGACGTGTTCGAGTTTTTTTTTGTAGCTATATGTACGGTTCTATAGAAGTAATCCGTATTTTATGCGTGTAGATTGATCATAGAAAGTTAATTCATAGTTGAGATCTTAGATCCCGTCTTTAGCCATATATCTGATTTTTAGGACGAATGACGGAAAACATACGAAACAGAGTTTTCTCTTCGACTTTATTCTCGATGAACGCAAATATGGTAAATGAAGGGCACAAATTAATTAATTCATCTATGAAAATATTAGAAACTGGAGAAGCAGTTTATTTTCCGCACGTACGAACACAATTGCCAATTTAGAAGAGTAAAGAAAACAGTAGATCTAGAGAGCAAAAATGGATTGAGAGAGAGCTGCCTGTCTCCTCTAAGCACTCCGGCCAGAATGACCCGTTGTACTCATACACCTAGCCTACCAGAGTTTCTTGGAACTATTAATATGGGCTATCCTCTGTATACATGCAACATTCCAGCCAAAGCATTGGTATCTGATACACGCATAAACTGAGCATTCGCTAAAAAAACGTTCCACAGAGTCCGCCTGTTCTAAGCAAGATGGGCAAACATCATCCTATGCCACATCTATGCACTATAAATTAGGTCCCTCGGCTGCCTCCTTCAGACAGACTTTGGACACAAGGCACACAAGGGCCCATTGTGATATATGCGATATGTATCCTCCTAGGTGGTTGTCTCCATTCAGTATGCATAGCATGGCTCCACAATTCTCCCAACAATTGGTGAGGAGGAATTCTTCACTCCCATGGCAAGGTTCTGTGAAGAAAATCTTCGTGCGCATGTCTACATCAGAATATGGCCATCTTTTTTATGGGTATTAATCACCCACTTCCAAAAAATGACATATGCACATGCGGTCAGTATATCTAAGGTGGGTTCTGGCCCGTGCTGTAGAAACGTTGAGCCTTGCCTCGAAATAAAATCAGCAATTTGATTTTCTTTAGCGCCACAGTGTTCCAGAACCCAGAGCAGACCCATCGTTTTAAACCTGGCGACAGAGTTCGATCATGCACTGAAATTCTTGGCCAATTTTCGCAGCAATCAAGAGTCTACGTCATCTGGACTTTTGCGAGAGGTTAAAATCAATCAACCGAAATGGATAGGTTTGTCAAAAAACGGGATCCAAAATGATGAATTTGGCCCGATTGCCACTACCCAGTCGCGGAGCGGTCCACTCAAGCCACTCCTAAAGGTGACCGTCCACAAATCTCGCTTGTGTGAAGTTCTAAAGCTGCTCGTTCCAAAAACGAGTACACTAACCATCGGCCAGTTTGCCATCCTTGTTTGGTACACCTACAAAAATGATGGGAGACGAAGATGCATCTTCTAAGTTTTCCTGCCTAGCCTGCACCTTTTGTCCTTGCCTGAGGGACTAACCTCAGCAGGATCTTTCTCGCTAACTGTGATCTTTTACGCCACCCTGCACTTAGGAATGCGCTCCTCCGCCGCCAGATTGTACATCTATGCTGCCCGGTAGGGAGGTGTCAACCTACTCTTCAGTTTCATCACTTAATCCCAATTCACACTTGGAAGTATCGGTTTCTTATGCAAAGCCCTCTTCTGTCCACTACTGAGAGCTTAACCTGGTTGGCGATGTCCAGTTGGTGTGGCCTTGCTCCCAGGCATCCGTTCGAGAATTTCTACTTTAAACAGACGGCATCACCAGCCAACTGTTCTCTCGTTTCTCCAGGTAGGCTTTGATAATTGTATTGCCTGCTATTCAGTTGAATGGGAAACCTTTGCAATTTTTGTTGAATTGCTTTTCCATTCTCCTTTACTGACAACTTTTCCATTTTTCGCAGGTTCTTCAGAGAGCCTCCAAAAGTTTGCATAGTCTCGAGCACACAGTATTCTTTTCACCTATACTAATAGCGGAAGTCTAGTTTGTACTAATCGGTAGTGTCTTCTTTAGTGCTTTACTCCGCCTGTTTGTGAGGATTTGGGAAAAGGCATATTTCTCCAAGCACGATCCTAGTTGGACTTTCAAGAGGACTGGTGCTATAGATACTCACCTTTCGAAATTTATTTTTACGAGAATCGAATAATAATTGAAATTCACAAAATTTATTGACCTTAAGTAGAATCAGAGAAGTTTTATAAATATACTGTCAGCACTGTCGCCGTCTTGAACATCGCTCCGCGAAATAAAAACTGTTTGCCCCATAGCTTCCAATGCATTCAGCAGATGGCACCACAAGCCAAGTTTGGTACGAATTGGTTGAAAAACAAGACTAGGGTTGTCAGCTAGAGTAATTTTTTGTTTTTTTCTTTATTAACTAATTTATTTAACTAATTTATTTAACTAATTTATTTATTATAATTTGTTAAAACTGCTCGGTATAACCAAAAAATTCGTCTACCGTAGATGTCTTATGGCGATGACAGACCCAGAAGCGGCCGCCATTTTGAATCAAGCCCACCAGACCAGTAGTGATTAAAGCCGTTGCCGAGCGAATACGGAGAAATCCTCTCCGAAAACAAAAAATTATGTCGAAAGAGGTGAAAATTCCACCTAGAACCATGTCCCGCATTATAAAACAAGACCTAAAGCTAGGCGCTTATCGACGAAGTACTGGACATCGCAAATTGCGCCACATTAGAGTGACCAGAGCAAAGAAGTTGTGGCAGCAGCATGCAAAAGATACTTATCGGCATATCCTCTTTGCGAATGAAACAATTTCCACCGTAGAAGAAAAATTCAATAGCCAAAATGATAGTCTACGCACGCAGCTGTCAAAAAGCTTCTGAAAAGGTTGCTAAGGTGGAAAGGGGCCATCACCCGGCGCTGGTCAAGATTTAGTGGGGCGTGCTGCATACAGTGGCGGCTCGTCAGGGTGGGCCCGGCCCGCCTGGCCGAGTTAGAGAGAGAACCGCCGAGTTAAAGTAAAGTAGATATTTCTTGTTGGTATCCGCGTATACCTTATAATAGTGTTTTTGTGTCGAGCCGCCACTGGCTGCATAAGGGGGTCACTAAGCTCCATTTTTGTGAACAAGGCGTTAAAACTTAAGCAGCTAACTATCAAACAGATATTTTGAAAACATGTTTTTCCAATAAACATTGGATATTTCAACAGGACTCAGCACCTGCATACAAAGCGCAAACCACGCAATGTTGGTTCAAGGACAATTTACCCGATTTTATTGCCTTCGAAGATATGCCCTCTGACCTTAACCCATTGGATTACAGACTATAGGAGGTTTTAGAGCAGAGAGCCTGCTCGAAGCCTCATCGAAACATTCAGTCATTGAAGCGTGATTCAGTGGCAGCACTGGCATTGCTACATCTGAAAACAGTGCGTGCGGGGATAGACGAGTGGCCGGATCAATTGAAGAAGTGTGTCAACCAAAGGCACTTCGAATGAATATTATTTTTAAAAAAATAACATATATAATGACTTTTTGTACATTTTTTCTTTTCGAATTTCAAATTAAACACCATTTTACGAGGGAAAAAATTTATGGTTAAACTAGGTATAACATATACTTCAATTTTCAAACTTTTCGAAATTACACAGATGGCAACGCCAAAAATGTTTTCAACCCTGTGGCTTCCTGTGCGGCCATCGCATTAAAATTAAACTATACTTTTGGTCGCAGTGCTTGTAATGTGTTGCCAATATTAAACATTTTCATCACTTATGTTATAGGAGATGATGCCATAAAATTTTCAGACAATTTCTTCAAATGTATGTATGGGAAAACGTGAAGATTATGACAAGAGAACATTTTGGGTTGTCTTGATACCTATTCGCATGAGTGTATACTACACCTCACAATTAAAACGTCTCGCTTTTTCTTAGAGTCATGCTCAGTTTCCCCAAGCCTTTGGTTTGCATATTAACTTTATCTGCAGTGTAGTCCTCTCACTTTCGTTCCTTCATAGATGTTGTGGAATCTGTTCAACGCAGGTTAAATCCGTTACAGTTTTTTAATTCAAACTTTTTGCATATAGCGAAGGTCTGTCCCATATACAAGTGTTCAACTGTTATACAGGAGAACAATGCCGAGATGAGGATAACCGAATTCGGACAAGCTTGACTTAGTTTGTTTATTTTATTTTATTTATTAACCAAACAAGATATAAACAACAAAGAAAATATTTGAATTAAATATGTGTAAACGAAAAATTAAATAAAGTAAATAATTATCAAATAAATCAATAACAATTGACAAATAACAAACAAATAAAACAATGTCAGATAGCTTAAGATAAGGGGTTATGGATGGCTTGGAAAAGGGAGGATTTGAAGGAGAATTTGGAGATCGTTGGGGAATACAGAAAACTTATACTGTTAAATATTCTGCAGCATCTATCTACCACCTCATTAGCTGCGTAAGTAGTGAAATGTGGATATTCCTTAAGTAAACGAGAGGACCTGGTTTTCCTTACAGGGTTATTTAATACCATTTTACCATTCAAGAATTCAACTTTGATAACGCCTCTAATGACGTCGAATGTGAAGCAGGCCGAAATCATCTTTCTTCTGGATGCAAGTGTCAATAAGTTTAGATGACCCAGTCGAAAGTCATAAGGAGGAAGGGTATTAAAATCGTAAGGATTGTCTGGTTCTTTCAATGCGAAAAGTAAGAACTGTTTTTGTATGGACTCGAGCCTGTTATTGTGGGTTTCAAAAGCCGGATTCCAGCATATTCGAGAATGGGGCGTACAAGTGAGATGTATAAGGATCTTGCGACCCACAGGTTACGAAATTCCTTGGAAAAAAGGAAAAATTAAAAAAAAATCTGGTTATTGCAAACCCTGGTTATTGAAAACCCAGTACAACAAGCACCACCTTTTTAAATTCTTAAAATAGGCTTAATTAGTCCTTAATTGCCTCCTAGAACTCGTTTTAGTATTTCCAAGTATATTCAGTACAGTAGAAATAAATAAATCTGTCAATATTACTTATTCAATTCAATTCATCATATTTGACCTGGTTGGTGTTACGGGAGCAATTCAAAAAATGGAAGCCGAAAAATCTGAAACCACTGGAGTAAAATTAAGTGTACGAACTATTTAGCGAAGGAATAATAAGCTAGGAGTTAGATCAACGAAACCTTGTTTTACAATAAGAATGAAAAATCAACGCTCAAAATGGGCGCTATAACACCGCAAATGTACAATTGCGGACTGAAAAAATAAGTAATTATTTGAGATAACATCGCAGTCAGGGCATGGTAACAGTTCTGACCTTGACCCTATCGGGAATATTAGGGATTTTATTAGCCCTTTAAAATCCGTTTTTTTTAAGGTTTAATAGAACGGACTAGACTATATCCGAAAAAATATCAGGAAAATATTTGGAAAAACCTTATAAATCCATTCTTAGAAGACTTTCCGTACATTATTTCTGCTTAAGAAAGGATAACACTGTACTCTTGAGAATATACACTTATTATAATCGAATAAATGCGAGTTTTGTCACTTGCTGTCTAGGTAACTATCTAGGACGTGGTATTCTACTGCAGACGCTTTCTGAATTTAAAGCCTGAGTTAAAGTCAAGTTATTTGTATGTTTCACTTTTTTTTTCTATTTTTTAGTTCTTTTGATTTAGATTTACTTCCGATTATATACCGAACGTTAATATGAGAAATCGATTGTTTTCTGTAATATTTAGGAGCTGTGGTAACTAGATGAAAACCTAGACAGTCAAATTGAGGTATCTTATCCTGTAGTTACCACCGCACATATTTAGCCCAATTGTCTTCAATTCAAATAAGATTTCGTCATATTACTAGCAAACCCTTTAACTTTCAAAGTCGCGCGCTTTCATGCATACTAATTTTAACTGTTCGTTTAATTTTCTCAACTGATTCTCTTAATTTTGCCAACCCTTTTCAACCAACTCCATCCTTTTATCCCCATTAGTCTCCCTCCTCTTTTCCCTTACCTTAAATATCTCCGAAATCAGATTAGTGATTTTCACATTTGTTGTCTTCGCGTCGTTTCGTTTTGTGTTCAATGCTTAGGAAGCACAATGAATGCCCTTTTCATCGAATCAATCAAAAAACCCACAAGAGTTCAAATGCTTTCAATTGAATTAGCAGGGCGGCGATGGCAGTTGTTGCTGTCGCAGCGCATCTTGTCGTACCACAAACGAAATTCAACATTTCCATCATGAATATTATTTTTTTTTTGTTGACGACGGCCATAGCAGAGCGGCAGGATGATGAGAATGATGTGGCACGTGAGGTTCGGAAGCAACAGTCAAATATCTACTTCTAGACTGCAAAAAAACCCGAGTAAGAAGAGAGACACAAAAAAAGGATTTTCAAAAATGTAATTTCATATTTATAGTGTCTGGCTGAGGCAGACATAAAGTTGTCTCGTTTCGTCGGGACGAAATGAGGAGGAGACCTGTAGTTATGGAAGCGAAGGCAACTGTGCAATATTTGCTGCCACTAAACTCAATATCTACAGTTAAGCGGATGTGCAAATGCTTTCTATCATATCTAGAGATTGGTAGCAGAAGCTAGCACACCAAAGCTAACACCAAACTTAGCCAGCTTAACGGAACAGAGCTATTCGAAGGATATGAAATGTGATTGAAAACGATTTCAAGCGTTAAGCGACTTAATAATTTGATTAAAAATCCATTTCGTCTAGTTAGTTTATCATTCGGATGGTAAATATAGGTTCGTTTAGGCGAATAACAAACGAGGAGCTTGCATAAATGTGGAAAAAGAACTATAAATACTAAGTGAACTCTCAAGTTTTAGTTTAATTTTTTTCTCTATAATAAATACTAAAATTAAAGTTTATTTTATATTTTTAAAGACTTCTTGTTTAGTGCATGCTTGTAACGATTCGAATAAAATATTAAACGGTTTGCCTTTTAATCTTTTCAACCAATTTAATAATGCCTGACAGCTAATTAGAAATTATTAGAAGGCACAAATAAATCATTTAAAATTATTATTTATTTAATTTGGCTAAACTACAAATTTAAATTAATCACGGATTCGTAAGGATTCTAGTGAAAAACAACATCTGTGTTATAGATACTAATTAAACTAATAGAAAAGATACACTAATTTTAAGACCATTTTTCAGGATCTGCGGTGGCCTGATTAAATTTAATCACCTCAATGATTTTCTATCTAATTTTGATTAGCAGCCATACAATTTTCTACTTAATGAGAAAATCGCGGAGGTGGAATAACTACCATATTACCGAAAACATCCCTTTGAAGTTTCTTCAAATCAATCTATTGTACATATATCTATAGTCTCACTACTTGATCCACTACATACAGACATGCATACATCCACCACTTTTATGTGTGCTCAATCAATTTATTCAGCCCCTTACGCGCTAAATCGAACGTCATTTTACCATAACGGCATAGAATCCTTGAATATACATACATACATACTATATATCGGATCCTCCCTTGTCAATGCACACCGACTGAATGAATGAATGAATGCTCCATGACAGCAGGGTGCAGTCGAATAACAATCGTTTCAAATATTTACTATGCAATTAGCTCACATGAGTATGAGAGGGTGGAAGAAATTACTATTATTACAGCATTTATGCCAACATACGAATGTCTATCCGCGTCAGCTACAAAGAAGCAGCACCCCTTTTTAAGCTAAGCTTAGCGTCCTTCCGAACGAAACGCTTGAATGATTCTTTGTATATGGACTAGAATGCTTTATCACACAACATTTATTTGAAATGCATGATGATAGTGTGGATCGCTCGATAGTACTACGTATGCAATTACATATGTATATGTATGAGTGATGTGGTGGAGAGGTTTATTTTTGTGACTTATGCAAGGATGAAATATGATGTAAGGATTTCTTCAGTTAGTCGAGGATATATTTTAAATGTATCGATTATACTTTTAGTTTTTTGACAGCTGTTCTCTAAAATTTGGTTAAAAGACTCTAAAAGAACACTTCATTCATTCATTCATTCTTTAAATTCTTTCTGATTTCGAAGGATATATAGAACTGTTTATGCTAAGTAAACTAGGAGTCGATCAGAAACATCTTCCCAGCTCTTTTTACTGAGCTACCTAGGACGAAGAAATGCCCTTTGTCACGCCAGTTTAAGTTCTTTCAAAGAAGCCCGAACCTAGAACGGCAATGTCGTGGTTACTGTAAATGGAATCTTTCACAGTTATGCTTACAAAGAAATATGCACATAAATCGGTCACGTGTCAGGTTGTGCTTACAACCAACTCATCTGTTTCCTCAAAAATTAAAGTCTCTTTGAGAAATAGTAGACTCTTTGCGGTCGCTCTCTCTCTCTCTCTCTAAGGCTCTTTTGCTCTCTCTCCCTCTCTCTCTCTCTCTCTCTCTCTATAAGGCTCTTTGAATCGTAGAATCAACGATAGGCATTAAAACAATGACAACGAAAAAGGAACAATGATTCCTATATTTTCTCATGGAGCGACCTCTCCTTGCGTAGGTCAGGTGCTGAAAATTAGTTATCCGACAACAACAGATTTAAAAAAACAAATGATAGTAAGGAACAGGTATTTTGGACAAAAACGATTGTAGCAAGTACTATAGTGACTAGGACAACCAGACGATAACAAGCTGGATAAATGTTAAATTACAGCCATCCAGATAATCAGAGAGCCCCAATCAGGCGAAAATCAACACAAAGTCTGAAAGAAGCTGACACACACAGGAACTATTTACCAGTCAACAATGAATACCACAAGCTCAACTAATATACAACCCAAAAGCTGCTCTTTACAGTCAATGTCGTCTAATACCAAATGAGAGCTCTATCACTGGTAAACCTATCATTAGCAGGCCGACCAGTACTTTACGTCTTAGTTGAAGACCCGCCCGAGGCAACTAGTTTAACGTTCACTGTAAGCTAGCTACTAAACTAGATTTCAAGATAGCATTCCTTAGAACATTCTTGAATTCACAAAATTGCTCTCCATTGTACATTCTAGGAAAGCGCAATACAGGTGAGTAAAAGTAAACTTCCATACTCGCAAAAATAATAAAGAATACCTCTGATGATAGACTGGGACGACTGGATTCACGTTTGGTTACCTGGGAATCAAGTTCTGGCCAAAAAATGCCTTGAAAAAATCTCTACTCATCGAGGAACACACGACGTGCTCCCAAAGAACAAACAAACAAAATGAAAAGCAAAGAACGTAGGATAGATCCTTGAGGAACATCATATATAGAATAGAAAGGAGGCTAATTGGAACCGTTAAGGAACGGCTATGAATGTAGAAAGAAAATCAATAATAAAGGCGTTCTTTCGGATCCTTAAGCTTGATCGAATCGAATGCTTAGGCATTGAAATTAGTCAACATCATAAGGTTGGCCGTTGACGAGCGATACTCGATGAAACACTGCTGGATGGGATACACTCTATTATAAATAATTTAGTGAAACAGCATAGGAGGGATTTAGGACAATAGTTCGAAATGGTGAATGTAGCATCAGATTTAAAAATTCATAAGATCTTGACGACTTTCCATGTTAAAGGAATTGCATCATACGCAAGGCTAATGTTCAAAAGAATATCTACAGGAACGCAGCGCGAAGATGAAACATATGAGAACGATATTGGGAATACCAAAAGGATCGGAGCTAGTAGTAGAGTGTGAATGTTTCGACTTCCAAAGGATTAGTAGTGAACAAGGATTTACTCTATCTTAAGGTACGGGAAAAATCATAAGATATCGAGGAGTTTGGTGCCTTTAATCAAATGAACCTCAAATAATCTGAGGGATTGCAACAATTGCGCCATAAACATATATTATAAATCAGGAGAGCTTTTTCTTTTGCTTTTAGAGCACCAACATTTTTTTAAATCATCCATGGAATAACATTGGGTTCAAGAGGGCATTCTATAGGAGTAAAGCGAAAAATTAGATTAGAAAAGAAAGAATAAAACTGAAAAATAAAACCAACTTTATAGCAACGTAGAGCGACTTCCTTCTAAGACACTCGTAGGATCCAACGGTTCAAAGACAAAAAGTCGCCAGGAGCCAGTGGATTCCTTATTATGCTGATTCAACATATATAAATCTGGTGATCTAAATTTTGACTCTTTGGGTATAATCCATACCATACAAAAAGAAGAAAAAATTGGAGACACTACTGATACTGAGAAAAGCCACAAGAACATGTTGTCCATTTCCATTTGATATCTCCTTCCTACGTCCAAAGCAAACTTGTTATAGAAAAATGTTGCGTTTAAATGAACAGTCTACAAAAAGTTTCACTAATCAGGTTCAATATACTGCAAGGGGCAAAACACTGGAAACTCTACGAAAACATGCGTCTATATAACTTACTCCTCCCCGAAGAGGGAAAATATCACTGTTTCAGCATTATGTCTAACAACATATCCACATCGGGATATTAATAAATACTTTGACGAAGGGTCATGTAAACAACGAGCTTTATGCAGCACTTAAATACAAGGAAAGGATCCAATGTGCTTGGACTTTGGTTAGGATAGTTTGGGGACCAGCGACTCCACATTCTTGACATTGATGCAGGAGGGATCCTGCTGCTTATTTGCTCTGCAAAGTTGTAGTTAGGAACTCTGGGGAGTAACGACCGTACATGAACTTAAAACTGCAGTTGTTCCCTCGGTACTCATTGGGGAGTAGCAACCCCAAATCTACTAAGCTGGTGCAAGGAAATGTCCCGCTACGCTAGTTCACAATAAAGGAACTTTAAGGACTAACATCTTCACATCTTCCTTAGTGGTGGTACAGGGCGGGGTTGTCGTATTGGGTTTGAGGGATACTAGAAGTAGTCACCTGCTGTGTAATAACTCACCTGCTTGAGGGATGGCCAAAAGACGACAAACTTAGAGAAATAGTGGCCTTATACCAACCTAGCTGCTGGAGAAAATTGTGTATCATGGAGTTAAGGCGAAGACGATAGGTTAGTAGGTTTAAAAATAGTAACTTGCAATGAAGTGTCTAATAACTCAGCTACCTGCGCGATATTTCACCAAGAGGTATGGTGCTCCCCCACGCGTCCTTCCGTCTACTGGGCTAATGTGAGAAGGTTATGTTGCGACAATGACTTTGAGTATGGAAAACTTAAATTTACCAGCTGGATTACCGCATACTAAGTTGTGCATATCGCTTTCGACACCAAAATATCGTTCGTTTATATCTAGCGTCTATCTATGTCATATCTGTCGGAGACTCGACTCCGAAAGTCACTAAACACTCGGTAAACATTCGGAGTACCTACTACCCTTGTGTTCACTTCGGTGATCAGAAGCCTGTTATTAGAAGTTTGGTACTTCGAGGAGCTTCGTGTTGGCTGTAGTTTAAAACATATCCGAGTATGGATTCTCTCCTGACTATGACTCGAGAGGATACCGAACTCCGGCACTTGACTAGGAAATGCATGATTAAGCAAGCCTTTCGACGTGGATTGGCGCGTTTTTTGGCATGGGCAGTTATAACTCCTCAATATCACACATGTGAAAATGGGTCTCGTACCCACCAGAGTTGCAAGTAGATCTGCTCCCCACACAGATATGAAAGAATATGAATACGAAATGGCTATCCGTGTACCCATACGTGAGTGTGCCTTCTTTAATACACGCACAACATTGCTCTCTCACAAAAATTCCGCTGAGTGCGCCCCTTTCTACCGCACTCACAACTGAAAATCCTTAGCTGTGTCTTAATGCTGTGAACACTAGATCGGTGTAAAAGCGTGCAACGGACAACACGGAAAGAAAAGTCAATGTCAGTTTGATTTGTGTCGGGGACTGAGAGCATTGACGTTCAGTCAAAATTTGTCAATTAAAATTTGGAAATTTTTCGGCGAATTCGGTGGAAACGTACATCTACGTTTGTGTGCAATCATTTGTGTCGGTTTCGCGAAAATTCAGCGGTAAAAAATTATAAAATAGTGCGATAATGAAGTTCTGCGTTCCAGGCTGCAAAAGTAGCTACCAAAGTGCTTCGCAGGGGATATCGTATTTCGGGTAGGTAAAATTAACCTTTGGCATCAATTTCGTATAGTGTTTGTGTGAAATTATAATTAATTTCATTCAGAAAAAGCATTTTAATCTCCACTCGCCGGTTGCGTGGAAAGAAATGTCAAACGACGTTCAAAATGGCGATCTCTCGTGGTTTTTACATGAGCGTTACCATATGAACTGTGTAGGACACACACCAGTACCTCATTCTCATACCAGTAAGCAAAAAGTCGAAAATTGGCACATTTCTCTCGGTCGAATCCATTCTCTCTTATATCTGTGGCTCCCCACGCCAATTTAGTAGTCGTGAGATGCTGATTACCGGCCAGCTGACGGATCTTAACCACCGATTTATGCATTATACGGTGACAATTGGCGTTAGGCCTTGAAAACGATAACATACTCAACATCTATTTCCACAAGACTATGGTTGGAAAGGAGTGAAATAAGAAGAATTATGAAATTCGTACAAATTTTCGTCGATATATCCATTAAAACATTATTTTAAAAGCCATTGTGATATGAAACTCATTTTCGTTTATTGGGGATGGTTGATAAACAGAACTTTAGTTACTGGTCCGTCATTAGCCATCGTAAGCCTCATCAGCGACAATTTTAGTTTGAAAGTTATCATCTGTTGTGCCATGGATGATACCGGGGTGTAGGATCCTAATTTTTTTTTTAAGAGACTGATGATGCAGTAATTCTTACATCAAATCGTTTTTCCGGGCAAATCAAAGCTTTTCTCTGTTCAGAAGTCCTTCAATTATCCAACGATTATGATTTCAACAAGATCACGATGTTCACTCGGAATTCACCAAGAATAGTTTCCCGGTTATCTTATTTTCCTGTGATGTGATAATGGGTACCATTCACTCTCAGAGAATTTGGGGTTGTGAGATTTTGTTTGTGGGGTACCTCAAATCATGACTGTATAAAAACCTGCCACCAGCTCTAAATCTTGCTATATCTTAAAGGATCAATGTGATTTCATGAAATATGCTTCGAATTGCAATGATGAAATTTCGAAAACAATATAATTTTCAAAACTTCTTGAATAAAAATAATATTTAACGTATTTTTCGGAAAAACAAAGGCTTTTCGAACATTCCCATTTATTTAGTATTTATTGAAACTTGTAACCTGGCCATCCTTTGTGCCACACTCCGTAAAGCGTAAATCCCACTCAGTCGCCGTTGGCTCCGTAGTAAAGCAAACTATTGAAATTAGGAAAAAATCCCTTTTCAGAAAACTTATTGATCTCCATTTGTGTCAATCTCTCTCTCATCTGTCATAGATTTTTTTCAAAAACTTTACAAATTCTACATGCTTCAAATAATTGCAATAAGCCCCAGCACCAGAAAAAATCTACCTTTACTCATTGCATCCTCTTACATCGCAACACTATCATTTATCATCCCTTGGACTACATCGACCGGTACCTTCAATCTCCTTATCACCTTTTCCTTACTACCTACCATAATTCGAATTCGAACCCCTTTGTGATATGAAAGAAAAATCACCAGCATCTTACGAGGGAAACAAACATTCTGCAGATGCACATGTCACGTTCAAGACAGCTGTTTTACAGTTGTAATGAAGCGTGTTCAATTCAGCTTTTCTGTCGACATACATAGTACACACACCGACCGAAAACCCACCCAGCCTACACACTTCGTTCGGGAAACCTTTATATTTTTTTTTTTTTGCTTCTTGCTTTTCACCTGAACTTGAGGTAATCTTTCTTCATTATTTTTTTCATCTGTTCGGTTTTTTTCTTCATCTTATTTGTTTTCTTCTGAATTCAGGTTTTGATTGTTCACGCATATGCATGTGAACATAGGGTACGCACGCATACTCGTATGTGGATTCTTATATGCCCTTCGTTTTATGTTTCATCCAGTCGGTAAACAGATGATGATAATAATCCCGCCAGGCCAGTTTTTGATGTTCAGGGCTTAGACTTTTTGGGTCGAGATGTGGGACAAGATATTTTTTTTTTTGAATCTTTTTTTTTGGATTCAATTTAAGAAATTCATGGTTAGGTGAAGATGCAGAGATAGCGTAGATTGATGAAAAGTTCGGAGATGTTCTAGAAAGAAGATTTTCGTGCGTGATTTTTGCAGAAGAAGAGATAGATGTAATAAGTACTGACTGTACTTAATGAAAATCCAGCGAAAAACGAAGAAAAATGCTGTCCAGTTCTCTGATAAAATCTTTTCAACATCCCTTAAAATTTTCATCTCTTCAAAACTCGTGTGACACAATAGTTACAATTTTAAACAACTCACGCAGTTTTACCCTATATTTCCATCGCATATGCATATTCACCTGAGGGCAGCCTTCAGGCACGTAGCGATCCTCATTTTCAACCTTACAACGAGCCACCTGTTTTTTTCTCGTGAAATTGCACCGTTTTATAGCCAATCAGGTGTATGCTTGTAGATGGGAAGTGATGCAAGCGACACTCACCTTATGATTGCAATAATAATAATCACAAGAAGATAATGGAGAGCAAGCAAAAGAAAACAAAAGAAAAATACAACACCGTCAGCAAAATGAAAACAGACAATTTTGCATTTTGAGTAATTTTATCTGTTTTGAATTGCAGCATATGCAACTTCATAACCACATACAGGTACGTCGAAATATGTTATATGTCCCTAATATGGATATATGTATACATATATGTATGTACATGCTCGTGTCGAGATATAGATATTTTGCAAACACATCATTATCTTGCATACAAAACATATTATCGCAACATATAGACAGACGACTTCTGTTCCAGGGCTGTATCAAGTTACATTTCACAGTTTCAATTCTTTGCGCGTTTCATTCGCGAATCGTTTCCACTCTATTACACTTTCAAGGTCGATAAACAAAGAGCTTCTAGTAGTCTCGCAACAGAGCAATGTTAAATGCAGCACGAATTTGTTTATTGCATAGTGTTGTTGTTTGATGGACTTGAGAAGGGGTTTTTTTGCAGCGGGTCGAAATCGAGATGGTCGAGATTTTTCGATGGGAATGAGAATTTTTTTAAAAATAGTTTATAATTAAGACTGCTTTAGACAGCGATCCTAATAATAACGACAGATATTGATGAACAAAAGAACAAAAGAATGAACAAAAAAATGAACAAAAAATTTTTATTTATTGTGCAGAATGACTCATGACAATATCTTATGAACACGATTACAGGTTCAGTGGTGCCCGCTTTTTGTAATCAAATGATAACAGAAAGCGAAAAAAATGAAAAACTTCTATATTGCTATGGAGCTGGTTTGATTTTCTAATTTTGATATTAACCACGCCCAAAGTCAGTGGTACCATTGTATTTGGCTTTCTCGCCTGATTTTGACGAAGTGAATCCTGTCACCCTAATTTCGGCCCGCTCTTTCAAGTATTTGAGGCCCTATCTTAAGTACCCTATAGACAAGGAGACCTGTGGAAAAATAGAGAACGTCTCTACTACAATTCCCTATTTAGCGTCATTCTTCCTAAGTGCGTTTCTGTATGAAGCTCGATTGTCATATCTCAATTTAATCCATTCACCACGCGGATGGGAATAGAGAACAAAGTTTGAATTCTCTATCAGTTGCAAATATTGTCATGGCCATTATCTAAAGTTGAGTTAGAATTCTCGAAATTGAGTTTTGTAGTACGTGTGTGAAAAAATTGAAGTTTCGTAGTTTCATGTTGGAAGATAATAAAGACATTAAAATATGAAGAATTATAATCAAGGAGCAGTAAGTTCATATGTTTTTATTGATGACAAATTGAGTTATTGCTTCTTTATTTTGATTTGCTATTTTAATACGATGTATGATTTTACATGGTTTTACTAACTGAGCAGAAGAAATTTTTTTCCCCATCTAAGGAATAACAAGTTGCATAATAATGCAATACGAGATACATCCTCACACTTTTAGGAATATAAGCATTCCTCATTCCACTTTTCATGTGAGTTTTTAAACCCTCAAGAATCTCAAGTGCTCCCTCTTTCTTGAAACGGAAGAGCTTCAGAAACCCAGTATTGATTATCTCAAAACTTATCTTTGAACCCGTAGCATGTTTTTGTAGGGCAACTAATACTACCGTATAATAGCATGAAACCATATTTGCCATATTTAGCTCGTAAATCTTAAGCCATTCAAATTATTGTAGTTATGGACTTAATCTTCACTTACCAATAAAAATTCAAGAAAAAAAAAATAGATTATTGACGGAACAATAACGCCATAGGTGCAGGTGGGATGCGAGGCCAGAAGGAAACGCTCACCGCTTTTCGAAATAACGTTTTAGCAAAAGCAGTTTTTCACACGAAAGTAGCTTTGAAATTCACGCTTCTCTATTTCTGTTTCAAACATTAAGATTTCATTCTTACAGACAGGCACACACACCACAAAATACTGAACTGCACTGTACAGAAAGTGCTAAAGTCAATCAATACAGTTCTGTGGTGAATTGGCGTGACGTCATAGGATAGATATTTTTCTCTATTCAGGGTACAGAAACGGATCTCTGATTTCGAATTCGGTTGCAGCATGCAATGTCTGAATCCCAATTAGTCGTCTGTAGGCAAGTTGCTGGTTATATTCCAAATATCGTTTCAGCAGTGTCTGCTAAACGCGACTTTCGCTGTTGGAATGATCGATTCACTCATGTTTCACCGCAGCTTTTACAAGAGACGCTATCAGTAAGCGAAGTTTTTATTTAGTTTCTTTGGTTTCTAAGATTCGATTCTGTTCTTTACATTGTTCATTGCATTGGGACTGATGGCCTTCTCTACACTTTAACAGCGTTCTAACAATTGATTTTGTTATACAATACGATATTGTATTGTATGAGTAGGAATTCGGAAATGAATGATTTTTATGTAAATTTTTCAGAACAAATTTTCGCTTCTATAATAATATAGACGCACAAAAAGATTCAGTGAGCATAACTAATGATTGTGTCAGCTGATGGAGCTGAAATTCTCAGGAGATATTGATGCATGTTATGAGTAAGTTTGTCTCAAGTGAAAACTAAGATTTGCTTAATCCTTTGTAGCCCTATATTTCTATGAAATTTCGAAAAAAATAGGCATGCGAGGTGAAAATGGTGAATTTTTTCGTTTAGTTATGATCTTTTGGGAATTATTTAGCCCTATAGGGTAATTGGCAAGGTTAATTTTCCAAATTTTGAATATTGATAACTTTCGATAGAGTCATCGGATCATTACGAAAATTTCAGGACAATTTGGTGCTTATAAGGATTAGGCTTATAATACGACTTAAGTTGAAATTATGAACGGAATTGAGAGAAGAGCCAAAGAAGAATCACAAAAACGAAAAACGTGATGGGGGATAATTTTCAAGTACAGAACATTTGCAAATATTTAGTACCTTTGAGAGCCATAGAATTGACAGAGCGCCAGTTATCCAGCGCGCACAAGTCGTTCTGCAACTGGAAGCACTCATACCCTGATTTTATCACCCTAATTATTTTTAGTTTGTCAGCACACAGGAGGGAATTTCAATTAATAAGCGAAGGAATATCGTTTATAAATAAGAAGAGCAGAGGACCAAGAACCGAACTTTGCGCAACACCAGAAGTGAGAAAAAAAGCAGAGGAAGTACTTGAGTCAACAGTTACAAAGCAAGCACGATCACGTAGGTAAAAGGAGAACTAAGAGCGAAGTGTACTCTAAACACCAAGCATATTCGGATTCGAGGGAAAAATTTTATGGTTCACAAAATAGTAAATTACTATCGGGTACACTCGATTTTATTAAGCTTTTAGAGGAGCTTACTGAAACAAGATAGGAGATATATAGGATGATAATTGGAAATCCTAGACAAAAATGTCAGCGGATTTCCAGAGAGAAGGAAACACACAGGACGAAATACTAAGGTAATACTTTATCTGTAAAACACAGGGATGAGGAGAGTGAGTGCACAAAGATATTCGGTACAACTTCAGGGTCACAGATGATGCTACTGTCTAGATTACTTAGTAAACATTCTACTCTTAAAGGGTTCGTACAAGATTACGAACACACTACTAAGGTCAGCAGAGGACATATCATAAGGAACTATGATGAAAAGTCACAGAAGAAAAAAACACGCAACATCTCAAATATTTGTTATGGCAACAAAACATGTAAATCATTAAGATACATTATGCAAGAGGTACAAATATAATTTTTAAGGGAATGGACACAGGACCAGAAGGGCTTTTGATGACAAGATGAAATAGACGCTGCAATATAGAAATACTATGCAATCATCGCGTCCTTGGTAACCTTTTTGCCATAAGAGCATAGGTTTTGACACAAATGTAGATCAGCCTTTACGCGGACCTTTCAGTTTGCTAGCAGTTATTGATAATTGAAAAAAAAAAATGGCTTGTACCTATTGCATTGACTTGGTATCTGGCTGTCATTGTATGCTCTTGAAATAAAGATTATAATTATTTTTCCGTAAACATTGTTTGGCGAGTTTGCAGTAAAGGATAACGAATAGATTTTATGACTGTTCACGACGAATAAAAACGAAGTAGAACTGTGTTTGAGCAAAAGGAAAATTATTCGACAGCTAGGCCCTGTGAAATCATCTCATGAGGAACCTGTATTGTCAGTTGCTACATATCTCACACTGACATTTTCATAAAATTAATTACACTTCCTACAGCAGTCATATTCAAATCATACATACAATGTTCTGTGCAATGCGTTCTTAAGCATAATTACACTTATGTGCTCTCGATTGACCATACATGCAATGTCATGCGGGCCATACTTGGAAACGATAAAATCATGACTGTCTACTATATGCCATCATGTTCATAGCTGTATGTTGTTGGCCACTCACTAGAATGGAAATTCGACTAAAGTGTATTTGATTGTCATAAAATTATGTTCATAAAAGCACTCTACATACAAACATAAGAATAATAGACGGTTCGACATCGCTTAACCCCTCATCGAAAGCATAGAGAGAACTGACTCCTCTCCTCTATCTGTACATACATATTAATGTGCATATTACATAGAACTTTCAAATAACACTACCTCTTCATATGCATATTACAAGCATTTGTATAACTTGAGCTGTTTAACTTGTTTGTACCTCGACTGCTGTACTATGGGGCGAAGCAAGGAAGCAGCCCTTATATCGCCTGCTGGTACTTGATCGTTAAGTACCAGCGAATTTGATTATGATCATGTTAAATAGTCATAAAATTCAAATTCAAGAGTCCGTTGAATGTGAAGTTTATAATGTTGAATAAGTGCCGATGATATGGGATAAAATATTTTATATGGATGATTGTATTAGTTGCAATACTATTGGATAATTAACAACACTTTTTTCAAAAATAAAAATTTGCTTGAATACAGTTAGTTTCGGCGTTAATTGTTTCGTCGCTTGTAAACATAGCTTTGCGGTGAATTGAAAAAAAAATTCGAAGCGTTAGCAATCAACAATTCTGCACACGAAATATATCAAAGATATGAAAATAAGCTCCATTTCACACTTAACAATGCGAAGCCAATTCATTTCCACAACAAAAATCTTCCTAACGTTCATCAAAGTAATGCCATTTAAAAGTAAAAGTTTTTTATTGGTTCACCCGTACAAAAGAAAACAAGAGCCAATAGCCCCAAATGTCTATCGACTAACACATTTTCAGATCGAGCGAGCCATTATCTTGGAAAGAAAATCAGAATCGACAAGGACGACAACATGGCAGACACTCCACAACATCCACTTTATTTGTCACAATGAGAATCCTCCTTCAAAGAAATTTCGTTCGATAAAAGCAAACTTTGCAGTTGCCCGTGCTAAAATTCATCCCTACACGCCCCGCTACTTTCATGATCCTGGTTTCGTTAACATCCGTTTTCATCCTGGCGCTACTCTACAGAAATTATCGATTTTTCTCTCACCTTCTTCTCTTTCGTTTTCGACGAAAAATAGAAAATAACAACTATACTTTTGCAAGTACTTATATTTGTATTGCAGCATTTATAAATTAATCTTTAGCTTTCTGAAAGATTCTACAAGCTGTTATTGTTTTTTTGGCCACTACTGCTGTTATGCCGAGGGTTAGACAGTCATTTAAACGAAACAAATTAGAGTCCTTGTCATTTACTGCTGCGAATTGAAAGAATCGTTGCTGCCTAGTTCCTCTGTTCTGCTTTACATTTAATTAACAAATATTCTCGTGAAGGAAATTAATGATTGTCTTGAAAAAATTGGATGATGGTTTTAAGCGTTTTCTTTTGCTATTTTCGAAACAATTTAGCATAATTTAGAGTAGTAATAGTAGAGACACATACATACGTATTTGGTTCCCCAAAAATCGTGTGAAGTGATATAATTGACAAGTCATCTATAGATGGTATGAGGTATGGATTTAGTTGTATTGTTGAATATTTACCTGGAAAGAGAAACAGAAATATTCGTTTAGATTGGCCTTATAAAAAATATATATATACTTTAAGATATATCTATATAGCATTGAATTGTTTTTGTGGAATTATTAAAATTGAAATTTTTTTTAAACTAAGCGGTTTCGAAAGTATGCACGGATTCTCATCAGACATCAGCTCATAGTGCATACCTGAATGATGTGGCAGATCATTAAATTTTATTCGCGTTAGTTGTGATCAATTCTAACATCCTTCTCTCTATAGTTTTATTTTCTTTTTTGATTTGTTTCTTTACTCTTTTACGAATTTCATTTTTGAGTTACTTTTAAGAAAACACAATACCAAAATAGAAATCACCAAGAATTGCTATTATATTTTTAACATTAAGGGGTCATTCTACTTTATTACCTCAAAAATAAGGGCTTTTGGGATTTTGTTTTAGGAAAACAACAAAAGATAAAGGTGTAATTGTTTTTGGATCATATAAATCCATTCTCGAAGTGTAAGTAAAAATTGGTTTTGACTGATTTTACATTGTTATTTTTTTAATAATAATAATATAAACAAACTAGGTATAAAAAAAGAGACAAGCTGCTTGCGTTGTCGAAATCTCGAGTTAAAATCATTTAAAACAGAAAATTTAAAAAGATTTAAATTAAATAGAAATGTGGCTATGGCCCGAACTAGAATAATTAATTTTAGACCGAAAAAAACAACATGGCGGATGTTTGAAAATTACGTTTTGTAAAATGACGGGTTTTTTTTAGACAATTTGTTGTAAAAAAAATATATTGAAAATCATTATTTTAACTTGATTCTAGTTCAGGTGATAGCCACACATGTGCAAAATATGTGGTTCAAATTTGACAAACATCCGTCGATTCATTTCATCAAATGTTGTTTTGCGAAAAACGTGTTTAAATTTTTTTTTTACAAAAACATCAATTTTTGTAACTCATGCTCAATCGGCAATGCAAACATCATATAGTATGCCTTCTTCTTTTTCAAAAGTATCATTTTCAGCCAATCTAGCCTTTTCCGCTCAGTTCTGGCCTTCAAATTTTTCATAAATCGATTTTTGTTTTTTTTTTACGATTTTAATAATATAAAATTGAAATTATAAAAAAAATGTTATGACCATATATAGCGAAGCGCGCCAAGGTCATTTTTTCTATGATTTTCGTTCACTTCGCTATACCGCTACATCGACTTAGGCGTAAGTGTAGAGAAAGATAAGTGAGTCAACACCTTGAAAAGAAGCAAAAAAAAGTTAGCCTCGGCAAAAAAAAAAAACAAAAAAAATGAGCTGAAAAAGATGCTTCTAAAAAAAGTGTTGAAACTCCAAAAAAAAGTGTTGAACTCCGAAAAAAGTTCAACTGACACTAAAATTAATGAAAAATTTATCGAAAAAAATTTATACGACGAAATTATAATTTGGTTGAAAACATGCGCAAGGAAATTTGGGCAGCATATTCCCAAGAAATTTCAACCTTCAACACTCTTATTGTCCTGTTGGAGAAAAGACTTGGTGTAACTGGCGCAAGGCGGAGGCAGCTGGTGATAATACTTAAAAAAATTTCAAGCATCCTCCACCTTTAGATGATGAGGTACAATAAGTTTTAAAGCCTATTTATGAAGACTTATCATCAAAAGATTTATTAAAGCGCTGCTTGGGCAATTTTACGCAGAATAATAACGAAAGTTATAATTCTTGTGTTTGGAATTTGGCCCCCAAACATACTTTTTGTGGAAAAAATATCATAAATATGGCTGCAAATATTTCTGCATGTACATTTAATGAAGGATTTATGGCTATCTTGAAATAATGCAAAACATGGGAATTACTATTGGCCAATGTGCGCTGGGACATGCAGAAAATAGAGATGCTGATGCGGAAAAACACTCTATTGAGGCATCTAAAGAGGCCAGAACTGCTCGAAGAGAGCAAAAATCTTTGGGAGAGGAGTATGAACAAGAGGAAGGTATATTGTATGGTCCAGGCAACGCAAATTAAATTTCGGTAAGATTTATTACAAAAAATATTGAATTTTAACTTTAAAAGCGATTTTCTCGAAACAACCTTTTTCAAGTTGGCGTGCATGATTAAGAAAAATGTATTCATCCAATCGTTCTGAAATTTTAACACGTTAATCTGCACATGTTAATGCTCAGAATGAACTACGGATGAAAAAATCGGCATTAAATTTTTTTAGTTATGACCGATTTTTGGGGGAAAAAACATCGATTTTCGTAAAAACGACGCCATTTTGTTATTTTTCAACCAATTTTTTTTAGTTCATTCCAAGGCCGCTTTGATGCTGATGAAAACCCCGTTTTTGTTTTTTTTTTCTCAGCGTCTTCTGAGGGCAGTTATCGTGCATGCCAGGTTTTTTTTGTGTTTTTTCAAAAAAAAATTGTAGCCGACGACAGGGGGCCACAAAAAAATGTTAACAATTTTTTTTATGTAGTACAAAGCAAGTAAAGTATGTGTACAAAGTTTCATTAAGATATGTCTTTTTATTCAATTAAAAACTAGCCATTGAAAAAAACAATTTTGTTTTCAATTTGAAGGTGCTATGTCCCCTTAAGGCTTCGATGCTCACTTACGCGAATGCGCCTATTGTCGCGAGTATTGACGACTTCTATAGCCATGGAGCCGATTTTAATTCCCATCACCTCCATAATTGTTAAAACAAATTTCAGTCCTTCATTGGAAACACACGCTGAAATTTGGGTTGCAATTTCTACTATCTGTGAGCCATTTAACAAATGCTTTGGTGCTATACTCTAAACGAATCTATTGAAGCTCTCGTTGTTGTTTTGGGTGTTTTTGCCAAGACACCTTTTCAATCAATCTTCTCGTGTTAAATCCTCACATATACAATTTCTTCAGAAAAATCGGGAGGATGCTTACATCTGCAAAGATTTTTAGTACGCTTTTGATACTTGCACCACGAATCTGAACCTTTAAGGCAGTACATATGTACATATGTTGCGGTTTCTCGTCAGCTGAACTTTTGTGATACAGTGTTGCTAAAATTTCTTTACGCATACTCTCTATCAAGCTCACATTTCTTTGGATTCCTAGTATAATGACAAATCTTTCATAATTTTAATTGTCAAAGCTTGAGTTTTAGGGCCCGTTAGTTTTTTTGGAGCCCTTTTTTTCCCGCAAATTTCTTTTTTGACTCAGATAATTTTTCGGCTTTTTTTTCTCTGAGTAAGAGCTTTTTTTGCCTCATTTGGACGTTGGAAAACTCTTTTTTGACGTGTAAAACACATTTTAATCTTTGAACGGTAAATTCATCGCCAAAAGGGGAAACGACCAACAAGTTTTTAAAAGTTGAAGAGTCACCATCTGCAATGTAAAAACCATAACGCACACCAAGTATTATAGTCGATATGAACCCAGACCAAGTGTACACGATACTTCTGAGGCACAGTACTTTTGAAACAAGCAGAAAAAATAAATTCAATTTTTTGAAAGTTGTAAAGTGGAATGTCATCAGTGTGCGATAGTTAAGGATAATAATGCAAATTAGTGATGCAGTCCCAGCATCAAGCTGTTCAGAGTAACTAAACTAAATAATTCAGTTAAGCACACAAAATTAATTTTTTCCCAAAATTGAAAAAGATTTTTACGTATTGAAACATTCACCGCCAGGGATAAAAATTGCGATACACGTTTACATAGACTCCATGATGCTGTGTCTGTGAGTTTAAATTATTGACTGTAAATCTTCTTCGCTGCAACGAGAGCCACTGAAAATTGAATTATCGGTGGTTGCTTTAAACACATAATTGAGTTCTGGTCGCGAATTAATTGCACTTCCAGTAAAATCCACAAAATGTAGCAGGATTCGTAAAATTGATTGCACAACATAAATACTAGAGTGACACAATTTAATGACAGAAAAAACTGGAAAAAATTTGATCCTTAACAACGATGGACTGAAAACAATCGAAAAAATCTTCATGAAAATGAATGAATAAAGATTCATTAAATGTAGATACAATTAGTGATGGGCGTTTCTGTTGTTTTCAGAAAACGAAAACTATTTGAAAAAAAACAGTTTGAAAAAAACTGTTTTTTTCAAACTGTTTTTTTCCAACTGTTTTTTTTTCAAATAGTTTTCGTTTTCTGAAAACAACAGAAACGCCCATCACTAATGGTAACACCCAGTATCAATCTGCTGCTGGTCGAGTGAAAAAAGTTTTCAAAAAGTTGCAAAAAACAGTTATTTTTGGAAAAAAAACAGTTCGTTTTCGTTTTCTGAAAACAACAGAAACGCCCATCACTAGATACAATATGCTTATTTTACGAAAGCGAAACTGTGTTCGTATCCAGGCTCTAAGGAGTATAGATGGCTTTAGAAGATCTAATCATTCCAGTGGAGGAGCCACTCGAAAACATATCTTAAAAGGCTAGAGCAGCTTACTCGTCAGCACAGTATCTTCTTAACTTAGTTTCTTTAGTTCATTGCAACAGAACTGCCTCATGTACAAATATTCATATAAAGATTTGTGAACTTCTGATATTAGGCTCATATGTAAATCAACAACGTGATTTCGAAGATAATTTCTATTTAAGGTTTTTTTTTTGTTGTAGATTATTGATAATATGTAGAAGAATTAAGAATTTGAGAAGAAATAAGAATTTGAGAAGAAATAAGAATTTGCTACTCAAATATATTCCGTATCATAATAAATACCAGCCTCAAACCGGCAAAAGATGCGTAAGTATTTCTTTCCAAAGAGTAATTATTGTATCAAACTCCAATCTATAAAATTTTTTCAATTTTCCTTCATAAACGACAAAATTTACGACACACTCACCAAATTTTATTTCTTCTATGGCTTCAAAATATTGGATTTTTCTAGAAAAGATACATGTATTAAATCAACCCCATTTGTCTAGTGCGTAGGTGTTTTGAGCATCGAATACCAGTCGTACTTACATGATACCAACGATGTTGCTGCATTTAAAATAGCATTGTAACAAAATTCCAATGGAACCTGCCGACAAGCCAGTGTGTTAAGTCTTCCTAAATAGTTTATGTGATCACAGGCAGATATAAATTAATGGAGACATCTATCTCACGACCATAAAACACAAACAATGGTCTACTAGTTGGTCGTCGAAGCCACCACCCGGTGCATTGACTGGCAACGCTGAATTACGCCGCTCGATGCGACGCTTATAAATAGAGATTTGTGTTTCCTGTGTGGAGCAGGCAGCACTACACACAATCGGCTCCCCATCGAAGCTAAATATCGAACGCATCGCCAAAGTAGCAGCGACAGTATCTCCGCGTAAAAGCGCATGGAAAGCTTTGTGAAAGCGATGCACATCAATGCACACACAACGTATCGCCACATGTTTGCCTTCCGTCCCAGGTCCCATCAGCAATCTATTGGAGTCGGCATCGTCGTTCCCCCGGTTGAATTCTATAAGAACGTTTCATATTGTCATTGACCTCATGTGCATCCTCGTCTCGTCTTTGTGAACGTGGAGCGCTTGTGTGCTTTGACGCCGACTGTACCGATCGAAAGACCGCCTGCTTTCCTGCCCCATCATCACCCATCGCCCGTTTCACGATGCACACCACTTGCATCTTCCATTCTCAAAGAGCTATCGCGCAAATTCACACCACTAGAGTAACAGAACGCTGCGGACCAAGTGGAAAAAAGTAGGTGCCCACCATAAAACGGGGCAGCAAAGTCTAGCAAATAGCCAAAACGTGTTATTGTTGTCGTTTCTTGGTTATTTGTTGTTGTTGTTGCCACTGCTTTTGCTGGGGGTATGCCAGACAAACAACATATTGGCAATGATTCGCATCGGGTCTGTGACTGATAAGACGAAGCCAACCGAGCTAAATATCATCCCCCGCCCACAAACAATGCAGTAGTTCCGGGTGAATGACGGAAGTTGATGCAATTCAAGATTCTTTGCAATCGCTTGGTATGCACTTTCAAGACGGCTACAATGCGAGAGGGTGGTGGTGGTTTTGGTGTGAAATTTATGGGTCAATGTGCTGCAGAAATACGTAATAAACAATGGTATGTGCTTATGATCCGGATACATTTTGTAAATTATTGAGTTTGGTAGAGATGAGCGCACAGAATATTATATGAAGTTAGATAGAAGATTTGAGTTGACAATGAAAATTGTTCTGGCGATCTTAATTATGGGTATTTATTTATTTACATTAGACCAATTTTACAGAAAAAATAAAGAAAGAAATGAAAAAAAACTGAGAAATATAAAACTATAAAAAAGTTATGATAATTAATAACTAAACAGACATTTGGCTTGGACATAATGCATCCAAGATATATTTTTTAAAGACGAAAAAGTCAGAAGCAAGTCCCCAAACTGGAGATCACTATGCCTGCGAAGCATACGTAAAAGGGGAGAGTCAAAATACAATTCGGTAAGAGCAAAGTCTAGAGAATCGCTCTTCATCACGCAAAAATAGAGATAAACTTATACTGGAGGGAAAACAGGCTTTTAAACAATTTGTACAAACAACATTGGTCAAGGTATATTTAAGGAAAGGATATTCAGGAATGTCAGTCGCTCTTCATAGGGAGTAAACTTGCGTTGGACAGATTCAATGGCATCCGACAAGTACACGAAACGAGGAGCACACTTGCGCGCAATGTTCTAGTATGATACGGACTAGCGATGTGAGTAGATGAATTACAAGTGGGGACATTAAGGGAACAACGAGAACAACGAAGAACGAGTACTGCCACACTGGACACTTTCAATGAAATGAATTGAATATGCAGATAAAACGTGAGAGGAGGATCAAAGATCAAGCGGATCAAGGCCCTTATGTTGATCTACGTGCAACAAGAAACTAGCGGAAAAGATATAACAAAGTGGATTAGTATCGGGTTATTTGCAAAGGACAAAAAATGATATTTAAGAATATTGAGAGAAACGGAGTTAACAGTACACCAATCACTCAAAGCAATAAGGCCTCATTGAATATGCAGGTAGTCTTCAAAAGAAGAAATAGTACGTAATAAAAGAGAGGCCAGACGTTGGAACATTTGGGACCGCCAGATGTGGGATGAAAAGGGGAAACACACAATGATTGAAGGAGGAAAAACAGCAATGAAGGATTTCGGATATGCCGAAATTGCACAGTTCATCCAACAACACAGTATGGTCTACATTGTCAAATACCTTAGCAAAGCCCTATCGATGACGTCAAACTTTTGTCCATCATCCAAAAAACCAGCAACGAAACTGACAAATTCGACCAATTTTGTTGATGTAAAACGGCCTTTAATACATCCATACTGCTCCCTGGAGAGCAATTGGTTAATGGTGACATATGCCCTGTTGGAAAGATTGGATGGGTTTGATGATACCGTACGGGATTTGCGGAAAGTTCGAAGCGAATTGTCAGAAGTATTACATAAGTGTTCCAAACGTGCCTGCTCTTAATTGCAAAGGGCTACAGACACATCAGCAGAGAGCCAAGGGACTAGAGAATTTGCACGAAGGAGTATTTGTAGGAGTACAAGCAGATATAAAGTTGGAAATTAGAGCATAAAAAGATGAAAGGCCAGCATCTATGCCCAGCCAATGAAGGAAAGTATACCAATTAATGGCGTCGATTTCACAAGCAAACCGTAAGTAATCAGCTTTGAAAAAGTTGAAACGCAAAGAATTAACACTCTTTTTTCGAAGTGGTTGAGCAAGCTTGAAATTTATGGCGGTTCAAGGATGATGTGAATCGGGTTCAACGTAAGAAGATGTCAGAGTCAACGTAAGAAGAGAGAGATATATTTGTGGAGGGAATGTTGCGCAAGGCAAGGTCCAAAAAACAATTGTTAGTATTGATGCTGCTGTTGCAGCTGTTGCAGCTGCTGCGGAAACTCAAGATTAGTTTGTTGAAACTATAGCTGTAGTCTTTCATGATCATGTTGCGGGAGGGATAAAGGTTGAAAATGCTGCTCCTGTTGCTATGATTGATGACGAGTAACAAGTATATCAGGCCTAGAGTTAGAATTGGCCGGAGACAAAGCATCAGAGCAGATTGGACGCAATGAGTTACTCGCTGATATCTGGGGAACATTGCCTTTGCTCCACAGAAGAAAAAGTCAATAACTCCTTAAGATCGTTCTTTCGGAGCAGTACTCAAGGATGTAACAAACTAAGAAGGTAAAGAAATGTGTAGATATCCAAGAATAAACGTTGAACAACGAATAATGAAACCAGCAGCTTTTGATGTCTTAAAGGTAATATATGCAGGGATAATATATTTCAACTTGGCGTGAAGCAGAACACAATGATCTTTAAGCTGATCCACATGAAGCAAAATATTACCTGACAGCGAATACCCAATGTTTGGTTTAATAGAAAAGGGCATAACTAGATATTTGGATACATGAACTGGGAGGAAGGTTCTGGTACACCATACATCGAACACTATTAGATTTGACTGCAATAAAAACTAGTCATTGGCAGACAAGATTTCACGATACATTTTAAGATCGACCGCAAAGAGGAGGCACTTAGATGAAAAAACAGAAGGAAGTTTATTTATAAAAAGAAGAAATAATAGAGGTTTAATAATGCAGCCTTGTGGGACACCAGAAAAGAAATGGAAAGCAGGGGAAGAACAACCATTTAGCACAACTTTGCAATATGAAAACCAAGAAAGGAAAGGACCGAATATGCCAACGCAAGTAAACTTATTAAGCAGGATTTAATGATCTACGTTGTCGAAATCTTAAAAAAAAAATCAGTACATATTGCATCAACTTGATTGAATCCAATTGTCAAGAACAGAGGACATAAAATCAGTGGAAGTAGATAAAATCGTGTTTACTATACAAAGCAGGGTAGAATTTTTTTACTAACAGTTTATGAAAACCAAAAAGGAAGGATATAGTAGTAGTTGGAAATGTTTTCAATGTTACCTGTCTTTAATATCGGAAAAATATTGTTCGATTTCCAGTATAAAGGGAAAACACAGAGGCAAAGGCTTAGATTAATAGTATGCACACAGGGACACATAACCAGGATGCAAGAGATTTCGCGCATATGTTGGGTATACCATCGAGACCACTGCTCGTATTAGAGCCTAGACAAGACATTCAGGTTTCCCCTTCGATGGGGTTCACCGAAAGGAGGTTAATATAACAGCAGCGATAAAAGTAGTTCGATGTGGACTACATCCGTCCGAGGAAGCAGAAGAAACTGGAAACGATGAAGAAAGGAAATTACCTAGTTCATATTTCAAGGGCACATTAAGATTTTTTGCCATCAAATACCACGGAATCGGGATATTGTTTATTATTTTTAAAGGAGCGAATGTAGGACCAGAAAGGCTTCGGATTATTGGAGAGGAGAGATGACTCAATTTCAGCAAAGCAACTGCGTTTGGCTAGTAAGATTTCTTTTTCTGCTACAGTATGCAGTCACTAATAAGGTTGACACGTCTCATGAGATGCAGAACGAAAGAAATCATGACTGATCTTTAGCATGTAGCGCTTTGCTAACAGCAACCGAAAGCAAAGAGAGGGGGAAATATTATAAATGATAAGGTCACGAAAGATACGATTATTTTTGAAAATGTAATTCAAATGGGGAAAAGGAATACGAGGAAAAAGAAAGCGGATGGGGATATGGAGAACAATATATGAAAAGTATTTAACCCAAATGATTGACGGTAGGTTGAAATCACCACAAATGACAGGAGAATCAGGAAAATATACTCATATACAGATACAGATGCGCTACATGGTTTCTAGGCTGTTATAAACAGTAAGGAGTAACTCATACACGAAGGGCAACACATTCAGCAGGATACGACACAAAAAAATGTAAGCGAAAATTTGTTAGGGATTTATTAACAGCTATAAGAATCCCTACACCTTCTGTTTTGAAAAATCACAATCCTGTCTAAAAACATTGTACAGAGGAAAGATTTCATTCCTAAAGATACTATCGTTGAGTCTAGTTCCAGCTAAGCAAGTAATATCATCCGAAGATGCTAAGGAAGATAGTTTTCTTTGCTCCAACGTGGTTCACAACTTGGTTCATAGTTCACTAACATTCTGTTAATACAAAAATTATGAAAATGATCTGCGAGATTAGAGTATAACTGCGTGAAAGTGAAGCAGGAACCGACCCAAATTTTGACGGGGAGCTCGTTTTTCAAAAGATTTAACCCGACCGCTAGTTGACCAAGAAATTAAAATGACTGATAATATTGATTCAAGATATATTTATTCTGGTGCTGCGCAGATGAAAAACTAATTCATTTTTGGTTTGAATGGAACTTGGAAAACCCAATTCTTGAATAAAAACAACTAATTAATTTAACGGCGAACCACCTACCGCTCTAACCCTTCTCTATTTCATCAAAAGTCAACAATCAGATCAAGTGCTAACAAGCTTACAACAAGATCTATGCTGGTACCTTAAAAGATTGTATCGTGTATCTGCCACGAATTAACATGAACATCAAAGATTCAACTAAGTAACAATCATCGATAATCCTATCCAATTATAAGTGCTCGAATATTAAATCTGAGCCGTGTAGGTGGAAACCTGCTTGTAGTGTACATGTTAAGCTATTGTGGGTAATTATGCGTAGGCTGTCGACAGTTCTTCCACAAACGTGAGATCAAGTGGAAGATAGATTAATGAGAGCAATCTGAAACATTCATAGCCAGCAGGAATCCTAAGAGAATATGTCTAGAATTTTTTTTTTGTCGAAATTACAGAGAGCATTTAAAGATATAAAATATTGCTTTCATCTTCTTTAAACTACTTTATAAAAACACACGTTTATTTAACTTCCAACTTATCTTTTCCCATCGACCTGGATCATATCTTCATATCTTTCCACATCGGCCTAGATATTTTCTCAGCTAAATTTTTTTTATATGCAATTAAAATAGTCAGAATGACATAGAACCCCAAGTACGTTTTAAAACCACAAAACATTTTTTTTTTAAATTCCTATAACCTGCCCAGAGCTAGAACTTGCACGCAACCATAGAATTTCCCCACGACAATACCAACAATTTCCTTTTACGACTATAACACTTTTCCACTTAGTTATCAATAAAAATTTTCTCGACTTTGGTATTTATGCGTGCACAAGTTGACTGATAAAAAAAATGCTTGAACAAATCAATAAATGTTCTTGGAACGGTTTATAGATACATATATGGTCGGTTGTTTTGCTCGTGCATTATTTACACGTTATGTATTTTTTTTTTGTTATTATTTATCATTACGGAGATATCTACGTATTTTTCATATTCTTCACTTTCGATAACACTTGACAATGTTTACGCACAACAATTTCAATGTAAGTGCCCATGAATCAAGCTTATGCAGGGAGACTCGATAAGTTCAGTTTATGATTTGATTTCTTGTTATTTTGGATGGTTGAGTGAGCATTTGTTGATCTAATGACATTTTTTTGGGGTAGAGGCCAAATAAGCAACGAAAATGAAGATTATGTTACACTATCGAAAGTGCACATAAAAAATTGAGATGATTAGGTGGAAGTAGATATAGGCATTTATAAATTATGAGTCATTCGTGTTGTGTTATAATACCAAAAATAGAGAATCAAGTGGTCTGAACAAGGACTTTGTGGTGTTTTGTTTTCAAAGCAATACGAAATCAAAAAAGTCTAGCGCATCAGAACCGCTAGAAAACTGATTTTCGAAGAAATTATCTCTCAGTGACTTAAAAATGTATGAAGACGTAATACACTTCTTTGTAGTATCATATCAGCTGCAATAAGTCAACCATAACATGCTCGTGCTTAATCAACCTATCTTTTGAATTTCGTTTTCTTCCAAGGGTATCATGGAAAGTTTCAGCAATTAAACTATGTCTGGGGTTGCCATCTGAAAAATTTCCAAAACTCAGAAAATTTAAGCATAAGTTGCTTATTTTATTGTAAATTCTTTGCTTATGAATATAAAATGGAAGCATTTGTTGGTGCAATATTTACGAAATTGTCTGGTGGCAATATTTACGAAATTTTCTGGTATTTACGAAATTGTCTGAAGCATCTGTTGGTGCAATATTTACGAAATTGTCATAGCTGCTTCACGTTGAGTTGAACCCACCCTGTGAATTTTTTTTTTTTGTACTTCCAGATCAAGTTTTATGAAGGATCAAAAGTGACGTCAAAGTGTGTAGTCAAAAGAGATTTTGTAAAGATGACAAGACAACCGGAATTGACAATAAGGGCAAACGGAATGGAAACAACTGGACAAGTGATCGATAAACAACACGAAAAAAGACGGTCCAAGGATGGATCCTTGTGGGACAACAAATGTAGGACACCAAATGGGGATGAAATAGAGTTATTGAAGCCAACTTATTTTCCTTTATCTAGCTAACAAGCTACAAATAAGTTCAACCAATAAAGGTTATTGATTTGTGATCATTGTTCCCTTCTTGTCTATAATCGCATAGACAACGTATATCGTCTCTAAAGCTTATCAAAGCAGAGAATAATTTCGAAACCACTTTGTCAAATAAAAATTTTCAAGTTAAAAAAATAAAATTTTTCAATTTTAATCATCCCGCAAAACAATTCCAATTTGATTCTGCTTTCGGAGGCTTATTCCGCAAAACGATCGAATTTCCCGTATCAATTATTCTCTGCTTTGATAAGCTTTAGAGACGATATACGTTGTCTATGCGATTATAGACAAGAAGGGAACAATTATCACAAATCAATAACCTTTATGAGTAAATTATTTCCATGGATATAAGTCGGAGATGTTAAAATTTGTCACAACCAGCGTAAATAACAATGAATGATTTCCAACTGCAAGTGGTCACACCAGTCAAGTATGCACTGTGTGCTGGTGTCTGATGAGAAACAGTGCATGCTTTCGAAACCACTTTGTCAAATAAAATTTTCAAGATAAATAAAATTTTTTCAATTTTAATCATCCCGCAAAAACAATTCCAATTTGACTTTTACGTGTTTTTTTTTTTTTTTTGCTTCGGTTCGTTTATTGTCTTACTTTTTGATGGTTGTTGATTGGTTGGCATATCATAACTGGGGATATCACATCTCATCACCAGTTATGATGCGGTCCATGAATGGACGATCAGAATTGACGCGATGCAGCATGTCTAAAGAGACTTGATTACAGGTATTGTTTTTGTAGAAAACTCATGCCCAAAATATCCACCAAAATCGAACAAACGAACCCGTGAAGGACGTTGGAGTTTTGTGATATCTCTCTGAAGCCAGAATAGCGGTCAGTAAGAATGGTTTCATGCAATTTTTGAATGTTTTCGCCGACTGAAGACGTCGAAGTTCGACCAGAACGAGGTTGGTATTCGGTGATATCTTGGCATTCCTTAAACACTTTGTACCACTCATAGGCCCGCGATTTTGATAAGTCGTCACACGAAATTTGTTCGCACCACAAAATGTAATACAACCTATTTGCCCTGTACTGTTTTAATTGACTGATACAAAATATTCAACCAAGTATCAGTCCACTCAATAAGTCTCCGGTCTGACTCATATATGGCAACACTGTTGACAGACCCATATGATTACTAGGTAGCATCAACCTTCAATCGATGCCTGGCAAAATTTCATGACATTCCGACAATTAGTTTACAGGTTACAGTGGTTTTAGTGACACCAGTTTTGTAAATTTCAAAACAATGGAGAAAAAAGAATTTCGTGTGTTGATTAAGCATTGTGTTTTGATGGGCAAGAATACTGTTGAAGCAAAACAGTGGCTTGATAAGTGTTATGGAGACTCTGCACCAGGGAAATCAACTGTTATTGACTGGTATGCTGAATTTAAACGCGGTCGTACAAAGACCGATGATACTGAACTCTCTGGTCGCCCAAAATCGGCAGTTGTTCCGGAAAACATAAAAAAAATCCACAAATTAGTTTTGGAAGACCGTAAAGTGAAGTTGTGTGAGATAGCTTACACCTTAAAAATATCAGAAGGTAGTGTGTTTACGATTTTACACGAAAATTTGAGCATGCGTAAGTTGCTTTCGAAGTGGTTGCCGCGTTTGCTCACACCGGACCAAAAACAACAACGCGTCGACGATTCAGAGCGCTGTTTGGAGCTGTTCAAGCGAGATAAAAAGGATTTCTTGCGTCGGTAGTGACCATGGATGAAACATGGATTCACCACTACACACCTGAATCAAAAAGATCGTCAGCTGAGTAGACCGCAGCCGGTGAAAGTCGTCCAAAGCGACCGAAAGCTCATAAGTCAGCTGGCAAGATTATGGCATCCGTATTTTGGGACACGCATGGTATTTTGTTCATCGACTATCTTCAGAAAGGTAAAACTATCAATAGCGAATATTATATGGCATTACTGGGTCGATTGAATGAAGAAATCAAGAAAAACTGTCCTCACATGCAAAAAAAAAAAGTTCTGTTTCACCAAGACAATGCCCCGTGTCAAAAGTCGATGCAAACGATGGTTAAATTGAATGAATTACGCTTCTAATTGCTTCCCCACCCACCCTACTCTCCAGATCTGGCCCCAGCGACTACTGGCATTTTGCAGACATCAAAAAGATGCTCCAGGGAAATAAATTTGGCTCAAATGAAGAAGTGATTGCCGAAACTGAGGCCTATTTGGAGAGCAAAGACAAATCATTCTACAAAAAAAGGCATCGAAAAGTTAGAGGAGTGTTGGAATGAATGTATCGCTCTTGAAGGAGAATATCTTGATGAATAAAGTCGAATTTCTAAAAAAAAAATATTGTTTTTCTTAGTTAGACCGGAGACTTATTGAGTGATGTGTTATGTTCATTGGATTTGAAACAAGGATCTCAGAATCTTGTTTCGTGGATCTCGTTAGGTTTTACCCTAGTGTGTCAAGTAAAGGAAATTTAAAAGCTCAAAGCTCGTGGGAGATTCGCGAAACGAGTTTCGAAGGTATTCATTCTCCAGTCGGTAATGCAGGTTTAAGGCGCATCCGTGATCCTTGCTTGCAGCCATCAGACTTTAGGCTACCCTAGCTGTGAATATATGCCTGAATCCAATCAAGGGTAAAGTGAGTCACGGTACTTAATACTCCACACTCGTATAAGTTTCTACCAACTTCAAACCTGCAGACTCGATTACTTTTCGCCGTAGGTTTAAGTGGACTAAAGCGGACAAAATATTTTAGGCTTTGCTATGATATGAAATATTGAAAGTTCTCTTCAGTGGTTTAGACACGCCAGAAATGAGGTTAACAAAGTTGCTGATATTATACAAAAAAGATCTCATCGCTCTTTAACAATAATTTAACTTAAATCAACAATTGGATCCAATTGATAAAATTGTGTTTAAAAAAATAACAACTTTTTCCTCCCCAAAACATCATTCACCACCTTCAATGCAACCTAAAACATCTATACAAAATGCACTTCACCTCAGCATCTGTCATGCACTAGAGATTTCCACTGCAATCGAAATTGCATTCTAAATTTACACAACAGAACAACTATTCACTCACTCGAATAGCCTCGAATTCAAGCCATATTGCTTCCTAATAGTCATTCGTTTAAAGGCCATTTACTGAGTGCATTCTGTCTTTTTGTCACACACCTAGTTTCCACACAAAGTCAAGTCTACAGCATATGGCGGTGCACTGGCATGCATGAATATGCACCATCATATTGCTTTGTTGACGGCTAGCTTACGGGAAATCTCAAGGAGACAATTCTATCGCATTTGGCTAGATTGCCTTGTTTGTTGTATTGCTTGCATTTTAGTACGACTAGATTTGCAACGTGCAGTAAAACGAAAAATATGACTTCATAATCGAACAACAAACGAACGTAAGAACGAAGCGAAAGCATGAACAGCAGCAGCAGCTAAATGCAATTACAGAAGAATTATGGTTGTGTCGGTTTTGTGATTCCTTGAAGTTAAAATCAGACAAGTGCAATGTTTTCATGCATTTACACAATATCTTGTGTATATTAATTCGTCTGTCTATTTCAGGAAATATTGGCAATAATCTTTGTTTTGACTTGCAAGTGTAGACCAATCGATACAGGTTTTAGAATTTATTTGACAACAAGAATGGTAATAACATGAAAAATGGCGTTGAATACACATTTAGATAAATTTCAATTTAAATGATTTTTTCTTTTTCAAGGGAAAGCATCGAAATTGAAAAGTGATACAAAGATTCGCCAAACATTTAAAGATACAACTGAGAGCTTACCTTCAATGTTTTTTCAAAGAATTTGTTGTTTAGTAATTATTAGTGCAAGCTTCTTATACAACTAGTTAAACCGAATTTTTAACGAGTTGCGAACAGCATTAAATTCAATGATTTGGGATAGTTGGAATAGTAACACCCATAGCGCAATCATCGAATATAAAAATAAACACTGCACTAGTTATCCTCATCTTTTTTATCGGTCACTATAAATTTAGAAAATTATCATAAAATCTCTTCATCTGTGAAATATACAAAACCACAAGATATACCTTCACATCTAACATGACACTATCGTTTTCCGTATCAAAACACTTACGGTTGATTCCAAATTCGTATTCTGGAATCGATACTTAATTTATCTTTTCTGTCACGGTATTCAAGACATATGTATTGTATAGGACCGCCACTGAAAATATGTAAATTTATTGGGATGCAAAATTTAACACCCATTAGATTTAACACTTTTTTGGAGTGAAATCTACTTTGGAAGTGATCGAGATTAAATAATAAACAGACTTTTGAATTTATAGATACTCATTTATGAGGTGATCTTTATAATTCGATCAAATTTTGAATTGATTTCGTTTATTGCGATGGGATAATTTATTGTTATTATTTAGGAAATGAGTCTGGGAAAGGTTGATTATGTTTTGCCGTTCGATCAAGAACGTTTCCGCAGATATTTCAATTAAAAATCTTCGAATTGCTGAACATTTCATAGACAGAAGAAGCTTGCAAATAACTTTTAACAGTAGTCAAAATATCACGGGTCCTTTCATAAATAAGAGAGCTGAGCAACCTTTCAAGTATCGGTTTTCACGGATCCTTCTTATCCTGGGTCAATGATTATATACGGGATCGATTTTTAGCAATAAATATTAATAATAATTTCCCTCACAAAATTTTTTACTACATCAGGCGTTCCACAAGACTCTTACTTAAGGCCGGCGATTCATGTAAACGCCTGAATTTGGACCGGTTTTCAGAGTCTTATTTAAAATAGAAGGAATAAATGAATCGTTTTGAAAGTAATCATGGTTATTCATTGCATATTAAAATACAAGAATCTGATTTTATTTAATTTTTTTTTTTACAAAATGGCCGCCGTAGTAACCAATCTCCTGAGACCCTCACGGCAAACAGAATCAATCGGAGGGATTTTTAGCATCAGTTACAGCAAGTTTAAATAAAAAAAGTGGGTCGGAGTGTATTTATTAAACATATATCTTCTAGTTGAACCAAGAAAAAAAGAAAAGGTAAAAAATCGTGAATTAGCACGCCTCATACAAAATAAGTACGATTTTTTACCCTTTTTTCGACAGTTTTTGGGTCAAAACTAGATGCTTATACTATAGAGAAAACGTGTGCCATGTTTCATAAGAATCGGTTGCGAACTTTTTGAGTTATCTTGCCCGCCAATTTAAAAAAAAGTCGTTTCGAGAAAAACCTGTAGTTTTGACACACAGAAACTCTATGGTTACAGCAACTTACCAACTAATCAGCGATTCCAGGCCCATACAGAAGTCTTTCAGTACGTTTATTTTTTATATGTTAATTTAACTATTTCTGCAACAACAAAAAAGATATTCGAATTTTTGAAAATTTTACGTGTATCGCCGGCCTTAAGGTACGCTGCTGCTGGGAGCTGAAACTAAAAACTTAAACTGAATCTAATTCAATTTTAGAATGGGCCAGAGTATTTCCATACAGCTGCCGCAATAGAATGCTAAAACTGAAAGCTTTAGCTAAAACTGAAACTTCAGTCAAACTGAGCTTTCAGAAACTAAAAGTGAAGAATGAACATGTTCATTATTTTCAGTTTTAGTTTTGGATCTTGTGTGGTAGCCTGTAGTATTCTTTTAGAACATTTTTCTCATTTTTGACAGATATTAATGTTATAAATGTTAAATAAAAAAACCCACAAGAACAGATTTTGATGCTAATTTTACAAGGTTTGTGTCTGTTATATACGTTTTAGACTTAGCAACCAGCGGCAGCATTTCCTTGCTAAACTAAATCGAAAATGACGTCATTAAGCTTTGCTAACCTTAAAACAGAAATAGGTTTTAGTTTAAGTTTTTAGTTTCAGCTCCCAGTCGCAGCTTACCTTTAGGACCAATTTTATTCCTGATATTCATCGATATCATACATTTGGTTTCTTGGGACATAAAACTCCTACTCTTTAAAGATGACTGCAAAATATTTAAGCCAATTTTTTCTCTTTTTTTTCAATTTCAAAAATGGATTACTGAATATAGCTAATACTGGATATGGCCCGCAATCGAATCTCGTTCACGAATCTCCAATGAACTTTGAGCTTTTTGAATCTCTTTTGCTAGGCATACAAAAAGCTCGATATTTGATTTGTCATAAACGATTTTAGTCGTTGAAAATTGATAATTTACAGAAAACAAATGCAAAACAAAGGAAAATCAAAATTCACAAACATGTGCCAGAAAAATGTACATACAGTTAAAAATAATAAAATTTATAATTTCTACATTGATTGTTTCCCCAAAAACATGAATGAATCCGCCTTTGAAACTCATGCAGGACGAGATTCAGGCCCCGCAAATCTTATGAAAGTTTGAATCTCGTGCCGAATCACTGAATCTAATCAGTATTATACTGGAGACAGGCCACAATCGAATCTCGTTTGAAAATCTCCAATGAGCTTTGAGCTTTTTGAATCTCCTTTGCTCGAAGCACAGTGTAAAAAGCTCCAGATTCGACATCTCATAAACTATTTTCGTTCATATGAGAATTAATATTTTTGAGAAAGCAAATACACTTCGTCAGAAAAGTCTGCATGCTTCTGAGAAATATTTCATATTGTTTTCTACAGACAACCATACGAAATTCAAATTTAGTTTGTTTTAACGATTTTTACTTTTGCATATGCATTATGGAAGAAAATTATAAAAAAGTGAAGTGACTAGGAGACAAAATAAAAAAAAATGAACCAACATTCGCTAGTAAAAACTATCACAACAAACAGTAAAAATAGGTGATAAAATGTATAATTTACTGCATAATATAAAACTGGGTCATCTTTTAGGTATCTTCTTCCCCAGATTTTCAGCAAAGCATCTTTCAATATGTTCTTGCTACTGACCATATATGAGCATGAGTTTTATTGTTTTTTTTATTATTTTCCGCTGCAGATTTAAAATAAAATGTTTGCTTTGTTGCATTTTTGTTTTGTTGAATTACATGCCAAAACAATAATGCAAATTTCAAATTCCGAAATTTCTCTATTTAAATAATTGTTATTATAGATTTTTATGACTGAGAGTATATCCGTAGCCGTAAAAACGTAAATAGTCGTCTGCGAACAGCGAACGTCATAAGTTGCTTTAACAATATGAAAATCACCCATGGTATATTGTTATTCCTTTTGAGAGTTTGTATACAATAAGGCTTTTCGTGAATTTATACTGAATTGTTTTTCGAATTTAGTTATCGAATCTCTTTCTAGAACGAGTTTCGCGAAACCGGTTCCATAGTCGACTTTGCTTGTGAATTTAGTTCTGAATCAGAACTAAGCGCCCAAATCTCGAATCTCGTTTCGAACCTCGTGTACAAATATGCTATTGGTTCTTGAGAAATCTCATTAACTGTACCGATAAGGTGTGCTAGACCTAATGGTTTCTTCCATATGCAGATTTGTAGAATCAACTAGCACACAACACATGACACAGTATCGTGGGTAGAAGTACAGGCTCTTTGTGTGTGGGGTCCCTGGTTCGAATCCAGGTTCGAATCCAAGTTCGGACGAGGAGCCGCGAACCGAGTTTTGAGTTCACCTAACTCTGATTTAATCAGAGGTAAAATGAGCCGTGGAACTAATCAATCCACACTCGTATTCACATTGACTGGAAACTTGTGAATGAAACCCTCTACCAGTCTCAAGCCCTATATCCGATGTCGATATCCTAAATAACATTGCTTGCAAAATATCTAGAGGATCAATAACACCGGTATACTAATGACAGACCAGGAAATTCGAAACGTGATTCGAGTTTTAAAGAGATTCGTCTCATTCGGAACGAGATTCAAAAGCGGATACGCTCGTTTAATCGATTTCATGAAAATATCAGACCGAAATTCGATAACGAATCTCTAATAACATTCAATTTTGTTGCTTTTCATCTCGATTTATTTAATTTAAGTAATGATTAATTTTTATAAAAATCTAAATTTATACAGACAATTGATGTTTTCCCCTTAAGCATAAATTTAGCAAGTATATAAGCTGGTATTACTTTTAACATCATTTTGGCTTTAGCAAATTACAATACAATTATTTCTTCGGGTATTTGTCCGTTAACAAATAAATAAATAAAACACATAAAGAGACATTGCACAGAACGATGACTTTAGCCCAGCCTAAAAAAATGCATGTGTAAATGATTCCTACTGTGAAAATATAATCGGGAAAAGAAGAGCTATGGGGAACACTAGTGTTTATATTTCATAGTATAGACTTTTCTGATTGCAATAAGTCAGCAAAAAATGATCGATAAAATCTATTCTTAAATTACGTCCGACATGTCCCACTTTTTTCTCAATTTAGAAAACATGAACGTGTATACCCACATTGGGCGCACATCGAATGTACACACTATTATGCCAATATAATACTTATCAGTGCAATAAAGAGAAAATATATTCTCTTTCGTACATATACCACACGCTTTTTGTAAACATTGTCGCAATCGTATCGTCATGGACTTCACTAAGCCATATAGTCTATAATAAAACACGCAACCGACGAAAAACAAGAGCAATCACATGTTGCGTGTACAATTTTAAGCTAAGGGGTATTACCTGTCTAATGGTTTTTGTTACTCTCATTACCATCTGGTTCATTCATCATCAGCATCACCATCAATTTTTCCTAAGAGTACACTCATTCCTATGATAATTTTTTTATACGTAAAATGTATGGTTGTACACCCGCGAAACTGATGAGCATATCACGATGAACGGGATTAGATGAGTTTATGTATTTAATTTTTCGTTGGTGCGATAAGCTTGTCAAGTTCAATGTCCAGTTTTATTGATTTTTATTTTTAGTTATGTTAGTTTCGGTAATGATTTATCAGTTTTCGCGAATATTATCATGCGAAGCGTGTGAGAAGAGCACATGTGTATGTTGAAATGATATAATAGGAATTGCGGTTTTATATTTGAAAGTGAGTTAGGAAGCTGACATACGCGCAAAATAGGTATTCAAGTATATTTTTCAAGTTTAATTGAAAATTTGAAAGCATAGAACGAGGCCAATTTTCGTACATAATTTACTTTTCTGCTTATTAACCCTCCGAGAACACAGGGGGTCAAATTGACCCCAGAGATCTTTTTGAACGATCGCAGCGCTTAGGCCTGCGGGAAAAGAGGAGTACTATAGGCTCCTAAATATATTTCTGTGCCTTGACTATAAGTTTACACCGTTCGCTTCCAGTCCCAAAACGTTAGTCGTCGTTGAGAAGCCTTTGAAGCAGATCAAGGGGTCAAATAGACCCCATCTGTACTCGACATCAATTTTGAGGTAAAAACTTAAATTTTTTTTACTTTATAAATCGAAACTTTACTTTATAAATCGAATCGAATTTAAAAAAGCCAAAAAATTAGTTTGCAATTGTTTTGATTTTGTTGTTTTTAGCAATATAGCGTATAATCTGCGTTCTAGTGTACGCAATAATTTGTTAGCTGAATACAATGATAACAATTTTGGCGACATTGATTCCTCCGAAGACGACCATGTCTCGGAGCAATGAGAATCTGATTATTCAGAAGATTATACCTTTTTTGCAACCCTTTATATAGGGCTATTTTTTTATTATTTTACTATGTCTGGGAAGTATCCATATACATTTTCAGCTCAAAATATTAAAAATTGACAAAGTTATGATTTTTTTTAAATATGCAAATTTTCAAATCTTCACAATCGCCACCGTAAATATGCAAAATAAATACCTTTTTTTCAAGGGCCACTATAGGGCTAATTTTTTTTTATAATTTTGTCATATCTTGATAGTATCCACTTAAATTTTTAGCCAAAAATTTTGAAAATGAAATAAGTTCGACAAAACTGTTTTTTTCGAATTTTTTTAGGTATGTTCAGGACATTTAAGGCACTTCTAATGTATGAAAACTACTAAAAGAGGTCTCAAACAACACTTACAAATTTTTTCAAATGAAAATCTTCAGTGGCGGCCATTCTATAAACGTTCAAAAGTGGTTGGGGTCAATTTGACCCCAATTTTTCTCGATGATCGAAAAAATAGGTGTGTTCTCGGATGGTTAATTATTTTTAACGAATCATTATCTGATTTAAACTATAATTTGGTTATTTTTTTCAAAATATATTGCACAAAAAAAAGATGAAGTGCCAACTAACTAAACCATTATAACTACCATAAATACACCAAAATTCGAACTTGCTGAAAACAATGAAAAAAAGAATTCTCAAAGACTACAATCTATTGATTCTATATGTTATCGCAAATTAGAGATGTTTGAAAAAATAAGTGCGCAAAATACAAAAGAAATAAAGCATGCAGAACAATCCTTAATTGCGATTTTTCGTACAAATGCATGTATTTACATAAGCATTTCAGTGAGTTTTCAAATACATTCATTCACAGACTCCTACAAAGCGCTCAAATATAAAACAACTATATCAACTACTCCAGCAACCTACTCACGACAGTTGAATATTTCTCATCAACAGTTCTCCACAAACAGTTCAGTCAGATGGATTTCAATTGAGTTCACGAAAAGTAAGTGCAAGCCATGCACACCAAACTTTTTCAATTGCGAAACAATTTCGAAAAAAAAACTTTTCCTTTTTCCACTCGAGCGAAATAGGTTGGTAGACCCATGAACGGACAAACTCTGCAAACAAAAACTGAAAGAAAAGAACGAAGAAAAACTAAAGCCTCCAAAGTATCTTGAATGCAAGCAAGTTGCACTAGACTCGGCCAACGCATTAAGTTTTCGCGAACGATAGCGAAAAGGAAACATGCAATGCAAGAAGAAAATGTTTTAGAAGTGGCAATGTAGACAGCCGTTGGCTTAAGCTCGACTAAGCTTGGCTGAAAAGGAGGCGAGGGACCGTGTATGTTGCAAATGAGGTGCAACGCCGAAAGCATATGATGTTGATTCGAATTGCATTCAAGCCTAGCTGCGGTCGCTAGTATGGAGCAACTAGTATCCAACGAGTTGTAACGGACGAGGGCAAGTTATGCAATTGCATTGTGCATTTTAGTTTCAATTACGTTCACTTCGTAGAGCTAAGTCAATCTATATCTATTGCTACACGTTTGGTTGTGTGTATCAAATGATGTTGCATATAAATCGCAAAACAAGTTCTTTGCAATTATGCACATTGCAATGTTTATTCCTGTTCAGCGCAGAGGAAAGAAACTGGCCTGACGAGGTCGGAATGTTAATCGGATGTGAATGGGATATATTTCATCTATTGATTAGAAAGTAATCACTTTGTTCTAAGCTTATTTTATCTTTTATTCAGTTCAATTTATTAAAGCTTAAATGTATGCATAAATATATTTCAAATGTAGACGGCAGCTTGTTAAAAAGCCTTGCGGCTTGATGATATGCAATACATGATTAGCAGCAGCTGAGCTGTAGTATCTTCGTTCGTTGGGAGATTTTTTTTCATTCTTCGACGTGTTGGACAGTCTACTTTAGCTTCTACAATCGGAATTCTGAATTTAAAGAAGAATGAGCGACTAAATTCGCATTGTACAGACTCAAAAGCAGATTTGGTAACACTAGCCACAAAAAAGATACACAAGTGTACACAGGGAAATATCAACATAAGCTTTGGACTCTCTAAGAATGAGCCTGCACAAACGAGAGGCCTTGTAATAAAACTGCAACTAGGCGCACCCATACACTGATTTGATTATCCTGAATTTTTTCAAGAGGGAACGACGATCGTTGAAAACAAGAAACAAACAAATGAAAGATGAGGAAAAGTAGAGGACCAAGAAAACAGCCTTGCGGAACACCAGAAGTGGTACACGATGAAAAGGAAGAACAGGAGTGAATAGGTAAGATATAAGTAAGATCACATATGTAACATAAGAGGAAATATGGAGCGTAGTGGACAAGAGACACCAAGCCTATCTAGTTTTGCGAAGATTTTATGGTTCACTGAATTATTTTGTCAATTGTCTTGTCTAGATTCAGCAGTTGCTACGCCTATTTTATTTATTTATTTACCAAACAAGGTATCATACACAATAGGAAAAAACATTAGCAATACATCATAAATACGAAACACAAATTGTTCCACATCTGGACATACCTTTAAAAAAACCGAATTGTACGTCACAAATTTTTAACAGTTACTTTATTTTATTTACGCTAGTTTTGAAGGGAATCAAGTGGGATTAGGATATTGAAAAGGCCTTGGGCAACTTATTTTTGAAAATGGATTCAGAAATCCCCGAAGAGTAGTGGCTCCTTAAAGAATTAAATATTCTGCAACACATATTTATGGGCGCATTATATGCATGCAGTTTGATGATCTATTCCTTGAGCAGAGTTGCATGCCTAGTTCGTCTTTGTCGGTCATTAAAAATAATTTTATTGGAGAGATGTTCAAGATTTACTTCCCCATTTAAAGTATCAAAAGTTAGGCAAGCGCTTAACAGTGTTCTTCTATAAGAGAGAGACATTAAATTTAGAAGAGTCAGTCTTTATTTATAGAATGGAAGATGTTGAGAATCTTTTGGGGTCGTAGAGAAGCGAAAAGTAAAACTATTTTCTGAACAGATTTGACACAATCAATAAGTAGCTCAAAAGCTGGTTTCCATGTTATACAGCCATATTCTAGTAGAGGCCGCACCAAAGTGGTATATAATGACTTGGTAACCCATTTATTTTTCAACTCTTTATCAAGTTTCTTAATGAATTCAAGCTGTTTATTAGTCCTGGCCAGGGCTTTGTCTTAATGGAAGTTGTGGTGCATCTGCTGTCCAATACTACGTTGATATAACTATTGATTCGATGACGTTGTCTATGATAGCAAGGGGCTGGAGAATGATGGAGTACACTGGAAGTGATTACAGATATATCATTTTTTGGTTGCCGCAGGAAAGCCCGGCCCCTCAGAACTCTAGACGGAAGATATTCGGTGGAATATTTCGAAGTTTGATAAGAGGAAGCTGTTGGAATCACTTGACAACAGCTTTGTTGACGAAGTCATCACAGTCCAAGCAGTGATAGCAATGGGCTCCGGAGAAATAGGCACGATGGTAATGTTTACCATGCGCAAAATTCGGCAAGCGTGCAATGCGTCGACGCCACTTCGAAAATCACTACTGGGCAAACAGAGCACTTATTGGTGAACTCAGGGAGACAGCGGAACTGAGGCGAAGAAATCTAACCGCGACCAAAAAAAGGCAGAAAGAACTGGAAATAGCTATAAAGCGGAGGAAAAAGCAAATGTGGCGAATTCTATGCGAAGAAAACAAAGACTACAAAATAGTATCGGATAGGTTCGGCCCCACGAATCCCGATCCACCAATGGAAGCGGACATACTGAAAAATATTGTAGATTCGTTGTTCCCAGCACCCGACGTGAGAGCCGAAAACGATCGCACAGACTGTCAGGAAGATTTTTTTTTGTTCAATGAAGAATAAGTACGCAGCGCGAGCGTCAGAATGAAGAACCGAAAAGCCCCAGGCCCGGACAATATTCCAGTAGAAGTTCTAAAAGTAGTGGTGGAGAGACCATCGTCAGCATTACTACGTATGTATGATGAATGTTTACTGGCGGGTGTCTTTCCGTCACCCAGGAAAGTGGCGCGACTTGCTCTGATTGCAAAGGGAAAGAGAGATACAAACACACCATCAACATAAAGCCCTCTCTGCATGCTTGATACTGCGGGGAAACTTCTAGAAGGGCTGCTGAAACCTCGGGTAAAGGTGGCTGTACGACGAGCTAATGACCTTTCAAAATACCAACACGGATTCAGCAGCGGCCACTCAACAAGAAGTGCCATCTGCGAAATTATTAGCGCAGTAGTTTGCGCAGAGGCCACTAGTCATCGGGCTAGAATCATAGTGTTTTTGATAACGCAGGATGTCCGTAACGCTTTATTGAGTAGACCATATAGATGGATAGACCTATTGAAGGTTTTTGATACGCGTTCCCAAAAAAGAAAGATAGAAAACTACGCCGAAGTCTACAATATGATCAACCCTCTCCAATTTGATGTTGTTAAGGTAGTAAGAATACGTTTTGATTGTAATACTCATAGATTGAAGCTTGGATTGTAGAAAGGTTTGCGTCAGATTGCGTGCTTATGATGTGGTAGATTTTTAAGACACCTGCATAGAAGAGATGGGGTGTACCAAGCAATATCTCAAACACATCAGAAATGAAGATCTTAAAAAGCGGGGGGCCTAGATGACTGCCTTTTGGTACTCCAGGAGATGCGAAAACTCTTTTAGATAAGTGGTCGTGGAATTTTACAAATTGAGTTCTTTCGCAAAGATAAGACTGGAGTCCATTAACAAGGGGACCCAGATATACCAAAGTTGCGAAGTTTTTGTACCACAGTTTGATGTTTAACCCAATCGAAAGTCTTGCTAAAGGCCATATAGAACGCGTCCACTTGGCTTCCTTTTTCTATTTCACAGAGCACATCAGAAACTAGGAGCATGATGGAAGTCGATCCACTGTTGTTACTCATTAAGAAGAGGGTCGATAATGCAAATAAGTTTGTCACAAACTAACTTTCCAAAGAGATTGTAAATAACAGAATAGAATTTGAAAGTAGGTGTAAGATATGAGGACTTTCAGAATGACGAGAAATACCTAGAAACAGAGATTTACTTCAAATCATGTGCAAAGATGTGATCGATTGGTCTGCAAATCTGACCAACAAGAAGGGAGAAACCTAGTCATGGTCTGGTCAGCAAAGGACCAGACCCTGACTTAAGCTCATAAATAGCTTCAATAATAGCCTCTTGTATCAGGATAAATCCGTCGATAAGAGATCTTGCGATGGTTCTAGCAGACATGGTTGAAGTAGTGATTTTTGACGAGCAAAAAATATTTTGAAAATGGTCAGCGAACCATCCATTTAACACAGAATTAATCTAAAAGAAAGAGAAAAAATATTTGTTTTTTTATTTGCCAAGAAAACTCCCACATATCGACATTGAAATCTCCAGTCACCCCACCTCCTACGATTTCGAGCGACGATGTCGCCCCTCTTTTCTGCACATTTGTGTTTGAGGTTCCAAACAAAAAACACGTGTTTCCCTAGTTTTATTTCTAAACACATTACTTACTAAAATATGATATCTTTGGAGTGAAGATTCCATGCCTCTTTCTTTCAAAACATTTATTCTTTTTATTTTTGCAGAAATTTTGAAATTTATATTAAACCTCTACAATGAAATATCAGACAGAGCATAAGAGCTCTGTCGTCAAAATTTCTTAGACCAAGTGAAATCAAATTTTCCCAAAATTAGAGTTTATGTTTGGCTATATCGTTTAGCAGGGTCGGTATCACACTCCCTTTTTGTCTCTGAAGTAGTTATCATTTGCAGAACGAGTCGGTTAAAAAAGCCTTAGTGTGCAGGCATAGATAGGGTTCAGCGATCTATTGGTAGACCAGAAGCATCCCAAACTTCCGCAGAACACAAGAGAAGATAGAAGAAAAATATAAGAAAAAAACAAATGTGGCAAGCTGTTTGCGATGAAGTGAATCGGGATCCATGGAGGCAGGACTACAAAGTAGTATCTGGTAGGCTTGGTTATATCTGCTCTGGCTCACTCATAGAGGCACATTCTCTGAAGCATATCGTGGATTCATTGTTCCCGACGCATCAAATGAGACAAGAAAATATCCGTCGGGAAGATGTTCCTTTGTTCCTTCAAGAAGAACTTCGCTGTGTGGTGGTCAAAAAGAAGAACCAAAAGGACGTTGGCTCCTAAAGCATCCCAGCTGAAGTGCTGAAAGAGGTGGTCGTCGTCGTAGTCGTAGCACTACAGCCCCTCTCGAGCCTTGGCTTCTCCCAGGTGACGCCTCCAGTTGTCTCGGTCCAATGACCGCGTCCTCCAATTTCGAAAGCCGAGCAGCTTTGCGCAGTCTTCGTCGACAGAGTCAGACCAGCGTTTTCTGGGTTTTCCCACTGGTCTTCGACCCTCGGCCCTTCCGTCGAATACCTTCTTAGGTACTCGATGCTCGTCCATTCGTTGCACGTGACCAGCCCATTGCAGCTTCGGCAGTTTGACTATTGTAGCAACCTCTGGCTCGTCAAAAACCTCGCACAACGCGTGGTTGTACCTTATCCGCCATTGGCCGCACTCTTTTTTAGCTCCAATTATACGCCTGAGGACCCGTCTTTCGAAGGCGTCCAACATATTTGCGGATGTTTGGGTAACGGTCCAAGTTTCACATCCGTAGCACAACACAGGTCTGATTATTGATTTGTAGACTTGGAGCTTCGTCCTCCTGTGTATGCAGCTGGTCTTCAGTAGGGCCAGAATGGAGTAGAAAGTTTTATTAGCGAGCTGTATTCTCCGTTTAATTTCATCAGTTTTACTGCCTTTCGTTATCAATTTCGAGCCTAAGTATATAAATTCGTCCACATTTTCTAAATTATATTCGTCCAGAATTATATTTCGTCTAATGGAGGTCTGCTTTCTTGTTTGCGTCATGATTTTTGTTTTTGTCTAAATGATCTTCGGCTTCTTTGGCTTCCTGGTCAAGTTTCAACAGGAGTTCTTTGGCGGATGTGAAGGAACGTGACAAGATGTTCATGTCATCCGCGTAGGCCACTAATTGGTTCGACTTATACAGAAGCGTACCCCCTGTGTCGACAGGAATCTTCCTTATCACGTACTCAAGTGCTAGGTTGAACAGCAGAGGGGCCAACCCATCGCTTTGCTTTAGTCCGACATTTGTGTCAAAGGCGTCAGTCAGACTGTTGTTGATTCTGACTTGTGATGAAGGGGTAGTAGAGAATTACAAATAAATGGTGCTACGAATATCCAATGCATATTTCTTGACGGGGATCTTTCAATCATGCTGAATAGTGGCACGACTAGCTTTGATACGAAAAAGAAAGGGCGACCCTAACACACCATCAACGTGCCTCTGTAGGCTTGTCACAGCGCGATGTTTCCATGCAGGGTAACTGAAGCCACGATTATAGGTAGCAGTACAGAGGCCCGGCAGCCTTTCGAATAAGCAGCATGAGTTCCGTGATCAGTGAAGTAGAGGGCACCGAGAACGAAAATCTATAGACTAGATCCATCGTGTTTCTGGTGACGCTGGATGTTTGGAGCGCTTTTAATTCAGCGAGATGGAAATATATGCTACAGGCCCTTCACCGACGTTTTCAGGAGGAGGAGTATTTGTTAGCCATGGTCCGAAATTAGCTGAAAGGTCTTCAACTGAAATACAAGACGAACCAGTGAAATGCCCGCAAAAATATTGCTACCGGAGCAACACAAGGATCCATTCTCGGACTAGTGCTGTGGAATATTACATATGACGGTCTCATACGCCTTCAGATGCCGGAAAATGTGCTCGTGGTAGGTTAAGCTGAGCAGCTTTCATCAGTTTCAGAAATCCGCTCAGTTCCAATTAAATCAAGTAAAGGGAAAATTAGAAAACTGGAGCTTAAAACCATGGTCTGGAACAGTTAATCACATAAACTAAGATTGTATTGCTGACGAAAAGAAGGATACAAACTGTCATACTCATAAAGAGGTGTTTGCATGAAGCTGCGAAATTTTCCTTCAGGTAATCATGAAAGATTCTTAGAGGAAAAGAAAACCCCTTAATTTGATCATACTTTATTTAAAAAATTAAATTTATTCCAGAATGAAATTCTTTGGATAATAGCTTTATTTTTTTTTACGGTTATAGAAATAATTTTTACAAAAGAATCGAATTTTCTCCTAATTATCAGCAATCTCTATCCTTCCTCCAACCTTATCGTTTCCGGCCTTGAATTCAACCTAGCTCACCGATTGCGTGAAATGTGCACGATGTAGTAGGGGCCGAAATTGCAATTTGAATATCCGATTGACAAATGTTGCAATCAAAACACAAATTATTCATGAATTTCGAGCCGGATGGAAGGCGTGTCTGAACCGTGTACATTTGTACATTCATAGTATTTTGACACTCAAGCGAAAATTATTTAAATCATTTTTTTGATTGAAGTATTTTGATGCAAATGTAATTGAGTTAAATAAAATGGTTCAGTCGATTTTTAAAACAAGTTTTGTTGTGATTTGGGAAAAGCCCTTTGTTTGAAGTTTTAATGATTGTTAAAACCAAATGAAAAAAAATTAAAAAAACAAAATGGAAGTATTTTACAGTTTGAGTTTACAGAGCGACTATGGTATTTTTGATTTACATTGGGCACCAAAACCAAAGGCTAAGAGCCTAGACAGACAGCGCAGCCTCAATGATGTTATGTATTAATTTGATGTTATATAGTTATTTGGACTAATTACCACTAAATGACGAAATTATTAATCATTAACCAAATCGCTAATGATAATTAAACTTTGGACATTTATTCTTAAATGAAGCAGAGTTGCCCGATATAATACAAATTCCCCTAGTAAAAAGTCGCTTTGCGCATTGAGAAGGAAGAAGAAGACATTTTTTTTGAGATGTCAGATTTAAATTTGTAATATTTGAAGAATTTTAATGTAGTTCTTGCGCGGTTTGTACTCCAACTTCATCAATTAGAACATAAAAGAGTAAAAATACATAAACATACACTTAAAACACATTCGATTTCTCAATTTTTCAAAAACTAATTCCTTTTAGTGACAGACAGGCAGTGATAGTATTTGTCATTAACACAAGGGCTTTGTGTCAGCACCTTTTAAATTACTAATTTAGGTATAAGTGATCATTAGTAAATTACTAATTTATTTGCCTGTCTGTCTAGGTTATAAACCATATTTCACATTAATTACACTATCGACCGGCACCATCATGCAAATCGAATCATATTAACTGGATAAAATATCGCTTTCCCAATACTGTTGTCACACATTGTCCTCCAATATTGTATTATTGTCTACGTCACTTTATTTTTAATTTTACTCGACTTGGCTTCAAGTCAATTTTATTGAGAATTATGCAGTTTGATTGCCACATAACTGCCAGCAGATTACATACTATCGTGCCTGGGAAGTCTCAGCTGGAACTTGTAATTTATCTAAGTCCCCCTCGACCCGACCGAAACAAGAATCAATGGACGAGAGAGGGGCTCGATGGAAGAACGAAAGGGAATAATGCAGTGAATGTGCACAGTGTGCTTCACGGAATGCATGATGATAGTCTAAAATTGCATTAGGTTGATGATAGTTGAATAACCGTGTACACATAATAGACAGCACACGCTTCATGTCATGCAAGAAACATTCCGACTACATACATACATATATCTATGATTGTTCCAGGCTTGACTGCATCTATAATTGCGACCGGTCTCTTCAGACGGAAACGAATTTCGAATTGTCTGACGACTAACCGTGCTTCGGTTAATGAGATATTAATGTGTTTAAAACGTGAAAAGGACTTTAATGTTCGCCAAAAACACAAGTCGACTGCTTTTCGTACGTAAAATTTGTGTTTCTATTATAGTCTCCCCAATTGTGTGAATATTTATGTGTATCTAAAATTTATTTGAGTTAAGTGAACTTTACTCAACGTACTCGTGTGTCTGCGGTAGTAATTACCACTGTGAGCTTACAATATCGAGAGCATAAATGTGTGTGTTTCGGTGTTTGAGTATTCGCGGTTCAGACATTGGAAGCAGGGAGACTAAATAAATTTCCTCGATAAGACGAGAATTTCATTTCGTCTAGTTTTTTTTCTTTTTTAAATTGTTAGTCTGAGAAAAGTTCTGAATTTTGAGTTCGGAAGACCGATGAATAAGATGGCTCTTGAAATAATTAAAGGTAATTATTTTCTTAAACATATTTTGTCTGGCTTCGTCTTTGAAAATTTTCGATCGGCGGAAAAAGGATGAGGTGGAATGCTTCACGTATACCCCTCTTGAATTCTTTTTAAAACCAGTAATTTTTGGAGAAATTCATCACTCGTTCCCAGCGGACGAGGTTAAAACGACCTTTGACACAGTGAGGGATTCAGCTTTACATGTTTCAGGTGCAACTTCCTTCCAACTCAAATCTGGTATCCTCTCAACCAGAAGATACACTTCAAAAAAACTGCATCCACAAGGCACAGTGCCTCAAATGCCAAGCGCATCTTGCTATGAACTGCGAACAGAAGAATCACTGTGTAAAGTGTATCGAGACACATCAGACAGGCGAGTGCGAGCGAGGAATGAACGACGTTAGCAAGGATACTAAAGTTTTCTGCCTGAACCGAGCAAAGTACGCAAATTTGTCAAACTGTGGAGGGTGCAGTGTGTTTACCCAAATCAAAAAGCAGATGGAAGCCAGTCGTGTTGAAAAAACGCAAAAACAGCAGTTGATCAAAAAATCAGAAAGTACATATTTCAATAATAAAATGTTATATCCCAGCATAGATGTCAGTAAGCTCCAGGCTCAAAATCTGCAACTTTTAAAATTTGAAAGACTTCATGTTACAGAACAGAATACTTCCGACTTTTGCATGAAATCACAGACATGAACACGCAATTCAACCTGATGAAGAAAGTAAGCTAATGGAGCTGCTTAGCCAAGGTCCGAATTTTACTGCCACAGAAACAACATTTCCAACAGAAGATTTGGTAGTAGACATCGAAGCAGCGGTAAAAAACCTTCCCGAAGAGGTGAAAGCACAGATTAGAGACAATGTTGCTTAACTCAACAGGAAGAGAAGCCGTAAGAGGTGGAACACTGGCAAGACACAAAGAGTGCTTAAAGAGTTGGCTACTAAACCGGTCTTTTATACCATAGCAGATAAAGGACACGCCGAGGTCATAATGGACAAAGATAAGTATGGCCGATTAGTTATAGAAAAGCTTAGCAACGGGGATTACCACGAGCTAAGGAAAGATCCCTTATCAGACTCTATCAAGCGAATCGAAAGAATCTTGAAAGAGAGCAAAGAGACGATTGGAGAGGTGAACAAGCTGCGGGTCTCAAACCCGTCATTCCAAAGATACATAAGGAAGAAAGTGAATTAAGAGAAACTGTCACTGCTACAAACGCTCCAACAAAGAAAGTCGCAAAATGGATTGTAGAGGATTGAAGGGCCTTATGGAAGATTAGCGATAAAACAGTGAAAAATCGAGACGAGCTGATAGAGTAGCTTAGAAGAGTGGCAACAATAGGGGAAGATGAGCCAGTTGTATCATTTGATGTCAAGGCTCTGCTCCCAAGCGTGACGGTAAAACAATCACTCGCATTCTTTGAGGACTGGCTATTAGAAAAGAACACCTCGCCGGACGGGAGGACCCTCTTCCTACTTCTTCGACTTTTAACTTGCCCCGGTTTGCTAGAATGAAAGTTACTTTTCTTTCAGGGGGGAAATACTTTAAAGCTATGAAGGGTGTTACCATGGAAAATCCTTTATCCCCACTTATGAAAGATATATTTATGCACAGACTGGAGAAGAAACTTCATGAAGATGGTTCGCTTCCTCGTGTCTGGTTGAGATATTTAGACGACAATCTAGCTATCATAAAAAAAGACGCTTTGGCAGAAACTTTGGAAAAATTGAACCAAGCACATAAGGATATCTAATTTTCAATCGAGGTAGGAAACAATAAGAATTTATGAGATTTGATGGTCACAAAGAAAGAGGGTCTTCTTAGGTTTAATATCTAACGGAAGCCCACACACACCCAGAGAATAACACCATCCACGTCTGATCGTTGGCATTGCCAAAAAAATGGCACCCTTTAACTCGATGATTCATCGGCTATTAACAGGGCACATGGATCAGGAAAGTTTTAGCTCAGAAGTTGAATATATTAAAAATTTCATGAGGAAAAATGAATTTGACGAGAAAATAATTGGAAACCTTATCAAAAAGAAGAAGGACAAAATACAGCGTGATCGACTAACGACGTTGTTTACACAAGAAAAACAAAAAACAGCCATAAGAGTTCCAATTATTCTTTCGTCAATATTCAAAAAAGTTTGGGAACTTCTTGAACGCTTTGATATAAAAGCAGTTCCAACCAGTATGTTTAAAAGATTAGGTACTAAATTATGTCACGTGAAGGACAAAAAAGATAAAAAGGGAAAAGTAAAATGTGGAATATATAAAATTAGTTGCCCAGAATGCGAAAAAAAAATGCATTAGTCAAACGAAATGATTAGTTGGTGTTAGACTAACGGAAAATAAGCGGGAAGCAACCACAACGAAGAAAAGAAACACAACGTTAGTACTATCAGCAGTAGCGAAACATATCCTGGAGGAAGAGCACACCATAACATGGGACAACGTGGAGGTGATTAAGGAGGTACAGCAGGTACGAGAACTGGATGCATATGAAAGCCTGAACATAAGAAAAACCCCGATGAATAGACGACTAAACACAGACCAAGGAAACTGTGTATCACCATTGTTCAGGGTAGTTTGAACTTTTAAATTTCTTCCAAGATCATAAGCCTGACATAATGCTTCTTTTCAAAATCCACTTCAGTTTTGACCATAGCTCTTCTATCTCAGATCACATCCTTTTCAGGTGTGGTAAATGCTCAATTCTTTTCAAGAAAAAGCTTCATATTGATGAAGTTACTCCGCTCACATAAAATACAGTGAAGTAAGCTTGTGCAACAGAACAACAAATGCGTCTTTTTATGTTCTGGGCACTGAAGAGCAGCGATTTCCATACTTATAACATTTTCCAGTGATTATTTACACGTTGTTTTTCGAGGCGACTTCAACTGCAGACACTCAGATTGGAAGGATTTGGTTGAAAAAGCAAATGGAACCCAGCCTTGAACTTGATTGGTCTATCATCCCATCACCAAAAAAAAAAACGCAACCGTCCCTAGAGGACAATCATCATGCATTAATTTTTCCATTATATACACAAGTCCTCTCGATTATGATGCAAGTTGCTGGCGTAGTATAACGCAAACTGCGGATTCAAATCATATGGCAGTAGAGCTTCGACTCCGCATTTTAATCTATAGTTCTTCAAGAACCATTTTTTACACCCCTTTCCAATCAATAGATTGGGGAAATTTCGCAAAAACTCTATTTTTAAAAACTGCATCAACAAAAGATACTTTTCTATCTCTTGGAATGTCGAATATTCCCGACTCCCCAAAAGAGGAATTTAAGCCCTGTGAGCAGCTGCAGATCAATCTTATTTTGATAAGAGCAATTAATTATCAGAAAAATCTAGTCTCATATCGAAGACAAACAATCCAATCCCATTTATCCAATTTGACTTTATAGCTCAACATTCAGCTACCCATGCTCTTCTCGAATTTCGGTGTGACTCCTCGTAGACACTAGAAACTGGTCAATCGACCAGAGCTTCTTTTCTAGACATTGAGAAAGTATTGGGCTCTGCATGGACATGATGGGATAATTCAAAAACTTATACAGCACTCAAAAGTAGACACATCTTCCCTCAAAAAGATAAATCGGTGTTTTCCATTAAAAATGATCTATAGTGATGTACCTCAAGGATAAATCCTAGGTCCCTTTTAGTTTAACATTTTCACTGCGGATCAACCTTACGAACAAAGAAACCAAGCTAAATCCTTCTGTATGCTGATGACTCCCTTACTTACGCGTCAGCGCATAAACCTAAGAACGCCACCATTCACTAGACAGGATTTTATTCATTCTTCTTAGGTCCAAAACTGTTCCGTCAAATTAACCAAAGATACACAAAAGGAATGTTTATGAAAATTTCTTCTAAATTTTCATCCAAAATAGCAAGGTTCTCGGTACTATCAGCCAAATTACTAAACCAAATAGTCACACTAAGCCCCTTTTTGGGACTCAGAATTGAAGTTTATTGATGATGTCATTGACAACCAATGTTTACGAATGTGGAGTGATTAGTTTTACGACAAACTTCCTCTGTTTTTACTCAGGTTCCTACTCACAGCTACGTCAACTCAACCAGTATGTGATCGTGGGTCTTCGTCCATGGTTGGATTCGAACCATGGACCAAACACACACACTGATACAGTACTCTCTCGACTACAGATTCCTCAACTATAGTTTTCTATAAGTTCCAGTCAATATTTAGTGAAAATTGAGAAATAGTTGAAGAAAAAGAAAAACTAAAAAGTTTTTCTTTCTTATTTTTCCAGCAAATACGTCTAGTAGACAACTTGTCACTCATTAGCAATCGTTCAGCTTCAGTGACCAGTCAAATCAGTAGCCAGTAGAGTGCAGAGTCATAAAAGATCAAACAAAAACAAGAAGAAAGGTTTTTACTGTGTTTATGTTACTAATAAAAAAACTCGGCAAGCAATAACCGGAGTCTAGAAAAGGGCAAAGTCATCACAGTACAATGCATTGACATTGCGCTTTCATGATGGAAGCTCTGACTGACTGGCTTGTCTGCATCGATAGCGACCGTTTAATGACGATATTCGCGCATTCGACAAACAAACAAACAGATGATGATATGAAACCTTTTAGCTGGTTGCCGCCGAACTTGGAACTTTTCTTCGAATGCAATATCAATTATTCTTTCATACCCTTGCCCGTCCTACGGTTACTCCGTTCGATGTCCTCTTTTCACTAGCATGCGACAAAGGTGTACATTATTCATTTCAAGCACGTCTGGAGGTCTCGTGCAAATATTATTGTGTCACGCTGACTGGCTGAAACGGATGATGGATTTTGTTCGGAGTTCAGTAGCATTGCGCTGCATCGCTTTCAGGGACATGTTATTTAGCAGGAGTTATGGAAAAATAAAGAGGATTAATTGTGAAACCAGTTGCAAGAGAGTCAAGTACGTAAACACAACTAATTATAGGTAAGTCTATTTAACAAGCATTTATTGGTTTTTCTCTGAAACCCAAAAGCGAAAATTCATTTCAAATCTAATTCTAGAACAAATTCGATCCATCGAGAATCTTTTTTCGCTTTTTATTTTTACTTTGGGGGACCAGATTCTGGCCATTTTACTCCCAAGTCTAAGAATTCGTTTGCCCAAACGTGCATACAAAACTCTTGAATTTCAAGAAGGAGCTCGGGATCCGGGTCCGGAGTGGACGAGTATTGTATACACCTAATCTTAAAATGTTATTTACGACACCAGATACGACAGCGACGACGTCGAAAGACGAAAACGACGACGATACGCACGGAGACAGGCAGACAGACAGACATGGCGAGCGTGGCAAAGATGATTACAACCAAACCAGCCCATAAAGGGCCCCGCTTCAGTTTCATTCTTCGTCGTCGACGTCGTCTTTTCGTGTTTGGCTAGGGACACAAATAGATGATGGTTAGTATGATTTCTAAGAATATTCTAAGAATTTCTGAAGAGGAAGTTAAAGATGTGTGAGATGAATATTTAAAGACAAAGCAAAAGTTGATGAAAAGCATATGGAGCTATCCAGGGAGTTGTTGAAGGTGTATACAATGTTTAGAGAGGGGTTTTTTTTTTTAAAAAAGATCATACATACGATGAATCGAATTTAGCGAAACTAAAAAAGCTCAAAATTCAGAACCTTACAATCTTTGCAACCATAATATCTCAAACTTGGACATAACTTTTCCCACATCCAAATATCAATCAATCTTCTCATTCTCAAATATCCACAAAATTGTGTAAATCAAACCAAAAAAATTTAATCTGCAAAAAACTCCCTACACTAGACACTAAAGAAATACACTAATTTCACTGTTACAATCACAATCAGCCAGCTAGTCTCAAAAGCTTTTTCCTCTCCCCAAAAAAAAAAACTGGCTACAGAACTTTTCTAGAAATCATTCGTATTTCGTTGTCTTCAACTATGTATCTCTCCGGGCACATTCATTTTCCTTTGCAGCTGCTCTACAAAAGTCAGTTTCAAGGCTGGTTGGCGACGGCAGCGGCAACTGGCGTAACTTCATTAGCAGCATCCATAGTAGTAGCGCAGCGCAGTACATTCTCCCCATGCGTCTCTCGACATTTTCGACACAACAGCATACAGTGCAACAGCAGCGCAGCCCAGAACACTACCAACAAAACAAAACAAAAATTTTGGAAGAAAAAAAGTTGTTTGAACCGAAAACGGACGTAGAGGAACAGAAGTTATAGATCTCTGTTGTGTCGAATTGAAAGAAGTTAACCTGCTGCCGGTTGTATGTGTTTTGTTTGATGATAAGAAAAGATGCGATTCGACGCGAAATGCATCATGGGAAAAACATCATTAAGACCACATGCTCTTTTTTAATCTGGCCTAGAGTTATCTACGTTTCGTTGTTGTTGGTGGTGGTGATGGTGCAGGTGACATTGAAGGTTAAAGGTGTATTTTGATATGAGAGCAGAAGTATGTTGAATTTTGTTTGGGGATGAATAATTGACAGCGATTAAGATTTTGATAAGTTATTTTTTTTCAGGATTTAGCACTTTTTTAGCATTAAAGCATACATACTTACGCATTAGAATCAATAAAAAAGCAAATACAATTACGTAAATGATTGCAAATGATGAAGAGAGGGCCTCGATAATGGAAGCGAAGAATAAAGGGAATATTTAGAAATTGTGCTTTATATGATTTGGCCTCTCTAAAAGCACAGATACTTTTTCGATACTCCTCCGGCTATGAAGCAACCACTTAGTAGCCGGCGCGGTCTAGCTTCCTAAAAAAAACTATTTCACGGTTATGTTCCACAACAGGGAAGAAAGGAGACTGTCTCGAGATGTACACGTGTTGACCCTTCATCGCAAGTGAGCATTCTCTAGGGAAGAGGTCATCACTCGGTTCTTGAGGGAATGCTCGAAAAAGGCTACAAGTCGCATGTCAAAATTCAGCGCCGCAAGTACCTCCACAACTGCATCCGGCTTGATGCTGTTAAAGGCACCTTCAACGTCTAGGAACGCTGCAAGCGTGTACTCCGTCAGAGAGAGAGAGAGAGAGAGAGAGAGAGAGAGAAATAGAGAACGAGAGAGAGAGATTTTCAATTTGCCCAGTGAGGTCCTGAACAGCAGTTTCTACAGACTTATCTTTGGTGTAAGCATGCTCTGGCTGCGAGATCATCGTAGGATCCACTGGCTTTCCGATGCAAATTATGCTATCCAGAATCTTTGGCAAGGGTAGCGCTAAGACATTTTGGACGATATTCCTTACGTTTGACATATGAAACATTTTCTGCTTTAGGAATAAGCAAAACTCTTGTTTTCCGCCAGCTGATGGAAACATACGAAAAGCGCAGCACGCACTATATATATTTTCTAACCATAGTAGCATTGCTTCTATAGGATGCTGAATGTCAACCAGAAAAACGCTAACACAGCATCAGGGAGCTGGACGAATTGATGAAGTTTACGGTCCACTTCACTTGGGAGTTGGAACTCTTAAGAAGCAGCGATGAGCTTATACCTACTCCATCTGATGAGCCGTGTATGTTGGAGACTATGACTCCATAAGAACAGTTAGAGTTCGGAATCAGTCCAGACATCGTCCTTGTTCCGGATGCACCCATAGCCTTCGGTACTGAGCTAAAAATCTTATATTAGCGATTTGATTAATGTTTCCACAAAAGGATTTCCTTGAAGGCGTTTTTGGTTTACTTAAAAGCCCTCAATTTCATTTTATACACTACCCAATTAGTAGATCTTTTTGCGTTTTTAAACTTTTTTTCTGTACTTTTTCCGCAGGGCACCACATTCCACCTTGTGGATTTTCTGTGGCTTTGGATGTACTGCACGTTGCCCTAGCTGCAGAATTGAGAGCACCGGTAAGGATATAAACCACCTAATTCAGATCCGAGTTGGCGGAACCCCGGAAGAACCTTCCGGGAAAATCTATCCACGGACTGGAACTTCATTTAGTCGGTTATTTTCCTATTAATCATGGGATACGGTTGCCAACATTAAAGGATATGTGAGTGTGATCAGAGAAAAGCACTCCTAGATAATCCTCCAGTGATGCAGGGAATTTGTGTACCGATCACTGACTAAGATCGCCTCCGTCCGAATCGAGATGAGGAATGCCGGTCAGTCGCAAACATTTGGCAAGATGAAGTCAAAAAGTGCCTCATCTCAAGCATTCCCCATGCTTCATGATGAGCATAAGATTCGACTTCTAGAATTAGAGGCACATAAATTCTAGTGACTACCACCACTACATTCTTGACAGTGTAACTGGGAGAGCGCAAAAATTACCAAGCTATATTTTTCACAGAAATTGTGAAGAACAAGAACAGGACATTCTGGGAACAATAGTCACGACCATTTCTGTAAATTGTCCCACTGCAACCAAAGACTCCTTCATCTTAAGATATGGTTTGGTAAAGACGAGTAATTTGAAGCGGTGTGAATTAAAACCAACTTTTTTTATATAATTGCACCACACTTGTAATCAGAAAGCTTTGAGTCTTTTAATCGTCTTACTAGGAATAATTACTAACGATAAAAAAAATTCAATTTTGGGTGCGGTTTACAGGTCAAGAAATTATCAAGGGAGACATTAGCTCCAGGTGTAATCTGAGATACGAGCACAATTCAATAAGTGTCTTATAGCCCGTTCGCAGTGAGCCTAAATCACGTGATTTAGATCAGCTGATCGATTTGAGACCAAATCGACCACAAATCTACCTGATTTACCAAACATTTTTTGGAAATCAGGCAAAAATATGATGAATTATCCTGTGCAAAAAGATGAATTATCCTGTGCAATAACAAGGCACTCCTGCGTATCCATGGATGCGCATTGCACCAGGCAGATTTTAGGTTTAACTTGAAGCGCTCTGCGCTGCACTGTGGGCGTTCTTACGGGGCACTTAACGATTTCTGTCAGAGTTGTGGCTCTGAGGACGATGAAAAATCAGCCCTCCATCTCATGTGTCATTGCCCGATTTGGGCGAGGAGAAGAGTGGTGGCACTTGGCGCACCCTTTCTCTCAAACCTGATCGAACTGTCCCTGGTCAATTTAAAGGGAATAATTCGGTTCGTCAAAGGAAACAGACAGTTTCCAGATTTTAGTGAGTAGGAGAGAGTTCTAAAATATTGTGGCATCACAACGGGCCTCTGCGGTCGACAAGCCTCTGTAGATCGGCAGCCACTTCAACCTACCTACCTACCTACCATACATTTGTCTCGGCTTTTGACAGTCGAAAGCAACCTGATTAATTAAATCTAGTGTAAATCAGGTACTATTGTGAGTTTTCTCCCGGCTGAATTTTTCTCAAAGCGTTTGAATGAACTGTCATTCGAATTTCGTTTTAAAATAGTGAAAATTGAACACAAAAGAAGAATGTGGAGTGCACAAAGAGGAAAGAAAATATAAATGAACGTTACTTTCACATTTTCAACGACTTTCACGCAAAATAAATTATCGATTTATATTTGAGTTATACCTCCCGCTCAAAATTTTAATCACTTCGGCTGGTGCGAACAACTCGCTTTCTTGCATTGTCGGTACTTGGAGGCGTCACTAATGCACAAATCTTGTCAGTTTCAGAAATTAAAACAGCTGCCAACGGTTGCGCCAAATTTAACGACGGATTCCTTTGTTGAAGTCGTCTAAACAAAACGACTTTTGCTGGCACTACCATTCCCAACCATTTGTTTTTGGGTAAATGAATTTATTTATATATAAAACAAATTTTATGTTGTGCAACTTTATTGGATCAATTGAACGATGAAATCTGAAAATCTTTTTCAAACCAATTCAGGAAAAACGGCCTCATTTGGCGAAGAAAAACGTGGTCTTTCATCTAGACAATGCAATCATGTTTCAATACTTCAATGAAAGCAATAGCAAAACTGAATGTTATCAATCATTCACGGTTATCCATTTCGTGCTTGAGAAAGAAAAACTCTGCATATTGGCAACCGTCAAAGATACACGTCAACTACACCGTCATTTATCTAGTTGAAGGTTTGTCATTTTAGAAAATAGATCGTTTAACGGTCGTGAATTGGGTGTTGGAACAACAAGTTGTTAATGCTGATTTTTGGAGAGAAAAAAATTCTTCAGTGATGAGTCCCGTTTTTCGCTTTGTGGATACGTTAATGGATCAAGGACGAGCCATCACCGTCAATTCTGAGCGCTATGGCCGCATTATTTTTGGACGGAAATCGAAAAATCGTGTTTGCGCGAGCAATCCCCAAACTCTGGACGAACTAAAAGCCAATATTCGTGAAGCCATGACCGAGATATTGTCCGAAATGTGCCGGGAAGTCATGGAAAATTGCCTCAAAAGGATTGAGTCTTGCAAGAAATTCCGTGGAGGACATTTTGAACGATATTGTGTTTCAAATATGATGGCAAGGATCAATCTTTACAATGAAATAAAAATTACATCACTTTCCGAATATTTTTTCTCTTACTTTCTCAACCATGAAATGGATAACCCTTTAAACGTATTGCCATGTTAATATTAAATATTGGCCTACTAATATAATATTGTAACAGAAAAATTCACCACAAGCATGTCAATATATAAAATTATAAAAATGCAGTGTGCTGGATGGCAGTATAATGTTTTAGCTAGGTTAATATAATGTTAAGAAATGTTTTAAATATAAATATATTAGCTGCAAAATATATTAAGGGTAGAACAATGACTTTTGAGCGTGTTGGATTTGCTTCCAAAAAAGCAATATTTTTTCAGAAGACTCGATGATTTGATGGTCTTCTATTTTCGTACCTGTCGTAATTACAAGGATGCCAAAACATTCATCCAAAACAATACAAGCGTATAATTTATGTCTATCGATGTTTCCTGCTAATTTTGCAATTACCTAATGGTTTTATGGGAAGTTTTCACAATTCGAAATTTCTTTGCCTGCTTTTTGGCACTTGGCACCCACACGAGGGGTTGAAAATTTCCAAAACATTATCAGAACCAAGCTAAAAGCACTTTTTTTTGTCTATGATAATGCCAAAGCTCAGGAGTTTGCCCTTTGAAGCGAATGCTTAGCGATGGCGGTAGGGAGACACATATGGGAGAAGTCGATATCATTTATTCCATTATTCTTTTAAGTGCCACCTTTTTTCTTATTTTCTAAAGCCCTAGTGTTATGCCTAGTCGCTATTAAAGCTTTAATGTGACATTTACTTAATGGAGGGCTGGTATTAAGCCCAGTCGCTGACTGTTAAGACAACACAAGACGAACAAATACAGCCATGGGCACGGCGGGATTCGAACCCGCGGGCAGGAGATCGCTGCTTCAGACTGACGCGTTAGCGAGCTAAGCTCATAATTCTCATTTTGTTGACATACTTTTTTCCAAATATTATATTTCCACAGAAAAGCAGGGGTCCCTATAAGTACACTGCAATACTCGCGGTATCCAAAGGGTTAATATAATATAAGGATAAAAATAAAGACATCTACGATCGACTCTATTTAAAATCAAATGAGCACTTATTTCAAACGATTTTCGGAAGTTTTCTGGAATTCAAATGTTGAGCCAAGATTGATCTGGCAGAGAAGAAGGAAGATATTAGGTCCTAACATCCAGTCGTACCAGAATCTATAACCAAATATGGACACCAACCAAAAATTAAAGTTTATTCAAGCGATTACAAAAATCAAGTCGATCTCCTTACTTCTATCCTGTCTGTCTTATATATAAATAACATGAACCTGATCCATATTTCTTGAAGTTACTCAACTCTAGTAAACCCAGCTCTTACTGTTTCGAAATCAATGCGACCCTATCGATTTCATAAAGCATAAGTGGCATAACTTTATTTGTATCTCAAAAATGTCATCGCACAATGATTGACCTTGCTCTGAACGATTACGAAATTTTGTTTAAGGATGAGTTATTTCTATCTACAACATAATCTCATCTATTCAGCCTCAATTATTTCGAGTGACGCAGTAAATTTCGAATTTCCATCAATATTAAAGGACAAACGTGAAAGTTTTGTATAACAATCTGAACTTTTATTGGAGCATTTGTCTTACGGAATTTATTTTGAAGGTCATCCAAGAAGTTATGTGCGATATGAAGACATAACTTAAGGATAACCAGACGAATGGTAAAACTAAATAACATAGGTTCACGTCATGCGTTCATTTCCCGCATCTTTTATTCGAAAATCTTCCGCATCAGTTCAGATATAAGTCACTGTTTCAAGATAATGCGCCATTTACCACCTCTCTAGCCTAGCATCTCGAGAAAAAGTAGAATAAATTTCAACGAACTACAAAAATACAACATACGACAATAACATCACCCTGGACCGCGATCAGCATGTTCTTAAATTCAAATGTCTTGGCCGTCTGTAACGAAAATGCCTCGGTGTATTGATTTCGATTAAGCCGATTTCAGATTAGTCGTCTGTATATCAATGCGACTGTCTAATGAACCAGTTGTTGTTTCTTGTCGCGATGTTATTTCAACGTGTCGTTGACGCTTCAGCGATTGCCGTCGTCGTCGTCGTCGTCTTGGTCTTGGTCTTTGTCGCACTGATAAGAGCAACAACATACCGCTGGAGCAAAAAACCGATAAAATAGCTTAAACATCACACTATACCGGACGAGACAAGGCCATTACGCACGTTTTAGATGACGATGTCGAGACGACGCGGAGGAACATCAACGCAGCGACGGATGGCGTTCCCTTTTTCAGTTTTAGAAACTTGACGAGAAAGATACTATCTAGACTGGCTTGCTAACAATTCTTCTGGGGAGAAAGAAAGATTTTTTTTTACGACCGCTTTGATTTCGGAAAAAAAATCGACTGGCAATTACTGTTGCAATGGGGAGTTAGGAACCATAATAGAAAGTTCATTGATCGCAGTCTGCAGGGCGGAATGAGGTTTTGGAGGAATTGCTCTGATGAGATGATGCGTTGAGGGCTTTCGACGTAGCTGTATCTCTTGTTTGAATAAGAAAATTATACCTTTGCGAACATAAAAACTAGCACTAGGAAGTCACAGAGGATAGATTGATTTGACACGAAATTTGCCCTACTATTTATGGATACAGATAATTCTTCTTTGGGTAAATTAAAGAGTTAGACATTATTGCCTTTAATGACTTCTATTAGCCCACATGCAACAATTAGAAAACACTTTCAACGTTTTTTCTTTCACAAACTACAACACTACAATCAATGGCTTCTTGCATTTCTCGAATGAAATTCCCTGAAATTTTTCATTGTCTGCCCAAGGGAATCCACTAAAGTGCCCAAGTATCGATTACATTTTTGTCTGCTGCGAAGAAGATGTGATGTTTTCAAGACCGTAGCAGCAAAATTCACTTTAGTGACCGCAAGGAATATATAAAAACTTTGAAAAATGGTGCGGTGTCGGCAATTATTCATCAGAGCGACAAGAGAGCAGCAACGTGTAGGAAACTGAGCTCAGTTGCATTTCATTTAAACAAAGGTAGATATTACCGATATTCATTTAGTTCTCATGTATGGGTGGATTGGTTGTTGTCCCCGGTTACTTTGTATACGGGCGACGCATGTGATGTGGTAAGTTTGGCCATTTCGAATGCAGACAGACAATTTAAAATCGCATTCAAAACGGTTTGTAATAGTAGCACACTGCACGAGATAAAGGAAAAATTGACTTTTGTGGTGTATGAAGTAATATTGGCTACACGTAATGTAAGTAGAATGCTTGGGTTTATTTATTTTATTTCTATTCGCTGAAGGTAGCTTTTGTTGGCATTGATGCAGATATTATATTACTCTGAGAATTGATTAGTTACTGACTGTGTGCTCGTAGCTCTACACATGTCATAATGGTTTTTGGAACACAGGCACATGAAGAAAGATAATTTTTTTTTTCTTAAATCTGTTTGCCACAGTTTAATTTGATATCGATAAATTCGTTACCCAAATATTGACGACATCGTTCTGCGGCGAAACTTCTGAAAAAGTGCATCAAATTCGAAACTAATTAAACTGCTAACCGGCATTCATTTGACAAAAAACGCAAACATGCTTAGCCAAGCACCTACCGAATTAGCATTGGTTTTTTTACATGTATTTAACATTGAAATAATATTTGTTTTTTTACATGTATTTGCGCGGTGGATAACACTAAGTACGTCGACAGCAAGTTCATCTGAAGGGTGAATTTAGAGGAAGGAGCAAAGAGGGCAAGCAACGCCATTTACGCCAGCAAGAGGATGATGAGGAAACCATGGGGCCTTCCACAAAAGCTGCTCTGGCGCTTAAGGCAAGGTTCTTTCAGGTTTTTTCATACAAATCGATTTTTTTTGTTTTACAAAAAATGAAAGCTACATACGTGTAGAATATGTATGCAAAAGGATATTCCGATCTAGAACATATTTATCGCATTAGAGCGTCTCAAACGCACCTACCTCACGTGCGTTGGGGAACGCTCAGGTATAGCTTATTCACCGCGTGGCCTCAGATGGCTTTCTATGTACCGGAACTAATTACGATCTGTACTATCGCATACTTGTTCGTGTTGGAATACACTTTATGTGGCAGCACATGCGAAAAATAACCGATGCGTCAGAAAATTGCATATCCTTAACGACGAATATCGCCCGCTGCTCGAAACGCCCGCCTCCCGCAGGCCAACCAGGAGCGGTTTGAAATCAAGGAATTATTCCTATACGGCACAGATCCTAATGTGAGTATAATGACTTAGATCCTAATGTGAGTATAATGGAGCAAATTGACGATCGACGACCATGAAAATCTTCATATATAGGTAGATATTTTGGTCCAAACTGACAGATGGAAATTTTTTTGATCCGCCGTATTGGATCCGCCATCTTGTATTTTTTTAATTTGATTTCATATTCGTAATCAGCGACCCCAACACCCTATAATCATTGATACTCGTCGTGATAACTGAATCCCAAGGCAAACTTGCTAAAAAAAACTTTAAACGCGTTTCTCGAAACGAAATTTTCATCATAACTTCAAGCACAGGTGTCGATGTGATCTATTGATCCGATTCACTTCATTCCAAGTTTGCCTCAAAGAATATACTGTTTTATATGTCTTATATCTAAAATGAGCATGAAAAATTTCAATTCATAATTACTAAAAAGAAAATCAGGTTAAAAGTTGCTTTTTTTTAAATGTCCATAATTTGATTTATTTTTTGTCCCAATTCATTCGCATTAGGTATAAGACATGGAGATTTCCATAAATTTTAATGACTTTAAACTATGACTGATATCAGTTTACTACGAGAGGCTGCAGACTTGAAGTTACCGGACGATGTCTCGCGTGCAGAGGCAGACGAGAGCCACCACATTGAATTTCATCGTAATAAAAATTTGAACGATTTTAGAATGATCAACAAATAAAATAATCAAAACCAGAACTTCGTATGTTTTTTCATTATCCCTCGAAAAACTCTCAAATGTTGCCTTATTTTCGACCGTATCTGAGAGAACCTTCCCTTAAGGAATCAGAACATTACGAGACAAGATCCTTTGGCTACAACAGTATGGAGCAAGGGCCTGCAAGATACACTGGCTACTTGTTCCCCACTCTTTGCGACTGCCGGGGATGAGTAGGAATGGAACCAGCAAACGGGCACAGCAGCCCTTAGCATTTACGAGGACGGATTCAAAACAGCTGCAGGAGTAGGTGTTGCAGTATATTCTGCAGACTGTGATATAGAACCAGTTTATAGCGTTCCTGATCACTGTAGTATGTTCAAGGAAGAGGTCTGCGTGATACGAAAATCTGTAGAACTAATATCCGAGGAGGATATTGCGGAAGCCAGGATCAACATTTTTACGAACAGTCAAGCTGCGATGAAAGCACTAATGTCTCACACATATAAATCGTAGTGCGTACTTGACTGCATTCAGGCCCTGACAGGCTAGGCAACATATAAGTGCTCAGTCATAGGGAAGTTGATGGGAATGAGAAGGTGGATCCATTAACCAAGCATGGGCCTAGTCTTCTCCTAGTTGTATCAGCAGACATCCCAATTCCTCTCCAAACAGCCAAGTGCTTGATCGACTTCAATTTAATGCAGATTGCGGTATGCATATTTCGAGCAAGTCTGCCCTGCACGGTAACTAAAATCATGTGGGAGTCGTACAATCTTATGCCTACCCGGACTAACTTGAATTAACTGTCTTGTAGGAGCACACGCCTCCTGAAATTGCTACTTCTAATGAGTGACACCCGTACGAAGTGTCAGGACCTGCGAGTTGAAAAGGAGAATCTATCATTGCGAAAAAAAGGATGTGCCCAGTCCAAGTTCAACCAAACTAGCCATCTAAAGTACAGCAAAAAAAATAGCTGTGACATCATTGGATGAAAGTGGTAATGGCCAGGATTTCAACTTGGTTGCACGTCGAAAGACAAAACAAAAACAGTTTATGAAAGAAGGAGCCGGTAATCATTTCCTCCCTAACATCCCAGAGTACGAAAACAACCCTCCATCCCATCCAAACCACGAAAAGCCTTAAAGTTCCTCCAATAAGTGCCTGCGAGATAGTCATTCCAAAGTTCATCATTGAGTTTTACGCTCAAGATATCAGGGTAGATAATTAGGTTGATGTGGCCGTCAATTGACAGAGAACTGCCGACAGACGGACATAGACATAAAAAAGACCCTTTGTGATTACATAGTTAACGTCTCTCTCCTAGTCACTAAAGTCAGGAAACCATCTGCTTTCATTGTTTGACAATCCTTTTTGGACAAAAGGTTTTAAAATGAAGCCACTGATCTTAAATGAACCGTCTCTTTTCCCAGTTAGAATAGGACAGTGACACATGAGATGGAGGACGAATTTCTCTTCGTCCGTCGAGTCACAGTTACGACAAAAATAGTAAAACCCAACACCCATCCGTTGCACCGTGTCGTCCTATGAACCAGTGGCCCGTGAGATCGACCACAGCGCAACGCAGAGCACTATGGATCAAACGTAATCGATGCCTGGTGGCGACACGCGTCCATGAAGACCTAGGACTGTCTTGCTAACGCACAGGATGATTCATCGGCCTAAGACTTCCTAGCGTCCTCCAAGTATTTTTGACTGATGGCTGATTTGACCGATAATATTGGTATTCCTACGAAGGAGGGGCATGTAATCTCCGATAGCAAGGTGCCAAGTCTCGCCAGTTCGTCAGCCTCACAGAAGCCTTAAACACTCCTATGTTCAGGTTCCCAAATCAATTGCACTGCCGAATGTCTCAACATCTTCCTAAGAGATGTTCAGCGACACTATATAAGGATCAGTAAGGAAATGAATAGTCGCTTGGCTATCTGTGTACACACCAATATTGGCTTTCGAATATCCGATTACATAGAAGCCAATTGATTGCCTCAAAAATAGCTACAATCTCTGCCTGACAAACACTACAATGGTCTGATAGACGAAGGGACAGCTTCAGATTCGGCTCATCCGTGTATACCCCACTCCCGACTTTATTATTTAAATTTGAGCCATTATCTTGTTGATTTTCGGTGTGCACATGGATAAACCGACTTTCGGAGGTGACACCCTCATGCTATACAGCACTACCAGGAATGGCAGTTGCAAACTCCAAATCTAGTAGAACGTCCGGAGTGATATGGTGAACGTGCGTTGGAGCGCAAAGCTCCTCAGATAAGATTCTAGCTTGACCAAACCCTATTCTAGGCACGCAGGAATGCAATTCGGTCCTGTAGCAGTCAAACTAGCTTGCTGCAATATTAATAGATTGGTTGGTAACCAACGAAGCAGCACGAAAGGTTCTATAGAAGGAGCGGTGCGAAGTGCTCCTGTCACCAAGAATGCAGCTAGCCTTTCAAACTTTTTCAAGCAAGCGTTGGTAGGTAGCCTTAAAAGCAGCTTACCATAAGAAAGCGACCGCAATTAGCTTAACCATTGAGATATAAAGCCAAGTGGCAGTACGATTTTGCAAACCCCTATTTGCTCCTATGACTCTTTTGCAGCATTGAAGTGCACCGAAAGCCTTCTGCGTTCCTCCTGCAATATTTTGGCTCGGTAGCAGCGTCGAATCACGCATCAGCCTCATATATTAGACCCTCTGGCTCAGATTAATGGAGACCCCGTTCATTTTCATTAAGTCGAAACGGTAAACTTTCTATTTCCTTCTGAACAGTGCTATGTAACTCTGTTTTGCTTGCATTTACAATCAAGCCAAACTCTCGGGCTCCGAAGTGAAAGCAAGTCAAGAGAGTGATTTAAACTCTCAGAAATCGTAGATCAATACTTTCCCGACGTTGCTATGATAATGTCGTCTGCATAGGTAATAACTTTGCAGCCGACACGGTCTAGTCTCATCAAAAGAGTATTATAATGTCCAAAACAGAGAGAGGTCTCTACCTTGAGGTGTTCCCGAGAGGACTCCTCGTCGTACGTGAGCATTTCCTAAGGAAGAGGACACCACTCTACTCTTAAGGAGCTGCATGATACAACAATTCAGCCGCAAATAAATATCCAGCATCGAGAGTGCCTTAAAAATCGCATCAGGCTCAACGTTTTCAAAGGCCTCTTCAACGTCTACAAAGAAGACAAACCTTAACAGCAAGATATTTCTCAATTTGCTCAAGCAGGACCTAAAGAGCACTTTCAACAGACTTTCCTTTGGTATATGCATGCTGCGACTGCGAGATTAATATTGAATCGATTAAATTTTTTTACGATAGTCAAGGATTATTAGTTTATCTTAACTAGAACAAAGCTAAGACATATTGGACGATGATCCTTTGACTTACCATGCGAAAACTAGATGGCAACATAGGAAGAAGATTTCCATATTCCACCATAGGGACTTCGGATTCTCTCCGGCTGTGTCTGATCCAATTCATGGTAGCATCCGATGCTACTCGGAGCAATTCCTAGTGGGGATTGGGCCAATGAATGGAATAGCTTCCAGTCCGGCTTTTTTCTGTTAATAAAGAAAATCTGCTCAGGTAAGCTGCGATCAGCTACGATCAAAGGTATGTATCTGTGATCAGAGAAGGAACACTCCTGTAAAACCCTCCAGTTACGGAGGATGTCCCAGTGTTATTCACTAACTAGGGTAACGTCAAGAACCTACCCACGATTTGAGGTGAGGAAGGTCGGTTCCAGCATTGAATTGTTCGTGGGCCAGGATGAGGTCAAAAAAAGTCTCAACTCGTGTTGAAGCTGCCTTGCACTGGGAGTTGCAAGTACTTAAACTGCCACGCGGCAGCCATTTGGTAGTTGACAAAAATCGCATAGTGCTTAGCCAAGCATCTATTAAATTCGCAAGCGTACGATTGAAATTGTGTTCATTTTTTTACATGTGCTTACATCGTCGAATTGCTAGATTGAAATAGATTTTGAATAAAATAAATGAAAATTGACATTCTAGGAATTAATTGTTATTTTCATGAAACTTATATAAGTGAAGTGCACGAAGCTACATAACAACATATTCCCAAAATTCAAAACTCAGTCTCAGTAACTTTTCTCCCATCGGACCGACAACTATAAGCAGTGATCACTCATTTTCATGAAGACAAGCATAGACATGGTCATTCGTACCTGTCATTTACGACATCCTAACAAACCGACATCACCAGGCAACCAGAAAACATGCTTCAACGTTGTTGTTCGTTTTTTTTTGTTTTTGCACTCACAAGTCTTTCCTACGGCACCTAACAGCTATATTTTTTTTCACATCGCCTATCATGTTACCATCTCTGCGAACCATAGCTTTCCGCAACACTATCGTGTTGATTACTCACCAAATTACCATTATTATCTGATAATTAAATTTGCAAGAATTAATTAAGTTTTTTTTTACTCGCACAACGCCAGCTCTTCCACGGGCTTCATTCTGCGAGAACGTGTTTACTTGCTGTTGGCCTATCTTCTATCCATCGTAAAAGTGGAAAAAAAAACTCGCCCCAGTGCACATAGAAAAGATAACCGACCAGAAGAACTGCATTGACCGACGAACCCATCACTCCAATCGTTCAACCAATAGAACCGTGGAGCATGCATGCATTTGGTTTTGACTAGCATAGTTTATCTGCGGCCAAATGCACTCATGCACAGAAACGAATGAGCACTCGCTGCGGGACAGAATGCTAGATTTCTGTGCACGTACATTTTTACATCCTTAACTACACTATGTCGTAGAACATAGGTAGATAGATCGCATAGATAGTTTGCGTCAACGTTCCGGGAGTAATTCGCTGGCATTGCATTTCAGCACGCAATCATTTAAGGTCAACGACCAAAACCTTACCAATCCGAATTGCACTTGCTATCACTGTCATCACACGACGATATTGCGAGGTGGTGGCGGCAGGAGCTTTCTCTCGAAACCAAAAGCCTTCATTCATCGCATTTCGGAAAATTCTTTAGCATGAGAATGCACTGAGAGGAGCCGTAATTGATCAAAAACAACGAAGACAGGCTCACAAAGCCGCATGCAGTCGAAACCACGTCAATAACTTTTCCCTCAGAAGATTATCTTGTCGACGAGATTGTCACACCTCGATGTCGCTTAGCTCGAAGGCGACGACGTCACTGATCCGAACAAAGTTGCAATATCGAATTACAAATGGACGCATTCTTGAAATTTATCAGCCATAATTGCAGGTGGCATTATTACATTGGATTGCCGTTCGTCACTGAGGTTGCACTTCGCACAAATCATGTGTGAGATTTTTTCCACACGTGGTGCATGTATGTGTACATGCTGTGCATGCACTTTCGACGAGTAGCTGAGAAGAAGGGAAAAACATGATTGACCTGAATTACATCCATGATGTCGATTGGCATTGGTTGGATTATGAATTGCACTTTGATTGTAAGCTGTGCATCTGAATATTATGGTTTTATATTTTTATTTGGATATATTTCCAGTATTCGAATATACTCGAATTTCGCGCCATGCATATCACATACTCTTGTATGTCTTTATGTTCACATTAATTGTACAGTGCTGAAACGATAATTGTCTTTTAAACAAAATTGCAAAGGCTAATTACCATGATTTATTGAAGAATCGGTGATGATTTCCGGGGACTTCATTTGAAAACTGGAGAGGGGCTTGAGAGCCCAATTAATTATCTTATTGCCTTATTTCTTAGACTGAATTCTCACAAAATGTCGCTCTACATCGTGGTTCTGTTTCCTTAGTATGAAATGCCCCTGTATTTTGAGGCTATAGCACTGACACACTAACCCTTTGACCTATCACAAACCAAGCCTCCTATACACCAAAATCGTTGCTGGCTGCCAGAAAAGGATATAGTGTTAGAACAGCAAGTATTGACAAAGTCACCAATGGCTGACATTTTACATAATACTTTGCTGAAACAAAGAAGGTTCCTCAATGAAATCTCTTAGACTCCGTTATGAAAAAGAGCGCGCGCGAAAATGGGCGAATCGCGTCAAAAGTTGGCCCGGCCAGGTAAGTGGCGGGATAAAAGGACAAAAGTAAGGCGACGGTCAGTTTCTGAACGCCATACTGCACATGCACCCCCCATCAACCACCGAAAACGATCGCGTACACATACCCCAAATTATTTAACAACACAACTCTTCTCGTTATAACAATTGTATTTTGTCTCCCAACAACAGCATCGTCCTATACATCATCCTAGAGAGATAGTGAGCGCTACATTAACTAGCCTGATAAAATTAGGGACTAAGCTGAGAATTTCGACATTTGTACATAAGGGTATTCACAGACTGTATCGCTGTATCGCCGACGAGCTGGCAATGCTTAGTACCTTGCTGTCAAAGGTTTCATGCCTTTTTTCTATGGATGTAAAGTAATCAAAGGACAACTCTCGTATGGGTCTATGGGTTGAAAGCTAGTAGGGCGCTTCATCAAAAATTTACAATCAATGTTATTAGTTCAACGACTCACTTTACTCCTGATTAATTCAGGTTTCTATTCAGAGCCAGGTGAACTCAAAGCTTGATGCGCGTACCCTCGTCTGAACCTGGATTCGAACCAAGGATCCGACACACAAGAAGCCAGTGCTCTACCCATTAAGCATAAATATACTCTATAGATACACTTATATTATCAATCAAACTAGCCATTACACAAAAATGTCTTGAGGATACTAAGACGGTCCTGGGGTGAAGATGCTTCCTGTGCAATCGTAATTCAGCTCTGGGTGTTCATGGACAAAGATCGCAACAGGCTGCTGTTACGTTCAGCCCGTAGTGCTCTTCGAGGTATAGTGGCCGCTCTCACGGATCACTACTTCATAGGGCAACACACACAACGGCTGGTCGCAACGTTCAACGATTTATGTCGGAGCTATGATTCAGAAGATGAAGAGGAACCCGTGACAGATCTCATGTACTATTGTCCGGTTCTGGCGAAGAGAAGAATGGCCTCACTCGCAGAGCCCTCCCTCTCAGGCTTAAATCTTAAGCGACTTCCTTCCCTTCTTCTTAAGCGACTAAAAGCGTACCGAACTGTTTTTCAAGGAAACCAAATGGTTTCCAGAGTACAGTGGTTAGTGGAGAGTATTTCCGTAGTATCACAAACGGCCTTCTACTGAGCCTGTGTGTCTTTCGCCGAGACTCTCAGATTGACAACCACTCGAAATAATCGAACGTGAGAATTTTGTTTAGAAAATCAACAAAATCGGAATTTTCATTCAATTTTTTGGAACGCTACCTCATGGTAAGACACTTTCAAATAATTTAAAGGATATTACTATCAAGCATCATCAAATCCAAAAATAAGGATAGAGATTCGAGCGAATTGCCAATAAGAAATCTGCTAAAGCTCTCAAAATCAAAAAAAAAAAATATATTGAAAATTAATCTATCACTAAAAACAGACCATAACTTATTGCTCCAAAAATAACCGCACACAGAGAAAAACGGACTGGAAAATTTGTTCAACCGTAAAACCTTTCGGCTCATGTTTTGGTCACCATGCTTAAAATATTCCAAAAACATCATTTGTCAAAAAATAAAAATTTAAAGAAACTCTAGCGCACCAAAACCGCTAGAAAGACTAATGTTCGATGAACAATAGAACAATCGTGCAAATTTTGAGTGCATATTCTACCACACGTGCTCCAACCTGTTTTGTGGACAAAACCGCTTTGATCTTACCAATGCATTTAAACTTCTAGGTTTGAAAGGTTTTCAAAGTTACCACTTGCATGAAATCAAAGATATATGTCAAACACTACAAAACTTTGAAAGCAGCATCTCCTGTAACATAAATAAACAAAATGCGCAGTGTTTGCAACACTTTACCAGCACTGAAACTAAAAGTCTCTCACAAATGCCTCACGTCAAGAATAGTGCATACTTTCGAAACCACTTTGTCATAATAGAATTTTCAATGTAGATTAAAATTTTTAATGTTAATAAAAAGTTGTTCAATTTTAATCATCCCGCAAAAACATTTCCAATTTGATTCTGCTTTCGGAGGCTGATTCCGCAAAACGATCGAAGTTTCCCGTTTCAATATGCTCGGCTTCGATGCTGTAGAAATGATATACGTTGTCTATGCTGATTTATAGACAAGAAGGGAACCGTGATCAAATTCAATTACCTTTACTAAGCAAATTACCCTATCAATCTCAATTTTATCTGATAACTTCGTCGAAAGTTACAGGGATAGAAAGATGTTTTTGGATCACTATCCGAAAAATTTCCAGAACTTCGTTGGTAAATTATTTTCATTGCAATTTTTCGCGATATGAGTACTCAATGTAAGCATTTATTGATGCAAAAATAGCAAAACCGCATCGCGCTGGAAACACTTCGCTTGCATAAAAGCCAAAAATATATCACAGCTGCCTCACATTTAAATCAACCTATCCTGCGAATTTCGTTCCGATCTGATGACTGAATTGGAAGTTATAGGGGTACAAAGAAATTTAGATACAAGGAAAAACCCACAAAAAAAATTTCAAATTTTCGAAATCTTAATTTTGTTGTGAATTGTCACTACAAAATCATTACCGTTTGAAAATTTTACGATAAAATCGCTGAATAAAGATATGGCAACAATAGTTGACAACCCTATGATGGTTTTTCAACCAGATTCTACCTCAATATTGCCTACAATAAGTTCCTTTGACCATATGAATTTTCATGACTGTACTAGAAGGTATGATGGAAAAACCTTTTTTTCTGAGAAAATGTTTAAAATCTAAGACACCAAAATTACCATAGCTGGCAGCTCTAACCGAATTTTTCAAACAAGTCTCTACCACACGTGGCTTAGAATAAGATTCAGCTACTGTGTGAATTTCATGAACATCTGGTAACTAAATCAGAATTCATAAGGTAAAAAGCAGTTTTTTTCTTTGTGATTTTTCAAGATGGCACCAGTGGCAGAGAGTAGCCCACATTTCAAAATCGCTTCTATCAGGCCTGGTCCTATTTAAAACCAATACATTCTGTTAATTTCAAGTGTATCTGATTATTGGATCATGAGTTCTCGTGAACAGAAGTTTCTGATGCTTAAAATATAGGCAAATTGGAGGAGAGTTACCGTTCTTGTCCGATGTGAAATTTGAAAAGTGTTACTTTGGATGTGTAAACAAAGCATAAGGTTTATATATGAAATGGTATTTATTGCAATAAACGAAAATTTTTCAGATGAGTAGATGATTTGAAAGTTTTCACTTTTAGTGCTTGCCGTAACTGCAGGGTTGCCAGCACGTTCATAAAAAACGAATCTAAAACTTAGTCACATCAATATATCCTTTAAGTTTTATAATGATCTGATAGTCTGGTCAAAAGTTATCGCAATTCAAAAATTTTCAAATTTTCCCGATCTATTTAAAGGCACCTAGCGTACACATAGGATTAACAATTCCAAACATATTATCATATTCACATTTAAAACACGTTCAAAATCCATTTTATAAACTTCATTTTTGCAAAAGTTATTAGTTGACAGAATAATAGGTATATTTAAAATATCACTAAAATGGTCGACGGCGCCAAAGGGTTAATGATTATTAACATTCGGCACTATTCTTTGAACATTAGTAAAAAAAAAATATGAATATATATTTTTTGAATTCGAGCAATAACTAGTGAGAAATCTCAACTTATGAAATATCTCAGTTCACCTCATCCAATTTTAAATGTCTTATAACTGTAAATCTCTTCACGCATGCATCATTTTGACTTATTAGTTAATTTAAATAATTCTTTTCTTTTTCAAGCCGAGAGCAACAAAAGATGTAGGTAATTCTTCAGAATCCCAACTTTCGCCAAAAAAAACACTTAATGTGGATAATTACTATTAGACATCAATGCAAACACTTTCGCAAGTCTATTTTAAGTATTTGTCTATTTTTGTCTATTTGTCAAATTTTCCTTTTGATATACATTTTATTGAAAAAAATATAAATTTCTAGTCCAACTGGAATTTGCACTCGTATTTGAATGAAAAAAAATATCATCAGAACTAAGCAAAAATACTGTGCAATCATTCCCACACATATTGCAACTATTAATAGCTTCGCTATCATAAGAAACAAATATGAATTCAATTATCATCTGACAGCTTATATTCCATTGACACTGCAACAGCTCTGTGTCAATCAAACATACGAACGAAATAATTAAGACCATGCAAATCTCTTCAACGAAAATTACGCCGAAATAAAGCATCATCAATAAAATACTCTATACAATCAGCAGACAAACCGGTAGACCAAATAAGATTACACATTTCTTCCAGTTCGACGGCCAAGCCAATCTCGTACAACGAGCGTCGTGTCTTTGTGCTCTCCGTTCTCTCCTCAACGCGTTTAATAACAATAAATTCACGAAATAAAAATCATCGGGGTTATGGTCAAGTTCATCGAGAGAAATTCGCCAAAAAACCGATGCAAAGAAAAAAAGTGAAAAGAAGGCAAGTCAATAGCAGTTTGACGTAATACGGTCGTAACCGTAACCTTGTCCGAGAGTGAACCCAACTGGCATGGCATCGTTCACAAGCAACCTGTTCGCTCCCCGCGTCCGTCCGTTGCCGCCCCGTCGACTACAACCCAAGCTCCACACACTACAGCTCGATTATCCGTTTTCCGTCTGTACCACATCCGATCGGACCGCGCGAATTCCGCGCTGCCGATCCGCCACTAATTTCGCCAATTCAGCCAAACTTTCCAAGTCGTTCGCAGCCATGCCAGCCACCGAGTAAGCAAGCCATCGTCGTCTTCGGCTCGTTCTCATTCCAATGCCATTGCCGAAAATACTCATAACATTATACACAACAAGAGCCAAGCAGGTGAGAAATGAATAAAAATTCGGCGAAGCGATACGACTACACGGGGCTCCGCCAATTTCTCGCGGAATCCGACGTCATGCCGCCAAATCATTAACATGCTTTTCGCGGGCATGTTTCCGAATTTTGTGGCGAAGACTGTTTCGTTGGCAGCAAGCAACTGTGCAAGCCAGCTACCGAAATTCCGTTTGCAGTTGCCGGCAAAGTAACCTCGATACGACCTCGCGTACATTGTCAAGTGCAAATGTGAAAGCAGTGCAGCGACCAACAAAATTTACGATGAAATTGTCGTGTTGTACTCATCGACCCCGGTGGACGCGTTTGATTGATTCCAAGGTGAAGATACCGGCATGGATGTCGTCGACGATGACTAGCAGTTGGAATGTCTTTTCCCCATCGAGAATTAACCGCTACAAATCGAAAAGGACACGCGACTTGGAAAAAGATGGATATCTTGAAATTGTGGTTAGTTTGTGTGTTGGGTCGTCGAGAGATAGAAATTTATACATGATTTGGTGAAATTAGAACACGATATCGATTTGACAGTGAAAGGATTTTCTGAACGTGGTAATGTTAGACCCGAAACTTATTTTTCGAGACCTTGGAGAAAAGTTAATATGTTCAACTATATTTAGACATTTTCAAATAGATGGTTGGTTTAGTAATATACTACTATATCTACTTTCGAGATATTCAATGATTTGTGTTTTGATTTGTACTGGAGATGTATGGAGAGTGCATTTTTCAACATTGATCTTAACATACTTCCACAAAAGATAGGTTTTTCAAATTTTGTAGAATGATGGAATAGAGTATGTAGTTTTCAGATCCGGGATAAACTCAAAAATGAGAAAAATGCAAATAGAACGTGTATGCTTAGTAGGGCAGTATAAGTATTGAGCTCCTTATTTAAAGATAATTGTGTTTGCTTGTTTTTGAGATTCTTTTTGAACTTTCGCTATAAAAATTCATCTTTCAATAAAATCAATCATTTTCTACTCGTGCGAAGATGCAAATGATAGTTAATTGTAGAAGTTATCTAATATTTGTGCCAAACTGGAGATGACGTCATTTCTACAGTGAATTATGTCAAATTTATTTTGTCGCAGTTATTCAAGCGACCAGCATATTTTAATGTAGGTAAAAAAATGTTAATCTCTAGTTCTGTTTTTTTGCTTCGCGCAAAAGTGATCTATGTAATCAGTATCACTTGTCTCATATTATTTATTGAAGCATTTAAAATATAAAAATCTCTATTTATTGATGCATGATGTCTCGAAAATACTACTGTGCTAAATCCAATGAATAGTTTTCAAGATATACTGCAATTACTGAAGGGCTCTCTCTGAAGGAAAAAAAATTTTGAGCGTGTGAAACGCACTAATGCGAGCACTCGGGAAGGCAGAATGCGACATAGACAACAGTAAATAGCTATTCTAGAAGCTTCTACATAGGCAGAACAACTATTAAATAGCCCAGGAATAGATAATTCGGAGTAATTAAATCATTAGTATTTAAAAATAGGGATAGGATTCTGACAGCTAATAGCAGCCATCTTGGATTCTGAGAATCTGACATTAGCTGTCAATTGTGTTTAGTAACCACAACGTTTGGAAATTGTCCAAACTTTTAACGAAAAATCAAGAAGTTTGCAAAATTTGCGAAAAATCAGAATCAAGAAAAATCGTGTTTTCGGGTGAAACGCATTTCTGGCTGAACGGCTATGTAAACAAACAAAATTGCCGTTACTGGTGTGAGTCAAACCCACAAGTGATTCACGAATCACCATTACACCCACAGAAACTCACGGTTTAATGTGCATTTTGGTATGGTGGCATTATCAGGCCGTACTTTTTCAAAAATGCTGAGGGTCGCACAGTTACCGTGAATGGCCAGCGTTATCGTGGAATATTGACTGAATTTTTCTTCCCGAAAATTGATGAAATCGATGTTGATGACATTCTCTTTCAACAAGATGGTGCAACATGCAACACAGCCAGAGTTACGATGGATTTATTGCGCGGACAGTTCGATGATTCGATAATATCGCGAAATGGCCCTCACAACTGGCCACCCAGATCGTGTGACTTGACGCCATTGGATTATTTTCTTTGGAACTATGTTAAGTCTAAGATTTATGTCAACAAACCAGCAACTCTTGATGAACTTGAAGCCAACATACGAGCCACTAGTGATGCCATTCCAGCGGAAATTGGAGCGAGCGTATACACCAACACAACAAAAGTCGCGGTGGTTATTTGAATGATATTTTATTCAAATCATAAATGGCATAAAATTTTCCATCAAATAAAGTTATTTCGCACCATTTTTGGCCGAAATGTCCGTATTTTATTTCAATTTCGAATTCTATCACTCTTATTAGGAAACCCTGTACATAAATCGAGTGTAAAACTCTCAAAACTATGTTTTCAAAGTCAGTGCCCACTGTTATTCAAAAACCACTCAACGGATGCGAATGAAATTTATACAGCTTATTGGAAACATAAAAAGGCCTGATCGATGGAATTTATTAAAACTTATATTTTTTTATAAGTAATAAACTGGTGATTTTTCCTTGAAATATCTTGCGAAAATTATCAAAGGCCGGCATTTTGTTTATTTATTTAAAAAAATCGTCCATCAGGCACCAGATTAGCTATCAAACTAATGATTTTTTTTGTTTTATCGATTTTAGATGAGCCAGTAAAATATAAATAAAATAATTAATGAAATATAAAAAAAAACTGTTCAAATTACTCAATATTTCACGCCAAAATCCTATCCAAAACCTCTTAAATTAAACAGTTTACCGTAATGTAATTCTTAAATGGCAAAATAAATCTATCTTTTGTGAACCTTAGCAGATTTTTCTTTTGAATATCACCTTGAAACAATCTGATGATTGTATTGTGATACATACGATACTTTTCGCATAAGAATAGCTGTTGAAAGTGACATACATAGTAAGGACATAATACTGCCACACAATTTTTTTTTCGAATTAAAAAATATTGGCTTGGGATTTCTCTTTGAAATTTTGATTGATTATTAGTACATGTGTGTAGAATAGAAATTATGTCATTCGAAATGGCCACCCTCCACTTTCACACAGGCTTTGAGTCTCTTGGGCGAACCCTCTATCGCAGCTCCTATAGAGGAAAATTGTTCACAGCTTCAACCAAGGCAGACTTGAGGAATTCAATGTTGCTGTATCTTCTATTGCAGACCATGTCCTTCAAAACCAGCGGGCTCAAGTCGAAGCTGCCAGAGGGGCAATAATCTGGGCTCAAACACGCAAGTACGTACCGTTCAAGCCAGGCCTAAGTCTTTCTGGTCTTGTCAGCCAGCGCCGAATCTCGCAGGAACACCCAATGCTGGTTTTGAAACATGGTTCGGCTGAGAGACTTCACAATACGATGCAAACCTGTCTGTTGATACACTTGTGCGGAGGTTTTCACAACAACAGAAAAACAGCTCAGTGGTGCCATCATAGGCTACGCTCCACCAAACCATGACTGACGCCGGGTGATAGGCTCTCTGGACTCACGAAATGACTCGAGACGCTTCCAATGACAACCGAGCGAACACTATCATTCTGTCGATTTAATTTCTCCTGGACGGTGAAGATCTTCTTGTTCGCACAGAAGATTTTCTTGCACGTTAAAAATATTTTTTGTAGCCCCCATTTGGGTACTCCCCCAATCGCCGCTTGCATTTTTTCACTCCGTTTTCTTTCAGAGCGGCGATGAGCAATTGCTCGGTAAGGCGTTTGTAGGCCCCAAGACTCAAGTCTTTTTTGATGAAGTGGCTCATGGATTTCGCATTCACATCCATCTATCGAGCCGTAATTTTCACACCATGGTAACACGCTGACTGACATCCAGCAATTTATGCAAGAGGTGCGAAATGGAAAAGGACACCATCGAGCACACTCTCTGCAATTGTCCGGCCCTAAACAATAAAAGCCTCAAGATTTTTGGTTCTTACCAATTTCAAGAGTTAGAAGAGGTGGCTAGTACCGTCAAGTTGAATCAGCTGATTAAGTTTGGCGAGGCGGTCACTTGGCAGCTCTAACAAGCCAGCGGAGGGTGGCAAATGGGCCCAAACTGGCAGCCAAATGCTATTCGGGTACCCGGCAACCCTCTTTACTCCCTAACCTAACACGTTGATTTGACTTATTTTTTTTTTTTGCAAACAACGCAAAGACCATCGGTCAAAACCTATATGTCAAAACTGCAGATCGTTCAATATTCACGGCGCAGCACGTGCGTTCAATGGTGTGACAGTATTTATGTCCCTACTAGGTAACGAAATGCATAAAAAATCAAATCGGAACAGGACAAACACCATATGCTTGCTAATGTCGCAAGGAATCTATTAATATAGTACGTATTTAAAATAAAGCTCTAAAAAAGGTGGTTCTTGTTGTCTTATAAGATTTGATTTGCAAAATGCTTCAAGAACGCTTTTCATTCAAACAGATGAAACATATTACTTACGTCAACTTCATACGTTTAGCTTTGGCATATATTGTCATGAATACGTGGTATGGTGGGAGAGTTTCGCTGGAGATCATATCATGTCTAAATTATAGCATACAAAATCACATACCTGAAAATAAAAAGAAAGATTTATACTTTTAGTAATTGTTGTTACGGCCAAAATCGTAATTGTAGAATAATATTCTATATTTATTTAACTTTTTAATTGTTCATTTATTTTCAAAATTCAATACAAATTCCAATGATGGCAATGATATGAAAAATAAATAGCAAAAATTGATATATTAAAAAAGATAAAAGACGCACGATTCATTAATTCGTCATTTCAAACTTTTTTTAAATAAAAAGAACGATTGTGGTAGAGGTCCTAGCCTTTTTAATAAAAATCAAGAAGAGTAATGGACCAAGGATAAACCCTTGTAGAACACCAGAAGAACTTGTAGAACACCAGAAGAAGGATAAAATGGAGAAGAGGGAAATATATTAATGATAACTTTACACACACGATTACTGAAGCAGGACGAAAAGAAAAAAAGAAAAAATAGTGAACCGAAACAACCAAACTCTCTGACTTTATCTGGCAACAATATATGATTGACTTTGTCCAAGGCTTTTGAAAAATCTGTCTACACTGCGTCCACTTGTTTCTGACGATCATGTTTCTGACGATGAACAGCTGTGTTAGAGAACGGGATAAGTTTAGACTTACCCCTTACAAAACCATGCTGTTTCGGAGAGACGATAGGATGAATCATGAGATACATTCTAGAGAAGACAATGTTTTCAGGAAGCCTATTGAAGGAAGGAAGAAGTGAAATAGAACGACAATTGGAGACGGAGGAAACATCGCCAACTTTGAAAATTGGATAAATATATACTAAACATATATTAACTTTCCAAGTAGAAGGACAAAAACCCGGATGACAGGCTCAAATTAAAGTGAATAGACAACTGGACGCACAATTACGAAGATATGGGTCACGGATAGAAATTGGAAATGCATTCGGATCCACCACTGGAATTCGGATTATTTATTTATTTATTTATTTATTCATTTCACCAAACAAGGCATACAATTACATATAAATGAAATAAAAATAAACATTGAAATTCCAATTTACAAAAAAAAAACACAAAACTAAACAAATTAATAACAGGTATAACATACAACTGAATGCAATGCAAATAGATAAATGAACATTCTATAAATAAATACATAGCAGCAAAATTACATGTAGGGCACAAAATTATTAAATACAAAAACGAAATTAATATTTTAAGAGTCATGAAAAGAATATTAGGCCGGCAGACTAGAGAGGGTACGATAAGAGAGCCTTGGTAACTCTGTTTTAAAAGACGCTTTCGAAATCGTGGGGGAAAAGTGTTGGCTCATGCTGTTGAATGTCTTGCAGCATCTATTTATTGGCTCATTTTCAGCATATGCGGTGCTATGCTTATATTCAACTAGCATCTGTCGGGATCTTGTGACTCTCAGGGGCTGGTTAAGCACAAATCTTTCCTGTATGTAGTCGACATTAACAGCGTCTCTAATGACATCGAAACTGAAGCAGGCAGATAACATTAATCTTCTGGATGCAAGAGTTTAGAAGTCTAAGGCGAAAATCATATGACGGTAAATTGCTAAAATCACAAGGATGGTAAAGATCTCTAAGAGCGAACAGCAAGAATTGCTTTTGAACAGATTCGAATCTCTGGCTGTGAATTTCGAAAGCTGAGTTCCAGATAATACAAGCATACTCAAGAAGAGAGCGAACGAGCGATGTATAGCGATTTTGTAGCCCAAAGGTTCTGAAACTCCCTGGCGCGTCGCTTAATGAAGCCAAGTCGTTTACTTGCTTGAGAAATCATTTTGTCGTAATGAAAATTAAAGCGGAGCGGAACCATGTCTAAAATATTGTCGACCCTACTAAGTGCTGTACTTTTTTGAGAAAAGCTAATCACATGACATTTTGCGATGTTGAGAGGTAGGTTGTTCACGCAGCACCAATGATCCAGGGAAAGTTGAACAAAGTTGGCATCTGATGGCGGCTTTATTCTATGAAAAATTTTCAGATCGTCCGCATAGAGTAGATGAGGTACATCAGATAAAACCTCCGACTGGTCTGATGTAAAAATGTTAAATAGCAAAGGGCTAAGATGGCTACCTTGAGGTACTCTAAAGTTGACATGAATTTTTTTAGAGATAAGGCCTTGGAATTTTACATATTGTGAGCGGTTCTAGAGGTAAGAGCTAAGCCATCTTAGTAGAGATCCTGCAATTTCGCATCGCTGCAGCTTGGAAATCAAAATGGAGTGGCTAACACGATCAAACGCTTTGCTGAAGCCAGTGTAGACTGCGTCAATTTGATAACCTTTCTCCATTTTGCAAAGAACATTGGGAAACCAGCACCATCAGGTTAGTAGTGGCAGAGCGCTCTTTCCTAAAACCATGCTGCTGTTCGTTAAATTGAGCATCGACCAGAGGGGATAGCTTATCACATATGCTTTTTTCAAACAATTTAGGAATAGTTGATAAAATGGCGATACCTTTATAATTTTAAATTGATCCATCATCATTTTTGAATATTCGTGTCACGTAGGAGGAAATAAAATACGATGGAAAGTGCCCAGAAGAAAGAGATGTATTCAATATGATGTACAGAGGAGAGGTTAACTGTCCAACACATTTAATAAGAAAAGTCGGAGGAAGAAGATTGGGTCCAGGGCCAGGGTGATGGAGTACTGGCAGGGCTAAAAACCTCCTGAAAGTTATCTGCGGAAAAATTACAAATTTCTTGAGGAGAAGAAGACATTGAGGTTTTATTGCACATAGAAGATGGATAAACGACTGTTTTCTGCTTCATATTCACAAAGTCAAAAAACTTTTTGGGGTGGTGAATTATATTTTCGCCGGTAGTTTAAATGAATTTATCGTATGCTTCGTGAGACTTTTCCTGGAATTATTTGGCCACTGCATTCTATTCTTCTAGGGTTAAGACTAGGCAATAAGCTCTCAGCTTCAATCAGATTTGTTTGGATTAGAGATAGTGAGGGAGAAAGGGAAGAAATCAGAAGGATGCACAAGCGGGGGAGGTGCATCTATCTATGTTCAAAAATTGAGTTCTGCCCTTATTGACTTTCCTAGCATTAATTCAGCTGGAGTTTTGTATTTCGCTGCATACCTGTCACGTGTTGCAGAATAAGGCGGTAGAATCACTTTGGCATTCTCATGTTACACTTTGATTCCATCAAGCTCTTATGAAAATTTCAACGAACAGCTCTGCCAGCCCTTTTGACATTGAGTAATAATAAATTGCTGTTGGGTGGGGTTTTAGGTTTTTCTTCCCCTGTGCTACAAGCCAGTCAAAATCCGAATTGGAAAAGCCGTTAAATCGTTCAGAAATGCATTTTTTGCAGGTTCCTCAATCGGAGTGAAGAAAGTGCTTGGAAAATTGGCTCAATCGTATGCAAAAGTTTATTGATTTTCGTAAAGAATATTTTGTTAAACAATGAAAATATTTGTTCTTGTTCTTTTAATATAATATAAAAGACAGTCCCCTCGTATCTTAGCAGCATGAAAAAATGATGCGTCGTATTTTGAATAAAACGCAAACTATAAAAAGTTGTATTTCAAAATCTATTTGACTTACAGAAACCATTTTGTGTCTAATTAAAATACTGTAAAAACTAGAACTTCAGGGTTAAAATCGGCAAAAACCGAAAGAATGTCGAATATTTCGTGGCCTACTGCATTTTTGGCACAGCTGTATTTCGCTTCCGACGTCGAAAAATTTGAATTTTTCACTGGACCAACATCAAAACAACTAAGCAAAAAATTAGAAATAGCAAGTTTGATGTAAGGTAGACACCATTCCAGTTTAAAATGTTGCTGAAGTAGGTGCTAATACTTTGAATTCTACAAATGCCAATGCTATGATGCCACAGTTGGAAGAATATTCAGGCGTTCATTCACCAAAATTTGAAATTATCATGACCATTAAATGTATTCCATATGAAGGATTAAAGCTATGCTACTATACATCTACCATGGATAACAATTAGTTTGATCCCAACTTAGTGATCATCACAAATATTCAACGTACAAGTGAGTCATCATTACAAATTCCAAATAGTTATCTAATACCCTATAAACCTCGACCAGCATGCCATCAAAATTTCTTTTTCCATATCTATGGTGGTCCAGTCACATAAAAACAATGACAATGACCTTTGACTCACACAAATCTGTCTCAACGAACAGGCTTTATGTATCATCTATCTTCTGTACTATGCAAGTATCTAAAACATCTCTGAAAGCCGAAATCTTTCCACATTCTATTCACACAATCGTAACAACGTCATAATAATCAGGAATGCACGAGTTAGTTAAGAATTAGCTTCTTCACATTTACTTCAGCAACGACGACGACGGCGGCGAAATCTAAGCAAAAAGACAACGAAAAAAAAAATGGCAAAACTTTGACTATGATGAGTTTTCGTTGAACAATTCTCATTCACCGCCGCCGCGTTGCGACCATCAAAAAATCAGACAGTCATTTTTGCTACGTTCGCGAGCACAAGGTATGCGGCGGATGGATAGTCGTGCGGGCGGACGATTGGGCGGTATTAGAACCGCTCGCGATTTTTCCGCCCGCACTTTCGTTCAGAAGAAAGCTAAAATGGGAAAAAGCGCATACTGAATGACTGCCACTGACGACGACCGACATGCTGTTACGATGATGACAGGCTTTTCACTTTCGTTGAAACACTTTGAATACGAACCGGCGAATTTGAGTAGAATAGAAGGCACAAACGAATGATTGGCGGAATGTTTTCTTTTTTCGTTCGCATTCGACTTTGCGAATATTTGCAACGGTCCATTACGTAATAATTTTCGTGAAGTAGATTTGTATTTGGGTGGCAGAGTAACAGTGGAGACGGAAAGTTTTTTTTTAATGTGAAGTTGATTGGAAATGTTAAGAAAAATTAATATTCACAAAATAATGTTGGTAGTTTATTTTGTTGACGATGAGATGTTTGGAATTTAAGGTATTTTCGAGATATGTTTTTATGCTTTATGCTTATTATCTAATTTTCAGATCATGAAACTTTCATTGCAATTTTCTATTATTTTCACTTTCTCCGAAAAATCATTCTCTTCTCATTTTTTATTTAACATTCTACTTTTACAAGCATCCACAATTCAACAGATACTTTCAATTTTCAATTTTTTCTTTTGTTTTTTACGTTCTACTTTTTGATAATGCGTTTCTGAAAAAAAAGAAGATATTTTTCACATTCATATCAACCTTTGCTGGCCTTATTAATACAACAAGTACCTACGTTGCGCGAAAAACGCATGCAAAAATAATAAGCTTTGCATACGTTTATCCACATACAGGCAGTTTTAATCGAATTTATTCAACAACAACGAAAAAACAGAATCTAGAAAACACGTTTCCTTACACCTGCATCTCTTGCGTTGCTCGTTATTATCTGATTCCTCAGGCCACAACAGCTGCTTGAAACATTAAGAGCTTGTTTCCTTGAAATTACTTTCGAAAATCGCGCGTATCTTTAAAAGATTTCGGCGCGAATTCCATGCCAGAAAATATTGCCGAAAAAATGAATTTATTTCTGAGAGAAATGCAATTGGGGTGGGTGGCTCTTGCATAGCGTTGAAAATATTAATAAATCTGTGAAAACACGATAGTGAGTTAGTTATAGTTAAGACTCACCTATTTTAGATACAGTCTGTCAAGAATGAGTTTACACATTGGAAAAAATTCAATTTTTGATATTTATAATTGTAAAATACTACTTTTTATTGATGTAAATGAATTTTTTTTTCTTAATTATAGTTAATTATATTATTTCCAGCCGATATATACAAAAAAAAGTACAACTTCAATGCAAAAAAAGAACGAAAAGAACAACGAAAACAATTATTACAATTCTTGAAGTGTCAAGAAACTCTTTACACAAATTATTATTATATTTAATATTTACATATTTTACAGGATATTTAATATTTATTATTTGGTTGCAATGCCTGGTGGATGCTAAAGGTGGCATCCACCACGCATTGCAACAGATTTTTCATTTGAATGAATCAACTTTTGCAGGTCATACGTGGTTGGTATTTTTTGCCATTCTTCGAGAATCGCAGTTTTTAAGGCAGTTCGGTTTTTGGATTGTCTTTTAGCGACTTGTTTCTTTAAGTAGGCCCATAAATTCTCGATGGGGTTGAAGTCAGGACTCTGGGCTGGCGTATCCATCACTTTTCCGCAGTTGTATAAGAGCCACATTCGCACCATGTGCGCCTTATGTTTGGGATCGTTGTGCTGGTAAAACTTAAAATTTAGTTTGTTGTTATGCATAAACCCGAATTTCTGCGCACTGCTTGTCAAATATGTTTTAAGGATATGCAAATATTGTTGGGCGTCCATGGTTGACTCGATGAATGCCAAGTCTCCTACTCCTCTGCTTGAGAAGCACCCCCAAATCATAACGGATAACTTACCAAATTTTACAGTCGGAATGATATTTCGATTTTCCAACGATGTTAAAGGCTTGCACCACACTCTAGTCGGTCCATCATTGTAGTACAACATCATTTTCGTCTCATTGCAGAATATGGCATCGTTCCAAAAGTCGGTTGACAAAGGTGCATCATAGCGAAGGAAAAACGCTTTTCGATGTTAAGTGCAGAAAGCAGTGGTTTCTTTCGTGCAGCTGTTGCAGAGAACTTATTTCGAAGGATGAACTGTCGTACTGTTTTATGGGAAACAGCAACATCACACTCTTGCTTGAGTTCCCTAGCAAGAGTTCTGGTCGAAATCTAGGTGTTTTTATCAAGTTTCCTATCATAAGGCGCTCTATACGTTTATATATTTTTGGTTTTGGGCCACCTCCACACTTTGGCTCCAATCTATCCTCATTTTCAGCACGATTTATAACGTTATAGACTGTCTTTCGTGCTACACAAAACATTTTTGACAGTTCCTGCGCACTTTTACCTAATTGGTGATTATCATCTGAACCAACTCAAAAGATAATCTTTTCCCTGGCATTTTAAAACACAATATCTCACTTAATTATGCATACTAGCCAAAAATTAATCACCAACTAATGATCAAATTCATAGAACTTTACAATACAGACCAAAGATAACGATAAATTTACCGCATTGTTGCAGTAATGCAAACAAAAATAGTTGTGTAAAGTTGTACTTTTTTTGTATATATCGGTTGGAAATAATGCAAATAGCTATAATTAAGAAAAAAAATTCATTGACATAATTAAAAAGTAGTATTTTATAATTAGAAAGATCAAAAATTGATTTTTTTTCCTATTTGTAAACTCATTCTTGACAGACTGTAAGTAGTTTCTTTAAAAAAAATCCAACCTTTCAACTCAGAGTTTTACTTTAATTGAATCTTATCTAAAATCAGCTGCTTCCTATCATGCCGTGCAAACCGAGCAGCATTTAAATCTTAGGAAGACACTGGCCAAATCATAGGAACTTTTCCATTATCACATCACTATTAACCCAGTAAAAAGGAGAAATTAACAATTTCAGTTGCTCGATTACTAATGTTGCGAATTGTGATTGTCGATGTGTTATTTATTTCGGGCCTAGCGCAGATATTAGCGCGGCAGCAATGCCAGGGTCGTCAAGATAGGAGGCCGCTACTGATATCAACCGAAAAAAACTCTCTCATGCAGATTATTGTGTGATAAGAGTAGAAGCAGTTGACAATGAAATTTCAAGTGCGCACACGAATACTTGTTGAAGAGCCCCGAAAAACAATAACAATTGGATCATCAGCATAGTAAACGTGCGTCTAGAGAGAATAGCTTTGGCATATGAACGATTAGCGAATGATTGGTTCACGCGTGCGATTGCGTAATCATACGTCAGATACTTGGGGGGGCTGGAGAGGTAATAGGGTGATTCAAGTAGCCCGGTGCGAAGCAATATGAGGGGGTGGTATCATTTGAACAATTTGGCGTCATTTTGATAACGTATGAATGATGTACATATGTATATAATAACGGAGTATACAGTAAACAGTACGCGGGAAACGCTTAAGTTACAGCGAATTTTACCTGATGTCAATCGATTTTCTATTCATGAGAACAAAGTTGATTATTCGCAAACAAAAAACGGTTATTTCGGACATGTGGATTTCAGAGGAAAATTCAATAATTTTGTATTAATTCAGCTGCATATACACTATTTTCGAGCTCGATTCATAATTCTTTTATATAATACTTTTTTTTACCTCGAATTCATAGTTTGCTTAAGAAAAATTCCCAATTTTTCTAATTCTATCGAATCAAATTAGTACTTTTCTATACGTCAAAATTATTATTTTCGTAAGACAAATTAATGCATGTCATTAATTTGAGCTCATATGTTCCAAAACTTTTTTAAATTTTAAAATTATCACTTTACAAACATGAAAAAAAACAATCCTCTAAGTTCAATTACCGTTACAACTTAAGAATAACGACTTGACATCAATTCGACTGTGGAATAATTTGATGCAATAAGGTCGATATATAATTGGACAAACAGTTAATATTGGTGGCATTATCGAATGAAAATCTGCATTTATAATTTTTATGCAATTATAACAGTTGACATAATAAGAATATTTAACAATGTTTTTTTTTTCAATTTTACTTTCGTTCATAAGTTTGCGCAGGATATTTTCATTTCATTATTATATCATTTCTCATCAATAAATTATTATTTTTTTCTTTTTTTCTTTATGTTGTCAATTTGAAATGCATGTTATGTATGATATTGCCCTGGATAGCAATGAATTTGATTGGGAAAAAGAATGAATTTAATTAAGTTATTTATGAACTTATTGGCATTATCGAAACTATGATTTTTCATAAGAATCTATGAATTTGACTCGAAAAAGTTAAGGATTCGACGCGGAAAGTTTTGAATATGTGCTGAAAATCTATGAATTTGAACCGGAATGAATTTGAATTTGAAATTATGAATTTTAAAATACGTATGAATTTATACTTAAAATCTATGAATTGAGCTCAAAAATTGTATGCAGAAACTGTACTAAATAATATACTTTATATTATTGGAAATAGGATAATTCAGACGGAGGTGCCTAGCTTAAGATTTTTATTTTTTGTAAATCATGCGAAAAAAAATAGTTCTACATTTTCTCTCCAAGATATAATCGAAACAATTAAGTTTCCTTTCATATCACAAAAGAAACATAAAAAAATAAACAGTATTTTAAATAATTATGGTAAAAATGACCAATCCCTTAGATGGTCAAATGAATTGCATCAATTCGTAAAGACAAGTTCCTCCACGTTAGACTTACCCGTTACTACAGCCTAGCTTTTTCGCTTTTCAGCTCTCTCGCACAAAACGTAGTTATCAGAGTATATTTATTTATATCAAGCCAAAGCAAGCTGTGTGTGTATGGGAGGGGGTTGGTGGAGAATCACCTGGCACCTCTAAGCATTCAGGTCAAAAGACAAATTGTACTCATACCCCCGTTTACCAGAGCTTCCCATGCTTCACATCACAGTCAAAGCATTGATGTCTGAGACACGCAAACGCCGGGCATTCACAGAAGAAATGCTCCGCAGAGTGGTCTCTTCTAGGCAGGATGAACAGAGGTCATCCTGCGCAACACCTATTCGGTACATATTACCTCCTAAGCAGTTGTGCCCAGTTAGCATGCCTCTTAGGGCTCTGTAAACTTTTCTGATCTTGTTGAGCAGTAATCCTGCAGTTGCATGGTTGGGCTTTGAAAAAATGACCATCGTGTGCCTGGCCACATCAGAATTAATCCATCTATCTTTGTGCCCATCAACTACCCATTTCCGAAGAATGGCTTGTGCAGATGCGGTCGTCAAACACAAAGCGGGTTCAGCGCCCTGTGGTGGAAACCTCGAAACTTGCTTCGCAATGGCCTCAGCAATTTCATTTCCCTCAGCACAACAATGCCCGGTACCCAGAACAGACACACTCTATTAAATCTGGCGACAGAGTTTAATCGTGTCTTGCAGTCTTGGGCAATTTTCGAAGTAGTCAAGGGTCTACGCAGTGCCTACAATAGCAATGCGTTTCCCCCTCCACTTTTCTTGAATTTTCCAGCAGACATCTCTCAGAACAGCGAATATTTCTGCTTGAAAAACAGAAACGTACCCTCCAAGAGAAGAGGCCCACCTGTCATTCAATGAATGCAGATAGACACAAGCTCCAGATCGAACATCTGATTTCGAGCCGTTCCAGAAGAAGATCTCGGCGTATCCATACATAGTACACTTCTGCTCAAAAAGATTACGTGGTACCTTCTTCCGAAGTTGAGGAAGGGTACTCGAGCGAGGGTACTCGATCTCGCGTGCCCCACATCGTCGTCTCCTACCCATAGGCCAAGCTGAGTTAGTCTATGGGCAGAGCTCATCGCCAGTATCTGAATTTGAATGTCGAGAGGATGCAGATTGAGAAGCGCATCAAGGGCCACACCCGGAGTAGTACTCATCGTACCACAGATACCTAGGCATACAGTCCTTTGCAGCATGGCTAACTTCTTGCGAACATAAAACAGCTTCACAATAGTCCTTCACACCACGGATGCGTACGTGATCATCGGCCTTGCGTACGTGATCACGAGGCTTTAGACCCCATGTGGTGGCAAAAGCTCTCTCGCACTTTCCGAAAGTATTTAAAGTACGAGTAAGCTTCACTTCCACATGATTTTTCCAGATAAGTTTTTTGTCCATGATTATTCCAAGATATTTGGCTTCATCTGAAAGTTGAAAAATTACACCCTTCATATTTGGAAGCACTAGTCCCTCCAGTTTTCTCTTCATTGTAAACAAAACAAGTTTCGTCTTACCAGGATTCAATCTTAGGCCGGGCCTCAAACACCAGCTGTCAATTAAATTCAATGCACGTTGTGTATTTCTAAATACTACATCCAGATCTTTACTGAATGCTAGTGTGGTCACGTCATCAGCATAAGCCTCCACGTGCAACCGTTCTTGTTGCAGTTCGTCTAGCAGGAAGTCAACTAGCATGCTCTACAGGAGCGGTGATAGAATACCCCTTTGAGGGCATCCATTTGTCGCCTTCGTTCTTAATTAGCAGTCGGATCCAGCTTTCGCTGGCACCAATCTCTGCGTCAGCACGGCATGTATCCATGTAATTAAGACGTCATCCACGCCATGAGCTTTCGCAGCTTCACATAGTCTCATTTGCGGAGTTGCCTCCTTTAGTGTATCCCTTCTCCTCTTTTGTGAGGATTCGAGAGGTAACATTTCATCCTCCGGTGCGGCCGTAATCGGACTTCCAGCTGATGCTGTACCCGCCTTTCCAGAGCCGGTGGCCAGAGGGGATGCTATCAGCAATTTTGAAAACTTGCCGGCCATGGGTCCATGAGGTGATTTGAATTTTAGAATGTCTTGGTCAAGACGGTCAAAGGCTTTGCTAAAGCCAGTATAAATGGTATCAGTTTTTCTATATTCCAGAGGAACATACGTTTTCATAAAATTTCAAAAGAACTTTAGTTTTCGAAAATGAGGCCATAGCTTGCATAAAAGTTAGTGGAAAACATGCTTGGACGCCAAAATTCAGTGTAAAATTGTTGTGATAGAGCTCCAAATGCTCTAAAATTAGCCGAGTGGTTCATACACCTCAAGACATAATACGATGAGCGATTCTCCGTAATGAATAATGATTTTCCATTCAAACTTTGTTGATGACGTTATCATTTAAACAAAAAGTTATAAATACTCTTTACAAGTCTTATCGAAGCTAGAAAATTTGATTTCAAAGTCGATAGTAATTTATCATATTTTCAATTGCAACGGTATCAGGAATAGATATGAGGCTATATACCACGTGCAGTTTAAATGGTTATTCCCCTACTAAAGTGTTTGCTTAGGAAGAAATATTCAATTTAAAACTTTAATGACTGATTGAAGAGAAAAATGTATAAGATATGACCCAATTTTTAACAACAATCCAAGAATATGCAGCTTCATTTTCAGCAGATACTTTCAAAGTGCAATTTATTTCATAAATACCAAAAAAAACTTTATTGACAGAATCGAAATTTTAGCGCGTTTTACGCTCCAACGTTGCTCCTGATTTGGCTCAAGTACCTGCTCAAAGCTATGCTAACTCAAAGCTCGGTGCACGTTCGTCGGTCCATACATGGACTCGAACCAGGTACCTCACTCGCCAAGAGACAGAGTCCTATCCACTAGACTATACGAACTTGTACATGATAAATACCACGGTAACAATATTTGAAGAATATGCCTCTTAAAAATAAAGAAAGGTACGGAAAAAGAACCAACCATTCTTTAACATTCGCAGTAATGGTCAATCAAAAAATAATTCAATACGCTCGAAAGGAATGGTGAAAAAAGATTGGGATCTGATAGGTCGGGCAGAGACCCGCACAAATTCCGAAATAGAAAAATTTATGGAATAAAGGCCAACACAAATTTTGTGCAAGAAACAAAGTGGATGGAAATAGATTTGTTAGTAAAGGACATAACAGGTCATTTAGGAATATTGAGGGAAAGAGAGTTAACATTACACCAAACACTCAAAGCAGTAAGGTCTGATTGAAGAAGCAGGCAGGCTGTCTTCAAAAGAAGAAATAGTATATAGAAGCTTAAGGACATCTGCGTAGAGGGAAACGGAATTGAAACAACTGGGAATATCATTGATGAACAATATGAACAGGAGAGGCCCGAGGACGGAACCTTGGGGAACACCAGATGTAGAATGAAATCAAAACGATTAGGTAAGGATGATTGGGTGTTGTTGATGTTGGGAAGATTGGATGGGGTTGATGATACAAAAGAAAGCTGCAAATAACTCACAAATGTCTTGGGAAGAAGAGGCAATATCACCGTTTAACGAAATGCTATCTGCTAAGTGTTTTGAGATTTTCAGGGAATTGATGTACGACCAAAACGGTTTTCGATTATTAGAAAGGAAGGACTATGTGCGCAAAATATCTCCGTTTAGCGGTTTCAATGGCTGTTTTCACCTTTATTCGGTATTTACAGAAATTTTGAAACGAATCTTCAGAGGAACTACGCAAGTGTACCAAGCAAGCTTGTTCTTTGTTACGAAGGGCAATAGACACATCAATAAATAACCAAGGTGGACTAGAAGATCGGGAACGTGTCGTAAAAGTGTTGATAGATATTATGTGGGAAATTAGAGCGTAAAAGGAGGAAAAGGCCAGCATCTACATTCAGTCCATCAAAGAAAGTATACCAATTAATGGCATCAAAATCAGAAGCGATTCGTAAGTAATCAGCTTTGAAAAAGTTAAAACGCGAAGAAAAAACACTCTTTTTTCGAAGTGGTTGAACAAGCTTGAAATTTATGGCGATGAGGAGGATGATGTGGATCAGGGTCCCGGTAAGCAGTGATAAAAGACCATAGAGAGATATTATTGGAGGGAATGTTGGAGAGGGCAAGGTCCAAAAGACGATTATTAGTATCTGGAATGGAATTAAATTGAGACATAGAACAGTAAGAGAGGAACGAGGAGAGAGAAATGGAGACTGCATTTCTGAACACGATTGTCAAAGATGACATATCCCATTGGGTGGATGGAAGATTACAACCACCTCGGATAACCACAGAAGAATGGGGAAAGTTGGAAAAAATGTAATTGGATAGTTTATTTATTTATTTTCAACCAAACAAGGCGTACAAAAAAACACTTACAATTAATATTTAGTAATTTATATAAATTTGTCCAATACACAATCATGAAAGAATTTTAAAAATATAACCATCTTCGGTAGGGAATTGGATAGGGCATTCATGACATGAGCACCTTAGTCAGAGCAGTTTTAAACCTAGGTCGGGAAATGGTTGGGGAATAGTATTTTGAGAAGCTATTGAATATTTTGCAACATCTATTGATTGGCTCATTGTTGGCGTAAACTGTGTGGTGTCGGTATTCATTCAGTAAACGTGTGTGCCTCGTCTGCCTTACTGATTCGTTAAAGGTGATCTTATTGGACAGAGACACAACATTGATCAAGCCCCTAATAACATCAAAAGTAAAGCAGAAGCATATGACTATCCTCCGCGAAGATAGACTTGATAGATTTAAGAGATTTAGCCTGTATCTGTATGAAAGTAGATTATCAAATTCGTAAGGATTATACAGACCTCTCAACGCAAATAGCAAGAACTGCTTCTGCACCGATTCGAGCCTATCGCTATGGACATCAAAGGTAGGGTGCCAGACAACACATGCATATTCAAGCAATGGCCGAACTAGAGCTATGTATAAAGACTTCGTGACCCATAGGTTTTTTAATTTCTTCGCACGTCCTTTGATGAATCCAAGCTGCTTATTAGCCTTTGTCATAGTGTTAATTAAAACGCAGCTTTTTATCCAAAGTAACCTCGAGGTCGATGGCATTGTCAACATTATTGATTGCAACCTTATTCAAAATTTATATTACTGGTTTTGGGGAAAAAACTAATGACTTGACATTTACTGACATTAATGTCGAGATTTTTGGTTTGCACCACTGTTCAAGAGAAAGCAGTTTCGATTGAAGGAAAACTGAGTCTGATTTCGATTTAATTGTGTGGTAAATTTTCAGATCATCTCCATAAAAAAGATGAGGGATGTCTGATAAAACTTCAGAAAGATCCGATACGAAAATATTGAATAAAATAGGCCCCAAGTGACTACCTTGTGGTACACCTGATAAAACTTCGATTTTTTTGGGTAGGATACTCTGAAACTTAACGTACTGCGTCCTATTTCGAAGATAAGAGTCCAACCAGTTTAATAAGAGACCCGAGATACCAAATTTCTGTAGTTTGATTCGAAGAATATCATGATCAACACGATCAAAGACCCACTATAAAAACATTCACATGAGGATATGGTAGTATTACATGAAATATACACAGTAACAAGTAGAGGAACTCGGTTTGTGATAGAGGAACTCGGTTTGTTATACATTCAAGGGATCACTGAAGGGATCTATGAATGGCTACCAGAACCGCACCACCATCCGCTTTTTGGGTTAAGGCTTCCTGTCATTTCTGAAGACGTAATGCAAAGGAAAATTTCTTCGCTGAATATTTCAACAGAGAGCCAAGATTCTGTTAAACAAATAATACCTTCGGAAAAAGATAAGGCAGAAAGCTTAAAAGAACTCAGTTTGGTTCTAAGACTGCGAACATTTTGGTAATGTAAGTTATAGTTTGAATATAAAGTAGTGTCTGGAGCTCGAGGCCAGCCTTCATCAAAAATTACAGGACGCCGACGATACTCAAATCCCTTGATTAGAACACCAGTGGGCCAGAACTCAAGGCGGCCAACAACACTATGAGCACTTATGCAACTTAAAAAACAGGGCGAAATTTAGTATTTTTAGTCTGATTAGTAAGAGTTGCATTCTTTACCTACACTACTCTTATTTCATCCGAATTCGCCAATCAATTCATCAGAATAGTATTACCATGAAAAAAAATCAAATAAAACACTAAACGCTAGCCAAAATCACAAGTCACATCCGTTTTAATAATGTCAGCTCCCAACAACAACAAAAAATATGCTGCTATCGAGCTAGACGAAATCATCAGGTGACGATAAAATCTATAATTCTTTCCACTACCTGTACGTAATACCTTACTTGAGCTACGATATCGCAAAGTGTGAAGTAATACGTGACGTAGTGTTTTAGCAGCATATGGATTAGTCCGGACGAGTGATACGTGAAACGCTTTAGCCATATGACACAATACTCTGATGTGTATTATACAATATGTGGACATATGTATATGTATGTACATATTGTGGTTGCGTGTATATATCTATGAGAAAATTACCATTATCACTTAGCATTTGTCGACACGTTTACCGTATTGGACAAAGCATGCTAGGCCAGCAGCGTGTGTAGCTTAGCCAGCGCAACAAGGCATATGCGAAATCTTCCACCCATCGGAGCAATAGTTTTTTCCCACACCCAATTTGCTTGACTGCCTCATTAGTTTTAAGTGCATATTCATCAGAATGCTAAGGAACGACGCTATGAAATTGTAAACGTGTGTACTCATTTATATCGCTACACTAACACTCGTTCGCTCAATACGCCTTCTTCGAAAAATACAAACTTCAAACAGGCAGTATAATGAAACGGCCAGCAAACCGACACATGGAGTTTAGATACTGATAAGAAAAATCATTTTCACACAATCTGCCTCCAAGGAAAATATATGTATATACATCTAGCAAAATGAAAAACTGACGAGACTGCCGAAAGCTAGGTAATTGATTTAGCTAAGTTGTTAGTGAGCAGGAGGGTTTTGAAGGACTAACGTAGCAGGTGAAAAACGATGAGGAATAAAATCATCCACCCATCTGATGGAGTAAGTTCTGAGAAGTATGAGCAGGTCGGCAAAAATAACACAAAAGTTAAAAGTGGCGCATGGGGACACAGGGCTGCGAATCGAAGCACCAACGAAAGGCAAGAGACGCTCATTTCCAACCGTCGCCGGATGAACTCAAAAAAAAGCCCTGATGATGCAGAAAGTCTTTTATTTTTTTTCGTTCCTTTGTGTTTTGATAGCTCTTTCACGTCCTTCATCGTCTCAGTTTGCAATATCGTAAGCACGAAAACTACATCTGACTAGAAGAGAGCTGGATTGGTTGGTGTTGCCAGCTATTGTGAGAAATAGATACAAATAAAAATATTTTAGTACGTTAAAATCTTTTCAGTAAATAAAACGGAAAAAATATTATCAGAATAAATATGGGATTCACCAGATTTTTCGTCCCACTGATAGACGATGTAAAAACACTTACTACCCCGGAGAAATTGCTTGTATAAACTCCAAGAAATTAGAAACACTTTCCACAACATTTCAAGTCAACAGCTTCCGGCTTCATTGAGCTGATGGAGTTCCTTCCGATCTAGAACAAACAACAATGAAAGAAGACGAAATTTTCAATTTTGCCAGGACAACGACTATACTGCTACCATTTCGCCATGTCTTTCCCCAACTTTCCATTTTAGTTTGACTGGCATAAGAGATACCCGTCCTCGAAAAGGAAGCAAATACCCAGACGACAACATTTGATGGATAGTAGCCGTGCCAGTTAGTATGAAAACAAGCGTTCATGTCTGCACGGGACACAATGAATTTCACCCGAAAAAAAACAAGCCATAAAAACTACACATAGGTACATTGGTTCACACACACAAACTCCATCAAGTTCCAAAGCATAAACGAATATATGCAGTTCATTCTTTTTCGACATTCCCTTTGAATAACTGGAATCGGGACTCTTGTGTTGTTTTGATGGACCCGAACACAAACCCATATCATGGAACCAACCGACATTCGTTATGCTAAATCTCCTGTTCGGACGGCCATTAGGTCGGTAGCCAGTCCATGTACGGCCTGACTATCCACCGTCGAGTGTGGAGTTCCAGTTATTCAAGTTCATAGAAGAAGAAGACGATAGACTACGTAAGTAGGTATAGACAGATTTTTGTATTTTTCTAATGGCGAATAAACCTAACTTTGTATTCTCAGGGTTTTTGTGCCATTTATTTTATGCTCGAATAAAGATTCGATTTCGACTTCGACAATAGCCTATGTGATTATTTATTTGGTATTTTCCATCGGAGATTTTCCAAAAAACTATAATGGAACATCTGCTGCAAATAACAGTGTATACACCTGTCAAAATTATACTGCAACCCTGAAAATCAAAATTCCTTCCAATTTTTTTTTTTCATCCAAACCGATTTTTCAGTGACAATGTCTATTGAAAAGAATAGCAATTACCACTGAAAAATCGGTTAATTTCACCTTAATCATATTAACAAAAAAAAAAAAACTTTCATGCCTATCACGCTCAAGTGAATGCACGATGTGTATACCTGGAAATGTTAACGCATTATTTAACAAAACTCTTGACTTTGAAAAAAAAATAATAGATATACCATATAAGGTACACAATGTATGTAGGTACATAAATGTGGCTACGTATGTACATATGTACGAGTATATTTACTGATAAGATGACATACATGGCGTTATCTGCGAGAAATACGACTCCGCCAGTATTGATTTTTCATCAGATACACTATATTTATTTAGCTTGCTCGTAGTTTTCTTTCAAAATGAATGTGAACATATCGCGTAATGAATTCCTGGTTAAAAAAAAAACAAAAAAAAATTCTGTATAGTGGTTGTTGACCTCTATTGGGAGGATACACTTGAAAAATTGTCAATATATATTTTAAGATTTCTGAAAATTAAACTCCGTCTAGAATAAAGTGTAACATGAATTATTTTTAGTTTAACTAATTTTTGATTCACGTTTATCTACCTTTCAAAACTAAATAGTTTTATTTAATGACCATTTTTGTTAAACTAGATTCAATTTATTTTAGATATCAATATTTCGATGAAAATTTGTCCTCTTCTTCAGAGTTTACAGACAGTCTATACTTTCTTAAATTAAAATATTTGCCATCAAAGTGTTTTTAAATTTAACAGATTTATATTAGTTATTATTGAAAGTTATTCGCCTCTGATTTAGATGACCGTAATCAATTTAATAGCTATCACTTAACAAAATAAAACCGAAAAATAACTAATTAAATGACATTCTCCCATCTATCAATATTATTATTAAGTTTTGCGAATATTTAAAGCGGTTATTCTGGTCTAGAAATTTGATCAAATCGATTTTTTTTTTTTTTGCATATTTTCAAAGTTTAGACGTTTAAAAGGATTTTCGGAAAAGGATTTTCGGAAATTCGAATTATTTTTGGAGTTACAATTATTTTTGTGACACGCCAACTAAACCAACAAACGTGATCAACAACGAATTATCCGCTCCGAGCTACGAGCTTCTCAAGCTTCTAAAGAAGTTCGAACTGTTCGTAAGGTTGAAAGAGCTTCCGAAAATCTCGCTTTTGAAGTTGAAGAAGGAACATTGCATGAGACGAGGATATATCTCTCTCTCTTTCTCTCTGATTAGAAAAATCTAAGTATAACATTCCATTAAACGACTCAAACTGCCCGAAACGAGGCTCCAAGCTTTAAACGCGTTTTTCTCGAAACTACTTTTTTCGATACGGTGTGACATGAGATCTTTAGTTGTAATGGACCGATTTACGTGGAATTTCGCACAAACCCCTCTCAACATTATTAGAATTGGTCTGACGTAGGGATTTTTGAAAAAAAATTCCCAAAGTTGAAAAAATGAGGCAAAAAACGATTTTTTTACAAAAAAAAGTTTTTCCAAATCGCCTACGTCAGACAAATTTGGCATTTTTCTTTTTACAGAACTCACCAAAAATTTATGTTTCAGACCACCAGTAAGGTTGAAATCATGTCAACCATGAGACAAGTTTTTTTTTTGAGTCTTCACTTCGCCAGCCTGTACTGTATCTGCATCAATTTTTTTTTTTTTTTTTTTTTTTTGAATACATTTTTATACTTTTAAAATGTTAGTCAAAACTGATAAAAAAATAAATACTAAAAAATGTCTATGGTTTTTTTATTGCGTCCGTAAAATCAAATCAAATGGCGCATTAATTTTTTATAGGAGTCCGAGTTTGTGTTACTCGGACTCCTCTATAAAAAAATGAAAAATCAAACCAAAAGCCCATTTCTATACTAATAGAAAATCTTCAGGAACCGTTAGAAAGGCGGATTTTCGAAGAAAAAAAAAGCAGAGGAAATGTGTAGAATTTGATTGCATTTTCTGCCGTTTTCTGTGCTCATAATCAATTTAACCCTCCGAGAACACAGGGGGTCAAATTGACCCCAGTGACCTTTTTGGCCGATCGAAGCGCTTAGGCCTTTGGGAAAAGGGGGTACTATAGGCTCCTAAGTGTATTTCTGTGTCTTGACTATCAAATTACACCGTTCGCATACAGTCCCAAGTTTTCAGTGGTCGTTGAGAAGCCTTTGAAGCAGATTAAGGGGTCAAATAGACCCCATATGTACTAGACGTCAATTTTGAGGTAAAAGTTCAATTTTTTTTACTTAATAGATCGATAGATTAATTTAAAAAAGCCAAAAAATACGTTTGCAAGTGCTTTTATTTTTTGTTTTGTTTTTAATCTGCGTTGTAGTATACGCAATAATTTGTTAGCTGAAGACAATGATAACAATTTTGGCGACAATGATTCCTCCGAAGACGACCGTGTCTCGGAGCAATCAGAATCTGATTATTCGGATGATCTTTTTTTGCAACCCTTTATGTAGGGCTAATTTTTTTTTATTTTTCTACTATGTCTTGAGAGTATCCATATACATTTTTAGCTCAAAATATTAAAAACTGACAAAGTTATGATTTATTTTAAATGTGCAAATTTCAAAATCCTCACAATCGCCACCGTAAATATGCAAAATAAATACTTTTTTTTTCATGGGTCACTATAGGGCTAATTTTTTTATGATTTTGTCATACCTTGAGTGTATCCCCCTAAATTTTTAGCCAAAAATATTGAAAACTGACAAAGTTACGTTTTTTTTTTAAAAAAAAACTGATTTTCGATAAAACTGTTTTTTTCGCGATTTTTTTTAGGTATGTTAAGGACATTTAGGCCACTTCTAATGCATGAGAACTACTAAAAGAGGCCTCAATCTACATCTACAAATTCTTTCAAATGAAAATCTTCAGTGGCGGCGATTTTATAGACGTTCAAAAGTGGTTGGGGTCAATTTGACCCCAATTGTTCTCGATGATCGAAAAAATAGGTGTGTTCTCGGAGGGTTAATGGTAGCACTGCTTAATATGAAAGTGGCCATATTGTACAGTCGCCGGTACCAAAAGTCTATCAAGTCTATCAAAAGTCTCCATTTTGAGACCAAACGATTCTGTGAAGTTCGAATTTTATCCCATGATTTCTTCGAATGCTATAGAGTAGACATGGGTAACGCAGCGCTGCGCCGCGCAATTGCGTTGAAGCACTAGCCATGATACCACTGCGCTGATACCGATTGTCGGTATCAGTAGCGCAGTAACGCACTTAGGTATCAATCGTGTTGGCGCTGCCGCTTTGCAATGCCAACACCATTTGGCTAGGCGCTATGGTACGGCGCGGCGCAAAGATATGAGTTAAGTATACTTACCTCAAGTCTGTTTGATGCAAAGCAATATACCTACGCGTACGCACGTTTCCACGAGCTTATTTGATTTGCCTTCAAAAAGCTAACACTGCGTTCAAAAAGCTAACGTGAAACTGAAATTCATTCAAATTTTTGTATGAGAGTTTTTCTCGAACTTAAAATCAATAGCATTCCAGCTCATATTTTCTTTTCCGATCGGTTAGACTCAAGCCACTTGAGTTTTACAGGCTGCATGTGTACTTCAAGCAAGCATTATGAAAAGCGATGCGATCGTGGTATCATAGCGTCATGGTATCAGCGCAATGATGCCAGCGCCGTATGTGAGTCCGAGAAACGCAGTGAGTATCACACATAGGCGAATGAGATCATGGTATCATAGCGCAATGGTATCAGCGCAGTGCGCTGATACCACTGCTGGCGCCGGTATCAGTGTATCAGCGCTTCAAAATTTGCTGCGTTACCCATGTCTACTATAGAGGCAACAAGATCTCTGAATGGTTCGAATGCACCTGCTGTAGCTACAGGATGGTCCGCACAATCATCGAAAATCAGAAAGGTATATTCCTTATAAACATCCATGCATCCTGTAAATTTTACGATCGTCTCATAACCCTGTCAGAGTTATTCTATCACAACTCTAAATTACTCATTTCCCAAAGACAGCACTCTTCGCCTTGACTTCTAAAAATAAACTCTTGGAAGCGATGAAGTAATAATATTTCTGTCATCATTTAAGAACTTCAATTTCGACCATTCTTCTAACTTGTGCTTCAAATGTTCGCATAGAGTTTCGAATTCGACGGAAAACCCGTTATTTTAATTTGTGTTTGGGGAATTTTTCAAAAGGTATTTACCGGTTGTGCACCGTTTTTATGGTCTCACTTGCATGCATCGTCATATCTTATACTCGATAATTCTCAATCATTGAAAATTTATCTGTCAAATTATCACTTCAACCTTAATCATTGACTGTTTGTTCTTTGCACTTGGAAGTACATTGAACCTCACCTTCGCAAACATGTATGTATCCACTATCGTCAATAACCATACGTAACAATATCTCCATAAGTATCACACAACGCAATAAACTGCATACGACAATTAAAATTATAAACGTCTGTCCAAATGTTGACAAGTCAGTCAGCGAGCGAGCAATATTTCCATACGCATCTACATATAAAAATAGCACAAAAACACTGCGAAACAAAAAAAAGCATCATATCACTACCTCACAGCGTAGTACTCGAGAATGTTCAGCTGTTCCGTCGTGGCCCATTCAAACCCGATGAAAGATACTTCCAGATTACATGGTGCCAGTACGACCCCAACCACCCATCGAAATCGAACCAAGTCAGCGCATAGTCATTACTTACTTACTTATATCGAAATCATCGTATCTTCAGAGCCATACAGAAAAAAAAATTATATCAATTCAAATTGCCTGTGTTCGATTCGCGCATAAATAATTGTAAATGATGACTCGAACGAAATAAAAATGCAAATAAGACGTGGCCGTGATGAATGAAGTTCAAATCGACCAGACAAAGTATTATTCGATTTTTTCTCTTTGTCTCTGAGATTCACTTTTTCGTCGAGTCGCGTCAGATGAAAATGAAACAAAATAAATTGAATTACATATTCAAAATATCAATAACCTCAACCCACACTACTCGAAACAGCAACTCGCCTTGGTGCGGTTGACGTGGTGTTTTAGATTTTTAGTGAAGAGGTGATATCACAGTTTCAACTAGTTGTCTGCATACTGTTGCGAAGCATTTTAAAAAATTGTTTAGCATGTTGGGTATGTGATAAGGAAATTTTGCAGCTATCGTAAAATACTACATCGAATGATTCATAAGAGTTGCTGGAATTCTTATTGCATATTCGAAATTTTCGTATCTTTGATGATTAATTGGATGCGTGAAGTGTGATTTCTATGGAAGAGCAAATTCATATCCATTACTCACAAACGTTGACTGGAATTCTTTTGAGAAAAGTTTGTAATGTTGGACGGTAAAAACCAGCTCTAAACCTTGACTCAAAAATTAACAGTAAGAGCTCGTTTAACGCTAGAGATACTTTTCAATAAGATTCAGCGCTAAACGAAACCGCGTTAAACGAAATCAGGATCTTAACACGTCAATAATGAGCCTAAGTGAAGTTGAACAGAAGTTAAGAAAATGTATTTATTTAGAAAGCATTCTTAAGAGTAAGGAAAATCTATAAAAAGGGATGTGTGATCAGAAAAGGACTTTCTAATTTTTTTTGTCAAGAAGTCATCTAGCCTTGTTTACCTTCTAATGTTTCGTTAAACAAGCAGTTACCGTGTTGTAGAGATGGGCAAAATGCCTCATGACACACCACTGATCGCTCTTTTTTAGAGTATTTTACAGTATTGCGCCGTACTCTCAGTACACTGTTCGCTTGGCATTTCATTAAGTTTATTCAAACGAAAGCTTTCGCTCACAGACTATGCTGTGCTTTTTTCAGGCGCTGCACTGTAAGAAAGAGCTATGCCTCATGAGCCATGAGGCATTTTGCCCATCTCTACCGTGTTGCTTCTGGACTTCCATCAAAATTAAAATTATTTTGTTAAACTGGTCCGTAATTCCCGATGCAGTAGCTATTTTTTAGAAAAATTGCATCACCTTCAGAAACGCCATTTTCGTCGTCTTCAAGTGTTTGTTGTTCTACAAATTGTCTGTCACTGAAAACGTCAAAGACGTTGTCTTTGTCATTGAAGATTGAAAGGTACTTTCAAAGACATAAACAGACTTCTTGATGAGGATGGAGGCTCTTAGTTTACCTAAAGATTCAGGTGACACTAGCTTGTTTCCGTCAACGTATAATCCACAGACCCGGCTCTTAAGAACTCATTGTTCTTGGATTATAGCTATCTACTCCGCATGTTTGCACAGATGAAGAAGAAGAACAGCCGAAGCTACCTTGGAGTGATGAAGGTTAATTTGACGAACCTTCACCTTGATCTATTATTGTGCTACCTAAAGCGTTGGCAGATCCTATAGCCGTCTCCTCCTCATCACTCAGCCCTATAGCTCAGAGATTGTAACAGCACCTACTTCATCTTCCAATGCAAAATTTCCTGAGTAAGTCTCACGTGCATCCGATAGTCTTTTTTCTTCGATATTTCCCCTTTAAGTAGGGGCTGAATGCTTCGGGTTGGAGAGTTTTAAGTCACCTCGGTGTATACATATTCAAATGCATAAAATCAAACCCGTAACCAACATTGTAGTCCCGGTCCTTTAGTTTTGGAAGGGATTTCTCGGTACTGACAATGAAGGCCTGGCGTCAATCATCAGTGCCAGTCGAAACACTTAGTTGTAATGGAGAGTCAACCACGGCTCCTACTGGATTTATATAATTCATGTTTAGTGACGGAGGTCTTCCCATCGCGATGGAAAGTTGCTCGCTTGGCGCTCATCGATATAGGAAGAGAGATTCGGAAAATCCGTCCGCGTACCGTCCGCTATGCTTGCTATACGCGGCGGGGAAGCCCCTCGAGCGGTTGGTGAAGCCAGGGCTGCTTTCAGCAGTTAGATCAGCCGGTGATCTGTCTGACAGACAACATGGCTTTCGTAAGAGTCATTCAAGAATTGATGCTATCTTAGCAGCACACAGCACCCGGTTGGTTATTATGCTGGTGACGCTAGATGTCAAAAATGCCTTCAATTTGGCGAGGTGGACAGATGTGCTCTGGGCCCAACGATATACCTCTGGTATATCGTTGGATTGGACTGCTGCACCTGGAAATGTCAACGAATGTGTTTCTCGTGGGTTACGTTGACGATGTGACAGCAGTAATCACCTCTAGAACAGCCGAGTTTGCTCAATTCAGACTTAATCAAGTCATGAGGACAGTGGAACGGAGGATGACCGACCATGGCTTGAAGCTGGCACTTCCGAAGACAGAGATCATCATGCTGACAAAACGGAGGATACCGTCTATCATCCTGAAGCCAGTGGGCTCTGCAGAGGTCCAGACCAGTAAGTCGGTAAGGTATGTAGGAGTGTCGCTAGATACTAAGCTGTCCTACTGGGACCACATCCGTAATGTATATGACAAGGTTCTGAGAGCCGTCCGCTCGCTGAGCAGGGTGATGGCTAGCATCGGTGCGCCCGGCGATGTGAAACGGAGGCTACTGGTTGCAACAACCAACTCCATCGTGCTTTACGGGGAGGAAATTTGGGCGGACGCACTACAAACGAAGAAGTTCGGAGCGCGTATTGCCGGCGTCCAGCCTGGAGGTGCCCTGCGTATCGCCAGTAGCTATCGTACGGTATCGGAGGAAGCCATGCTGGTAGTAGCGGGGGTAATTCCGATAGATCTGCTTACGTGAGAGCGCAAAAAAGGGTACCTCACACGCTCTGAGCCGGACAGAATATGGGCTCTAGCGCACGCACATTCGCGAACACTCTAACTTTGTCAACTACGTTGTAGTGCAAGCAACGATCGCCGGACGGCGAGACTTACAGGTATTTTACGCCTTTAGGTCAGCCGTGGTCACAGAGAGATAAACTTTTACATGTGCCAATTCTAGAAGGGGCATGGTTACTCCAGAAATTATCTTAACAGAATGGGTAAGCTGCGCACACCGTACTGTCGGTACTGTTTGAAAGAGCACGATCATGATTACCATACACAATGGTATGATCACGCCAGAGTAGATTGTGGATATGATGCTGCGTAACGAAGATAAGTGGTGCATAATCTCAACATATGTTGAGAAAATACTGCGCACAAAGCGAGAGGAGGGTTTCCTTACCGACCCACAAACTGTGGTAAATTCTGAAGTAAGCAGGCACCGATAGGTGAGCAAGCACGATCGGGTTGAATTCCGACCTGGATCTTCGTGGCTTGTAGATGGAGTTTTTTTTAGTAAAAATCTTACATAATCCGTAGTTTGTTCTTTTAAAGATTTTTTTTGACTATCTACAACGAAAATTTTTGCAAACTAATATAGTAAGTCTATCTTTCCCTTGGTACTTTAAATCGAAAAAACACATCTTCTATAGTAAGATCCAATATTATAGATTTGCAAGCAGAAGAACAAAGAATGACAATTTTAACCTTGCAAACTTTATCATTAAAGCATTTATAGCATCGCCGTTTCTTCAATTTTTCAGGCTGAAATCAACCTATCCACAGGTTATTGTTAAGGCCAAGGTATACGCGTCTTCGGTCATAAGCCAATCGTGTGGTAAAGTCAACGAACAAACTGTTGCCTCATGCTTGACGTCGTAGGCCCTTCTGAATGGAAAAAACTACCAGTCGCCAATTAATTCTTTACTTCTGCGCTTCTATTGACAATATCAGAGAGAAATATGCTTTATAAAATATAGCTCCGAGCGCCATATTATAGCACTTGCTAGAATCTAAAAAATACAAAATCCCATTAAAATTAGTACTCTGAGCTATAAAATATAGCTACAGGAGCCATATGAAAAATTTTATTTTGCTTGTCGAAAATATTTGAATAATATTCTTGATTCCCGAGTACATAGTCTCAAATCCTATACACATAGTTCCGACTTCTATGTATATAGTCTCCGAGCATATTATTACAGTGCGCTTTATAGTTTATAAACTCTAAAAGTTCGTGTAACCTAGTAGATAGAGCATATTCTCTAAGAGTCTGGAGTCCTTGATTCGAATCCAGCTTCAGGCAGTTACGAAATTTGGTTTTTATGACGCATGGCTTTGGAAGCTACAATAAATATCTTTGCAAATTTTAATACATAGCGCCTAATCCTATAAGATTTTCGCTATGCATTATGGCGTCAGGTGCTATAATTACATTAATTACAATTCCGAAATCAGCCATGTATATAGCGCCAGAAGTGTGGTGCGATATTGGGAGCACAAAGCTACAAGGATGTAATTAATGAATTATCCTGGAACATTTCCAGGTTAAGCACATCCATTTAAAATTTTGAATTCACAAATCATAAAGAAACGTAATTTTTTTAACTTTTTTTACGTATAGTTACATCGAAAAATTAAAAGAAACTATGAATCTTTTCAAACCCACCGTCATTACAACCCTTGACGGATGTAAGGGTGCAGTTGGTGCAGACTTCATTCAGAATCAAAAGCTTTCTAAACGATCGCTAAAGGATGCACTAAAACCTGATATCTAATTATAATAAATATATACTTCCTACGAAAACATTGTTCAAATATCGAATTCCCGTTAATTTTTATCGTAACCATATTTTTATGCGAAGACAATTTGCATCACACATACAGTGCCGAACAAAAGTCTACGTACACAATAGAAAATAGCGGAAAATTATTAAGTATAAATAGAAAATTGTGGTATTGTAGTACTGTTAAAGCTTCTATGACTATAAAATTCAAATAAAAAACGCTGACTTTACGCTGATTTCAACACGCATTCAATTTATTCATCAGCAGTGTGACAGTTTTTGAAAATTCGATAGCCTGTCATTGAGTCTGAGATGGATATCAAGAATTGCCTAACCACTTAAGATAAGTTTAATCCCAATACTACAAGTTATTCTGATATTCCAATTCTATAGCTCTCTTTATAGCTCTATTAGTCTAGGTACTAAATGAATAAATTAGTTTCAGACTTAATTGTTATTTCCGTAATTAATTAAGTAATTGCATTCGCTTTTTTAGTTGTTTGAATAATTGTTCTCTATATTCAATACATAACTCATTTCAACTTCTACGTTGTTGAAGCCATAAATGTTTCAACAATTAAGTTTTTTTAGAATGAATAAACTACCAAGGGCTTAATACGTTTTGATTCAGAACAAGAATCATCGGGCAATTATTATTGATTTTTAGATCTTCCAAAAACTACAACAATTCGTAAGTAAACTGCGCTACCATGTCTCAGGCCCTTTAAAGTTTATATCAAAAATTTCAGTAAAATACCAACGATTACATCCAAGATTTATATTCTATATAAATAAATTCTGATTAGATTTTGCTATTGAAATTTTCACCACAAACCTTCCGCATTTTTCTATTTTACTTGCTAATAAACTTAGTATCAGATCTGTTTCGCAGTCACACCACGATCCGCCCAGGTGGAGTTTGGCTGTTTAACTTCAAATGATTGCGAATCTCCGGTGTTTTTCTAGGAAGCAATGCCGCCGCTGGCGGTGGCGGCGACGGCGTTCATTAGCATCGCTACAGATGATTTCTTTCAATTCTTGCCCAGCCACACACACGCACAGACCATTAACGTCTATGGCTACGCACTGGGAACATCTTGAGTAAGCTCACTTGACTTCTAGTTTCTCTATCGTTGGACTCGTTTTCCCATCCTCTCGAATATACTACACATAAACCACGTTTTGGACTTTGCTTGAATAGGTAGGCAAAGGCAAGGTACTTCAAATCGTTCTTGCTCGCGCATTCCACTTTGATGCTTCTCTGTCCGTTCCATTTCGTTTTCAATCTCGTTTGGAATTGTTTTTTTTTCTTGTTGTATTTGAAGAACAGAACAGGAATGGTTCGACTCTCGCTCGCTCGCTCGCCTCATAAATTCATTGGAGAATGGCACGATAAGTACACGAACGGACTCTCGAGAGTTTTCTGAACCTGTCGCCGAACACGACAACGACGATTTGGATCGGTCGGGCTCCTTATGAAGTTGTTGGCGTTCTGGGCGACTGGTGGAGATTGGAATGGAAGTCGGATCGGATGGAGTGTCTTGTGATTCTCCTTCGAAACCTACCCTGGTCGAGGAGTTCAGCCAGTGTCGACTTGAAATTTACCAACTTTGTACAAAATACACACAGACAACAGTGATGGAGACTAGCTCCAAATCTTGGATGGGACTGGCTGGCGTGTGGAAATAGGGAGAACACCTATGGAGCTCAGATGTGAATTAGTTAGAGTTAATAGCGCGGCGATTGAAGAACGAGTTTCAGATCATACCAGTCGATGCTGTTTCTGATGCTGCGAAAGAAAGGAATTCGAAAAGATACATACGTCTGTGAGATTCTTGCTCTGGCCCGGAGTCGTCGGATTAGTTTTTCGACGGCCCATCATTTCAGATAATGCTTAATGTATTCCACCATTATCCCATCAGAGCTATACTGGACCGAAGTGCGTGGTTGTTTGTAGCCTGGCTTTTGAGAGGAAAGTGGTTGCTTTGGTTTGGGAATATGATCATTGAAAGTAGTCGAATTGATGAAATGACAAAGATATGAGTCACACGCACAGACTTCACAAATGAGAGAAAAAAGAATATAGTATTCATCTGTGCTTGGCTATCCAAAATAAATGCTATTCTATCCGTAAATAATCTACTTTATGTGTTTGCTTGTGGAGGCAGGGTTGCATTAACATTCTTTTAAAACTGCTCTTATATTCGAGTTAATTTATTCGAAAAGGTGTAAACTGATAAATTTAAGTATTGTCTTCAATTGCACGTGAAATCTGTTTCGGCGAAAATTTAGCTTGAAATTTAGCAAGAGTGGTAGGTATTCACTTCTTTGCGTGAAAAGTTGCTCGAAAGTTACTTTCGCTTTGAAAATGCAGATGGTATACCCAGAATGTATCCACTCATTTCACGCCAATTAAGTATGCGCAGTTCATTCTTTCGAGCTATTTGAAAATTGAATTGCGAAAATGTCTTTTCAACGACAAAATCGATGGATAATTGTAATAGTTGACATTTTGTCTGTCAGAAATCAACAGTCTCCGCTTTAATCTATTGTCAAAATTTTCACTCCAAAGATTGACGAAACAATGGAGACTTGTCATAATTTATCTTCACAATTAAGGGGGCAGGTACACTTAAAATTTTGAGAAAATCGATTTCATTTTCATTGCATTTTCCAAAAGTAGCATATTTCAAAAGCATTCTCTGCAAATTTCATACGAATCGGACAATTCTTTATGGAGATATATAACTTTGAATGAAGTCGTCTCTATTGCATAAAGCGTTTTTCGTATGCTTTAAAAGCATTTTTCTCGAAACTATGTTTTCGAAGTCGGTGATCACTGTAACTTGAAAACGGCTTTATCGATCAGCATGAAATATTCCTCACTTCTTTTATATGTAATTATCCTCCGGATGAACGAAGGATTTTTTTATAGGACGATATTTTTTTTCAATAGCCGAAAATGTGAGTGAAATTTCGGTCGAAAATACAATTTTGAATTTACACAAGCGCCATTTTTCGAAAAATCTGCCAAAGTCCTTCGTTCATCACGGCAAAACAATTTTTCTTTTGACCCCTCGAAAATTTACTTTATTTTGACTAATTTTCAACCTTTTGCCTTAAAAAAAATTACAATAGCTTCTACAAATATATTTCTTTCAAATAAAAAAACATTTGTTATTAATTATTTTAATGTGTGTCTAAAAAAAAACTCCAAAAGAAAGAGCTTTTTTTGGACGTCCCAAGTGTACCTAACCCCTTAAGCCAATACCAGCCTTGAAAAAAAAACTATTGTGACCGAGGAAGACTTGCTGCAAGCGATGAATAATAATAATAATTCTTTATTTCATTTGCGTAGACTTACAGCTAGATAATAGATGCAAACATAAAATCCAGAGACTTAAATTACAAGCATGCTTAACACCTAATGAAAAAATATTCAAGGAAAATAGTGTTATTCGGACTATTATGATTTATATAATTTTATACGATTTTATATAATTCTAAAAGAGTTATAGGAAAATGTAGATGAAATACAAAGAGCATTCAGTTGCTTTTCAGCCCAAATGACGAATGCCCGTCATCATAGAAGAAAACAAGATTTTATAAATTTAGGGGGGTGGAATTGACATATGAAATGGCATAAGTACAATGTTCGGGAAAAAAAAATCTAAACCGTTCGCACTGCACTTTCAAATCAGATAGATTTAGCGCTGACAACTAAATCAGGTGAGGTTTTCGCACTGGCCAAAGTTATTTAGACTTGGAGTGAGAAATGTCATTCAAATTTATATGCACAATTTTTTGCGTGAAAGTTGTTGAAAATGTTCACTTTGTACAATTCACATTCTCCTTTTGTGTTCAATTTTGACTATTTTAGAATGAAATTCGAATGACAGTTCATTCACATCTACTCTCCCTCTCATGGATGGATTACACCACGCTCCGAGAAAAATTCACCCGGGACGAAATTCACAATAGTACCTGATTTACACTAGATTTTAAAAATAAATCAAGGTAGCTGTCAAAAGCTGAGACAAATGTATGGTAAATCATGTAGATTTGTGGTCGATTTAGCTCTAAATCGGTCAGCTGATCGAAATCGCCCGATTTATATGGTGTTCACACTACACTCTAAATCAGGCGATTTCGATCAGCTGATCGCTTTAGAGCTAAATTGACCTAAATCTACCTGATCACCCATACATTTTTCTCGCCGTCTGACAGTCGAAAGCTACCTTCCTTGATTTAAAAAAATCAAGTACAAATCAGGTACTATTGTGAATTTTTCCCGGCTGAATTGTTCTCAGAGCGTGCTGAATTCCATCCGTGAGAGGCACCGTCGATTTGAATGAAATGTCATTCGAATTTCGTTCTAAAATAGCCTAAAATTAACATAAAAGGAAAATGTGAGTTGTACAAAGTGAAAAGAAAATGTTCTTGCATATTCCTGCATCATTTTCAACAATTTTCATGCAAAAAAAAATTGTACACATAAATTCGAATGACATTTCTCTCTCTAAATCTCCTCATTCTAAATCACTTCGGCTAGTGTGTACCTGATTAACTTGACAGCTCCTAAATCTACCTGATTTAGAAGTGTAATGTGAACACCATATAATAATCAGATTGTCATGAAATTTTGACAAGTATCGTGAGTAGGTTGGTACTATTTACAAATAAAGTGAATTTAGTGGAGTAGTGGTGCCTTCTATATGTCAGCCAGGATCAATTATTTAACCATTTATAATAAATGCTTCATCTTTTATGAGGACGACATTTTACCATGAGTTTACATTACAGCTTAATAAAATACTTTTCCTTATCATTTACACATGTTTATGCAGTTAAATTAAAGGTTTACAGGACAATGTTTTGGCTGGATTTTAATATAGCACAAATTGCAATAGACGTTAGCTATTCGAATTATAAAATATTTTCTAACCATACACCAACATGGGTAGAAGAAAGCATAGTAGGCCATAAAAAATAAAATTTATTTATGACATGTACAAAAGTGCTATAAAACCAGCAGAAACATCTGAAATATTGAATTGTTCCAGGAAAATTGTATACATTGCGATGAATTTAGGAAAGAAAAATTATATTTGGATGAAAATAACAAAACAAATTTCAAAAGCACGGAATCCCGCGCTTTCTATAGATGAAGCGATAATTCGGAAGTATAAAAGAGATCCGTTCAAATTATCAAGCTAGATTTCAAATGAAATAAATGAAGAACACGAGTTAAAACTATCGAACAGTATGGTCAAAGCAAAATTAAATGAGGCTAAACTTTTTGGACGTATAAGTAGACAAAACTGAACATTTAAAAAACCTTTGAACTTTGCTAAAAATAATAAGAATAAAAATATGCAATTTGGGAAAAGCGTGCTTTGGAGCGATGAAATGAAAATAAAGAGAAACGAGCTAGATTGTAGAAACATATGCTCGTCGTCCCAAAGGTCAATCATTAAATCCTTAATACAACCAGGAGACGATCAAGCATGGTGAAATCAATACAATAATTTGCGCTCCTTTTTAATGGCATGGAGTAGGGATCTCTTGTGAAAATAAGCAGAAAAAATGGATAAATTTCATACGCTTTTGAGTTTATGCCAGTAAAATGGACGTATACGCACGATTATGATCCAAAACATTGAGCTGGACATAATATTGGTTATCAAAAGGAAAAAAAATCAATGTCTTGGATTGGCCAGCAAGTCCCGATCTGAATCCAATAGAAAATCTATGGAGTGATATTAAAATCAAGATGGCGCAAAAATATTTTAAAATTTGTGACGTACTGCTGCGGAACGGTATAAAGGAAGCTTAGTATTCTATTCCGAAGGAATAGAATCAAAATTCCGAAGGAATAGAATCAAAATTCTGAAGGAATAGGCGTCAGAAACTAGTTAAAAATATAGGACGTAGGTGTCAAGCTGTAATCGAAATTTCTGCCTACAGTACAAATCTAACAAGTTCGACATGAGACATGAAATGAAAAAAAAATTTCAATGAAAATGAAAAACAATTTCTCTCTATTGTAACGAATTTCTGGTTTAATTTCAGCATGTCTTTTATTACGCTATTTATCCGTCCATCGCATTTTCGTCAGTTTTATCATTTTCAAGTTCTTATGCTAGTTCTATGAATTCTTAGTAAAGATTATTTAATTGATTAACAATTAGGTACCTTCTCGGATACCAAAAAATGTATCTTCGTTTTCATTATTTTTGGTAAATAAGATTTCGAGTTCAATTATTTAACCGTGTTTGTGATATTTATAGGTCCATGGGTACCTACTGTGAGAATCAAAAGTGAGTGCACACCTTACAAATTTGTTTTTGAGCTTCAGTAAAAAAAAATTACGGATTGAAAAATATTTCTGATTGAGTTATATCAAACCCTTTATTTGTTAAAAACTATATACCAAAAAAAATCAATTCCATATATTAAATAACAAAAAATTTACAGAGGAACAAAAACAAAAAGTCAATGAAATATGAATCAAAAGTAAGTGCACATTGTTCAAACGTTGCTAGATTCTAGCTGTAAACAAAATCACGGATCTTTTACTAGAACGGAATACAGCTACAATTTAATTTGTAGGAAACACCAATCGCAAAAATTCTTGGTAAAGTCATTTTTGAAGGAGTTAGTTTGATTTAAAACGTGCTAGAAGAAAAGTGTGAAAATGAGGAAAGAAACTGAGCCAGAAACACGAAAAATTATAGTGAATTTGCGTTGTGAAGGTAAAAGTTTACGGGAAATTGAAAAAATGGTAAAAAGACTACACAGTGCAGTTAAAAAAATTATTGACAAAGACAATAAATTCAAAATATTGGACAATTTTAAAAGATCTGAACGGCCAGGGAAATTAAATAGAAAAGAAATATAGTGAAAGAAGCTAAGGGTGATCCACGTTCAAGTGCAGCAAAACTAGCTGAAAATTATTCCGCGACACACAATCAATCCGTTTCATCCTCCACCGATCGAAGAATATTGAATGAACATGGGTTACATCGCAGAGCACAACGAAGGAAGCCGTTTATTTCTAAAGCGAATAAGAAAAAACGCAAAAATTATGCTAAAAAATATAAAATCTGTACTTATAATTTTTGGAAAAACGTTTTATTCTCTGATGAGAGTAAATTTTAAATATTTGGCAGGCATACAAATAAAAAATCTTGGCGAACTAAAAATACTGAGTTCCATGAAAAAAATATTTCCGGGACAGTGAAACATGGCGGAGGATCTGTTATGGTTTGGGGGTGTATGGCAGCATCGGGAGTTGAAAACCTTGAATTTATTGATAGTACAATAGATAAGCAATGCTATCTCAATATTTTGCAGCGAAATATGGCTGACAGTGTTGCGAAATTCGAATTGCCTAGGACGTGGATCTTCCAACAAGATAACGATCCTAAGCACACTTCCTATTTAGTAAGGTTGTGGTTGCTTGATAGAACTCCCAAGGTATTGGATCATCAACCCCCCCAATCCCCAGACCTCAACCCCATTGAGCATTTATGGGATTATTTAAACACGAAAATTCGGCAACGTCTAATCACAAGCAAGGAAAGTTTGAAAAATATTCTCAAGGAAGAATGGGATAATATACCAGCAGAATTTACCAGAAAATTAGTAGAATCCATGCACAGAAGACTGAAAGCTGTTTTAAAGGAAAAGGGGGGTCAAACCAAATACTAGTTTTTCTTAAAATTATTACATGAATTTTTATTATATGAAGTACTTTTGACTCGTATTTCATTGACTTTTTGTTTTTGTTCCTCTTTAAATTTTTTGTTAGTGAATATATGGAACTGATTTTTAGTATATTGTTTTTAACGAATAAAGGTTTAATATTCCTCAATCAGAAATATTTTTCAATCGGTATTTTGTTTTTTATTGAAGCTCAAAATAAATTTGGAAGGTGTGCACTCACTTTTGATGCTCAAAGTATATTTCAATTTCTTGACAGATATCGATATTTCGATGTAATTCACGCGCATTTCTAGTGTCGATCAATGGAATGATGATTGAAAATTTATCATCATGAGTAGTGTACAGTGGTATTGCAATAGACAAGATTGCGGGTTTTTATACACCATACCTACCAGGATTCCGAAATAGTCCCCGATTGTGGATATAAATTCGAATGAAGAGGCAATTCAAAAAAATTGCGTGAACATGTTTTTTTTAATTCAAACTTTTCCCTCTCGTTTCTGTGGAAAGGGGAGGGAGGTGTGTCTCTTTCTGTCCCCTTTCCATGCATGTAAACCATATGCTAACAATAATTGTTAATTTAGAATTGAAACTAACCTCCTCTTGCTGTTTTGAAAGATATTACATATTCGTCAAGCTTTTACTATTGGATAGGCTTTGTTATGGCATTTGCTTTTGCATCCTATTGAGAAAAAAAAACTCGTAAAAGATAAAGCAATGGATCCCAATTTTTGATTCGCTCTCCCAAGTTCATGTGACTGGTACTCCAGCTTCCAAACAAACACATAAAAATTCAATGCATTCTGCCCCCTGGACATTATTAACAATTGTAATAATTTCATTACATTTCTTACAACTCTCCCATTTTTCACCGAAAAATCCAAACAATTTTCGCACAATATGCCACTGGCAAAGAGCGCGTTGATTTTCAATCTATATCACCTACATACCTGTCAGACGATTCCGAGGAGTCGTATCGATCCGAGCATCTTTTCTTCTTGGCGCTGGGGCCGTCATCGATGTCCTGTTGTTGTTGTTGCTGCTGCTGCTCCTGCTTCTGTCCAGGCTCCAATACACTGTTCACTCCTGCCATATCCAAATGGGTGGCGGCGGATACACTTTTCAAATCCTTCTTTTGGTGCGACTTCGGAATCGGAATCTTAGTGGTTGTTACACCCGCTACTGCAGCAATGCTAGCTTGAAGCGAAACGTTCTTCACTTTCGATGGTAGAGTCTTTTTCATTTCGATTGAGACGCGACTTGCATTGTTCGATTTTCCCGCGGTTGCGTTCGCGATTCCAACACCACCACCACCACTACCACTAGTACCGATTCCGGACCCGAGCACGGGCCCAGCACTTGCTCCTAATACTAATGTGCCCGCACCAACGTGAGATCCGACCGGGCCGGGGCCCTGTGAGCTGAGGGCCATTATCGATGCACTCTTGTTCTTCGACATTTTCGAGTCCGACACTTTCTTGGATTGTTGCTGCTTCTGCTGTTGTTGTTGTTGGCCCGTCGCCGTCATATTTTGCTGTTCACGATTCACACGCGTTTTCACTGTCTCAGCACGTTTCGTTACGCCCGTCGCACTCTGCATTCGATTCGGCAACGCCAGATTCACACATTTTCCTGACTTTTCACCTGCACTTAGGGCACTTTCATTGATTACGGACGCGGCAAATTGTTTTCGATCCGATTCCGAACACAAAACGTCTGCCATCTTGTCGTAACCACTCGTGTCGGATGTTCGCGGCACGTCGCCACTTTTTCGGCTCGTCGTCGCACTCGTCGCTGCTGTCCGTTTCCCTTGTCCTTGACTCCGCTGCGCGGGGGGCGACACAAGCATCTGATCACGCACGGCGGCGGCGCAGCTCGCGTAGCACTCACTCTTCACGACCGCTCGCACGTCGCGTCGATGCTTCGTCTCAGCACCATCCACGGGCAGCGCGACAACTTCGAACGCTCAACTTCCGCTTTGCAAAAACTCGCACCCAGATCATCTAGCGAAAAACCAATTGCTGAGGATCTGAATCGAGTTGTCTGTTTGTTTACACTGCAGATTGCATCTGCCACTGTCTTTTGCACTTGCTGCGACAACGAACCGATTTACAGGGCACGCGGATTCACTCCCTGTCCCTGGACACAACGACGGCTCCGTCGATACACGAACACTGATGACTGGCGTGGTCACCACGGCCACAGTCGCTCAACGCCATTCCCATCACACACTCTTCCAGTTCCAATATGTAATCGCCCTCTAATCGCAACAACTATATTATATATTCCTATTCCAATAAGAATTTGGTTACAGTCGTGCACGAAGAGAGTGTGTGAGTGGTCCTGGTCTGCCTTTGGCTGTAGTAAGAGCGAGCAGCGGCGCGGCGACGGTGGGTACGCCGACAAAAAAGTATATAAAACAATCAAGTGCGACGACGGCCGTGTAGCGAAAGAGACGGCGGCAACGACGGCCAGGCCGAGCCTGTCCGTTCTCTTGCACACGGCTGATGCACTTTGGGAACGCGACGAGGCAGCGGCGGCGCAGCTCCCGTGGCTAATGAACTCTTTCGCGGCTTTTGTTTTGACTGTTTTGCACTTTTTTCCATTCACTGTCGTCGCATTTTTCGTTGCACTTTTGGCAAAATAAAAGTCACTCCAAATATTATTTGCCGCCGAGAAGTTTTAAATTCGATCCGAAATCACTCAACGCTCAATATTTCTCATGGGGAACAACACAAAAAAATTATCGCCGAGATCGTTGATTATATTCGGATTATCACAAACACTGCACAAATGCATTCAAAGCACAACTCAGTTATTCGATCCAACTACAAACTGAGCGAAAATGACATTCAATTAGAACCAAATAATTTGGACCAACAGCACCGAAACAGAATTCACGCAATCCGTCCGTTCTCGCGTAGGTCCACATCCAATCTGATTCGTCTCCGACGAAACGCTCCAACATAAACTCTTGGATGGAACCGTACTGACCAAACGCGAACCGAACACCAGCTAACAAGAAGACCTAAAAAACCGAAATCGGCAGCACTTCCACTCTATCCACCGCCCAAAGTGGGGAACATGATCAAGAACGCGAACGCAACTGAGTACAATTATTATCCAAGTACTGAGAAAAATTATTTATTTAGTGTTTCGTTTTCAGCCCGCTCAACTGCTCGAACAACCGAGACGGCACGAACAGCCCGACAACATCGAATGGGGAGAAGGCGAATATGCATGCACATGGTCGATTGTTATATAATCGTGAGCAGCTCTGTTTGAATTGGTAATTGCTATTATTCGAGTAGTATACTAAAATTAGCACAAATATCAGCGTCATCTCGTGGAGTTTTAAAAGCAAAGACACAGTCCTAATATTAGTATAGTTCTTTACACAATACTCCTACAGGTCAAATTTTACCGCCAAATATCATGTCAGATTAGTTGAAATTTATGGAGCAAGCAATACCACCAATACTAATTTACTAAAAATAGTTCCGAGCCCAAAAGGGATAAATCAAAGCAAAATTCCTCGAATTTCGGCTCCGTTTATGACTCCTGATAAGCTCTTTATCTATTTTGTCGACCTTAGGTCTCCCTCGATAGGTTGACTAGCTTCACGGATAAAAAAAGGTTTGGGTGAAAACAAGCAGCTGTATTGAAAGAAAATTCACCGAAATACGAAAAAGTATGGAAATATATGTCTAAAAACTTGCAAAACAAGGAAAGCCAAGACAGTTGGAACCACTGCACCAAAAATCGTCAGCAGAAAAAGATCTGGTAAATTCTTGCATGAGAAGAAGCGACGAAATCAGCATAAAGTACGGTAAATGTCTAGATGATGGGACCTTCGGTCCAAAGGGGATGAGGGGATGTGGCTGATCTTACCCAATATAATAAAAGTGTTCTTAGGAGGCGGAGAGGAGGAGGCACACGGGGCGAAAGTAAACAATCGAATATTTGTTTAATTTTACTAATTGAAAAATGCATCTTCGTCTCTCCGCCCCAGTTTTTAGCTATCATAAAGGAGTCAATCGACCACCCTTCACCACCTCCACCCGCGCTCAACCGCCCTCCAGAAAAGTGGAAGAAGGTTGGATGATTCCATTCTCTTTTCAACTATCAAAATGTAGTCCAGAAAAATGGAGGCAATCGACCTCTCTCCATTTTCTGCGATCGCATCTCTCCGCCCCACTATTAAACCCACATTTTAAACCATGAAGTCATCTAACCTTCGTTCACCCATGCGCGTGCAGCTTAAAAGTGAGGGTGGGGAGTTGGGGTTATTTAAGCATAGCATATAAGGATTACAATTCTTCATTATAACTAATTTAAAATATAGAAGTAAAAGTTTACTTAGTAATTAGCAATTACAAATACAGTAGCGGCAAAAATTGTGGAAAACTCTTGGAAAATATTTGTTTTTGGTGTTTGAGGGTTTGTAACGCAAAGTTTTTTCAAAGTAATACCGTGCGATTATGTATCAAGGAGAAGATAATCTAATTAAGATAAATAATTTTTATGAATGAAATTTGAATACGACATACGTTATAACAAAGAAAAATGAATCGCATAGTAAAACATGAGATGCACAAAGAATTTGAAAATGTCAGTTAATCTTTTGCGGCTTTAAACCGCTTTTTCATGGAGCGAACTAACTTTTAAAGCTCATCAGCTATTATAATGTTGAACCAAAATTCAATTATTAGTTGCGTTTTATTGCTAGTTGCTTTTCACTCAGAAGTTTCGGTAAAATTCGGCTACGTGTCCCCCATAGTCGTTAGACGCTCTTATCGATTGTGTTTTTGTGGTTGTGTGTTTGTTTTTGGGGGTATTTTTTGCTTTTTTGTTTATTTTCAATGTATTGTCGTCTCGCGCTCTTTGTACGTTTCGAAAGGTGGAAATATGTCGTGGAATATGATTATGTTGCAAACACTTTTTGCACACAGTAACCACATGGCATGGCGCTGAGTCCTGCTGAAATAAAAATGATTGATTGTGTTGGAAAATATCAGGTATGGATGTGCTCAGTTTGGGCTCAAGTATATCCTTTATGTATTTTTGAGCATTTATATTTCCATATGCCACACGAAAACTGCCCATACTATTTGATATCATCTGACACTAGATCATAACACGAACTGGGTGGTTTTTTCAGGCTGTCTCTTTAGCCTGTGTGGAGCAGTCCTTGCACTAATTTTTACATTGCGTCATTTCTTCTTGTATACTTGTAGATATGATTTTCTTCTATCACTTGAGCTTAGTCTTTCAACTCTCCTATCATCAGCTGATGTGCATTTTTTCGTATCTTTACCAGTTTTGTTTTGCAGTGATTAGGTCTGTTCCCGTACTTGAATCTATTATAATATATTAAAATAGATTCGCAGCAAGTCGTTTTCGTACTTTTGCTGCAAGCCAAATTCAAGCCAAATTTTGCAGCAAAAAGAAGCCAGCTGACAAATTCTGTTACTGCTGCAGTTTGCTGAAGTACGGGAACAGACCTATTGAGTCTCCATTAATTCTGAAAAGCCACCTTTAGCTAAGTCTCCACCAATTACTCTTTTAATTTCGTTATAATTGTAGATTTTATCACGTAATAGTATTATTTTACATCGCTTTCTGGGCGACCAGTTAACTCTTTGTATCATTTCTATTATTTTATTTAAACAAATGAAAAAGCAATAAAAATATAACTCCAAGGCTCTTTTTATACATGCGTCCAAACGTTTTGTATTTACACAAGTCTAGTTTTTAGAAGGCGGGAGTGAAGTGAGAGAGTACATAATTGCCATGACGTTGAAAAAGCCTTCCATTACTTTGCTATAGTCAAAATGCGGCTATGTAACCTCGCCAATAGGCTTGTTTATGGCCTAACCGGAGTACGTACCTCCTAAAACCGCCCAGAACCTCTCTATGTTTTGAATGTAGGCAACAGTCACCGAATCGATAAAATTCATTAAATGATTTAATAGTGAGGTATCGATAGCCCACCTGTCTGGGACAGTCATATCAAAATAAACAAACAATATTATCTCCGATAACGGCCAATAATGGTTCGCTGTATCACGTGTCAATACTGCCCCACTAAGCGTAAAAGCGGCACCTAAATGAAAGCAAGTTTCGAGATAATTGAAGTTTTGTAAAAGTAGTAATATTGATATAACTCTAATTCCCTTAGTGATTTAAGGTAAAACTGAGGTAGGTGACGAGGAACGGGGTTCGGTTGGAGCTAGTGGAGGATTCTCCTTACTCCACTTTTCTCGGTGAGCGGTCTTCCGCTCAGCTACGAATCTTGGATACATCGGGTACTTAGATTTAGAAAACTTTCTTAAGGTGTTTTCCATATATTTTAAAAGACTTAATTCATTAGATGCGTATTGTTTTAAGCTTTCTAATGTTATAAAAATCAATTATTCGATTTTCTTTGAGATACCGCTTTTGCGCTTAGTAGGGCAGAATAGGAACTACAAGCATCTCCCTACAAGCATCACGGTGAATAACTGCAAAAATCCGACCGCAATAATTCTTGCGTTTGCCGAGCTTACATTCGCCAAGGGGTACAGATTTTTCTTTTGTTAATACTGACCCAAAAACTGCATATTTCTTGAAGAGTGAGAATGAATTAGAAGCAGGTCAGATGACTCTACTCTAATGATTAGAGGATTACTCTAATCCCGCGCCCAAAGCTTTCCACCGCTGCCCCAAACATGTTTATATTGTTGGGCAAGGTCAGCCCCATCACCTATATCCATTTATTTATACTACCATCCGACCAACGATACCATCATCTAGATTTTCTACCATCATCTACGTAGATCGACCTGATGAAAAGGACTCACATAATTAAAATTTAATAGGAGGTCACAAAAATACTTATTTGATGAATATATTACCGTTATTTGCCTTCTCGAATTACGAGCGGATATAATGAAAACCCTAAATGATAAATAGCATACAAATATATTTGCCTCTAAGTACTTTTTTGTTAAAAAAAAATGATCGTCCATTTGTTAATACTATCATCTATTATATACGTGTTCATACAAATACTGCACGGAGAGGTATATTCTTTCTTTTTCAAAAGCTTCATAAGCATTGCTTACAATTTACAGTATTCTAACGAAAACTAGTGCACTGAAATCAATGCACCGAGCAAAATAATATCATAAAAGTAACTAAACTTTACTTTCCCATCGATGAATTAAAATTTTACTGTCATCTTAAAAATCTGAAGTAATAAATAACATTTATATAAAAATAAATATACGGTCGCAGCAACGTTCATTGTTAATACTATGTCCAAACAGATGTTGGTATTAAGCCTTCTTTGCTCGTCCCTGGCGGCGTTAAAGTTTCAGTACATAGAAATTCTAGAGGTAGATGAACTAAGTTGCCCTGAGAAATCATGTAAAACATGCCATAAGTAATTTTCAGAATAGTCTAAAAATATCGTATACACACCTGTATGTTGTTAATCCGTCGCATTGCCATTTCTGGATCGGTTTTGCACATGGCCGGCTCTTCTTGATATTTCCGCAGACTCATAAAACTCTTGACATTATCAGTTGGAATGCACTTAAAAACTTCATCGTAAATTTGCGTATTACGCATCGATGTCCGCTTCCAGATACCATTCCAAAACGTATCTGCAACTGGATCAGTTACATCGACAGGCGTTCGTTCTGCATCCGGTTCAAGTAGACCTAGATGCTCCCTGAACAAATACTTTCGTAGCCGTCCAGCATACACGCCACACGGATAGGTTTCACCATTCATTCGTCCATCTTCGAATTCTTCGTCCTTCGTGGAGTATTCAAATTAAAAATGTTGACGTATTTTACAAACATTTCTGTTTTTCATAATTACCTTGATTATCACAGCGATTTCCGAATCCCGTTTACCAATTAATGATCGATCATTTATGTTGGCCGAGCCACAGATAATGACTTTGTCGTCAACGATGAGTAGCTTAGAATGGACGTAAATCAATTCGGTAACTGGATAGTTGTTCAGGGCAGAATTTGTTCTTAGGCTATGGAATGAAATGTATTCACTGGGATCTTCGATTCCAGCTTCTTTCAAACGATACAGGATTGATAATCGTCCTCTATTAAAAAAAGTGAATAATCGTAAAAATTAAGAAGAATCGAAACATACCTAAAACGAACATCAGATATCCCAAAGGGAAAAGATAAGAAATATTTATAAATAACATTAAAACAAAAACATTTTAATTATATCATCTTTCGCGCTCTGTAGAAGGGCCTACGCGCAATCAATAGTGTTAGCTGTGCTTCAGTTGAAGTTTGTGTGTCAATGTAGGTAAAATCGAAGGAAATAACCCTAGTACCAATTTTGGGTGAAATATTTGTTGGTTTATTTATTTATTCCATCCGCTACAGAAACAATTCCCATTTCAGTAAAAGAAGAATTTAACATCATTATGAATAAGAGAGTAAAAAGTAAAACATAACAAATATAGAAAATTAAGAAAAGTAATTAAATTGCATGGACCCATCAATGAGCAAAAAACGTCAAGAGAAATATCAAATCAGAGTGAAAAAGACGAAAAGTTACATGACTTCGTCAAACAACAGTTCAAATTGGAGAACTTTGGTGTGGCAGTAGGACCATTAAGCTTAGTACTGTCTTCGATTTCACGTGAAATTTTGTATGGAAATTTCACATAAAATCGGAGACAGCACTAAGCTTTAGACAAAAAACATTGTCTTGATAATCGTACAACCGAAATAGCTAAGACTCAAATAAGAAAAATTGACCGTGGGTACGAAGCTGGCCTCGATGGAAGCAAGACGTTACGATAATGTAGAACAGAAAGCCAATGACAGTGCAAAGGCTCAAGTGTCTGGAAAGAAAACTGCTACGAGATTGCGAAATAAACGAAGAATATTGTAAAGCGGAAGAGGAGCGGGAGCGAGAGCTTTTTAACAAAGTCTCTGCCTTACAGTAAACACAGAAGAATTGCATGGCATCGAACGAATATGGTATTTACTATGATTTTCAGTGTGCAATCCCAATAAATCTGAAAAAAACGAATTGTTTTTGACGCTGTAGCGAAAGTACAGGAAAAGTGGATTCTTTCCGGACCGGATTGGTCTACAGATATAATAGGAACATTCATCATTTTTCATCCGTACTACCAATTGTAATTGGGTAAAGCTAGCTGACGAAGACTGCTACAGTCAATGCTTCTTTTGGAAGTAAATAAAGTCCAGAAATTTTCCGAATGAAGTCGATGCTATTGGAAACAACATCATCACCATTTTTCAAAATCAAAACATCATACATTAAAAGCTACAACGCTAAACAATTTAAAATCGAATGCCTTAAATCGCATAACGTAATTGTGAATCTTGACTATGTAGATGGCTCAGTGCATGGAACTCGGAACAACGAATCAGCAGTCAAATTAATAAGGAAAGTAATCGAAACGAAGAAAGTAAACTCAAACAATTCCGAAGATGAAATTGTTGGTGGCAGTATTAGGAGCACGCCTCACAAACCAGGTAACAAATTAACTTGAGTTTAATACTAAGGAAATCTTCTGTTGACCAAATTCCAAAACTGCCTTGCATTGGCTCAGCACCGAAAAGAAAACTCAGTCTTATGTGGCTATCTGGGTTGAGGAAATCAATGAAAAAACTAACATTGCAACCTGGTAATGGATTAATACGAAACATAATGTAGCGGGCGACACAACAAGACTACTTTCTAGATTAATATTAATCAAGGATCCTCGGTGGTTTAAAGGTCCAGCATTTCTAACAAACCCTAAACATCCATGGAGACAGCAGAGCGCATTTGATCCAAATGACTTCAACATTGAGATTGAAAACGACAATGAATTAATTCTGATTGTGAAAATAACAGAGAACGTACTACCCGCAATAAAAGGATACTGTAGTGGTAACCTAATTTTCAGAGTTAGCGTCTGGATGAAACGATGATTTTTTTCTTCTATGATAATGCCAAAGCTCAAGGGATTGCCCTTTGAAGCGAATGCTTAGCGATGGCGGTAGGGAGACACATATGGGAGAAGCCGATATCAATTATTCCATTATTCTTTTAAGTGCCACTTTTATTTCTTATTTTTCTAAAGCGCTAGTGTTATGCCTAGTCGCTACTAAAGCTTTTCATGTGACACTTAATTCATGGAGCGCTGGTATTATGCCCAGTCGCCGACTGTTAAGACAACACAAGACGAACAAATACAGCCATGGGCACGGCGGGATTCGAACCCGCGGGCGGTAGATCGCTGCTTCGGACTGACGCGTTAGATCCTTACAGGCAGGCGATGGAAAAATGTCTGGAATTCAACATTTCACTGTACCATCTATTTATATACTTTAAGGCCGCCTATGATAGCATAGCCAGGGTAGAACTGTATAAAGCCATGAGAGGATTCAGCAACTCGAATAAACTGACATGATTGTGTAGGTTGAACCATGACCAATGTAACAAGCCAAGTTAAAATAGCCGGATTGCTATCCAGACCGTTCAACATCTTCAATGGGCTCCGACAAGGGGATTGTCTGGCCTGCCTCCTCTTCAACCTGGCGTTGGAGAAAGCAATCCGAGATTCTGGAACGTCAACGAGAGGGACTATCGTCACCAAGTCCTGGTAGATACTGACTAGCTGTACGAGAATCCTTCATCCAGATCGAGCGAGCGGCACAAAAACTGGTACTGCACAAAAATGAGGGAAAGACTAAGCACATGGTGGCAGCATCTTTAGTTAGACCACCTAGAGTTGGTCAAACCTTCAGGGTAGTTGAGTATGAATTTGAAGTAGTAGAATCTTTCAGCTACATACTTTGGGTCAATTTTAGGAGCCCATAACAACATGGGTGAAGAAATACGCGGGCGGCTGCTTAAATCCAACAAAGCGTCTGTCAAGGCTCTTCAAATCCCGAAATCTCACGCGATCAAAGCTCCTGGTGTACAAGACTATGGTTCTGCCAGTCCTCACGTATGGAACCGAGACTTGGGTGCTCAGCAAAAGGCACTCTGACCTCTTAGTCGCGTTCGAGAGGAAAGTCTTGCGGAGAATCGTTAGCCCCATATGTAAAGAAGGGCGTTTCTGGAGACGCTACAGCCATGAGCTGTACGCTATCTACCTGGAAGCAGATATAATTACGAAGATAAAGCTCGGTAGACTCCGGTGGGCAGGACACTTAACTCGAATGAGAGAAGAGGATCCGTCGCAGAAAACCCTTTGCGGCAGATTTTACGGCAGACGACAGCGTGTGATTCCTTGCCTGCGCTGGAGGGATGGCGTTGACCAGGACGCTCGGAGTTTAGGGGTGCCAAATTGGATGACATCGGACCGCGGTTGTAGCGCCGATGATGATGATGAGAAACAGAATTCTGCACGCTGATGGCTCATGGGAAATGGGGGTCCTATTATCTTGGTAGGAAATTACTAATATAGGTAGATTCTATGAAAATGGCTAGAATATATTGCAATTCGTAACAACTTATAACGAAATCCCATCCGAAATATTGCTCAGGGAAAAAACAACGGCAGCGCTTCACTCACTTAATGCGCTCACTTACTCTTTACGTCGTCAGCGCCAAACGAACGGAATTATTCATATGCAACTAACGAATTGTCTTCAGACAATAGCATCACATCGACACCACAGCGGCCCCTCACATCTTATAGTCGTTGCTGCCATCAAATGACAGCAACCTGTTTACAGACATGAAGAAACCGACTAGCTTTTTTAATTTGAGGCAATGGAATTGTACAAAAGCAAATTCAGAGATAAAATACTACTTGACTTAACTTGCACAAGGAACTTGTCCATTCTTTTCCCTCCTGAGCCAACATACCACTCTTTTTCTGGTAGACTATCAACGCTTGACCTTGTCATCAGCAATCAATCAAAGTATCATTAACTGACCATTTAACAATCCGTGATTTGGGCTCCGTTCACTTTCCCAAAAAAAGCAGACTTCTCGTTAAAAAGTTAGTAAACAAATTCTAGCAAATTCAAAATCATCTTAGACTAGAGACACACATGCAGTATCCATTGCAATATACACAGTTATTCGCAATATACGCAATTTTTCGTAGTATACGGTGAAAACTGCGTGTTGTTTCTGAATACAATCGTAGTATCAACCATACAATTAATACTGCTACCCAGGAAAGTTGTCCTCCAAATGAACAGAATTAGAAAAAACGCTTAGAAGTCGGTAAAGTTCTTTAATAATTTACTGCAACCTGCCGCTGACGCTGTCACCAACGCTGCAGATTTATTCATTTATTTGCATTGTACACTCATTTGATGATTCAAAACCTCCATTTCCGCCAGTAATTCCACAGCATTCCACAGCCATAGCATGTCAAATATAACTTTTCAAAGTTGTACCAAGCTCAAAGGTTGAGAGTTGGTCAACTACGGTTACAACCACAGCGACACGAATTACGCATTGCAACTTGTTCAATGCAAACCTGTGCTATCAAAATTTTATCAGCTCCTGGCCACGGCCACAGCGGCACATTGTGTTCCAGCAGTTAATCAAAAAGCGTTTGTTTTATTATAAAGAATTTATGCTACAACAGGAAGTTAAGCTTCATAAGCAAGAATTGGAACCAATTCAAAAATCTAGCTCTGCTTGAACGCTTTAAGGGAAAATGGCGTATGGCGAAAAAGAAAGAGCAGAATTGATATCGAATCACTTTGAAGCAGGACATTATGTTTCTGATGATCTAGGTAGTTTTGCGACTCGCCATGCAGTTATCTCCTTTACCAAATGATTTTAGCTGGGCAGCAGCCTGAAAGTGTAAGGAAATTAACTCAATTCTGCGCTGCTTGAATAAAAGAAAAAGCTCCTGCCAGCGATAAAATTTCCAGCATTGTTTTAAAACAACTCCCAAGAAAAATAAATCAGCTCACCTTTATTATTAATAGCTGCTTTAAGCTGTTTTACTTTCCGCCTGTTTGAAAAAAACCATTATCAAGAAACCCCATACCTAAGGCAGGCGAAGATCCTAGCTCCCCAAAAAGCCACTGTCCAACTAGTATTTTATGTATACTCAGCAAAATGATCATAGATAATTTGAAGTTCTCAAATTTCAAACTGAATTTTTTCCAGGATACTAACGCTAATATTAAGTCGAGTATGCAAATATCAAATAATTTTTTTGAGCAAACTATCGACGAGATTCGACACGCTAGATATATTTTGGCATGATTGTTTAGTTTACAAAATAAACTAATTCGGATTCCCTACATACATAACTAAAATAATCGCCTCATTCTTGCTCAACCGCTCGTTCGTCGTGAGAGTTAATAATTCCTATTCGTACGAACATTTAATTTCTGCTGCAGTTCTCCAGAGCTCTTGCCTTAGTCCGACAATTTTTAATATCTATCTATCAGACATTTCTAAAGTTTCACACTGAGATCTAGCCATGTGTACCGGGATGATATCGGAATTTCCAGCAACTCGAGCGTGCACCAAATAATCATTGAAAATATTGTGAGCCAACTTGACCCATTGTATCAATATTACCACTGCTTGAAAAATAAAGTTAACCGCACGAAATCCCAAGATGTCTTCTTTTCATTGAAATGGGGCATGTCGAAACTTCCAAGAAGAAATATCAGTTTTGTCGGGCAAAATATTCTTTGGATCGACACCATCAATAATGTAGGCGTAGCTCTCGATAATAAATTAACTTTCGAGGATACGTAGACCTTATGCGCTCCAAAGCAAACAAAAGTAATTGTGCTCTTAATGAGCCTCTTAAATTGTCGATTGGGAACAAATTATTAATTTTGAAAATTATTATCAACCCGATATCACCTGAAATGCCTGAAAATACTGTGCGATTTCACATAAAAGAAAGCTGCAAGTTATCCAAAACAAAGCACTCAAAGTTGTACTTAATAAACCCTTCCACTGCTTTCCCAATCCTTTGCGTAAAGAAGCAGTTATGTCTTGTAAGTGCACTCATCGAAAAAGTCGCCTCCAATTTTAAAGCAAGATGTCAACATCTAAGCGAATATTCATTTAGTATCTTTTTCTAAGCCTCTATGTTAGTTAGTTTGCCTCTAGTTTAAGATAGATTTTAATTTATAATGTAACTAACACATAATGTAATTAATTATGTTTGGATTCGGGAATAAATAAATAAATCACATTTACTTATCCGAACAAGGTTTTTCAAAATATGTTTCCTTGTGTATAAATGAATAAATTTAAGTAAACTATATTATGGAATATTTCACCGTCTACAAAATTGGGTACAACCATAGACGTAAAAACAGTAGTCTAAGCGCCAGACTACCATGTAAAAGAAAATATATACTGAATAAAATTTAACTTGACCGTAATTATATCATCATTTACTCACCGGGAAATCGATGCATAGTTCCAATGTGTAATGGCGCGTAACGCATTTCCCGTTGTTCCACCGACATCACCCTCGAACCCAGGCAGCAGGGGCATTATTACATATACCCGGAACACTTTGCCTTCTCTAGAAATAAAATATCGCATTTCATTCTCATTTCGGTTTGAGTTACCAAAACATACTTATGTGCTCTAATGATACGCTTGAACAATGTTTCGCCAACTTGATTTCGTACAACTCCATTGCCCATTTGTAGTGTGATAAAAAATTGATTTTCGATATATATGTAGTGTTGAGCAGTTGTTATGCTTTGAATGTAAGCGTCATGAATACTTTGCTCGACTAGATCAGGTTCGATAAATCCGCAACTCCAACTCGAAACGCTTCGCAAAACCTAAAAATTAACGGGGAATTTTAGCTTGAATATTCATTGCTGCTCAAGCTATTGACTTGCACCTACTTGACACGTTACGCGATGAAGTTGAACCTTTGGTAGTTTATCAAATGTTTCTGTGTTGTTGTAGGTTTTAGGCATTAAATATGGGAATGACTGAAATGTAAATATTGTAAATTGGATAATGACACTGAAGCATTACTTTTTATTGCTTAATGAACTTACATGATTCTCTCGCGTTTTCTCCAGTTTTGTGGCGTTCCACCTTTGAATGAAATGTCGCGCAACGTCTCTAGCTGCGTTCCCTACAACAACGACTCCGATGTCGTGCCATGGCATCCTTGGAGTAGTTGTGCGATCGACCAGATCTGAAAGCATACAATTATTATTGTGATTTCTATAGTTCCAATAGTTTCCCAATATCAAACTCTATTACTCTCATCTACCCACCCGCATACGGAGCATCCAGATTAACAAAGTCCTTCATAATAAAATTCGTATAGTCCTTGCCGTACCAGAACTTTGCCTGACCACAATAAGTATTTAAGATTTCGGTTTGGAATGGTGTCGGATCTTCAAATCCACCTCTGCGCCCCTCCTCCAATTCACTACCCGAGAAAAACATATTCTTATCTTTAGCCGTGCATTTATCATCGTTCTGACCATCTATTGACGTTAGACGTTGCATGAGATCTCTACCCCGTCGTACATTGTCTCTGATTTTTCCCAGCACTCGTTTTCTTTCCATTTCCGGAGTGTTTTGCTTCACACGTTCAAAGGACGATTGATTTTGACCATATTGCGGTATCAACAGGTGATCGCCAGGTTCTAACTTTGGCAGGTCGGTACGATCTTCTTGGATGGTAACATGCTGCGTAGATTTTTGTGAACCTATCGCTGAATCCGTATCATTGAAGAATGCGTTCGATCTGAAGTTGTGTGGGATATTTAAATTGAAATGCTCAGTTATGATTGTCAATCTTACCGTCTTTGGATGCTGCCAGATGCACTTGAAGTAGATATACTGCCAAGATCTGTCAAGCGATGTCTAAAGTCATCCCAGCGACCGTAGCACAAGTCAATACCACCTAGGAAAGCATATGTTTGATCGACAACAACGATTTTCTCATGATGAGCCCAGAAGAAAACGCCTGCACGAGCATGATCCGGATGGCGTATTACCTATATAAATATTAAGAAGTTTTGTATAAACTTACGAACGAATAAACATTTCGATAATTTGAACAGTAATATGTGAGTAGCCGAGTATCAAAGGCAGCAAATTCTATTTTTGTGTAATTTTATATTGAAGGAAGCTTGATTTCAGTCTTAATTAGCGCTAGTGAATTTATATTAATGATGTATTGCTCCTCACTACAAACTAAATAAGCGAAATAAGAAATATTTGAGATTTCTTTGATTACCGAGTAAAAGCTAGTCAATATTCAGATGTTCTTATTTAGGAAACTAGAAACTGGAGATTGCCGGATTTGATACTAATAAAGTAAAAATAATAAACAATACCGCTGAATTTTTTAACTCATTTATTTTCTTTTAAATTAACATAGCCAAAGAAGTAGAATGAAAACTATTTTCATAGCAAGAAGAAAGTAAAATGTTTATTTGTACAAAAATTATTGAAGTAGAAGTCATGCGTATTTTCGCTCCAACTCAAAGCGCAACTTTCGTGCCCAAACATAATAGCGTTCTAGCATATATTATTAGAATGTTAATGGCCTGAGAACTAAAATGAGTGCATTTTATCGCTCTTCAGATCATAACATTTGCCTAACCGAAACTTGTCTTACTAAGGCTATTTTTGATGATTTTTTTTCCTTTTCACGCTGTTGTTCGTCATGACCGTGATCGGTCAAAAACGGTTAAGGATTATACTGTAGGTGTTTTAGTTTCCAACCCAGATTCTCTTCAAGGTACGCTCTGTCATGATTTCTGTCCGTCCCCTCCAGTTGAATGCCATGTAGTTCGTGTCACTCTAGCTCCTTCCGAAACTCTGATTCTCTCCCTAGTATATGTTCCACGCGATTTACCTGTTTCGGTGTACAGTCAATTCTTTACGAAACTACCACAACACGACCAACTCTTTGCGGAACGACCACATTGATCGCTTCCCCTTTGCGTCCCTTCTTACATGCAGTGACTTTAAGGTACCTAGCCTTGTTTGGAATACCACTTTCTCGTCAGACCTTTCATCTAACATTATGTCCTTAATAATTGCTTCCATTTGTATGCGTATGTTCCCTTTCTCAGTCGTGTCTATTCCTAATTCCAATAGTAAAATATTGGATTTTGTCCTTTCAAACATCACCTTCCACAATACCACTCTAAAAGATGCCTCCCTATCTTACGTTCTACCTGACATGCACCATCTTCCATCCCTTTTCATTGCGACTTCTATCGATTTCCACCACCCATCGTTTTCCTGATTTAGTGTATCTTAGTGATGCCATTGCTTTTAATTCTCAAGAGATTTATGAGCTTTTTGCTAACCATATTTCCTCATTCTTTTCGCCTCTGGATGCTTCCTGTCTTTATGCTCATATCTTACCGATTCACAAATCTGATGAGCCCGGCTGCTCGGATAAAGTACTTCCTTTCTTTCCTGCTTTGCTAAAGTTTGCTCCTGAGCATCGATTCATCAAGGCTAGATCTCCCACTCCCAACCGCATGGTCTTCTCCAACTTCATTTTATTTTTTAACAGCATTTGATCTTGTTGATCACAAGCTTTTTCTCTAAAAGCTTGAGCATTTTGGTACTTCTGATTCTCGTCTATTTTGGTTGTCTTCCTATGTTTCACGTCGTACTGATACCGTAAATGCGCTTTTCTCTTCTTTTTCCACATTCTGCCCTCTATCCGGTATTCCTCGGGAATCGATTCTCGGCCCTCTCTTATTACTTTTCTTTATCGATCGTGTCTAATAATTTTATCCCTTATTGTGAGTATAGTGACCGTATAACTTTTTTTGCAAATTTTGTCTTTGGAATTTCGCCGAGTGTGCATCTAAATATTTATTCTGCTCAAAAATATGAACGGGTCACTTTCGATTGGCAATAGTGTGAATTTTTTGATTGCAGTCTTTCGATCCAAGAAACAATACGATTTCCGGTCTCTTCCATGTTTTTCTGCAAGAACTATCTCAGAACCAGCAAATCTTTGCATAACATAGCAGGTGAAGTTTTGAACACCCAATATTTTTTTTTTCAGTCTAAACCGGAATATTTCCAGGAGAAGCAGTTACAAATAAATTTATGTTTCGTCTTCGGAACATGAAGCGAATTTGTTGGGCTATGATGTTTGAATTTACGCGTTAGCGGTTTATGTTTATTTATTCTGATTCATGAATATGGTGGTTACCGTCTTTTATCTCAATTTGAGTCTTAATATTGCCACCTTTGATTCGAAGTGAAATTTCGCAAAGAGAAAAATGTGTTACATTGATATGAAAGCTCAGAAGAGAGAGATATAAGGAAATGAAAATGCCAGTGAGATTGAAGCAATTTTCCTGAATCTGAGCGTTAGTAGTAGTGAGGGAAAACTATGGGTCTATGGGCAAATTTGACAATCATCTACTCCGCAAACAGAAAGATAGAGATAGAGATAGTAGGCCATGTGTACGCGAATTTGACAAGTAACAACTCAGTAACGTAAAGGCTCGTATAACTAAAGTATCGAAGAAACCAAAGGGAATATCTGAGGTAGTAATTCTCTCGATTTGTTCTATTTATAGATTTTATCTTTGTAGTAAAATTGCTTCACCTAATTTCGTATATGTATACGCTTGTTTCATTTCCGTAAATCTCTCTGTTCTGAGAATGAAAGCATTAAACCGTTGAACAGAACAAAAAAATGAATGAATATAATTTTTCGGAAGAAATAATGATTTTTATTTTTGATTCTAGGCTACTTATGTATATGTTAATTTCGAGTTTCCTAAGATAATGGCAAATAAGCGTTCCACTAACCTTTATATTTTCATGAGTCTCCACTAATCTTTGTTTACTATAGTAACTATTGATTCCTAAAGCCATTTCCACCTCTTTGTAGAGAAGAACGAACACTCGGACACCTTCACACTAAAATTTTTAAAAAAAACTTTAATTCCTAATTTCGTATACGAAGATAATTAAAAATTATGCCCTACAGCTTTTCGGTGTAAAGTCTTATCGAGCCTCCAATAATCACCATCAATGGCTGGACGTTTCATATAAATTTCTGGACTGAGCCACCAGTCAGCTATGTATATTTCTTCTGTCGCACTCTCTAAAGCATCAGCGATTGCACTCATATAACTCGATCCATCGACAAACCAGCCGGCTTGTATACAGGAACGTACTGGGGCAAATGACATATGCGGATTTGGATGTGTGAAATCCTTGGCTAAAATATACAAGAGAAAATGATTTAATGTTTCGAAATGCATTTCGAAACTTCATTACCCAATGTGTTTGCTGTATCCTTGAGATGGCTCATCCATTCTTTCGATTTCCTTCTAGTCCAGCATTTTAAAATCATATGACGATTATTTGTTAATATTTGCATACCATTACGCATACCAGTACTATACATTCCAGTCGATACATCAAATCCTTGATCGTATAGGACAACAGCTCTGCAAAGAAAGAATGATTAAAGCATATTCAGTCATCGCTTCATAAATTCAAAGCGTCGAAACAATAAGAATAATAATGTAAATTGTTCTTATTTTGAATTAAAGCCTTTGAATAACTGAAAGTTTGTCTAACCTTATAGCACCATCCGATGGACGCATATATCCGAAAAATGTTTCCTTCACGAAAAACCAACGATTTCGCCATTTCCCGCATAGAACGTCTGAGCAAAAGTAATTACAACGAACACAGCAATTATGGTGTAGAATACCGAAACAATTACATCCAGCTTGTCCTGGTCGAGTCGATCCGGTTCTTTTCATAACCGGGCCTTCTTTGCCTTTTTCTCCTAGTGCCGTTATGAAGGACATGTGTGAGACTTCGAGGAAATTCGCCTAGGATTGGAAAATAAAGAGTTTTCTTTACTTATGGTATTTTAAAGAAATTGTTTTGTCTGCTTAAGCAAAATGAATTTCAATTCATTTGAAATAAAAAAAAAATAATTTATGGCAGACTACAGGGAGGATTACGTAAAAAAAAAGTTATACTCAAACGGGAGGTACAATATTATATCAATAAATGGGTTCTGAGCCTCTCCAAATGGAAAACTTGAACATAATGGTTTGGGTTAGTTTGGGTGTCGTGGATAGAAAAAAAGAACGAGTGTCTTTTTGAGGGCTGAGGAGAACAACTGCTACCATTTGTTCGTGTCCTCACGAGTGATTAAAATTTAGTGTAATAACTTAAGTTAAAATTGACTAAATAAATAAACGAATTTAAAGTTGTTTGTTTCTAATAGTCGTCACGATGCATTAAAACAGCATAAAGCTTTCGCGTTTTTGCAACTAATCTATTTGGTCCGTCGAGCCAGATCATTCCGGCAATCAGTATCGAAAAGGCCTGGAGCAATGGCCAGCACTATAACGAACACCATTAATCGAGCATGCAGAGACGACAGCTGGGGAAATTAAATGTTGTTGGCATCATCCGAGAACAGTAGCAGCAACCAGCAGCTGCTGAAAATTGAGTATGATAAATGCGTGCAACTAGCCAAAATGGTGGCTGAAGAGGACGAGTTGAAACCTAACTTAGCCAGAGAAAAAGCATCGAAATGGAGACGAAACTACATAAAGCGAGTACTCCCTTTGATTCGAAGGTGGACAAAATGATAACAGCTGAAGATCAAGCTGGAATTCTACATCAAATTTTCTGAAGTAACAGCGCGAGAAGAGAAAACAAAAGTATAACTCGCACAATTGAATCCAGAAAAGTAAACAATAGAACTGTTCTCTCAGCTCCTTGGACGAAGATGCCAATGCGAAAAACGAATTTAGAGAACGAAAAAATAAACATAGGATAGCATAACAGCGAGTAACATAATACAAAGTCTGTAGGATTTTCATCATGGAAGTCAACAAACGGATTTTATTAGGCTACTATCTCTTCAATCGGTAGCCCAAGGTTTCCCAGAATTTTCCCCTTTCAACTAGTGCGAAAAATGTGGCGGAAATATTGTGCATATTAGAATTGAATTTCGGAAGACCGAAGACCATTTTAAAAGTATTGATAGATGAAGTGATATTAGTACCAAAAGTTAGAGACAGTAGCTGTGTTTAATGCTCTGCTCTCGGTCGAGCTAGGTTGACATGTATTTGCAAAATGTTTTCATGAGCAATTCGGTTGCTCTAACTTGCCCGAAGTTGCTCTAATTTTTGTCTCATGAGCCTGCTCTATGTTGAACTAGAACAATTGAGAGCACGATTTTCTACTTTACCTTTTTTAAGATCGGGCAAGCAACCAGCTGCTTATCAATTGTCACAAAATCGACATTTTTTTTCAATATTTGGTTCACTCCTACAAGAAATCGAGGTTGGCCTTGTCCACATAGGTATTGGCCATCGGGTATGATTATTGAATCGACAGTCAACAAAAAATTGTCACTGAAGTATTGTTTTTTAATAGTGATTTGACAGGTTAAACATCTAACAAGCAATCATCTTTACGAATTATTGCCTGTGAAGCGTTCCACAAGATTTCGTGCTCTCAATTGCTCAAGCCTGGTCTTCTTTTGTTTGGCAGCTGTCCTACAATAACTTGTCTTAAGGTGATCAGTTCTTTTTTCGGGGTCATTAAACACAGCTAGTAATAGTGGAAATCGCATTCAGCTTGCCAATAGTTTGGTCAATTTAGTGGCTAACGCTGTCCAAGATAAAAAAAAAAACTACTTGAACAGAGTAGTACTTTTAGAAGAACTAGAATAACATTAGTCGGGTGCAATGTGGATAGAATGGACTCGTGCCAAAGCTAAAAGTAGTGGTGATGGCACAGTTAAAAAGTTATTTTTGTACGTGCTATGCTCTACATAACAGAAGGGGCAACGCACCGTGTAAGAGAATTATTCCTCAACACGAGGAATGCTGGCAGAGCAATGGCAGACGACGCAACAAAATCATCAAAAACTCTCGACCTAACTAAAACAGTCCCAACACCCAACGAGTCGAAACCAAAGACGAGATTCAAGAAAGCGCCCCCAAAATCAATCATTTACAACGTGCAAATATGAAGCTGAAATTCGGACAGAGCGAAGAAGTTGAGCAGGTCTGCAGCGCAATCTCAGATGCTTCCGATGAGCATGCAAAAATGCGAGAGATACAAGAAAACATCGCGAGCAAAACATGATGCAAGTGATCAGCTTAAAATGTTTTTGGAACTATTCAAGCGCCCCGTTAAAGCGTAAGCAAGTTATAATCGAGCATATACGTAAGTTATTCAGTCGTTCATTGCGAAGACTATGCGCAATTCAATGATTTTTCCGACATTGAATGTATGACTTACTTTTCCCCCTTTTACTTAGTAGTACTACAATTTTCCATGAAAACTTTGACTCACCGTTTCATAGTGATTCCTATACAAACTAATATTTAGTAGATTGTACAAATACTGTTCTAGCTGCTGGATGCGGTTTGGTAGTGATTCGACAGTTACCAAAGATTCAGGACGGTTTGGGAAACGTGGCAGGGCTTTTCGCTTTTTCTTATCACTACTAGCTGCCGACTTCGAATTGATTGTAGGCTGGACGTGATAGCAATCTCGAAAGCTTGCTCGCTTTTCCTTGTGACTTCGTGACGGGAACGGAAAATTCAAAGATGCTTTGAATACCCGCAACTGCTGATGTAATGCGCTGAAGTGTTTGTATCGCTTTTTTATAGTCCACATAAATTGCCCATGAGTCAATTCTATCGTGTATCTACAATGATATATCAATGAACATTCAAAGAAAAAAGTTTTGTGACAAAGAGTTGTGTACTTACAAATTTGGATTTAATAAATGCGTTGTAATGCTACGATCATTGTTGACAATCCGCACATTTACTTCCATTCCCGGCATGAATATTTTTCTTTGAAACGAACTGAACTTGACCGGTGGATTATAGATTGAAGTTAGTTTTATTGCGGTATCAGGTACAATTGTGTCGCCTTCGTCGTCACCGTCTGTTCTTTCGACAAGAACAGGATTATCGCCGCCCATCGATAATATTGTTACGGAATCAGGAAATGCTAAGGTTTCATCGTATTCGGAGTCTGCTGAGAATGGTCCATCACGCAAGCAATTTAATGAGTTATTATGGTTCGAACTAGCTTTCTTTTCGTCTTCATCTTCTTTTTCATCGTCATCGGTGTCGTCATTTTCATTAAGTGCTGGATTCGGTATGCCCATATCGATTGATATTCGGTCTGGAAAATACAAGTTTAAACTATGAATATCTATCAAGGCTATCTATTGACGACAAGTGTACAATTCAATCAATTTACTGAGTAAACTCTTATTATGAAACATATTTAATGTAAATAAATGCAAGAATGTAACTATGCACATGCATATATTAGAACGCTTAGTTTCTTGTAGGTTTAAAGAAAAACAATATTTACTCACTCACGTTTTTCCTATAACTAGAATTAAACTGTAATTAGCCGCTAGAAGATCACAAGCGAACTGAGTGAGTTTCATCGGTTAAAAGCTATCATTTATTTTTCGATTATTCAATTCACACGCTACACATGAAAGCAAAGTTAGATAAACACATAACAATCTACTGTTTTTTCCATGATTGTCATCTTCTTTATCAATAACAATGAAAGATAGCCTTCAGTTCTCATGCAATTGAAATAAACCATCAATTATTTACACTTCACCAACAATTTTTGCAATGTCGAAATGAACTAGGCAACAGTGAATGTCTAGAATTTCATATTAACCTTATCGTATCTAGTGCTATTATAAGTGGATTTATTGTTTTCTCACCTACATTTAATGTAAAATAAAAGGGTTAAGATGAATTGCGGAGATTACTAAAGCTTAGTTTATAAGTCGAATATGAGCCATGTGAATATTATAAATTCACCTATAAAAATATCGCTGGGAGAAGATCCGGAGTAACGGTGTAATCATTCTTAAAAATTTACACACATATAAGACAAGACAAATAAGACTTACAATATCGCTACTAGATACGTGTAAACTTATCGCGAAATTACTGTCGAGTGTTTTCTCTGTTTTGTAATGCGAAAGCTTGCTTCAGGTTCAATGTTTTTGCACAGAATATCACAGCAAACTATTAAGTAAGCCCCATGAGTATCTGTAAAGCTTGAAGATTTCGATTTTCTTGAGTTAATAGGCTAGATAAATTGTATAGAAGTGATGAAAGCAACGGAAATATTCAATTTTTCAATTACATATAATGAATACTTTGCACGTATAAATTTTACTATTCAACCGAAAAACTACAAGTATATATAGTCAAAATTGACATTATAGATAATGTTGGTTTATCTTAAAATAGCACGAATTAACAGATTTTTTGAAGAAAAATGTATGCTCTTTTAGTTTTGGGCCTTGTTTTGTTTAGTTGAAATATACAAAACGAAAATAAAGGGTCAGACAATAGATGGCTTCTTAGTTAAAACTGAATAAATTCTTCAAGTTTTTAAACTTGTTCGAAGGAGTAAACTTTCTGATAAGATATATTTGTGTACTGCAGTATGTGAGGGTTCTTGGAAATTCTTTATTTATGTGGTGAGGGTAAATTTGGAACAGTACGAAAAACACAGTACCATTTTCTGTAAAAGCAAAAAACAGAAAAAATATAAACAAGATACGTGGCGTTGCATCTTTTCAGATAGCTGCATTTTTTTCATCCAGAGTGGAGTAAGTAGTCGATATGCATAAAAAACGGTCCGGAGTAGCATGCAAGTTTATTTTATTCCTTCTCGGTTGGCAGCAGTGTGTTTGTTACTCATTTGCCAGTTCAAAATAGAATTTTCGAAACAAAAAATGTCTGAGTCGGAAATTAAAATCAGATTAAATTCTTTTTAAAGCATGATCGAAAAATATTTCGACTCGTAGGATGAAAAATCTGTTGAGAGCATTGATTTTTTAATCATACTCATACGATTTAATTTTCCTACTTGTCAGGTTGGCAGGGAATATCACTGCAGCCAACTGTTTCAGTTGATAGGTCTGTTCGCGTACCTGAATCTATTACATTAGGTCTGTTCCCGTACTACGATTAATTGCAATTAATCGTAGTACGGGAACATTATAAATAGATTCGCAGCATGTCGTTTTTGTACTCTTGCTGCAAGCCAAATTTTGCAACAAAAAAAGCCAGCTGCAAAAATCTGTTGCTGCTGCAGTACGCGAACAGACCTGATATGACTTATCTAAATTCGCTCCACAAAGTGCAGAGTATGAAATCCACTGATTTTACAAGAATTCGCACTCTGGATGTTGTTTTTGTTTCATGTGCATTATTGCTATCATAATCTTCTCTGGATGAAAAAAAAACGCAGTTAAAAATCAACAAAGCTATACGTGTTGAAATGCTCGCCATGTTCAAAAATATTGGCCGTATTTGTACATTAGCTGTGTTTTTTGCATCCAGAGTGTAGTAGGTATCATGCATGCATAAAAAAACGATCAGGAGTATTATGCGAGCTTATTTCATTCCTATTTTGTTGGCAGCAGTTTGTTTGTCAGACATTTGTCAGTTCAAAATTCAAATTTCGAAATAACAAATGTCTACCTACAAAATTAAAATCATGTAAGTTTCTTTTTAAAACGTAATCGAAGAATATTCCGACTCATATGATAAGAATTATCTTGATAACATTGATTTTTTAATCATATTCATCCGTTTCAATAGGTGCGTTTTTTGCATCCGGAGTAGTGCAGGATAGTAGTTTGCACGCGAAACAACAACAATATCCAGAGTCCGAAAGCATTAAGTGGAGTTCGTTCTCGTGCACTGTGTGCAACGCAGTGCAACGTATTTCAATAATTCATGTCAGCTGAAACAGTTGGCTGCAGTGATAAATTCCCCAAAATTTCCCTCTCAATCTAGCAGCCAGGAAACATTGAAACGGATGAATATGATTAAAAAATCAATGCTGTCAACAGGATTGTCATCCTATGAGCCTTATTATTCTTCGATTACGTTTTAAAAAGAAATTCACATGATTCTAATTTTCAAGGTAAACATTTGTTATTTCCAAATTTGAATTTTTAACTGACAAATGTCTGACAAACAAACTGCTGCCAACCAAGTAAGACTAAAATAAACTCGCATCCTACTCCGGATTGTTTTTTTTCTGCATGTAGGATACCTACTAAACTGTGGATGAAAAAAAACGCAGTAATAGTAATAATTCGTCGAAAAAGAAGTCAATCAATGAAAAATATTCTGCTAGCAAAATCACAGCTTGCACAGCTCACAGCAAATAAAATTTCGATTTACGAAATATAATGAGTTCGATTACAAGGACAGGTGATACGTATGAGCGGAGGGAGAATTAATTCAAGAATATTGTAGAAGTTATATTTGGAGATTAGAATGCTTTGAAGAGTTAATATGACCACCAATCATTAGAAGTGGGTAATGGTGGAAATTCTGAAATAGGATGATGGTCAATAACGATGTTTGAAAAAAAGTTCATCAAGATATCAATCTTAATAAAGATATACCTGAACTTCAGAAGTGTCTACCTACTGACTGAGGAGGCAACTAAATAGTTCAGAAAATCAAGGACAGGGAAGTCAATGATTGTAATTCCCACTAAGAATGATTAAATAGCTCGAGTCCGGGGATTGAATTAAATCTTTTCAAAATTCTATTATAGTCTTCAAGAATATTTGTTCTTCAAGAAAACTTGCACAAGGCACAAGAAGAGAATTTATACGGCAGTGGTTGTGGACAGTAATACTGTGAAAAGAATTGTTATTATTAATGACAAACAGCTAGAATGAAGTAGCGTTTTTACAGCTATACGAGATTTAGAGAATATAGTCGAATCTTGTTTGCAGTGTAAGATTTGTTGTATAGGGAGCAGCTTATAATTAAAAAAGCTTGCAGTCAACCAAGTCTCTGATAAGCAGATAACATTATTCTTCGCTTTATGTGGCACTTGCTGGAAATTTACTAGTTCATATGGTTCTTAGACCACAGCGGGCTTCTATTTTGTACATGTGTGTAATGTAGGGCTCTCCATTTGATTGTCACTTGACCTAACTATGGTTCTTAGAGCTATTGCATTTTGGTATTAATTTTGTTTTAAAAAAATTGTTGATGTAGCTGCGGACGCTTTCTTTTGTAATAAAAACATCTTCAAAAAATATTCTGAAGTCTGATTTGTTAGTATCCTGTGTTATCTCAATCTTGTTGCTCATGAGCATAGCCCTCACCCCAAGGAAGTTTTTTTTTGAATAGCTCGTCCTAGTTATGAATTAATAATTATTGCAGTAATATAGCATCAGGTTAACTGCGTTCCTTGCGGTGAGGTTTTATATTAACCATGATCAGAAAATAGCATGCATTATATCGATCCATTTTAATTAGCGAACAACGTTCGTATAAGAAAAATTATTTCTGTGTGCAAAGAGCATGGGCAAATATCGAATATCCAACTGCAAATTTACAGTCCAAATAGAATTAACTACTCATATTTAACTAGAGTCTAAAATAGATTTACGACTCCACAGTCACCATCTTTCATCTACACCTAAAGCTTCTTTCTAAATTTAGAGGCAATAGTTGCAAATTTGGTGTGAAAATATAAGATAACAAACAGAATACAAACAGTTAATTGACTTGTGAAACACAAAACTCGCATAAATTGCTCATGACCATGCTTTGAAACATGTATGCTTACATACATATGAATGTTATGTTTCTTAATTACAGAAAATTTTCCATATTTTTTCTATTTGCTAAATACATGCTTGTATTAATTGCATGGAGTTATACAGAAAAAGCTGGAAAACTAACGAGAGTTAAAAAAATGCCAATTAAACAAAAATAAACAACGCTTTGTCATTAATATTCAACTATGTATTTATCTGCCTGTTGTTTCATTTCTCTCTGTGTTGGATAAAATCTCTTCAATGTTGGATAAAACGGAATTATTAAACTCTTTTAACTGTAGGAGGCTTTGTCATGTATTAAGTGAGTTAGAAATAGAAAATCAAGCCTTATGTGAAAATAATAGAAAATCAAGCCTTATGTGTAATGTTCGCATGTGACATATTCTGTTTTAATCAGATTTTTCGTATAATAGAGGACATTGCAATATGTTTATACGTAGCATTCTATGGCACCATAAGAATATGTGTGGATACACTGCCGATCAACTTTTTAGGCTCAGCTTTAATATTTCAGGATTCCCGAGAAATTATAAAGCAGTTCAAAACAAATATTTTGCTTCATTATAGCAATAGGGATTTCCATCCTAATGACAAGATTTTATGCCTATCTGTTCGACAGAATAAACCACTATTGTTGCATATGCAAAAGTGCAGACAACCGGACCCGCTGATTAGGTACACTATAAGAAAAAACTTCACAGAAATATATGATTTTTCAGGATAAGTAGTTAATTACTATTTCAGAGTATTATTTTGTTTATGAGTAAAGTGTAATCTTGCATTTTTTTGATAATTACTTCGAATAATTTATCAGGAATTGGTCACAAAAATTTTTAACAAATTTTCAGGAATTTCTGGTCATGTTTGTTTAATGCTTTCATTCAGACTTTCTATGTTCTCCTACTGTCGGCCGTTTCCAGTGGTCGTCCAGTGAGCCAACCCCAAAAAATTTTCAATCACATTCAAATCTAGAAAACGGGACGGCCAATCTAAAACGGCGACGTTTTCCGTTTAAAAGTATTCATTTATTTTCGAGGCGGTGTAAATAGTAGCAATATCATGTTAAAATATGCACTGAGCTTTTCATGACTTCACCAGTATCATTGGCTGCTTACTAGAGCCATTCTTATGTACTTTTCTGAATTTTCTTTTCCCGCAATGGTTCCATGATAGCACATGGCATATCAAGCAATAACGAATTCTTTTCTATTATGCTCGCAGTTTAGAAATTTCTCCGTATTCGCTATCTTATGGAAATAATAACAACCCCCGTCTGGGCCATCTAAAGAAATCTCTTTTTCATCTGTGAAAATTACCTACGGCCATTCTTGTTAGTGCTGATGATTATTCCGAACGAATTCTAATCGTGCTGTCTGATTTCGTTTTGTTAAAGGATATCTTTGTACTAAACGGTGTCTTTTCACCATTGCACTTTGCTTTAAGATCCTTCCTACCGTACACTTTCTATCAGAAGTTCCAGATTCGTTTCGAATTTAAGATGCAGTCACTGAAGAATTTCATGCAACTCTCAAAATGTTCCGTCGTTTATGCTCAGTAATTGCTGTATTAGCTGTTTAGTAGTTGCTTCTCCTTTATAATTTTCCCTGTAATGTTCCGGATCACGAAGAAAACAGTACACAACTCAAGCATTTTATCCAATTTTCCTTGCAATTTATCAACCTGCGTATACTTCTTTCTTAAACACCTTCATTTTTCTCAATTTCTTCATTTTTCAAATTATTCGTCATTACAAGCTATAAAAAAGTAGTACTTAAGTTTACTAGTTCACGGCTCAACAGGTTTTAGAGTACTTAATTAGTTGCTTCAGTTATTTATCAGTTTTTTTTACATAAACAACATTTCAGCTTTAGTCTGTAAATCCGATAGGCACAAATATTATCATTAGGTTGGCAATTTCAAAGGGTTATAAAGGTCTAAAATATTTCTTTTGATCTGATTCAAAATTAATGGGACTCCAGAAATATTAACGGTGTACCTAACGAACTAGTTGATTGGCAGTGCATACATCTAAGCATATTTTTCGTCAAACTTGGAAGGTTGAATCTGACGAATTTCTAAAACTTAATACCATAGTTATAATAATGCTAATTTTAATCCCAGAAAATCGTAGCTATTACTAATTCTATCAACGCTAAATACCAATAGAGTAAATTTTAAGAATAAAATAGGAGCGGCAACAGTTATTTCGATGACTTTCAATCCATCTTGATACTGCAGAGAAATTTGAAAATATTCTCCCCATTCTCAGAAATAAGGCGAAGATATCAAAACCACTTTGTCAAAGTCCCATCGAATAGTCATGGTGTGGGTTTTAAACGGGAATCTGGTCTGAATAATAATAAACACTTAAATTCTCTCTTAAGGAACATATGTGCTAGCTTCGGTTCTGGATGGCTTTGGGTACTCACTTTCATGAATTAAACATGCTACTTCACAATTCTATAGTACTCTTGTTCTTTTGTCAATTCCATTCTTTAGAACCATAATGTTTCAAATTAAATGGTTTTATTCGAATTAATTTCATAACATTTGGGTGACATCCAGGAACCGCACAATTCAATAAATTTTGAGCGAAAACAGATATCTTCGACACGTTGTGTCACCACAAAATCTATAGTGGAGAGAAACTGATACAAACTAAATGCAAATTGACACCTACATTATTAATTTACAACACTGAATGCACTAAAAAATTGCCGCAACACGTCAATAATTCATGTAACAGATCCGAATAAATACATTTTCATTTAAGTTTATTCTTAAATAAACGATCAAGTTTATGATTCCAAACAACTTCATAATTGTGAGCCGAATTGCTTTATACAGATTCAAATTAATATGATTGTTTTTTTCAAGTCGGATATATTGAAGAATATTAAACTAAATGATTCGCATTTGGTGATATATGAGACCAAAAAATTTATATGGAATACACTGCGCTACAAAATGATAGAGACACTCCTCAATTTTTTTTAAGTTTTCAGAAACTGTCCAGACCGGAAAACCCCAAGTAACTACATTATTGAACTAATGAAAGGTTATTGAGATTTGAATGGAGTCACGGGTTCTTCAATTTCTCCTTAACGAGTTTTTTTTAGATCTTTAATAATCGGCGTTACAAAAAGATATAAGGTAGAATTTAGACCCCGCAGTTTTAGAATTTCCTTTGGTGAGTTTGTGTCGTGAAATATAGTAAATAGCTTGAATTCCTGAAATAAAACAAGTGAAAACAGTTTCAATCAATTTTTCTGAAAAATGTGTCGAGAGAAAAAAATTCAGGAGGAAAAAGTGAAACTGGTGTGAAGAAATGACAATACTATTGTGGCTAAAATCGCTAATATTATTACAAGGAATTGATGTACAGTGATGAACATTTTCGATGCTCGGAGATTCTAAAAATTATGGGAAAAGGAAGAGCACAGGTCGACCACGTGCTCTAAGTCAACGGAATGAACGTGCAATTTTATGAGCGGCATCCAATTTAAGGAACAGTACAAGCTAAATCACTGTGGAAGCTGGAGTTAAAGCAAAAATATGGAACGTGCAAAGAAATAAGCGCTGAACACCTAAAATTTCAAAAAATTAAAAAACCACTTCTGCTATCTGCAAGGCCCAAAGAAGAGAGAATCCGATTTGCCCGTGAATACATTAAATGAAAAAGCAATGGCGAAAAGTAATTAAGTAACGAAAAACATTTTCGCATGGACGGACCCTATGGCTGATCGCATTATTTGCACGATTTCAGAAAATACCCTTTGATATAAATCAGGCGTCAAATGGGCGGAGGTGGATTTATGGCTTGGGACGGAATTTTGTAGGATGATGTAATAGAGTATGTAGTTTTCAAATCCGGTGTTAACTCAAAAATAAAAAAAAATATCAGATAGTGTTTATGCTAAGGATGGCAGTGTAGATCCAGCAAAATAGAATCAGAATTTCTGGTGAAGATTTTCTCTTTCAACATGATAATGCGGCCGTACATAACGCAAACATAGTAAGGGAATATTTCACTGTGCATAACATAAATGTGTTGCAATAGCCATAGAGATCGCCTGCTGTCAACTGTCACGTACTGTTTTCCGCGGCGAAAAGCAATACCAGACGCTGAACGAACTAAAGAATGAGAAGAACTCTCTTCCGCGAAGATGTATCAAAGACCTTTCTAAAATTCTGTCTAATAGAATGCTAGAAAGTATGGGATAATCAATGCATTATTAATTATTAAAGTAAAAAAATAGCTATGCAATGGAGTAGTCATTCTTTTTATTTTTAACATTCCAATGCTCTGTAGCTGTCAATTATAAAGGATTATTGAAAAATCAGTAAGGAGTAATTAACGAATCTTTTTGTCCCATTCAAATTTCAACAATTTTTCATTAGCTTAAGAGTGCAGGTATTGGGGCATTTTCGTTCTTTACAGTTTCTGAAAATTTAGAAATATTGAGGGTTGTCATCATTTTGCAGCGCAGGGTACAGGTCACATATATACTTTTCAGTTTTATTATTATTCTTTATCAAATCTAGATAAAATAAATTATTTTATTTATGCGCAAAATGTTCTTGCGACCTATCAGCTACGAGTCCTACTGCCATTAAAATCACTTTGCAACTAAACAAAAATTATATATTTCCTATACGAGGTCATATGGATTATACCCAATGCATGGAAACAGGTGTGGGTGTGAATCAACTAGTAGCTTGAAGACATAATCAACGTTGATTGCCCAGATATACAATTCACGTTTGCCGCTTCAGTGGTGGCTGCGATATTAGAACTAGGCTGATGTAAACAACATGCGGCGGAGGTCAGCGATCACATTATGAAAGCTAAAAATATCGCCAATATATATACGTCTTTTTCATAATACAGCTCTATATTGCTTTATATATATGGGCTAATTTTGATAAGGAGTGATTTGTAAGAATCATTGGAGCTGAACTACACGCAAACCGATACTGTGCAAGAGTTAGCAATGAAGGTTATTTCAAATAGATTTTGCAATCAGAGGCTCAGTGAACTATTTTTTAAAAACATTCAAGAGATATACACTATTTGAGAGATATCCTATTTTTCCACAAACTACAGTTTTACTTTGAAGTATACTATTTTTAATTAGTTCTAGCAGAAATAACTTAAAACAATAAACAATAGAGATAAGAATTGAACTTCTCTTCGTTACTCGAACGTCCCGTAAACTTACACACGTGAAACTCATGGTTTCCACTTATGTAAACTCATAAAAAATATTTTAGGTACAAGTTTAGTAAATTTTACCTTTAATATTCATTCATAAAACTGCTCTGCTTGCTACATATAATGCTTGCTTTCTACGCAGGTCAACAGACATTATACCAAATTATTATTTCTAATTTTAGAACGGGTTGTCTGGATGCCATCATATATAGACTTTCGTTTCTAAATTTTTAATTTTTTAAATCATTTTTTCTATCTAGTTAAGATTGCTGTAGACTTCAAATGGATTTCAGATTACACATCACATACCAGCCGTGCCACAAAATGCTAAGGCAATTTTAATGGGAAGTTCGATCCGAAAATGTAGACCTATTTTAAGCTTAAATTATACGCAATGTATCATTCAATGGATATACAAACGAAAGTCTCTTAATTTAATTATGAAACTTCAGAGGCATTCGGCTTATGTGTAATTAAAATTTTGGTGGCATAAGCTACATAAATGATATCTTCTGAATACACATGTTTGTATAGTTGTAAAGTTGGTTGCTTTACAAAATTTTAGAGCCCACTTCATTCACTTTTTTGTGGAGATATTACTTCATCTTTTCCACCACCGATTTGAATTGTATCGTAATTCCCATTGAATTTTTTTTTGGCGCGGTCTGATCTTTTAAGTATGGCTTGCCGTTACACATCACATCACTATACATAAACAACTTCAAGGCCTTCTTCAAGAAATATTCATTGTTCGTACATAAATCATCTGTTACTCGAGTGTAAACAGTGCCGATCATGTGGTAACTGGTCTCTCGAAGGCAATGGCAATTCAACCATTTTCCATTCGACTCTAGCAGAACTTTCAGATATTAGCCACTTCATCACAGTAGATGACGTCATAGAGTGTGTTATGTTTGTCGACCAGCTTTAGCAATCTCTCACGCAAACTACATCTGCCTCATGACGCTAGAGTTGGGATGGAATGGGGTAGTTACTGACACGGCTACGACTACGGAAGCACTCTTTTGAAATGGATCCAGGCTAGGGGTCACTTGCCTTTCTATACACAGAAACCACATAATATAGTAGACATGGCAATCACGAAACTTTACCCGTACTCCCGCCAATCAGCTGCAAGATACTTCGATTGTGCCTACTGACGTTCGCCTCGCTCAATTCCATCTTTAAACACGTTATCGACTTAGCGACCACCAACTATTTACGATTAAATAAACACTAGACACAAACAAATAACTAAAAAAATCGAAATTGAACAATATTGCAATGAAGGTAGATGACGAATCGCCCGCTCTGGAAGTGCAACGCCGAACTGTACGACGACCCTCGGCTCCGTCCGCGGAGTCAGCAAATCGTAATCAGTGAACGCAAGTGAAGTTTGATGATAAAAAACCATTTTCTTATCTATCACACAAAAGCGGGAAATTGCTATTTTACTTCTTCTACACCTATGAGTGAAACTATCATTAGCACTACTCACGTTAACTCACAAAGCACTTTATCTGGCGATAAGCAAACCAGAATCGAACTCGGTTTCAGGCAGCGAAAGCGGGGAGATACACGCGAAGTAACCGCCAAGCTAATATGCAAATGACTGGCGTTAACCGCACTATAGTGCGAATCGAGGTCAAACAAACGATTAAAACAATAGGTAAGGACACGATTAGGGCCACAATTTGACTCGAGAATACGTCATAATCGTATTACTAATCAGACGATTTAACTACTTAACCAAAGACACACTAACTTCTCGTCTAAGCTCTTGCTAGTTGCCACCTGCTCGGAGAACTGGCGAAAATCGCCAAGAAACCTCTTCCAAATCGAACTCTTGACTCGAATGCTTAGCGGGCAGCACGCAATTCTGATGGGGAGTATCCAGTTTGCCAAGTAATTCCATCGTAACTATTTACATCTTTTATTTTTAGTTCGTAAGCCAGAGTACTAGTATCCACAATTCACATACGCTTAAGCTCAGAGATCTGTCTCACCCACCACATGCTCAACCAGACGCCGCACACAAGTGTCAACAATCGCTAATCCCGCCGTCTGAGAAACACACCGCGGCAGCGCAGATGACGTTTTTGGCAAAATGACATAAGCGACAAGATGAGCTCCATCGGACCATGGCCACAGCGCCATGGCCTTCATCGGACGGAGACGACGAGCAATGTTTTCATTCCACTCTCATGACTAATTACAGCCGGGAAGGCCTGTCGCTCGCGACTGATCCATTGTTATAATTGTATTATTGTGTAGATCGCTGCTCGCCCACTACGGAATATGTAGTGATTGCACTCTTGACAGCACACTACCCGCCAAGAAACTAACTCCAATGATAAGATTAACAACATTAAAAGGATTTGATATCACCCTATACATGCAATTACATCCTGTAATATTAATTACATCGCCTCATATAACGGGAAATTTTAAAAAGGTTATCCCGTATCATGATCACGCTTTTCCCCCCTGTAAGTCACGTGCTGATTGGCTTTTAATTGAATATTTCACGCGATCAATATGAAATCAAACATAAAACGCATCCAGATCATTTAGAATTTATGTAGATGATCTCACCCATCTCACCCAATTAATGCGTTGTCTACAATTTCGAAAGAAATTTCCCGTATGGGAAATTTACTCTTCGTTTTACGCGCACTTCCGCCGCCATATTCCGAATGTCGAAATCCAACAACACAATGAAAAAACACAACAAACTAGAACAGCCATCTTGTGATTATGACAGCTAAAAACAACTATGGCGAACGGGGCATGTGGTCTTGTGTACAGTTCGTGGTTCAGATTGTTTTTAAAGCATTAATCCTCGCAAATTGTGTTAATTTGTTGGAACGAACGTGTTCGGCGGCGTTACAAGCGTGAACTAGAACAATTTAAATGATTAAATGTCGAGGAAAAAGTGATTGAATTGCTATTTCGAATCAGTGAAGAGATATGAAGTCCGGAGTAAGTTTGAACGCCACTGGCTTGCTGAAAGCATGTTGAATTGGAGATTGTCGGTTTATGCCGCCATTTTGTTGGGGCGCTGGCGCCTTTATCTGTTGGATAGTGCGGTCTTTGTTGGTTAGAAACATTGATCTCGTAGGGGATGCGCAATAATCGTGAGAATATTGATTTTGGTGAAACAAAATGTTCGGGCTATGAGTTGGAGATGTTAAGCGTGATGCGCGTTTGTTTGAATGAGGAAGTTGGTACTGCCAAGCATGCATGAGTGTATTGAAATGGGAAGTTTTTCATGTTGTTCGGTTGTCACTGATTGTGCGTCAGTTTGAGCAGATGTTTGTGGAGGCACGTTTCATAGCAATTTGGTGTTGTTTCTAATTTTATCACGGATGAAAGTTTAATTAACTTATATTGTAGAAAAGTAAATGTCGAATGAAAACCAATAGGGGATCTTTGCTTGGAAGGTATGTTGAATAGAGTATGTTATGTTAAAGAAGTATCTGAAAATTCAGTGTATGAAGTGAGTATCATGTAATGAAATCAGCCATGTGCTCGGAACAGGCATGTGTTAGTTGAAAAAACCGGAAGAAAATATAATTTAGTCAGAAGAGCATTAAGTATCGCTCAAACAAGATATTATTTTAGGTTATATGAGTGACATATGGAATATGCATACAAATTTACAGGATGAATTTTCGATTATTTTTGTCGTGAAGATTGTGAGAGTTAATGTAAGAGCATGTTGAGTTTTTAATTGTATACACTCCTTTCGATCGCACCAAACTCGTCAATTAATGTTCCCGGTGTGTTATAGAAGGTTTAGAATAAAAAAATGATAGTACCTGATTTTCAGTCAATCGGAATTTGGATATCGGGGAAAGTTCAAATATAGTATTCTATTCGCTAATGTTAGTAGTAAGGAACATCATCAATCAATGTGTGTATGGATGTGGCTTTTTAAATTTGAAACGAGCTGAATGTTTAGCCAGTGTATTAAATTATATTAGAGATGGCATTCAATTGCTGCCGAATCTCCTGTTAAATATTATAAATATAGATTATCTAACATGAATTAAATTTTGGAAAATCATCTCATAAATAATGCCCGGTGTTTTGTTGTGTCTAATATGATTTTTTTCCTTTATTCCACTCTTTATCACTGAATCAGTAGGCACCGTCCGTGTGCAACATTCATTCATACAATACATTTTTTCATAGCACTTCCCAAACGTACTCGTAAAAGAGAATGATAGTCTCTCCATTATTGTCCTATCATTGTCTTCATTGACATGTATGTATGCAGAGAAAAGTATATAAATCTACGCTGTGTTTATCACTGTACGTTGTTGCTAATTTTTATGTGCGATTTTAAATTTTCTTTGAACTTATTTGTCTTCTTTACCGTATCGGTTAAAGTGTTGTAGAAAATTATAGTCTGCTGCATCGGATCTATTTTGAATCTATCGGTTCTTGGTGTATAAATCAAGGTTGCCGGCACACCTGGTGTCTCTGCTAGTGACTCCATAACAGTCCGTGGAATAGCTGGTCATTTTAATTTGTTAATGATTTGGTATTCTATTTTTCCTCTTTCGAGATTAATAACCTGTTGAATGTTTCAAAACCCTCTTTTAATTTAGCTGCTTTTAATTTTTTAGTTGATGTCAAGGTCGGCATTCTAAATATAACTTTTATTGCCTTAGTAACAAGTCTCCTAATCAGTCTAATGTTATGTTTAGTTGTTTGGCTTAAAAATTGCCCCCATATTTAATAGTAGAATAAATATACGCATTTAAGATCTGGAGTTTAGTGTGCTTTTCCAAGAAATCATATTTTCTCGGTGCTAGAAGAAGTGGTTCGATTTAAGTTCTGATGTGTTTGATGTGATGTATCCAAGACATTTTGGCGTCCAGATGTTTTATCAAATCAACCTGCATCTGAATTGCACGAATTTGAGTTCATGGATTTATACGGCATTTATTTTTTGGCGGAACTATGTATTTGGTTTTACACGCGTTTATAACAAGTTTACTCTGTAGTAGACATCTCAAATATTCCTCCAAATCCGTATTTACTGTGTTTTCCATAAATGGCTCACTTTTTCCGTATAAAATAGAACGTGTTGTCAGCAAACAAAACTAGTTTATCGGAAAACCACGTAGATGAGGAAAAGGACAGGCACTAGAACCGACCCCTGTGGAATACCGTTATTCACAGAACACTTGACTGAAGTAGTTTGCATGTTTTGGCACTATATTTGTATCCAGTAAAATAATTTCTTTTATACGCTAGGGTATCTTTCGGCAATTTCTTGTACAAGTCACGCACTTTCGTCGGCTTCGAATATATCGGTCAAGTCTTTATTCTGCAAGATTGCTGACAAAATTTCGTCTAAAAATGTATTAACATTTTATTGATTCTCGTTCAATGCTAACATTACATTCTCGGCACATTTTCAAACGATTTAAAACCAGCCTAATGTAATGAAATTTAGAATAAAGTACCCCTGCCAGTGCAGCAACGGATTCTCCTTTCTCTGCCATGATAGTGTTGGAACAGGATAGAGTTGCATAGGGTAGGCTAGGCAAGATGGGGGTCTGATAGCAAATGGCTTCTGCTTTGGTGGTCAACAACAGTTATATCTTATGTTTGTCTTCAGCTGTTAAATGCACCTATCGACAAAAGAAATACATCTCCTTTGCTTCCTTTGAAAAGTTATAATGATTTCTTTTTAGCTTCATGTATGAAAAAGCTATTCACAAATAAGTGTGGCACCGTCTGTATATCATGCGAATCCGCATTTTGATGGAATTTTAGCATGCTATCCAGGTTGCTTGCTATGTAGAGCTAAAAATGATTGCCCCGGAAAGCGAACATCTCTTGGCTTGCATTACTGATATAAAAAAAGATAATATCACATACGATCAGCTATCAATTCAATAATTATTACCGTACTATTCAACATATTCGCACTATTATTATTTATTAATAAAAATTAATTAGTGTCGGAAGATGTAATTACATTTTCGTGTCTCATTACAGGAAAGCGTTACAATGTTTCTAAGAAATGGTAAACAATTGGCTAAGCAGCTTATTTCATATCTGCGTCGGGTTATTAGGTCACACGAAATCACCGACCGTGATGTTTGTCAATATTTTCGAAAATCAATTGTAAAATTGATGTACTCAAATTACCATCATGCAGTGATTAGGCGACGATTATTGCCGAAAGGCAATAAAGTATTCATACAGCATAACTATTTCAAATACAAGTGTATATCGAAAGAAAGAGCTAAACGATGGAAACGGAAACATCGCGAACTAGCAATGAGCTGGTCCAATCGAGTTGTCCTTTACAAGAAACGTCAAAGGGCGATGAAGAAAATCGAAAACAGGGAAAAAGCTGAAACTATACTACAGCCTGAGGAGCTACGAAAGCTGAATGAACGAATTCGGCAGTACAAGAACAGTGCTGCTATGGAGTTTGAGATAGTTGATGACACCCTAACATCTGACTGTCTCAATAAATCACCAACTGACGCACTGAACTTTGATGATAGGCCAAACCAAACAGATTTCCAGGATAATCAAAATGTTAATTCAACAGCAAATCAATTGGGGCCAGTGAAAGGAACAAAGTTTTTAGATTCACTGATAAACAAATTGACCAAAGATTCTCAGGGGTCATCATCAACGTTCTCGATAGCGCCACGTAAAACGAGCCTAAATCAACCAAGAAAAGATGTTTCCTCGCACGCAGGTGAAAATGCATTGAAAGTACGTACTGATGACAGTGAATCATCGAATTCGTCTGATTTTTTCGGATTTACTGAGAGTGATTTATCAACGGGTTTGTTGGCGACACCTTTAGTTCCGAAAAAAATGCAATCCGACAAGTCTGCTTTTGTCAGCGAATGCTTGGACGCATTTCTTCGCGAAAATTCATTAGAAAATCGAACGACAATCGAGTTGCCGAAAATCAAGCGAATAGAAGAAGGTATGGTATGTGAAGGCGCACAACCACCTCGGATTCAAATGCAAAAGGTTCCAGATGAATTCGGAAAAGCGAGAACGGTTGCCCAGAAGCGTATTATGATGGAACGCAAAAGAGGTGTGAAGTTCTTGATAATCGAAAACGAAAACTCAGTCTATCGAGAATTGATGAAACGATCAAAAACCGGTCATTGTAATCAAAACTTGATTGCAACCTTACAAGACTCAAATATTCCATTCACTCGTGATTGCTGGAAAGCTTCTTCGTGGCTTCTCACACCGAATGGAAGATTCTGTTTCCAGGCCATAACTGCAAATGGCAAAACCTACAAATTAGTTGGATCGCGAGGAAACCATTTGAAAAAAGTGCTGGGAGTGTGCAATAAGCCTTCACCACCGCGTCGTCGAAAAATAGGCTGCCCGCCGAATTGTGAACAATCGAAGAAGTTACGGGGCATTCAATTTCAGCAGTCCGGTAAAGAAAATGGTATTGAAGATTCTGAAAAAAATAATGAAAGTATTGCTATTATGATGAAACGAAAAGGTCCAAGCATTATGGAACCGATGCAAGATTCGAAAAGGTACAAACCTTGCCCGCTTTCAAAGAAACGCTACACATTCAATCTGAAAGCCAATGATTGCTCCGATTCCGAAGTTTATGAAATGCCAAGCTTGCAACTGGAAGTATTTCCGCAGGTCAATCAACCACTCGACGAGCGCATAAAGCCATATCTTAACCTGATTTTGCCATCGGAAAATATTAGCCGAGAGTGGGCGGAGTTCGCTGTCTCTACGCTAGTTGTGCCGAATAGTGAAAATAATCAAATGACAGACTTAAAGAAGGAAAGAAAGTCGTTTACATTTAATGTTCCATATGTAAATAATCAAAAAACAGTACTTGTGCGCAAAATCCGCAAGTGCAATGAAAAGTTCGATGATGAACTGCACAAATCAAATCTCGGCTTTACCAAAAACATTAATCGTATGGATGATGTACAGGTGGTATGTGGAAATATTTTAACACAAATGATTGATAGTGTTGCTTTGAGTCTATCAGAAGATTCACTGATTAAAATTGATCCTGGTATCAATTCAACTCTAGATGAAAGCAAAGGCGCAGGCAATATTCAGGAAATAAGTAATCTTCAAGAAGCTGGAAAAGAAAAGGCTTCAAAAATCGAAAGCAATCGGAAGAAACCGCAGAAACGAATGCTGTAAGTTTATATTTCAGGCATTGATGATTATAGGGTGCATATGAATCTTTTTTCGTTACAGATTAGAACTAAAAAGATTGAATGCTACAATAGTTAAGGCTCAAGATGATATAATACGAGGTACGCCAAGTTTGACTGTTTTAGGTTCGCTTGTTTGTTTGCGGAAATTAATATTCTGTAATTTATATTTTTCAGAAATAAATAAGTGTACAAAGGATTACTGCAAGTATGGTTGTGTGTGCCAAAGTCTATCGTTCGGAAAAGGAGGCAACACCCACTGCAATAAACCAGTTTGCATGTTTAAATGTTCTTGCCAAAATGGACAAACCACCGAAACTTATGTCCCGGTGAGTAATATTAATGCATTGAGTCCAAGTTATACATTGAACATTTGAAGGTATGCATGCTGTATTTTGCATATCAAAACAATGAATTGCAAATTCGTAAAATTAAATCTAAATCGTCATTCATCCTAGCATCTAAAGCATATATTTTTCCATACCCAACCAAATTTGCTTTCAATTCCTCTCTGTCAAAGGATAACACACAATCCTATCAATGGTCCAGTTTAGAGTAGTGATGGGCGATTGCGAAATTAACAATCGAGATAATCGCACTCGTTGCCACAAAACAATCGAGATGACAATTGAGCCAACAATCGACAGAACAATCGATATGCTCGATTATTCATCTCGATTGTTCATCTTGATTGCTGGATTCGATTGTTGAAGATCGATTTGTAGCAGAAAGAGAATCTGTAGCTGTTAAAGCTGAAGGTAGGCACGGTAGCTATTGCCATGCCCAGTATTTAAATATAAATTGAAACATATCTACCTTCTAAAGGAAAAATTGGTTTTTCTCATAAAATCAATTTAAAAATACAGATTTAATCAAATTAAAAATAATAAAAACGTCTGTTCCTGGCAAGTCTTTGCTAGTACCGCCCGAAGTTTAAGACCCTAGGTATAAGAGTAAGCAGATCGGCAAGCGAATAGTGGTGTGCAAGATTTACCAATTCGGTACTCCACATTAGCACAACCCCCAGTCCAGCTTCCTGTCTAGTATAATGCAATATTTAATACTATCAGCAAGTTTCAATGTTATTTCGTTGAGGGTAGGTGTGAGAATAGTCGGCACCTTTTTCTTGTGAAGAGCAAAAGTTTGGTTTTTGTCGGCTGTGTCTGAGACCGGCTTTTCTGACCCAGATTTGGATCTGGACCAGCGCTGATTGCATAAGATCCGGCAAAGTTGTGGTAACGCTTCCCGCACAAATATCACAATGTCGCTATAACCTCAAAACTATGGCCACTATATTTTCTGCATCACTTTGATTTTCCGGATTCAGAAATTAGGCGATATTACCCGTCCTTTTGGTGTTTCCGTTTTGACTATTTTCTCCGCTTTGGCCCCAGGTCATTACTATACAAAACTCGGTAATATCTCATTATTTTCCAGGACAAGGAAGGGAAGTTAAAAAGTAATGAAAAAACTCAGATGAACCGTAATCATTTTTATTAAATCCTTCAAAATTAATACATCATTTTTTGATTATCAAATTGAATTGAAAGTAAAATTGTTCCTCTACAGTCATCAGGTCTGAAGGTTGAAATTGACAGATGACTTTATTCATAATCAATGTACACAAGCTACCTTCTCACAGCTAGATTTACTATTAGCTCAGTGTGTAGTCGTAGTTGATCGTCCATGACTGGATTCAAACTAAATACCATACATGCTAGTAGCGGTGCTCCACCTACTCGAATACCCAGTCTCCATTGCTTTGATTTTTGGAAAGTTAGTGCTTGTTGGCGTATGTTGCGCAACACCAACTTACCAACATCGAGATTCAACTGACCTAAACAGTAAATTCTGATTTTCCATAGCTATAGATTAAATGATTTTGAGCAATATTTTCCGAATTCCAACGACAGGCTGCAAATATATTTAATTTAACCTTTAATTTTTTTCAGAATGGAATGCTATCAAAAGAAGATGCATTGATTATACGTGAGAAAGCAACTGCCCGTCTGGCAAAAGTGGAAAAAGAATTTTGTTCAACAGTGGTTTTGACAGATAATCAAACCTATCTACTAAATGATTCACCGACCGAAAAGAGGCGGACAAAACGAATACCAAAACGTTTTACCGATTTCATTCATGAAGACCTGCCTTCCTGTACGAACAAAGATGATAGCGAAGAAATAGCGTTCGATAAGGCTGCTTACATGACTCATGAAGACGTTTCCGATGGGTCGCTTTTGCACTGTAATGTTTCTTTGCGCAAATTGGATGTCCTGCACGATTTAGAACCGTGGTGCATGATTCATTGCTTATATAAGTGCTATTGTAATGGAGAAGCGACCGAAGGTGAACCATTTAAATTCGAACAGAAAGATGCAATTGAAACAGAAGAACTTGTCAGCTCACGAAAACGACGGTTGCCGTGCGATAAGGAGGAGTTGGTGAAACCAATGCCGTGTGATAAGGAGGAGTTGGTGAAACCAATACCATACAATGCAATAAAACGGAAGTACTACGCATCAGGGTACGTTCGAGGAAGTCGTACTTCTGCTATTCCTTCGGATTTGTATAAAAAACTCAACCGTGGGAAGATCAAGAAATTCCAAAAAGAAGCTGCTAAAAACGAAACTTCAGCGACGGAACGCTTATTACAAATGCGAATCATGAAATCCTCTGCAAACAAATTTCTGACATCTGTTCCGGATTCAAAGCGCAAGCAGGAACCTGTTATTAAAAAACGTCATCTTTCCCCATTCGAAGGGGAAATTGTTATTGACGAACAGATAAAATCATCCAGTGAATACAAGTCTTCTGATCACATAAATTCTCAAAGTTCTAAAATATCAGCTCAAAACCATTCAAAGATATTGAGTAATTTGGGTAACAACTTTGTACAGAAAAACACAGTACCCAGCAAAAAACTGAAAACTTCAACTAGCCACGGCATAATAGCACAAGAGACAAATAAATCGTTACTCATAGACCGAAGCCGTTCAGAAGATAATACGGAGACCGAGTTGGAAACAGACGAGATTAATATTATTAACGAAGAGCAGACATCACTGACTGACTCCAGACACCAGAAGCCAACTGCACTCTCTTCAAGAAAACCAGTAGTTAATAATGGAGCTGTAGTCACTTCAGATCGATTCAAGAATATTGCTCCAACGATCGAAAGCAAAATACCTATTATATCATCTGTCGTGTCCTTGAATGCTAAAAACCGTGGTAGGTGCTCCGCTATTGATACGAAGAAACAACTGGTGAACTTTCTGGGTACAAATACTCAGGATATACACAGAACAGCTTTAGCTAATTTGAATATAGCTGTTACGCGGACAATGCAAGCCATATCTACTATTCAAATGCAGTCCAAGGGGCCAAAAGATATTCCAAAGGCTAGACCAGCGACACTTTTTAACCTACGATGGGACAGCTTCCTAAAAGGATATTGCGAAGGATCGTTATTTACTTGGGAAGTTTGTATCAAGAATCATAATATCCTCGTAGCAACCAAAGAAAACATTATGCCACAAATTCCTGGTGCTATGTTTGTAGCAAATATTAAATTTTTGTCCTACGAAAGATTGCCTTTGCTGGGGAAGATGCTACGTGATCGTTGCTTGTCGGATAAAATGAAGAATATGTTTGTGTTATTGGCTGGACAAAACGGCTATTGGAGTGTAATTGGAATGATCAATAGAGAAGCTCAGGGTTTGCAACTGAAAGGAGTTGTGAAGCCAACACCCAACTCTCATCCTGAAGTATCTGCAAAGGTCAATTTTCTGTACCAGCAACAAATCTTAATTGATCTGGAAAGCAGAAAAAAGCAACAACGGCCTCATCATTCAAAGCCCGGCAACTTATCAGAATCATCAACACAAAACATGCCTAATTTTAAACCAATGCTTTCTAGCAGAAGTCCTGAAAAGCCTCAGGCGCGGAATTCGAAACTTGGTTGGTGTGCGTTGTCCTGTAATTTGAAGATCCGGCCCATGACACGAGCGGATGCATCGTCCTTAAATCTTCCTATTCCCATCGTGAATGATCATAATTGGCTCATAATGGATCTGAAAGATGATTTCTCTCACATATACGTGCCTGAATGGAAAGATTTCTTGACATATGATCGTATAAAGAAATCGCTAGCAATCGCTATGAAGGAAATGAAAACTGTCCGCATGGGCAACCTATCCAGTACTGCAGATGTGTATGTCACACCGGACGGTTGTCACAGGCTTTACGTAGGTCCGTTCTATGCAAAAGTGCAAGTGAATTTTGTTCTGTGTCGTAATGTGAATGGAAAAATAATAACCAGAGAAGAATTTGAGAAAAATCACAAAACGCATCGCATGGGCAACACGATGGCGTATTGGTTAACAATCAAAAACTCTAAGTTTATATATGAAAACGCTAAGGACGGATACACTGTTGCTACCTTGACGGACGACTCGAACGCGCCAAACAAGCGAAATTGTATATTGTCAGAAGGACATACATCAATAAGTGGCCAAAATAGCATGAGTAACCAGTCGTCTAATTCTACACAAGAAACGTTAACAAGGGACAGTAATGAGTTTACGCCAAAAACTACCAACTTTTTGTGTCCCAAGCAAAAATCAGATAAGGCACAATCATTTGCTGCAAATAGAGGAGAGTTCAGGGAATTAACAAGCGGATTGCACGAAATAGGCTCGGTTTCGATAAAACCGTTGCCGCCTCTTAAATCCCTCACCGTACAGGAAGAAAAACTGCCACGCAAACAACAACTCACGCAGCCGATGGACACCTCCAAAATCATGCTACCAAGTCTAAATTCAAGTCCCGACCGACAACTAAGCCTGTTAAAGAGAAAAGCTACAGAGAAAGTAGCTGGCCATTTCGTGAACGATGAAAACCCCAGTTATAAAATTCCAGCAGAAAAATATCCAAATTCATTCATTCTTCGATTCGAGAATCCTCGGCACTGTATGTCATTTCCAAACGAAGAACGAGTCAACTTGCATATGTCACGGTGAGTAGAAGATGTAAAATCTAATAATTATTATATTTTTAGTCAGATATTGTAGTCCAGCCAAATTGTCGGAAAAAAACTTGATTGTTTACATTAATTAGGTTTTTCTGGTTCATAAAATCACATGCAATTGATTTTCACCGATTTTTGTCGTGTCGTGTCGGAATAGTGTGTGACAAGTATAAGTTGGTACACTTTTGAAAAATTATAGTCCTCAAAATCCTCTTACTACCTTGAGCTATGTTGTAAAAATCACTGAATATTTTTGAAAAATAATAATGAGTTTGTTGCCAATGCAGTGAATAACACAAGAAGGCCAATTCCATCACATCCTATCACACTTATACTGTCATATTGAGGAGCAACATAAATGACAGTGTTCAAAATCACGAGGTCAGCATCTGCAACATCCTGCTGCACGCAGATGCCTTGTTGAGCAGTTCTCGTATCTTATTGTTTTCGTCTGCAAAGAGCTTCTCATGTGTAATTCGCAACACTGCTTCTTCATGAAAAATGACATTAGGAGAAGAACGGACTACCCGTCGAAGTCAGTCACAATTTTTGATGGGTTTTGTGCCACTTTCAGGGTGACCATCAAACATGCTAGCCATATATTTACCTTAATGACCATAGAAGTATTTGTTAATAGCTCAAATGGTGTGAGTACTTGATGCATGGAAAACCGTTAAAAACTCCTAGAATATGAGAAGTCCATGCATAAAAATAGGAAAAATATTTTTCGACTCGGGGTCTTATGTTTTCTTTCCAATGAAAAAACCTGATAAAATTACTTCATTTAACTTAAATTCATGTTAAACTAAGCAAATCACCTCACAGATTATTTTATGTTCGCCGAAACAAACCCTTAAATCTAGTTATGACTTTTGTTTTTTATGACTTTTGTTTTTTATGACTTTTGTTTTTTATGAATTTTGTTTTTTATGACTTTTGTTTTTTATGTAACTTATTTATAATAATTTATAGGATAACTCTTTTGTTTCAAAATCGCCTGGAGACGACTTTTTGCGTACTCTAGTGGAATGGCGTATTGTAGTGCTCTTTTAAGGTCGTCCTTGTTACTTATTCGATGTTTTCTAATTCTTCCTTCCACACTAAATGTTCAATAGCATTTAAACCCGGCGATTGAGCAGGCGGTTAAATTAGATGCGGGCAATTCTGTATCAACCAGGTTCGCAATAGCTCAGAGGCGTGTTTCGGAACGTTGTCCTCATAAAAACGAAAGGTTGGATTTAGATTGATTCCAGCACTCTGTAGTAGATTCGTCGTCAATATGTTCAAATTCCGAAATATATCCAGGCTGCCAGCAATGAACACCAAATTTCCTACTCAAGAGGACGACATACATCCCGGCATATTTAACAGTTCTGCTTAAATTTTGTGGCTGAAGTTCTGTGTTTCGTTTTCTCCATACGTGACCCATCGGATCCGAATATGTGAAATTTACTCTTGTCCGCGAAAATAACGGTATCCCAGAACGTTAAATCCAAATGCTCTCGATTAAATTTGACCCTACTTACCCGATTTTAGCACTGGTATGGCTATTCTCTAGTGTTGTTCCGTTGTAATCTCTTTCTTGAAATTCTCCTTAAAGTTTCAGAACTGCACTTATTACCTGGGTACTTTTCAGCTTCAATTATGTGCTGGACAGTAGAAGATGGGTTTCACACTATTTCCACTATTTGTTTTTGCATTTTTCGTTCTTTTAAATTACAAATTATTACTTCACACTCTTCAGTAGTAGTTCGTTCGTTCGTAATGAAAATTTTATCGCTTTACGCATGCCCTCTTCTGTGAATAAAGACATAGGAAAAGGTGCCGGCTCGAATTCGAAAAATGCTTTTAAATCATATCATCTAACGGCTTTGATACGCATAATCCGTAGAAAAGCATAAAGAGATTCACTATCATGCTGATGTTCCCAATTTTCACTGTGCTGTAGAAGCAAGAGGCGTAAATATCTTGTCCTTCCGTTTGAATTTCACATTTTCAAAGTTCGTTCCCATCTGTTTACTTTATCACCTACCTATTTACTTCATCACCTACGATTATGACATCAATTGTAAAGAATGGATTGTGTTCAGAAAATCACTGAGAGAGCTTTGCTCCATCTTCATTATCTCGTGCAATTCGAGAAGGTCTCGTGTCAGCATGTTGTTCAGAGGATGCTAATAATAGCTGCATATTTTACGCCTCTATCGAGATTAAGCACGGGTAGGGAGCAAACAACAATAACTAGGACAGGATTGTTAATGTTTTCAATGCTACCTACCGTATTCAGCTCTTGAAAGAGGCGCAAAAACACGCCAGTATTTCACAAAATTTTTCGATTTCAGAACAAATGTTTTGTAGATGTATCACTTCTAGAGTCCATCGAGCGATCAGTTATAATGCATCTCAGAGTTTATACGTCACAGCGGCTCGAATTTGGTTCTTAACGTTAACTCTTTACCTCTACTACAAATGTTGCTAGTAAAACTTCGGCTTAGGATTTACAATTTACATATTATCGAGCGACTAAAAATCTATAGTTTTTTATTTTTGAGAAAATTTCTCGAATTTCTTGAATTGTATATAATTTGCTCTAGTTTAAAAATGTATTTGCTAACAGTATACCAACTTATGCATAATATCAAAAAATCAGAACTATTCTAATTGCTGCAACCATATCATATATGACAATTTGTCTGGACTAATAGAGATATACAAAATTATTTTCAGAACCTACACAATTCCCTAACTTTACAGAAAGATAACTTTTAGTCATTAACGGATTCTCGGATATTTGTAGTGCCATATATCCTTTGTGCGTTCATTAAACTAATATTTTCATATTCTGGTTCGTAGGATAAAGAAAACAGACAAAGGTAAGTGGCGTTTTGTTGCAATCAAACCCCCATACGAGCATAATTATTATGCGATGAAAAACCTAAATACATCAACAAACACAAAACCGGATAATGCGGCAGTGTCCAAACAAAACTCTTCTAATCTTCAACTGTCAACAAATGGGCAAACAGCGAAAAAGGTTGCGGTTTGAATGCATTCGAAATATTAAAGACAATAATTTGATCTTTATTGATAGGTAGAACAACTAAAATCAAAGGCATTTTTGGACAGTTTACTAGCTCGACGAGTTACTGAACCCAACGCTACTTCAGCACCAAAAGTAGTTGCAGAGAAAGAAAAAGCTAGTTTAATGGCAGATGCTAAGCCAAATGTTTCATCGAAAATGAGTACAGACGTTATCCTGATTGAAGATTAAAGTTACGCGTTCAGTAATGGTACAACAAAACCTGTGATCTACTGATATCTGTTGTATATAAACTACGTTATAAGATGTATTTTAATGTTGAAATAATTTTTTACTTTTACGTTAGTTATGCTAATTGAAAATAAACGAGATAGAAGGAATGAAATTGAAAGAAGTGAAGTGTTTTTAATTGCCGTGAAGGTAGAAGCGGCGTCCGTCCTGCTATACGAGCTAAATGGCTCGCTCTTCGAGGTGTGTAGCCGTGCTAATAGGACAGTTGTAGACAGCCAGTGTTTGTATAAAGGAATGATTCAAAAGGTCGATGTTGGCTAGTTGTTGCATTTCTAAAAAAAAAAGAATAAACGAAGAGTTCCGTTGGTCATGGAAGGTATCATGGCCGCAGGGAATCTTCATAGTGGAAACTTAAGTCTGTTCATCATTGCGGGAATACATTAAGTAAACAAATTACTTGAACCCAGCTTAAAAGAAGGATAGGGATAGTTTATAGTGTTGAATGTTCCACAACATCCACGTAAGGGTTAATTATACTTATTGAGTGTGTAGTGCTGGTATTCCAGAAGAAGAGTTATATTTCTTATTTGGTTGAAAGAACTCTTACCCTTCGTGTTCTATTAATGATGTCGAAGTTTAGGCATGCGCTAATTAAACTTCTTCTTGATGAGAGAGTCATTAGATTTGAAAGATTAAGTTTGTGTCCGTAACAAATTATGAAAGAGATTATGAAATGCGCATGATTATAGAGGTCCATCAAGTCGAAAACTGAAAATTGTTTCTGCACAAACAAAGTCGAGGATGACGCTGTGTATCTCAAAAACTAACATCCAGATTAAGCAAGCGTGTTCTAATAGAGGCTGCACCAGGGATGTACATAGCGACATGGTAGCCCATATGATTTAAAATATGCCCGCCTCGTAATGAAGCCTAGCTGTTCGTTTTCCCTGGATAGGAGTTTGTCGTATTGGAGAGATGTTTAGAATTACACTGACGTCTATGATGTATTCCACCCTATTAAGTTCAATCTTGTTGAGGTAGTAAGAGTAATCTTTGACTTCATTTTTTCGGGAAAAACTTATCCGTTGACACTTTCCGACATTAAAATTGAGTTTATTCAGGTTGCACCACTTTTCGAGGGATTGAAGTTTCGATTGAAGAAAAGCTGTGTCGGATTGCGCTTTGACGGTGTGGTACATTTTCAAGTCAACATAGAAAAATATAGAGTATCAAATAAAATCTCAGATCAGAGATGGATATATGTCTTGAAGAGTAGTGGCCCAAATGGCTGCATTGTACCAAGCTTAAAAGCATAAAAATTGTTTTTGATAATAGCCGCATTTGTTTGCGCCTTTATTGAGAGCGGGTTAGAATGTTGTTATTGTTTTCTATCCTACTACTAATATTCTAACAAGCTCAACAAAATCTTCAAAAAACCGCAACAAATGTTTTTTTGGAATTTGATAATCTAGTTTTTATAAAAAGGATAAGATTCGAGCAAATTAAATAAGGGTTCAGATATACCCAAGTTGCTAAATTTATGTGCCAGAATTTGTTTATCGACCCTGCCCAAGACCTTGCTGAAATATGTATGCTTCAACGTGGTTTCTCTTGATGTCAGATACCAGGGGGCCTATTATGATTCAAAATTTGAATTCATACGATATCATATTAGGTCTGTTCACGTACCTGAATCTATTATAATATATTAAAATAGATTCGCAGCAAGTCGTTTTTGTACTCTTGCTGCAAGACAGATTTTGCCTCAAAAAGAAGCCAGCTGCAAAAATCTGTTGCTGCTGCAGTACGCGAACAGACCTATTTTCATATTAGATCTGTTCGCGTACTGCAGGGGTACTTCTTTTTGTGGCAAAATTTGGCTTGCAGGAAGAGTTCAAAAACGACTTGGCGCGAATCGATTTAATATATTATAATAGATTCAGGTACGCGAACAGACCTATTATTTGTTATTTCGCTATTTGCATGAGAATCCACCAACTTCGGATTGAAAATTCCGAAAGCGAGTCGTCTGATCCGACAGCTCATTTGCGGTCGGATTTTTTTGGTGGATTCTAGCGGATTTTAGAATTTCAAATTTCTTTGCTGTTTTGATATGCATAAGGAAAATCTGAAATTTGGTAGCTGGTAGGCATCGTCTGTTATAAATTGTAATTTTGCCGCTCATTTTGAAATTCGTTATATTACATTCTTATAAGATTCTCCTTAACTACTGGACCTATTTCGACTTATTAAATTTTAATGCTTATTTTTTGTTTTTTCCGACTGACCATACTTAGGCAAAGCCAAATAAATAATCCGTTGCTTTTTTTAAAATGTAAATTGCTACTTATACAAAAAATATATGGGAAATTTGGAATCGGTTTAGATCATTTGAGTGAAGCTATCTGCAGTTTAAAATGGGAATTAAATTCCGATTTCGGAATAGATCATAATTCGAAATTCCGATCATTGGCAAATCGGAAAATTTTACGAATTCCGATTTCGGAATTCGAATCATAATAGATCCCCAGTATCATTAAATTGCTTATAGTATGTTGTTGTACGTTAAGAAGAGGGTCGATGATAGAAGCTAGTTCATCGCAAACGAGGTTTTCAAAGAGTTTGAGGATTTGTTCATCGCAAACGAGGTTTTCAAAGAGTTTGGGGATTTGGGACAGAAAAGCGATGCATCGATAGTTGCTAACTGATCGTTTTGACGCCAATTTTGATATTAGGCATGACATGATAAGATGTCCAAACGTACGAAAAGATGCATAATGGCAGCGATTTGTTGAAAATTATGAAAAAAATTATATAAAAAGTAATGAAATTAAGGAAAGATTTGATCAGGACCAAGTCCTTCATTGATGTTTAGTTCAAGGATAGCAAAGGCGATTGCCTCTCTTATTAAAACAGATCCGTCGATGAGGGAGGTTGATGCGGTTTGGACAGACGGGATTGTTGAATTTATTGCTGGGGTTAAAGGAGAGCAAAGGCATCCGAAAAATGATCCGCAAATAAATTAGTATTCCCTTTGAACAGAATCAGTCTTTCTTCGTTTTATGTTAACGAAATAAAAAAAAACCTCTTCAGCTTATTAATAATTTTGCCCTAATTAAATTAAAGTAAACCCCATACGCTTCACGAGACTTTAACGAGCATACTTTAGATAGTAGATTGTCATTTTTTTTTATATCTTCACTGATATTGAGATCATTTTTGATGCCTTGTCTAGTTTATTTCTTTGGAGAATGGAGGACATTTCCGAAAATAGTGTATATGTGCCCGGATATAAAAAAAAAACACAGTGTCGTGGTTTGGGGAATTTTTGTAGGAGAAACAAACTTCCCCTTTTCTTGAAAAATTTTACTTCCCCTTGTTTTTATGTGATAAAGTTCAACGCTGAATGTTACCAGAAAGAAGTTCCTGCAGCAGTTGTCCTTCCAATCTGCAAAAAGTTGTTTGAAGATGATTATTACTGCTTTCTAGAAGTCGGAGTGCATTCGCACACCGTGAATGTAACGATAACGTAATCGAATTTTTACATAAGCATAAAAGGGCTCCAAGCAGACCAGATTTAAATCCTTTGGATTTCTTTGCTTGGAGCTATATGGTAGCGAAACTCAGACACCGAAAAATAAAACGTTTAGAACATTTCAAGCAAATTATCTCCAAAATTTAGAAGAAAATGTCCATGGAAAACGTTCATGCCGCCTGTAACTCTTTCGAAAAGATATTAGTATTGGTAAAAAAAGCAAAAGGAGATATTATCAAAAAACATTTGCTGTTTGTTTTTAACTATTCATGTACAATGAAATTTCAATAAATATCTTGGCAAAATATTAAATTCTTGTTCTTTTATCTCAATATCTTTTTTTATTCAAATATATTGGACACCGTGTATGTATTATACATACACATATTATTTTCAGTTAAACCTACACTGGTTTGATTTACAGCTTTTCGGTTTGAGTTTGCTTTTTGTGCAACCAATCAAAGACATCAATCGGGCTATAAGTGCAGTAGAAAAGTTAATTAAAATAATAATAATTTATTTATTTAAATCTTTTACAATAAACTACTGTTTATTCGTTGCTATATTTTCCATCGCAGCTAGTCACTGAAATTCAGACTTTTCTTTGGAACAAAGTGATACCATCTTTAGGGATCATATGTTTTTTTATTCGTTATTAAATAGGAAGCAATAAATTACATTATAACTTATAGGTTTCAACGGTTAAAAATATTTAGGTTAGTTAATTTTTTTGAGATTTTCTGAGCATTCGCTTAGTAGTTTGTTTAATATATACTTATTTGTTAAAACTATGTAATTAACATACTTTAATTAAATTTATGAGGAAATCCATTGATTCTTCATCTCGCAAAACAATATCGAAAACTTCTAGATATTGAGGCAATGATTCTTCGTCCTGAAAACAACGTTAATTTTTGATAGAGACACATTTTTCAATAAATAGCAAAAATTATAACAAATTACCAACCTTTTGGTTCAAAAAGCAAATTTTCAAAATGTTTGCATCCGGATATGTCTCATCTTGAACCATATTTGCATCAGATAATGAATCTCCAACTAGTATGATGTTTTTTCGAGCACGAGCTCGAATGTACTCATCTGTTCCGAGTAAACAGTCGGATTTGTTTAATGGATGCACCATTGGTGCTTTAAAACCGTTTAAACTTTCGATTGAATTCTCCAAAAAATTAGAAATGATAGTAACAGGAGCCTGAACATTGATTCCATCTTGCTTCAAAATACCCGTAATGCAATCACCTTGGCCTCCTGATAGAATGAATAATGGAATTTGACGATTGTAGATCAATTCGAAAAGTTGTTTTGTTCCTGGACGCAAATATGTTTTACATTCTGCCGTTATGGTGTTGATGTCCTGCCAATCGAAATTCCAGCCCCTGAAATGTTTATCAGGTCAATTTAAATGACTTAATGTGATTGGATATCTTATTTTTATTTGATACAGAAAAGTTATAAATCTAATTGTACGAAAAATATCTTCTAGTTATTTACTTTATGGCTCATTAAAATTTTCACTCAGCTATTTTCAATTCCACTGATTTTTGACACACTGTTTGTTTTTAGCTCACTTCTGCTTATTCGAATGTCCTTGATTTCAAATGAAATCGAAGATAAAGAAATTGATAATCAGTAATAAATTACTTTTCGTTACATTTATTCTACAAAGTTTAATGTAATCCGCTTGTCTTTCGACTAAACTTCATAAAATCAATGCAGCAAAAAGTAATTAACAACAGATTATCAATTTATCATCGATTTAGTTTAATTATTTAGCACTAAAAAGTTCTTAAGTATATCTAGTAAATGCGTGAAATCCGTGAAAAAATTATTATCCTAGTTTTTTCTACTCCAGTATTTTTCGAATCTTCCAGTAAAAAGCCCTGTCTTCCTGGCTAGTAGACGTCAGCCAACACTTAACCGATTACAATTTCATACATAAATTTCACTTTTGTTTATTATTTTTTTTTCCTTGTTGCAACTACCGATTAATTCACAAACGCTCAATTTACAATGAAAATTCGCCTTTTTGATCAAAACAATGTAGCTCCAACTGACCATATGTTGATGATAAGACTACCTTAGAATTTTCTAGACTGTAACTTTCCTTCGCTGGAGAACACTCTCGACTGGTATCTAAGTTTATGAATTTCGTCATCGGGTGAGAATTATCAGTTGTTATGCCTGAGACAAATTTCCTAATTCAGCATATTATATATTTTTGAAATTCTTTTCAGAATCCGATAAATCTTACACATGAAGTCAAACGTTTTTGCAACAAATTGTGTGCTATTACATAACAAACAGGGAGAAACTGAGTACTTGTCCAGAAAAAAACACCCAACTTACCTGAAAAGTTTATCACATTCCTCACACCATTTATCCAACATTTGGGATCGAACTCCAATATCGATTGTATCATTTTTCTCGTATTTTGAATATTTTTTATACAACTGGAACATCCCTTGCTTAATTTCATGTGGAATCGACGGGCAGCGTGTGAATAAATCAAAGCTATTCGGTACTTTCCCGTGAATTCCCTGACATGGCGACGTGATTGTGAAATCGAAATCCATCACTAGATTCACATTTTCGTGTCCATTTAGATGGAGTCCGTTGATTTTCGCAGCTACTAGATTTCTATCTTGTACGTACATCATTTGTTGAAGTTCATAGCCTTCGAGAGTTAATTCAAATTGTACAGTTTTCATTGTTAAATTTTATTCAATAACGGAATTGTTTCCCAGATAAAATGTTCACCTGCTCGCGATACGTACTCGACCACTTTTGGTAGGAAAAGCCGAACGACTGAAATCAATGAATGAAATAGGGGTTCGGTTGAAAGCGCATGCGTGCTATTCTAAGCGTAGGCGCTTTCCTACAAGCTTAATCTGTGTAGTGTTAGTAATCATACCCAGCTGGAAATAAAATAGAAGTTTACCAAAAGATAATGAAGCAAATAAACGATGCAGTCTAAATCAATTAACATACAATTATTCATCTTTACTTGGCGGCATATGCACACTTAAGACCAACAACTAAACATCGTTGCCTGTTATACATACTTATATACCGTAGGTATATATTCTGTACAGTACGAAAAGGGTTTTAGATACCTGTAGGAAGCTAGAAATTTCCTTTTGGATCAGACGATGCTTATCATTTTCACTAATACTTTGATAAGTAACATCGTATCATACGAGACAAACACTTGTTAAATCTATGTATCTTACGATGATTTTTGGGGCGCAAAGCCCAAATTTACGCGCTTCAACTCAACACGGAGTTTTATGAGTTGGTGAAAATTGCTACCAACAAAACACGGTTTGATAATCGGTTTTACTTCACCCCGCCTTCTAAAGATTCGTGTTCAGTTGAGGCGTGTAAATCTGGACAAAGAATCATAAAACATTAATAAAACTTTTGTTGTTTAAAAAACTTTTGTTGCATAAAAAAAGAAGAAGAAAAACGTACTAGCCACTCTATAATTTATAGATACATAGCTAACCGGTGCGTCAGTCAGTGCAAGTACAGATATCCGATGAATTTTCGGAAGTGGCGTGATCGACATCCAATTCATGATTGGACGCAAAATAGCGCTTCTTTGTTTTGTAATTTTCTTCTTAAAGTAGATAGGTTGATCTACGAGAATCTAGTTCAATACGATATTCTCCAAATGTTTCATAGAGAATATTTCAGTGTATGGTTTTGGAAGCTGGATGTTTCTAACAGTCACATAGTCGGCGATGGATTAAAGCAGTCAAATAAAATTCCTACTTGTAGACATCTACTGTGTATTTGTTTTAAAGTCATAATGTGTCTGATATATTTGTCTATCAGCCGTTATCAGTTGTTCCAGATCACAAACAATGGGGTGCCATTATTTTATGTTTCGATTAATTTGAACTTCAATATTTTGTGTAATGTAGTTTTGCTGAACAGAATGACTTCTATGCCACCGGTCAATGACCATTTGTTCCAATCTGTATGCGCTTACAGATAAAACGGAACATTTCAAACTCGATGTTTTCGATCCAAATTTCCCACGTTGGCCTCGAGTTCGCCTGGGCGAATTGTTGGGATGTGAATGATACGGGTGTTTATCGGTTTTTCATTATATCTTGAGGCATGTTCGTTTGCTGAAGAAAATATGACATCATTTATTAGCAGATCACGCTCTGAAATGATGCAACCGCCCTGATCTGGTTTAGTCATACTTCTGTCTCACAGATATTGCCATAATTAGGTGATTTCCCTTCTAATGTGTTTGAGCTAATAAACAAACTTTTGAACTAGTTAGTACACTCTTTTTTTGGAGTATTTTTTACTATCGAATTCGAGAAAACAGGTGCGTTTTTTTTGTGCATTCTTGGGCAGGGTAAGTTAAGGCTCTTTATGATAGAGATTCAGGTAAGTACAATGGATACAACAACAATCACTGCCGCTGTAACTTTACTGCTCAAGACTGCATAAAACGCACCTAATATTAAATTGTTAGAACAACTTGATATCATTTCACTCGTATCATCTCACAAATATGGATCAAATTGCAAACAAATGACTTTCAATTTTTTAGGTTTTAAGTTTTTTTTTTGGGTTAATGATCTGAAAATTAATCAGATTTCATTAATAATTTATCTATAAATAGGTAAGTGTGCTTACGAACGTTATCTGAAAAAGATTAAAAGTGTTGTTCAATCGTTTCACTAATGGCCCAGATTGATTTTCTGGCTCCGAAATTATATTGACAACGAAAGAAAGAAAACAATAAGTTTATCAGCAGCATAGAAAATCAATACGACATCAATACACAATATTTATTGATTATGCTGGCAATTGGGGCGCTGATTTAGACATTTTAATAGATAGCTGATCGAGAGAAAACATTTTTGATTCTAATTTACCATTGACGACGTTGTCTTGTATTCATTCTAAATAAATAATCAAATATTGTAATTTAAAGACCCATTTTTCCTTTAGTTTCCTTTTCCGTCTCCCATTGACCCTGAAAGAGAGGGCAGATTACCCTCGAAATATCGATTTTTTGGCAAGAAATTGGAATATATCTAGTTTCTAAAGGAAAAATTGGACTTTAAATTGAAATAATTGGTTTTGCAAGCTAGGTAAATTTGGATCAGAATTTATCAAATAAATAATATCTATTGTGTATGCGAAAATGTAAGTAATTACATATTCAAAGGAATGTATATATATATATATATATATATATATATATATATATATATATATATATATATATATATATATATATATATATATATATATATATATATATATATATATATCCGATCGAACTGAAGGTTTCAGGAATATTTATGTGTATGGGTTGCAGGTTTTTTTGTTGATTTGCAATAAAATATTTTAGCCCTTTTGGCGGCATCGGGTAATTCATTGAATTTCTGGTTAACTCTAGATTTCTATGAAATGGAGATATTTGGAAGAAAATATACATGAGAATTGAAAACAGATCGGATTTTTCGCTTAGTTATGATGTTTTGGAAAATTTAAACCTCTTAAGGTAGTCAAAGAAATTTGCAAAATTTCGAATTACATTAACTTTTTTACATTAACAATTTTCGTCCGAGAAACATCCTATAATGAAAACAAGCAAAATAGGTCTGTTTCCGTACTTTCAGTAACTGAATTTTACTGAATTTTCCTGAATCATGTGGTGGGGAATTTCCTGAAAAGTACGGGAACGCTCTCGTTGTATTTCCTGAAAATTGACAACCGAAAGAGTCAGTTTTCGATTTTTGGGAGAACAATAGTGATTATAAAGTCATAATAAGCGGTAATAAATCATCGCCACAAAAATATTCGACCTTCATAGCAACATTTCGCAACAAATATGTTGCTTGCCGCGCACATTGAAAATATTTACTCCGTTTGACATTTTTCAGTATTTTTCAGTAGCTCAAACCCTACTGAAATTTACTGAAAGAGGGGAAACTTTCAGTTTTCAGTAAAACGGAGTACGGCAACAGCTTCATTGCAATTAATCGCGATTAATCGCAATTAATCGTAGTACGGGAACATACCTAATATGTCTACTTTGTCAAAATGTACAGGCGATAACCGTTAATGTCTGTCTACTCACATATTTTTTAATGTAGTCATGAGATCAAAATGAAATTCACAGGACAGGTTGTCGTGAGTGCGACCAAGTGATTTCGTAAATGTTTTAACCATATAAAATCTGAAACATAATCGACACATTCTCTCTGCTTTCTTTTCGAAAATCAGTCTTTCAAGTAGTTCCTAAACGCTGGACTTTTTTAAAATTTTGCTTCTAAATTTTTGACGGGGTATCTATCCGTTGACGCTTGCTCACACTGTTGCCAGAACTGCGTGATGCAGTCAAAAAACGAAGAGCATAGCAAAAAGGTTTGTAAAAGTAAAATAAAGTATTAGCCTAGATACTAATTTTGATACACCCTGTTATTTGATGTGAAAGTAAACTGAAAAGCAGAATAGCAAAGTTTCAAGTCCATGAATTTCAAGTATATGTTTCAAGTGTGTTCTGGAGTTTCTATTATATTTGCGCAATTATGTAGGAGCCATTGTTGAACAAGATAAAATGAGTGTCCTGGTAAAACGCAAAATTACATTTGAAACCTATTTGAATAGCATTTTGTTTCTAATTATTTTTCAAAATATTTTGGTGGTCTATCTTGTATGCAGATTCTCCACCCTATGTGATGACATACAACATCAAACTAAAACAGAATCACTACCATATATTTCGTTGGCCCGAAGGTTTTGCTTTTAGAGTTCCTCTTTTGGCTTTCGCCAAATTTATAAAATGACGTCATCTTTAAACACTACAAACTTAGCTATGTGATTTCTCAGAAACTTTATATTCTCCTTTCTAGGATAAGTATGGTTTGTTTTGATAATCTCGTCCGTTACAACCAGCTCTCGACAGTACTCGCCGTGTTAGTTACAATCCGTACAAATTTTTCACAACAAGAAAGAAGCTCCTTTTTTTGCTCATCTTTAACACGATTTTCGTTTTCATAGCGTTTGATTATGTATTTCATTGGAAAATAGCTATTAAGCTATTATGAAGTCTATTTACCATCTGAATTGCAATTGAAGCCACCAGAAATTTTTTTTATTTAAGGCTTATTTTTGCTTCGCGCAAAACAGTTTACTTTAAAACGGTCAATCAACTGAACTCTTTCACTAAAGGCATAAAACTACATTTGCTAATTGCGATGTCTGTAATGATTAGCAAAAGTAACGTTTAGTAACGTTTCAACATGAAATTGTGTACTGTACTTTTGCTTCTCTGCTGTTTGCAAATAGTGACTTTAACTTGTAAGCCCTATTTTGTTCTAATGTTACTAAAATTTTTAGGAGAATCCTTACTTTTTGATATTATTTTTGCTACTTATGAATGAAATAAAATGCTTTTAGCAAATAGTTTACGTTGGAAAAAGTCAATCTCAAAGGAGCTACCTAAAGTTTGAATTTACCATGCACAAATAATCAAGTGATAGCTAAGTATGGTAATCAATAAATAGTTCCTAAACGCTGGACTTTTTTAAAATTTTGCTTCTAAATTTTTGACGGGGTATCTATCCGTTGACCAATAATACAAATTTAAATATAATAAAATTTTATTATAAGAATAAATATTTAAAAATTATATATATAATTATATATTATTTTATAAATATTAATAAGCAGCGTAACTATTAAATTTTATTATATAATTTTTATTTTCTATATTTAAGAATTTATTATTTAATATATAAATTATAATAAGTTATAATATCAATATAATCTCCAATTATATATCTAATATTAATAATAAATAATAAAGCTCTAGTTGAGATATGAGTTGAAGTACTTGAAATAATTTGAACAGTGATTGCAAATACCTTAGGTTATGTTAAGTTTTTTTCTATCGCTTACAATTATTAATCGCATAGATGCGATTATAGCCCAGATTGAATGGTTGTGTAAGAATTCATACATGCGTTCCTAGCGCTCAAAGGGTTAAGAGCCATAAAAATAAAGTTCAAAGTTTTCACAGTAAACAGTAACCCCTGATTTCAAGAAGCTGTACGCAAGATATTTCAAACAATATCATATTTCAAACTATAATAATTTAGTTTTTCATGGATACGGTATTTGCACTTAAATTTAGACAAAATAATTCGTCCGAGCTAGGACAATCAGTATTTTTTTTAAAATTCTTTAGCTTCACTTCCCTCATCGTTCAATATGCACTCTCCGAATGCACCACAATTAACACAATAATAATGATTCGTCCTTGTACTTCCCAGTCAGCGGGTGTATTGATATATTATAACATAATGCCTCCTGATCAATTATAGTTCCTATGTTATATAATATTATATACTTATGATTTGTCATCAGTACATGTGCCTAGAGAACAATTTACAAAAAACTCTGGCTTTCTTGTTGGAGTATTTGTAGACTTTCCAACAGCTTGGACAATTAAATTATTTCGCTAAAATCTTCTAATTCAAATTTCTTCATTCGTGTGATATTATATTTTTTTTTTTATATAAGGGCGTCCAGTTTTAGAATCTACTGCTGAACTTGTGGGAATTGTGTGGGAATTGTATGGGAATTTTTGAGGTTTTTTTGATTGTTTTTGTCCTAAGACCCCCAATAAGCCCTTATGTTCGAATATCTGGCTCTACAACAAAACTCCATATACGATGATTGATACAATATATGCATGGTCGATCATAATCCCAGTTTTCAAAGGCATAAATTCAATACTTATTCATGCTTTAATATTATCAATATTTTTAATATTCCGCTTCACATCTGTTGTTGATTACATGGTTCGTCCAGGTCATATTTGTCATCGAGAACTAATCCAAGAAAATTTATTAATATTACATTTACCCCGCTGTATTCCATTTATATGGATGCTGGAGGTTACTAGACGTTCGTTTCTCTGCTAGAACACGATATATTTGGGCTTTTGGACTTTCATATTTCAATTTGCTATGTTGGAGCCAGTTAAATTATCGTCTAAGGTCCACATTTATGATGTTCTCGAGCGAACATTCATCTTTCCCAGAATAGAGAAGGATATCGTCCGCATATAGCATTCAAGATAGTCGGATATCCTGAATGCTATTCCCATACATCAGAATCAGAAGTGGGTCAAGGATAGATTCATAAGAAACACCCCGCCTTCTTGGCTGATATACATAGAATATTTGGAAATATTCGTGGTAAAACTCGAGTTAATGGACCCAGTCGGTTAATTTTACCACCAAAGGGCGAAAAGGTGGTAGCAGCCGTCAAAAATTGAAGAAAAACATTATAAAAATATACAAAAAATTCACGAGAAGTCAAATACACGGATGAAAAACAGGCAAAAAACAATAAACTTAAACAAACAAGCCACAAAAACATAAACTTACCAATCAGACATCTATCGGTAAAATCGTCTAACGGCTACAGTTGAGTTAAGTCGTAAAATATCATGAGCGATGGAGTCTAAGAAAAGTCAAAGAAAATAGTCACATGTTCAGCGCTCATTTGGTAAAAAGTACGGAAACCAAGGATTCCACGAATGCGCTACTTCTTTTATAGGTGATGATGGCGAAATAATCGTATAGATGCTAAGCTACTATTGAGCAATTCCTTCGTAGAGATCCACTTATGAATAATCCTTTGAAGATGGTGTGATTCATTTGATTATCCTCTAATATTTGACACTATAACCAGGAGGTTTCTCAAATTCGTTGGTGAAAAATTGCTTTGTTTTGCATCTTGTGTAATTTTCTGTTGTTTTTCTGTTTTGTAGTCACGTTTTTTCGTTGCCCATTCGATTCGAAATATATCTTTCGCAAGCAGTTACACTACGGTTTATCAGACTTTTTGCGTGTTAAGCTTGCATAAATTTCTCCTTTGATTTTGTTACTATTTCCATAAGTTTTTTTTATGATAGCTTTCAGTCTCATTCGAGAATCATCAACTACATATTCTATTACTTCAGACCTACAAAAAATAATAACTTACTTGTTTGAAAATTCACCATGCATTTATTCAATATGCAAATAAATAAAAATGATCGATCATAAAATTGTCTTTGCTTAATTATAGCCGTATTTAAGTACAGCACATTTTTTTAAAAAAAAACCATAGGAAAATAATATCAAGTGTCATGATCACACATCATGATCAACAAAAAAGTAAACGGTTTTCTCTAGTTTTGTTAATCTTATGCTAATCTGAACCATTATTTTGAATGAGTGACATCAGAGCTCTTGGCAAATCCATTGTTTGATCATTTACAAGAACTATATCAAAAGCATCCATATACCGCGGAAGATTTAGCTCCACCTGAAAATACCAAGCATTTTTCAATGACTTAGTTTAAGCGACTATGCACTACTTTCTTACATGATCATATAGAAAGCCAATCTTCAAGACATACGATGAAGCAGGTACTCCCGTTGCCATTTCTGCATCGCCCAATGAATCTCCCATCAAAATAATATGATCACGATTATGTACAGATTCGTAGTACTCCGTGCCTTTCAAAACTTGCTCGTTCTTATTGAATATATGAATGATGGGCGGAATAAAGCCATCCAAATGTCCGTCTTTGTATTTCAGAAAATTCGAGACGACTTTCACATTTGGCAGGAATACTTTGTACTTTTTCAAAATGGACACTACGCAATCTCCAAGACCAGCGGAAAACACCAATATCGGAACGCTGTTCTTGTTGAGTGTATTAAAAAGGTCAGTGCTTCCGTCGCGTAAATAATCCGAACATTCACCGGCAACTTCGTCAATTTCCAGTGGATCAAAGGGAAACCCTCTGGAGAGATGAAAATCAATATGGTTAGAGGAATAAATGAAATCATTGTACAACAATTGTAATCAGGGTAAGAGAGTGGAAACTTAAGTAATGTGGAACTTGGTAGTTTTAACTGATATTTTATTTTTGTGCTATTAGTTACTTAAAAATTTCGGTTGATTTCTCCCACCATTCGATCATTTTCTCAGCTTTTTCTTCGATTGAAATATGAGGATCCATTTCAATTGGTCGGTAAATGCGGTACAACTTATCAGTCTCATCGAGGAAATTGCGGGGAATCGACTTGCAGCTATTGAATAGTCCGAAACTTGTCGTCGGCACCTTGCCGTCTGGCAAATGTTGCTTTGTTATTGTAAAATCAAAGTCCGATAAGATTTGAAGCTTCGTTAAGCCACCACGAATCAGTTCGTTTATAACGTTTGCGACGCGATCTGAGTCCTTAATTTCACATCTGGCCTTTGTCATGGCTTGCACCTGAGCTATATTTATGATTTTAAATGGTTTTGTCATGGCTATCACTTGTCTAGTACTGTTTAGTTTATTTCAAATTGACTATGACTTTTATAGTAGTGGGTTGAATACACGTTCCAGTAAAAAAACTGTATGTAACGTAGGTGTGACAAAAGTGGAAATCCACCCGTACTCCCAATCGTCAAATACACCAGAAGGACCAGCAGTATGTGCCGACATCAAAATCTACAGTGATAGTAAACAGCTGACGAGACAAAAATAAAAGAGCCACTTGTGCTGACAGCTTGTACACTGTTAATAAAGCCCCCATTTTTTCCCGCCAAACCAAATTTCCCATTTCGTACTTGTCAATTTATCTCGCCTATCGACCAACTATCGTTCTCGCTACGCTGTAACCTAGTTGTCCTCGCTTTTCGAGAGTTGTAATGATGTCGGATTCGGAAAACAGTGATTCTTTGCCAATATTGCCATTAAAAGAACTTAAGAATTATATTTGTGCCCAAGAGAATTATCGAAATTCCGTGCGTTTTTCAAATGTGCCACAGATCTGCAAGGATGAACCGTGCATTCTTGGAGTCGATGAAGCAGGTAGAGGTCCCGCCTTAGGTCCCATGGTCTACGGGATAGCGTTTTGCCCAATTGAAAAGAAGCAAGTGCTAGTTGATTTAGGGTGCGCCGATTCGAAGGAACTAACTGAAGAAAAACGTGATTTGATTTACACGAATATGAATACGTCGGACAACGCCAAAAATGCAGTGGGCTACGCTGTGGAAATAATTGCTCCCAGTATTATCAGCTGCAGCATGCTCAGAAGGACAAAATATTCATTGAACGAAGTCTCAATGGACTCCGCCATAGGTTTAATAAAACGCGCTGCCGACGAAGGTGTGAACATAGCCGAAGTGTATGTAGACACGGTGGGTCCTCCCGAAAAGTATGAGGCAAAGTTGAGTCAAATTTTCCCTTTCTATAAAATAACAGTTGCAAAGAAGGCCGATTCAACTTACCCGATTGTTTCGGCTGCCAGTATTTGTGCTAAAGTTACAAGGGATCATGCGCTTAAGCTGTGGCAGTTTCCTGAAGGCGTAAAGCTATCTCAAGAAAAATATGGAAGTGGTTATCCCGCCGATCCAGATACGAAACGATTTTTGACTGAAAATATTGATCCAGTTTTCGGCTATCCGAACATAGTACGTTTTAGTTGGTCAACAATTGAAACGGCGCTGAGTGGCAGTGCTTATGATGTAGAGTTCGACGAGGCGGACGACGGTAAACAAGAGTATGAGGGCGAACGCATAACTAAATTCTTCAGGGGCAAAGCCAAAACTGGCCAAGTCAAGCGGCAGAGACATCCGTTTTTCAAACGAAGATTTTTAGGAGATGTAGAATTGTAGTTTGGGTTTATCATAATAATTTTAATTTTGTATGATTATGTTTTAATAAAAATAAATTTCAACATTCTCGAAGATTTTTTTTCGTAAACTTTGGTGAACTTTGGCAGTTGGTATCTAAACTGCCAATATGAAAACTGATCGGCAGGGAATATTTGACGAAATGTTGTGCCAAACGCTCAAAATTACTAAGTAAACGAAAATATAAAGCCAGATATAGAAAAAAGTTCAAGTGGACGATCGATGAATGGTACATATTGCGTCAAAGCCACAAAACTCTACATCGGAACGTTCAATTCTTTAAAAAATGTTCGATATAGCAAGAATATAAATTAATTTCTATTGAAATTGTTCAGATTAGATTGAGGACTAGTATATTCTACTCCTACTGTGCACAGTTGCAATCTTCAACAAAATTATATTGAGATACGTTGTATGTGTCTTATATTCAAGCATAAAACTAAGTTATTTAGTGCATAAATCATATCTGTATTGAAGTGCTTACTATATGTCTAGAACGAAATCTAAAACATAAGATAATTTAAAAATCCTCTGCAACAGCAAAGTATACTATACTAGTGTTATAATCATTTTTATTTATTTAGCGGAAGACGTATTACTAAAAGAAAATCAGTTCAGTGGCTTCAGATAACTTGATATCACGGTTATATTCGAAAGGAAGACTGTGTCTAAGTAATGTTATGACAGTGTGGTAGTTCCTATTTTTCAAACTTAATACAATTTTAATACATACTTAAACAAATCCATTGACTTCTCCCACCATTCTCTCATCTTAGTCGTTTTATCCTCCAAGGAAATATCTGGATCGATTTCAATTGGACGATAGATTTGTCGTAGCTTGTATTCTTCTTCCAGAAAACTTGTCGGTACCGATTTGCATTTATTGAACAGCTTGAAACTTGTTGGTGCAGGAGTCCCATCATTTCGACACTGTTTGCTCATAGTATAATCAAAATCGGAGAGGAATTGTAAACGGCTCACTCCACCATTTATTAGATCGTTGACTATTTCTATAACACGCTCCACGTCCTTCATTTCACAACGGGCTTTGGTGAACGCCCTTATATCAACTCCGGTCAAAGGTCCTCGGGACTTGGTCATGATGAATTTAGAACGATATATTAATGGTGAGTGATATTGTGCACTATGCTTTTTCTGTTAGTTTTAGCAACAATTAAGTTAAATATTATATCATTTATCAGATTTTTGTAAACTTTCATTCACTTTTACGAAAAATAATGCTGACTCTGGCCAGAACCCTATGCCACATCTGATATTTTTTTTTTTTTTTTCCTAATGGCTTCTAGAATTTCCTAGAAACAGGAATGGCTTCCTGACTAGCAGGCATCAGCCAACGTTTACACGATTTATATTCACGTTAATCCAATTGATCGTTTACACGATTAGTTTTTAAACACATGGTTTTGATTTATTATATTATTTTGCAAATTTTTAAACACACAGTTTTTATACAACTTATTATTTAGACATCACTATGTCTATTTGATTTTCAACATTCACAAGTCAGACACAAACATTAAACACAAAGGCCTCAAACAACGCGACGACGCGAACACGCAGTTAAGACACGATGATTCCCGTCTTGTCAATTCCAGAGAAAGGCCATCCTTCGGAGAAAAACAATCACTGCAGTTCTCCGGCTACAACCTTCCACCACAAGAGACAACACGCGAATGCACATCTGATATTCTGATATTCACTTAGCACACAATGACATTTCTTGTCAAATCTGTAAATGTACAGAGCGTTCACAGCCGATCTGCAGAAATCGCTGGTTGCGGGCTTCATTTTTTTTTCAGAAGATCGTTTAGTGCATTTCTTGTGTTTATGACTCATGATGTTTATCGTTACCGGCGTTTTTTTGTTTAACACTTCCTATTTCCTTTAGGGAAGAAAATTGCCAATCCCTCTAGCGTCGATCCGCCAACGAATTCGCTTAAGTGTAACGTTTTTGATAAGTTTTATTAACTTTGAAGGCCACAGTAAAAGAGACGTGTAAGGTGTTTTAGGTTATGTAGGGCGTGAAAGTAAAGGAAAACCAAGTTACAACAGGAAATCAAGAAGGGGGTATGCAAAAATTATTGTTTTTGGTGTACAACGAAACTTCCAAAACTTAAGGTAGGTTGGAATTTTTAAACCTTAATGTTATTTTCATGAAGAAAATTAAATATTCCGGATATTTCTTCTTGTGTGCCTTGAGAAGTCAGTTTATATTGCTGAAAAGCTACAAGCCTTAAAAGCTACAATATATTTAGTAACTCTATGTTTAGTAATTATGCTATTAAGTGCTACATGTTCGAAAAATATGATTTTTGAATGTGTCCTTATTACATAAGTTGCATTTAATATTATCAGGAATTTTAAATTTGAAAAGCCTATCATTATTGTAGTCTCTATTGCAGTATAGCCTGCTTATTGACGAGGCTGAGATTCAGGTTCTTATATAAGGAATTTTTCCTGAATGTAAGGACGGTTTTAGTCCAGGCGCAGGGTTTGAGATCATTTATTTTATTGTTTGATTCATCAACCCATTCAGCTGTGAGAGTTTAATTTCTTCGAGTATTTAAACCGCTTCCCAACCTTGGGAAGATTTAAATTCTTTTCATATAGTACTGCGAGCTAATTTCAGTTGTTTTTAAGATTTATGCCTGCACGACCCGTAGTCCATAAGAATTCAAAATTTGTGCTTGTTATAAAGGATTAACTCATTAATTGTATTAATCGCTGATTTATTCCAAGACTTACCTGTGAAGCAGAGAATGTTGGAATTCTCAAAAATTTTATTTATTTTATTGAAGTTTTAAAGGAAAAGAAAAATATAATTTCCCCTAATACTCGATGAACTCACCATCAGACCCATCATCATTTTTAGATGAATTTATAATGAGAATTAGATGAATTTATAATGAGAATCATCAGAATTAGGTGAATTTATAATGAGATTAAACGATATCTCCTCTGGGCTCATATTCTTGAATTTTTGCGTGAATTTAAGACTATTGTGGGCAATAATTTATTCTTTAACTATTAGTTGAGCCATTTAAGTTTTGAATTAACTATATATGTTGCTATATTTATTTAAGGTAAACTTGACTTGATGCACCACAACGGAGAAATTCTATCATCAGAGGGCGAATAGGTGGTAGCAGGGTCAAAATTTGAAGAAAAACAGACAAAATTATACAAAAAAATTCTCAATTAAGAAAAACAAACAAACAAACAAAAACACCACTAAAAGCAAACATAAAACCACAAAAGCACAAAAATACTAGCCCGACATCTATCGGCGAAATTCATTTAACGGCTGTGTGGTGCATCAAGTCGATTTTTACCAAAAAGAAATATAAGAAAGAATTAAGTAATTTAAAACTAACGACAAAAATTAGAACTAATGTTAAATTGCAATTCAAAATAACATGTTCAATACATTCTTGAATTCTTAAAAAGTTTGCGGGAGAGGACCAAGCTTAAGAGCATAGTTCATTCTAGGAAGATGCAACAAAGGCGAATGGCCGTACGTCCAAACGGAATAGAGAAAATCTCTGATGATAGACTAGGACGCGTAGATTAACGTCTGGTTACCTGGGAACCAAGAACTGACCAAAAAAATTAGCCTTGGCAAAGTTCGAAAAGAAAACACTCGTCGAGGAACCTACGCGGTTCCAACGAGGATATATGAAGGATGGAAAGACGAGAGGAGTAGGGACAATAGGGGATGCTGAATTTAAAAAAACAACAAGTGGGTGTACCTACCTTGAACTGATTCACGGGCGTCAGATAAAAATTGAAAACGAGGAGACCAGATTTTGAACGCGTATTGCAGAATATTGAAATAGACAAATAAGTAAGTACATGTGGAAATGTCGGTAAATATATACGAAGAACGCAAGACAAAGCCAGCAATCCTAGAAGCCCTGCTGGTGATATTCATCACATGAGCATCAACTTTCAATTTAGAATCAACCACCACACCAAAGTCCTTAAAATGCTTGACAACTGATAGGGAAACCCCAGACAAGAAATAAGATAACTTATCTGGAGCATTTTTATATGAGAATGAAATCTGGTGACAATTTAAAATGTTTAGTGGTAAGAAGTTGTTCTGGCACCAGTGATTAAGGACAAACAAATCAGCTTGCAATTGGTGGTAATCGTCCGCAGACTTGATTGCCTTTTATAATTTGAAGTTATCTGCATATAAAAAACAGGAGGAGTTGATAACAGAAAGAAGGTCATTGACAAACAAGATGAAAAATAACCAACCAAGGATAGATCCTTGAGTGACTCCGGATGTCGAAAATATAGAAGAAGAAATAGAGCTCTTCAAAGTGAATCTGCAAGGACGACTATGAAGATAGGAGGAAAACCAAGAGAGGAGGGGACTAAAAATAGCGAACATATTAAGTTTATTGAGCGGCAGTTTAGGGGTCACAGAATCAAAAGCCTTCGACAAGTCCGCATAAATTACATCAACTTGACGTTAATAATGGAAGGCAAAAACTTCCATAGACTCTGATTTCCATAGTCAGAGTCTATGGACGTTTTCTTGACTAAGTAAAACAAATATGGGTTTAATACTTTCAATTTAAATAGTTCTTTAGCTCCTTCAATATATACTCAAGTTGAGGCATCTCGCCAGCTATGGCCATGGTTACTAGATTAGATGCATTTCTAGGAAGAGCAAGATGATTTTTAAATCCGGACATTTGATAGAGTCAATTTTGAAGAAGAAATATTTAGATCCATTTATAGATGTTATAATTTGAGTTTCAAGACTAGAACAGTCGAGTATTTGGTCAAAAACCAATATTGATGTGGTTAGCGTCTCTCAAGAACTGATGCAAATCGGTGTAGAGTTGCACTAAATTTGAGTTTATTTGTTAAAAAGGGTGTATTACATTTATCTGTCTTTCCAATACATTTGGCTTTTTTGATTTACTTTCTCCACTTCAACCTACATTCTTGCCAAGGAATTAAGTTTCCCAGGGATGTTTTATTCTTAAATTTTAATCTTAATTTCCTTTTGGTCCTCCATAAATCAGAGAGAGAGAGAGAGAGAGAGAGGAATACCACCAGTATACTTTGATGTGTTTATTGGTGTTGACACCAGCATTGTTATGTATGATATATATGTCTATACATATATGTCTTCAAGAATTTTCTTATTGCTTGTCATAAGACTATTGGTGTTGCTGTTGTTAATTTTTAGATCAATAAAAATATTACAGTAAGAGCTAAGACTGATATGATTATCTTTAGTGCCCCATTTGAAAAGATTTCTTGGGAGGTTTGTGAGAGTGAGATCAGGAACCGAATAATCAACATCTTTGTGTGGATTGAAAATCGCAATAATGGTGTTGAAAGCAGTTTGATACGCGTCAATTTTTTTGGGTTTCGGCTCGTTTGGCAAGCGCCATTTCGATGATTGCTGGCTGGTTTGCAGATCGTCTACATAGGCCCAAGTCTCATCATCCGTAACGACGCGTTCGATAAATGTTACGTTTAAATTCACTCGTTCTAGCATATCTTTACACATTCGATTATGAAGCTTCATCTTTTTTAACAAATCGGGCTTCAACGCGTCTCATTTTCAAAATTTTAACCATAATAGTCCGAACAGATTCACGAGAGATGTTGAGTTCACGAGCTAGCTACTATCTGTGTTTGAATCGACGGTTATCGAGCACTAATTTCTTGCCTTCATCCATGTTTTCCTCATTATTTGAACGAGGCAAATGATCAATGGCTTCACGACCTCTCTATATACTTTGTACCATGCAGTCAAAATTAATGGCATACTTGTTTTTATCAAATGAAAAATAATAGTTCAGCTTAAAACTAGTATTTTGTTTGGATTTTTCTCGCTTTTCTCACAGCTTGCAGGCGTCTTGGCATATATTCTACAAGGTTCTTTGACACATCTGGGATTATAGCCTGCCAGACAAAGCATTTTTCAAATCTTTTTTGCTCGAAATTGGCATTTTCCAAATTCACTGATCCAAAGTTTCCCACAAATGCTCTATAGGGTTAAGGTCTGGGTACTGGGGAAGGCAAACAAGTTGCTTCGGAGACCGGTCAGCTGCATACACATTGGGCCAAGGCCAACGGCCAAGACAATCGTTGGCCCGGATTGGCTTAGTGTGTATGAAGAGCCAACCTTGGCGTTGGGCTTGGTTGCCCTTCGTTCTGCCGGCGGTAACATCAAAGCGTTCGCGATGCATTGGCATTGGGACTTCGATCTAGTGTACACGGTTGTCTGACGATAGTTCAACCCGGACCGCATCCAACACTTCGGTCCCAAGTCATTGGCTCAAATCGCTTCTTGTGAAGTCGGCACAGCCAACACCAAAAGTTGAGGACCAACATTTGGCCAAACTATCGTTGACCGTTCATTGCCTCAATGTGTACGCGCCTTTATAGGAAGGCCCACGTCCTAGGTAGCTGCATTTTTTGAATGCTGGGAGGCAAATTTTCTCGCAAAATGTTGCGATATTACTCTTTGTTCATTATACCATTAATGAACACGATATTCCACCATACCACGATCGACCCTCCACCATGCTTGACTGTAGATGTGGTTTTTTTTTCTGCAAATTCAAAATTTTTATTTCGCTCGATTTTTGTATCTCCGAAAATTTCGAATTAGGTTTCATCGAACTCAATTTCAGCTGCTTTCGTTAGTTTGTGTCCGATTCAAAGGATTTTCCTTGGTGCTCGTCTATGTAAACTATTTGCATTTAGACCGTAGATGTACTTACTGACTTATCTGTCTCATAGGCAGGGGCGGATTTGACCATTTCGCCGCCCTGGGCCTCAGAAATATTTGCCGCCCTTTTCGTGAATTATATTATATGTAACAATCCGCGATTTTTTTTCGATTCCCTAGAATACTTCGCTGTTTTTCGTTGCGCACGAGCTCACAAAAATGGAATAAAACCGGCATCGGTTCATTCGTGAAAATTCCCTATTATTGCGCCCTTGCCACACAAATAATAATTAAAATATACATACAGTAAAGAACCTAAAAGTACCTGAAAAAAAAAGAATCCGAAAATACCAATTTTTAACAGTCCGAAACCGTACACACCTTTACATCGCATATAATTCCAACGTCTTCGCTCATATTTTATAAGTGAGTTTACTATTCCGTTCAAAGTTTGCTTCCGCACTTGACTGGAGATCAACTATGAACTCGACTACTGTAAATTAATGTACGATATGTTATTAGTTAAGGATGAACCCGAAATATTTTGACCTATGATGTTCTAGATTTCATTTTATAGAAATTTTTTTATAGAAATTAATTTCAGTAATGAAGTAGGTATAATTTAAAAAACACGTCAAAAATAAATATATTCGCATGTAGTTGATATACCCTGTACCATAATAATAAAAAAAAAATCTCGGAAAAATCAATGCACACAAATATTTACCTTTGATAAGCTTTTCCTAAATTGAAGAGGTATTATTCGGGTTTTTTTAGGATCTTTTTAGATCTTTTCAGGCTCTTTTTAAGTATTTTCAGATACTTTCTAGGCACTTTTTAGGTATTTTTGAGTTTCTTTGGTCCTTTACCGTGATCGCATTTCGATATTTATTATAAGTCAAACTTTTTAATGTCCGAAACAAATCATCAGAGGTGAATTTTTGCGTTCATTGATTTTTTTAGAGAATTCGGTTGGCTTGAGGTGTTACGCTCATTCAACTCAGATATATGTACACATACGACAGAAAAAAAACTGCCGCCAAAAAAAAAAAAATTAAAAATTTGCCGCCTAGGCCTAGTGGCAAATCCGCCCCTGCTCATAGGTGTTATTTTCTGTAATTTGAGCTGCACTTGATCATGGATTAGCCTTTAATAATATTTATATTTGCGCGGGATCGTATTTCCTGGGTCGACTAGAACGCGGTAAATATTCTAACGTTCTACAAAGATTTGAACTTCGCGATCATATTTCTGATTGCAGAATAATATCTTTTAACTATTTTCCAATTTCATGATAGGAATTGCCTTTTTGCCCAAAAATTTGAAATTATTTTTCTTGCCTCTAATTGAATTGCATGCCTCATTTTGCTGAAAAATTAATACTGAGCACGACTCAAATAATTTCGAATCACTAGTTTAACCACAAAAAACCGCTAGCTTCAGTGCTAACACATTTGCAAGGTTTGATAAAAGCAAAATACTATCTTAAGTTGAAGAGTTATTTATCAATTGATAGGAACAAGTGTGCCATTACTTTTGAGTGTTTTTTGTTTTTTGCTTATAAAATGATAATACTGCATGCATTGCTATGAAATGATTATAATTTCTTGTGAATGGATAAATTTTTAATTTGAGACATTCAACTGTTTTCTATTTTAGTTGAGAGTTATTTTTCTTTGGGAGTGTTCTTTTCTCTATTTAAAATCGTTTGCATAAGTCATATTCAATACTTCATTAGTTTTTTTTGCACCACATATCTGCAATCTTTCAAAAATGTGAAGCTATTATTTAAAATATTAAAATACTTGTAATCTGGCCCCACTGCATCAAAAATTAATTGATATTGGTGAGCACGGTTACTGGTCCAAGAGCATGAAATCACGAAATTATGAGTACAAAAAGGCAATAAAACATTTTAATGGGTAATCAAGAAAAAATTCGATGTAGAAATAGATCGTTTCATCAGGAAGAAACGATATCAAACATTTTAAAACACAACAAATTATAAACGGAGACAAAATCAAATAAAACACTAGAATTAAATGAAACACATACGTTTTATTCGACCATATTTCTAAAATAAAAATTTTATGCAGCATCTGATTTGCACAATTCATGTTGAAGTACTGTCACATTATAGCAGTAATTAAAAAAATTTAAATCATTTCTTTATACTTGTCTTATTCAATACTTATAATAAAAATAAGTTAACTAACAATTAAAAATATTGGAAATTCGCAATAATTAGTCTAGAGTGTACGCCATGAATCTGACATGAACATGCTATATTCAAAAAAAATAACCTATGTCACCTAAAATTTCACGTTATATTAATGTTGGCTTCATTTCACAATTATATAATTCAATTCATTCATTCTCGAGGTACGATTTTACTAGGGATTTTTTTTTCAACACACACTTATGTAGATGAACATGAGTTTTTGCTTTGATCCACACGATTCACATTTTTCGTTTGATAAACTGAATTACATATTTACACTTTACAGTTTTCCTAAAGTTTCTCAGAAACAAATACTTTTCACAATGTAAATATCATTTCCAAATACATTTACAATTTTTTTTTCAGTTGCTTATTTAATACATTTAAAAAAACAAACGAATACTATCCATGTGAAGGCATCATTTCATTGAAATAAAACAAAACATTTTTTTCCAAAAAAAAAACTAATATTTAAAGTAGCGGTTGACAATCTTCACTTTTCTTTTGCATTCATGCTTAAACACGCTCATTGAAAAGATAGCTTACAACAAGAAAAATAACTTGTAATAGATATGTCTAAATAAAACAAATTTCGGATGCAGTTAGTAACAATAAATTTTAATTTGCCTATTTCAAGCTGTTGCAATTGCAATAATCATGCATTTCCTTTTCCAAATCGAGGTCTTTACATTCTCGTGTTGCAGTTTGGCATTTGGTCGAGCTTGAAACTGACCTGCGGCAGATAATTTTGCCTCGATTCGCGAGCAAATGTCTTTTGTCTAATAAAGGCGACTGGATATGATGGAGACATATTTGTTAGAGGTAAAATTAGACGTAAATGAAAAAAATATATTTGGAGCTTGAAGCGATGGTGTATGTATTAATGCACACAGAAGTATTCTAATCATATTTTAAAATATGGATTTAAAAATCAATTCATAATTTTTAGTTAATTGCAATATAACATTCTTAAAACGCGGGAATGGACAATTATGTGCCAAAGTGTATTTTCAAAATGATGCTTACTTTGTACTTCATTAAAGTTTTATCTTTATATTTACAAATAACGTAATTTCAGCTGTCGCAGATATGAAAGAAGTTGGGTTTCAATTAGAATTTTTACATTCCATTCGGTGGATATGGAGATTTTCATTTTGTCCATATTGAAAGTCTTGAATAGTTTAAAAATTACAATTAGTTTTATATGAAATGACTGAGATCCACAATATAAGAGTTTTATGGGGCTTACCACAGCTACATTCTAAATATAGCACTTTTGAGACGATTTTATGCGTATCGAACCAATAGATTGTCAACTCTTAACTACTTTGTGTAGAAATTTTCAATTGCAGAAATTGTAAATTACAATTCGCAATATTAACAATATCACTATCAAAATGGAATTCGACTAGGTTAAAAACAATTGAGAAATTCTTACATATACCTCAAATCCCACACTCATCATCATCAACGTCGCTATCTACTAGAAAAGACGACACCGAGGGTAGTACCGGGTCTATAATCAAGTCAGCAGCTCGTGGAAATGAAGTAAACGTCGATCGCCATTGTTTGCGATCGCGTTTCGACGTTAACGTTATTTCGTCTACTGTTTCGACTTCGTTATCATCAGAACTATCGTCGATGTCATCATTGTCTGGAATTGCTTCGGTTGAAAACATGTCAAACATACTCAGATCTATCTGTTCATTAGATTGCACGGAAAGATTTGAATCACCATTAGTCATTTTTTCTACGGATTCTCGTTCGAAATGCGCTTCTCGTGTAGCTTCGATACTTGCTAGCGCATCTTCCAACAGATCTTCATCGTCATGCTGGAACAATGATTCCTCATCATCTCGAACTTCAATTTGATTGGCACCGGTATAATGCGTTAGTCCCGTGCATAATTTCCAGCTCAAACGTTCGTATTTCTCTTGGGGAGTCGAAAACATTTTTGGTTGCGGTCTTATGTAAACTCGGTAAAACTGACTCATTTCTGACTTCCTTCGATCCGCCGTGCCAGTTTCCTCCTGTAATAGTTTATGACGGTCGATTGCAATATTGGGTACATTGTCATGGGGTGATTCTTGTAGATGCTTGGCCAATTCGATGTGCTTCAGGAACGATTGACGGCAATAAGGGCACTTATGCGATCGGATACTGTGAAGTTCTTGATGATGTTTCAGCTCGTGGTGATAGACGAAGGACTGATTGCATAGATGGCACCAATAGTTCCTAGGGCAATGATCCATTTTATGAATCTCGAGCAAGTTTCTGTAATTGATTGACATGTCAGAAATGAAATGTAAATGAATATCGATGCTAAAAATTTACCTTCTTGTAAAGCGTAAATGGCACTCAGAACAGCGGAATAGGGCTAGTTTATGATGTATGCACATCTCATGTAACATTACATCAAAAATTGATTCGTGGAAATAGTAACACCTATTGGCTTGGCAGAAGTATAGTGGTTGCAATATTTTTGCTTGTTCTAGCAGGGCTGTAAATATACCAGCAAAACGTATAGGTGCTTTGTTTAGCTAAATAACAAATAATCACTGTAAACATTGGACATTAAACAGTAAGTGAAAAGCGATTGAACGATTTTAGAGCGATTAGGACGTAAGATTGTGATAGGTTGTATTTGAGAAAATTGCAGGATTTTTAGAATTATGTTTAAAACTGACTGTGATCCCCAAAAGTCACGTAGTAAAATTTAGGTCCCACTTAATAGGAGCAGGGAACCGAAATATACATAAAAAGGCTAAAGAAATCACGTTAGGGAAAATCACGCTTTAAGTTTATCCCTCACATTTAAAAATGGCAGGCGATACTTTTGGTGGAAAAGGATACATTTTAGCCGAAACGAGGAGGAATTGAAAGAGTTGCTGAAAAGAAAGGATATGTGAAAAAAGAATGCCGTAGATACTATCTTCAACTATAGTCGTATCTGCTTATAACCCCCGTCCCACACATAACCAGAAATATTTCCGGAAACATTTCCGGAAATATTTCCGACAATATTTCTCACGTCAGTCCTACACATGACCGGAAAGTTCATTCATGATTTCCGTGAATCAGACCTCAAATCAGAGCTGCCGCTTTTGTAGCTGCATATCTTGTCAATATTAAAAAGCAAGACGGCTAAATGTGACCATCTATGCAGCTCCATTCTATTTTTGCCATATGTATCACAGCCATACCTATCTATCATATTATTATCGGTCCCTCAAAAGCTTCTTTTTCCCCACAAAAATTGCAAGTCTCATAAAACTTGCATTCACAACGGCAGCACAGTGCCGAAATTTCGTCACAGGCTGCCTCCACTAGCAATTGCCCATGGCATAACATTTTAAATTGCTAGTGGAGGCTACCTATGGTATGCCATATTTTTTGGTCTGCCAGAAATGGTAGGCAATAGGTCTGTTTCCGTACTTGAATCTATTATAATATATTATAATAGATTCGCAGCAAGTCGTTTCCGTACTTTTGCTGCAAATAAAATCTTGTTGACGTCATCGCTTCCCCTCTTTCAGCAAGTTGAAGAAAATTACAGCCGAACTGAGCTGAGGCATTTTGCTGCAGCTTGTCAAATCGACTACGACGGGCTTGGCGCGAGGCTTTGAAATGTATATATATTCAAATGAGCGCGCGAAGAAAAATCTTTTCTGTGCAATATTCCAATGAACACGGAATATATTTCTCGCACAACGTTTTTATTGCTATTACAAAATATCCAATGGTGGATATTTAGTGCATGGTGTGCACTTATTTGTATATGATCGACTTCGGTGGAGGCTAGGTTTTAATAAGGACAAAACTGATTTGTACTTTGAACTTGTTAGTCATTGCAACTGAAAATGAAATGTATTGTTGGCGGGAATATGCTGTTCTTTTATTTTGCAGGCATAATAATATAGATGAATTATAAATTTTGTTTCGCAGGCGGATCAATATTGATATGGGCTCCATTAATAGAGCCTGTTATATCTATTAATGGAACTCATAATTGCGCACGAGCAAAATATGATAATCTGTGAGGAATTCCTCACTTAATATTTATATATAAAACAAAACAAACAGCGGTCTTGACACGTGAACTATTTTTATTATTTTTAACAAAAAAAACAAACTTGTGTCACGACCTAAAAAGTGATGACTAGATTTCATCGGTCGCACAACCTACTTTGTCGTGAACTTGAGAGTTCCCCACAGCACTCCCCTCCAAGTGAGGGAACCTCGCGACAAATCGACGCCTGGCAGGTGCTTGTTGATAAGTCTTGGTGTATGCTGGTCGTTTTGGCCCTTCATTGGTCGCAAGCGTAGATTTCGTTTCAAGAAAGGCCGGTTTCAATCGCTCTGTTGACACATTGATTGGTTTTCCATTGACGTCTATGGTATACAGAGCTTTCGAAATTCGTTTCAAGATTTTGTGTGGACCAGTGTACGGTCTAGTTAAAGATTTTCGGAGTGAGTCCACCCTTAGAAACACGTGCGTACATGTGTGGAGATGCTTGTTTTTGAAGATTTTTCGGTCAGTGTGATGCGTTGTTTGAACGGGTCGTAATGCTTGCATGGTTTCTCTTAAATTGTCGAGAAAACAGTGTGGTCCGATAGTTGCATTTGATGCTGGAACTAAATACTCGCCAGGGAGGTTTAGCGTCGTGCCATAAAGCATTTCTGCGCTCGATCCGCCGATGTCTTCCTTATAGCTCACGCGCAGCCCCAGCAGAACCGTAGGCAGAATATCAACCCATGCAGGGTTTTTATTGTTGCACATTATCGCCGCCTTTAAAGACCTGTGCCAGCGTTCTATTAGGCCGTTTGAGGCTGGATGGTACGCCGAAGTTCGGTTTCTACTACAGCCAATGAGGGCTGTCAATGAGCGGAACATTGCTGACTCAAACTGAGCCCCTTGATCGGTTGTGATGGTCCGCGGTGCGCCATAACGTGACACCCAGTGGTTAAAAAATGCTTTTGAGACCGATTCCGCTGTTTGATCGTACAGGGGAATCGCTTCTGGCCATCGCGAGAAGCGATCGATCACAGTGAGGCAGTATTTATATCCTGAAGATGGTATTAACGGTCCCACGATGTCCAAATGTACATGCTGGAACCTGCTGTCTGGCATAGAGATTTGTTGGATCGGGTTATGATGATGGCGTCCCACTTTTGCCCGCTGGCAAGGAACACACGTTCGTGCCCATTCCTTGATGTCGCTTTGCATCTTCATCCATACAAATCTTTTTGCTAGGGTTTTTGCAGTGGCACGCCCACTAGGGTGAGCCGGCTCGTGAAAAATATCAAACATTTTTCTTCGTAGCGCCTTTGGTACAAAAGGACGAATATTGTTTGTAGATGTATCGCAATACAGTTTTCCCTGATTTTCAACTGTGATTGGTTGCAGCTTGAGCGATGTTTCGTTGTGTTCCAATAGTTGCTGAAGTTCTTTGTCTGCCTGCTGAGAATCGATGAGTTCCTTTGTCGAGAAACATGCAGGCATCGAAATTTGTTCGATTCGTGACAAGGCGTCGGCGACGTTATTTGATTTCCCTGCTATGTGCCGAATGTCCGTCGTAAATTGCGATACGTAACTGAGGTGACGGACTTGTCGAGGCGACGCTCTATCAGATTTCTGATTGAACGCGTATATGAGCGGCTTGTGATCCGTTTGAATAAAAAAGTCGGACGCCTCAAGCAGGTGTCGGAAATGACGTACACTGCTGTAAATAGCTAGCAGCTCCCGGTCGTATACGCTGTACTTTTCTTCAGCACGGGACAATTTTCGCTGATAAAACGCCAATGGTACCCATTGCTTTCCTTGCTGCTGCTGTAGAACCGCTCCCACTGCTACGTTGGATGCATCAGTCACGAGCGTTAGTGGTTGATTCGGCTCGTAGTGCGCTAGGAGTGTTTTGGCCGCTAGACTGCTCTTGCATTTAATAAATGCTTCTTCAGCCTCCGGATTCCATAGAACGGGAGTTTTGTCTCCTTTTTTTGATTCCCCGAGTAAAGCATGCAGCGGGGCTTGACAGAGAGCAGCGTTTTTAAGAAAACGTCGATAAAAGTTTATTAGTCCGAGAAATTTTCGGAGCTCTCTAATCGTCGACGGTTTTTTGTACTGATTGATTGCCTCTACCCGGGATTCTGGTACCCTTGTTCCATTCCTGTCGATGATATGACCTAGAAACTCGATCTTATTCACGCCGAATTGGCATTTGCTCACGTTGATTACCATGCCGTATTGGCTTAGACGATTTAAGACGGCTCTGAGATGATTTTCGTGCTCTGACGGTTCGCTGGATGCAATTAAAATATCATCTATGTAGCACCAACAGTAATCTAATCCTTTTAGAACTTCGTCCATGAAGCGTTGGAATGATTGGGCGGCATTCCGTAGACCGAACGTCATGGCCGTAAACTCGTAGAGTCCGAACGGAGTGGTGACCGCCGTCTTTTCAATATCCTCCTCCGCTACCGGAATGTGGTGGAAAGCCCTGACTAGATCAATTTTCGTGAACACGGTTTTTTTTGATAGATTTGATACGATATCTTCAATGTGTTTGAGTGGATATCGATCGGGGCGGGTGGCGGCGTTTAGACGACGGTAGTCCCCGCATGGGCGCCAGCCATCTTTCTTTGGCGCAAGGTGCAATGGACTAGCCCACGGGCTTGAAGAGGGCCGACATATCCCTCGCTCCAACATATAGTCAAACTCGCGTCGCGCTATTTTCAGTTTCTCTGGCGATAAACGCCGCGGCTTGTCAGCCACTGGTGGGCCATCTGTCACTATATGGTGACGCACTTTATGTTTCGGACTCGGAAAAACAAATTTTGCAGGATTCGTTAGTGTAGAATATTCTTTTAATATTTTATGGAACGAGGATAATTCGGACACAGTTGAAACGCTCTGCGTATTTGAACGATAAATCTTACCCGGCACCGTAAGCAGTGTGGTTGCGTCTATTAGTTTTCCTTTTCTCATATCCACCAGCAAGTTATGGTAGCGAAGAAAATCTGCGCCTATTATCGGGCGGGAGACATCAGCAACATAAAACTTCCATGAAATTATACGCCGAAAACCGAGATCTAATTGTTGCAGCTTAATTCCGTATGTATTTATCGGAGTACCGTTTGCTGCATATAGCTTTATCTCTGACGTTTTTTTTCTGCAGTTTTTTTGGCAAGGAATGACAGATACATCTGCCCCTGTATCCACTAAAAATGACATTTTCGTGACATTGTCACGAACAAAAAGGCGTCTAGGTGCATTGTCACTGGCTCCCGCCTGATGTGCCAGTGACTTTATGCGTTTCCCGCGTGCTGAAACGAGCATGGTGGCGTACACCGCCTGGCGGCTGCACCATACTTGTGGTGGTACCAACATATTGAAAATGGCTTGCCTGGATATATGCGTTTAGCATTTTGAGCAGGAGCTGCCGAGTGAAACGGTCTACGGCATGTAGAACATGTTGGACAAGGGGTTTGTTGCGCATTCGTTTTTGCACGCATTATTTCAGATTTTAGTCCTGCGATCTCTTGCACGAGGTCGTCATATCGCATGTCGTGTACCACGGACTCAATGTTATTCCGATATGAAACCGACGTTATCCGATCCGCGGACTCTGCTAGGTTGTCCAGGTTTGTAATGTTCGACCCGAGTATGATTTGCTGCACGTTATTCGGTAGCCGTTCGAGCCACAGTGATTTCAAAAACGACTCTGTGACGTTAGCGCCAGCCGCGCATCGCATTTGTCGTAATAATTGCGAAGGACGTTGGTCTCCTAGTTCTAGTTCACACACGAGCTTACGCGTCAATTCGTGTTGCGACAGTTCGTACGCGGACAGTAGTCGATTTTTAATTGCACTATATTTGCCATGTGCTGGAGGATTATTCAAAATGTCTGTTACCTGGTCTAATGCCGCGGCGTCCAGTTCTCCTATCACTCTGTCAAATTGCGCTGCATCCGTGTTGATATGGTACGATCGGAATTTCGCTTCAACCCTGCTGAACCAACTGCGAACTTTGGTTGGCCAAAATGGCGGTAGTGTTAGTGAAATCGCTCTGACTCCTGCCACATCCCCAGATTGCTCGGGCTCCGCTTCTTGGTTGCCATCCGTCGCGTCAACGAATTCTCCATTTTCCGTCATGTTCAGGTTTCGGGGTCACCAATGTGAGGAATTCCTCACTTAATATTTATATATAAAACAAAACAAACAGCGGTCTTGACACGTGAACTATTTTTATTATTTTTAACAAAAAAAACAAACTTGTGTCACGACCTAAAAAGTGATGACTAGATTTCATCGGTCGCACAACCTACTTTGTCGTGAACTTGAGAGTTCCCCACAAATCTTGTAGATGGAAAAGGATATGTTCACAAGGTGTTTCCAATGCATATGATGGCTTCATCTGGTGTGTGGGCTGTGATCATGACACCAATGTTTCTCACAATTGTTTTTTTTTTATTTTGCATACTACAAAATACATACTACAAAGATAAGGCTGATTTAAGGTCCGCAAGAACGTTTTTCGAAATTCAAATCAAAATTCGAAATTCAAATCTGTCACTTTAAGTGTCTTCTTCTTACTTGCAGCAAGTTGCAGCAGCGCGTTTCTGTACTTTTCCAAATGTCCCCCCACCACAAAAATAATCATGCTGTAAAATTCTGTTACTGCTGCACTTTGCTGAAAGTACGGAAACAGACCTAATATGGTATGCCATTTGCTTGGCCATCTGCCTGGCAATATTTTGACAGTTCTTGATTTCAAAATGGCGCTAAACCGTGGGAATGCTTTATTTCTTATAAGAAAATGTAGGGATTTTGAATTCAAAGGGATTTTTAGATCTCGTTGAGCAATGAAAATAGTCTACAGAATATGAAATGGTAGGAAATTGCGAAAAAATCGAATTTTGATGCGGAATAGTGAAATTATATATATTTATTTTACTAAAAAAAAGAGAAATAATTTCAATTTTGAACGATGAGTAAATATATGAGACTCCCTGATGATGATTGGCGGATTTTTCAAATGAATTTTATCGCATTCCCCTTTGTGCCCCAGCATTTCACCCGCTTATCCAAAAAGTAATTTATCCTACACGTGAAGTTTTCATAAGTAGCAGAATTTCTTCGCTCTGCACACTTCAAATAACTCCTTAAGAACATTTGACACTCAGTTACAGCGCACGTCCTTCCCGCTCAGAGGCATTTTCGAAATGAAATTGCATGCCATGAAATTGCCCACGCACAGATGGCATACCATAAATTTGACAGTCGTTACCATCGGAAATGGTAGAGAAAACTGCCAATCGAGGCCCGGTGTTACACCCATGTGACGTTCCGAGACTTTCCGACGATCAGTCGGAAAGTTCAACAGCTAATCGCTTTGCTGTTGATTTATTGCGTAGTGGACTTTCCCGATGTGTCGGAAATATTTCCGCGACTTTCCGCTCAACGATGGGAAAGTATCGGAAAGTCACAAGGCTGTGACGTAATTTCGGCACTGAGCTCAGATTGAGCTGCCGTGGTGAGTGCAAGTTTTATGAGACTTGCATTATTTGGATGAATAGGGAGCTTTTGAAGGGCCGAGAATAGTATCGTAGCTAGGTATGGCTGTGATACATATGGCAAAAATAAAATGGAGCTGCATAGATGGTCACATTGAGCTGTCTTGCTATTTAATTTTGACGGGATATGCAGCTTCAAAAGCTGCAGCTCTGATTTGAGCTACGATTGCCGCTAAACATGAATGAACTTTCCAGTCATGTGTAAGACTGACGAGAGAAATATTGTTGAAAATATTTCTGGAAATGTTTCGGAAATGTTTCTGGAAATATTTCTGGTCATGTGTGGGAGCGCCCTAACGACCATGGGTTGTAGCAAACTCTTGTGTTTAGCGAACAAAATTTCCGAAGTCCCGCCTGAATGTATCCGAGAAATTGAAGCAGTCTGCGTAAATGGCAACGTTTTTTTTCAAATACGGATTGAGCAAATCAACTGCTTCTACAATATGAACGTATAGAAAAAATTATTTGAGTGCTCAAATGGAAAAACGTATCCAGTAAGAAAATGCGTAATCTCATAAGGAAAGTGGTCGATGAGGTGTTAAATAAATAATCCGCTAAAAAGCGATCCCAAAACGTACTTCTTTCAGGATACAACTAAATCAATTGGCTGCAATAGCAACTGGGAAAGCGAAATCTAATTTTATCTGTACCAGAGGTTGGATCGATATATATATATATGAAAAGAGGCATAATTTTGTTCTATAGTTGAAAGTTGGGTAATCAAAGGCTTGTTTACAGCTTTACGAAATCATTTCTTGCACTGTGATATGATAATGATGTGCAATGGCAAGGAGGAAAACTTTAAATGGATTGCACCACAGCTTGGTATTCTGCGAACATACATGGTTCTGAAAAGAAGCAGAAGTTGGATTTAGATAAGCCGAAAAGGCCCCGATATTTTAGTAACTATTTAAAGCTTTCAGTCCAGTACGAAATGAACTGGTGCAAGGATAGCTTCAAACGTCCTTACAAATCATTTGCAGGCACGGAATATTGGAAAAAAAAGGAATATTTTACTTGTTATAGGTAACTTCCCTGCCCACCCAAAAATACAAGATTATCAATCGATTTTTTAACAGCATTCCTTACGCTTCGATATTGCGCCAAGGTGTCAGCAATTACTTTTTAAATTCTCGGTAGTTATGAAACGATTAAAATTTAACGATCGAAAGCAACTACTTCTCAAGTTCATTGATGTAGAGGAGAGTAACAAAGACCTAAAAATATCTTTTTTTTGAGGCTATTTTTTGTGGGATATAGCCTGGAGAGGAGTCTCTGCTCAAAAATATCTAACTACGTTAAACATGCTGAGTTCATGGCGGTTTCTCTAGCGATGATGATGTTACACTTGCCCAGTATACGTGGCGGCAACGTATTGCTGCTTAACCAGGACTTAAATTATAATATAATGGAAAGATTATTTGCAATAGAAGATTTGATGATAGATGTTGAAGCACCTTGCCGAAGAGAAGAAACCGCAAATTAAAGGCAACGGGGCAAAATTCACTAGGAATGATAGTGGCAAGCGTAGGAATACTGATAATGAACAAAGTGTGGCTAACAAACCTGTGTACTGTATTCAAACAGGAAATGGACAAGAATGCATGCATATGATGGAAAAACTCAAAAGCGGAGTATACCCTAATTTCAGGAAAGTTCCTTTATCAGACTTGGTCTTGAAAGAGCGAAAGGAGACTGGATATTGAGGAAGTCAATAAACTGAAGATCAAATACCCAGCGCCCAAAACGCCTTCCAAAAATACAAAAAGAAGGAAATAGTCGAGTCTGCCATAAGAAGTCAGAAAAGTAACAGAACGCCGGGCATTGACGAAATTCTGTCTGAATTATTCAAATACGATGGAAGCAACACAACGAAAACAATCAAGGTCATCTAGTATCAACAGTTGCAATTTAATCATATGCCCTATAAACAAAAAGGTAAACTACGATGCGAAAATTACAGATGCATACCGTTACTTTGCACTTCCTATAATACCGGTGAAAATATTAGAAACCAAAATTGAGTTTATGCTGAGATTGAGTTTATGCTGTCACTAGGGAAAGCCAAGGAAGTTTAAACACTGGCCCATCGACGACTGATCAACTTTGACAGTCAAACAAGCGCTAGATATGCTGGGAATTTAACCTCGACTTGTTCCATAAGCAAGCATAAGACAGTATTGACCAAAACGTGCTGCAAAATTCGCCATCCCAGCAAAACTAGTTCAACAGACCATAATGACAGTGACAAGAACTATCTGACTGACGCCTTTGAAACAAATTTCGGACTAAAGCAAGGCGATGGGCTAGACCCTCTGCTATTCAATTTAGGTTTTGAGTATGTGATAAGGAACTTGCCTATCGACACAACAGGTGCGGCTTTATATAATTCCAGCCAAGTAGTAGCCTACGAGGATAACATCAACACCTTGTCACGTTCCATTACATCCGCCAAGGATACCCTGCTGAAAATTTATCAGATAGCAAAAGAAGTAGACCTGAGAAGTAGACCTGACAATCAGTCTGACGAAAAACAAAAACCATGACACAAACAAGAAAAAGGACCCCAATAGGTAAAATATAGCTCTTGCTGAATATCATTTAGAAAAGTTTGACGATTTTCTGTACTTAGCTGCGACAGCAAATTGTAATGGAATCGCCAAAATAAAACGAAAAATACAGCTCGCTAAGAAAATTTTGCACTTCGTTTTGGTTATACTGAAGACCTGCTGCATGACAAGTTGCAAGGCTATAAATCAAGAACAGGATCTGCGTTGCATACGCAAACATTTTGATAGCCTTCGAAAGTTGGGTCTTTAGGCGAACTGGAGCAAAACGGGAGTGCGGCCAATGGCAAATAAGATACAACCACAAGCTGTACGAAATATTTTACGAGCCAGAGGTCGCCACAATCATCAGACTGTGGAAGCTGCAATGGACTTATCACGAGCATCAAGTACCTAAAATGTATTCGAAGGAAAAGCCGAGACTGCAAAGCCTGGGAATACCTAGAAAACGCTCGTGCGACTCTTTCAACGACGAATGTGCATCGCTGCTCAGAGGACGTCGTTGTTGGACCCAGACAATTGAAGGTGTCGTCTACAAGAAACCGAGGGCCGGAAGGTGCTGTATTACTACGCCGATGAAATAAAAACTTTTAAAAAAATAGCGTGGTACATTAAGTCAGAGGTTTGGATTACATCAGCATTAGACTGACAGATACTAAAGAAGAAGGCAAATTACCCTCAAAAATCAATATCTGCCAAGAAATTGAACTGGATCCAGCTATTAAAAGCAACTATATAAATAATGAATCTACATACCTTTATTAAGTAGCTTGGCTTCTTTCCGTTTTCGCCTCCACTCTGACGTATTAAACTCGTTCTTTGTCTCATTATTAAGGAATTCTTGGAATCTTCTAAGCTCTGTATCGCGTTTTCGTATAGCGCTGACTCCTTTCAAACGTACACCGTAAACACTTGACTTGGTCGCTTGCAATTTACTATTTAATTTCGATTTTTCTACAGGAAAACTGATTACGGAATCATCCTCACTATCATCGGTAGAAGTTCTGTTGCTAATCATTGTCGATGGCCGCGAGTATACACTGAATCCAGACGAACGCGAGGATACCGATATTACATCGTCATCCTGTTCGGTCGGATCACAATTCGGGTTTACATTTTTCATCCATTTTTTAACATTTCGCATTCGTTCCGTGTACAATGATTCGAGATCCACACCGTCAGAATATTCTTGATCCGATACAGGCGTCTCTAGTCGAGGTCTTTTTCGAGACCGAGTATAATATGTTGAAACACTATTTACCTCGTCTCTGGCGCAAACTTCTCCATAGCACTTTGCTTCATGTAACTCTAGATCATAGGGTAAAATGAATTCAGTCGGGCAATATGTGCATTTCAGTCGATTCCGATGCGATTTTTCGTGGTTCCTCAAGAGTGCTTTCGTGTCGAAAGAACTATCGCAACGCTCGCATGCATAAGCTGGTGCACTCGATACTGATGAACGAATCGAGTCTCTGCGCAGCGACACTGCCCGATGTTTCCGTTCATGTTTCTTTAAGTAATGTAACCTCTTATAAGTCTTTGAACAGAATTTGCACTTAAAATTGTATTTATTTGCGTTCAAATTGTTATAATTCTTGTACTTGTTTTCTCGTCTAGTTGCACCGATTTCAGCGAATTCAGTTTCAAACATAGGTTCCAGCAGGCGTGCTTGATTTTCATCACGTTCTTGCGTGTAGTGGCTAGAATACATGTCTGGATCGTTGAAGCAGTCAAAAAGAAAGTCGGCAGTGCGTTCTGGTTCACGCTCAGACCGCACATCAGTTATGAGCAGATTCAAACATTCGCTCGTAATACTGTTTGCTGAATTCGTAATATTCTTGTCGTTGGCGACAAGATACTTGCGACACATATCCTTATTGCCTTGCGCGTAATAGTAATTAGCACGGGTCTTATTAATATTCCGTTGCAGTAGACGACGAAAGTCAATTATGACATTAATTCTGTACACACATTTGTAGCAAGCGTAGTCCGTAACCCCAGGAATGGGTTCATACTAAAACAAAAAAAAATAAATTGAAATACCATTAAATTATTACTGACAAAATATTGGCCATAAAAATGGATAGCTTATTCCCTAACACGTTCACATTCATAAACAGTCTTTATTATATTGCGTTTGACTTCACTGCATCAATTTTGTTTTTTCCCCATCAATTTCCATCTGTGCAAGCCAAGGGACTTTGCACTTACTTTATGGCAATAAAATCCAAACAATTTGCATTTTGGTTTTTCAAGCCGCTACAGCTAGAGTATCATAAAAGGATGTGTGCAGCCGTAATTCTCCTGTTTGAGTGGAATGGGGCTTATTCTGAAGAACTATTTTTTGAGGTTAGCTTTTTAGTGCTAGCTGAAGGTACTGAAATATATTGAAGAAAATATTAAAAGAGATGCTAAAATGGCAAAACCAAATTAGCCGATGTAACGTGGGTTTCAACGAATTCATAGGACGTTTCAGAAGACAGCAAATCGGAATCGATATCAGATTTCCTGAATCAAATGATACAAATTTTTCAGTGCATTTTATGACTAAATGACGCCGCAAATAAACTAAAGAGCGAGTGGCAATACTGAGTGCAGTAAAAATGTGATCACGGACACAGTTTGTTTTGGAATTTAAAAAATACCCGACATAAATACTTGGAGGGGAAGCATCATTTCCTAAATATGGTAAAATTCTGAGAGTTATGTTAAAATTATCGTGAAATCTACTTTCGATAAGAGTTCTGCGACATACGTGTTCTTCACCTGCTAGGCAGTTCCACTCTTCGATTATTTTTCCAATTTGGGCTTCGAATACATATCACGCCCATTATTTCGAAGTCTACTCTCAAGCAGTTTTCCTTCAACATTTTACATACACGAAGTGATAGTAATTCAACCATTGTTGAATGTTTTCGAAAAAGGTTCTGTCTGCCATCAGATAAACAAATTTCTCAAATTACATTCCATCGCGGAATTCTGAAATTGTTCATGTCAATAAACCGATAAGAACCCGAGAACAAAAAACAATCGGCATAGAAATTTGAGAGTTTAGTAGAAACAAATTACGATCGGGAATCTTTTGTAAACCGACCCCTCAACATATAATCAGTATTTCCCGTTGAGAAGCCCACAACGAATACCATTTGCTTCGTATTCAAACTCGAAATTCTAGGAATCATTTGGAAATCTCCTAACTCTTACGCCAACTAGACAATTGCAGATTGCATGCACTGCGACCAATGCTCTCTTCCACTACGCAACAAGCACATTCGCACATTGCACACATAAAATAATTGCACTGCACTCCGTAATCCGATCGAAAATTCCACACCAATCAATTCGCAATCCTTACCGGTACGTTTAGCGCATCTAGCGCTCCCAAAATATCTTTTTTATCGTTGATAATCGTCAGTCGACTCTCCCATGGTTTCTTACAGAAAATGCAAGGAATTTCCTTGGCTGATAATCTCGATGCCATCTCAGCCAGACGAGGCTTAACATCATTTCCACTTTCCATTTTCGTTGCATTAGAAATTACTTGGCATTTAAAACGATTTAGCCAAACACAGTACACAAAATCACGAAACACCGCCAAGAGTATATTCCGAACATACAGCCCGCGGGAAAATACAAATATGGCTACTTGACAACTTAACTTACCTAGATTGTCAGCTGTTGTGGGGATATTTTACAGTGAGGATATTTTAAATGCGGTCCTGTAGCCGCTGTAAGAAAATTGTTCTTGCAACTATTTTTGAGCAAATTCGTTTGATTTGAAATATATTAGATGAACATTTAGTTTATGATTTAGCTAACTTTCAAGAATGTGAATAAATATTATCAAGAACGTGTTCACCCTTATCCAACTGAACAAATACTCACAAGTCACTAAAGTGCACTGAAACATATCTCGCTTGTCTTTTGTTATTTATACTATAGATACTATTAAGTTTCTTTCTTTTTTGTCGCTAAAAGTCATGGCCAACCTCAACACTCTTCAAAAAATTTTTCAAATTTTGTGTTCGCCTACTTATGTTATATTTATTCAACTGAGTGTTAATTTTATTCCTGAATTCATTTGTTAATTTCAAATCCAATTCTATAGTTAATTTAACAAAAATTTTATTTAAGAATCGAATATAAGCACCAGAAAAAAAATTTTGCTTCCAAATACTCTCATTACATAAGTACTAAAAACCATATAAATAGGTAATTTCTAGTCTGGGTAATAATTTTAATACGAGCAGTTGACATGGTAACATGAAAATAAAACAAACGAATTGAGAAAGTTATCAAGCAATATCGCTTGAAAAAAAATTTCTACTGAAGACATACACGCTTAACTGGAAACACTAGGCTTCACTCTCCTATATCTTAACGTGCGTTTACGTTGCGGGAAACTGCTGCCAAAGAATGTTTCACGAAACGGTTGACTCGCCCTTGATGTTTACATTGTGCGCAACGCAGACGCGCAACAGACAAGCCGTTAATTTGGGTGAGACAAATACGCCATCAAGTTCGTTAGTAGTACCTCCGATTATTGCTCCCACATTTGCCGTAATTGCATTTACATATTTAAGCTAAAAAAGAAAGAGAATAGAAGTTCAAAGACAAATACATATCTTTTGTACATATCGATCATTCAGATGCAATTTTAATAATTTGCAACAATTGCAGCGAGTCCCTTTGATGCGGGCACAGAAACCGGCAACGACGTGGTTCGCTGCGAACCAGTTTCGAGCCACAAGTTTGTTTGACGTTTCGGACCACGTTCACACTACGTGAAATGGCTTCGCGAAACAGTTTCGGGAAGCAGTTTCGCGCAATGTATACGCACGCCTACAATTGTACGCTTGTGCACGGAGTTTGAACTGGGCAAAACATTCAAGGAAGACAACCACCTAGAAGGACGCTCATCCATGTGCCTCACCGATGATAACGTTACAAAAGTATAAGATGTTGTTCTGGAAGAACGAAGAGTGATCATCAGACATTTAGCTGATGTCACAGGCATCTCATGTGGTAGCGGCATTTAAAAAAGGTGTGCACTCGTTGGGTGTCGTGAATGTTAGCCGAGAAGTGCAAGAACCATTTGTAAAGCAGGTTTTGAATTGATCTAGCCCCCAGTGTCTTTTATCTCTGTCCTCGCCCTCAGAAACAGCTCATGGCATGAAATTTTACTTTTTTTTCTAAAGGTATTCAGGGTTTAGAAAGGCTCAAAAGATGCTAACAGCAGATCGCTTTTAGGAGTACCGAATTGGAGGACGCGGTCATCGAGCAGAGACGACTGGAGGCGTTATATTAAGGAGGCCAATGCTCGATACGAGCTGCAGTGTCACGATTCGTAATCCCAGGAACATTAACTGACAGAACTTCTAACGAGAAGCTGTTAATGATTTTGGTGCTCCCCCAGAATTGACTGTTGCTAGCCATGAAAGCTTTTGGACGTTCCTGCTGCAGAGACTGCCCAAGCCAACCTTGCGGAACAGAGATCTGGAGCGCCGCAGAAGTACTCGAACTGTTCAAATTAGTCAAAATAGCCGATTGTACAGAATGCTGGGGCGCATACAAAGACGCTCTAAGACTATAAATTAAATATATGGAAAACCAGGTGGAACTCCTAGAAGAAGCTATGTGGCAGATTTAAAGCTACTTCGGAAGCTGCGAGACTTAAGAAACTGCTTGCTGAACATCCTGTCACGCTAAGCTTAGATGGTGAATGTACAAGCCAGAGCTCGGAACCATTGAAGATCTCCAATATACTTTCCGGACTGTTTGAATGGATCTGCCCCACTCCCATTGGCAGGCTTTTATCTTACAGAAAGAATAGGCGAAGCTGTGGCCAAACAGAAACTTTTCTGGAGCATTGACATCTTCAAACCCTTTCAGTCCCCAGGCCCGAGTGGAATTCTGCCGACTGCAGAAGACTGAAATGCTCATTATATTCTGGCCTATGCCAATTTATAAAGTAAGGGCAGAGTCATGTACCGACCTCTTTGGTTAAAGCGCTACCGCAAAGGCTGCTGTACGGAACTCTACGATTGAAGATCCTTTGGCCACAGCGGTATTGGGCAGGGGCATGCAAGATGCGCTGACTACTTGGTCACCACTGGGCGCCTATTATGAATGAAATTCCGGTTATTGTATTTTCTTTCGTGTTATGATTTGCTCTTTGCACGAGAATCTGCCAACTTCGGAATGTGAACTTCGAAGGCGAGTCATCTAATCCGACAACTCATTTATGGCCGAGTTTCTCTGCGAGCTGTTAGCGGATTTTTTTTGTTTTACTTTTTATGATTTTCTATGAATTTTTTCCCCTAGTGTAGCAAGGTAGCTTACCAGATTCCCGGGTGGTTTATCAGAACGCGGCGTAAGTGAGGTTTGACTCACAAAAAAAGGCCATCTACAAGCCCATGAAGTTCTGAGTCGGAAGTCGCCTAAGCATCGCTTCAACCCGGTCGTGCTGACTTACCTATTGATAACCATCGACTTCCAAAAACTACCACAGCTCATGGGTCGGTCAGGAAACCGTTCTCCCGCTTTATGCGCAGTACTTTTCGCCTGGATAACGATGATGGGATCATCAGTCCTCAGCGGACTAATATTGTTAATAATTCTAACAATAATAATAAAAGAAGACACAAATAATGAAATAAAATGTTCAAATTTTTCAATAACACATTTTTAAGCAAATATTTGTAATTTAAAATTTAATTAAGAGCAATTTAATTTTTAAATAGCTTATTTTGTTTTGTGGGATATTGTTATAGTACTGATTATTAGGGCGTTTGGAGTTTGGTACTGATTATTAGGGCATATCTTGAAGTAAGTGACCTGATTGATGTTGAGATAGCAATGGGATGTGTAAACTATCTTTTAGTATTATAGCGAATTTATTCCACTTGAAAACGTTCAATATGCTTGAACCTGAACCTCAAAGTATTGATAACAAACTTTTGTAGTACATTCATAATACCGAAGCCCAGAAAAGCTTGAAAAGTTGGTTCATATTTAGGCCTCAACAACCATATCTTTATCAATCGGACTACTAAATTAATTAGAGGACTTTTTTGTTGAAGTAAAAGCAAATCACAAAACCAAGATTTCATATTGCATGATCGAAATAGACCATTTTCATCGGAGATAAGATATGAATCCTACTTAGGTAGTGAAGCTTAAAGAGTGACTTACGCAGCCTTGATTTAATGATTTAATATGGCTGTGCCTTTTAAAGTCAAAATCTATAGTAATACCTAAGGACCTAACGCTATCCTCTACTGATAAGGTTACATCATTTAATATTAAGTTAAACTGCGACCTGACATAATTTGTCCTGTTGCCAAAATACAAACATTTCGTTTAATTAGCATTAACAACGAATTAGTGCCAACAAAGCCAATCCTAAACTATTTGTAGATCCCTCTGTGTCGTAAAAAAAATTGATCTCTGATCATCTCCGGTCCAAAGTATAGTTGTATCACCTGCAAAAGAGATTATGTGGCCCTCAATGATCCGAGATTCCGCGATCTAATTTAAATCGTTAACATAAATTAAAAAAATTAAAAACTCCAAACTTGAAACCTACACTTTGATAAATGTTCATAAAATATTGAATTCACAAGAAAAGACATGACGTAAGTGCTTTACTGTTTTACTGATTTAGCTACATTTGCACCTATATTGGTAAAATGTTGGTTGAAAATCATCCTAACTTTTCCGGCATTTGTTGTTTCATTGGAATCCTTAATTTGATCTACATCATGTATATTGTATATTAGTTCATATATTTTGTTCAACAATTTTTTTTCGGTCATTTTTCACTGCCTCTTTTTCGTTTCTCTAATGTGTTAGTTTAGCCCTTTCGATTTATGCTGTTTAATTTACTTCTATAGAGCTTAATAAATGAAAATCATTAAAAGGCTAATATATTTGTTAGTTTATTCCTATGTCTAAAGTAACTATGCCTTTAGTTTCCCAAGCTTTTAAAATAATTATGCTAGGTTTTTAATAATGATATTATACGCTGTAGAATCTTTAATAGATTTATTTAAGATTTCATAAAAAGCGTTCAAGGCAGGATCTATGTCAGAATTTTGATAAACTTTCTTCCAACATTTCAGAGACAACATTCTATTTAATGTTGCATAATTTATTTTAGTACATGATACTTTCTTTTACGGTCGGTTGTTTATATTCATGTTAGTTGATTTGAAACCCTCAACAATATTTGAGAATGATATTTGCCTTCATCAGTTGTCCTTAACTTTAAAAAAATATATGGTCTATACATGAAGAGCAATTTTTATCTACTTTGATAGGTCCAGTTAAGTACTCATTAAAACCGAAAATTATCATTGTATTCAAGTGTTCTACAACTTTTGGAGTTTGTTTTTGTTTTAAAATGCTTACATCTATGTTCCCTACGATGAGGTGTTCGAATTGCCGTCTGTTAGTCAATTTTACTTTAGTAATTGAAATTATAAAAAATTATAAATATTAAAATTATAAATATAATTTTTAACTCAACTGTGAGAGGACTTCACTTCTGTAAATCGAGTTGGCATTTCAAGTGTATATCATAATAAGCAACTCTGAATAACTTGTACTTCCTGGTTGAATTGAGAGTTACAATATCTAGAGCACTACCAAATTAAAAATACATAAATATATTTCAAGTAAGATTTACTTACGTTTTTTATTATCTATTTTTTAAACTTTGTCAAAATCGACACTTTCTTTCATTTCCGTTCGTATGCACCTGGTTTGATCAAGTAATCGAAAATGTCACGTGATTCTCGTTATTTGAGGTGACTCTCGTCATTTGAGGAACTCTCGGGATAGAGCCCACTGTGATAAATGAAATCTGCTGGTACAGAAATCTCTTTTCATTACTGAGTAAAAAGAAGTTTTGATAGTATTCGAAAAAAGTAGACAAATCGAGAAGTTTTTAGGCTTTAATCTTGGTACTTGCACTCGCAAAACTTCAAGTGACCTCACTGAGTTAATTTAGCTTTAAATAAAACCAAGCGGTTAATGTTTTTGGAATAATCGTTTTCCTCTTCACTTCGAGCTTCCAATAAATTTTCTTTTGCATTAAAGCACCTGAAAATAACTTACCTTTGAGTCACATTAAAAACAATCAAAATTATACTTTTATGAGCTCAATGAAAACATAAACAGGTTATTTTTTAGTAAAACTATACTTTTTACAGTTTATTTTTCAGTCAATAAGGCATATTCGTTCATCCATTAATCCAATAAAGCATTACAATAGAATATTATTTGATGTGATTCTCTACCAATTTCTTTTCACTATACACTGAATTTCAAAAGGTAAAACATTGATATCTTCTCATCTTTTATAAACATTTTACAACGCTGCCGTTACTTATGGTTAAATGTTGTTTTGCTTCTTTTTGGTCAAAAATCAAACATTTGATTTAGTTTTATTTTAGTTTCAAGTTGATTTTAAAATACTTTTAGCTTGACAGATCGCATTTACCTTTCAACGTTAAATATTGATGATTTCTGAAGTGACAACTTACATTTTGTGTATATAACTGATCATCACTAATATCTATAAAGGATACGCAAACAATTTCTAGTACACAAATCGACATGACTAAATATCTAGTGCATGCATTAACGATACATTATACTTCTTTCTTTCCCTAAAATGTTCATGGATTTTTTCTTTCAATGTAACAAAAAAGTTATAGGCCCGGCAGGCAGATTTATTGCATTGCCCCAGCTCTTCTTTCATATTTTCTATCATATTTAAGAATTTTTTATGATTTCTTATTAATTGAATTTGATTTTTTTTACATCTTACTTAAGTTCGTTTTGTTTCGTTAAGATATGTTTCTTTTAGATTAAATAAAAAACTAAAGAAAAGTCAGATTTTTCAATTTACACAGAATTTTCAAACATGACGTGTTTTTATTGTGGTTTAAAAGTGCCAGAAAAGTGCTGTGATTAGTGTTAAAGAAACAATAGTCATGTTGTGCAGCATTTTCTTTCATGCATTTGTTGTGAAAACGAACCTTGTAAGCCCGGTAACAGAATAATATAGACTTGAGCTTTTGAATTAACTGTAATGCAGTATTAAAGGTAATCAGACAAATAATTTAAAGTACAATAATAGTTGTTTATGTCTATGAATCAGTCTTATTGGTGAACACAAAGAAAACAAAAACCATATTGATATGGATAGGTTTGTGGTTTTTACAGCAAACTTGTGCTTGAAAATGTAACAAGATGTAACAATAAATAAAACGCAAGCTAGTTAAAATGAGATTATGGTACAAAAGAGTGGATAGCAATATATATTAATTATAAAATTACATGTAAATGTTTGCTTTGATGAACAACCTGTACGATCTGGTATGTTTTTTTTTTAAAATTCCAATGTCACATTTTTGCACAAGTCTACTCTGCAAAAGGAACATGCTGTGTTATATTATTCGATATGAATATTTAAATACCGTAGTTACTAACATCCTGAGCAATATCGAATTATCAACTTTACGTATATATGATGTATAAAAAATATTCTTAAATCCAGGCCACTTTACTTACAAACGAAACAATCTTAATTCTTAATCTAGGCAAAATAAAACATTTTTTCTCGATATTTTGATTAAATAAAATACATTTTAAAAAATATGCTTCATAAAAAAATTATAAGAGTAACATCAGTCTTATCTGTTATTTGTGTTGTTTATTATTTGCTTTTACGAAATTAAATGGTAACTAGTCAATAACTAAAACTATGCATACATTTAAATTAAAATTCCCACCTTATATTGTTGTTTCGCATTAAAAATGCTAAAACAATTCTATATTATACCCGCATTTCAGTTATATCTTGAAATAATCAAACTCTATTTGATGGTTTCGCGTGCTTTTGACTATACTAGGAAACTTATCGAAATAATTACAATTAAAAAAATTTGCTTATGTATGGCATTTTAACAATCAAACGATGCTTGAATAAAATATGTTTCATATTTCTCCATTTGCTTTTCAATCGAAACAATTTCAGTTGTTAATCAAATATGGCATATATATCATATAAAATTGACCAAAATTTTCTCGAGTTTTTATCTACAAGATTTTCTTCTAATTCGCTGGTATCAAGTGTGTTTTGTTATATTACGTCTTGTAGTTTTGTCCGAATTTAAATAAAAATTTCTGTGAACTTTTAGGCACACTGTGATTTCAATCTTATGTATAATTTTTCTTAGTTTTTTTTTTCTTCCGCCCTTCGAACCATACATATAACGTTCGATAGAATCAACTTTTTTTTTAAATTTTTCTTTAAGTTTTTACTATTTTGTTTAGATGTTTATCGAGAATTTTATACATTTGTTGTATTTTATTCGAAACATGTATAGTTTGCGAACCAATAACAAAGCCTCGAAAAAGGCACTTTTGATTGTACTTGTATTGGTTTTAATTCATTTTGAGTGCATTTGACTTATTTGTTGAAAAATTGCTTTATGGAATAGAAAATGTGTTTTGAGCAAAACTTGTGGCTTACCATATTGAAGTTAAGAATATAATTAGACATTGATGAGATCCAAAATACGTGTCTAGCGCTGTTTTAACTTTAAAATCACTCTATAAATAATGTGTGAGTAGGCATGCATAAAATTTAAAAAACAATTGATTGAAATATATTTCAAGCTTGTAGATATGCATTTGGATAGTGTTATTTACAGTGTTTTGATTTTAAATATATGAGGTTTTCCCTGAGATTGTTTATACTAACTATGTATTATTAATTGATATAGTTTGTCGAAGTGAGGGTAAACTGATTCAATATTGGCAACTCCTTATGACATGATAAAAGACTTTTAAAAAGCGTTTATAACAACCGAAAAACTAGAGAATATAAGCTATTTTTCTTGCTTTCGCCTCTTTTTGAATTTCTTGAAACTTGAAGTACGAGGGTGTGTCAAAAAGTAGTCCCTTTATCGCTCTAAATTTAGTTTCTTTCACTGCTTCTGAACTATTTATGCGTGATGACTCAACTCATGTATTCTTTTCCTATTCAGATTTATTCATGCCCTGCCCTGACTGATTCGCATAAACGTTCTATCTAGATTTTAATACTTTCGAGATATTCGATGATTTGTGTTTTAATTTGTACTAGAGATATATGGAGAGTGCATTTCTCAATATTGATTTTAACATACTTTCACAAAAGATAGGTTTTTCAAATTTTGTAGAATGATTTAATAGAGTATGCAGTTTTTGAATTCGTTGTTAACTCATGACAAAAATGTAGATAGAACGTTTATGCTAAGCAGGGTAGGATGTACATGAAACTAAAAGAATGAGTCGTTATTGAATTTCTGGCAAAAGAAAGCTGTGCACCTAAAGAAATCTATAATTGCTTGAAGAATTTTTATGGGGACGTTGCTATGAATGTCAGCAAAGTCCGGCGTTGAGTAAAGAAGTTTGAAAACGGAAATAGCAGATAAGCCAAGAAGCGGCCGGCCGACAACATCAGCTCCACAGATGTGAATCGAGAACGTGCTGACGAATTGGTCCCAGGAAACAGACGCGTTGCAGTTCAGAGTGTTGATCTACCCAAGGAAAAATTGCTGACTTGGGATATCACCAAGTTTGTGCTAAATGGGTTGCCGAGCTATATAATCGCAGGAAGCGAATGAAAGTTTGCCAAGAGTTCCTGAATGTATCTGGAGCGCGGCAAGAGGACTTTTTCACTGGATATGAAACCTAGGCATACCTGTATCACCCAGGGAGTAAAGTGTAATCTAAGGAATGGCACCACAGTAGTTCTCCACATCTCAACAAATTCAAGTCCACCAGATCAGCAAAGAAGGATCAGATAGGGCGCTTGAAAGACTTATATCAAACATCCACGGTCCTAGTGCGAGTGAACGCAAACTTTTTATGACGGTGAGTCACTCAATGCTGCTGTTAGCGCAGAGATATGCGCTAAGGTTTGAAAGGTATCGAACTACTATTGAACAGGACAGTTTAAGGAAACATCTTGTTAGTCATAGCGGCAGTAATACCAATTGACCTATTGGCGAACGAATGTAGGAAGGTGTTTTTGAACAGAGCAGAAGCGGGAAGAGAAGTAGTAGCTGGTCAAGCACGAGCGCAAACCCTTGAACCTTGGGTGAATTCCTCGGCTACGAGCTCGAAGGGACATGGATAATCGCGACCATGGTGAAATAAAATTCTACCTGAGCCAGTTCCTATCGGACTACAACTACTTTAGGAAATACCTTCAGAGAATGGGGAAAGTCACACAATACAGAACTCCGTCCTGTAAGTATTGTTCTAAGGAAAGTGACGCCGGAATAATGCGGAAGTGATTTCCGCTCGGATTTCCGTGGTTGGCAGTTTGTTAGTGAGTAACAAACTCACATAATCCTGTATCGTTCGAAGGAAAGCCTTTGGAGAATTTTTAACACCGTGCCATAAAAAGATCTGTATAAGGCCATGCGTGAATTCGGTATCCGAAATAAACTGTCACGATTGTGCTGGTTGCTCATGAGAAACTTAATACGTGAAGTAAAAATAGCCTGTTTGCTATCCAGACCGTTCAACATAGGCTCCGACAAGGGGATGATCTGGCCTACTTGCTTTTTAACCTCGCGTTGGAGAAAGCAATCCGAGACTCTGGAATGTTAACAAGAGGGACTATCGTCATCAAGTTACGCCAGATACTAACTTATGCAGATAATATTGAATAATTGGGAGATCCGAATTAGCTGTACAATCTGTCCATCCACATCGAGCAGGCTGCACATAAATGAAGGAAAAACGATGTACATGGTGATATCGTCTGCGAAAAGAATACATATGATTGGTAAAAGCAAAAGGGTAATGAAACATAATTTTCAAGTAGTGCGATCCTTCAACTACCTTGAGTCAATAGTAGCAGCCGATAATAATATGGAAGAAGAAATACGCGGCCAGCTGTTCAAATCTAACAAAGCTTACTACAATCTGTCAAAGCTATTCAAATCCCGAACATCCAAGCTAGTGTTATACAAGACTATGGTCTTGCTAGTACACACGTACAGATCTGACTCTTGTGTGTTCAGCAAAAAGAACTCTGATCTCTTAGTCGCGTTCGAGATTAAAGTATTGCGGAGAGCCTGTGGCTAAAGAAGACGAAGAAGAGCGATTCCGGAGACGCTACAACCATGTGCTGTACGCTATCGGCTTGGACACAGATTTAATCGATAAAAGAAAGTAAAGCGCAGTAGGACTGGTAACTCAACTCCTATGACTCGAAAAACCTTTTAATACAGAATTTATATACCTTGTTCGCGGGAGTGATGGCGTTGAATGGGACGCTCGAAGCTTAGGGATGTTTAATTAGATGACATTGGCTCGCGATCGGGGCTGGTGGAAAAACTTGCTGAAGGAAGCCAGTACAGGGGTTCCGATTATAGTGCCGATGATGATAACGATTTTGTAATGAACTTTTCACATAGTGTTTCTGATACCACAATACCGATAAAACACTTTCATTTAGATTTTCTAGCATATTGGTATTTTTTCCTCTTAAATGACTTGGCTATTGGTCTAGGGAGCGATGGTTGGGAAACATATTTTAAGAGCCTCACAAACGACACTCTAAAAATACCCAAATTTTAAGTAATTTCATAAATGTACTGAACAAACGGAACGCAGCCATATGAAATGCTTCGAGTGATCAAATAAGCTCAGATTCTACATCTTGATTTCCAGTCATCAATACAAATGCAAACGAAATTCAATTTCGAACAAAGAAAAGTACAGTAAAGATAGATCGTCGGAAAGTGAACAATTATTATCTTACTTTGATGATATATTAAACAAAAAAAAAACCTGCCCTTTTTGTTTAATTAATTGTAAATTTTAGCTTAAAGGGGTTTGTATTGCAGACCACGTGCGAACAGGGATTTTTCCGAGGATTTTAAAGGCAGTTTCTAATAGTATATTAACGTCGGACTACTTTATACCAATTTCAATGAAAAGTTGCCAGTTTCGAATCGCATTCCTAACTTCTAACAATCGTTGTTAGAATCAACAATGTTACATTTAGATAATTGTAAATAGGAAATATATTTCTATCTTTTTGAGCAACTTGATATTATTGCTTAGCTGTATTTTAAGAGATATTGCAAGCATTACCAGAGATGAAATTTTAACTGCTATAAACAAGTTTTTCTACTAAATTGCACAATTCAACTATCACTGAAAACTTACGTTACACAACAATTTTACCACAAACGTATCTCACTCAAATTTGATTTCATTGTCTGTCCAAGTACAAATTTTTCACTCAAAATAAAATTGAATTTTTCTTTTTTTTTCCTACATATTTATGTCATATTTACTTTTCTAAATTTACCTAAATGTATAGTGATTTTCTTCGCTGAATTCGATAAGATTTTGCTTAAATCCTAAAAGAAAATTAACTCTAAAATATGATTTTGCATCGAAGGCAATTCAACTTGGATTTCCCTCTCCAATTCTACTCCCCTTAATCAGCTACGATTTTTTTTCGCTAAAATTATCATTATACTGTACATATATCACTTTCTGATTTACATAAAATACCCAATATATTATTAGAATTAATGCAGTAGCGCGATAAAATAAACTAAAGATTAAAAAATAACATTTAACAACTTTTCAAGTGATTTTTTTCTAGTATCAGATAATCGGTGGTTTAATGCAAAAACATTAATCGAATTTTTCAGTAATTTTTGTTTTTAGAAATGGTTGAAACCTGTTCGCGATCTACGCGCCATAGCATGCAACGAGATATAGTTATTACTTGAATATTTTCTAGTCGATAGATATTAGAGGTCTGTTCCCTAACTCGATTTTGGATTTCGCACGAAATGCATTACCTAAATTTTCCGTATTGGAAAAGTGGCGTGCTTTTTGCTGACGTCGTAGATTCTCCTGTTTGCAAGAATTTATCAGACGATTTTTTGCTGACGATTTCTGACAAAGTGGTTTCAACTATCAAGTGGTGCCACAGCTGATTAATTTGCGAAAATTAGTGAAACGGAGACGTCACTTTTAGCCTTCCTCTTGTGTTTGATTTTTTTTAATCCAAAATCTGCTCCTTATTTTTCAGATTTTCGGCAAAATTTTCCCACCACTGCAGAAAGTTTTTACCCGAGAATTTAGGGAACACATCTATTTTTCCCCCCTTGCTGACCAAAGGATTGATCGAATTTTTAGGCATTCAATTTCATAGCACATCTTTGAGATTTCTCATAAAATTGACTGTGATCTTAGGAGGAGTTGGAAACACATCCTTTGTAGTTCGGTAGGTTTCAAAAGGTTTTCCAAAAACAATCGGAAAGAATCAATAACATGTGATCCGTCTTTCCGAAAAATGTCGAGCTCTTGCGAGATTATATTGCACTAAAGAATTAAACTTAAACATGAAAACTAAGAAATAATTAGAAAAAACTTACGTCTTGTTTTCTCAGGAACGAAACAGATCTACAATCTGATATTCTTAAAATTAAACTGACGAGTCTTTAGTCCATTGGTGCATCTTCAGTCGATGTATCACCCCGTTTCGTCGTTTCGGCCGAGTAATCGTCACCGCCATTCGATGACAGTTTTGTCATTGGAGGAACTATCACCCCCGTTTGCTGTTGATAGTGCTGCAGGATCTGCTGATGCCGTTGTTCTTGCTGGTGCGTATATGGATGTGAAATGGGAGTGTGCGGAGGTGGGGATTGAGGCTCCTTCCTCGATCCAACAGATAAGTCCTCGACCTGGTCTTCGCTCTCTTCTTCGAGGTGCTCCCGTTTATGGACAAATTCTCGTGCAAGCTGCTCCATATGCTCATGGTGCTCGCGGTTGCTTTCGCGAACAGTAAGCGGACTGTACGAACGAGCAGAATATTTCACTGGACTAGGAGATCGAGCGGTTCCATTCGCTCCAGGACTAGTTGAAATGCCATTTGCTGCAGCATGAGCCGCTGCTGCCAATGCCATCGCATGTAAAGCCTCACGACCCGCAATCTCACCACCTCTAGCTTCGAATGCCTGTTGCAGGAACGCTGGATCAAGGAGCGCAGCAGCCGGATGAGGAATGCTTGGTGGTATAGGATGCTCACGATCCTGTTCACGTTCGCTGGCATCATGGATTTGTTGGAGAATTTGTTCATTCCGCCCGTAACGATTTCCAGGACCACTGAGAACAAAATGAAAACCACTTTGACCACCACTACTGCTGGGACTACGTTTAATCGTGCGACTTGTAGGTGGACGTGCGGTAGTTATCCCAAGTTTCTTGACTTTATCGTAGAGTGTTCGAGACGGTACGCCGTATTTTCGCGATGCTTGCAAGGCACTCATACCATTTCGTACACATTCAATTGCCGACAATATGTCACTTCTGGTGTATTGTTTGTAGCGTTTCCATTCAGGTTTCTGTTGCTGTTGTGGGACGTACGATGCTAGGCGGGAATCGTTTCCATAGTTTGGCGGTGTATCCATGCAATCGTCTTCGAATGATTTATCGGTGTACGGTGAATGTGGTTCGTATTTGTTATATTTCTGAAAAAATATATTTAAACAAATTAGGGTTCGGTTCACAATTTTTTTAAAAAAAATTAATAATAAAACAATTATTTATTCACTTTATATATTTGAAAAAATGAAAGCATTGGGCTCAAGCAAGGTATAAAGGAAGTACATGTATATAAATACCAAACAAACTAAAATAAGGAATAAACTGCAAATCAATACAATACCGATAAATAAGTCAGCTGCAAATAAATAACACATGGATAAATAAATTACAAATAGATAACAAATAAATTATTAACAGTTAAATACAAAACATAAATAAATAAGTTAAAAATAGGTGGCAAATAAATAAAAAATGAATAAAATATAATATTTACAAAAAGCTTAAAAATCACGGAGAACAAATGGCTTGGATAAGGGAGGATTTGGAGGATAAATTCGAAATCATTGCAGAATAAAAGTTGCAAAAGCCGTTCAGAATCCAGCAGCATCTGTTAATTGGCTCATTCGGTGCATATGTAGTGGAATATGGATATTTCTTTAGCAAAAGATAAATCACCATTAAGTTATGGAAGTCGTAAGGGCTGTACAATTCCCTTAGGGCGAAAAGTAAACAATTGTTTTTGTATTTTTTGACTCAAATCTCCCAGTGCGGATTTCAAAGGCTGGGTTTCAGACACTGCAAGGGTATTCGAGAAGAGGGAGTACGAGTGCAGTGTGGACCACATGGTTTTAAATTCCTAGGCTCGTCGTTTAATGAAACCTAGCTGTTTATTCGTACGGAAAAGGATTTTGTTATAGTGCAAGGTGAAAAGAAATTTCCCATCGCAGACAACACCAACGCTAAATTGTTGTCGAGAAAGTACGTGTTCTGTGTAACTGTGCAAACTTATGAACTGACACTTATCAAGAGAGAGACAGAGAGAGTTTATTTATATTACACCATTGATCAAGTGAGTCAAACTTGGATTGGAGAAAAAGTGCATCAGATTTAGATTCAATGATCTAGTACAGTTTGACATCGTCTGCATAAAATAGGCGATGTATATTTGATAGGACGTCAAATAGATCGGAAATGAATATGTTAAAATAATTGGGTCACCTTGAGAGGTAATAAATATGTTTTTGGACAAAAGTCTTTGAAATGTTACGAATTGGATTCGATTGAGAAGGTAGGAACTGAGCCAAGATTCAGCAAGTCTAAATTTTTGCTGCTTTAGGAACAACATAGACTGGTCAACTCTTTCGAAAGCTTTGCTAAAGTTCGTGTTTTTTGCGTCAATTTGGTAGTCTTTCTCCATTTTTACAAAGAACGTCCAAAAATACAACTGTCAAACTAGTGGTAGTTGAGCGACCTTTTTTAAAGCGCTGCTGCTGCTCGTTCAGACGGGAATCATCGTGTAGAGGAAGTTTATAGTGAACTACTTTTTCAATAAATTTTAGAATAAAATGCCAATGCCTCTATAATTTCCGATACAGTGTCTATTGCCATTTTCGAAAATTGGTGTTACATATGAAAGTACCTATGAAAGGAATGAGGAACCCCCAAATGAAAATGGCCTGTTAAATAATATATGTAGGGGGCCTTATTAGCTGCTCTACACCAGTGAAAAATCAAAATGAAAACCTTTTCCTCCATGTAATCCGTTCATTTTTCTAGAAGGGCATGGAAGAAGTCCCATTATTTTTTCAACATTTATCGGGGAGATGAGCAACTAGCAGCAAGATTCAACCTGATTTTGTAGCTTTAAGTGCTAGTGTTGCATCACTAAGTAAATAATTAGCCAAAATGAGCCCAATACGTGAAGGTAAAAGGATTTTTCTATCGAAAAAGGCAAAAAAATCATCACATGACTTCATAACCAGTCCAAATCTTTAAGATAAATTGCTAGTGGAACTGGAAGGCCCAAATCAACGATACAAGGCATTATGGATAAGTTTTCGGAAAGAAAAATAATTGAAAACAGGCATCCAGGTGGCCATGCGCGGATTCTGACTGATCACAATCAGTGTAAAATTTTCCGAAAAGTTAGGGATAATCCATGCGATTCAAAGATTGGAGGTGGAATCCATTCAGGACGTTCCCGTGACGTAAGTACTCCTGCCGTTGTCAAAGCTATCGGAAAATTCATCATACGGCAACAAAAAACATCGACAGGTTTTGTTTACTGATGAAAAAATGTTCACGGTCTAAGAAAAATTTAAGAGTACCCTGCTTCAGAGAAGTTTGAGGGTTTGCGAAAAGGGGTATAGGGTGGACGTCATCCAGCCTTAGTAATTGTATGGTAGAGTGTCAGTTAGGAAGATGGCACCGAGCTTCATTTTTGCGAAAAAGGCATAAAGACTGCACCGAAAAACTATTAGATGGAAGCCAAAATTTGAATCCCCTGGACTACAAACTGTGGGCAGAGTTAGAGATAATGATCTGCAGAAGACAACACCCAAAAATAAGTGAGCTTTAAAACAAATGGTAGTTAATTTTCCTTTAGAAACAGTGCATCCTGCCATGATGACTGGCCAAACAGATTAAAAAGTTGTGTAAGAGTTAAAGGAGGCAGGCCACTTCGAATAAATTTTTGTTTATTGTAGTCCTAGCAATGCGTTGCAATACAATTTGATTATTTTTTTTGTCAAAAACTCTCTTTCAGTTATAAAAACGGCCATATCACTGCGACTGAACTTATGGCACAACTAAGTATAATGCATTTAATTCAGACGGAAAATGTATGGTATGGTCGGTGCAGGAAATTTGATGTTTATTGAAAGTATAATCGACCATGAATATTATATTTATATTCTCAAGGATAATTTGGTTCCTAGTTCAGAAAAAATGGGGATATTGGTCGATTACATCTTCATGCACGATATCGACCCAAAGCATATTGGTGCGAATAGTCAACTGTGGCACCTGTATTATCTCATACGTTGACTTTTTAAACTCATTCTTTAACACTGAAAGTTACCTAAAAATATTAAATACCGTTTAATGATTTTTTATATTTTAATAAAGATTAAAGAAAAAGGTAACATTTTTATCAGCGCTATTTTTTTCAGAGTTAAAAACCTTAAGCAAAATTCACGTTTTCATTACCTTTTCCATACTGTAGTCAGCTCCGTTACAATTGTCTAAAGGTGGCTTTTCAGGGCGACTTTCTTGTTTGACTTGTTGACATACAAGTGGTAAGGGCTGTGATGAATCTGCTGCATGCGATTGTGCTAAAACATTTCTCAATATCGGAGTGTCTTGTGTCATGAGCATATTCGACACTGATGAGATCTTTTTCCTTTTCAGTGGGTTCATATCGGGTCCGACTTCATAAACTGAACTTAGCATTGCTGCAGCCGCCCCACCGTGCCCGCTTACAGTGGACGGTAGATGTGGTGAAACAGCCCATGGTGTGGAATGTTGTCGTTCTGACGTAGACGGCCCGGGACTTTTCGCGTAGACATTTGAATACGCCGGTTTATAGTTGTAAGACGGTGATGAGCTGCAACTTTGAGCGGACGTTACATTTGTCGATGTCGTTATGACTGGTGACGATTCTTGTGGTTCATCAACTTTCGTGGGGATATTGCTTGGTCCCTGCAGTGGTTTCGAATTAGTTTCTTCGATTTTATTGAATTTCTCTTTCAAGTCAGCCATATCAAAGAGACCTTTGACTTCGAGTTGTTCGGCAATCTTCATGATTTTCGGAATCTGACTTTGTGTTACATTCACTTCGCCGGTGTACATGTATTCGAGGAGGGCACGCATTTCGAACGCTTGAACGCCTGGAATGAGTATGCTGCAGTGATCCATCGGGACGTCTTGCAGAATACTCTGAAAATATGGCGAATTCGCGGCTAGAACAACTCGATGGGCTTTGAATTGTATTTGATCTTCGACGACAAGAGTGCAATCAACGTAGCTCTCCATTTTAATAAGGGCATCCAGAATTTCGACTAGATTAGCTTTGTGATTGTTCCATCGCAAGCAGTAAGTTTGTGCATCGCTACTGCCCATTTTGGAATTTTATTTGATCTACGTACTTTCAGGCGGTTCGATTAATAAATTTATCAACTAAGTATACGGGCCTGGAAAGAAAATAAGGAAGAAAAGATTAGTCGCTGGTATAAAATATAAAAAAAAAAAAATAAATAATGCGTAGCAACATAATTGTTAACATAAATACAATGTTATTTAAAACCATCTACTTAGAAAAAAAAGTAAGAGACTACAAAAGCAATTTAATTTGCTCCTGTTTTGTCGTAACACGCTCATAAAAAGGTGATTCAATTGTTAGTTTCGCAATATGCTGACTTATTGGCGCTTACTGAAATGCATTTTCGGTACTTAGTTGTCAGGATATATGCATATGCCATGTAATTATACTATCGCTAGTTGCTATCAGAGACACGCAAATGGGACGTGGATCACAATTGTAGTTCAGTCCGATGTTGTCGTAATTATCAGCCAATTGAAGCTTGGATCTTTTATAGTAAAGTTAAAAGCAGGTCAGAGCGCAATATTATGACAACAGATTACTGTAGAATCACTTAACAAGCAAAATTGATCTGTTTCATATTCCGTTTTAGTCATAGTAATTATTTAAAAATATATTTTTTCTCTGCTTAGTATGGTTTTCTGAGATATGCTATAGGACAACTAGTTTTTTTCAGTTAACATTTTCATTCTTGAAACCATCCAGAATGTTTTATGGCATAAACAAAAAAAACCTAATCTCTATTTTCGCATTGATGACTACAGTGTATTGTCTTTTGAGATAGTGCCTCATTTTCAAGGAGTACCAGATCATTTGTTTGACAAGATTATCGATAACAGACTGACGGGGTCGGAGACCAGGCATGAGTCCTGCCGAAAATTCATTATTTTGCATTTTAAATGATTCTTCAAAGAGATCCACATGCACATGACACCCTCCAATGATAATGTCGCGTATCATGTAAGTTTTCGCCATTGTAAAAATAGCATGGACTGAAAATAGTAACACATCGCCGCAACGCAAACGTCGCTTCGTCATTCAAGCGATTATTCATCCGATCCAAATGTTGTCCTCATGCATTTATTGCCACTACACAATCGAAATTTCGAGAGAGAGAGAGAGTGAAAGAGATGGATGGGGAGAAAGTATGACAAGCAGCAGTTCGCCCTAATCTTGCATGTTATACGCAAATGCAATATGTTTCGTAACTGAGTTCGCTTGCAGATAATAATGTATCGGGAAAGCTGCCTTTGCCTTTTTCGAAATGGATAAAAGACCGAAATGAAAATTGAAGGTTAAATTGGATGGGGTGCCACGAGTACACTGCCTTGACTGGGGCATATGCATTCGAATATATTTAGATATGTATGTACGTGAAAGGGATACGGACTACCCAAACTGACTGACTGATTGAAAGGACCTTTGGTTAAAAAATTGTTTAGGGTGTGGTGTCGAAAAAAATAGATAGATAAGAAGGGATCGTTCATCGTGTTCATAGGTAACATTGCACTTTCTCAACTGACTATAATATTGCGAGGGGTTGCAATGCGATTTTGTAATTTGCCATTCTGTTTTTATGGGGACTTTTGAGGAAGTCAACGGTGCGGAGAAGTGAAAAGGGAATTTTGGCATGCCATTTTGAAAGAGACATGAGTTTTGGTTCGATATGAACTTGAAAATGGAGTTGTAGATATTAAATATGGCGGAGTTTTTATGATATGCATCGAATTTGCAACGGTTAAATCGAACTATGAGAGAGTAGTGAGATTTAAGGGAAAATTTTAATTTTTATTTAGAAAAATTTGCTTGTCCAAATTTTATTTTTTTCTAATTTGAGAGGTTAGTAGTTCTGCTCGCGAAGACGACAGTCCGGGTTCAAATCCCGCTGTATGTTCATAGCTGTATTTGTTCGTCTTGTGTTGTTTTAATAGTCGGCGACTGGGAATAATACCAGCGCTTTACTAATTAAGTGTCACATCATAGCTTTAGCGCTGACTGGGCATAAGACCAGCACATCACAAGAATAAAGTGTGGCACTTAAAAAGAGTATTATGGAATTATTTGTAGTCGGCTTCTCCCATATGTGTCTCTCTACCGGCATAGCTAAGCATTCGCTTCAAAGTGTAATCGTTTGATCTTTGGCGTTATCATAGGAAAAAATTAAAATGTTTTTACATCATTCACACGTCCATAAATATGCTACATGTACATTTATAATGCATCTACATTTGTATAAAATGCGGACTTTTTTTCGATAAAAGAAATACACATGAATGAATGAAAAAAACATAGAAGAATGATAAAAATTGGTTTATTCAAAGTATGCTCCATTGCTAGTTACATCTTCCCCATCTTTCAAGGAACTTGTGGATGGATGCCACGCCAGTAAAATTCTTCCTTTTCAAGCGCGAACCATTTATTGAGCTATTTTGGCTATTACGAACCAAAGTGCTGCTCAGCAAATGCGTGACTCATCGATGCAAAAACAAGTGCCAATTGGAAGGAGCCAAATCTGATGAGTAACCCACATGGGCTAGCACAAATTTCGATATATTGAACACAACAATACGAAACTATGCAAAAAAAAATTTCAGTTTATCATTAATGCACGTTTGACAGTTATTGATGGCACGACAAAATGTCATATACATATACCAAATCTTTATACTACACACTGCATACGTGCGCCACCGGTTTTCTCGAACCCGCATTTCATACTTATATACCTGGTGTAGATTTTTTACGCGTATAATATTTGTAGATGGATACATAGTCCTGGACTGTGCTATTTTTATATTTTCCACTAGAATTGAAACAAAATTGTCAAACTTTAGCTAGAACAAAATTATCCCACTAAAGATTTTTTCCATGGCTGACGGTTTTATAGTGACTTTACTTCATAGTTAATTTTTAGAAGCGGAAATATTTAATTATTTTTTTAAAAACAGTTACTAGGATGACAAAAAACTGAGCAATGCTCGGTGCATGTCCAGCTCCGGACTAAAATGAAAATTACACTCTTGAGCGCCCAATTTTCAAAATACTGAATTACACAAGATAATTTACCTAAGAAACCACATCTCTTTTTTACAATGGAAAAATGAAATGTTAACCAAGAAATGTATACATTCAACAGACTCCTTACCATTCAATGTGAAGCTCAACATCTCAACTTCTACAAAATAACTATTTGCTGCTAATTTCATTTTTAAATTATCTTCTACATTACCACATGAATCGATTAGCAGCACTATCAAAATTCAATCTATCGAAACCATAATAATGTTCCTACAACCAAACAATCTTCATTCGATACCCTTTTTCCTTAAATCAAAATCAATCAAAATTTGCATAAATTTCGACTAGAATTTTTCTCACGAATCACCAAACGATCCCAATACCGGATTGCAAAATAAGATTTTTCCGATCAGTACCTGGGACACAACATTATCATCCATGAGAAAAATGCATAATTTGCATAAATGCATTTTTACCCTTCACCTTTATCCCATGTAACTTTCCAAGCATCTTCCAATTGCTGCAACTACTTAAATAAATGCAAATTTTTCTATGACTATCAAGCTGCACAGATAACGATTACGATGGGATTGGGAAGATTCTTTATTGCATCGTTTTCGTGACTATTATCTGTCCTGAGTATTATTCGAATGTGATGACTTCTTAAAGAAAAATCCAAGCAAGCAAGTACAACTGCATATGTATGCAAATTAAAATCTTCCGAAAAATATGCAAATTATTTGGTATAAGAAATTTAGCAAGATAGCAGGGAAGGTGATGTGTGTGAATTTTTTTAATGGTCCCATTGGTTTGGGATGGTGAGATGAATTATAATAAGAATTGAAAGGATTGGAATTAATTTTCGATGATATGACATGATAGTTTGAATGATAGTAGAAACGATTATTGGTCCAAGAATTTTGAATAACACCAGATAGTAAATTATGCTGCAATTGGATTATAAGAAAATAGTTTCGAAGATCTAAATAGTTATGTCCACAGAGTAAATATATAAAATTCAACATACAAATAAAGTTAAACAATTATTTGTTATGTTAATTTGAACGCATGATTTTAGCAGATTTAATGACGCTGAATCTAAATTTAATATTATATGGCGTATATAATATTCTCGTAATTAATTCATCAGATAAAACATGTTTACTTGATTGTATATGTTTAGAAAAAAACTCACGTTGCTGTTAAAATATTTTTTGCTACTTTAACGCGACGAATTTTTAACTATTTTAATACTGACAAAATACTGATTTTCAAAGAAAAGTGAATGAAATGAGTAGATTCTGAATGACTGTTCTACCGAACGTAATCCATATAAAATCAACGCTACTAAAAATCAATACGTCCTGCGAATTTCGATTTACAAAACAATTTTGGTACTGTGATGAATATTTATCTCTCCTGTGGTATATGGAAATTAATAAATTTAAAAATACCACGTAAAAAGCATCAAATTTATATATCCTTTGCCTTTTTTCCTTGAATCGATGGTTTGAAGGATTTTTTTCACGTACTAGACCCTAGGAGCCCGTTGATAGCTTACATAGGCCTAATTCTTTTACGTATCGAAATTCCCCAAAAGTTTCGTAATAATCTGATGATTACATTGGAATTTGTCACAACCCGACATTTGAAGTACTTTTTGCCGATTTTCATTTTGAGAAATTTATCGAGACATATTTTCATTTTGCATGCTTATTAGTATTAAAATCACAAACATTAGTATTAAAATCACTTTGACCAAAAATTTCTTTTCAAATCAAAAAATTTCAGTCAAAAAATCTCAGGAACGCGCCATCCGGTTGAACTGAAATTTTCAGGATACATTGGTGTGTATGCAGAATAGTGCCAGGTCTCACAAAAAGCTAATAATCTTTAACCCTTTGGCGCCGGTGGCCATTTTAGTGATATTTTTTTAAATATACCTATTTTTCTGTCAACAAATAACTTTTGCAAAAATAAAGTTTATGGAATGAATTAAGAACGGGTTCTAAATGTGAATATGATAATATTTTTGAAATTTTTAACCCTTTGTGTGCTCTTGGCGCCTGAAATGAGGTTGACCAAATTATCAGATCATTATGAAACTTAAAAGGCATATTGGTATTACTAAGTTGTAGACTCCTGTAGTTGAGTTTTATGAATGAGCTGGCAACCCTGCAGCTATAGCAGGCTTTGAAAGTGAAAACCTTTAAACCATCCACTCTCCTGAAAATTTTTCGCCTTTTACAGTGAAAACAAACTTATATAAAAATCTTATGCTTTTGAACTTTAACACTTTTGAAATTTAACATCGGACAAGAACGGTAACCCTCCTCCAATTTACCTATATTTTGAGCATCAAAAACTTCTGTTCACGAGAACTCACGACCCAATTATCAGATACAGTTGAAATTCACAGAATGTATTGGTTTTCAGTAGGACCAGGTCTGATAGAAGCGATTTGGAAATGCGGGTAACTCTGTGCCAGTGGTGCCATCTTGAAAAATTATAAGAAGAAAAAAAATTGCTTTTTGCCATATGAATTCTGATTCAGTAACCAGATTTTCATGAAATTGACATAGTAGCTGAACCTTACTCTAAGCCGTGTTTGTTAAAAATTTCGTTGAAAAATTCAGTTGGTGCTACCAGCTTTGGTAATTTTCGTGTCTTGGGTTTTGAAAATTCGCTCAGGAAAATAAAGCTTTTTGCCCTATAATTTTCAGTGCAGTCATGAAATCAAAACAAATTTCATACGATAAATGGAACTTATTATAGGCATTATTCAGAAGGAATCTGGTTAAAAAAAAACCATGATGCATTGTTAAGATCAAAGTGGTTTTGCACTCGAAACAGGTTGGAGCACGTGTGGTAGAATATGCACTCAAAATCTGCACGATATTCTATTGTTCATCGGACATTAAAGTTTCTAGCGGTTCAGATGCGCTAGAGTTTTTTTTTTAAATGTCTGGTCCTCATGTAGGAGAACCTAAGAACGGTCTAAAACGTTCGTTATCGCCAAAGAAATAGAAGAAGAAAGAGAAAAAACAGGAGAAGTCACAAAATTTTCAATTAACGAATCTGAAAATAATGTTCGATTGGTCAAATCAAACGAATATTTCCCACCAAATTCTACGAGATCTTTGTTGAGTAGCAGTTATATTTTTTTTTGTGGCTACAGCCTTACCTCGCATATAAGAAAGGTTTTTGGGGTGGGAAAGGCTTTCGAAAACTATGTAGAATGTTTTTAGAAAGTTCGATTAGAATGTAACTCATTATCTTCCATGATTTTGAAGTATTTTCTAAAATTCTATTTTCGATAAAATACTTTGAATATTCTTATTCTTTGGCCAAGAGGCTCCAATTTTAAATTATTATATTGCTTAAGTATTTGCTTACGATACAGATAATATTCAGAGAGACAAAGCGGTTAGTTGTACAATGTTTAAATGAGAAATTTATGAACTTTATTTACTTAACTCCATTTATGCAAAAAGTTGGAAGAGTTAATCGTTGAATAATCTTTTCAGCAAAATTATCGAGGTAAAATGTTGTTCTTTTGAAATAGCGTGCTTATCATTTGCAGGATTTCAGTTGATCGCTTCCGTATTTTCATAAATTATTGCAATCTCTTTTTCATTATGTTTGTCATCGAGTTGTTTTCCATTCCTGGAAGAAAAATTGAAATTTTGTAGGCATTCAAGAAAAAAAACCGCTGGGTCTTCCTATTTGAACACCGCAAAATTTCGAGTTATCTCAGTGTGCTTCCAGTTGCAGTCGTCATATTTGTCATCCGCTTTATTCGCAATTTTAGCAAACTAGCTTACAGAACACAATGTGTTAACTTACAGAAATCAATCTCGCAGGTTTTTTGAATTCCTTCAAACTTCAATTCCTCACTTTATAAGGGGAATACTCTAGTGATTCGTCAAAAAAGTTAACATGAAGTTTGCTATGTTTACATAGTTTAAATCAAAACAGTCAGGGTGGAGTTCGATTGCTCTACATCATGATATTTCCTATTTACATCTGCTTAAAGCTCCGAATGCTCAAATTTAAATTATCATTCAATTGTGCAAACAATTTTCTAAACAACAAATTAGCTATTTCAATTTCGGCGCGACTCAATCCAACTCGAGACCCTTAAAATTGATCGAAACACAGCCGCTGGAATTCCAACGAAAACGAATACCCTCAACATTCTTTAATTTGAATTATTTTCAAAAGCCAAGCAACAATGATATTCTTTCCGGCCCGGGTATTCTTCGTTCTTTTAGTTCAAATAATTGCATGATTTGCTTGTATTATGTTATGCATCAACGCACGTTTCCCGCATTCATGTCAAATTTTCTGGTGAAATTAATTCACTTCTCGCAAGAGGGTCTATGAACTACATATACAAACTAAACAAAAGAATGACTACGTAATGCCAATACCAGGTCGCGGTTACGAACTGCGAAATAGAACAAACTGCAATCAGATATCGAATTTTCAAAGTCATACATTTCAAAAACTACACGCATACATAAGTAAATATAATATTTATGTACGAGTACCACACGTAAAGTGGAGATTGTATAGTGTACGCGGAATGCATCTATTTCCCCCTGTACGCGTACTATAGCTCACAAAACGTCAGCAAACTTCCTGTTCATCATGCCGTCTAAAAATTTATAGTAAAATAGATGCACGCAAAGGAAAACTACTTAACAGCCCAAAAAACCGTTTGCGACGGGAAATGCGAGTTCAGCTGTGGGGGTGCATGCAGTTTTGCTATTTTAGTTGTCGAATTTTACAAAGGCATTTTCAAAATACAGTTTTTATCTGGCCAAATGGGCTCGTATCTAATCTAGAAAAAAAATGCATTTAAGTATCGGGCGTTTGTGACTACAAGTTTCCGTTAGAGAGATCTGCTGAGCCATATGTTGGACATAGTAAATAAATTTAAAATGTTTTGCAAGCAGTGATGTGCTTTAATTTAATTACTCAGCTATTTTTAGAATTCGAAGCTTAAAATACGTGTGTTATATAAACGTCAAATAAATGCATCAAATTCATACTATATCCAAGCTTTCCTAAGCACAATCCAAATCATTATGCCAAAATACTCCGAATCCCCTTCGAAAATGCAATCACTTCAACGGACTCCTACAATCTTTCTTTTTTGCCATTTCCTCCCTTGTCCTCAATGCATTTTCCCCGATTAGATATAAAAACTATCATGCGAAAATTCACTATTCTCGTCGAGGTCACACAAAAAAAGCGATATCAGAAAAGTTAGAAATCAATTTGATGTCGGTCCATTGTCAGGTAGAGATATAAAGACCGAAATGCAATAGGATCCTAAGAGCACTGATGGTGTCCCGCAAGGATCAACTCGATGCACTGTACTCGATCGATGACGTGCGTATGTCCAAAACGTGTGTTCCGATCGTCCTCATTTTTTGGACACATGTGTACAGCAGACGACGACGACGAAGCACTATCGAAAGGAAACAACCCATACCTACAGGTTGCTGACTAGTTCTTCCAAATGAAAAATGATCGTTTCGATATGATGGTAAATAGAGATAGGACCATAGTATTTTCGGGCAGACATATCTAATGAAAAAAAAATTACATCCCTTCGAACGGATCCTTGAAGATCCTTTTCCTTTCGATTTTATCTTTTGTTCGAAATAGCATGCAATGCAATCTTGTCGAAATTTTGGTAAAATTTTGAAATTGAATAGTTGTATGGTGGAGTGCAGAAAACACTACGTTTTATGTGGAGGACTACGAATAACCGAATCGGTACGTCGAGAATGCAGTTGAACAATTGGCGATATTTACAATGGCACGACAGGTTGATATTGCGTCATTAAGTTGCCCGAAGAATGATTAATATCGAAGGACGATAAAACGATTGAGGAGGGTATATCGTGCAATTTTTTTTTTTTTGATAATTTTTCTATAAAGATGCGATGATCGTGAGAAGCCTAGGGCTATTACTGTGAGAAATAGTTATTGATGTGGGGGATAGAGTATCCGGGGTAGGTGAATTTTTGTTAAAAAAAATTTGCAGGTGCAGTGGATAGTGTAATTAATGAGCTTGATGAGTATATGTGTGCGGGAAAAATTCATTGATTCGTATTTAAGTAAGGATGCATGTAAATTGTAGCCGTTAAATTAAAGTGCACAAAGATAATATAAAATAAATAGCATAAAAAACCAATGAGCATCGTAAGTAGGGGAGACCGAGGAAGGTTGTGACAATTTTTGCGTTAACTAACATAAGTCATCTAATATTACTCGTACGTCTATGAGCTCTTTTATGGAAGAAAGCTAATTTAATACACTACTTAAATTAAATATAAAAGGAAACAAAAAAAGTAAGATCCATGAGAAAATTGACATTAAATGAAGAAGTCCTCAATGTCACAACTCTCCTAGTACCAAGGTAAGTTGTGACAGGGTTCGAGGTAAGTTGTGACAGGGCTCAAGGTAACTTGCTTTTGATGGGCGAGTCAGTGAGAACAGCGGATTTGATCTTACTTCTGTTTGGTTGGTTGCCTTTTCTTGGAGGTACTTTTGGTAGTGGCCTCAGCACTTCCGGTGAAAATAAATTAGATTTAATGTGGCTTAGAATAAGAGATTTAGTTCCAAGTTTATTGTTGGTGGATTATAAGCTTGTGATCTGGGGGCAACAGGTTTTATTTCTGGAGGCTGCGCATTACAAATGAGAGATCTGTAGACAAGGGAGTCCGCGTTTACGTCCTATGGATGCTAAGATGTGGAAGCAACTGGTGCAAAGCTATCGTACAGATGGCTGCGGTTCCCGAAGGCAACAGGATCTATGTTTTCGGATTCGATAACAACAGTATGTACGGACTATAAGAACTGTTCTTCTGCTTCAACAATTATGTTTGGAATAACTGTTCTTCCTTGTTGATCTGCAGTCAATTCTCGGTCTGACATTGGATCGGTCCAAACTCGGTCAGTAAATTGTTCAGGCCAAGTTCTTGTAGCTGCGAAACCAACGCTGATGTTCCTTGCCGTGATCACTACGTCAAATGCAGTTTTTTCTATTGAAGGAATATCATGCATGAACATAACTGTTCCAGCATTTGAGCGCATCCAATTGTTACTTGCATTATTAATAGCCTTTTTCAAAGGACCTTAAATAGCACGATCTATTAGCTGTAGTCTGTGACTACAGTACGGGGGAAACGTGAGTAAGATATGTCATTTTCTCTACAAAACTCGATATGTTTTAAAGCCACGTGTGACGAATGGTTTTCTAGTAATAACAAAGCTTTTTGTTCTTTTGACGGTCTGACATGGTTCTTGAAGTGTTCCAAAAACGTATGAAAATCATTCTCTTGCATCCACTCTGCTGCTAGCTGTTTAGCTAGCTAAAGTTAGCTAAATATCTTTTTCCGGGAAGTTTATGCTTGCTTAAGGCACATGTATAATTGGAGAAAAATATCGCCACATTTGTTTGATTGAAGCTCGTTGCCCGAGCTATATTTGTTGCTTGAGCCAATCTTAGTGATAGATTTGGATGTCACGCCATAAGTAGCTTAAGCCATACCTCTGCAGCCATTTTCTTCTCTTCCCAAGACGCCCAAAATTTGTTATTATGCTTATGTGCTAATCTGTATGCCAAGCTTCTTGTTTCTTTAGTAGGAAAGCCATAATTTGAATAATACATAAGTCAACATATACTCGCATAGCATATTTTCTTCATCTTTGGTGAAGACTGTTGGAAAAGCATACCCAATAGATGGTGGTTTTTTCGTTTCATTGGCCCCGTAAGCTTTTTTCTTCTTAATATATCTTTGGCCCGATATGTAGCTCAAACCGTAAGAGGAAGCATTATTTTTAAGATTGTTTCCATCTAATGTAACCTCCTCATAGCTCTATTAGTTTTTCTTGTATATTTATTTGGCATTCTGAAACAATACATAAAAATTAAAATAGGTGGGTAAAGCATGTAAACCCTCACCACAAAGCATGTTGCCGAAAATGGATTTGTTTCAAATTAGGAGAGTTGTGACAAGCTGTCACAACTCTCCTAGGAGCAAAAAAAAAACATGCGTCGATCAGAATAATGGCTCATAACCTAACAAATATGAGGCAAACCAGAAAAGCTATATCAAGGTATGAAATTCGAATAGACACTGCATATCAGTAAAAATATCACAACAGCACTAGTAATACGTATATAAATTAATAGAACATTGAATTATTGATCAAAAACTTACTTTTGGCATTTTTTTTTTACAACGATCTCGTATTGACACTACCACTTGCAGTGCCGGCCTGCGCGAAATAACATGCAACCACGCGTCAAAAAAGCAATAAATGCGCAGTGCTGCTAGCTCTCTAGCTGCCATAGGCTCCGAGAAATCGAGTATGTCACAACTCTCCTCTGTCACAACCCTCCTCGGTCGCCCCTAAGAGTTCATTGGACGTACTCTTTTTGGGCGAGGTGCAGTGTGGCCAGATATTTGCGAGAAAATATAGCCCAATTTCAAATTTTCATAGCCCAAAATAGCCAAGATTTCTTATTTGTAGCCCAAAAACCGCCACTCCAGATTTATAACTAAATTAATTCATCTAAGTTGATTAAACTATAATATTTAAATCCGTAAAACTCGTACGAAGTAACATAAATGCTTTAATTGTAGTACAGAAGTCGTTTGAAACAGTAAAAATTGTCGATACCATATACAGATAAAATTTTATTCACAACGTATTGAAAAAATGTAAATAAATTACAGGAACTGTGTGGAAATTTTAGAAAAGTCCTTGAAAAAGTAAGTGAAAAAGGGCACTGATTTTTTCAAGGGCTTTCCTAGAATGTTCACACAGAAAATAAAAGGTTACAAAAACAACTTGCAAATTTGGATGACACAAAAATTAAATTAGTATAAGAAGCAACGGCTGAATATTTTATTTAAAATGTAAATGTTACATACATTCAAAACTATGAATGCAAGTTTTGAAATAAATTATTTTTTCGATTAAATACTTTCAAACGGAGATATACGTCAAACAATTTCTTTTGTGTGTCTCTAAGCGAAAAATTGAAGTGTGCTTTGAAATAAAATGAATAATTTTTAAACATTGACTTAGGTTATGCAAGATCCAAATTTAACGCGATTCGGGATTACCCCAAATATTGCGCCGTATAAACGGGCAAAATGGGGTTTAGATTTTCCGAAATTCAAATTCCGTATATAAATAGAAACTTGTTTTGAGGATTAGCTTACACGCAAATAGAAACTGTACTGTATAAATGTGGCAAGATAGAAAGTTTAGGTTACGTTGAACATTTCAGTTAATGTACAAAGAAGGCAAGAATGAATATGGAGAAACATTTACTGATAGCTGAACATTTTGTTCACCCGTTTTTATTTTTTCTGAGGCGTCGGTCCAAATCAAGAATGAATTCCACGAAGAGGGTAATGGATAACAAACCAAGTGCACAGAATTTACCAAAAATCGTCATGTTGAAAAATCACTTTCATTTACACATTTCATATGCACACTCACACATAGTCATCTGGCGTAAACCCAACTGTTCGGGTTTGAGCTGAAATCCGAATTTGACCGTTTATACGACGTCCTAACTGGTATAATCCCAAATCGGGATTGAATTGGGATCTCGCATAAAATAGGTCATAGAATTTTGAATGACTGCGAATTGAATTCACTATCGGAATCAACAAAAGCTGCTATGGCTTCTTTGGTTTAAAATTAAAAAAAACATCATCACCTTTTAAAAAAAGTCGACTCAGTCTTCTGAGAGAGATTCGTTTATGGTCGTAAATTGATCGTATCCTGCCAAATTTTGAATATCTGCTGGAATATATGAATTCTAATCACTTTGAATTTGAATTCTCATCACTTTGAATTTGAACTCTCATCACGATCTCGCTTTTGACCCTCAGATTTCGACGGCATCTACATTTCCAAAAATACTTTTGTAATTGTAAGTGGAGACACTTTATTTCAAGCAGATCGTAATTACCAAAGAGCTTCAAATATAGATACTAATTTTATTTGGTATGAAGAACGCTCAGTATTTTCCAGAGCTCACAATATGAGGTTCATCACACAAGTGCAGTAATTTAGTTTTATATTTGGTATAACTCTGATCTGTAGGTGGAAAAAATTGTATTTTGATGTCTTCCAGATTATCAATGCTTTCACATCTAGCTTTACCAAAAAAGATGGTGATGTTTCGGTTTTGTGTTAGCATTTCAATATCAAGTGTGCATCCATTCTTAAAAAATTGCACCCTTTATCTAAAATTTTGTCTTAGCTCGCCAAGTTGTGCCCAAACTTCGCTTGATGTCAATTCTTCCCAATGATTTTGGTCTTTTGTTTTTTCCTATGCAGCTTCCATTACAACTGTCACGCATTTCTTTCAAGGTTTTCCATATGTACATTTTTTCCATTTAAGGTGTTACTCTAAAAAATACTCCTGTCTCATCAAGATTATAGATATTTGAAGGTTCATAGCCATCACATAACATTCTTAGCTGTGACTGAAATTCCTGAACTGTGTCTAAATCAACATCAGCTTCTTCGCCACAAATCGTGCCGCAGTGAATATTGTAGTCCTTTTTAATGGATATAAGCTTTCTGTTTTCTTGGCCTTGAGCAGATAATATTTTTCTGGAAAACTCATTTTTGCACAATTTTTCATGCTGGTTTTAAAACCGTTTTTGGTCAGATTTGCAAGTACTAGTAAGTAAATTTTTGTGCAGCTAATTTGGTTCACGGTCCAATTCTAGCGGTTGCCCGATCACATAGTGAATTTTCTTCAAGAAATAGTATGTGCGGTGATGTTATAGTTCAATTGTTCAGTTGGTTCAATCAAACAGTGTCCCGATTAGTAGATTTTACTGTATAGCCCAAATATAGTTTTTCATAAAAATAGATAGCCCAAAAACCGCCAACCCGCGAAATGAAAAAACCTCTCGCGAATTCAAATTTTAGATAGCCCAATTGGCGGGAAATAGCCCAATCTGGCCACAGTGGCGAGGTGTGACAATCGTATCTTCGATTGGCTGGATTGTTATTAGGTCTCTTCCCGTACTACGATCAATTGCGATTAATCGCGATTAATTGCAATTAAGCTGTTCCCGTACTCCGTTTTACTGAAAACTGAAAATTTCCCCTCTTTCAGTCAATTTCAGTAGGGTCTGAGCTACTGAAAAATACTGAAAAGTGCCAAACGATGTGGCGCGAGTAAATATTTTCAAATGTGCGCGGCAAGGAACATATTTTTTGCGTAATGTTGCTATGAAGGTCGAATATTTTTGTGGCGATAATTTATTACCGCTTAGTATGACTTTATAACCACTATTATTCTCCCAAAAACCGAAAACTGACACTTTCGGTTGTCAATTTTCAGGAAATACAATGAGAGCGTTCCCGTACTTTTCATGCAATTTCCTCCCACATGATTCAGGAAAATTCAGTAAAATTCAGTTACTGAAAGTACGGGAACAGACCTATTTGTATTCGGGTCGTAAGAATAGCACTATATCCTGTCGCTAGTAATTTCCTTACATATGTATATATACTATGGTGCCCAAAAATATTTGTGCAATGTATAAATAATAGGTAAGGTATAAAAAAACCCGTGTAACATAAATTTGATATGTATTTATCTTCAAAATTCATTCATTTTATAACAATGAAAGATAATATATTTTATAAAAAATAATCTACTTAATATGTTGTATTTCCCCCTTTTGCATTAATCAACTCTTGAAGTCGATATAGCATTGAATCTATTAGATTAAGTAGCAATTTCGTTGGAATTTTGCTCCAAATATCTTTTATATGCTGCCAAGTCTGATCCGATAATTTTTCCATATGTTGTAAAATTACCGATTTCGTATAATGCCACACGTGTTCAATTACATTCAGATCTGGCCTTTGAAGAGGTTAACCTATGGTTAACAAATATTTTTTCATAATTTTCGCTGTGTGAATTGGTGCATTATCTTGTTGCAGCATGAAAATACGACTAATTAGCTTGTCGCCAGCAACAATTTCAACATCATTTAATATATCCAGATAATGACACTGTTTCATTTTATCTGGGGATCTAACTAGTGGTCCGATACTATTATTAGGTTGCTGCAGACGAAATGGCCGATTTAGCAATGACATAAAGTTGGCTGCAATTTTAGCGTATTATGTTGGCACAAGGCGGCGCAAATGATATGACATATTGAAGTATAAATACTGCTACCTTGGTTTATGGAGTCATTTCTGTTTTGCACTTCATAGTGATCGTAAGAACAAAAAGAGAAAGTGAACATGGAAGTGAATCAAAAACGGCTACTTTTACTATACGAATTTAAATTAGAGCATAACGCAACGGAAGCAACGAGGAATATCAACAGCGCATTTGGGCTTTATACAGTTAGCGAACGAACCACTCGGCGATGGTTCGAAAAATTTCGATCCGGAGATATGGACCTTGGAAGTGAGCCACGTGGACATCCAGGACCATCGATCGATAACAACGAGCTGCGTGCATTAGTGGAGTCTGACCCCCGCCAAATCATAAGGGATCTTGCCGAAAAATTAGGCGTTCACAATCCGATAGTTTGCCGGCACTTGCAATAACTTGGAAAAGTGAAAAAGCTTGACAAATGGGTTCCGCATGATCTTACCAAGCAAAACATGACTTCGACACGTCAAATGGAGATTTCAAGTTCTCTTCTCTCCCGCAACAAAAAGGAACCGTTCTTGCACCGAATTGTGACCTGCGATAAAAAGTGGATTTTATACGATAATCGTCGCCGATCGGCCCAATGGCTAGATGCCGATGAAGCGCCAAGACACATGCCAAAACCAAGCCTTCATCCAAAGAATATAATGGTAGCTGTTTGGTGGTCTGTAGCTGGAGTTATCCACTATTCGTTCCTGCAACCTAGCGAAACCATCAATGCTGAGAAGTACTGTGCTCAACTGGATGAAATGGATCAGAAATGGATAGTCCGACGACCTAGGCTTGTCAAAAGGGATGGAGTGATACTGCTTCATGATATCGCACGACCTCATGTATCGAGAACAACGGTCCAAAAATTAAACGAGTTGTGCTATGAGACTCTTCCTCACCCTCCATATTTACCAGACCTCTCACCAACAGATTACCATTTCTTTAAACATTTGGATCACTTTTTGACAGGAAAAAGATTTAATAATGAAGCTGCTGTCAAAAGTGCCTTCGAGGAGTTTCTTCGAACCAGAAACTCAGACTTCAACAAAACTGGAATAAATGTACTTGTATCTCGTTGAGAAAAGTGTATTGCATCTATTGGTACCTATTTTGATTAAATAAATTGTCTTTATAAAAAGTTACAGCTGTTTAAAAATTTATTACTAAATCGGCCATTTCATCTGCAGGCAACCTAATATAAGTAATGCATCCCCAGACCATCACTTTTCCGCCATGAGAGTGTCATGTGTGATTAAGCATCATTTTTTTCCTTATGCTATAGTGTAACTTTCTTCCATACGTTCCGTCTAAAGAACACGCACTTTCATCTGCCAACAGGATATTCCTCCGAATTTCCTTAGGTTTATTTATATGTTCCTGGGCGAATCGTAGGCGAAAAAACTTATTTTTCGGAATCATACAGGGTTTGTTCTGCACCACATATGCCTTTAACTTCATGTCCTTCAGTCGTCTTGGAATAGTTCTTCGAATTATTGCATTTGTCTTTCCAAAATTAAATAATTTTTAAAATATTTTTAACTGTTATATCAGGATGTTTTTTTTCGGACTCTCACTATTTTTCTGTCTTCTTTTTCGGAAGTTTTCCATTTTCTGCCGCAGCATCTGCCTAATTTTTCATACTCCCTCTCGCTTTTTCTTTTTGAACTTGATAAATAATGCTGTTTCTGCGAAAATTATATTTTAAAGCAAGGTCCTTCGCAGGAATTCCAAGTTTATACTCAGCAACAATAGGTGCTCTATTTGCTATTGGCAATTCTGCTTTTCGAGGCATTTAGTACACTCGTTCACACGTATTCACAAAAAAAAACATAATAAACGTCTATTAACAATAGCTTATTGCACTTATTTCACCAGAACAGGATAATCTAAATCAGTAAACGCTACCTTTCAGAACGGTGACTAACACGTACACAAATAATTTCGTGCAACAAATTTTCTGCACAAATATTTCTGGCTTCTTTGCTTATGTTGTTTTTTTTTATTCTATGAATTGAGTATTTTCTAGGTAATTCCAAAATATGTTTTTACATAACATTTACTACAACTATATTAAATATGGAAGTGAAATGATTGCATAATTTAAGCTGTAGAGAGTTTGTTAGATATATAATTTTTAATGAAATGTGTGCTGTACAAATAATTTTGGGCATCATAGTATATATCGCAAGATGGTAGCCACAGTACAAAGGACTGTGCACCTAGGAAGCTGTTCTTCAATGAGTAACTACTCTTGAGGCGGCAATTGATGCTCCCTATGCTAAAAATTCATATTAAGAGTGTGGCGCTGACCTCGGCCTATATACGAGGGTGGTCTGAAAAGTTTCCGACCTAACAAAGATACAAGACATTTATTCTTTAAATTTATTTCTATTTTTCTACATAGCCTCCCTGTAAATCTACACACTTCTCCCAGCGAAGCCTCCATCTTTTTAACCCGTCTAAATAGTACTCGGCGTTTTTCTCGGCAAAATAATTGTTCACGAAGGTGATTGCCTCCACATTTGACGAAAATGTCTGCCCTCCGAGCGCCATTTTTAGATGAGGGAACAAAAAGAAGTCGCTTGGGGCTAAATCTGGTGAGTAGGGAGGATGGTCAAGCGGGTCAAATCATAATTCGTGGATTTTCGCCATGGCAACCGCTGAGGTGTGAGACGGTGATTGTCTTGGTGAAGCCAGATTTTCTTTGTTTTCAAATGTGGTCGTTTTTCCGCAATTTCTGCCTTCAGCTTGTCACATAATGATGCGTAGTATGCTCCTGTAATGGTTTTTTCCTGTTTGAAGGTAATCATTTAAGATAACTCCATGACTATCCCAAAAAACAGTCGCCATCACCTTCCCAAACGAAAAAAAAACCAGTTTTTGCCTTTTTTGGAGCCGATTCCCCCTTCGCAGTCCACTGGTTCGACTGTATTGTGTGTTTCGGGCGTACAATGGTGTATCCAAATTTCATCTACAGTAATTAATTGGCACCAAAACTCTGATTTATTGCGCCTAAATTTCGTCAACGGAAAATGGAAATTTGGAAATGTTCATCGAACACGTTTTTGGTCTAACGTGAGCAAACGCGGCACCCAACGCGCGGACACCTTTCTCATGCCTAAATCTTCATTCAATATGTGACAAACACGTTACTTGGGACATATTCACAGCGTCTGCTATCTCTCTCATTTTAATTTGGTTGCAGTTTTTGGACATCCCGAACGATCATCGTCTCCCAAGCTGGTGCAGTTACGTTAAAATTCAGCTGCCCAAAAATTTCACTGAGGCAAATGATGGTACAGAGTTCCCGTACATAAAGTCCAAGTTGATTTGCGTAGGCGAATTGCCTTTCAAAAACAAATATTTAATGGCAGCTCGATATTCGATTTTTTTCCATTTTAACAAAATCACTCACATTGAATCACTCAAACGATTGTCAAACAACTGCGCGTCCAAAATGGCTAAAATTTTGGTGAGTACTTGCCAAAAGATGCACAACCACATTCCCTAGTGCTGCTATCTTTACGTTAAGGTCGTCTTTTCAGACTAACCTCGTACTAATTTAATTTGACCGTGACAAGAAGATACTCCGAAATTTTCTTCACGGACGGCTTGAAAACAGATATCAGATGCCTGCATTCATCCAAGGACAGGTTGGCTTTTTATTCACTCCGAGAGCCAAGCTGCGTAGCTGGGACTACGTAGGTCCCTGACTGCTTAGAAAATTACCCAGTAATACAGGGCATGATCTAGCTTTGTCGCTAGGTTCAATCAGGTGCAGCTGCTCTGGGTACTGGGACAAAGCGGTGTTAAAGGAAACAACATTTGCTGATGCTTTTGCAAAGCAAAGTTCGATGCTTCCATTGTCAGGGCAAGAACCTACCTTAAGTGTGCCGATAGTATCTACATTTGCCATTTTTCGGCAGTTTGTAGTCGATATCTAGAAAGAGAGATGGAGAGTAGGTGACCTTTGACCCCGTATAAAATGTAACGCAGGACTCGGATCGATGGGAACTTTTGACATTTTGTTTAACACGCTAGTACCAAGGTTCACACCAAAATCCAGCTATGCCCTAATTTTTCTCAAAATTTTTGTCAATTTCATGTCGAGGTTCACTGGACTATGGACTGGTTGAAGCTTTAGGTTGTCTTCACACATAACCTCTTCCACCGCTTCTGAAAAGGTTAAATTTACGCTGATCACACAAATCATTATATCCCCGGACGTAGATAAATAAACAAATGTCCTTGAGCAAATTTGATTCTGGTAGCTTTGGTTTTATTACTAAGTAATAAATGACTTACTTCTGCTTAGTTTCCCGTCGTAATCTACAGATTTTCGAAATCTCCGTATCGGTTCGGGCCTGTGCTTTTTATGCAAGTACTTTTTAGTTTCCTGCGACAGTTTAGAGGTGCGATGGTTTTTCTGTTTTTCATGACATTTCCGACAATCCAGTGACAATAGGATGTGGGAAATATTTTATTTAGGCTTTTAATTTTGACACGGTTTTTTCCTATTATATCTTTGAATTATGCGCTGGCCAGTAAAAGTTGATTTGAACACTATTTCTCCTATTTGTTTTTGAGATTTCTCTTTTGAAAAACTATCAAACATCACTTTTCACACTCCAAACGTAGTTCGTCGGCTCATATTGACCGTAACTCAGTTTTATCCTTTTGTTTAACTGAAATTATGAACAATTTACTAAAAGTGCTCATCGATTTGCAAAAAACCTTAAAACAATGACACGTGCAAAAACTGCGTCTCACTTATTATTATTCTCATGGTCTCTCAGAGGCGCATCATTTAAGCTTTCGCATGATTTTATGAGGTTAAAATGATTTTTTTTTCTTTTTCTTGTTGAATAAAGATACGTTGTGTTGTTGTTTTTTCATTGCAAATAATAAACAAGTCCACGAACTAAAATATTTGTTTTGCTTTGCAGACGGACTTTTCAGATTTTTATAGGTTTTACTCGCATCAGGTCCTCTCTTCGTTTAACCTGTGGAATGGTTGTAGGTATATGTAGCGTATTTGCTGGTTAAAAGCTCATTATGCTGTGCCTTCCCGAATGGAAAACCACGGTGAGATCTATTCAGTTGCAAATTTCTCAGATACAATTATCTAAGCCACATAGCCACAATTTCCACAAATAGTCACTCACTCGAAATCTGAGTCATTTTCAAATGAGCCAATGCGATTTCTTCGAAATCGCAAAACCGCAACTTATCTTTTTTTTGCACAACTACGAATCATAATTAACTCACCTACCATGTCATATCGATGTAGTAGTGAACAAAGGATGTTCAGAGGTAAATTATATTTGTGCTTCCGGATTGACGACCAAAAACAACCGGCGCCACTCAACCCGAATTTCATTCAATTTTATATCAAAAAGAAATAATCGTCCGACAAATCACATTCACAAAAATACCGATGCGTAGTAATAACTGATGCACAAAACCAAACAAAACATCCTAATCAAAGTAACTTTATCGACATTCACATGTCCAATCAACAACATCATCATCACCATCGTAGCAAGTAGCAAGCGGCAGTAGCAGCAGTGAAGCAGCAAGTTGTTTACAAAAACGCCGCCGAAAAACAACAAGTGCTATGACGAAATTTTCCAGTAATTTTGCATAGATTATTGCCATTTTCTGCTAAACGAACTACATGTTTTGCGCTGCGTCGTCACAACACAGTTATAATATACGAAAAGAACGTAATCTACCGCATATCACTTGCACTAATATGAATTATTGCTACTCGGAAAACACCAGGAAAACCAACAGCAAAGCACATACATCGTTTGGGACAACAATCTCTCGAGCTTGATAAGGAAATCGCGTGAAAATAACCGAAATTCACAAACAACTATTGGAAAACTAGGACTGTTTTCGACTATTGTTTTTCTTCGACGTCGACGTCTTCTTCTTACCGGAAATACCACATTGTGCGATTCGACTATCCAATTGATTTCTTTGCAAATATTTCGCCGACGAAACGATAGCATGCGAACCAACATGAATCGAATGGAAGTGGGAAATCTCCAATAGTTTCTTGTTTTGTTTACTCTGTTTCTTTCGTTCAAGGAAAAACAAGATTTGAATACGCGACAATAACAAACCGAGCACGACTCAACAAAGTGCACTCACTAATTTCGACGGCGACAACAAGCAGCGCGACAAGACAAGTATGTAGTACTACTCACTGAGCTGTGGCGGTTCCATGGTTGGGCAGTGTGGACGCGGGGTAGTTATTTTCGTTTGGAAAATCTTTGCAATCTACGACTACGAGATACGGTAGACAGTCAGACATACGTTACGTTACGTGCGTGCTTGCGTACGTAGTTCGGTATCTTGTTTTTGATGAGAACCCGGTATGCGACAGGCCAGGCGCTTCGAACCAAGTGCAGATCCGTTGCGTCACGAAAAGCTTTCGTTGGCAGCTCTGTGGGGTAATATGGATGGCGCCCAGGTAAACAATCAGCACGAAATGCGAATCTGAGCACCATATAGGACATTGATTTCGTGCACGGCATAAGATCCCTTGCGATAAACAAACAAGTCCAGAAGCTTTTCCGGCTCATCGTCATCATCCCCACTCCACAGAAAATCAAACACACAAACACACATACCGATACCGACCTTTCGGTTGTTTTGATAGCTTTGCAAGCTAAGAAAGCCCCAGTCCCAGTGCCAAACTTGGCGCGCAAAGCCAACGAACAACTCACCACGCTAGACTCAATTCTAGCATTTCATCAGCGTGCGTGAGTCATTGGACTTCCAAATCGCAGTGTTTTTTTCGGGGGACCACTGATCAAAACAACTTTCGCAACATATTTTGCTTTCAAGTTGCAAAGATCAAGTATGTTGGAGCATAGAATTTTTGGGGCGAAGACATTACACTGGGTAACGTAATTTATTTGATTGTTTATGAACTGGTGCAGACTCAATTCATTCGAAGATACATACCTGTTTTGAATGGGATGGAGTTGTATTCTATAAATTTTCGATTTCAATAAGACATAAATTGTAGAAGTACTTTTCCACGAATCGTTTAGATATTAATCGTGGAAAGTAAGAATCTAGATTATTTAGGAGCTTATTGAATGTATTTTAAGAGCTTTAACAGAAATTCAAAAGACATTAATTTCGCACAATTTCTGAAAATTTTATCAGTTTTATCATGAACTCTTTTTTTCTGCTTGTTCGATATACATACAGTGACTCCCAAAAATATCCGCACAAGCTTGAAATTGCCCTTCTTTCTCAAATAATGCTTTCATCAATGACACGAAAAGAAAACTAAAAACTGTTTATGGTACAAGACATCTACGCGATCATTTAACACAAAAAAATTTAAAATGTATCGCAAAACGAGAAGGAATAGGAAGGATAAAACAAAAAAAAAACTTAAAAATCAGGTGCCCCAAAAAGATCCGCACATCGATGAAACTTGCGCAAACGCGTGCATGTTAATGCAATATAAACGTGTGTGAGTGACTTGTGATAAAGTCGTCATAAATCCGGGCGCATCATATCTAATATTTTCTTGAAACCACGCGTTTTTGGTAGCTTCAAAAAAGTTTGTGTTTGCATTAATGCCAAATGGGCAAATACACGTCCCCAGACAAAATTCAGTTGGTGGTTGTTAATCATGAGGAAGGTAAAACTGTGGCAGAAATATGTTCGGTCCTCAACATGAAACGTAGAACTGTTTACGATATTCTCCGGAGATATAAAGAGGAAGGCAGAATAAACTTGAAGCATAGTCCCAGCCGTCCAAAGGTTCTAACGACGTCCGCGCTATCGTCCGGAAAATCAAGAAAAACCCTAAATTGAGTGCTCCAAAAATTGTAAGTGAAGTTTTCGCAGACTTTAAAAAAAGTGGGATGCGAAACAGTGCGCCGAGTGTTGAGAAATGCTCAATATAATGGTCAGGTTGCACGCAAAAAACCATTCATCAGCGAAGTGAATAGAAAAAAACGATTAAATTTCGCTAATGGATATGTTTTGAAGAATGCTGATTATTGGGATGACGTTATTTTTGCCGATGAAAGCAAATTCAATGTCTTTGACTCGGATAGACGTGTTATGGTGCGGCGCAAGACCAACGACGAATTGAGTCGGAAGAACCTCAGACCTACAGTGAAGCACGGGGCGGCAGTTTAATGGTTTGGGGATGCATATTTACTCGCGGTGTTGGCGAATTAGCATTTATTGATAGTATAATGGATTTCCGTCGATACTTACAACTCCTGAAAGACAATTTTCAAAAAAGTGCCGCGAATATGGGCATTTTAGATACATTTAAATATTACGAAGACAATGACCCCAAACATAAGGCTCGCATTCTTCAAGAATGGCAGCTGTATTATTGCCCAAAATTCGTTCATGCTCCTCCCCAGTCCCCAGATTGTAATCCCATTGAAAAGCTCTGAGATGAATTGGACCGAAGAATTCATACCAAGCCGACTTCTTCCGAGAGGGAGCCCGAGACAAGGTGAAAATAGAATTAGAATACTTGCGAAAAATCATCTCCAGTATGCCAAATCGTTTAAACTGTGTTATTGAACAAAAAGGACATGCAACAAAATACTAGTTTTATATAATTTTTGTTTATTTTTACAATTTAGCCTATGTGCGGATCTTTTTGAGAGTTGAAATTTTTTGTTTCTTTTACGAAATTTCCTATTTTTTGGTAATTTTTGTTAGTGAATAATTTTTGTATTTATGTAATATGTAAGGCTATTATGTTCTGCTCATATTATATATTTTTTTTTATTTTTTGCCCGTTTTTATTGGCTTATAAAATGAGAAAGAAGGAACATTTCTTACGTGTGCGGATCTTTTTGGGAGTTACTGTATGTTGAATTTAAGAAAGTGTGAAAAGTTTAAAGTATATCAAATCTACGTGTGTTATATTCGGAACGTGAGTTTTTTTGGTCTTTTGATTTTCCATTGCTCTATAATTAGATGGAACTAGTTATACTACTAGTAGAGCGGCTCATCTTAAGCAGGGAGCCAAACTATGAGACAGGAGTGTGTCAATCAAAAAGAGCCACTAACTCAGCTAAGCTATATAGGCCAGTACATTTCATTAAATCAAAACCACTCACCTCTCAGTGCTACTACTCACAGTAACTTACACAAACTTATTGTTACGTGAACATGTCGGTGAAGGTCGTTCGCAATCAGTGCTGCGAATTCGTACTGCATGGCACAGAGCTATGAGCGGTGAGCTGGTAAATGATAATGTGCGGCATTTTATGGCACAATTTGTTTGATTTCTATGCTGACTCACGATACCATCGTCACACTGGCTTTGGAATACGTCGAGCTGATTATATTTGCGCAGGTGGATTAGTGCTGCGCAGTGACCAGTTTTTAAGAAGAAACTTTGATGTTCTGCCATGGTGATGGGATGAATTAGATAGCTCGAATTTGGGGAGCTGAAAGATAATAGACTATGCTCACACAAACTGCAAAATTTGTGTGCTGTTCATCTCTGAACGCAGCCAGAACCAGTGCTAGCACCACACCATTGATAAATAAAACAGAATCGATTATTGCGATTATTTGGAGAGTTTGTTAAGCGATTATTTTCGATATTAACAACAAATTCTTATGGCTATTCTTCGAGACTCACTCTCGCCACTGACCTTCTGTTTCTTTCTTTTGACACTAGCTACTAATAGATCTTTTGAATAGCGTTGAAAGAGCGGCTCAGTAAAAAAGTGGCAATAACTAAAATAGCTCACATAAAAGAGTCATTTTGATTTTCAATAAACGTACGCGAAGCGTCGTTATTTTCAAAGTAATTTTTTTAGAACGTTCATACATTAGACACATTGGTTATGATTTTGTCCTGGTACTAATATCACTTTTCTTTAAGGAGACATCGCACCTACAAATTGAAAAAAAATTGTTTTTTTCAAAGGTTAGTTTTTGATTGAATAAAAAGACATACCTTAATGAAACTTTGTACATAAAATTTATTTGCCTTATACTATACAAAAAAAATGGTTAAACATTTTTTGTGGCCCCCTGTCGTCTGCTACAATTTTTTTGAAAAAACACCAAAAAAAGCCTGGCGTACACGATAACTGCCCTCAGAAGAGGCTGGAAAAAAACAAAAACGGGGATTCCATCAGCATCAAAACGGCCTCGGAATGAACTAAAAAAAAAAGAATTTGGTTGGAAAATAACAAAATGGCGGCGTTTTTTCGAAAATCGAGTTTTTTTTCCCCCAGAAATCGGTTGTAACTAAAAAAATTTAATGCAGTTTTTTTCATCCGTAGTTCATTCTGAGCATTAAAATGTGCAGATTAACGTGTTAAAATTTCAGAACGATTGGATTAATACATTTTTCTTAATCATGCACGCCAACTTGAATAAAGGTTGTTTCGAGAAATCACGTTTAAAGTTAAAATTCAATATTTTTTGTATTAAATCTTACCGAAATTTAATCTGCGTTGCCTGGACCATACAATATACCTTTCTCTTGCTCATACTCTTCTTCCGAAGATTCCTCCCTTTGAGCAGTTCTGGCCTCTTTAGACGCCTCAGTCGAGTGATGCTCTTTAGATGCCTTAGTCGAGCGCAGGTTGGCCAATTGTAATTCCCATGACTTGCATTATTTTCAAAATAGCCATAAATCCTTCATTGAATGTACATGCAGAAATATTTGCAGCCATATTTATGATATTTTTTTTCCACAAAAAGTATGTTTGGGGGCCAAATTCCAAATACAAGAATTATAACTTTCGTTATTATTCTGCGTAAAATTGCCCAAGCAGCGCTTTAATAAATCTTCTGATGACAAGTCTTCATAAATAGGCTTTAACATTTCTTGTACCTCATCATCTAACGGTGGAGGATGCTTGAAATTTTTGAAAGCATCACCCTCAGCTGCCTCCGCCTTGCGACAGTTACACCAAGTCTTTTCTCCAACAGGACAATAAGAGTGTTGAGGGTTCTCATCAGTTGAAATTTTTTGGTAATATGCTGCCCAAATTTCCTTGCGCATGTTTTCAACCGAATTAAAATTTCGTCGTATAGCTAGGCCATAATATGTTGATAAATTTTTCATTAATTTTAGTGTCAGTTGAACTTTTTTCGGACTTTTAGAAGCATCTTTTTCAGATATTTTTTTTTTGTTTTTTTGCCAAGGCTAACTTTTTTTTGCTTTTTTTGAAGGAGTTGACTCACTTATCTTTCTCTACACTTTAGCCTAAGTCGATGTAGCGATATAGTGTAGTGAACGACACTGATAGAAAAAATGACCTTGGCGCGCTTCGCTATATATCCTCACATTGTTTTTTTTATTTCAATTTTATTTTATTAAAATCATGTTTTTAAAGCTTCATTCTAACATTATTATATTGATTAAAAATTTAAAGGTGCTTTGTCCCCTTAAGTACCTATCTCGAAGTTAGGTTAAGAATGTACAGTAACAATTAAAACAACAAAATTTTTCAATTCAAAATTGCCGACTGTAGGAGAAGAACGGAAAGAATCATAAAAACTCTAGCGCACCTGAACCGCTAGAAACACTAATGTTCGAAGAACAGTAGAAGAATCGTGCAGGTTTTGAGTGCATATTCCACCACATGTGCTGCTTATTACGACCAAACTGTATCAAATGCCACGTTTTACTTTGGTCTCAAGAATGCATTATAACTCATATGGTGGAAGGTTTCAGATATTACCACTGGCATGAATTTCAACGTTTATGAGAGCAAAACACGGGTTAATTATATTCGTTATCAGTTGCTTATTTCACATAATTTTGAAAGCAGCATCTCATATAACATCAATGAAGAAAATGCTCAGTGCCTGCAGCACTGTAACTGAAGTTGGTATTTGGGGCTGCGATCCGAAAAATTTGCAGAACTTTGCGAATTGCAACATTGATTATTTATTTTAATTGTAAATGTTTCCGGTATGAAAACTAACTGTAAGCGTTTATTGATACAAAAGTAGCACAACCGACTCGTGCTGGCAACCTTCTGCCAGTATCAAAGCCAAGAATATATCACATCTGCTTCACGTTGTTATATAACATTCGAAGTTAAAGGAGTATAAAGAAATTTAGAGTTACCTGCAGTGAGTTTTTTCAAATAATCGAAAGCTTAATATTTGCTGTTTATTGTCACTACAATATCATTACCATTTCAAAATTCTACGATAAAACCGCTTAATAAAGATATTGCAATTAAACACAAAACCAACAATAGCTGACAACCCTATCGTGGCTTTTCAACCAAATTTGGCCTGAATAATGTTTATGACAGGTTTCATTAATTGTATGAAATTCGTATTGATTTCATGACTGCACTCGAAGTTATAGGACAAAAAGTTTTATTTTCCTGAGCGTATTTTCAAAACCAAAGACACAAAAATTACCATAGCTGGTAGCACCAATCAAATTTTTCAACCAAATTTCCACCAAACAAAGACTAGAGTTAGGTTTAGCTACTGTGCCAATTTCATGAAAATCTGGTAATTTATTCACATTTCATAGGGCAAAAAGCAGTTTTTTTCTTTGTAATTTTTCAAGATGGCACCACTGGCACAGACTTGCCCACAATTCAAAATCGCTTCTATCAAATCTGGTCTTACTTAAGTCCAATGCATTCTGTAAATTTTAGCTGTATTTGATTATTGGTTCGTGAGTTTCCGTGAACATAAGTTTTTGATGCTAAAAATATAGGTTAACTGGGAGAGGGTTACCGTTCTTGTCCGACATGAAATTTCCAAAGTTTTATTTTGAACGTGTAGATAAAACATAAGATTTATATACACATTGGTTTTATTGTAAGAAACGGACATTTTTTTGAATATTCGATGGTTTGAATGTTTTCACTTCCAAATTTTTTTTTTCAAAATGAAGACACCAAAATTATCATAGCTGGCAACTCCAACCGAATTTTTCGACCAAATTTCTACCAAACGTGGCTTAAGGTAAGGTCCAGCAGTTGTGTGAGTTTTGTCAAAATCGAACGATTCAATCAGAATTTATAGGGCTAAAAACAGTTATCTTTTTTAGTGATTTTTCAAGATGGCACCACTGGCACAGAATCGCCCGCATTTCAAAATCACTTCTATCAGACCTGGTCCTATTTAAGACCAATACATTCTGCAAATTTCAATTCATTCTGCTCATCGGATCGTGAGTTTCCGTGAACAGAAGTTTTTGATGCTAAAAATATAGGTAAATTGGGCAAGGGTTACCAGGCGTGCCCGTTATACCATATCTTTTTTTTTTTTTTTGGTTATGTAAACGAAGCACAAGATTTACATATGAGTGGCTTTTTTTTGAAGAAACGGAATTTTTTCAAGAGAGACGATGATTTGGAGGTTTTCACTTTCAGTGCCTGCCCTAGCTACAGGGTTGCCAGCACGCTCATTAAAAGCTACACAAATCTACAACTAAATAATATCAATATGTCCTGTAAATTTCGTAATGATTGAATAGCTCTGTCAAAAGTTATCGCAATTTAAAAATTTTCAAATTTTCCCGTCCTCTTTTTAGGCACCCAGCGCACACATAGGGTTAAAAAATTCCAAAGCATTATCTGATTCATATGTAAAACACGTTCAAAATTTATTTCGTTAACTTTATTTTTGCGAAAATTATTTGTGCACGAAATAATAGGTATATTAAAAATATCACTTAAATGGCCGCCGGCGCCAAAAGGTTAACAATAACTGACATTTAAAGAGACCTGGACCTATTCTGCATATACACCAATTTATCCTGAAAGTTTCAGCTCAATCGGATGGCGCGTTCCCGAGATTATCTCACTGAAATTTTTTGCTGATATATATATATATATATATATATATATATATATATATATATATATATATATATATATATATATATATATATATATATATATATATATATATAGAAATATGAATTTTTGGCCGAATCGATTTTAATACTAATGTTCTTCGAACATTAGTAAAAATATAGAAGCAAATAAATAGAAACACGAGCCTCTTGGATTATTGTCTTAATACAAACACAACACAAATCCAAAAATACGTTGCATACATCGGTCCTAAATGCTATAATGACATCCTTACAGTTTTAAGAATTATAAATTCATTGTCACGTTTTAAATATAGCGTTAAAAAATTGCTCCAGTCTATATCAAATGAAGAATTTTATGCTATATTCAGCTATGTATAAAAATAATAGAATAAATCTAAAGGTATAACGTTAGCGATCGTTCTCTTATGCAAATCAATCAAATGAATTAAGTTAATGATAGATTTATATTAGTATAGTTGAAAAAGTTTAAGTCACCTACCACAAGCTTAGCTTTCAAGGAGATTTTTACACAAGCACTTCTCTAGACCCATAATAAGAGGATGAAATTTTCTAGTTTTTCTAAAGGCAGGATTAAACCTAACTTTCGCTGAAAGTAGTGCTATTGACCATTTGATCTATGAAAAATTACTCCGGAATAACAAAATCTTTTGTAGCATATGAAAGGGAAACACTTAGTTGATATGTTTTGTCCAATTGTCTCAAAAAATTATTTTGTCATATTTTTCATTTGGTAGGTACCACGTGGAAAGTATAATCGAATATTCATGCGGCATTACTATTTCAAAGATATTGTGACAGAAGACAAAATATAGGCCGTGGCGACGAAGCCATGTAGAAATTCACATAGATATGTAGAACCATTCATAAATGACTAGGTACCTAACACCCTAAACAACAATATTTTTCGCAATATTTCTACATTCATATCGCATTCGATATGAAAACGACCCATATATCTCATTTCGTGTTAAGGAAAAAAAAACATGTCATTGTTTGCCAACCATATGAATAATTTATTAAGTATACCAAGGACAAGGGCCACTTGGTCGACTTGTAATGTCCATCTGTGTGTCTTGTATCTGTCCGTGTCTGCCAAATAATCAATGCGCAAATACGAAAACGTTTCGGCGACCAGAACGTTGTACGAAGGGCGGGCAAAGGGATGGATGGATCTCGTACTTATTGGCCGTCTCTAATCGCTTACAACACACATTCATTCTGTCAGCCATTCTGAATGTGGGTTAGGCAATCGCATTCGCATTCTTTTTATCAAATGACGCATGATGGAGCCGCTACGCTACCACTGCCACCGCCACACAAGTCCCAAGAAACCGGTCGCAGATCTTTCAAAGCAAACAACTTGTGCTGATTGGGTCAGAGTCCAGAATTTTAGCTCCTTCGGTATCGAGCTTAGCTAAAGCTTTCCTCTGCCAAGATCTCTAATCTTATTTCGTAATTCTACCTCTACGCACTATGTTCGGTGCGAGCCAGTGTACTGTGTTGTGCACTTACGTACACACATTTGCACGTACAGTGGCAGAGACGTCTTCTACTTGCTGTTTTGAAGCTACAATTCTTATCCAACATTACCTCGCCGTCTCAGTTCTCAGCGAAGCGCCGCCGGCCGCCACCACAATCGACAACGACGATGGGAAGGAAGGTGGTGTTTTCGCAAAACCATTGCCCCAAAAACTTGCCCTCACACGCTCATACTGCGCCGCCGAAAGCTGCTGGGTTGTTTACCAGGAATTTTCGCTTTGATATGACGCATCTGAGACGCGAAATTTTAGTCGTAAACAATTTTTTGTGCGATTTTTTTCTCGTGTTTAATTCGCACAAAGAGGAAATTGCAATGTGAACTTTTTTGTTCTCTCCACTCCACTACAGCCGAACGTCGTCGACAACACTGAATTGCGGCGGCAGCGGGTTCGAGCATGGCTAGAGAGCAGCGAGCCGGGCTAGGTCGGGCTGCCGTGTTTTTTTGGCTTTAGGTCGATGGTACCGCAAACAGGTTAATCTTTGTATTGGATGGAAAAGAACAAACGAAAAGATGAAAGTCTTGTATCTTAAGGAATTCACCGCGCAACTATTGTCGGCTGGTCCGATCATAGAAAAATACATACAAGCTTTCTGGGGCCCGTTCCGAACTATACTTGAGGAGTCGTAGATACAGAATGGATGATTAGCGAGCGAATTGATCGTTTCGAGAATTTTACGGTCGGCGTGGATCGATAAGAAGCCAGAGGCCGAACCATGAATGGAAAAATTTCGCGAATGATGCGAAAACAATAGAAATCTGCGCCAAAGCGCAAGATTGCGATGTGATGGCGGGAAACCGGTGGGATGTTTTTTTTTCAATGTTTTCAATAGATAAAATCGTATGATTGCGATAGCAAAACGTAGAAAAACAATAGATGGTGCGCCGGTCTGAAAAAAACAACTAGGTATGTACTAGAGCACTGCACGAGTAAGTAAAAAGTAATCGGATAAATAATCGCCGAGTACACGACTGAACGATGCGAGTACATACTCGGCATCGTTTCGCCAATGCATCGCCGATTATATTTGCTTCACGATTACGAGTAATATTCGCCAGAACCGCATCGTAGCATCGTGCAGTGTTACGAGTAGGCATCGTGAATAGTCGTCGAGCTTTTTTGGTAAGTCGGAACAGGACTTTTAGGTATCGAAATCAACAGTACATATGTAATTGAAAGAAAAAAATGCTCAATATCATAAATGAAATAAAACCAATAAACTTATTTTTTTTTTGGACAGATTTGTAGTTTTTCTTTTTCGGTATTTTCATTTTATGAGGGATAGTTGAGAGGTTCTATTCCGCAGGAAAGGGTTAACAAAAAAACCAAATAAACAGTGGAAGACAAGTTATATATAATGCCGGGTTTCCACCAAAGAGACAAAACAAAAAACACGGACAAAACATGTTTTTCTGAACAAAAACACGAATGTTTTGTAAAAACTGAACAGTTTCGCGAGCATTTTTGTCTCTGAAAACTGTTTTAGTAAACAAAACACCTTTTTTGTCCGTGTTTCCTGTTTTGTCTCTTTGGTGGAAACCCGGCATAATCTTTACTTATGTTTGAAATATCAAAGACCATTTCTTTTAATTCAAGACTGTACACCTTTCTTTTTATAAGCGTTATTTTGTGTAGAATAGACTGCATAGTGCATACTAGAAAATATTTTTTTTGTTATATTCTGTTTTAATCTAATAAAGTGAATTTTCTGTTTATGTCTAAAGTTCCATTTTTCACCTTCCTATGGATGTCTCGTATAATGTTATACATTCCTTACACCGGGACTCGATTAGCAATTTTCTCTGCAATTTCCGATTGCAACGACTGTCAAATTTATGGTATGCCATCTGTGCGTGGGGAATTTCATGGCATGCAATTTCATTTCGAAAATTCCTCTGAGCGGGAAGGACGTGCGCTGTATCTGAGCGTCAAATGCTCTTAAGGAGTTATTTGAAATGCAAATTCGATTTTTTCGCAATTTCCCACCATTTCATTGCTCAACGACATCTAAAAATCCCTTTAAATTCAAAATACCTACATCTTCTTATAAGAAATAAAGCATTCCCATGGTTCAGCGCCATTTTGAAACCAAGAACTGTCAAAATATTGCAAGCCAGATTGCCGAGCAAATTGCATACCATATTGCCTGCCATTTATGGCATACCATAAAATATTGCATACCATAGGCTGCCTCCACTGGCAATTTCAAATTTCATGCAATGGGAAATTGCTAGTGGAGGCAGCCTGTTAAGCATAAGCAAAATCTCGGCGATGCCGATGCCAAATACGATTACACTCGCCGATGCCGATTACTTTTGTACTCGCCGATGCCGATGCCGATGCGGAACGATGCGAGTACTGAATTGCATGGCGAGTACGAGTACACACGAGGTAATCGTGTTAATCGTGTGATGAGTATTCGTACTCGTAATCGTACGATGCTGTACGTACTCGTGCAGTGCTCTAGTATGTACATCAATTGAAACAATCTACATATGTATGTATGTATGTGAGATTGTTGCTGCTCATGAGCTTTGATTCTCATCCCTTGTTGATCAAAATTCGCAACAAAACACTCAGTAGATAATCTTTTTTGATGGAAAGCACTTGGTAGCACACACTCTTGGAAATCTACAAAGTGAATCAAATCGTTTCGTTGAAACAATATCGCTCCAAGCACATAATTCGTGAATAATATTTCTTAGAAATTTAAAAATTCATCATCCAGTTCTTTGCCTCATCAAATACCAGCATAACATAATTTTGCGAAAACTGAATGCTAATCGTATGCTTCACCTAACGCAGATAGTATATTTCAATTTAAAACGAAGTGAGCAAGATACTTACTTACCCATAAGTATGATCTTGGCATATGTGATTCTGTAGAAAAAGCATACATACCGAAAAGTATTGGTTGCGAATCGTATAAAACTAGAACACAATTGATATGTTTCATCGAAATCTGTTTTTTTTGCGATCCATACTCCACACCAGCCGCCACTTCCCATGCAAATTTATTCCGGAATGTTGTTTCAAATTTTGCAGTGTTGTGACGGAAACGTAGGAATTGTACGTTTTGCGAGAGAGAAAAAAAACGAAGACAAAGACGTCATTCATCAAAGTTTGACGTCAAAAAATTTGCTTAATTTGATAATGCGACAGCAATTTTAGATCTGAGACAAAATAAAATAATTAGCCGTTTCAGCACGTTTTGATGCGCTTTGAAATACGACTGAATGTTACGGAAAGTTATTTTTGTGGTCTATATAGCGGTTAGGTTTTAGGTATGAAACTGGTATAGTTTCTGATTTCTGATGAAACTGGTATAGCTTCTGATAGATAAATCAATTAGTTTCTGACTAACTGATTTACACATAGTCACAAAATTGAAGGCACAAGCAATAAATATGAAAACTCTTAATCATATATAAGCTAATGTCACTTTATTATCACAATTTTTTTTTATTTTTTATTAAATTGAAGACTAAAAATACAAAAATTAATAAAAAACATTTATTAAATTCAATTTTTAAAAGAATTAAGTAACAAAAGAAAAAATTTACAAAAAAAATCAAGGCACAAGATTAAAGGCACAAACTGCAAGATCACTAGAAAAATATAAAATAATTTATTATTAGTAGTTAGTTGGATATCCGTTGGCTTTGATTACTGCTGCTAGTCTTCTAGGCATACTTTCCGCTAACTTTTTTGTTATGGTTGGGCAAATATTTTGCCATTCCCTTGCTATTATTGACTTCAGCTCGGATTTATTCACAATTGAAAATTTTCGGATTTGTTGCTCAAGTAGGTACTGACCACAAATGTTCAATTGAGTTAAGGTCTGGGGACTGAGCTGGAGTTTTTTTGATGAGATTGGAGGCTATTCTTCCATTTAAACCATGGTTTCGCAATGTTCTTCTAATAGTTTCCTTGGATATTGGTTTTTGGATCATATGAGAAACTTCAGCCCTCAAATTATTAATCGGCTTCTTTGGACATTTTTCTATTTCCCGTCGAATGTATTCCTTATCTTTAACTGACAGTAACTTTTTTCGTCCGCGTCGCGTTTTATTAATATAAGTTCCGTCATTTTTCCATTTGTTGACTACAGCTCTAACTGCAGAAAATTATCTCCCAACTATTTTTCCTACTTCTCGATATGTTTTACCTTCACAAACAAGCTTAATAATAATTTTTCTTTCCGCAACTGTGGTTTGTTTTCTCCGTTTATCCATTTCAGCTTTTTTTTATTTATTTATGTACAAATACTTTTTTTTTTTTTTTAAACACACTTAACTCAACTAGTCACTAACGTTCACCTAAAACTCAATATTTGTAAAGAATGAAAAGTAATTGCATTATCAAATTCTACGAAATATCTTGTTAGATGCACGTGTGCCTTCAATTTTGTGTAGCTCGCAAGTGGTACAGTTGACATCAAAATAGCAAACACTTGTGATAGATTCGACTTTTTTTTGTATTAATTTGGTGTACATTTATAAAGAAGATTACGCACTAACAGAATAAAATGCCAATTCGATAAATTTACTACAATTGTAGTAACATTGAATAATATTTTGGCATTTATATAGATTGTGCCTTCAATTTTATGACTATGTGTATCTACTCACTGAATTTTCGGCAGATGATTTGAAGGTAGAGCTGAACTTCAATTGCTTGGCTAATCGCTTAAAAGAAAGGATTTATTTGGATGAGGGAAGTTATATTTTCATGTAATGGAAATTCAGTTCAATTCTGTAGTATTTAAAATCGGTTGGCATGTTACAATGGTTGAAGGCAATGATTATCAGAAATCAATTTCTTTCATTCCCTTCTATGTTTTCTTAAAACAATTTTCAAGAATAAATTGTAACTCATCATCATCATCGGCGCTACAACTGGGGTCCAGTCTTGGCCTCCTTCAACAGTTTTTTTCCATTGGATCCGATCGCGAGCCGCTGTCATCCAATTTTGCACCCCTAAACTCCGAGCGTCCTGGTCAACGCCATCTCTCCAGCGCAGACAAGGTTTCCCACGCCGTCGTCTGCCGTAAAATCTGCCGCAAAGGGTTTTCCGAGCCGGATCCTCTTCGCTCATTCCAGCTAGATGTCCTACCCACCAGAGTCTACCGAGCTTTATCTTCGTGATTATATCTGCTTCTAGGTAGATAGCGTACAACTCATGGTTGCAGCGTCACCGGAATCGCCCTTCTTCACATATCAGGCCAAAGATTCTCCGCAAGACTTACTTCTCGAACGCGGCGAAGAGGTCAGAGTGCCTTTTGGTACGCCTATTACGTACCCATAATGGCCTCCAACTTGGTCCTCTTCCACACTCTATTGCCACCTTTAAAAGAAGTATTCGCAACAGAATATTTGCTTTTAATATTAATATTAATTTTATTTATCTTTTTTTTTCATTCGTGGCATTGATTTTCATATCTTAAATTTTCTCAATTTTTTAATACTAAGCTATTCTATTTGTAATTGGGCTTTTTGCCTGTAAATGGATTGTTTGAATAAATAAATAAATAAACTCAAGTCTCGGATCCATACGTGAGTACTGGCAGGACCATGGTCTTGCACAGCAGGAGCTTTGATGTTCGGGTGAGATTTTGGGACTTGACAGACTGTAGTAGGCTTTGAGCAGCCGCCCGCGTATTTCTGCCTGCATGTTGTTATCGGCTGCTACAATTGACCCAAGGTAATTGAATGATAGCACTACTTCAAATTCATGGTCAACTACCCTGAAGGTTAGACCAACTCTAGCTGTTCTTCCTGCAGATACTACCATCATGTACTTGGTCTTTCCTTCGTTTATGTGCAGCCACAGTTTTTGTGCCGCTCGCTCGATCTGGATGAAGGATTCTCGTACAACTAGTGCTGATCTTCCAAGTATGTCTATATCATCTGCATAAGCCAGTATCTGGCAGGACTTGGTAACGATAGTCCCTCTCGTTGACCTACCAGAGTCTGGGATTGCTTTCTCCAACGCCAGGTTGAAGAGGAGGCAGGCCAGACCATCCCCTTGTCGGAGCCCATTGAAGATGTTGAACGGTCTGGATAGCAATCCGGCTATTTTAATTTTCATTGGTCATGGTCAACCTACACAATCGTGTCAGTTTATTTGGGTTGCTGAATTCTTTCATGGCTTTATATAGTTCTACCCTGGCTGTGCAATCATAGGCGGCCTTAAAGTCTATAAATATATGGTACAGTGGAATGTTGAATTCCAGACATTTTTCCATCGCCTGCCTGAGAGTAAGTCCTTTTCATGCGAGCACTTAATTGCTCCAGAAAACGAAAGAAATTCAAAAATCTCGGTTTCGAAGTGCTAAAGGAATTTGCCATACATATTTAATTTGTAAATCCTCAGTCATTAAAAACATACAATTAATCTTATTATTGTATCGACGGCCTTGTTGTACTTAAACTTCACTTACCAATAAAAATTCAATGAACAAAAATATATTATGGATGAACAAATAGACTGACGCTTTAGCAAGTAGCGGTGCAAACTCTCCTTGTCAAACGGATTCAAAAGGAGTCTTTCACACAAAAGCAGCTTTGGAGTTTACAGTTCTCTATTTCTGCTCTGAATATTAACCTTCTATTCTTCCACACACATTTCACCACACAATTCTCAACTGCAATTTATAGAAACTGCCAAACTCAACCAGTAGAGTTCTGCGTAGTGAGTTTTTGTGAAGTCATCGGATAGATGTTTTTATCTACTTTATCAATTGTGAAATAAATAAAACTATCTTATATTTTTCTTTTGAATTTTCGATCAGTCCATCTTGTGCTTCGTATGAAAATTGTTTTTTTTTACGCGGTGTCGTAACATTGTTGATTCAATTCAATTTCATGAGCCAGTAAGTTATCTTGCATCAACAATAGTTTCACTGAAGTTTATTAAAGATTTTCAAAGAATTTTTTGCAGTTTTCTAAAAGATCAAGTGCAGATACTAGATCGAAACTATTTAACACAAAAAACTTAAACTTTTTAATATATTTTATTAAACCCGAGGCTTCGTCTCTTATTAAAGTATCAACACCACTCTTCATCTCCACCCGCCCGTCTGATTCCAGCTCCAAATTTATCGACTAAAATCCAACAACAACGAATTCAACATTTTTTCATGATTGTTTTAATTTTACTTCATATTTTTCAAATTTAAAGTTCAACTTCACCTCCCCGCTCCCGTTTTCAATCAATCAGCAGGAGATGTAGTGCGCAGAGATGTTAGTAAAAGTACATCGAAAACGTAAAAAAAAATGTAATTAATGATGACAATAACTTATTGGCACTCATAATAACAAACAAAGATAACCATTCTTCACTGCAACTAGTTTCAAATAAAGCGATAAAAATTTAAAATAAACATTTAAAGATGAAAAAATTTACTTGGTATTCTCAAATAAGTGTAGCTTTATTATATTTTACGAAATGGTGGATGATGAAGCTACATCAGCGAGCGGGTGGATGGCTGCCATGACATTGAAAAAGCCTTCGATTACGTTGTTATAGCCAAAATGGCGCTTAAATTAAAATGCGGCTATGTAACTAGGCCAATGGGTTTTTTTTTTACAAAGAAACCGGGGCACGCCACCTCGCGAATCCCTCCAGAACTTCCCCCTGATGTTCTGAGTGTGGACGCCAGTCACCGGATCGATAAAATTCATCGAGTGATGCACTGTCAAATGTCAATAGCCTGCCTGTTCCAGACAGTCATATGAACACCAACAATCTGAATATATGGCCGTACCATCAGCAATATTTTCTCTGATAGCTGCCAATAACATTTTTCTGTCTCGCGTGTCAACGGGAACCACAAACGCTTCTCTTGTCTCACGGCCAATACCTTCAAAAACCCATTCTCCTCCTCCATACAAGCCGACTGCGATAATTTTTCCGTTTGCCCAGCGTGAATTCGTCGATCTCGAAAATAGTCAGGAGCCCCGGATTTTGGTTTTCTTCATGCTTATCTAAAAACAGCATATTTCCCGACAAAAACTTAGCCAATCAATGACTGTTTGTCTCAAAAGCATCAATTCTTTCTCGAGTCTGATGACATGTGGCGGAGGAGATGTAAGATAATATGCAACAAAACGCCAAAAATGTGCCCCAAACTTATGAGGGTACCTGAAAACCAAGTACCCGTCATCGCAGAAACTTTAAATGTGCACCTGATTTTTTGCCTCATATGGTGTGCAACCTACTTATAAATCGTCCCAGAACATCTTAAAATCAAGGTGTGGTGATTTACACGGACATTTTTTCCGCACTTTCGGCACAAAACTGCTTCTCTTAACACGCGAAAACGAAATAAGAAATCGAGAAACTCGTCGCGATGGCAAATTATGCTCAAAAATACAAATATTCGCATCTTGTTTAAACTAGAATCAATACTGATAAGTAAAATACTGATAAATAAAATCGAAAAATTCAATCCTGTTGGACCTTTCGCCCGGGAACATCAAATCATTGCCTAGAAAGTTTCTGTATACATGAAAGATTGGGAGCATTTCAAGGAAGCAGTGCTGTCTAGATGGTAGAACCAACGGTCGGAGGGCGTAGGAGAAGGTTAAATGACATCGTTTTGATCGTTTAAAAGTGGGGGTAGGGAAGTGAAAGGATCATCGGATTATTCCATTCTGATGAACTACATTTTGATGGCTAAAAAAAAAGTGAATAGAAAGCTCCACCTCCCTGGAGGGAGGATCAAGTATTTGCGCACAGGGCATGAAGAGGGTCGAGGGTGGTCGGATGACTTCATTCAGTTTGTTTAAAAGTGGAGAGGGGGGGTCTGTAAAGTCGCATTTCAAATTTTTCAAATATCCTCCTATCACCTACTTTGCCTCCACCTGTTCGACCCCACTTAAAATCACTTTTGTACTGTTAAGCAAGGTCAGTTCTACCAGCTTCGCCTTTTTTCACCCCCGTCCGGCCGATGGTCCCACCCAAAAAAAAATTTTACTAGATAAATACTTACACTTACTAGATAAATACTCGACTAACCTTTTTATTAGCAAATTGCGTGATTAGGTTTTCGAAGTCTAAAGAACGGAGTAACTCAGATTCAATACACAAAATTGCTGAGCTGTTGAGCGATCTTCCGTCATCGTGGAGCGTAAGCAGTTTTTTATTCTTTTCAAGAAACGCATAATTGATTCAGCTTTTGCTGATTTACTAAGATTAGAATTATATTTTCGCAGCAAAACTTGAAAGTCTTAGATAATATGAAACTTTTTGAAAATTTGCCGTCCTTCCACTCCTCCCAAATATTTGCCGTCCTGGGCAGTTGCCCATAAGTGCCCATACTTAAATCCGGCCCTGATCAGCTCCTTGAGTTTCGTTAATGCTAAACAAAGCGTCGTATACATGTCCCATATGAAATCTCAAAGGGTTTAAGGACTCTATTATACTCACTCATCTAGTGTCACACAATGGTTTCAAAGTTAATCCTTGGACGAGTTTTAAAAGTATGGCTCATCGAAAAGTAGATGCTGAAAACATATGTATATATATTTTGGATCATATTAAAGAAATTAGCAGCATCCAAGAATGCTTTTGCCATATAATTAACCACTCGATTGAGAGAGTGGATACTATATGGTACGTAGAATCCTCGCGAATTTAAATTTTTAATTCTAGATAGCACTCCTGCTTTATCGCCCCTCATATTGGATCCATTGTCATATCCCTGTCCTCTAATATTCTGCAAATTTAACCCCAAACTATAAAGTTCTCCAACTATAATTTCAGATATTTGTTTCCCTGTCGACATTTCAACTTGAAGGAAGCCCAAAAAGCTTTCATTAATTTTTATTTCCACCTCATTTGAATCAAACTTATTGATTGAAACATATCTGGTCACAAGAGTCATTTGCTCTACTTTACTAAAGTCAGGAGTGCAATCTGAAATTTTGGAATGGTATTGGTCTTTTTTAATTTCATTAATAATACGGGATTTGACACTTTGATGTTACAGGTCTTTTATCTGGGTTTGTAGATTTTTTCCCGAGATAGTGGGCCTTAGTCGCCGCTTTTTGTGCACTCTACGCACGTATTCTTTCATAATGAATCAAATTCAGATATCGGCGCAACAAATTTTAAAAAGGCTACCGTTATTATGCTCAAACAGCTTGTTGCTCCCCATCGACATTACAGCTCTCTTTTTAATTTGGCCGATCAGCTGGTGCACTTACTTCGTAGTGTATATACTCTGACCTACCCTTTTTTGTTATTTAATAAACCGTGCCGCTTTTTTGATTGTTTTGAAAGAGATTAAGAATTATGGATTGCAAATATTTTTTTTTAGCTTTTAGATAAAAACAGTAAATACGAAATGTAAATTTCATGTTAATTATCGCCAAAAAAAAAAAATCAAGAATAAATTTCGATTAATTGGGCAACTTAACTTATAAATATAATTTAAAATATATTAATTTTTTAAAAAGTTTATTTTAGTTTCACCGAGCGCCGGTTCTTTACTAAATCTTTTATTTTATTAAAGCTTATTACTCAAATAATAAACTTACATCAAATTTCATTCCCAGGTTCTATATTATAGGAGAAGATTACAGGAGAAGGAAGGATTCAGCGAAAATAATAAGCTTATTAAAAAAAAAAATTCAGAAAAGTCACATGCGAGATACAATGTCTCAAAACTTTGCAGTTCACATCTAAATTTACTAATGACCAAAACAAAAAACTAAAATCAAAAATGAATACAACCGACGCTGCTAAAAGTTTTTTTTTACATTTCAGACATTTTGTCTTTTTGCAAAAAACCGACTGCTGAAAACAATAAAACTACCTATGTGACATGTCAGTCTGTTTACATTCATAGATTTGCCTGATAGTATTCTGTGTTATACAATATCTCTATCGTAGCATCCTTGAATTAAAAAATGCCCAGGAATACAGCCTACAATAAAGCACAGTTAATTTTTGAATTATTCCACTTGGATATCTTTTGGATCCGCCTCTTCTATTGATTGATCCTGTAAAAATAATGGTTTTAGAGCCATCTTGCAGGCCTCTTCATCAGAATATATGCTTTGAGAAGATCTTGATTCTGGTATACTTTTTAAATTTAAATGAAACCTTTCCTACTATTCACTGCTTGGTTATATTTTAAAGATTTTCAATATGTCGACTGGCAATGTTTCAATTTTCCTAAGATGAATTGCCACACTGGGCGCTATTTTTTCAACAGGGCTGTTTATCAGCTTAACTGAGCTGTTGATCAGTTCAAAGATGATCGTTTACGTCATGCGCGTCGCTGACCTCGTGAACCTGCTTATGCGCATGACGTCATCGTGCTCCCTGTCTATTGCTCCTTGTCCTGCGCCAGAACCGCCATTCTATACCTACTTTCAGGTAAACAAAAAGTGAGAATGCCAATTGTAATAGGTACAGATCCTAGAAATATCTTTTTTGAGGAAGAATCCAAATGCCCTTTCAAATGTCATACACTGTTTACAATAGAAGAAAAGATACGTTTTTTATGATTTTTATAGTCTGGCCAATTTTGATCTTCAAAGTGCTTATATTAATAGTCGAGTGAATATTACCAAAATATTAACAAAAGCCGATTCACACAAGCAACTGATCCACAAAAGTGAACTAAACACGAATTTATACTTTGAAAACAAATACAGGGGTTATGACAAAGGTTTGCAAGTATTTTTTTAAGAATGTCTGAGCATTTTTAATGGAAGATTAGGTTAGTGAAAAGGGTTGCCGGGAACGCGGCCAGGATTAGCCACCAGTTTGGGCCCATTTGCCACCCTCCGCTGACTTGTTAGAGCTGCCAAGTAACCAATCCGCCAAACTGAATCTGCTGACTCAACGCTAACTCTTGAAAGTGGTAAGAACCAAAAATCTTGAGGCGTTTATTATTTAGAGCCGGACAATCACAGAGAGTGTGCTCGATGGTGTCCTCTTCCATCTCGCACTTCTTGCATAAATTGCTGGATGTCAGTCCCATTCTGTTCGCATGAGATGCGGTAAGGCAGTGCACTGTGAGCAAGTCGACCGTGGATCTCAAGCAGTTGCTGCTGAGCTTGAGCAGTTTCCTGCTTTTGCTTAGATCAGGTGAAGGCCATAATGTCCTGACTACCCTGCAGTCCATCCTGTTTTTCCATTCAGACTTTAGTTTGGCCCATACGGCGTTTGCTTGTGGCGTCATCGATTGACCGTGGTACAGTGGTGCAGGGGGCTGTGACTAGCTCCTGAACCTTTCCTCGCCAATTCATCGGCTTTTTCGTTGCCTATGACCCCACTATGCCCTGGCACCCACATAATCCGGATAGCAATATGCCTTGCCTTTTCATTGAGGACCACTCTGCAAGCGTTAACAGTTTTTGAAGAACATCTGTAAGACGCAAGAGCGAGAATGGCTGTCCTGCTGCCGACGCAAATCGTCATTGATCTGGTTGATATTCCGCTAATAGACTCAACTGCCATGCGTATAGCATGTAATTCAGACTGAAAGACGGTAGCATGGTCCGACAGTCTACACCACAGGTTAAGGCTCAAATCCGTAGAAAACACGCCCAAGCCAACTCCTGCATCCGTCTTTGACCCGTCCGTGTAAATCCAGACGCCCCCATCGGTGGTAGCTCCCTTTTTCTTCCAGTCTGTTCTTGTGGGTACCTTAACTTGGAAATTCCTGCCAAGATGTATTATTTTACTCATGTGGTCGGTGTCTCTGCAACGATCCCAAATGCAAGATTAAATAGGGTACTAATGAATAAAACAGTAGATAATCACGCGACCACTCCTTCTGTCGATAAAAGCGGCAACCATCTTACAAAATATTAGAAAAGCGCTATCGAAATTGTAAAAGTAAAGTAAAAGCTTTCATAAGGCAATTTGCTATATAGTGTGATTGTATCGAAATTCGGCAATCTTGCTCCTAAATTCGGCTTGCTGCCTTTTTTTTATCAACCCTTTCTTGCCTCACAGCACGAATCAAACTCATTAAAATTACATTCAAAGTAAATCACAGAGGCTATTGTTCCCAGTAATGCACTTTTGATTTCGTTTTAACAAGTCTGATTCTGAAATTAGGAGACAAAAAAGCTTTGGGTGGTTTACTTTTGGAGTAGGCCGACATTAGGAGCACTCATCACACATCGCATTATTCCAGAACTAAGAACCCCCTCTCACCAGACTTAAATCTTTCAAGGCAATACATTTTCTACGTAGAAAGCGAAAATTTCGTTAAAAAAGTATTCAAATTCGTGTCTACTAAAATTTTCAATGAGGAATTTAATTTGCATTTCTGGTTTCCTGCGACGGATACATGCAAAAGACGAGATTCTCTTGACATCAGAATAAAAATCTAAGGGAACGAAGAGAAAATGGCTTTGGAAGTAACAAAAGAGCTTCGTTTGCGGAAGACCGAGTCAGCTCAAAAAGAGTGAAGTAGAACAAGGATTCGACTAGATGTATAGCATTTGATTTATTGGAAACTTTACCGATACCAATTCTGTGTACTAGCATTGCTAACTAGAAACGACAATTATAATTGTAAAGAAGTCTGAAAAAATGTACAGTTATTAGCTGTATTGGACCGGTAAACAAATCGATAAATTGAAATTCAAAGATACTCGTCCAGTAAGTCATGCATTTTACAACTAATCTCGCAAAGAGTAAGAGTAAGAGGATGAGGATGTACATGTCGCAGACGATGAGTAGCGGTCTAAGGGCTAGTATTTCTTCAAGGCCAAACCGACCCAGCTGAATTTATTTTATGAATTACTTTTCATATTTCTTCATGTGTTTAATATTTCAATTAAACAAACTTATATTTATACATAAAGGTTATTGATTTGTGATCATGGTTCCCTTCTTGTCTATAAATCAGCATAAACAACGTATAGCGTCTCTAAAGCTTATCAAAGCAGATAATAATTGATATACGTTGTCTATGCTGATTTATAGACAAGAAGGGAACCATGATCACAAATCAATAGTCTTTATGAATAATTATTATGTCGATGGATTAAGTCGGAGATGTTAAAATTTGTCACAACTAACGTAAATAAAAATTAATGATTTCCAACTGCAAGTAGTCACATCAGTCAAGTATGCACTGTTAGCTGGTGTCTGATGAGAATCAGTGCATACTTTCGAAACCACTTTATCAAAAAAAAATGTTCTATAAAAATTTTTCAATTTTAATAATCCCGCAAAAACAATTCCACTTTTATGTTTATATTTCTTTGCATTAATACGTAAAAATAAAAAAAAAATGACAATCAAGATCGAGTTTTTTTTAGCATTTGTTCGAGCTCATTTATCTCGGAATCACGTTTCTATAGTTAAACTACTCTATATCATATCATTTTTAATCTTGATGCTTCGATTTTTTTTTCTATCACACAGGCAATTAAATTTCTGAATAGAAGTTTTATTTGCGTAGTAATTCTTACTTTATTTATACTATTATCGTAGTAGTTAGCAGAATCAGTTATTAAAACATGGATTTATTGCATATTATTTTTTTAAAATACGACGAAAAGTTGCATTAATTCTATACATGAGAGATTATAAACATGTGACTTAGCTTGTAAAAATATTTCGACCAAATTTCAAACATTAAATTTAAATAAAACTAGTATCGAAAGTTTTATGTTGCCCAACCGTATGGCGGCATGCGAAAATAGAAGTTCAAAAATATCTTGAAAATGTACGAACGAGAAAAATAGCACGTATTGCTAGAGGGCTCCAAGGCTATACAAATAATTTTATTTATACCTACGAAATGCCGAAGGGCGTATTCAATGAGTCGCAAAATTTTTATTTTGATAGCTTTAAGTTGATACTTTATATGATCTTCTTTGATTCAGGCTATTCGAGATAATTTAATTTTTTGTTGTTTTTCTAAATAGGTAGTGATGATCGGAATTGCAAAATGATCTAAAAGATTTTTGAAAGCAAAAACATAATTGATGGAAATTTTTTTAATGAAAATCAGAACATCATTAATTCTATCTTCGACAGTCAAAGCAGTAATTTTACTTTTTGAATTCAAAATCACAAGTCTCATGGCCTTGAATTGTAAAAAACATCAAAACGCTCCTTTGGGCGCGAAATACCTAAGAGATTTTCTTCACAAATTTCAATGTAGATTTTTCTATCTAATCTAGAAAACCCTATCTACTTTACATACAACGCACATCAAAATGTCTACTTACCTTGAGTCAATTTAAAAACAAGCGGCATAACAGAATAATATTTCACAATCGATTCATCACTTTGTAGAATGTATTCACGAGCTTAGTTTGTACTCAGTTTATAATTTTACAATTTTTCGTCGGATTTTTGATTAAAATTTTCAGTTTTTATTAGATTTCCGGGATGCATGTAGACATCCACTTTATCAAAATTTTGAATTTTGTAAGCACTCACACAGCCAGTCCGAAACAACTAAATCCAAAAAAAACAGCAAAAATAATGCCAAACAACCAAAAGCGGGAAACAATGCCAAACTTCCAACTCCTTCCTTCTTCTCTTCAATGCTGTGTGGTGCGCTTTAAAAAAAATTACCGCCTAATTGTTAAAATCACGTCACTTCCGTCCTAGTGGGTTATAACACTTGTGGGCAAAAGTTTTTTTTTATTAAATCACTGCTCCAACTCCTTCGAGTTTCGCTTCAAATACTACACCGCAGAATTAATAGTTTTTATTGCATTTTTTCTTTATCGTTAGTCATCCACTCCTCTGCGAAAACACTTCACACTGATTCGCGACAATTTCGCGGTTACCACCAGTCAAGTGTCCATTCCGACAAAACACCTGAAAACCCGAGTCGGCGATGGACCTGTTGTCGTGCTCGTACGTCTTCGACGCAATCAAATCACTTCGGTTGTAGAACGGCAGAACAAAACAGATACAAGACGATTGCAATTTCGCGAACAGTTCGCGAAGTGGAATTTGCGCTTTTTGCAATCGTTTCGTAGCAGCAAAATAGTGCGCGAGAACCTGTCGAATTAAACGTGTCGAGTGTGGCCGACGACGAGCTACGATACGAGCCGGAGCTTGTCGCGTATCAAACCGCACAATTTGTCTGATTCATACACTTGTTTCGATAATCGGACTGAGCGGCACCTCGAGTCCGTGCAATAACAGAAAATCCTCTTCAGCGTTTTTGGGGGGCTTTGCATTCGCTGTGTCTTCTCGCAAGTGTTTCGCCAAGCGCGTCCTCACTCAACAAAATTTCATTGCGAACTGTTCTCTTCTCGACGGCATGAATGGCCGAAAAATTATCAAAAAACACACTTCCCCTTCGCAAACGCACAAAAAGACAAAAATCAGCCAACACAGCCTGGAGAAGAAACGACGATTCAATATACACATGCACCCCGCACCGCTTCGAGTGCACTTATTTGCGGAGCCGTAGCCAGACGGCGATGCAATAAATGCCACATAACGAGAGAACCAGGCGCAACAACAACAAAAACATGAACAAGAAACGCAATACAACTAGCACTTGCCAGCCAAGCCACCCCCGGTCCGACGCGGCTATATAGGTCTTTTAGCGGACGCGTACGTTGCTCTGCTGCAAACCCTTCGCTTTCGCGAGCGACAGCCATACGAACGCAAGGCACAAGTGGTGCAAACGCATACGGTCTTGTAAAAACATCGGCGGGTGTCTTCGCCAACGGCGGGACGGAACGCACGAATTTCACTGCAAAACACAGCGATAAGATGCATTTCCCCTGTGAATTGAATGCGCTGAATATAATGCAAGAAGTTGCATGCTAGAAACCATATATCGAAATGGTTGTTAGCAGGCAGTCGAAGCGAGCATAGGAGCGAGCATAAATCGCATGCAATATCATGTGATATGGGATCAGGAAATAATCGTAAAATTATCAGGATTGCAGGATAAGATTATCTGACTGGCTTCTCTGTGTTTCCATAACAGTAAAATGAGAAAATAGTTAGTGAGGACTGAATGCCATCCCCGATTTTCATGCTTTTTACTGCCTTTTCCGTGTTTTCTTTTTCGTTTTTGACAAAAAAATAGCAGTTATTAACAATAGGGCACCGAGGACTAGTGATATCCTGGCGAAATCTATGATTTCGAAGGTAAAAACATGAGTTTAGTGATATTTCAGAATGTTTTTAAGTAAAATAGTAACAGAAAATAGATTTAGCGAAATTAATATGAATTGAGTCCTAATAACAGTAGTCCTTATTAGCAGTAGATATCACAACTAAAATAAACACTGTCCAGAAAAATAGCTTGCGGAAAACATACATACAAATAGATAACGCACGCATCGCATGAGAAAGGGCTAAATGTACGCTGCACGTTTACACTCCGTACATGCAGGCACGACTATCATGCAATTCTCCCTCCGTTCAAACCTAAATACGCACTGCAACGTATTTCATCGCATTCACAAATCTATCAAAACAACCATTTCCTATCTCACTCACTTGCACACCAATCTCGGAGCCTGCGCTGCGTCGAGCGAAGGGCACGAAATTCCATTGCTGCCGTCGTCGTCGTCACCGTCGAGCCAAACCCCATAGTTGCATACGAAACGAACGAAGGGGAATATGCATTCGCAGAGGTCACGGAGTAGGGATGGTCTATTGTGGAATTTAATTCGAACACAATTTCATATATTACATAACGAGACGACTTGTTGTTGTTTTCGGGCCCTTTGCTTGATCACTGCGAGCGATGATATGTTTATTTTCAAGTCATGTTTTTTTTGCTCGATGTTTCTTGCGAGCAAATGTCGTCCGACTGCGACCCTTCGCCAAGATTGTGCAGAGTTGCATTGCGACAGGAGATACGACGATCGAAAAGGAGAAAGGATTCTCTTCTAGACGTTCCATTCGATCAAAGGGCAATAAATGTTGGGGGAAGGGTTGTATTTTTTATTGTCGTTTTTATGGCGAATGGTACGAGGGCGTCTTTCATATGTGTTTTCAATAGAGGGGAAGATGTTGCGCGGCTGAGATTGTTAATCGAATTGGGAGCTGAAAGAAACGAAGATATAGTAGTTTTAGCAGTCGCCAGGTTTCTGTTTCTGTTGACGCAATGAGCCCCAAAGGAGCTGCCAAAGGTATGAGATCTTTGAATGTCAATAAAAATGTTTATTTAGCGAAACGCTTTTCAGTTTGATGATAGGTCTGTGCGCATACCTGAATCTATTATAATATATAAAAACAGATTCGCAGCAAGTCGTTTTTGTACTCTTGCTGTAAACCAAATTTTGCTACAACAAGAAGCCAGCTGCAAAAATCTGTTGCTGCTGCAGTACGCGAACAGACCTGATGTATACACTTGTCTTGAATGGTTGCGGGAGGAAAATTAATGATTAATGCAACTTGTCAATTAATGCGAAGAATTCCGCAGTGTTGCAAGATACGACTCCATTTCCCAGCAACAAAAATGTTCATATCACAAATACGCTGAACATCTTAAGAACATATCCCTCATCTCGAGTTCGTAGATAGATAAATCGTTAAATTACCTGAAATCTAAACTATGCTTCCGAACTAGCTTATAAGCAGACTGCACTTGAACAATCACATAAAATGTGCATCATTTGAGCGTGGAAGTGTGTTTTGTGTGGATGATCAGCAGCTGTGATAAATTATAAGGTAAGTACTTCGTAGGCACCTGTACTTATCTGGCCATCCAACTATCCATCATGCTGGCTTGGTTAGTAGGTAGACAGACACCAAATTATCGGCAATTATCCGTCCAATTGAATGAACTTATTCATCGAGGTGTAACTGAACAAATTCGACTGTCTATAAAACAGTTTGATTGTTCGTTACAGCTCGTTACTGGAGTTTGGTAATCTGATGATATACAGAGTCAAACTCTCAATACTAACTTTCCCAGAGTATATGTTTCAATATGGGAAATTGCGTTAATGCCTTAGAACTAGTGATGCAGGGAGTTTCTAATAGACATCAAAATTAACGAGCTACCACGTGATTTTTCGAATTTTTATATTGCTGGAATTGGAACAAGCTAAATTTCGGATTGTCGGTGCAAAGGGCTTATCAGCCTTATTTATTTATTTATTTATTTTAATTCATTACATACACAATATATACAATACATCAAAACAGTCCGAAAGAGACTAAGAAAATTAATAATGTATAGAATTTAAAAGATACGACCATATTTCGAATTAAAGGCATACATAAAAGATAATGGGCCCTATTCTGAGAGTCACCTCACGTGACGAATGAAGTGACTCTCTTGATTTCGTTTTCAGAGAGTCACATGAGGTGACTTCATCTCACTTCAAGTAACATTTTCGATCTGTCGGCTATTCCGAGAGTCACATGAAGTGACGAGAGTCACGTGAAGTGAGATTTTCAGTCACTCGATAGTATTATCAAGTGACTGTGGACAGAAGTGATATAAATTGATATTTTGAATAAAATGAAGAAGAATTTTGACGAAGTTTGGATCGTGATTCATGAAAAAAAAGTATTCAAATCTTATTTTGAAGATAACTAGATATTTTTATTTGAATAATCCGGCTAAACTCGACGACGTGTTCGCTATAGCCGTTAGACGATTTTCCTGATAAATTTTTGGCTCGTATGTTTGTGATTTGGTTATGTGTTAAGTTTTGGGGTGTTTTATGTTTGATTGGTTGTTTTTCTTTAATGTATCATCTAGTGACGTGCGCGTGCTTTTTCTGAATTTTTGATGTTGTGTTTTCTTCTTTGTGTTTTTCTTGAATTTTTGATTTTTATTAGGTAAAAAGTAACCAACAAGCAACAATTCGAATGCCTTATTGAGCTGATGGAGAGTCATCCACAAAGCCTGAAACAGCACAGCGAACACATAAAACCACTTTTAATATTCACCAATACTTTTTTCTAATAACTATATTTTTAATCTTGTGTAGCAAGTTTTAGTATACCTGGTCCACTTGTTAAATACCGCCCTCTTTTTTATTTCACTAAGCATTTGCTTATCCATGGGAATTTCCTGTTTGCGTTCGATTTTCCTTACTTCCATTTGAATAGAAATTTTTTTTTAGTCTACTCCCTTCAAAGTAAGCCGCATTTGTGATATGAAGGGAGGGAAACTTTGTGTGCACCAACAACATGCGGTGTTCCCAAGCCGTCCCCCATCTAAGTACTGACCGCGAGTTCAGAAAGAGAATTTAATAAGCTTTAATTATGCATGTAGTCAAATTTTGCCTCCGACCAACGGTTCTCGAGATATTAACGAAAAACCAAAAAAGTGTCCTGTTTTCGCTAAATGCCGCTAGAGCTCGCCTCATATTCATGAGGCGAGAATCAATGTGCAAAGTTTCAAAAATTTCGGAGAGGTTAAACTTGTTTTGGCTGGACTACGACAGTGGATTAGCTTGAAAGACAACCATTCCTCAAGGAACACTTGTGGGGAAACTAATGAAGAGATTGGAATAAGAAAACCTATCCTATCCTAAAACTATGGTGATGATCCTCTCTACAAATTTTATTCCTTCTTGTCCAACTTAATTTCCTGCTACACTCCTCCCTTTCGCTGTAAAAGAAGTTCCGACCCTCCGTGGTTCACCGTCGATGTCGCGATTGCTCTTAGAGCCAAAATCCAGCGCGTAGCAAATACAAAAGGTCTGGCTCAGTTGATGACCTTTTGAAGTTTAAAAGGTTACGAGCTGCTGCTAAAAGGGTAGCCAATGACGCAATGCGTGCTTACCTTGAGCATGTCGAAACTTCTATTACCTCTGACAATCGTAAGCCTTTTTGGTCCTATATTAAATCCCTTAAAACTTCATCTGGCATTCCTTCTGTTATGTATCTTCATGATAAGTCTGCGTCCTCACCACACGATTCTTGTCAGCTCTTTGCTCAATTTTTCTTTTTTTTCACCTCCCATCATAGTAGCTCTTTGCCTTGAACCTTTTTTCCAGTACCTGATTGTACCCTTTCTGCTTTTTTTACTAATCCCTTAGAAGTGGAATCGTTAATATTGTCTCACGAAGCAAACACTAGCTTCGGTGCTGACGGCATTCCAAATTTTTTACCAAATCACTTTCATCTTCCTTATGTGTTCCTCTGGCAATATTTTTTACCCTCAGCATTTCAACCGGGACCTTTCCTTCCCTTTGGAAATCCACCAACATATTTCCCATCCATAAAGCTGGTAATGTTTCTGCCATCTGTAATTACCGTCCCATATCCATTTCACCATGTTTTAGTAAGCTTCTCGAAAGAGTCGTTTACAATAGAGTGTATCCTTTCGTCCAGCCCTTGCTGGCCAGGGAACAGCATGGATTCATCAAAGGTAAGTCAACGATTACAAACCTATTGTCTTTGACAAACACCGTTGCTTCCGCAATCGACCAGCATAAGCAAGTAGATGTCCTCTATACCGGCTTTGTCAAGGCCTTCGGTTCTGTGAACCATGATATTCTTCTGTCAAAGTTAGCAGGATTTGGTCTCTCCGGTGCCCTTTTTTGTTGGTTCTCTTCCTACGTTTGTGATCGCTCTTGTGACGTTACTGTCAACTCTTGCTCCTACCTCAGGAGTTTCACAAGGATCCATTCTTGGCCTTTTATTGTTCCTTTTGTTTATTTACGACCTTCTTTCCCTCTTTAACTTACCCTGCCTTTTGTACGCTGATGATCTTAAAATTTTCAGAGTGATTGAATCCGCTAGTGACTGTCCCATATTGCAAAGCGATTTGGATACTTTGGCTAACTGGTGCATTGCTAATTCCCTCACTTTGAATGTTGTGAAGTGTCACCAAATGTCTTTCATCCACAAAATATCTCCTTTGCTTTTCTTCTACTGTGTCTTTGGCTCTCCTCTCAATGCTGTTTCTAGTATCAAGGACCTTGGCGTGATTTTTTATTTTAAATCCGGGCTTTGGGGAGGCGCATTAAGTTGCCTGGGAGGTAGTATTCAGGATCCATTATTTAGCTTTAATGTTACATTCGCCCGTACCGACACCTATTTCTTTTCCCCCTTTTGCGTTTGCCTCGTCAGCACAATAGCCTTAACCTTGGTCCTCTGCCTCAAACGTTATCTGTGTTTAAAAATACTTTAAAAAATAACGTTTTTTCATATAATCAAAATATGTCCTAATTTACTAAATTTGTTTGTTTCTTTTTCGGTTGATTAGCTTTTTATTCTTTTTTGTATTATTCTTCCATTCTGAATTTATTAATTTGCTTGGTTTTCATGTTATTTTCTTTTGCTTATATACTTGTATGCATTTTTATTTTTTCTTCTGTGGATTTGAACAATAAATAAATAAATAAATAAACTATCGCTGAAGCTATTCTATGGCGAGGAGATCACTCTTGGCAGCAATATTGTATGAAATGGCCCATGTATGAGATTTTCCCTACCATTTGGCAGCGATGAAGTTTGAAAATTTGAAAATAAGCGCTGTCAATTATGGGTTTATACTTGAAAAGTGGGAATTTAATTTAAAGTGAAAATCAAAATAATATGCAACTTTTTTGAAGCAAAACAACTTAAATTTGACAATATAATAGAAATAAAAGCAATAACAACAAGAAAAATAATTCAAACTCGTTTAAAATCCAAAAAGTCCCTACTTCATATTAATGAGGTAAATAGAAGAATGACAACTTTAAACGTCAAAAATCCAACACGGATAAAATTTCACTATTTTAATCTTGATGGAAGATTACTGGCATCCATCTTTTTTCGAAAATTCAAAGTGAAAGCAATTTTTTTGGTAGTTTTGACAATATTTGGAAGCTTCTGTTAAAAAGGTGCAGCTACTACAAAATAATTGCATTGTCCCCATTGATTCAAAAAGTCAGCAAACAACCCGATGTAAATATGCATATTCCGCCAACATTTTCACAAATCTCTTCACCCACACAAAATAAAACATCCACTCCAGACATTTCCATACGAACCGATGATCCTTCTCGGAACAATAAACCCACACCCAACACACATTTATTGAAGTGTGAATTAGGGCTCAACTAACTGCCGATGTCCTTTTCGCAAACCCTATCCTATTCTCCACTCGCAATAATCCCTGTCGTGGTGCCTAGGAATCCTTTAAACCCTTTCGCATCAAACGTTTCGCCGATTTCTTTCTGCATGACATAATATTGCACAAAACATCCGAAGGTAGTTTAGAGGTACCTTGCAATGTTTATTGGATTTTTACATAGAAACCTTATGCAAAAGTATAATATTAGCTAGCCAGGCTTGGGTTCAAAGAGTTCACCAGCGGCCATAAAACAATTTCGACTGAGTAATTATTGTTTTTCATATTCATTCGCAACCTACATACGGACGTACCTGGCACAGGACTCGTAATTTTCGTTGCGGAAAATTTTTACCTGAATTGGCCAAAAAAAATTGCCCATGGCACTCATAAAATGAGTCCTTAGTACTTTTTCCTCCTTTTATGGCGAGCGATTAAGAAGCGAGCGAACGGGTTATGTAATGTTTATCGTCAGGCCGTTTTTTGGTTTTTCGTAAACGATTTTTGGTTTTGGCAAGGGTAAAGTATTTCTAGGAAAATTTCAATTGGAATGAGTAATGTTCGCAAAATTTCATCATGATGAGATTTTTTTACCATCCTGATAGTTTTTTTTCTTCAATAAATGGTGGAATCATACAATCTTAATTTTGCAGTGCGTGGAGGGGGTATTAATGAATTGAGATCATAGAAAAAAGTCCGGATTTTTGGGAAAAGTTGATGCGTTCTCATGCTCAAAGAAGGATTTGCGATAAAAAAAGCACCAGGAGTGTATCCGTTCAGTCCAGAAGTAATGCTAGGTTGCGCTTTTAGCCAAAAATCAGCTGACATTCCATCATCGGTTGCTCCAAATGAACGTGAAATTACAGTTGAAGTAGAAAATGTTTATGACGTGTTCATCCCATCATGGTAGCTAAGGAAAGCGAAGCAGAGTTTCAAATTTCAGTCCGAAAATATAGCTCTTTGAAATCAGTTAGAGACTCAGAGCTCAATTTATCTCGAAGTTTGAAAGAAATATCATCTATTGCAAAGAAAATTATCGAGGTCCATAACGAGCCAAGAGGTTGACACATTTTTGATATTGAATGAAATTTTAATTTAGGGGAACATATGTAAAGAAACAGAAAAAAATAAACAAAACACAACAAAAAACAAATAAAAAAAAACACAATAAAACGTGCTACAATGGGAATGATGTTCGCGAAAAGCAAAGGGTGAAAAAAAGACAGTGTCCGGGGAAAGTTTTTCAAGTTTTGGATACACAAAAATTATGCCGAATTCAATGAGATGTGATCAGAAGAAGAAAAAAAATTCGAAAACCAAAATACAGAACCTAAGAGGAAGTCAAAGATAAAGTCTAGTTGTAGCCATCTCTCATATGGCTATCACGCCCGGTCTTCTGGGAGAGATCGCCAATTGTGATTTAAAAAATTATTAAATTTTAAGTTTAACCGCATAAGAATCCGCCTTATGTTTATTAATTTTCTTAAAAACAAATGTTCGAAGTTTAATTAAAGAAAATAAAACCTGCAAAAATTTGCCCTACAGACAAGCCTAGTGATGGTTCTAGTATTTGGAATGAATGTACTTTTCATATCGCGTCTTTTTTGCTTCTTTATCTGAACAGAATGGAAGAGACATGATTTGTTAAGTGATAGGAAAGAACTTTAAAAATGTCCAATTCAAATGGAAGGTCAAAGTAGTTACCCTTTCTTCTACTAACTTAACGGTCCAAATTGGAAACATCGGCATGGTGGTGGATCCGCTAATTCCTTTCCACATATTACGCTTTACGCATTTTTCAGATTTTAGTTGTCACCTTTTCCTATGTCTTTATTCATAGAAGAGCACATGCGCAAGGGGACAAAATCTTCATTATACTCATCATTCACACCCATTACAGGGGATATAATACCTGTGGGATTCCAGCATGTCATGGTCATTCACTAAAAAAAGTTGTGTAGTGACAGCAAGCTTGTTTTAGACAACAGAAATGTTTAATACTTCCATGATTATTAACTGGACTAAAAACTTCTTGAAAATGGTCAACAAAAAAGTTGCAGATCTCCTGAGGAGAAGAAGACAACATCGAATTTTCAGTGGACATTGAAGAGGGGTAGCCGCTTGTTTTCCACTTCATATTAACAAAATCAACAAATTTTTTTTTTGCTACGTTAAGGAAAAAGGATGTCCATGCAAGAACAATCACGAGAGCTTTAAACTCTAATCGGTTTCAAAGTAGAACTCCACGTAAAAAAACATTAATATATTAGTTGGATTTTCCAACAAGACAATGATCCGAAGCATACAGCACTTTTCATTAAGAACTGGTTGTTGTACTACGCTCCCAGGCAACTTAATGCGCCTCCCCAAAGCCCGGATTTAAAACCAATAGAACATGTATGGGAGCTTATGCAGCGGAAAGTTCGGAAATGTTGCATAAAAATAAAAATTTGTTGAAGGAAGCGCTCAATACAGAATGGGAGAAAATTAGATCCCCTGAAACTGGTAATTTAGTCACCTCTATGCCCCGAAGATTGCAAGCAGTAATTGATGCTAAAAAGGGTCCAACCAAGTATTAAGCCATCAATTAATTTTAGAAATTCCGATACGTTTAGTTTGAAACTTTTATGTCTATAAGTCAGCCAGCACTGACTGTCGTAGACTTTTGTTCATTCAATTTTTTGTTTTTTTTTTATGCATTTGTCTTCAAGTTTGTTATGAAAAGTTGTTGTTTTTGTTTTTTTTTATAAATAAATTAATTTTACTGAAAAAATGCGAATCGATGGATTTCCAATTAAAGCTTTCAATTAACCAGAACCTCAATATAAGGTGCTGCCGTAGACTTTTGTCCGCCACTGTATATTATTAATAGCCGCGCAAAAATCAATGTTTAGGTCGGGTGTTTTACAGCGATATAGTCCACGACCTATTTTAGGTCAGGTCGCTTGAAATCGTGGATTGACTTATCGCCAGTTTGGGTCGGGTACTGAGATAAATAATTTAGGTGGAATTTGGTGTATGGTCCGCGGACTAAGCATATGCTGTAAACATACCCTATATTTCAACCTTTTTGTTTTTAACAAATACGTATTTACATTGGTCTCTTCCATATTCAGTTATTACTTCTTTCTTTAAAAATCTACGAAAATATTCAAAAGAATGTGTCAAGGAGAAACTACCCTTCAGTAGCACGAATTTGATCATTAACTTTAGCTGTTTATCTCTACTACAAATGTTCCTAGCAAAATGTTGGCGTACGATTCGCCATTTATTTACTATCCAGCAAAAGCCGAGTAAAAGTCAGTAGTTGTTGAATTTTTTTCTCGAAATTCAAAGAGCTGTTTCTGAATTTCGAGAAGTCTGTGCGATTAAAATGAAGAAACAAATAACTTTATTTATTCACACTTAAAAATTCACTTTATATTTATTTATTTATATTTTATTTTCGTTTTATTTATTTTTTTCATGTTTTACATAGTAATTTTATTAGTCAGTCATTTAATAATTAATAGTCGTGTTTGTGTCTTTTCATATTGATCAATAGAATAGGAAAAAGTTATTTCGATTCTCTTTTAAAGTAGATCGTAGCATTCCCTTTCATCAATTCAAATGTCATATTCTTACTTTCTGTGATGACACTTTGTGAGTAGGTACCTACCCTATACCTACTTTGATACTTTTTGAAATTTAACAGCATAAAGCCGCAAAAACCATTATGCTTGAGTTACAATCAATGCAACCAACATTTGCTGCCAAGTTTTGTTGGTGGAACGAGTTACAATCAATGCAACACAACATTTACTGTCATCTGTCACTGGCTATATTAAAGAAATTGCTGTTCGATAATTTGGATCCTTTAAAGTCTCGGAAAGAGATATTAGTGAATATTTTATCCTCTAAAAGCTGCGGAGTATAATGCAAAGCTAAAATGAGACAAAAAAATACAAATTCTGATTGTCATTTACATATGACAGTTCCGATTTCCCGAACGCTCATAGGAACAGGTGGAATTGGGTATTTTGTTGCCATGCCAAGTTTGAGGTATGAGCAAACTCTGCTGCGCAACAAAGTTGTGTTGCATCATTGTAACTGCTCTCATATGTTCTCATGGGTTCAAACTCATTTTGTTGTGCAACAAATGTTGGTTGCATTGATTGTAACTCTAGCTTTAAAGCTTTCACCGAATCTACAAAAATTTGACCCATCCACAATTGAGAAAGTATTTGAAAATAGTTAATGGTGCACGAATCAACATACCCCCATCCTTCCTCTTTACTCCCACCTTCTAAAAACTCATATCAAATTGATGAATGTAAAATTGCAATTGCAATAAAATTGCACTTGTTTTATTTTTGAATTATCGAAGTGAATGAGGATCTAAATTACTTACTCTAATATACATTTGTGCATATTTACACGAAATAGGATCCTATATATTCGGAATTTTTCTTTCTTAGGTATTTTTATAGCTGTCTCGATCAGTTTAAACTTCATTCTATGCATATGATAAGTTTTATAAAAACATAAATTACCTTGCAAATCATAGTCATCATCAGTCCTTTCCCTGTACGCAAAACGTATGAGCCAAATTAATACACGATCATCTCAAACACCAACTAGCGTTAGCTCAAATTCCCAGCGGAAATCGTTTACTATAAATATGCCAAACTAAATTGCCTATGATACAGCCGCTCGTTTCTATACATTGCACTCGGAAGGGTCACGCAAATGCAAAGCGCACATTTTTACCAGCCTCCCCCACATTTTCAACGAGAAAAAAAAATCTATTTTTCGAAAGCCAGACCTTCGATGCTACACCGACCGTGGAAGGAAGCAAAACCAACGTACAGCAGACAGATACAACACATACGGCATATGGAAAGTGTAGTGTTAGCAGAATATACGAAAATACGAAAAACATGCTAATGAAAATCTAATGCCGAAAACTCAAGATCGAGCGCACTAACGTGATCTTTGCTCGCAATGAAAATTCGAAAGGGCCCGCAAATGCACAAAATGCAGGCCGCTTGTCGCAAAGATGGCGGCAAATGGACGCTTGTTGTACCGAAACTGCGGTGGTGGTGTTGGATAGAAGCAAAAACGCACGCACGAACGCAACAGCCGTGCAGTATAGCGACGCTATTTTTATCAGATCAGCACTTTGGCAGTGGCAGCAGCCGCCATCAGCGAACGGCAACGGCATTTCGCTCGCAAAGTGCAATGACCCGTGGTTTTCGATCGCAGGGCTGCATCCATTTTGGCCAAAGAACTAACTTGTGCGCGTATTATACGAATATACATTCGTAGAAACGCCACGAACAGCCGCAGAGCAGTCGTGCCAGGCAATATTTGATATTTGAAAAAGAAGCAAAAACGAAGCGAAACTCGCGTCCCGCACACCGAAATACACACACGCACTTTATGCAACCGGCGAACGCGAAGCAAGCAAATATGTTTGCGCGAGAGTGTTGAGCTAGCAGGATTTCGGGGCTTAAGAGTGCGTGAAGGGCGTTTCTGGGGAGCGCGGAAAATTCCCGAAAACATTTCGAAATTATTATAATTTGATTGCATTGCAATCTGGCCCGGGTAGCAGTTTTCTTTGCTTCGTATTGTTATCTACAAAATGAAATTGGAAGATCGGACGCAAAATGACATAAGGGACAGAGCGAATTTCAGACGAGAACTACATAAATTGTAAAAAAGTGACGTAAAATGATACGATACGAAGTTAGCAGATTATGTGAACACATAAGCGGAGACATGCACGCATACATAACTGCGAAGCCGCAGGGCTTTTATACGGTTCAAGGTTCGCTGCACTAATTACAATTTGTAAGTCGTCTCGTAGTTGTTTTAGCAGACTGGCAATTTCTAGACGGTTTGTCATTTTTCATTGTTCTAGTTTGTTTGGTGTGGAGCTGGTTTTTGGAGAATCCATGAAATCATAGATAAGGGTGGAATCTAAAGTGCATGATAAGGAATTAGACTTCGAGTGCACTTTGCACATATTCGATTTCGTACGTGATTTGCTAACAGTTTAATGGAATAATATTTGTCCATACGGTGAGTAACCTGATTTCAGTTTTATTCAAATACATTTGTAGCATAAGCGTTTCGAGACAGCTTATCTGAAATATGCACATACATACATACATAAATACATATATCGTTCAAATACTGTATGAATTTAGAAGAAACAAAATCTTTGTAACAAATGTATGTCATTCTCCTCAAAATATAGAATTCGAAGTTGCAATTGAATTGTCAAAGTTAGTTTGGTAGGTAGTCTGCTAGGCTAAGCACATGCATAAGTCTTGTCTAGTGATCCTATTATATTCGTTAATATTTCCTTATTTTAAAAATTATTCCCATAATTTTGATAAAGAGACTAAGCCCAGAAAAATCGAAAAGGAAATGGAAAAAATCTAAAAATTCGCGGGGCAGTATGATGCTAATAAACTGCAAACTATTCCAGCCCAAAGTCAAGATCACAGCACATTATTGCCGAAATATACCTACTTACAGTGACTTATACCGTCTAAACGGATGATAAGCTCAGTTCATTTCAATTGTTTGATTCCATATAAATAACTTAGTCAGAACTAATGTTTTACAAGCCAATCTAAAAACCTTTTTGTTTAGCTTCATGTTTAATTGCAAAAATTAAAAAAACCTTAATTTGTTATTAAACAAAAACCACATCCAATGGTACATGTATCGGTATATGTATGTATATTTCAACACCCCACGACTAACTGGATGGATAATATTTTTAGTAAAAAAAATTATAACGATACAAGTTTACACAAAAGTTTTAAGTCTTTTGGAAACTCTCAAAGGAAGAGTTATATTATGGTCACCTCACGAAAACAAACGTCTAAGGAGATGAAGAATCTCATTTTATCTCTTCGAATTGATGAGAAAACTATCAGAAATTACTAATATTGTGCGCCGAAGAACCTGAACTGTACACAATATAATTGAAAAATCAAAACAGAGAATCGTATCAGCAATAAGAGCAGAAATTGAACACAAATGATGAGAAGCTGATAAACATAATCGACAAAAGTTTCATTCATTGAAATTGACTTCGACAAAAAAACATTGTATTTCGGCAGATAAAATCAGAATGTAAGTAAAAAGGCAGAGGAAAGTCAGTATTTGCATAAATAATTCGAAGAACAGTAAGAGGTTGCAGTTTAAATGGATAAGCAGTATTGGAAAAGCTACATATATACAGTATTGGACAAAACTAAAGCACCCCTTTGCGAAATATCAGTTATCCTCTGATATTATTAGGAAAACTAAATGAATAAAATTTGTTCTTAGTTTTTATTATTTATATTTTATTGTTTTATTATTTATAAACATAACAATGACAATTACATTTTTCCCTTAACAAAAAATGAGAGTAAAATATATCATCACATCTTTTTTTTTAGAAGATAAATATAATAAATTGTCAATGAACTGTTCGGGAATAATTTCCCACGCTGTCTTAAAACACAGTTTTCCCTGTTGATCCTCTTGTTGGCAATTTCCTATAAATTCTCAATGGGGTTGAGATCGGGAGATTGCGCAGGTCAATCTAAAACTTCTATCTTATTTGCTTGCAGACAAGTCTTACACAGCTTAGAGGTATGCTTGAGTTCGTTGTCCTGTTAATCTTAATCTTAATAAAATCTAAAAATCTTAATTTTAGAGGCATCTCCTCTTCAGCGTACGGCAGCATTATGTTTTGTAATATGTCAACGTATACGAAACGATCCATAATATCATCAATTCAATGAATTGGCTCAATACCTTGCACTGAAAAGCAGCCCCAGACCCTGATATTACCTTCTCCATGTTTGGTTGTTGGGATGCAATACTTAGGCTTAAATCTTTGTCCTTTTGGTCGTCGTACATGTCTTATTCCGTCAGAATATTTTAAATTAAATTTCGATTCGTCGAAAAATAATACAGTCCTTCACTTTTGAATGCTCCAGTCTAATTGGTCCTCGGCAAACTTTAACCTGGCCCTTTTGTTCTTCTCTGATATGAAAGGCTTTTTTGCTAGTCGGCAAACCGGCAAACCAGCTTCTTTAGCTCTTTTCCTAATGGTCCTTGCACATAGTGATAGTTTGAAATCATTTTGAATTTGATTAGAAGAGACCGTAGGTTCAACTAGAGTTCTTTTTTAATCAATGAATCAACTCTTCGTGATGTTTTTCGTGGCCTTCCTACAGAATGCACAGGAGAGATACGACCCGTCAGCTTTAACTTTTTGATTAGCCGCTATATATTACTAATTTTATGTCGCGATAAACCACTTTTATAATCAAATATATTTTAATTTCTCTGCAATATGTATTTCTTGCCATTTTTAGTCTCTTAACGTGTTAACATTAACACACAAACTGTGCACCTCTATTCAAAGCAAACCTTTTCCACAAATGCTGGAATTTGAATGATTCATGTAAGGCAAACGCATTTCTGATGCCCTGTTTCCTGCTGACGGTCCGTCAGGAGCGGAACGAAAAAGTTACTATATATGAAGGGGTGCTTTAATTTTGTCCAGGCAAATTTTGAGTACCGAGAAATATTTTTCTTATATTTTTTGTTGTTGAAAAGATTGAATTGTCATTGATATGTTTTTTTATAATACACATATAGATAAATAATAAAAACTAAGAGTAAATTTTTTTCATCTAGTTTCCCCGATAATATCAGAGGATAACTGATATTTCGTAAAAGGGTGCTTTAGTTTTGTCCAATACTGTACGTACAGTAGCAGGTACATACGCGTACTTACTCTTTAGAAAAATATGGCCATGTTGCAGTTATATTACAGGTTATATTCACTGACAATTACAGATTTGTCTGGCGCTGTGCCAATAAAGCGAGTTTTCCAAAAAACACTAGAGCCACTTTGAAGAATATACGATACTCATTTATGATCTGGGTCTGTAGATTCGCTGCAAATACAGGTTATCTTCACTTCCTTGGATAAGTAAACATTTCATAGTAAAACTTGGAGATTTCGTACAGAAAATGAAGTATTTGGAAAATCTCATTTCTCAAGAACAAATCTTATGCCGCTAAATCCTAGTTATTTTAAAATCGTTATTAGATACAAAGCACAGACTCTCGAATTTAAACATAATTAAACAAGTTTGGCATGAAATTGGGCGTAAAAGATGACAAAAATCCTATTCATATAATACCCAATTAAAAGCTGACATTTTATAAGCATGTATTTGAACTTGGCGAATTCTATTACTGACAGAAGAAGACTTTCAGATAAAAAATCTTTCGAATGAAGGATATCCCATTAAGTATTCAAATTAATTAAAGTTGTTATTTTTTTCAGTTAGTGTGTGGTGTTGGAATATGACTTTGAATTATTGTTTTTGTGTTATTAAAATAACGGTTTAAGCTTTTTCCTTTTTCTAATAAAATCTAAACCTACTCAAAGTAGTTTTCCGATTGGTATGTAACTCATTTATTATTTATTTATATCAAACTCAACGATTGAAATGTTCTGAGCTTGAAATCCGGTTATATGCAGTTAATAAATATAAAATGCAATATCCTTTTGTCAGTTTCCACCTAAACTTGGTGTCAAAAAAGAAAACGCTCATTATATTCTCTAATAAAATAAAAGTAAGTAAAATTATAAAACACAGTAAAATTAACACACTTCACTTGAGTATAAATCATTTTGACACTCAGAAAAAGGTTTTAAAAAAAATACTTTAAAAAATACTTTAATCAATCGTAGTATCAATATTAGGTCAACTTTCTAAATCATTGAAACTTTAAATTATCATAGAGTAAAATAGGTAAAATTAATACATCGTTGGGTAGCCTTTCTGTGTCAGTGCAATACGTAGCCGTGCTGACATATTAGAAATTATATTTTTTCGGTCTTTTAACACAGCTTTAATCCATATATTATTCATATTCTTTATACCCATATACAGGGTGGGCCATTTACAAGTTTCTTTTTAAAAATGCAATAAAATGAACAACATTTAATTTTTTTTCCATGTATTATGGCTTTATTAGTAAGAGTAAACATTCCCATTAATGATGGAACACAATTTCGTTCAAGTTGCTGCCTCGGCTGGCTTCCAAGACCTTGCTGATGGTTTCGGGCTGTAGCTCACGGATTGCTTGGATGATATTGGCCTTAAGTGCTTGAATCGTTTCTGGATTGTTGGCATAACATCGGCCCTTCACAGCAGGGGTTTTCCCAGGAATTTTTCATGGGGGGTGTGTTCAGAATTGTAGGAGGGGAACAAAGGACACAAAGGTCCCTTTGTGTAGGGAAATTGTCCGTGTTAGGGGGGTGTATGCACTTCCCAGGGAGGGTATTAGGGGGGTGTTAGGGGGGTGTAGGAAAATCTCTGCTTCACAGTTCCCCACAAAAAAAGTCCAAAAGGGTCAAATCGCAGCTCTGAGGCGGGGATTTGGGAATTTGGAGCGTAAAAGATCGATTGATGATGATTTCTCGCCCAAAACCGTTGTCCAATTCAAGCTGCTCTAACGCCCAAATTGCGAAGCGATAACGAAAGAGATGGTAGTGCGCCCTCAATCGCTGAGTCAATTGGACTTTCTAAGCGAATAATCCGTGCAGAATTCTCCTCAAGCTAGTGCGTGAAATGTTGAGCTGTTGAGATCGACGGCGAGTTGATGTTCGTGGAGTGAGCTTCACACTCTCGGCTACAGCAGCCACATTCTCGTCTGTGCGCACCGTACGACGACGGGGGCCATGAGTGTTGTCCACTAGTATGCCAGTCTCACGAATTTTTACACAAACTTGCGTACAGCAGGCGCGGTGGGTGCTCCATTTCGGCCAAAACTAATTTTCAAAAAAACGCACTTTTTGGGCTACACAGCACTCACTTTGGAAAGAAGTTTTCAAGTTTTTCCAACGTTGTTCAAGCGTAAGGTGACTCATTTCGTTCCGCGGAGGTATGATACTGACTTTCTGTCAAGATTTCGAGCGGTAAACAGTTTTCAGTGTCAAAATAACCTATGATTTAAAAAGAAAGCACTAGATGGCCCACCCTGCATATCATCAACATTTATGGCGCCACTGCTCAAGTCCGGCTTTGACCTCCAGGTTAAGCCATCTCCAATCATCGGTTCTGCGACCTCGTTCGCCAGTTTGTCACTCCCAGCAAGGATCTGCTATCGTTTTCTTTTTTTCCTACTGGCCGCTTCCGCTCTGCTCTGCACTTAAACGTTCTTCTGGGTAGCCGGTGCTCTTGCATTCTTTCTACATGGCCCGTCCATTGCAGTTTGCGTAACTTTAAGCCTGAATTACATTGGCTTGCAGTGCAGTGCAGTGCACTGAAATTTAGAACTCATGTAATTGCATGTGGCAAATCACATTAACTGCAGTGCAGTGCAGCGGACTGCACTGTTTAGGCTAATTTCTAAAAACGCTGCAGACTGCATCAGCTGACATTCGTTTGAGAGTAGCTGACCGGGCAAAAACCATTTAAATTGAGGCGGAAATTCCGTTCCAGGCATTAAACTGTAAATGGACGAAAAACAGGTGCAGAAAATCTAAATATCAAACCTCCACAAATTAATTTGACTTTCATTGTCAGAACACTGCACTGCTTTCAATGTGCTTTGCAATGCGTGCACTGCTTCGGCACCGCGCTGGACAGCAGTTTACTGCACTGCACTGCATGGCAATGTAATTTAGGCTTTACCTATACGGTCGTTCGTCAAATAATTGATACAACTCCTCGTTGTAACGAAGTCTCCACTCTGTCCTTGTTTCACTGGGCCGTAAATTTTCCTGAGAACTTTGCGTTCAAACACGCCCGCTGTTTCTTTGAAGTCGCTCTTTCGGGTCCATACTTCATTTCCATATAGCAGCACAGATTTCATGAGTGGTTTGTAAATGCGAGCCTTATTTTTCCTGTGCACGTCTCTAGATTGTGAAGTACGGAAAAATAAGCATGGTTCGCTTCGTTTATGCGCTCTTCGGCTCATTTCGATTCTTTCCTATTCAAGTTTGCCCTCAGGTATATGAAGCTGTCCTCATTTTCAAGGTTTTAGTCTCCTAAAATCAACTTTTGACAGACTGAGTATTCTTCCTCGTTTGAGTCATAAATGAGCCTATATTGTTCGCTTGGGACTCTGGGTTCATTAATAATCCTCTGGCATATGAGATTGATCATTCCATAATGTTGGTGTCGTCAGCATACGCTACCAATTGTGTGGACTTGAGCATATGCGTACTGTCTGCTGATGTCTTCTTGGTGACAAATTCCAATCCGCTTGTTTTATACCGGATTCCATTTTGAAGCTGTCTGTTAAATCATCATTAACCCTTAACTTGAGACTACATGTTCAGCATTGTAACTTTGACGATGCGGACAAGTTTTGTTGGGACGCCAAAGTCAAGCATTATTCTGTACAGGGCGTTCCTGTCGAGGCTGTCGTATGCTTGCTCAAAGTCTACAAATAGTTGGTGCATATCGATGTTGTATTCCCAGTATTTTTTGAGCGCCTGTTTCACCAAGAATATATTTGGTCAATTGTGGACTGTCCGCTTCAAAGGCCACCCTGTTACTCCCCGATAACACTTTCAAAGTAGGCCCTTAGTTTTCTTTCTATGATTTTGGAAAGCACTTTATTTGATATGATGAGCGCAACTTTTTTCCTTCGCCCATATTTTGCATATCATCCGGTAGGGAAGGTTATATATATGGGGGCCTCCTCTATGGCGCAGTTCTGCAGGTACTTCATCTATAACCGGAGCCTTGCTTTTTTTGAGGTCACTTAAGCTAGAACTACACTGGCGTCACGTCACGTGAGCTCACGTGCCGTCACGTTTTGCGTGTGGAGGCATGAGCTCACGCTTGGAAATACACTTGTGTCACGTCACGTGTGTTGCAGTTGCTGATCGACGGTTGACGGTTAACTATCTCCAGTTGTGTGACAATAGTTTATATCGCGTTTTCGAAAAGTGTTTTGTAACTGTATTAACAATTAATTATATTATAATGTGCGAGAGTACAGACTCATCCACAAAGTCCATATTTGCTTGGTATTTTGAACGAAAAAATGCATGTAAATAATTATAAAACATACCAATGCAAATTCCACATAAAAATCCTGCTACATCTTTTTCACACAATTTAGCAGCATCAATATATTTTGCCATTTCACAACTATTCATACTTATACATTTCCAACAAATCATTTACCTTATACATTTCAACCAAATCAAATACCATGTGCTAAAAATATTGCTGAAGTTTCTCATATGATCCAAACACCAATATCCAAGGAAACTCTTAGAAGAATATTGCGAAACCATGGTTTGAATGGAAGAATAGCCCGTAAAAAGCCATTTATTTCAGAAGCAAATAGAAAAAAAACGGTTAGAGTTTGAGAAAACTTTCGTAAATGAGGGTCCAGATTTCTGGAAAAACGTCATATTCAGTGATGAAAGTAAGTTCAACCTATTTGGCTGTGATGGCAGACAAATAGTTTGGAGGAAAGCGAATACTGAGCTAAAGAAAGAAAATTTGTGCGGAACCGTAAAACATGGTGGAGATAATGTGATGGTTTGGGGCTGCATGTCTGCAGGGGGAGTCGGCAACATGGAATTTATTGAGACCACTATGGACAAATTTAAATACCTCGATGTCCTGAAAAGGAATTTCAAATCAAGTGCTATCAAATTAGAACTATCGGATTTGTTTTGGTTTCAACAAGATAATGATCCAAAGCACACCGCACATATTGTAAAGATGTGGTTGCTTTATAATACGCCAAAACAATTAAAAACTCCACCTCAGTCCCCAGACCTGAACCCAATTGAACATTTGTGGTAGCAACAAATCCGAAAATTTTCAATTGCGAATAAATCCGAGCTGAAGTCAATAATAGCAAGGGAATGGCAAAATATTAGCCCAACCATAACAAAAAAATTAGCGGAAAGTATGCCTAGAAGACTAGCAGCAGTAATCAAAGCCAACGGATATCCAACTAACTACTAATAATAAATTATTTTATATTTTTCTAGTGATCTTGAAGTTTGTGCCTTTAATTTTGTGTTTTGAATTTTTTTGTTAATTTTTTTTCTTGTGTTCAAAAAATTGAATTTAATTAATTATTTTTATTCATTTTTGTATTTTGTCTTCAATTTAATAAAAAAAAAAAATTTGTGATAATAAAGTGACATTAGTTTATATACGATTAAGAGTTTTCATATTTATTGCGTGTGCCTTCAATTTTGTGACTATGTGTATATTAAATTTTATTATTTTTAAATGCTATTTTATTAAATATTTTATTGCGTAGAGTACCTACATATATTTATTGCTTATTACAAATCATATTGGGAGACTGTTTGTCCGTTTAAAATCTTAATTAAATGACGATGAGCACAAATACTCCAAAATGTTGCTTCGTATTAGGTTGCTGGTGCAATAATTTGTTTATAAACTTGAATTATATTTTTGAGGTGGATACCTAATCGCAATATTTTATTGCAAGCATTGTCCGTATTCATTTTCCATGTGCTAAAAATATTGGCTAAAACGACGATTTCAATTATAAAATACATATTTACGTCACTCAATTTGCATATTTATGTACTTATAACCGATATTTTGATTAATCAGTACTTATTTCGCCATATACGACGTTCAAAAATATACGTTACATGTTAAACGTGCTGTCACGTGAGCTCAAAAATCTGAATTTCCAGATTATCAAAAACGTGAGGTCACGTGACGTCACGTGAGCCGTGTGGCGTGTCGCCAGTGTATTTCTAACCATACAAAATGGTACTGCAGATCTATCACACGTGTGGTCAGCTGATGTGACGGCACGTGACCTCACGTGACGTGACGCCAGTGTATTTCTAGCTTTACTGTTGCCTATACCTGTATCTCGTATATAGTTCGTAGAGAGGCTGGGGCATCATGATGTTTATGGTCAGTAGTTTCTTTGCTTGTCGTCGTGGGGTGTGGATGTATTCTTTGCAGGCTCGGTTCCTTTAATAACCGCATCTTACATTCAGCATCGTACCAGTCGTTCTTTTTGCATTAGGAAATTTCACAAATGTTTAAAAAAAAACTAATTTTAAAAATTGATCTGACATCGTTCTCGGTAATTAGTCAGACTGTGAATTATTTGCCATTGCAAAATTTACGCCTTTATTTATTTATTTATTCATTTAAGTAATCCATTAACAGGCAAAAAGCCCAATTACAAATATAATAGCTTAGTACTAAAAAATTGAGAAAATTAAGATATGAAAAACAAGAATCGAATGACAAAAAAGATAAATAAGATTAAACATCAGCAAAAATTGTGTTGCGAACATTTCTTTTAAAGGTGGCAATAGAGTGTGGAATAGGACCAAGCTGGAGGCCATTACTTATTAATCAAAACAAACTTAAACGAACATTCGCAATGCTCGAAAGTAATTTTTCGCAGCCAAATACTATTCTATTTATCCAAACCCAAACATCTCAATCTTCGATTCAATTCAATAACAAACAGTTAACCGCATAAGATCTTAGCAAATCCAGTTAACCTTCTTTTCTCATCCAAATCGCAGGATTAAGGGCAGATTGCAATATCCCAGCAGGACGATCGGTAATCATCGCTGGGCGAAACTGTGGTAAGACACGGATAATCTTTCGTTTCGCACAGCGGCAGGCACGGCGAGGACAATGGGCGACCTGAGATTCGGAAGTCAAGTCAAGCAGTCATAAAACGATCAAAGTTTTCAATGGAAAGAATGACCCATCGACGACGTGTCTCTCAGTCTCGGCGACCATATACGACGAACTCAGTGTCAGTGTGTATTCGTATTGATATTTGAGTGCATTGTGGGATGTTGACGTGACGAGTAATTATTGTTTATGCACTTGAACGGTATTTAGGGCGCATTTGAGGCTGCTTTGTCACGTGAATTGGATTGATGGATAATAATGGCAATTATTTGAAAGGCGTACAGAATAGGTGGTGTTTTGTATGGAGTTATGGATGCTGTGAATGCTTCAGGTGAGTTTACTTTTATGGCTGATTTAATGAAATTGATTGTTGTTGGAAGTATTTTGCGGAAAAGTTTTGGTTTATTTGATTGGGCAATTTGGAAAAATTCAATAACTATGATCTTCGGAACGTTATCATTTGATCGTTCTTAACTTAAGTTTTCGGTTCTCGGGTCGGGATTCGACTTTAGCCGAAAATTAATTCAAAAATCATAGAATGGAATCTGAAGCTGCTTTCACAAGAAAGTGTTCAACACGAAAAGAATTTGTGAAGTACTTACCTACATTACACATACACATTACGCATTTGCTGCACAGTAAAGCTCACTTAGAAATATTACGCACAAATCAGCAGTATCAGTGCAAAGCTAGTGAAGTTATGTATATTGTAGAGACAATTTAACGTTAATAATTCACCATTTTAATGGTATATACACATAGTCACAAAATTGAAGGCACAATCTATATAAATGACAAAATATTATTCAATGTTTCTACAATTGTAGTGAATCTATCGAATTGGCATTTTATTCTGTTAGTGCGTAATCTTCTTTATAAATGTACACCAAATTAACACAAAAAAAGTCGAATCTATCACAAAGTTTGCTATTTTGATGTCAACTGTACCACTTGCGAGCTACACAAAATTGAAGGCACACGTGCATCTAACAAGATATTTCGTAGAATTTGATGATGCAATTACTTTTCATTCTTTACAAATATTGAGTTTTAGGTGAACGTTAGTGACTAGTTGAGTTAAGTGTGTTTAAAAAAAAAAGTATCTGTACATAAATAAATAAAAAAAAGCTGAAATGGATAATCGGAGAAAAGAAACCACAGTTGCGGAAAGAAAAATTATTATTAAGCTTGTTTGTGAAGGTAAAACATATCGAGAAGTAGGAAAAATAGATGGGAGATCATTTTCTTCAGTAAGAGCTGTAGTCAACAAATGGAAAAATGACGGAACTTATATTAATAAAACGGGACGCAGACGAAAAAAGTTACTGTCAGTTAAAGATGAGGAATACATTCGACGGGAAATAGAAAAATGTCCAAAGAAGCCGATTGATAATTTGAGGGCTGAAGTTTCTCATATGATCCAAACACCAATATCCAAGGAAACTCTTAGAAGAATATTGCGAAACCATGGTTTGAATGGAAGAATAGCCCGTAAAAAGCCATTTATTTCAGAAGCAAATAGAAAAAAAACGGTTAGAGTTTGAGAAAACTTTCGTAAATGAGGGTCCAGATTTCTGGAAAAACGTCATATTCAGTGATGAAAGTAAGTTCAACCTATTTGGCTGTGATGGCAGACAAATAGTTTGGAGGAAAGCGAATACTGAGCTAAAGAAAGAAAATTTGTGCGGAACCGTAAAACATGGTGGAGATAATGTGATGGTTTGGGGCTGCATGTCTGCAGGGGGAGTCGGCAACATGGAATTTATTGAGACCACTATGGACAAATTTAAATACCTCGATGTCCTGAAAAGGAATTTCAAATCAAGTGCTATCAAATTAGAACTATCGGATTTGTTTTGGTTTCAACAAGATAATGATCCAAAGCACACCGCACATATTGTAAAGATGTGGTTGCTTTATAATACGCCAAAACAATTAAAAACTCCACCTCAGTCCCCAGACCTGAACCCAATTGAACATTTGTGGTAGCAACAAATCCGAAAATTTTCAATTGCGAATAAATCCGAGCTGAAGTCAATAATAGCAAGGGAATGGCAAAATATTAGCCCAACCATAACAAAAAAATTAGCGGAAAGTATGCCTAGAAGACTAGCAGCAGTAATCAAAGCCAACGGATATCCAACTAACTACTAATAATAAATTATTTTATATTTTTCTAGTGATCTTGAAGTTTGTGCCTTTAATTTTGTGTTTTGAATTTTTTTGTTAATTTTTTTTCTTGTGTTCAAAAAATTGAATTTAATTAATTATTTTTATTCATTTTTGTATTTTGTCTTCAATTTAATAAAAAAAAAAAATTTGTGATAATAAAGTGACATTAGTTTATATACGATTAAGAGTTTTCATATTTATTGCGTGTGCCTTCAATTTTGTGACTATGTGTATATTAAATTTTATTATTTTTAAATGCTATTTTATTAAATATTTTATTGCGTAGAGTACCTACATATATTTATTGCTTATTACAAATCATATTGGGAGACTGTTTGTCCGTTTAAAATCTTAATTAAATGACGATGAGCACAAATACTCCAAAATGTTGCTTCGTATTAGGTTGCTGGTGCAATAATTTGTTTATAAACTTGAATTATATTTTTGAGGTGGATACCTAATCGCAATATTTTATTGCAAGCATTGTCCGTATTCATTTTCCACGTTATTTAACAGGAAATGAAATTGATTGTTGTTGTAGAAGTATTTATTTTTACATATCTCAAAAGATAATTTTATCGTCTGGAATAGAATATCGAAATTTCGAGGCTTTTATTCAGTGGCGTGCACAGCCTTTTCACCTAAGGTATGCAACTGTCAAAATATACTCAGCCATAGAAGTACATGTGTATTTTCTTGCATAAAAAAGTAAAAACAAATTTTTAAAATACACTACTGTACCAAGAGCCGCGCATTAGATTTAACTGTTAACTGTTTGAGCACATGTTTGACTTCATGTTTCCACATCATTAATTTGTGTGAACACTCCCCTTTAAGTGTGATACGAGCCTGTTGATGTTTATCTTTTAACACAATTATTCTTTAACGTATTTCTTTTAATTTTTTTTGGTTTAATTTGCACAAAATCTATTAATTTTGAATTCAAATTTTATTTTTATTCTATTCTATTTTTATTTTTATTCTATTTATTCTAGATTTAAAAAAGTAGTTCTTTCACGTCAAAAATTGTTATATGTAACTTGAACAATTTTCAATTTTATAGCACATAAAATTTTTCGTCGTACTGTAGCAGTCAAATAAAGTGCAAATCTTTTACCAGCGCCGTCCGCGTACCTCTGCTTGAACACAGGAGCACAGCGAACATGCGGCTAAAATCGTGCTGAAAAGTTCGGCTGAGAGACATGAGACTTCATCGCTAATATCGCTCCTCGAATCCCAAGCCAACGTGCGAAGAAGCATGCTTCCAAGTTACAAACACACATGCAAATTTGATATCGCCTAAGCATGGCAACCAAACAATGGTTTATACACTATACGTGTATCTCCACGGTATAATTGTCTCGTATGGCAGTGTGCGTAAGGGGGAAGCAAAGCGATCTGTGCTTACCTTACGTTACGAGAGGATGCAGCACAGCGTGTACATATAACAATTATCTATACAAAATGCCGAGTTAGTATCAATGTATACAGTACAACGCGAAAACTAAATTCAAGAAAAAATATTATCAATGTATACAGTACAACGCGAAAACTAAATTCAAGAAAAAATATTTATTATGAACGCTATGGATTTGGTTTGTAAATTTTTATAATTTTGTAGAGGGTATGCAATGCTTCTTTGCTTCTATGGAGTGCACGCCACTGCTTTTATTCTTTTATCTTTAATCTTCCTTCCAAATAAATGCTGATAAGTTTGCGTGACGGAATATTTTCATATGAACTATTAATCATATTTTGGGCTTGAACAAATATTGAAAGTAGAAGCATCAATTGCAAAGGTAGCTAATTTAATTTCGAGAAACGATAGAGTGTCGGTTGTATGGACATTAAAATGAAATAAACAAAGAGATGATCTTTGCGATACCCCTGTTTGAAAGTAGGCTCCTAACTAATCAGGAGTGAATCTTGAATCTTGGCAAAATATTTGGTGTTCAGTAACTGCAGGGTCTTGGCAAGAAGTTTGTAGTGTCGTACACTGCCAATGTATGGCAAGATTCTTTTCAATTTCTTAGGCTATCTAATATTCCTATTGATTCGTTTCTAACTGAAATTCGAACTAGCGTTTGCGACTTGAAATCTGGCTACTGTACGGCTACATTGCATTTCTACGGATACTAGAACTGGATCTGGCCACGCAAGAATCCCATGCAGCTGGCTTTCCGCTGCAATGAGCCTAGACTAAATTCTATTAGATTTGGCATGATGGTTTCACCCTCCAGAGTTGGTTTATTCATGTGGTGGCTCAAAGCTAAACAATAAATTTGGAGTGGTACATGCTCGGATGAGCTGAATTTAAAGCTGTCTCTTCGTCTACCAGAATATGGTAGTGTCTTGCAGGCGAAGCTTGTGGCTATTTTTCAGGCAATCGACTGGCTTTTGTGTAATCGAATATTGGGAGTCAATATTAGTCACGTTTTTGTTGGGCCTCTATCGAGAGCTGGTTGGGATAGTAGTATTGAAAGCAATAACAATCCTTTTCTAGTTGTTGTTTTCATTGCTACTATCCAAACCGTGTACAGTGTCTATGACTATCACTGAATGCTGTGAATCTCTTAAGAAGTTGTCGATGTCGGGCACTACAATTGATTTGGGTACCTAGACATAGTGGTATCCAAGGCAAATGTGAATTCGATTGACCAGTGAAGTTCAATACTTTGCTACTGAAGTTCTCATGCTCCTTCTCCATAGCAATACCAGTCAAATTAGCCATCCGGCAAAAATTCCTCGAAGGCACTACGTCCTGGGTCAAAAAATCATCCTGTGCGATAGCAAGACAGTCCTGGTTCTCCATGAACGCACGTCGCACGTTTGACCCGTAGTGCTCTGCGTTGTGCTGTGGGCATTCAGAGGGGCCACTGCCTGGTATAGGAAAACACGCGCGCCGGTTGGTCGCAGGGCTTAATGATTTTTGTTGAAGCGGTGGCTCGGAGGACGAAGAAGAGTCAGTTCTCCATCTCATGTGTCAGTGTTCGACGAGTAGACGAGTCGCGGCACTTGGCGCATCCTTCCTCTCAAATCTTAGCGTAAAGGAGATAGTGTGGTTTATCGAATGAAGCTAAAGTCAATGAACTGGTTCATTTCGTGATATAATGCAGTCCCAGTTAGTCGAACGCATCTCTTGTCAGGCAATGGTTTTATGGGTATTATGGCACAGTTCACCATCCTGCTGACGGCACATATCATATCTATCAATAATATCCATAGTTTTGAAGAAATAATCATCATTGACCGTTGTCCAGTAACGTCGGTCATTAAATGTTACGCAAGCTTTACCATATTTAAAAAAGTAAGAACCGTTGATACCACTAACTTGAAGACCACAAGAAACTACATTTTTCGAAAAATTAATTTTTTTATGGATTCACTGCCCTTAAAACTTGAGAGTTTATCAGGTTCAAGAATCTATCATGCTGAAAAAAAGATTCCTCACTGAATTTTCCTGTTAATAAGGTGAACTCATAAAATTTTTCAAGGGTTTTGTGTGTATTTGGGGAAAATGGGCAAGTTTCTTTTCAAGGTGATCATAGAAACACTGTATACCCTTTTCTCGAGTATTGAATTCTAATTATTTATAAACAAATAATTGATTAGAACTAGGCGAAGTCAAGCTTTCTTGTATGATTTGTGTCGTTTTGGCATTGGAAGAATCCTGTGCATTTAAAACACTAAGATCATTTTGTATTTACAAACAATATTCTTGTGGCTCGATTATCCGGAACAGTTTAAAATCGTAAGTATACACGTGACAAGGAGAACGCATGAGGAATGGGATATTGATAATGAACAGAAGAAAGAAAGAAGGACCAAGGATGGACCCTTGTGGAACTCCTGATAAAAATAAAAGGGAGTGGATAACACGAATTGTCAGTTGTGATACAGGTATGACCATGAATGTAAGATCAAGGTATGATCATGAATGTAAGATCAGTAAATCAAGAACTGCGACCCAGGAATAGGCCGAAAGCGACTGAAATTTCTGCTGTTCACGTTGCAGCAAAGAAGGAGGACAGGCTCTTTGTGAAGAGTCAACTAAGACCCGTGGGCAGATGGCTACAAATTGATCACTCGTAGACTCGGCTGCACGCGCTCTGACACTCTCATGGGTGCGGTATCACGGAAAATATCGTTGTTTCGCTGTTTTCAGCGCATCCGGCAAAGACAGATCATCCCATCATCGTCAACCAAGCGAATGTTCCTTTCTTTAAGAACGGGGTGTTGAACAGTGCAGTGAAGAGCCAAAAGGCTCTATGGTCTGAAGGAGTGCCGGTCAAAACGCCTACAGTCGTGGTGAAGAGTCAGCTGCGCCTATTATTCGATTTGTATAATTCATGTTTAGCCACGGGGCCTTTCCATCGTGGTGGAAAGTAACTCGACTGGTACTTCTAGACGACGTTAAAAGTAACCTGAGCAACCCATCAGCATACTGTCCACTGTGCATGTTGGAGACTACGGAGACGCTATTCGAAGCGTTATTCATGTCAGAGCTGCTGTTAGCAGTCAGATTGGCTGGCGATCATTCAGACAAGAAGTACGGCTTCCGGAAAGGGTATTCAACAATCGATGCCATCTCAGAGGTTGTTGGTGCAGTGGCAGCAGCGAAAAAGGCATGCCATCGCTCCAGATTGGTCGTTCTCCTGGTTATGCTGGACGCGTTCAACTCGGTGACGTGGACAGACATCTTTCGTGCCCTTAAGCAGACGTTTCATATTTCTGTTTACTTGCTAGCGATGAAAACTCTATGACACAGAGAAGAGAGTCAGAAGGAGGCAACATGTACGATGATTTGCTCTGCTCGAAGATTCGTGCCAGTGTGTCTGCTAGGCTACGTTCATTACGTCGTAGTGATAATCACTGCCAGATCCGCCGATTTGGCCAAACTTAGACTTAATCAATTATTGAGGTGGGTGGAGCGGTTAATGACTGATCACAGTCTCCAGCTGGCAGCCTCAAAGCCAAAAATTGTTATGCTGACAAAGCAGAGGATACAAACTGTCATACCCATGACAGTCGGCTCCGTCGAGGTCCAGACCAACAAGTCAGTCAGCTATCACACCAAAATGACCTATTGGGGTCATATCCGCAGGCTATGTAATAGGAATCTAGTAGTCATCAGTTCGCTGAGTAGGCTAGCGACCAACGTCGGCGAATCCATTGAGATGGTAAGGAGACTGCTGATGCCGGTAACGGCTGATGGCAAATAGTCAGTAAATAACACATCAACCTGCTTTTGATGTCAAAACTACTGCGGCTGTATGTGTGAAGAATAGGAGGCTAGTTAAAATGGATCTATCTTTGTCGAAGCCGTGTTTTTGGCTATTTATTTCAAACCAAACAAGGTGTATACATAAAAAAAAAATAACAATTTACATTTTTACATTTTTATCAAGCTAAACTAAAATAAAATCACATAAGTGAACAAAATAACATTTCCCAGACTTTTGTCTGGTTGTCAATTTGAGGCGGGAATTCCAAGGAAAAGAAATAAGGTTTTCATTAGGTGTTCAGCGCTATAATTAAGGCGCTTTTGAACCTGACTTTAGAGATAGACGGGGAAGAGTAGTGAGAAAATTTGTTGAATATTTTACAACATCTATTTATTGGTTCTCTGTCACCATAAACTGTGTGGTGCTGGTGTTCATTGAGGAGACGTGTGTACCTTGTCAGTCTTACAGAATTATTGACAGTTTTTTTTTATTGCAAATGCATTCAACGTTAATCAAGCCCCTAATCACATCAAAAATAAAACATGAGCACAATAACGTTCTCCTTGCAGAAAGTGTTTGCAAATTTCAAAGACTCAACCTGCAACTATAAGACGGAAGGCTTTCAAAATCATGTGGACGGTATAGATCTCTCAGAGCAAAAAGAACAAACTGCTTTTGGATAGATTCCAGTCTATCACTATGAATATTGAAAGTAGGATTCCAGACGATGCACCCACATTCGAGTAAAGGACGAACTAAAGATATGTACAGAGTTTTTTTTGACCCTATGTTCTTAAATTCTTTTGCGCACCTCTTAATAAATCCCAACTGCTTGCTGGCTCTTGCAAGTATTTTGTCGTATTGAAGATTAAAGCGAAGCTTCTTATCCAGAACGACACCGAGATCTTCAACACTATCTACATTCTTCAGCAGCTGATTATTCAGGCGGTAATCAAAATTTACTGTGTAGGTTTTACGGGAAAAGCTTATGGAATGGCATTTGTCAATATTAAGAAGAAGTCTATTTCGGGCACACCATTGCTCAAGCGATAAGAGTTTTAACTGAAGAAATTTTGAATCAGATTCTGATTGAATAGTATGGTTCATCTTGAGATCGTCCGCATAAAAAAGATGTGGAATGTCTGATAGCACCTCCGATAGATCCGAAATAAAAATATTAAACAGGAGCGGCCCAGGTGGCTGCCTTGCGGTACCGCAGAAGAAACGGTAATTTTTTTGGAGATGAAACCTTGGAATTTTACATGCTGTGTTCGATTTCTTAAGTAACAATCCAACCAATTTAGCAAATTTCCTGAGATGCCAAATTTTTCAAGCTTAAATTTCAAAACATCATGTTCGACACGGTCAAAAGCCTTGCTGAAGTCAGTGTATATAGATTAACCTGACGTCCTTTTTCCATATCGCAAAGCACATTTGAAATCATTATGATAAGATTGGTAGTAGTGGATCTACCTTTTCTGAAGCCATGATGTTGCTCGTTTAGAAGAGGATCAACAACAAGTGTAAGTTTTTCACAAACTAATTTTTCGAACAGCTTTGGTATAGCAGACAAAATGGCGATGCCTCTATAATTCTCAACCGACCGTTTGTCGCCACTTTTAAGAATCGGTGTAAGATGGGAAGACTTCCAGAAATGAGGAAATTTACCGCAATGCAGCGATTTGTTGAAAATTATCTGCAGGGGTGAAATAATCGTTTCTGCACACTTAATTATGAAGCTTGGAGGAAGTAGGTCTGGTCCAGGCCCTTTTTTTTATGTCAAGCTCTCTTATAGCATTAGTAATGTCCTCACTAGTTAAATATATTCCATCAGCAATAGACAGCTGAGGTGTTTGGGAAAGTGGCATGTTAGGCGAGCCGCTGAGATGACAAAAAACTTCCTGAAAAAGATCGGCAAAGAAGTCACATATATTCTGTGGGTCAGAAGAAACTAAGTTGTTTTTTTTTGCATCGATTTGGGATAACCAGAAGCTTTTCGCTTGGTGTTCACAAAGTCGAAAAAGTCTTATGCCGCGTTTACATTCTCGCCGAGGAATGGCAAATGTTGACAAGGCGAGTGTGTCTCCTTGTCTATTCTCGGCTGTATTTTTCATGGCAAGCACGCGTGTCTAAATGGCTTGCTCATCGGCTCTTGTTTGTTTTACAAAGGGATAATGATCCTTTTATTGCTGTGCCTGAGTGTTTATGACCGTCTCGTCCTAGCTCGAAGCCGCTGGAAGCGAAGTCGGTTTTATGCATCGAGTCAAAGGGATTCGAGAGGGTAGCAAATGATCATTTACATTTTTCGAATTTTCCGCCGGGACTTCAAAACATATCCTTGCGTGGCACAGATTGAAATTACTCAACGCACACCAGGCAGTTGCAATAGCCACAACCTGTATCCCTGTAGCCATAGTTCACTGAACTGAACAAAACAGCTCACACTGTCGAAAGGTGCATGGTGCGTGGTGCGTGTTGCATGGTGCAATATCCTAAGTAAACAATTCACTCTATGTCTTGCTGAGTCTTGTCCAATGGTTTGCCGAGTGCCCTCACGAGACGCTCGTCCCTATGTATAAACGCGGCATTAGGATTGTGAATTATGTTTTCGCCAACTATATTGACATAGCTTTCATATGCTTCGCGAGACTTTCTTAAAAATTATTGAGCTAAGTTATTATATCTTTTCTTGATATCATCGTTAGCATTGCTATTGTTTTTTAGAGTAGATTGAGCAAAAGAGTATGTTCGCCCGCAAATCAGCCTCTCGACGATTTTGCTAAAACAAGGAAGCAAGAAAGTGGGACGGTGGTTTGAGATGCATGCAGAATTATCAGCATTATGAATAGAGAAGATATTGGCAAATGATAAACAAGGACAAAATAAAAAGACAGATGCACAAGGACCAGGAAATTTATTTAGCCAGGATATTAGGTATTTCCTCAGATCTTTTATTATTATTTGCATCGGTGTCATTCATTAGAGGTTCAATTTCTAAATGATTTGTAGGAAAGAACAGAAACGGAGGAGAAGACGAGGAGAAGGACATTGTTTTGAAAAAGAAGAAAAGTAAAAAGCAAAGAGCTCACACAAGAGAATAAGATTTGATTCCTCTGGAACCTCTGGAAAATTTGAAAGCATTTGAACGTCTATTTTTGCATTACTTTTTGGTTTTTTTTTTCACCGAATAATTTATCCCCTGAATTAGATATTTTCTTTTAGTAAAAGTACCAAATGTTTACGTAACTCACTGAATTCGAAATTTATCAAAATAAATTAATCAATATCTGTTTGACATAGCAAATAGAATTGTTTATCTTTGGAAATTCTCGTGCACGTATCGAATCGTATCGAAGTTTCATTGACCTCTTCGACCTAATCCCTGATAGTTGTGTACTGTACAGTTTCTCCTGCAGTCACTAAAAAAATTTTCTAGATCGAATTGATATGTAGAAAACCATTTTTTGCCATGCACATACATACTCACAATATTGATACTGAGCCGACTGTGTGCTACCAAAATGCTGCGTTGGTTCGGTGCAGCACAGTGCGACTATATGATGATTGCGATAGAAAAACAAACAAGTCTATCGAATCGGTTATCGCAACGCGAACGGCGAAAGCAAAGTGCATTCACCTACAAGCTGGAAATTGCTGAACAAATTTTCGACGTTCTTATCAAAATTTAAGAATTTCCACACACAGCTCTGTAGTTTTTGGAGTTTCGAGTTCGTTTATTTTTTCGTTCTTCTGCTGTTCAAACGATGACGATGGCGGCCAGCAGCAGCATTTCAAGAGCTCGATTTAGGAAAAGTGCAGTTGCTGCATGGTGGTGGTGCACTCGAAAGCGAACAGTCTTGAGAAATGACAAGAGCCGTTGCTATTATCTGAAAACATATTTTGGAGCACATTTCATTTCGACGTGTGGACCTTATGTCGGAGGGAAAATATTTGCTTTATGTGGTTGCTCTCGAGCCCTTTTGAAGTAACTTTGAATAAAAAAATGGATTTGTTTGTATGAGCAGTTCAAATCCTCGCGACTTGAACGAGTAAACATATCTATGCGTTTATTGTAAAAGCCAGCAAATTGGTGAGTTGAGTAGGTATGTAAATTATACTACAAGATGGTATGACTTCAAGTGCAAGCACAATTCTACCATAATTTTCAGATTCACATAAGTCAACTTCGAGTCGACGGGTAGAACACTTTTTCGGATGGCCAATTTCAATAGGGCGAAGTTAAATGAAAACGGGATATAAATTTTCAGGCTAAGGTTATCAACCTCGAAATTCTTATCTATAATGTGCTTTTTGTTAGGAGCACGACTATTCAAAGGGTTCAACACTGTGTACTTTTGAATAACACAAGATTAAGTGACTCGTAGTGACTAATGTTGAGGTATGGCTGTTTTTTCAACCAGAACTTTGTGATAGCAGGCTCTTGTATAGTAATTTTATTGACATTTTGATAATGAACAGTTTTTACTTTTCCAAACATACAGCTATGGAAAATGAAAGAATGCTTTCTGCGGTTATTTCCCTTTAAATCAGCTTTTATGAATATTTGTTATTGAATAGTTTTGTCTGTAAATTGTTCTTCAGTCAAAATTTACTGAAATTCATAACCTTAGGTGTTATATTGAAGATTTGCTGGAGGGCTGGAGAGATTGATTGATGTAGAGATGATTGACATCTCTAAGTACTCAGATCCAAAATACCCATTGTACTCATACCCGTAGACTAAAATAGTTTTCCAGATTTCTTAACGAAATTCAAGATCAATCGTGGGGGAAAAGATCTTTTGAGAGAAAAAATCTTCTGCATACGTGCTACCTCAGCCAAAACATGCAAATCTGAGACACGCAAACGCTGGGCATTCACAGAGGAAATGTTCCTTAGAGTCAGCATGCTCTCGGCAGAAGTAGCAAACGCCATCCTGTGCAAAACCTATTCGATACATATGTCTTTCTAGGCAGTTGCATCTAGTCTGTACGTCAGTCCCGGCACTGCAAACTTTCCTCCTCTTGCTGAAGAGGAATCTGTCAATCATATGGTTGGACTTTGAAAGGAAGAACTTAGTGTGTCCGGTCACTTGCGAAGACAGCTATCTGTTTTTACCAATATCAACTACCCACTTCCGTAAAACTTCCACTCCACTCCACTTCTATCCACGTTTTTCGATAGATATTTTATAATTCAGATAGCGAATATTTCTGTTTGAAAAACGGTACATATTTTTGTTTGAAAAACAGAAATATGCTCTTCAAGAGAAGAAGCCAACCTGTCTTTTGATGAATGCAGATTGACACCAGCTGCAGATCTGACATCTGTCTTCGAGTTGTCCGTGAAGAAAATCGCGGAGTATCCTTTCGTACAGGTATCTGGGTGCTCCCAGTCACTTCTGCCCAAGAAGATTACTTTGGATCTTTTCCCGAAGTCGAGTAAGAGCACTCGAGTGTCCGAAAACATCGTGAAAATCAAAAAAAATTCACTCATCATTGAACACCTAATAGAGCAGTACTCCACATCGTCTTTTTCTACCCATAGGCCAAGCAGAGCACCACAGATAACCAAGTATACAGTCCTTTGTTAGTATGGCTAACTTCTTGCGAGCATACAATAGCTTCTGAATAGTCCACTACACCATGGATGCGTACGTGGATATCGGCCTTATGATTGTTACTTATGCCGCCTCCTCACTGTGGGCCATAATCGGTTACTACAATGGTCACAATGATGGCCACCATCACAAAGTTGCCTCTACGCCCTGGGCTACGAGATGGACTAGTCATGATTTTTCGGTTGCCCATGGTGTCTCGCTTTAATTTGCGTGAAAAACCGCTCCGAAAGCCATCCTCGGTCATTGCCATTTCCATGCTTCGCCACTGTTGGGCACTGCAAGCCATCGCCCGTCTACACAATGGGCCACATAATCGCCCACAGTGTAGATGCGACATTAGATCTACATAGCTATATGTTTGTAAAATCTATTTTGCACTATCCGAGAGCATTTAAAGTTCAAGTAAGCTTCGCTTTTGTAAGATTGTTCCACATAAGGTTTTTGTTCCAGGTTACTCCTCGATATTTTACTTAATCTATTCAATACGCTCTCACTTTAACGAGTTTTATTATAATTTACTTTAAAAACTATCCTTTTATCCATCTTTAACTGTGGCCTTCATATAAAAGGCCTATCGCAAACGCAATTAACCTACAAGATGGCGGACCTAAGCTACTTTTCGCAACCAGTCCACACAGTGATGTTTTTTTTATAGTTATAAAGAAATTCACGAGATCCACCTACAGGAGATATGAGGAAACTCATATGTCATGTTAATCAATGTTGTTTTGGGATCTTTCACAAGCAATTTAGATATAAACAGTTTTTAGCATCAGACCTCAATTCATCGGGACAATTATCCGAAATATCGTTTGTATAGAAGAATTTGCAGATTATCCAAAATTGATGATTTTTAAAGTGGAATAAATCCTACCAACCACAAACGGCAATTGTTTACAATTCACATTGCCGAGAGTAGGTGGCAGGTATTCCAAATTGCAAAGTTCTCGCGTATACAGCATAATAAACACATCACTTTCACGACACTTATCCGAAATATCTTTTACGCAACAATAACTTCGAAACCAGTCTCCGAATAATAGGAAATTAGACTCTATTCCCTGATTCAACCGAGCAGCACCATTCACATTACTAATTGTCAGAGAAATGTCAAACAATTGTCATTGTGCAATTCCCAATAAATCTTAATAGCGAGAGGACTACACAATTTTAAAAAGTAGCTTAATACCTGTCAGATTGCAAGTCGTGATAGGCCTTTTATATGAAGGCCATGCTTTAACCGACCGTATTAACACTGACAATACAAAAAATTCAAGTCAAAAGGATTATAATAGGTGCGTTTTTTGCGAAGAAGACATAAAAAAAAACGCATCTAATGTAAACTATAAATGCTAAAGAAAGCACTTCAGAAATTCATTTGTACATGTGAACTAAGCAGAAAATGCATCAATTCCTAAGGGAAACGGCTCGTAAAAAGAGGAGCAGAAGAGAATCTACAGATAAATCATGAGGTGAAACAGTAACATAATAGAGACGCGGATAATATTGCAGCGTATAAGTTCATTCGTTAACAAAGATTTTCGGGTCGTTCAGCGGGTGGATCGGGCAAGGGTTTTTTGAATTTTTCTATCCACCAAGACGCTGTGAACTGAGTCAGCGTCCGCGATACTATTTGTAAAATTACTGATTGTAAAATTTTTGACGACATCATTTAGGCAAAGCGTCTAAGTAGATCTATGCGAAAACTACGAGTTTGAGCATTGTGAAACAAGATCACTTCAGTGTTCTGTGTAGTATACGAGGTGTGACAATTAAGTAATGAGACTGATTTTATTGTTTCGCTTATGGTAAACCTGCGACCTTGAAATTCCCTTCCCCTTCTTCGGCATCCTTCCTCTCTTTTCATTGAGTTACTTGCCATTGCTCTAGCTTGTTTTGTTCGCCTGCTGTTTCGTGTTGAGTAGACGTGTGTTGGTGATGCTCGTCACGAAAATGGAGAAACGAAATCAAGAGCAACGCGTCGCGATTAAATTTTGCGTCAGATTGTGCGAAACAGCTTCGGAAACTTACGCTAAAATTGTAAAAGTGCATGGTGATAGTGCTCTTAGTCATGCCCAGGTGTTTCGATGGCATAAAGAGTTTAAGGAGGGGCGTGAAAGCGTGGAAGACGAGGCGCGGAGCGAGAGACCAGTCGAGGTGCGGACTGACACAAATGCGCAGCGTGTGCTTGCCCTAATCCGTGAAGATCGGTGTTTAACAGTTCGAATTTTGGCCTCGGAACTGGGTATGAACCGTGAAACAGTCAGACAAATTTTAACCGACGATTTTGGGATGAAAAAGTTGTGCGCGAAGATGGTTCCAAAGAACCTTTCTGAAGAACAAAAGCAGCATCGAATGACCGACGCAGAAGACTCTTTGGAATAAGTGGAAAACGATCCCACGCTGCTTGATCGAGTTATTACAGGCGATGAGAGCTGGTTTTTCCAATACGACCCGGAAACCAAACGCCAAAGCTCACAATGGTTGTCTCCGCACGCCCCCCGCCCGAAAAAAGCTCGCATGAGCAAGTCGAAGGTGAAAACGACGATTATTGCCTTTTTTGATAGCCGTGGAATCGTCCAGAAAGAAATTGTTCCATCGGAGCAAACCGTAAATCAAGTCTTCTATCGCCAAGTACTCGAAAGATTGCAAAAACGAGTCAACAGGGTGCGCCCAGACATCGCTCGTAACTGGATCCTTCATCACGACAACGCGCCGCCCTCAGCGTGTCCCAGTATTTGGCCTCTAAAGGGATCGCCGTGTTGCAACAGCCGCCTTATTCGCCCGATATGTCACCCTGGAACTTATTTTTGTTCCTTAGAACAACATCGGTGATCAAAGGAACCCATTTTGAGTCGATTAAGGACATCCACGCGGCCGTGACGAGGGTACTCGCGGACATCCCAGTCGAAGCGCTCCAGAAATGTTACGAAGCATGGAACACGCGCTGGAATCGTTGTATAGCTGCCCAAGGGGACTACTTTGAAGGGGATGGCAGAGTTGTAGAATAATTTTTAAATATACGGTTTTTATGGAATCAGTCTCATTACTTAATTGTCACACCTCGTATCTCAATGAACTGTATGTTTTGAATTGAATGGTATGTAGTGCCTGTAGTTTGTAGTAAAACGTTTGAATTTTCGTTGCGTCGCTGTAAACTTAACGTGCAAGCTCTGCAGTTGGACTGTTATAAAATAAAACCATTTAATTCATAGTAGCGATGGAGTTTTGACTTTCGTAAGAAAATAAATATTACTACATTGATTGTTAATTATTGATTGTAAATCTTTTGATTGTTACGTATTGATTATTTATTCGATTTTGTGGTTTAGCAAGGGAAGCACTGCTTCCTTTGCGTCCATCGACGAGCCACCCCTGCCCAAAACACCTGGTGTACTTTCAGCTCTAACGTATGATGATTGACTGAGCTTAGTCTTTTCCGATTGATCCCTAAGATTTGTAGGTATATTTTCATAAAAAACGAAATGGTGGATTGTTTTTTTGAACGAATCTTTACGCAACATTTAAAGCGCCAACACGTCGTATCTGCAACGCACTACGTTTCATTCAATTCCCTCAATAGTTTTGAATATTTAAATATTTTTTTGTAGTTTTCCGTTGTAACCGTTTCAACCACAATTGGGTCCAAAAATTCTCAAAAATAGATAGACGGTCAAAACTTTAAGTATATGTTGAAATACAGATTTTTTTTTACTGCGATAATGTCATGAATATCTTACGTGTATAAAATTTACCAATTATTTAGATATAACTTACAGTTAGATTCAATTTTCCTACATCATCCTTTAGAACAACAATAGCCCGTTTGTGTCTGAACTGTACAAATAATTACGTCCAGCACTATATCTGGTTTACCATCTTAACTTACGGCTACAGAGTCAAAGCACTTCATCCTAAATTCTTTGCTAAATAAATAAAATCTCAAGCTTCTGTTTCTTCTGTGTCGCTTTCTCGCAAATTACACACAAATACGACACTTACTGAGGAAATGCGATTAACCAACCAGCCCAGCGTAAACGCTACGTTGCCACCGTCGTCGTTGTTGTCGTGTCGGTTCAAAGCAATCCGTCAGACCGTCATTGAACTCGACTGAATTTCAAATTGTTCCATTTCAGCACAATTAGCACGAGTTGAAAAACACTATAAATCGACCGAGCTTCTGATTTCTCGATTCGATCTAAACCACCACCATCGCAGAGCCTCCGTTGCGTTAGCCCGTCGTTGTAAGCTCATTCAGCCAAAAATATCTTTCGTCCATAAAGCAGGCAATTCGCACTTTACAACGTGACCTTGACATTGAAAAATCCGGAAAACATGAAAATCGTTTAGCAATCTCAAAAGCCCAAAAGCCAAAAACAACTGCGCAGCCAGAACAATCCGGTTACAAAATGAAATTCACGCTAATTTTGCCAAAACATCAAAACAACTTCACCCCGCCACTGCACCACCCCGTCCAATCTCGCAATTATGATTCGCAAACGCGCGAACCCGAGTCGAGTTTATTTTGCCGTGCCAATCTAATCTGTCTGCTCGGCGCGACGACGGGGCGGCCCAGCAAGTAGTCATGCGATACATACGCTCCGTACATTCTCTTTCCCATTAATATCTGCCACATAAACAATCACTGACCTGCGCAATTACACGGCGGCTGCCGCGTGGGTTTTTCGCATAGCCAATTCTCAGCTCAAGAAACACGCGGCAATATTTGGCCGTTGAACGATTTGAATCGGCGGAGCGCACGTTGTTGGCGAATTTTCGCGCCATTTTGCGTATACCCAGCATGCTAAATGTGCGTTCGAAGGAGACAGAGACAGAGAAAGAGTCTGAGCGACATATATGGAGGTATTCCCGAAGAAGATTGGCGAAAGCTTGCGAATTTCGGCGATGATTCAACGAGATGGATACACTTGGGCCAATAGCGAGATGATATCAAACGTGATTCGAGGTGATGTCGAAGGGACCTCCAATCGGATGTTTGTTTATACACTTGGTCGGCGGGCTCTCGTGATTTGTGCTAAAATTCGGTTTTTGCAGAGAGATGTGTCTGGGAGCTTTGACATGGGGAATTGTCGTGGTTTAGGAGAATGAAGAATGAGTGGGCCTGAAGCTTTTGATATGTGCTAAGAATCGCATGAGATTAAGGAGTTGAAGACGATACAGTTCAGATATGTGGATAGGTCGCCTGTTGCTTCCATGAGATACTTACCTAATCTATGCAGGTAATGGTTTTTTCGATGCATTTATAACCTTGGCAGAGCTGATTTCTACTATCATTCACTTTTCAAGCAAATTTCTGCAACTTTTCAATTAGATTTAATGTATAGAATGTTATTTTGATGACCGGTTCAAATAAAATAGGCCTACACAAGAAAATAGAATTCCGTTTCAATGGGTTTACTTTTTACTAGATTTGGTTTGCCACATATTGCGCACAATGTGGGATTGTCCTGTACCGATTTGGCTAATTTTTGTGCTTCGACCGTTATTTACCACCTGATGAGTGCTTAATACGATGGACTGATCATATCGCTCCTTTTCTGGATCTTGAAAATCAACGATAAACTGGAGACTTTAAGGGCCAGTGGTTTTTAGCGTATGCCGACTACATTGTGGCACTTGTGAAAGGTGGTTTCCTACAAACTTTGTCGGACCTTATGCAATCGCCGCTGTACCAGATCCAAATCTGAGCCACAAAAACCGGTCTTACGGCAAACCCGACAAAAACGGGACTTCTACTGTTCACAAGAAAATAAAATTGAACTGTTGGCTAATATGAAGCATTGGTAAGGCTCGCGTAGCACATTTCGCGAGACGACTTACCTACTCCAATGCTTGGAGTCTCAAATCTCGGGCAGTTTACGGTTTATTCACATGTGTAGTCAAGCCAATTCCGGCATATGGAAGGCAGCAGAGAGTCGTACCAGTATCAAGGAACTAACGATATTGCCAAAATTATTTTGCATAAGTATGACGGGTGTATTAAGAACACGGTTCGAAAATGACAAGAAGCCCTTTAATTGGTTAGTGCAAAATGAAGGGATTTATTTCCTACATTGGTTCCTGTAGGACAACACTGATGTCCTACAGGAACCGAAAAAATTCAAGGCTGCATAACTCGGCCGTTCCAAGAAATGGCCAAGGAGGGCCTGATAAACGCGATTGTCGACACACTAGTGCAGCAGGCTCTTTTAATGACTTCAAGAACTTGCTTAAGTCAAATCCCAGGCCGTCTCTTCGACGCACTGTGAATCTGTATAGGTTAGCAGCTAGCAAACCGGGGGAAGTGGGGCCGGGTCCGAAATCAGAGCTGGTTCTAAACCATTAGATTTCAAGTTAACCTATATCTATAGCGTGGATTCCCGCTGAGGTTTCTTCATCTGAGGAGGCTATGGAGTTCATTAGACTCAGTAATAGTGACCGATCAATTAATGATTGGAGGGTGACCAAGGTCAGCGAGGTTTTCGGGGACTGCTGACAGGCTCTCATCATGATCATCAATAATATGGCGCCACCATACTCTAAAGGACCGCAAATTCGACTTCATTCACTTGAACGTGTTCCGTGGTGGCCTCAGGATATCCACACCGATGGATTCAGCCCCTACGGAGGATGGAGGTAAATGGCTCACTTCGGAAGAAAAGGTTCTAGAAAATCGTCCGTGCGTTGTACCTGAGTCCTGCCCAGCCAGGCAAATTTGAGTCGGAGGATGATTGAAATGCTGGCACAATCTCTGAGCTAGTTGGCCGCATTGATCGAATCTTGTGAGGAGATCAATTAGAACTTTGGATCTGACGACGATCTCAACGGGTCAATAGATAAACCAACATCCTGCTTTCTCATCAGAAATATACCCATCCTTCCAATCTTCAGTAATGAAGATAATGTTGCTTTTGTAATTGACGTGAAGTTAGTTATTCTGGATTGCTTAGTGCTTCATTTTTACAGCTATAAGAGTGCTATAAGACCAGTAGCAACTTAGGGACTGCAACCTCGTATCATCTCCTAGAGTTGGACTTGTATAAAAGTTCCACCATACATTCCACCACCAACCGAATTTGGTGTTTTGTGGTACTCAAGGCTAAAAAACCAGATAAAAATTCATCAAGTACTTAGTTTAGCAGCTTTGTTAACAACATGGGCTCTCATACTACTCGAGCGAAGGCACTGTTTCATCGGTTTCCTACCGATCTTCTCTGATAGCATGCGAAGTGTGCTGCGGGAAGATTAGAATACGGTGATCCTTGGACAATTATATACCCGAGCCATTCTAAAATGTTGGTGCATGTGCCACCTCCAGCGGACAACGATTATACCAACCATCTTTGATTCAATGATTTGGAATCTTGGGCCCAGCAAAGAAGAATGGGTAAAGCTCTCCTTCTGTCTGCTGGACTGATGCAGTGCTTTTAAGACAGAGGTGCTGACGATTCTTGAAACGGCCAATTAGCTCCTGTAGTCAGACATTCGGAGTGAGAATTTGCGTTTTCACTGCCATCCACTGGAGTTTACACCTCCTCAAAGTTAGTTCTTCTAGACAATTGTGGGGAATTTTTGACATTAGTTGCACTAGAGATGCTCTCAAACTAAGGTGGGGGTCCCTTCTCGCAGTGGCGGCTGTGTTTACTAGATACTGTCTTTGGCAGACATGCAGCACAGCTTGGTGCTCCTTGTAGAGATTTTTACAGGAACTGTAGATGCGAGGTGGAAAAGGTAACAGTTTTTCACCTCCTGTGTGAAGGCCTGGCCTTTTCTAGAAAAAGGAAGAAGTCCCTTGGCTGTTGGACCTTCGCTTGCATAATTAGAGTAGCTTTGGTGGACTTGAAATGGAACACCTAGTTCATGAGGGACTCGAGTGGCTTTCCACTTAATAAGTGCTGTACACTATGAAATACGGTGGGGTGCTTTCTTCGGAGTCTATCTGAAGGAGACAGCCATGAAAGCTCACTTTACCTAGCAGAGGTGTTTAGCACCGCTACCTTGAGTCAGTTGATGCATTTCAGCGGAGTGGTCACTTGACATTTCTAACTAGCGGATGTTCCAAACTGGTGGCCTAACATAAGCAGCGAATACAAATTTTGGGTGCTCAAAATATAGGTTTTTCAAAAATTTTAGAACAATTGGTACTGGAATGTAGGTAGGTAGGTAGGTCAAGTCAGTCAGCAGTCAGATCTGAGCAAAAAGAGGGCCCGATAAACGCCATTTTCTTCCTGACCGAGGCCGGACAATGGCAAATAAGATGGAAATTTCCGAAATTTGAGCTAATCTTCCCAGGTTTTTAAACACCAGTTAGCTGGAAGCATTGTGAGCACCCGTATAGTAGTATAGGCTCAACCACTGCGGTATAAAGCCAAGCAACAATGCAAACCTAACCGCAAGTCACTCCTGTGGCTCGTTTGCAGGAGTAAAGTGCGCCGTTAGCCTTTCGTGCACAATTTTGGCTGACTTAGAGGCCTTCAATTTTGATTTATACTACTCGTTCTTTTTCCTACACTCTCCCTGTAGAGTGGCGATATCTGCATTCGGCTATTGGGACTTTGGATTCCTTTTTGCTTTGCTGGGTCTACACGGCTACCTAGGCGCATGAATGAATGCACCAGCAAGGTTAATAACCGCCATATCCAGGTCCTTGTCATAGTCGATGCTCTCTAGAGAAGGTTCCAGTGAGGATCGGACAAGAGACTGGAACTTTCTCTAGCTCATAATTTTCCTGTTAATAATTTTTATCTGTTCTCTAAAGCTATGGCCACTCACATTAAAGGATACGTACCAGTGATCACAGAACGAACACTTCTGGATCACCTTCCATTTATCCAGAAAATGCTTGTAATGCCCACTGTCCAAGGTAAAGTCGAGAACCTCCCTCCGATTAGAATTAAAAAAGATCAGTTCATTGCCGAAATTGGGAATGAATAAATCTTTGGCCAAGATGAGGTCAAAAAGAGCCTTCAGCCATTATTGTCGTAGCTACCCACTACCTGTATAAGAGGCATGAAAATCTCTGCAGTTGGAGTTAATACATTCTTGACGATATCGCAAGGTATATTTTTCATGATCGTGTGCTATGTATTAAAAAACAAACCAGTATGACCTCTGATTGATTTCCGTAGCAATAGTCATATTATCCTTGTCCCAAATATTGCCAAGAACCAGTGGCGGCTCGTCAGGGTGGGCCCGGCCCGCCTTGCCCACCCTGACGAGCCGCCACTGAGTTAAAGTAAAGTAGATATTTCTTGTTGGTATCCGCGTATACCTTATAATAGTGTTTTTGTGTCGAGCGGGCCCAGTGGCGTCTCGTCAGGGTGGACCAGGCGGGCCGGGCCCACCCTGACGAGCCGCCACTGCCAAAAACAAGGTCATTAATGATATTCTTAGCAAGAATACAGACTTGTAGTCTCTCCTGGCTATCGAGTTCTATGAGTCTGTATTCTCTGGTACGCAGTTCGCAAACTCGCTTGTTTAAAACCCACGTATCTTGGATCAGAATAAGCTTCTGATGCCTCAGATGCAACACCTAAAGGAATGATGGACCGCTTGTCGGAAAGTACTCTTGTTAGATCCTCCTGCTTCATTTTCTGCGAAGCGGTTCGAGAAGCTGTCAATCTAAAACCACAAGTCCTATCACTTCTGTAAAACCGTAGGGTCAATTTATCAACCTCGTCAGGGCTAAATAGTCGTATTACATCCAAAATTTCCTCAAGAACGGAATGAAAGCTGGAAACCTATGCCCTGCCTTTAGGTCGAATTGTTCTTTGGCACCACCTTTAAATTGTTCTCCCAGTTCTGATATGAGCTCCCCAGTTAGGCTGACCATTGTGGTTTTTGAGCAGGATCTGTAAGGTTTAGAGGGAGCGGTTGCTTCCCAATAATTTGTCGTGTCCATAGAAAGTACTTTTTGTCCTTATCGGATAATGTCTCCGGAGGGAATTTTTTCAACTTTTTAAGAACTTTGAAGGTGACCCTTCTATTTCAGTATGCCTCAGCTGATTTATTGGGTGTAAGATGAGTGCCTGAGAAGGACGCGGCACTGGAGGTGCCACGGATCGTCAAGCCGACTCATTTGCATAACCTGGTCGCAATCTTGGTCATTTTTGAGCTTTTTTCAGGCTTGGAGACGAAATCACCGAGATCACTCGAAACGAATGCGGATAAAACTAATGTTCCACAGCAAGCTCGCGGGGCTGACACATTTGTCATATCTATATCCACCACTAACCCCAGCAGATTTAGCAGCTAAGCTACCAACAATTTGCGGACTTGGCTCATTCGCTATATCTCTACATCCCGTTCCAGGTCCTCTTTCGGCAATTTTAGTATTAGTGACTTTAGATTCCGTTTTAAAAAGGGTCCCCACTCAGAGCCGATTGAACAGATCGCAATGTACAATGTACTCTACAAGCTGCAAGGCCAATTGAACAGATCAAATAATGAAACAAGGAGAATCATCCGAAGGCAAAAGCGGCCGTTGTTGAGTAAAAGAGTCTAGATTAATTAGTGTTACCCAAGATGTACCGCGAAAAGGCCATCTAGCTTACATCCCAGAGAGGGTTAAAACACATCAAATTTATATATTGTCTGCAATTTTCTTTTCAGGAGACGTAGCATCTTCAAATTGAAAAATTTTTTTTTTTCAAAGGTTCATTATTATTTGAATAAAAAGACATGTCTGTATGAAACTTTGTCCATATACTTTGTTTGCCTCATACTATACAAAAAAAATTTGAAAAATTATTTGTGGCCCACTGTCGTCTGCTATATTTTTTGTTGGAAAAACCAAAAAATCACGGCGTGCACGATAACTGCCCTCAGAAAAGTCGGGAAAACAAAAAACCGGGTTTTAATTAGGGCTTTAATTAAAGCTTTAATTAAAAAACCGGGTTTTAATCAGCATTAAAGTGGCTTTGGAATGAACTACAAGAGTAAAATGTGGTTGCAAAATAACAAAATGGCGGTGTTTTTTTTTCGAATATCGAGGGTATAATTCGAAATTTCAAAAATTTTCTTTGTCTACTTCTAAGGACTTCGCATCCGCATAGGGCTAGATTTTTCAAAAGTTTTCATAATCAAGCTTAGAATATAATCAATTTTGATTTTATTTACACGTTTCTTTTACCAAATATCCTTTGTTCATATAGGGATACCGAAATATAGTGATACCGAAAAAAGGGGTACCTACCGAAAAAATCACTAAAATGCTCCTTTCGCCAAAGGGTTAAAAATATTTCGTTGTAAATTTAGCGATTTTAAATACAAATCCGCTTCGAAAAAAATTTACCAATGGTAGCATTAGTTTGAAGATTAAAACCGTACCAAAAGTAGGTATTTTCATTTTAAGCAAAAAAAAAAGTCTGTGGTTTAATTTTAATATTTTTTTACGGTGCATAAAATTTAATCGCTGAGTGCTATGTAACTGAATTACGGCGAAAATATTGTTGTAACAGATTTAAAGCTCAATAAATTGTATCATAATTTATGAATTGAACGATATTTCGCAACGTTCCTAAAGCCAAGCAAAATAAGTCAATAAAATTCAAAGGGAATAATATCAAATCGAGCTTTGCTTAAGAAATCTACCATTGAACCGAAACTTTATTCACATGCGTCTGCTTTGGTGCGATCGTTACACAATCCAACAATTAAAATTCAACTCGCACAAAAGATCGTACTTTAGAATGTTCTCTCACAATTTCGCGAGGGGACAATCATAGCAAGCTCTAAAACACGATCTTACTTAGGATATGTATCATGCGAGAAAAGCTTTTTTTCGCTCCGAGCGCCTTCAATCGCAACATTTTTGCGAGACATCGGATTATTACGATATTTTTCGCGATTCCGATTCGCCAATGCCAATGTTCTGCGAATCGTGAACGTATTAAACTTTTTCGTATATAAGCGCAAATTGTGAGTTTTCGCGACCAGTTTTTAGCGAAAGGTCGTGTTGGTGCAATTAGTTTCTCGGGATCGTGGAGGATCGGAATATCCTAAAATAGTTGAATTCAACAAAAATCGCTACGGATAAATTGTAATAATTCAAAATCGCGTCAATGATCGCGAATAATAGACAAAATACACGCAATTGTGTCAATAAGTCAAAACGTATCTATATGTGCATCGCCTTCGAATCGTTTTTTGCTACTTTCGATATGAAAGGAAGGAAACCTCAACAATGGAACGACATACATGTAACCAGCATCTTCCCGACGAAGGAGTCATGGGAAAATTTCTTGCAAGTGTATACAATATCGTCGGGACACAATCATCCTCCCCCTTGATTCCCGTTGCAAACGCAGACACCACACAAAGCCTCGGAGCAAAGGCAGCAAAAATCCTCGACTGCGATTGACTCGGAGGATTGTGTGGTGGATGAAAATCGTCTCGAGCTCACGAAGGATACGCGTCCCACGCCTGCGTAATGTGTATGACGTGGTTTATTTATAGCGATCTCGTCCCTCGCGCTTGATCCCGTCGCGTTGCCTGCAATCCGCATTTTTCGCCGTCTGGAGGATTTAATTCCGTGTGACTTTTTTCGACTTCTCAACTCGGATCGGATTCATTTTTTTTCCACGTCGTCGTCGTGGTCGTCTTGCCTTTGCTATTGTTGCAGTCAGAAACCTGTCTTTTGTCCATAACTTTTTGATATCGAGATATTCGAGATACGCATTCGACTCGAATGCTATTTCTTCAGATTCGAGTGTCTATAATTTTCCGTGCTACTTTGTCCCATTTGAGATGGACCACAAAAAAAAGAACGTCCAACGGAGATTTTGATATAAAATGATATTAAGTGGACGCGATCGAAGTTGAGGTCGAAGAAATGGCCAACAGGTTTTCGCTGTTGGGATTTGTATTCAAAAGCGAAAAAAAAGATCTCGAAAGAAAAGATACAGATGCGTGGAGAAAGCAGCAGCAGTATGGCGTTGAATGCGAGGAAAACACGTTTTTGAAAGGTCCGGCCCGATTTGGTGCCTTGGAAATGAAGAGAATGCTTAGCTGGCGATGAAAAGAGTTCGCTACGATTGCACTTTTGATGATAATCGGATAATTGAATTTTGCCGGAAGGAGGAGATTTCGATATTTATGGAAACGCGAACAATGAACAGAAAATTTCGAAAGATTACGCTTTGATGCCGTGGCTTTGATGCTGCTTGATTATCTTGATTGCGAGAAAAGTGCAACGAAATTCTCCATAATGAGCTATAAGGTTGCGATTGGCATAGGAAGCCGTTAGACGTATAAGGCTGAACTTTCTATGCTCCCAGTAAACAGTTTGATGAGTTAGTTCCGTTCACAATTGCTTGAAAAATTACAATTGCTTCGGTGAAAATTCAGTTGTATCTACCGTACCAAACGACTTGGCAACAAATTTGCATTCTAATTAGAATATCAATTACCGGTGCTGCTCATCGAGAATTCATGAATGTGGATTTTTCAATGACTAACGCAATCGCTGAGCCGCGTCCAATGCATAATTTCAGCATTAACAAATTTTCGAGTGCCAAGCAGCCGTCTTATCTCAAATAACTTTTCGTGTTGTTAACGATTGCAGTTAAAATTAATTATCATACTAAAACGCAGCTCGGCAAGCGTTGGATTTGTTGTTGGTATGAGCATGGCTGTCCGAAGTACACCGTTCGTTGTTGGCCGCGATAGAGTGCGGAAGTGCAGAAAATGTACACATGACTAGATTGCTGCTCGATACTAACGTACGCTCAGTGGGCAGCTGGAGAACAATGGATTGTTCGTCAAATGCGAAAAAAAGCAGAAATTATTTGTCTAGTAAGATACGTGTTCAGTGCTTATGGAAGACAGTTGTGCTAGCAAGACTTCGATAGCTTTCTTTAAACAATCGCGGCTCTCGTGAAAATTGGGGGCAATGGATTGAATTTGATGTATTGGGTATTGAATTGGGATCAGCGTTGAGATTTGCTCGGTTTGAAAAGGGGCTAACCGCGTTTCTCATGTTGTATTAAGCACTAAAAGCTATAGCTGCATTTTTTGCGCCCCTATCGAGAGCTGGTTAGAGTAGGAAGAATTGAAAACAACGAACACTTCGGTAGGTTTGTTGTTATTTTCAATACTACCTATCCTAACCAGCTTTCGATAGAGGCCTAAAAACTGGGTTTTACAATATTGTTTTCAACAATGTTCAGAATAAAAAATTGCTCTGCAGCTAGATGTGCACCTAGAGGAAGCATCCGAAGTGCTCTTACATATGTGACTTCAAATATATGTTGTTCTAAACATTAGACGTAATAAAGACAAAGTAAAAAAATAATGAAATAAATACAAGTATTTTAATGAATTCTAGAGCGTTTTGGATTGATCTTGTCTAGGTTCAGGCAATTACTTATGTTTTGTGTCTCCAAAAATGACACTTGATTTATATGGACACAATTGATGTGCGAACTTTAAATAAACAAACATAAACTTCAATTTGTTTCGAACATATTAAGTAAAGATTTGATAAAGAAATAACTGCTAACTGGTATTTGGCGTGTTTAAGGTCATGCTTAAAAAAATATACCTTTATTGGTTTCTTCCTTTCAGCTCTTCTTCCAATTCCATATTTCCCTCACCTGGCTGTCGATCTATTTTAACTTGAACTTTAGTTTTATTTGGTATCCAGTGTACTTTTTCTGGGCAAAATTGACTTGCCAAAATTTTGGACGCAGCAAAGTTGGTACTTCCTACACTCAAAAAAATTTTGGTTGAATTTTACCCTTATAATAGTAGGAAACTGGATTCCTACTATTAAAGATGTAAATTTACAAAAGTACGTACAAAGAATATTTTACGTCTGCAATATGTAATTTGCTTACGAGCAAATTGTGAAATTTGAACCTAAAAAGACGTAAATTTAGGATGGAAACGCATGAAATTTATGTATCAAAAGCTATTTTTGACGTGTCTTTTAGGGTAATAAGCGCAATTTATTCGTGAATGGCCATAAAAATGTTTGAAAAAACGATAATAAAAGGGGCATTTTTTGCACTCTTGGGCAGGGTAAGTTAAGGTAAGTTTTTTTCCTCTTTCTCGATAATGGATGATGGCGCAAACCTAAAAACGTTAAATCAAAGCTTCAAGAAAGGTTAAAAAGGTGTTTTTTTAACATGACAGGTTGCTAGTATGATCCTATTAGAGCCTGGTCGAATATCTAACAAATCTAGTGAATTTCTAAACTGGAAAAAAATGATTGGAATAAATTGACTGAAAACCTGATTGAAAGCAAAAAGTTTCATTCTCAGAACTTCTGAGGTAATCTCAGTTGTTCCACAGCAAATATTTGAAAACTAAACACGATTGTCAACCGAATTGCATTATAATACTCATATGACTTTATCATCGAAACGGCAGCAAAGCGTTGCCAAAATATTACCCGCCAAAAGAGTTGTGAAGACATTATTGGGACCTGAGAATACTCTTGGTTAATTTCTTCACCACTTTTTATGTCTTTTGAGTCGCCTTTCCTTTCTTCATGTTCATTTCCCCCCGGTTTAATATCATCCCCAACAAAAAGGGACGCATTCTGGACTTCTTGATTTAAGTTATCTCTTTCAGCTTCTTTACACGCTTAAACTTATCTTGAACCTCATGACCATCTCTTTTCTATTATCTCGCTTTAAGGGTCCAACTGGTCGCTCCAAATTCCATGCAAAACTATCTATGCTTACTACACTTTGCGAACCGCAGAAAACTGTTTCCATCACTTTTCCAGTCGACGGAACCGTTTTCACCTGCATCGAAGCTCTTCCGCCTGCTTCCACCCATTGTTTGGAATCGTTCATGCGAATCATTGCTGCCAGATAAAACCCCTAGAAAATTCCTATTTATCCCTAAAATTACCCTAAGTAGTCATAGTGACGAGATTTCCGGGAAATTTTGCGGCATTCTCAAAAACCAGGCTATTTAGATACAAATTTTTATATGTTTGAGACTGCCGTCATATGAAGCAAACTTTTTTAACGTGAGCTGAAACTTTCCCCCATGCATCCTAATCTTGTCTAAAAATTCTAAAATGAAAGCTGATGTGAATTTCACAACTTTCATAATTTGTTTATTTTTGTATCTGGAACATGATATTATGATTACGAATAAGCATTGATAAAAAAGAAAGGATTATGCATTATTTGTATGAAGCTGTTTTCTTTTAAAGAACATAGGCAATTTTCGCGTGTATATTAATTTCTTATTCTACATATTATTGTAGTTTCACATTTATAGCACGTCAACGAGTTTCATGCAACAAGCTCTACAAAAAAACTATTCTGCGTGACTTCTTGGCACACACATCAATGATAGATTCCGGACTGACTGGTATATTCCGCTGTATAGTTATGAGACTCAAACCTGTAAAACGCTCCTCACTTGTACGGTTGCGAAGATAAGTCTTCACGCGCTTTAACGTTGAAAAACTGCGCTCCGCAGATATCGTCGAGACAGGAAGGGTCGCTAAGAGTGCCTGCAGAATTTGCACGTTCGGAAAGATTTCATTATTGCACAGTTTCAGTGGGCTAATTGCACACTTCGGTAACTCTTGCGGAGCATGCTGCCATCTCATCGACCCCATATTTCATTCGCCCCGAAGAATAGCTCATCTTTGTAGAATTCTATTGCTGGTTTCAGATCTTCGAATGTAAACTTATTCACGTTTCCTGATACGAGACACTGGAGTCCAATAATTTTTTACTTGTGAGATAAAAACTTTTCGCTCAAAGAAGATCCGAGTTGATCGAGGTACGGTATGAACAAGATTCGTCTGTAATATTCTTCAGGCGTATCTGTGGAATGATAAGATGGTTATCTGGATGTACCACTGCGTCGTGGAATCGATAGCGTTACTCCTAAAGGCTCACAAATATCTGAGGTTCTTTTGTAAAGTTTAGCGAACTCCTGGTCTGCACTGGTCCTGATATCCGTTACTTTTTTGCCCACGATTTCGAATTCCGCCATAGCTCTACTTACTCGTATATCGAGTGATTTGCTTTGCAAGTATTTTGAGAATGTGAGAATGAGAGCAACTACGCAATCGAATCGGCATAGGGTATTCTGAAGACACTAAACATTTGCAACATCGTATTTTTTGCCCCCATCAAGTCTTCCAAGGATTCGATCACAAAGGGCAAAGCATCCACGAAAAGGGCAACAGCGTCATGCCGCTCTACCCACCGAATCTCACAATACCTCATAAGACCGGAAGAAGTGACAGAAGACTTTTCTAATTTTCATTTTAATATCGCACTACGTCGTGCAGATTCTCTGAAGAACGTGCAGACTTCGGAAATTATGAGGAAGCAATGACGGACAGGCATTACTTTGGAAGCACCTTTGAGGCAGAGGCTTAGGCAGTGTGCTGAGCAATGCGTATATACTGCCTTCGGAAATTCATTTTGGATTACACCTTAAACGCCACAAAATTCTCCCCTCATAACAGATGCCCCATCATAATCTTGACGATTCATCGCACTCAAATCGAAGCTAAGGACAGTAAGTAAGTCGTTCTTTAATGTGGTAATAAAATAAAAACAAATCGTAAACTGTAATAAACTCCAGAAAATTTTCCCGCGGGCCCACCCCCACTGTGTCTTGCCTTTTCATTGAGAACCGTTCTGCAAACGTTGACAGTTTTTGAAGAACATCTGTAAGACGCAAGAGCGATAAGGGTTGCCCTGCGGTCGACGCAAATCGTCGTTGGTTTGGTTGATGTTCCGCTAATGGACTCAACTGCTATGCGTTTAGCATTTACTTCAGACTGAAAGACAATAGCATGGTCCGACAGCCTACACCACAGGTGAAGGTTCAAATCCGTAGAAAAGACGTCCAAGCCAACTCCTGTGTCCGTCTTTGACCCGACCGTGTAAATCCAGACGCCCCCATCGGTGGTAGCTCCCTTTTTCTTCCAGTCTGTTCTTGTGGGTATCTTGACCTGGAAATTCCTGCCAAGATGTATTTTTGCTCATATGGTCTGTGTCGTCAGCAACGACCCCGAATCTTCTGTAGCATTATGTAAAAATACCGCTGTAGCCCCACTGATTTGAGTCAGAACTTTTAGCGCGTATTGCCGCTAAGCTTGTGCTTCTAAAGATCAATCGATGGAGTGGCATCAGTCCCAGAACCATTTCCAACCTGGCCATTGGGGCGGTTCTTAAAGCAACCGTAATACATATGCAAACTAATCTTCGAAGTCTTGTTAGCTTCTTGATGTTTGTTTTACTTTCCGCTGCCTTCCACCGCAAGATCGCTCTATACCCCAAAATCGGCCTCAGTACACATGTGAATATGTAGCAGGCTGCCCTAGGTCTAAGAGCCTAGTTATTCGAGTAGGCAGATCGGCACGCAAAAAGTACTGCGCGAGCATTACCTAATTGGTGCTTCACATCAGCCGACTAGTACAGTTTTCTGTCTAGTACAAGGCCCAAATATTTAACACTATCAACAAATTCCAATGTTTTTCCACTGGTGCTTCCGTGTGAAACGCACAAGTTCGGGTTTGCCCTAAGACCGGCTTTTCTGGCCCAGATTTGGATATAGTTCAACGCCAATTGCATAATGTTCGACAAAGTTTTTACGAACGGATCCTTCACACGTACCACCATGTCATCGGCATACGCCACCACCTCAAAACCACTGGCCCTTAAGTTCTCCAGTATTTCGTTGACTGTCAGGATCCAGAAAAGGGGTGATATAATCCCCCCTTGTGGTGTTTCTGTTCCAACTATTCTTTTCGCTTTGGCCTCCAAAAGGTGGCTTCAATTTGCCTGTTTTTGAGCCAGTCCGATGCCCAGGTCGCCAAAGTTTTATGTACTTCATATCAAACCAAGGCATCGATGATACTCGCGACAGTGACATTGTTGTCTAAGAAGTTTGCCAACGTGAATTCCTTTTGCTGTAAGGGCTTTTCTATTGTACCGACAACTATGTGTAATGCCGTATCTACTGATTTGCTCGCTAGATACGCGTGTTGATCAACACAGAGTCTCCCGACATCAATCGAGCTCTTGTATTTTGAGCAGAAACGATGTTCACCTAATTGGTCAAAAGTCCTTCACGTTATGATAATTCACCTTGTCAGGTTTCGGAATGAAGACTACCTTAGCTTTTGTCCATTGCTCGGGTACTACCCTGAAGTGGAGACATGCGGTAAAAATACGCTGCAGGGTTAGGATGAGGGTCCTGTTTGCTTTATGAAGCATCATAGGCGATATCTCATCAATCCCTGTATCTTTGTAAGGTCGGAAGGTGCCCATAGCCCATTCAATCTTGACCTCATCTACTACTTCCTTGATCAGCTGCTCAGACGGCCTACCGGCTAACTCAAAGTGCCGTGTAAGCCGGGCGTTACTCTGAGGACATTCCGAATTCTAGAAGCTTCTGTACTTCCTTAATGCTCACACACAATTCCCTCCATGAGTCGCGCTTGGCTCGTTTTATCTTCTTTTTGAAGAGCGACAGCTCTTGCTTGTATCAATCCGAGTCTTCAACGTTTCCGGGCCGCCTTGCGTTGTTAAACGCCCTTCGTGTTCGACCTAGAGCCTCTGTAAGCCGCCTCATGAATAAAGCTCGTAAATCGCATTTTAATTTTTTTCAGAGTTAGTATGACTGCAGAAATAAACAGTACCAACTGACTATCGTTCTTTTCTTGATCTCGACATTAATCAGTCAGTTAATTATTTCTTTTTGCATGCTGGATTTAGTATTACTTACAAGCTGTTAAAATCTTAGTGCTAAACGGTGCTAGAGACATTGGTGGAAAATTGTACCGTCGATGTCCACTCCATCTGGTCAAATAGTAGATCAGCTCTCATTCCACTAACCATTGCTGCATGAAATTACTATATTTATGGATATAGTTATTTTCAAATCATATTTTTGGTTGATTTTATCCATTCTTTTGTTTGCGTGTATTATTTTGTTGTCTTTCAGCAAATCTTCAATTTCTTCATGTTCTTTGCATATCGTTGCACAAATTTACCACCGAAACGTCTGTTGTGTACAACCTAAAACAGAAAAGTCAAACTAACAAATGTCAAAACAAACACTGTCAGCCATCTTTTTTTTCGCTCACCATCGATGGCAGCGACAACTGACCACCAAGCGGTCAAGACGAACAACAAGTAAATGATTAATTATTTTTTTGAATTCAAAACCGATCCATACACTATAGCGATTTACGTATTTTATGTATGATATATATAGGAGAAAAATTATGCAATAAAACAGAGTCTGACTTGGTAAGCCATCCAGAATAGGCGACCAACAAGACCCTTGCAAGAAAACTAAAACAAATTGTTTCAATTGAACTTGCACTAATTTTACTTCCGAGCTGATGCTAAAGGGGCGGTTAGATTCGCCACGCAGAAGCGACGAATAAAATTTAAAGAAAATCGTAAAATTTGAAAAACTGAATTTTTTTAAATTTGAAGACTGAAAATAGATTCAGTTCCTACGCTGGACAAGGAACGGAAAACGAACTTTCTTGTCCGTACATTTTTCATGGCGATCCTGCCAGGAGAAGAATTTGGTCTACCTAAGGTTGGTGGACCGCAACCAAGGATCCATCCAAGAATCCTACAAGCCAGGAAAGAAGAAGCGCTGAGGACAGCTATACCTAAAATAGACACAAAAAAAAAAAAACGCGGCGGCAGCCTTGCCTATATTAGAAAAAAAATTGCAACCATAAAACGCATTGCGACCGACGTCGAAAACCCTCCAACATGGGAAAAGCAAACGCAGATGTACCAACAAATTGATAATCTGAAGCAGCAAATAAAACGCCGCGACACAGAAACAAAAAACGAGCCGACAACAGCAGAAGAACACCAACCACACACATCAGGATCGAGCACGACACAAAAAACACACGACAACAGACAAATTAAGAAATTACGGGAAGAAATCGCAGCGCTCAAGCGATTAGCCTTAGACGAAAGCAATCCGCCACCGTGGGAGATTCAACAACAAATGTATGATAGAATCGAACAGCTGCGAACACAACTCCAACAACTGAACTAGGATCGAACAACTGCGAAACCAAATAAAACTCAAAACCAAATAAAACAAATAATACAATAACTGAACGAATTAAACATTTATTGTAATTTAAAATGTATTAGAACTTAACATGAATTTAATATATAATTTCAAAATCAAAAACACAAAACACATGTTTTCCTGATTAGAAAACTTTTGACATATACATAAAAACACTAAGTACTTTCAATTTTGACAGTTGCACTTGGTTGCACTAGGCGTCACAAGCGACATCTATGACCTAACATTGAAACAAATTTTAAAATTACAATTTAAATGCGTACAGGTGTACAATTATTGGCAATCCATTGGGCGATAAATTTTTTCAGACCCTATTTATTTGGAAGAAAATTTACAGTCATTACAGACCACAGGCCACTAATATCATTATTTACACATAAAAACCCATCATCAAAGATGACACGCATAAGACTAGATCTATGCGACTACGAATTCGATATAATATATCGAAAGGGCAAAATGAATGTTAATGCTGATGCATTATCACGCATCAAATTAAATTCAGACACGTTAAAAGACATGATACCCAAGCAGAGAAATATTACCGAAGAAAAGAAGGTATTACCTTTTACCAGAAATATGGTAAAAAACCTCGAAAACACTAAAAAAGTGCAAACAAGAATAATAAGCAAACCAAGACATAATGAAATCTACATATGGGACAGTGAATCCCCTGCTGATATAAAAAATCTAGTAAAATTAAAATTTGAAATAGGGAGCATTCCAAAAATCATGATTGAGAACAATCAGATCCTAGTTAGATGCAGCGATAATCCATCGGAATTAGTTCCAACATTGGAGAAACTGACATTACAAGCAACTAGAAGAAATATTACGAAAATATACATAGAAGAAAAAGATGAGATATATAACATGATAAATAAAGAAGAATTTAAAAACAAATTCAATCAACTACAGAATTGTATTCGAACAAACAATAAAGAGCCCCTAAAAATAATAATATACAAACCACCGAAACGAATAAACGATAAAATAATACAATTTAAACTAATAAACAACTATCATACAACACCGATAGGAGGACACTTGGGTGTAAGAAAAACATTACTAAAATTAAAACAAAAATATATATGGAAAGATATGAACAAGATGATAAAGACATTTATTAAAAACTGTGAAACCTGTACGAAAAATAAACAAACAAAACATATAAAAGAGAAACAAACAATAACAGACACACCAAGGAACACATTCGAAACAATTGCTATAGATACAGTAGGGCCACTCAGAATATCAAACGGTTACAGATACATTCTCACGATGCAATGCGAATTGTCAAAATACGTTATTGCATACCCTATTGAAACAAAAGACGCTAAAACTATTGCCAAAACACTAGTAGAACAACTAATATTAAAGCATGGTATTTTCAAAATTCTAAAATCAGATAATGGAACTGAATTCGTCAATGAGCTTATGGAAAACATTTGTAATTTATTAAAAATTCAACAAGTTTTCTCAGCACCATATCATCACGAAACACTCGGCTCAGTGGAACGTAACCACAGAGTGTTAAATGAATATTTACTTAATTTTGCTAACGATTATGAATGGGACAAATGGATACCGTATTACACTTTTGCGTATAATACTAGTCCACATATCGATACACAATATTCTCCATACGAACTAGTCTATGGAAGATTACCCCAATTGCCTGACGATATTATAGAACAAAACGAACCAATAAACAATCTAGACAATTTCGCTAATGAACTGAAAATTAGGCTGAAAAATAGCATTAATTTGGCTCGAAACTTAATAGAAAAAGTAAAAATGAAAAGGAAAAATAGATTAGACAATAACACAAATCCAGCAAACTTTGAAGTAGGAGACTTAGTTTTAGTAAAAAACATTAATAGAAAAAAACTACAGAATACATATCACGGACCATATGAAATACTAGAAAGAAATGGTGTTAATACTCATATACTAGTAAACGGAAGATGTAAGAAATACCATAATAACTTATTGAAACTATACACACCTCTAATTTAAAATCAATACAAAAAAAAAAACAAAGTATACATATTTGAACATGTACAGTAATGCTAAAATATGCGAAGAAAAATGCATATATTTATTCTAGCAAAGAAATGTATTCAAATAACAAAAAAAAAAAATATAAAGATAAGAGTTTAGGTAAATAAGAAATATATATATTTTTAACTAAATGTGAAACAATGTAAAACAATAGCCAATAAATATATAAAAAAAAAAAAAAAAAAAAAAAAAAAAAAACAAACATAAATATGCAAAAAGTGCATATAGTTAATTTTATCAAAAATAATGTAAAATAACATATAAGCATATGTATACAAAATTATATTTAAGTAAGAATTACCATGAATTTAGTTAAACAAAAAAAAAAAAAAAAAAAAAAAAAAAAATATGTACCAATTGTAAGCCACCCTAAGTGAATCATAAGCTTTTGATGCAAATTATTTGATTAAAACTGTTCAAAGATTGTAAAAGTGTATGGATTAGAGAAAAAAAAAAAAAAAAATTTTTCATTACAAAAAAAATTTTTTTTTCCCCAAAGGGAGAGGGTGTTGTGTACAACCTAAAACAGAAAAGTCAAACTAACAAATGTCAAAACAAACACTGTCAGCCATCTTTTTTTTCGCTCACCATCGATGGCAGCGACAACTGACCACCAAGCGGTCAAGACGAACAACAAGTAAATGATTAATTATTTTTTTGAATTCAAAACCGATCCATACACTATAGCGATTTACGTATTTTATGTATGATATATATAGGAGAAAAATTATGCAATAAAACAGAGTCTGACTTGGTAAGCCATCCAGAATAGGCGACCAACAAGACCCTTGCAAGAAAACTAAAACAAATTGTTTCAATTGAACTTGCACTAATTTTACTTCCGAGCTGATGCTAAAGGGGCGGTTAGATTCGCCACGCAGAAGCGACGAATAAAATTTAAAGAAAATCGTAAAATTTGAAAAACTGAATTTTTTTAAATTTGAAGACTGAAAATAGATTCAGTTCCTACGCTGGACAAGGAACGGAAAACGAACTTTCTTGTCCGTACATTTTTCACGTCTTATGAACAACTTTATTCTTTTAACTAACTGGTTCTCTATATCAGATAGTTAACTGACGTCTGATTAGTCCTTTCATATTGTTAGTATATATTTGCTTAGCAAAAAAATTGAAATATGAACACTCATATATTTCAAAGAAAATCCTAAACACCTCCGGTATCAGTTTTCTCAAGCAGATATTATTCGTGATTATAAAAAATATTGCGAGAAGAGGTGGAAAAATCGCAAATTGAAGATTTGGTTTGGCTTGACAAATTATTTGTGTGCATTCAGAACCTAAGCTATAGTCCAATCAGTCCAACTAGAGCCCAGGCCAAATAAAATCGAAGAGAAGCATCAAATAACTTCAATCACTCTCCCATCGAACTTCAGGCCGTGGTTGGGAAAAATATTGCATTTTTCCATATTCAATATGCCAATGGCGTCGAATAGCACTATTAATACCTTCCATAAAGACAACTAGCTTCCTGTGCATTCAGACATCGATTGCACTTGGCCAGGCTCCTCCGCGACACCCATAATGCATTCCTTCGCGCAATCTTCTGCGGATACATTCGACGCGACCATTAATACGACGGGCCCACGCGAGACGCAACGAAGGGATTTGTTCGGCTTCAAGTCCAATAGGACGCGCCCGGGCCGGTTCGATTCAATTAACATTCAAGCCCTATATCAGCATCTAATGTTTATTTCATTTTTATGGCTGCTGCAACAAGCACGAATCCAGACGTGATTTTCGTCGCCTTCTACCCCACCCCGTCTGCATCGCCGCGCGACATTGCATCCGTGAATATACTGTTGCATGTCATGTGGCCGAACTGCACAGACTGCATTTTCCATTCTTCAAGATCGAAGACACTTTTTTACGGCCAAGATGTCGTGGTCCGTCCGCTTTTCTTCTCGTTTTCTTTTTGCCCTGGCTTGGTTTGGCTTTCAGACCGACTGCTGCACTGCATGCATCCGATCCGATTTGATTCGAACCCACCGCGCCCGGGGCGGCCTTTGGGCTACTCCGGCTCCGCTCCGCATTGCATTTCTGATTCAGCCGCGTCATTCGCTTTGCACTGTTGTTTTGTCGGCCGTTGCAATGCCTACACCAACACAATTTCTCGTTTTCGAGTTTTGGCCGTTGCGGGACTGCAGGAGCGGCACATTGGCGTATTCTGGCAACGCATGCACCGTGCATAATGCAACGCGAGACGGGCGGCAGGCAGATCGATAAAAATAAATAGACAAAAACGATACGATATAAAACGTGGAAACGATATGGCTTCGGAAGGTTGGATTGGCCGCGGTGGATGCGGGATGATGATTCGATTCTTGGAGTTTTTGGCTTGTTCGGGCAGGCTGGCGATGGATTCTAGACTTTATTTCGGGGCCTTGGATGCGCAGAATGGTTGAATGCACTTGACAAATCTGACGACGAGATGTGTTTTATGTTTTTAGTTTTTTCTTTTCTTTTTGGTTTTTTTTTGTTGATCTTCGCTAGAGTTCGAGTTGTTTCGATTCCAGGCTTCGGAAACAGAGGAATGGAATGGAGGAACCGGATAATCAAGCACAGCGTACGCCATTGCAGTTTTGCAGCCAATGGGTTAGAGGCGGCTTGTTTTGGAGTCATCATGAATGCGACTTGATGGCGCTGATTATGAGTTTTTGGAGAAGTGTTGTTTTTTTTCACGGCCAAATTCATGGAGGTTTCTGGAGCGAAAAATACAGAGCATAGCGATGTGTGATCTTTTCTTGGAAGAATGAAGGTGGAATTGTACAACATAAGTAAAGATGTAGTTCAATCTAGGTTTGGGAAATTAATAAGATATATTGCGGAAAATTCCTAATACCAAGAAATTGAACTAAGTAGGTACAACTTATTACAGTGAAAATATAAGCCAAAACGCAAAACTTGATTAAGTTTTAAAAATTGCAATAAATTAATAATTTCTCCGAATGCAAAACATATTTGAACAGAACTGTTTGTTTCATTATTTCATTTATAGTATTATTGTGGGTTTCTCGTGCACTTTGTGCCTATTAGCCCCGTCATTTTAGCATAAAAAAGGGGTCAACCTCAGAATACGAGATAATAAGCTGAATTTTCGTATATACCTTCATTTTGGCGTTCTAAAAATTGTCTCAAAAGTCTCATAAAATCTCGTGTCTGCGTCGTAAGTTATTCAAGGTCAAAGGTGAGAAAAAACAATTTTTCGCGATTATTTTGGTTTTCATTGCTCGAATGATGTTAACATCTATTATAAAAATGGTAGAGCATAAAATTTGCGACAAATTTTATTTGAAACATTTTTTCATGCGCTCAACCGTTTTTGCGATAGAGGGATAACCAAATTGAAATGGGAGAAGCATGTGAATTGGTTGATATGACACAGCACCACCTTTTCGAACATTTTCTCAAGCGAGCACAACAAACTTATAAGCCTGTAGCTGTCAGTTAAGCTAGGGTTCTTTTCAGGTTTTGGAATCGGGATGACAGTGGCCTGCTTCCAGGCTGTCGGGAAGTAAGATGATTTCAGACAGGCGTTAAAGATAAAATTCAGCTGGACCACTGCTTTCCTAGGCAACTTTTTTAGGGGTTTGTTTGGTATGCCATCCGAGCCCGGAGCCTTGTTGTCCTTTAGTTTACGTAGGATCGCTCTTATTTCATGCTGGCTTACATAGTGCTCCATCTGGAAATGTGGTGTTTTCGGGAAGCATATTTACAGATTGCTGGGCCATTGTCTAAACGATGTGGTTTCTCATATTAGCTGTAATACCGTGAAATAGTTCAAAAGTGCTTGCTACCAAATCCGCCTTCTCACCGTCAGAAAAAGCTTGTTTGTTTTCCTTTTTGTTTGTTGTGTTGTAGATCAGGTAGATCAGTTCAGTTAGATCAGTTGTAGATCAGTTGTAGATTCCTAATACAAGGGGACCAGTTATAAAGTAACCACAGATTCAATTGTTGGCTTGAAATCGTTATTTCGATAAAAATAAAAATTATTTTCAATCCCCAATTTCCTAGCGCTTTCTTTTAAATTGTACACATTATTAAGATTTTTAAATTCATCGCCTGGTCGATTATTTATTTATTTGCTTATTTGTTAATTTATGTATCCCTTATGCCAGAGGTATAACTCCAATTACAGCGTCAAGAAAGAAAAGAAAATGAAATAGCAATTCAAGGTAACATCCTCAATACATGCTTGAATTGTAAAAATGATTGTGGGCGAGGACCAAGCTTAAAGGCATTGTACGTTCTGGGTAGACGCAACAAAGTCGAATGCAAATAGACTTCCGTAACTGCAAACGGAACAGAGAAAGCCTCTGATGAACGACTTGGACGACTAGATTCGCGTCTGGTTATCTGGGAAAAAATGCTTTGGCAAAGTTTGAAAAGAAAACACTAATCAAGGAACCATCTCCGTGATTCCAACGAGGTCATAAGAAGGACGGAAAGACGAGTGGAATAGAGACAATAGGGGATTTTGAATTGAAAAAGCAAAGGGCTAGTGATCCTACGCTGAACAGATTTAAAGGCGTCAGATAAATACTGAAAGCGCGGAGACCAGATTTGGCACGCATATTCCAGAATACTGCGTACCTATACAAAATAAACATATACGAAGAACGCAAGACAAAGCCAGCAATCCTAGAGACCCTGGACGTCATATTCATGACATGAACATCAAATTTTAATTTAGAATCAAATACCACACCAAGGTCTTTAAAATGCTTGACAACTCATAGAGAAACACCAGGCAAGGAATAAGAGAACACATGTGGAGCATTTTTATATGAGAAAGACATCTGGTGACACTTCAAAATGTTCAGTGGCAAGAAGTTGTTTTGACACCAGAGATTTAGAGTGAACAAGTCAGCTTGCAATGGGTGATAATCGTTCGCAGACTTGATTGCTCTATATAATTTTAAGTCATCCGCATATAAAAGACAGGAAGAGTTGATAACAGAAGGAAAGTCATGACAAACAAGATAAAAAGTAAGGGACCTAAGATAGAACCTTGAGGGACTCCGGATGTCGGAAAAATAAGAAAGAAATAGAACCATTTAAAATGACTCTGCAGGGATGACTATGAAGATAGGTGGAAAACCAGGCGTGAAGGGGACCAAAATACCGAACCCATTAAGTGTAAGTAGCAGCAAATTATGGTTCGCAGAATCAAAACCCTTCGAAAAGTCTGTACAAATAACATCAGCTTTACGTTGGCAATCGAAAGCAAAGACGACTAAATTACTGAACTCCATAAGGTTAGAACGACCCTTGATGAAACCATGCTGCTCAGGAGCAAGTAAAGGCTGAAGAGACGAATAAATTCTATCGTAGACAAGGCGTTCAAGGATTGTACTGAAACAGTAGAGGAGGAGTATAGGACGATAATTGGAAACGACGGAAGGATCACCAAATTTGAAGATAGGGAAAATAATGGCTAATGTTGAAAAGGATAGCTAAAGGAACACAGAGCGAGGATGAGAGGGATCTGACAAGGATATTAGGAAAACCATCAGGACCGGAACTTAGAATTTAAGGTATGCATCAGAATTTCAGCTTCCAAAGGATTGGTACGAAATATGGGTAATTCAGGACAGGTACGGGGGACAGCGGGAGCTATCGAGGCATTCAGTGAGTTTTTTTTTTAAAGGAAGAGGAAAAAAGGCATTAAACAAATCATTAATAGCCTGAGGAGGGGAAGCAGTAACATCATCAAGATACATAGAATCAGGAACTGAGGAATTAGGTTTAAAGGAACGGAAATAGGACCAAAAAATTTTGACTGATTACAACAGATTGAAGCCTCGATGTTCAAAAAGCAATCACGCATTGCCTGCTCGAGCACTTTTTTCAGCATCAGAACGCAAACTACGGAACTCCTAAAGGTGATGAGGGTCAGGTTGCACATATTGAAAAGGAGCAGGAGAGAAAGGAGGTTAATCTAAGAGAACGCTTGAAAGAACTAAATCGAGAATTCTGTTGTTGGTGTTACGAAGTTAGTTAATTTGAGAACAAGAACAAAGTGAAAGAAAGAAAGAAGAAGTGATTGTAGGTTATTGTAGTATGTAGAACAGAGAGGTGATTGTAGGATATTAAACTGAGGTTATTATAGGTTATACTCTACAGTAGGCATATTAAAGTCGCCAAAAATTAGGAGGGGAGTTGAAGGAAATTGAGAGAGGATGAAACTCGAAAGCTCAGCGAAAAAACGTTCGTATGTAGTGACAGACAAATTACAGGGGATATAAATACAACAGACCAGTAGATCGGAAGTTGGAGAAAGGAAAACACGTACAACAATACACTCAACAGGAAGAGAAGGAACAAACTCGGTACAGAGTGTTCCACGAAGAGTGTTATGGATGGCGATTAAAACGCCTCCGCCATCGGCTTTGCAAGAAACGACCCGATAAAGATCTCTCCGGAAAACGGTGTGACATGGAAGGAATTCTCTGTTCAGAATATTGTCGGTAAGCCATGTTTCTTTGAAACAGATAATATGATGAAGATCTGAAGTACTTGCGAGCAGAACTTCATTAAGTTTGGTTCTCAAACCGCGTACTTTTTGGTTAAAAATACAAAGAAAAGTATATCTACCAGTTAGGTATGTAAAACTTGATTGGCGCTGTTTTGAAAATTTTCCTGTTGGCGTAGTTGAGACTCTTTCACGAGGATTCCAGCAGGCCAAAACTCCGGCACAAGTACGATGTCCAAACCAGCAGATACAACAATCTTGAACGAGGCAATAGCCCCGTCCGGTAAATTATCAGGCGTAAATTTAACGCAGGATAAAATGCTAGGTGAAAAAACGTGATGAATTTCTTGATATCCTCTGCAGATACTCCATAAGCTACGTGACTTACGAAAATTTGGAGTGGAGGTAAAGCTACAGGTATAGGCGGAGCGTCGCGCAGTGTAATCAGGAACAGTGGCAGAGCCAGACTTACCATCCGAATACACCTGAATGTAGGGTGAATGGAGATTAACGACGCGATGCGGCGCTTGTCACTTACGTTGAGCTTGAGGCTTAGAATGAGGCTTAGTTTCTGCCTGTATACTCGGTTAGCTAACTTGTAAAAGAGCCACAGATGGAAACAGCTCCGCTGAAGTATTAACAGACTGAACTTGAGTGATAGGCTGCTGCACCTGAGCCTGAATTGATTTTAGTTGCCTCGGACTTCGAGTACATATTCCAGCTGGTAAAGAAGGCGCAAGACAAACAGGGGAAGCAAGAGGTAAGATCGCATCACAGACGGCCAGCGAATCTTGCGAAGTTGAAATAGACGGACGCTCCGTTAATGCAAATTTGAGGAGCTTTTCGGTCTCCTTGCGGGAATTCTCAAGCTGCTTATTAAGTGCGTTAAAAGAAACCTTCGCTGGAAAAGATAAGCCGTAAAATACGAAACAAGTTATAAGTGGTGTTTTTTCGGCTTTGTTACAACAGACGTTAGCAGAACAAAGAGACATGCTCAATTATAAAAAGATTCCTAGAACTAGCAGCTGGCAAAAGCAAGAAATCTCTACCGAGTTTTACGGTTGGCCGTCGATTCTTTTCTTTGAATTCTTCATTGATTCAGTTTGATTTCTTCAGTCTTTCTCCATACGAGAGCCACAATTCGGGAATGCCGAATTATGGCTTTTCTTAATTCAACTGATGTATGAGGCTCTCTTGAGGCCATATTGCTACCGTTAACTTTTAGACTTAGATTGTGTGCATCCGCATACGCATACTACATCCGTCAAACTATAAAAAAGAAGTTAGCTTCAGTTTTTTCAAGTAATGCGAATCATATTAACGTAGAAGCCTTCTTTATCTTAGTCGTAAATTTGAAACAAATTTTATATATTTGGTTAAATTTTATATATTTGGTGTTCGTTATTCGTGCACCGCTTAGTTCGGCAAAACTTTTATAACTTCTTCTTGTGCACTCTACATTTTCATTCTAGAAAATTTCCATTATGTATTTGGAAAAACTGCCGATTTACAATTCACGCGAGCATAATTTCCCTCTCATAGATGCAATTCCTCATATGAACAAATAAATTCAGTCAGCAGAGGATTCACAATAGCACCCAATTTATAGTAGATTTATTTATTTATTTATTTCAAGCCAAACAAGGCATATAACAAAAAATAATAATAACAAATTACAATTTGAATTAATTATAAGTTTTCTTAAACTACACTATAGCAAAATAGCATAAATAATTTTAAATACATATTCCAAACTTATATTTGGTTGTCAACTTGAGGAATTTAAGATTTTAGAGCCTTGAATAGAGCATATTTGAAACTTGTCTTGGGAATAGATAAGGAATAGTAGTTGGAAAAATTGTTAAATATTTTGCAGCATCTGTTGATGGGGTCCCTGTCTCCATAAACAGTCCGATGCTGATGTTCATTGAGAATACGTATATACCTATCGAAATATGAGATAAATGTTTGGCAAATGTGGTAGATTCAAGACTGATTCGGCCTCAAATTGATTAGCTCGTCAAAATCACATGATTTTATCTCAGTGTTACTTACTAACACACATCCACTAATTCTAAAATGTCAAAATAAGAACGATCTGCAGAGCTAAAAAGCATCATTAATTGAATTGAGAGCGCTCAGGTTTTTCGAAACATAAAGGTGAATTCTGTTGGAGGGCCTACTTTGAAACTAAAAGTTGGCGCAAGAATGCAATGCGCCACTTGTAATTATCTAATGCGCCATGTTTGGCGCATGTGCCAATATTTGGCAATCTCTCCCTTAGTTAAAGGTATGATAATTAAGCGCGAAAAACGGTTGGTTTACCAAAATTTACTTCGATTTAAAAAAAAATTGACAACCAAAGGTTTGATTGATTTTAATTGAAAATTAACAAAAACATTTCTGATCAAGTATATTTTTAAGAAATAATAAATTGGCAATAAACGTTATATTGAAATATATTTAATCATAGTAAAATGATGATAAACATATAATTTATTTACAGAACTAAATCATAAATTTATTATCACTCAGAAATTTTGATCCGAACTCCAAAAAGCATATTGTGGTTTGTCAAATCACATAGATTCGTATTGGCTATAAGATACAATTGTGGTCTACCTTGCTTTAACAGTAGATATTCTATTTAACTTAAAGATCTCTAAGTTAACATCTACTCAAAAAGTTCAAATAAATTCATTTAAAAAACAGCCACTCAAACATACCACCAAGTACTTAAGTTAATTAGAAAGTAAAAGGACACCTGAAACGGCTGCGAATGAATGCATTGACAGTGATAAATGCACCTTGCCAATATCGATCAACTCCTGTAAACATTCACATTGCACAAGGAAGTGCACAAAGTGTAGCTGGAAAAAAATATATCATTATTTCCCAATAACAAAACCAACTCGGCATTGTTACTGTTCCCTGTTTTCATAGGCAGGTCCAAGAAGTTTGTCTTTTGCCTTTTCTCACCATTTTCAATAGAATAGATGCGTTCACGTGTGTGCGATTCGCGCTTCGAACGTGTGTTGCACGCTCGGGGTCCCATCGCGGCGGCGGCGGCGGCTATGGATTGGGAGATGTTGACACAGTACCATAGCTGGCTGACTTTTACGTAATCTCCAGGTAGGACTCCTTCGTCGTTCCGCCGTCTCCGGGAATAGTTAAGAGTCTTCAATCGAACGTTTTTTTTCTTCTTGGTTGCAGCATGTATCCGCGTCCAGGTTCGAATTGGAACAGGTCTTTTTGAAATTGTCGTTTTTTTTCTGTGTGTGTTACTTCGTTAGCCAAAACGACCCGCGATGATGCTGATGATGAAGGTCTGCTGCATGCACTAAAAGGGACGTCTGGCTTTCAGACCGAACAAAAAACACGAGAAAAAAATCGAAAATTACCACCAGGAAAGAAGCAACATTGGATGCAATAAGGAATGGCTTGATATTAAAATCGTTGGGCAAAAATGCAGTCGCGAAGCCATTTACGAACAAAAATGGCTGAGAACGAATTGGGGAAAAACTCGAAACCGGGCCGAGAAGAGAAACCTTTCATATGTGTGATAATGGACTTTGGTGGAAAAAAAGTGCACTTGGAATTCGTGGTCAGATGGCGACAAATAAGATAAAAGAGAAGAAAAAAACTGTATGAGGACGGATGCTTAGTGCGGCGAGTCTGCAAGATGCTGAAACGCAAAGATATACATAAATGAGATGGATCTGTGCGTGGAAGATTGGACTCCGAAATATACGAATCCAAAGTCGAACTGAGAAAGAGAAAGAATGTGTTCTGTTGGGTTTGGCTGTTTTTGACAATAATTGGATTTTATGATTTGAATGGAAATTTATGCAGATGGTGAGGTCGGGGGGTCGTGGTAAAAACTCATTTTTATCGAGTTCGGAATCCAGAAAAATGCACTAATGAATAGAGAGAGAAACCCTATGATCGGAGAAAGATGGAGTCGCTTAAATGCAATCGTTCATTCCGAAAAATTCTTTAACGAAGATTCTGCGGTTTAGTGTTTCTAGAACTTAGTAGATAAGAATATGATGCTATAATAAAAAAAAAATCTTACGATTCCAAACGTTATAACGTTATAATATGTTGTTGAATACAAAATAACACTGCAGTTGATACCGGCAACTTTTGCTTGAAATTATTGAAACTTTAAGAGGATTCCAAATAAAATCCTTATTTGTATGTTAAAGAATCTTTTTTAATAGACTCTGTTACGTCAATAACAGTTTAGATTTAAGCAACTACAGAAATTCTATTTTCTATAAAATCTATTGATGCATATTTCAATTGATACATGTTTCAAAAGTAGTGGTTAAATATACGTAAAGGAAAATACAGTAAAAAAACTGTTTTTATATGTTATTTTTGAGTTAGTGTCTTAGCATACATACGTATGTTCTTCATCTTCTCGGGTAAAAACTTACTATTGTATTGTCCTGATTCGCATGAACGTTCTATCTACATTTTACCGCTTTCGAGATATTCAATGACTTGTGATTTGATTTTTACTGGAGATATATGGAGAGTGAATTTTTTAATATTGATTTTAATATACTTCGACAAAAGATTGGTTTCTCAAATTTCGCAGGATGATGTAATAGAGTATGTAGTTTTCGAGTCCGATGTTAACTCAAAAATGACAAAAAAAGTAGATAGAACGTTTATGCGAATCAGGGTAGTTTAGTGTGAAAAAATGACGAAAAGCAGAAAGTTACAGGAACAAATTTCGGATAAAAACAAGCAAAAAAAGGAAGAAAAATCAATAGTGACATTTCAATTCCGAGGTTCAGTCATAAATATCTTCAATGGTAGGTACCAGAGCTGATTGTTTAACACTTGAAAACAGTCTGACAGAAATCGCTAGCAGATAAAGTTCGTGTAAATTTCGAAAAGAGGGAAACTATGACGCTACTAAAAAGCACCATCCCCGGATCTAAGGGGGGGGGGGGGGGGGGACACATACGCCGGACCCTGTGCCCCGGGCGGCAAATTCAGAGGGTGGCAAATTCAGGCTTGGCAGATGAATACATTCCTCAGCATTATCGCAACTTTGCGATAACAGACGCGCATTATAGTAAAATAATAAATAAATAAAAGTAAAAATTGTTTATTTCGGGCAACTAAAAGATCCACAGTGTGTTAGTAAGGCTTATAGTAGGTTATTATCAATAAAAACACAAAGCACTTAAATATAAACATAAAAGACACAGATCAGTCGAGCTGGTTTCCGTACAAAGTACCTCCATAGTGGTGAAGTGAACCGATCAGCTATAGTCTTTAGGATCCTATTGGGACTGTCCCATGTTCTATGGATCAGGGATATCGTTTTTTTTTTTTACAAATGACACAAACATCCCTGACGCACTGCTAAAGCGAGCCAATCCCATCATTATTCTGAAGATATTATTATATTAGACGTGCAAGGTGTCCAGCAATCTGTTGGCATATCCGACTCACAGGTTCCCCGTGTACAAGCTCTGGCAATATCGCTGGAAAAACGTTACCTTAACTCGTACAACAGGAAAATCTGCGAGCCAACATATTACCTCTGACTGCCAAAGCACTGTGCTTCCTTTCAATATCAGCATCGTCTTTAAGGTCGTTGGCAATGATATGTCCTATAGTACTTTAAGCACATAAATTATTCCCCTCGGGGCACGTAGACGTAGGTGCCCACGATACACGCGGTCGCGCGGCTGCTGATTCAGTGGCAGTGTGCAAGTGGAACACATTTACATTTGAGGACCGTTAGCACCCTTGCGAAAAGGATGCGGTCATATTTAGACAGATCCTGCATATTGTTATGGATGCTATATTGTATCTATAAAAAAACTGTCTTTAATTTCGTGGGTCCCACGAAACCCCTAGCGACCTCATCACACAATGTCCTCAGCCTAGTCAAGGGAGCTTTTTGAATTTAATGGTCCTGCTCTCCAAACATAATTCAACTCTCAAGTTTCAATTAGAACACTTAAAAAAGGGACAGGTATCATATTTATCAAAGACAATACAGAATAAAATTATTGACATAATGACAAAAACATTTAAAAATAGCATTCTAAGCGACATCAAAGAAGCTAAATAATACACAACAATGTTCGACTGCACTCCAGATATCTCGCATACAGAACAAATTAGCCAGAATGTGTAAGAAAAAACTGGCGATGCGCGTGAAATAAATAAAAACCTTGATTTCATAGAAGCTGTTGGAAAGACAGGAGAGTACATTTGTCAACAGATTATGGAAAAATTGACAGTTGATGGTTTAGATATTAGACAAATTCGTGGCCAATCTTGTGATAATGTGTGCAATATTACTGGCATCTATAATAAAGTGCAAGCCAGGATTACAGAAAATAATGAGCTGGCCAAATTCGAACCGTGTTTAGCTCACTCCTTAAATCTTATTGGTATCCATTCTGCCTCATCATGCCCGGAAGCAATAAACCTATTTGGAGTAATTCAAAAAGCAAATTGCTTTATTGTCGGTTCCAATACTCGGTGGGATACTGTCAAACCAATTTAAAAGGAAGCAGTCAGACAAGGTGTCGCTGTCGCTGTGAAAGCCAAGCCCTCTTATATAATTTGCCGGAAGTAGAGGAATCCTTGGAGGAAGTTGAGCAAGCTTCTCATGCTTCGGATGCAACGTACGAGGCTGGTCATCTTAGTAACTTTAAAGAATTTTAAATTTATTCTGTAATTGACGTTTGGGCAAATATTCTCCGCGAAATCAATCGAGTAAATATTGAAATTTAAAAGGAAGATATAATCCTTGCGTACTCCGCCTCTTTAATGGATGGCCTGATGAAAACTTTGCAAGAAATGAGAGAAAGTTTAATTGAATATTGTGTAGAAGAAGCTAAGGAAGTTGCTGGAAAAATTGGCGTTGAATCTATTCTGTCAAATAAACGAATTCCGAGGTGCAAAAACCAATTTGATAAGATGTGTCATGACGAACCACGAAAACTTCAACCTATTCAACTCTTTGCTAAGTCAACAATGATGGTATTTGATAAAACCTTATCAGAAATAAAAAGAGGATTGATAGTGCTACCAGGATGAATTTGAATGTTGCATTTCTCAATAGCACTAAAGTCTTGAATATGCCAACTGCAAAAGCATGGAGCAGATCTTGGACGATAATATGAGCAAGATTTAAACACAGTTGAACTCCGCCAGGAACTCTACGTTTTTGAAGAGCAAACTCCACTTTTATTTGGAGATATAAAAAAATGCTAGGGCTTTCAATCTCTTGCAACAGATCTGTACACATGATTTGCAGCATTCCTTTCCTAATATTCGTATTGCTCTGCAAGTTTACTCTACGCTTCCTACTAACTCCGCAAGCTGCAAGGGAAGTTTTAGCAAACTTCCACTTTTTAAAAGTTATCTACGATCGTAGGTAAGCCAGGAACGTTTATCGAGTCTGGCAATATTAGCAATAGAAAATGCTCATGAGATTAATTATGACAAGAACAGAGAGATTTAAGGAAATGAAATAAACGTACACATATACAAAGTTTAGTGAAGCAATTTTACTACATAGGTAGAATCTACATATAATTAGAACAAATCGAGTGAATTACTACCTTAGACATTCCCTTTGGTGTCTCCGCTGAGAACTACGAGCTTTTGGTTATAACGTATCAGATGGCCTACTATCTCTATCTCTATCTTCCTGTTCGCGGAGTAAAAGTCTGTCAAATTTGCCCATAGTGCCTATAGTTTTCCTTCACTACTACTAACGCTCTGCTTCATGCCAATTGCTTCACTGCATCAGTGGACTGAAATGATGGTTACGATAAAGGTAAAAATATTGGTGATCGGAAGCGGCATTTTTCAGTTTTTGTCCCGCCTCGAAAAAATTCAAGACCCAGGGCTGTCCAATCCTAACCTTTTTCATTTTCCAGATAAGAAAGTACATAATAAGTACTGTAGAAAAAACTCTGTAGTGCATAGGAACCGTTAGAAGGATTGATTTTTGAAGAAAAGTCGAAAAATCCTGAGGATTTTGCACGCATATTCTACCAAGTACGGTCCTTATTAAAACCAGGCTGGCTCGAAATTCTTGTACCACTTTAATCTGGTGACTACATCGGAATCCATAGAGTAGAAAGATTTCCAGGGTTGCCACTCTCATGAGTTCAAAACTAACAAGGTCAGCACCTTCTGTGAATTTCCTTTTTACTCAATCACTGCATCGAAAGTTACAGTTATTGGGCCTTTCCACACTTGTATTCTTGATGCACTCCTCAAACCGGTTTACTGGGCAAGAGACGGAAGAATTAAGGGGAATTCTCTACTTTTTGTAGAGATTTCCCCGTGATTCTTCCGTCTCTTGCCCAGTAAACCGGTTTGAACAAAAAGTAGAGAATTCCCCTTGATTCTTGCGTCTCTTGCCCAGTAAACCGGTTTGAGGAGTGCATCAAGAATACAAGTGTGAAAAGGCCCATAGAACGTTTTGAGGTTGCCATTCAAAAAATTTACAAATCTTGGAAAATTCAAGCATTTGTTACTTATTTTTTTTTTGCAGATGCTTATCATATTAAGGTTGAATAGTAGCATCAGCTGATACGAAAATAACATAAATCCCACCAAACTTGCTTCACGTTCAAACCAATCGATCCTGCAAATTTCGTTTCAAACTGACAACTGCGTTGGAAATTCTAAGGCGAGAAAGTTTTTAAGGGTTGCCACTCTCCAAAATTTAGAAATTATAACGCTTGTTGTGGTATTTTTAATTACCAGATCATTATCGTTTTTAAATGTAATGGCACCATAGCTTGCAGCCGTATCCTAATTTTGCAACCAAAAGTCTATCAGATTGGCATCACAGTAAAGACAAATTGCCTTTTGAATTTATGGCTTGTTTACTGTCTGCTCCGGAAGTTACAAGGAAGAAGATTGCTTTCATTTGGTTGAGCGTTTTTTTCAAGATAGTACGGGGTTGGTATCATATTCATTAAACTTTTATTAGACCTGCTCCTAATCAAGACTATCTGGCAAGTAGACAATGGCAGGTGATTTTCAGAAGGGTTGCCGTTCTTGTGAAGCGCGGCATTTGAAAATTTAAATTCAAATGTGCAGGCAAAGTTTAAAATTTATATATTAGTTATTTTTTGTATGATAAACGAATATTTTTCTTATAAACACCATTGTGTCCTACAAATTTTGTAATGATTTGATTACTCTGTCGGATGTCGAAATCGAATTCACACAGGGTTAAAATAATTCCAAAGCGCTATCACATCTAAGTTTGAAACACGTTCAGAATTCAGTTTTTGTGTTACCTAAAATATCATTAAAATGCCCACCGGTGCCAAAAGGTTGAAAGAAACTAAATTTTTGGTGAAAATATAACATAAAGCCGCCCCGCATGATTGGGTCTGGATTGTGAGTTTTGTACTTAATAGTGAAGAGCACAAGATCCGTCTTATTGGGGTTGATGCCAAGGCCCTCGGTATTCGTCTACTCTTCAACCAGTCCTAGAGAGTACTCGATGAGTATGTGGAAACCTACCCGAGACTAACATAGCAATGTCGTCAGCATAGGCCACAACCGTGACTGCCTTGCTTTCCAGCTTTTCCAGAGTTGAGTTTGTAACAAGGTTCCACAAGAGAGCGGATAGAATCGAACGTAACTCTAATTGAAAACTTTATATTATAATGACTTAATAACATTTCTCTTTGGCCCATTTATATTTTTCTGCTTCAAAGAAAAGTAGATACATTTTCGAAAACTTCCTTTTGGGTTCTTCCGCGGTTTCTCTAAAACTTTTTTTGAAATCCACTGCCAAAAAGCTTATCGTTAAGTAAATCTACAAAACTAAAAAATGATAATAGTTTTTCCTGTACTTTAGAGCTAATTATAAAATCTGACAGTCAATTATCTTATCTAGGTCTTATTCGAGATTTGTAGGACTAAATTCATTTCAATTGTAACCACATCAAGCTAATTAAAATCAAATCTTCCCATCCCGATTCCAATTATTTTACTGCTTTCTTTTAATGCTCAAAACCACATCAATCTATGAATGTATGAATGCATGTTATATGCCTAATTGCATTCCAGCGACCTTATCCAGATCATTTTTTCTTTTGTACCTAAATCGCGAAAGCTTCAATTCTCTCGCCAGAAATTCGTTTTTTTTCATTTTGTCTGTCTGTAATCTACACTTATTCATAAAATGGAGTCATCAAAAACACGTCATTAATACCACTCTGAAAAACAAATTTCTTGTGGCTCTGGTGTCGATGCTGAGCCCAAGTAGTGAAAATCATTTTTCAAATGTCTTCTGAAGAAAAGATAAAAAAAAATGCTTGAGTATTATTCGAGTAGTCATTGGAAAGAAGTTTATGATACTTGAAGTACAGTTCGAAAATCTCAGCCTATTCGTTGTCAATACATTGGTACCAATAAAGTCGTTGTCTTAGGGCTGGCTGAACATATTCTAGGTGGAATAGTTGGATGAAAGCAATTGCTCTGTACTTTTTGTAACATAACCGCTACGCAATCCGGTCTTATGGGCGGAATTCATACTGTTGAGAAACTATTGCTTCGCCTTCAGATCGATACCATCCAACAATCGATCTGACCCTACTCCGTCTACAAGTGCAATCTCCATTCATCGAAGTTTGCCTGAAGCCAATTCAATAGTCAAACCACGACATTACACCATTCGAATTTCGCTGGCAAAGCAAATGCTGAATTAAAATTTCAAATCATTCACGGAGCGAAACTTTCCAAAAATCACCTGTTGCCTGCAAAATGCATTTTGGAACTGAAAAAATCGATTTCGACTGTGGTGATTGTGCATTGCTAGCTAGCTACTCGATCGGATGCTGTGAAAGTTGGAGCGGTGAGATGAGGCGCCATTTTTGATGTAACGGTCGAGAAACTATCATAGTAACGCTTGCCCAGTCGATTAGGCCCAAGTTGTACAAAGAAAAGGGCATTGACGATGCGAATATTATTAGTGAGATGTCAAAAGCAGATTGATGTCGATGAGGCGGCGAAAAAATGTGAAAAAAATGAATTGATTCGAAAGCGGAAATGCAACTAATACTCGGAGAAATTTAAAAAAATGATTATGCATAAACATGATGGCTTGGAATATTTAGTTTTCCAAGACATTATAAAAACATGTTGTAGATGCAAAGTAGGCAATTTATGAGTGTGATCACGTCTTGCTAGTTTCCCACTGAATAATAAATAAGACGCATTAATGCAATATTTCCTCTAGCACTTTTGCATACTTGCTCTCTTCAAATGCTAAAAGCTTGCATACGGAAATTCCATTAGCATTCTATTGATAACGAAGCATATGCATTCTACGAACGATACATGTAGATGTGTTCTCTGCTAGAATGTACAGTTTGATGAATTGAATGTCTTAATTGTTTGTTGCCACCTACTCATTTTTATGGATGTAAAAGTCACACTTTCTTGTTAGTCACGCCTGAAATAAAATGCTATAAACCATCGAGAACCATGCGAGTATAGATAGATAAAAGTCATATGAAATAGGGAAGGGCTCATTCAGTGCCAGAAAGATGACTTTGTTGTGGTGGATATCATAAGTATCTTCATTATTGGAAGACTGAAGCGGATCGATACACTAAATTGAAAAATATGCACAAAGTTACCAAAATACCGCTTTTTCGCAGGCTATACAACTAAAATTAATAGTTTATTTTTTAGTATTTCTCACTTTGCAATCGTGGATTCGACGAAAAACGCTCTAAAACCGAATGTTTGCATGTAACTCTTTTTTGCGCACAGCGTGGGTACCTTTCATTGGAGCTTCTGATTGCAAATGTGACACTCGGTCCGTATTCCGCTTGGAACAAGCTAGCTGAACAACAAGATTGCTTACGTTTTCCTGATTCTTAAGGCTTGTTTCACCGTTCCTTGGCTCATACAAAATTACAAAGGCTATCTAGCACTAAGCCACGTGCCTGCAGCCTGGAGGACCGCTAAGGTTGTATTTATACCCAAGGCAGGTAAAGTCAATCAGGCTTACCCCAAGGACTACAGGCCAATTAGCCTGACTTCCTTCCTTCTTAAAGTTTTCGAAAGATTACTAGATCTCTACATCAAACAAAGACTTGGATCTCAAGCTCTATCGAGAGCCCAAAACGCGTACATGAAAGGGAAATCCGTTGAAACGGCTCTCCATAGGGTAGTCCTCGAAATAGAAAAGGCACTCAACTATAAAAATACGCTCTGGGAGCCTTGCTAGACATTGAAGGTGCTTTCAATAATGTGCACACAACAGCCATTATGGAGAGCCTCCACGCAACCAACACCCACCCCGCTGTTTGCAGCTGGATAAGCATTATGCTTAAGCAAAGGCACATAACGGCTGAGTGGGCGGGGTTACAAATCACTAAGAAGGTCCATAGAGGCACACCACAGGGAGGAGTTCTATCTACTCTCTCACAATTTTGGATAAGTTGGAACGCAAATGACTAACGGTTGTGGCCTATGCCGATGAAGTTGTTATATTAGTCTCGGGCAGGTTTCCGCACTCCCTCGGCCAGCTCATCGAGTATGCTCTGGGGCTGGTCGAGGAATGGGCAAACACCGTGGGCCTCAGCATCAACTCCAATAAAACTGATCTCGTGCTTTTCACTAGGAAGTACAAAATCCCTGAATTAGCCCCAATCAGGTTGAGCGGTGCCAGGTTAAGTCTCAAGTCACAAACTAAGTACTTGGGTCTTATTCTGGACAGCAAGCTCACCTCGAAGGCGAATTTAGAGGAGAGAGTTAAGCGGGCAAACAATGTGATTTACGCCAGCAAGAGAGTGCTGGGTAAAACGTGGGGTCTAAACCCTGTTTTAACGCATTGGATCTCTAAGGCGATAGCCAGGTCTATCCTTGCTTACGGATGCTTGATCTGGTGGCCAGCTGTGAATAAGACTACTTTTGCCAGCATGACGAGCAGAGTTAAGCGGTTTGCGGCTCTCTGTACCACAGGTGCTTTAGCCTCGACTCCTTCGTCTGCTCTGAACGTCCTGCTTCATCTCCCTCCGCTTGACCTCTTTGTTGGAGGCACTGCCGCAAAAGCTGCTGTCAGGCTTAGGGAATCGGGATACTTCGAGTCACGATCCTTCGGCCACAGCAGAATTGAGCGGGGGTACGCAGGTAGCACCGACTACTTGGTCCCCACTCTGTGCTATCAAGCGACTGTGGGGGATGGGCAGGAGTGGAATCAGCGGATGGGCGCAGCAACTCTTAGCACCTACACTGACGGCACTAAAACGGCTGCTGGAGTGGGTGCTGCAACATTGTCTGCAGATGCAACTATGGAAGCAGCTTTCAAGCTTCCGAATCACAGTAGTATTTTCCAGGCGGATGTTTTTGCGATACGTAAAGCCGCAGATCGGGTATATGCCAAAGATACTAAAGTGAGGAAATAAATATCTTTACGGACAGTCAAGCGGCGGTAAAAGCACTGATGTCTCACACATACAAATCGAAGTGTGTATTCGATTGCATTCAGGCCCTGAACAGACTGGGCAACCACACAAGAGTCCGAATTTTCTTGGTTCCTGGTCACAAGGGCATTGAAGGAAACGAGAGGGCGGATGCGCTAGCCAAGCACGGAGCTAGCCTCCCCCTGTCAGGATCGGTTGACATTTTAACTCCAATCCAGACGATCAAATACTCTATCGACTCCAATATGATGCAAGATGCGATGTGGAGATGGCGTGCAACTCAGACCTGCAAGCTAACCAAAATCATGTTGGGGTCATGCAATCACGTAGCGACTAAGTTCCTGCTCGATTTAACGCGGACTGACTGCAAGCGGCTGGTCGGTATCATTACTGGCCACTGTTTTGTGACAGCACATGCCATGAAAATGGGATTGCTAACAAGCGACACCTGTAGGAAGTGTCAAGAGCCGGGAGTCTCTGAAACAATCCAACACCTTCTGTGCCACTGTCCGGAACTGGGGAAAACCAGAAAACGCTGCTTCGGTGAGCCCTGGCTGGTGGATCTGTCACATGTAGCAGAGCAGAGGCTGAAGCACATACTTCAGTTCGCAAAAAAGTCCGAGGCCTTCGATGGCCGTTCGGACTGAACTTTCCTTCTCCGGGTCCATTGATCTGGTATCGCTATGGACCAAATGGGCCTATGTGTGGCCCTGTGCCAGCCAGTTAAACCTAACCTAACCTAAGGCTTGTGTGTGCTTACTTTTTTTTTAGATTCAGCAAAAATCATTCAAAAGAAAAGCCTCCCCTTATGGGATTTAAGGCGAAAAACAAGACAGGTAATGTTAAAAAGAATTGGAATATTCGTATCCTATGTGGGCGATAAGTGCCTAAAAGTAGGCAAGGACTTTTTTCAAACTTCGATTTATCGCAACTGCTGAGGGAAACATTGGCTCGTCGCGAAATTCGAAGCGTATATTACTGATGACTAAAACTATACATTCATAATTTTTCAGGTGTATGCTAGAACTCTACGTGAACAAAATCGTTCAAATCATCGATCCTCCTGAAAATGTTCACTTTTTGAATAAAATGCAATCTATTGATAAATTTTATCTTTTGTCCGCCCTTTCCAATTGAAGTTTTCGAAATTCCTAACTATAAGATAATCAGCCCAATGTGAATTTCGCAGGATGTATTGATGTTAAACAGAAAGAACCAGGTCTAATAAAAGTGATTTTAAAATATGGGCAACTCTGTGGAAGTTGTTCCATCTTGAAAAATCACTAAGAAAATAAACTGCTTTCAACCCTATAAATTCCGTTCCAGTTATGCGATTTTAACGAAATTCATACAGTAGCTAAACCTCACTCTAAGCTGATATAAATTTGGTTGAAAAATTGAGATAGAGCTGCCAGCTATCCGCTGAGATTTTTTTAATGAAAGGAATACCTTAAGAGAACAGAACATATTTATGTATATTAGTATATGAGCACTAAAGCTGAGTATTCGTAGTTTTAAATAAGAGTAAACCATGGTTTTGAACTTCAAAATGGCTTAATCAACAACAGCAGAAAAATGCTTAGCCGGTGAAAATCGTGCAAAAACTATATCATCACTTACGATACAAGTATCCAAAATACCTTTTTCATTATGATTGAAACGTCTTCAATTATGAAACAATTAAAAACGCATTTCTCTTCACTTCATTTATCTTCGAATTTCATCAGAAAACTCAAGCTAGACCATACAGTCGCCGACTTAATAATCAATGAATTTCCATACGCATGTATGAATACAAATAAACACATCATGAAAAAAAAATACTCAATCATAAAATAAGTACTTATCAAAATGCAGACTCTAATCGAAGCATCTAAATTGGAAAAATGCTTCCAAGAAAACGATTGTCGCCACATTCAATAGTGCTGCGCTATCTGCATATGAATTCGATTCAGGGACGCATCGTCGCAAACATTTCAAGACCACTATGAAAAAAAAACAGATAGGCGCGATACGCATACGAAACGCATTAAAAACATCCACACCACCACTACATGCAACTCCAATTAGAATCTGAAAAAGCAAATATGAAAACTAGCAGTTAACATAATCCACAAACAACCATACAAGTGCCTAGTCGGTGTCGGCTAGCGTTAGCCATGTTTCTGCCCTACTCGTCATCGTCTCCATTATTTACGTTCGAATTCGCTCCACGCTTGCAAAGGTTCACTTTCGTTTGCGTCGTTCGTTCGCATATGGCTTCCCTCTACCGCCCAGCGTTGCATACATTTGCCCTGCCGTGCACGCAGTTTCCCCTTCATTGAAGCATTCGAAAAAAATTAAAACTCCGAAAAAAAATTTCTGGGCCTGCGGAGCAACATATAGCCCAAAACGCACACTCACACGCACAGTGTTTGTGCATATCAGTAAATATAGTACAAACTGGAAACGCCAAAACTCGAAATTAATGAAATGTGAAAACGCACAATGCGCACAATGGCGATGCTGCGTACGAATCTCGTCGAGATCTCTAGATGCTCCCCGGACGTCTGTGCGTGGCAGCAGCCTCTCGTAATGCAGCAACAGGCTGTCAGGGCAAGCTGACAGCTTACGTATCCATCCAGCCCTTCATTGCTGAGACTCCGTCTAGTTTGACTTCTATCTGACCCTGAAAAACTTGGGTTAACGACCCACATACACATACATGCACGCATTGCGTATGCAGACGATGCGTATTGTGCTGGTGCGTTTGCATTGAGCCCATAGGCGGGCCGTGGCCTAAAATCTGGCAGGGGCCAGGGACTGAAAGGTTCAGGACATGCGATGATTTTGTTTTTGTTTGTACACGTACTGTTCATACAACTTATATAATTTACTAATAAATTATATATTTGTTGATTTATTCTTTGTTATTTGCTAATGCATAATGTATTATCAAATAAACTTCTTGTCTGTGAATACGTATGAGCTACTACCACATGCATATAATGTGAATGGTAGGTATGAACTACACATGAATTATCAATGACCGCTAAGAAAGAAAGCTTGTATGAATCATACGAGAATAGAATGGAAATAGTTAGAAATGTAAGAATATTTTTTCGTTCAGAAGCTAAATATATTGTAACTTATACTTGAAGAAGAGAATAGATTAGTTTCAATATATCTTTGCAAAAATTGGAATATATTAAGCTTAGAAGGAAGAAATTGATCTCTTGCTTCAAACATTTGTTACCTAGAAAACCTAGAAAAAGCATAAATAATTTGGCAAAATGAAAAGTGATGTAACTTACTCTTTTCGAGCCATTTGGTTTGCAGGAATATCTTTGTAGCCCTAACTGCGTGTCCGAGGCTAGATGAAACAGCAAAACCTTTAAAACTAGTGCTTTTTGCTGTTTTCCGTTATCGCGATCCTCTGGTAAATGTGAGATTTAGACAGTTATTTTCTGCGAATGATTTAATTTTTCCTACATTCAAGTCTTCTCGCTCACTTAGTAGTGTTCCATTCACAAGATTTATCCCATCCCGAAGAGTTGCATTTTTAGTTTGGAAATATGTGCTTAACATGTTCGTTATAAAAAGAACATAGTGAAAGATGAAAAGATTTACTACAAATTTAGGATTACTGATTGAATGAAAGATCCCCAATGAATAAACTGAGTCGCTGTATTTTCCTTCATTCATTTCTTTTTCTAAAGCCTCTTTCATAGTCCCATAGCTATCGATCACATAATGCAATTGTGAAATCTCATTGACTAACGAGTCGAGCTTAAACTTCTCATTCCACACCTTGAATTTAGATAAACTGCCTCTTCAAGCTGCTTCAACAATTCGTGTTGTGATGGCTTCGAAAAGTGTAGGTAAAGGGATTCGATGGCACTGAAAACGGATGTACTCGTTTCGATTGTGAAAAATATGTCCATCACAACCAGGATAATTTTATGAGCTAGACAGTGTACAAATGTGGTTGCAGGGTGTCTCATCTAAATTTAGATTTGTAAACCAGTTTTTTGTCCTGACATGACACTAGCACCATCATAAGACTGTCCAACAACAGGCAATTCGGGAAGTCCGTAGCTGTCTAACAGGGTCAAAATTATATCTGCTAAATACGAGGCATTTCTAGCTCCTGAACAATTTACAAAGCTTGAGAACCTTTCTTCGACTGCTAGCTCTTTAGCAAATCTGACAACCACGGAGAGTTGTCCCTTCTGTGGACCCTTGTTGCGTCTACCATAATGGATACCAATCCGCAATCTTTTATTTCAGCTGTATTGTCCTCGCGAACGAATTCAGCAATTATTTTCATCAATTCATTTTGTGTTTTGTCACTACAGTAGTTCGCAACCTTGTTATTAAAATTATTTTCAAAAATTGAATCATGCTTCGCGAATAATGCACAAAATTCCAAAAAAAATCACAGTTATCACTGGCGCCACTTTCATCATGTCCTCTGAAAGCACGTCTTTGGCGACTGAGACACGTCGTAAGGTCGGTAACCTTCTCCAAATAATTTCGGTTAATTTTGTTCAAGCACCATATCATTTACTGTCTTCCAAGTACTATTAGAGTTTTCTCATTGTGCATGAATTTTATTATCCGGATTATTCATCCGGATCGCGAAGTTTGGTCGAGCTGAAATTTTGGTGTATTTTTGGTGACAATGGAAGCTCTATGGAAAATTTTGCATTGTGATAACTTCACACCGAGTCATCAGATCATCACAAAATTTACAAGACTCATCAATGGGCATAAAAAATAAGTTTCTGTCGTTTTTAAATAATGTCTGGGCAAGCTTGTAGCTACCATAAGTACGTAAACACAAATTTTTCATACGGTTGTTAGAATAAAATGCAAATGGTTGATGAATTTGATACTATATTTATAAAGTCAGATATAAATTTTTCAAATTCCCAATCGCACAAAAATCGCACCGAATTATTTATATTTTTAGCACCTGGACCTTGCGTCTACGGTATCTCGTGAACGGATAAAATTCATAGGATATACTGGTCTTGAGTAGATACAGGTCTGACAAAAGTTTAATGAATATGATAAGAACCATGTGGCGGCTGTGTCACTATGAAAAAACGCTCGATGAAATTGAAGTGCTATGCCTTTCAACTTCCGATGCAGTTATCAAATTATAATAAAATTCACACACATTTAGCCTGAGTGTAAGCCAAGTAGGTCGTGGATAGCATAAAAGTGGCAGGGATGCCTACTATTTTAATACTTAGACTATATTTTGTGAAAAAACATAATTTCATAAAACGCCAGTTTATAAAAGTGTTCTTACCTAAATACCTGTATATTGCCTAGTAGGAATGAACAGATAATCTTAATAAAAAAAGGATGATTGGCGAGGTGCTTTTCGTTTTTTTTCTTAGCGTTTAACTTGTCGAAATTAAATATTGCCGTCCATTTCTCGAAATAATTCCCATAACATCGTAATTAACACCCCAAATAACACAGTCTCTATGTTATAAGTAGTGTGTATGGTATAGGCTTACACTACTACACTACTCACCTCTTGCTGTAACCACAAAAACCTAAGAAGCGAAAATTTAAGTGTCTGCTGTTGGAAATATTTATTTTTCTGGGAGGGGCCAACCCAGGGTCTGGGGGGGTCCCGGCCCCCCCTGGCCCCCCCTACGGCGCGCCTATGATTGAGCCCCTGCGCAAACAAGACGTGGAGATCTGGACGCAGCACAAATTTGAGCTCTGTAGCAGTTCTTCCCAAGATTTTTCAAGTTAACTTTTTGGCGTGCTTTGGATACTGGATTCTGGTGGCTGAAAAATCAAGCATATTTGGTATTGAATATAAAGCAGCAGTGGATGGATATACATCTGCTTTTATGCATATGCACATCAATATAATTAAAAGCATAGAACCAATTTCCACGTGTATTCATTAATATTGCTTGATTGGACTCTATTTTTGAAAGGATTATCAACCTAATACTTCCTTAAGCCTCTAACCCGTTCAAAATGCATTGGTTTTATGGAGCTGATCATTAAATTTCAGGGAAACATCCTAAATTCAGTTACATTTCAACAGTTTGCAATCGCGCCCAGTGTGGGAAAAGATATGAATAAAACCACAGACCGCAAGAGCGTTTTGAATAAATGTTACTCACGCGCTTGCAAACATTCGAAGTGCTGTCAACTGCAACCGGGGGACACTTGAGTGTGTAGTCTTCTGCTTAAATTAAGTCTTGTTTGATTGAGTCCTTGCTCTGTTTGGTTGAATCCTTGAAAATGGAGACTCGAGTTTAACACTTGCAAAAGATTTCAAGGTCGGTCATTCAACAATATTTATGATTCTTAAAAACAAAGGCAAGATTAAGGGATCTGATAAATCAAATCAAGTAGAGCAGTGTTGTTGCAGTGATTCAAAACACAAAGAAAAATCGAGGAACGCCAATCAGCGGTCCCATGCTGTTAGAAAAGGCCAATAAATTTGCTTCATATCTCAGAATAAGTTTTACGTGCAAACCAGAGAATCCTGGTCTGTTGATCAAGCATTTGTCAGAGATTGGTTAACAAGCCTAATGGCGAATTTTCGCTCTGCCAAAGCCAGGAGAAGTATTTTCAACGGAATTCTGTTTATTGTGAAATAAGAGCCACAATTGGAAAAGCTCATTACGAAATCGTGTAACTAAAAATTTTTATGAAAATTTTAATGGTTATGAAAATCAGTTTTTGTTAAACATCTCGTTAGCTATTTGTTTTATGTGTTTTTTTTATTGGGATCAAATTTGTTCACCAAAAACATTTGCACTTAGACTTCGTACGAAAATCATGCCAGACTTATAGTTCTTGACATATCGTTTTTGTTTTTTGCGTTTGGCAAAGAGGATTTTTGAAGTGAGTGACTAAAATAAATCGAAGTATTCTCGATTTGAGCCTAGGAAAACTGACAGAACACCATCTAATTTCATTGGATCAATTCTTTCACTTTAGATCGGTCCTTCTCAGTAAAATTACAGAACCATTACTCTCAGCCAATATACCCAACTTGGAGTGTACCTCAAGGATCTCATCTTGGGCCCATCTTGTTTTTAATTTTTGTAAATGACATCTATCTTGTCCTGGAAAATGTTCAGTTCCTACTATTCGCAGACGACTGTAAGACCTTTGAAGCAATAGCATTTCCCGATGACGACAATTCTGCATTATAATTTAATTCAAACAACAGCTTATAACTAGATTCTGTTTTGGAAAACCTTGAACGTATTAGTAATTTAATTTCGAACCAAGTTGTCTTAAAATGCAAAAATTTAGCTTGTACTCTTTTCAACTAATATAAGTTTTTTCAACTGTTGTAATGTCTTAGCATAAAGGTTATTCCTACATTTTTTTCATTTTTGAGTTAACGCCGAATTCAAAAACTACATACTCTATTAAATCATTCTCCAAAATATGAAAATTTTATCTTTTGTGGAAGTATGCTAAAATCAATAATGAAAAATCCCCCATCTATAAAAAAACGTAACCAGTACTTAGCATAAATGTTCTATCCTACCGTAGCGGCGGCGTAATGGTATGGGGCTGTATGGCTGCCAGCGGCGCTGGAATACATTGTAACATAAACCTTACTCAGCGTAGTTTATATTGGAGGTAATTGGAATATTATTATTAATAATTTGCTTAAATAGGCATAAGTCTAGGAGCTTGAGTGGCCTAGTGGGTAGAACTTGGGCTTTTTGTATGTTGGATCCTTGCTTTGAATCCAGATTTGAAAGAGGGACTGCGCACCGAGCTTTGAGTTTACCTTTAATCACTCCACACTTGTATTCATATTGATTGTAAATTTGTAAATTTTATTTTAAAAAAAATTAAGTTCTTTAGAAGCTATTCATATTTGCTTCTAAAAATAAATAAGAAAACATGTATTTATAAAAAGATATATTTATTTGATGTTTTAGGTTAAAGAGTAGAATACTTACTAAACTTATATTCTAAATACATTAAAAAAGAAAACTTTCTTAGCCTACTATGTAATTCTTAATTTTGGTGTTTGTTTGAAGTGTCAAGTGTTTGTGGATTGTGGATGTGTATTTATGTTGTGTACTAGGTGTTCCCACACTACTCCCCCCCAAGTGTCAGGATGACGCTGAGGTCGAGGAGGCGGAGTAGCGTGGTTTGTTAGCCTTGGCGACTGCCTGTACGGGACCAAGATGGACGATGGCCAGCTCTTGGGACCCGTATTCAGCGCGTGCCGAGATGGACGATGGCCAGCTCTCGGGGCTTAGGCAGTCGCCAGTAGCGCTGCCGAGATGGTCGATGGCCAGATCTCGGAGCTAGTGGCTGCCGCCATCGGTCGCGGTTGTAAAAATGGCCATGGCGACTGCCTGTACGGGACCGAGATGGTCGATGGCCAGCTCCCGGAACCCGTACTCAGCACGTGCCGAGATGGATGATGGCCAGCTCTCGGGGCTTAGGCAGTGCCGCCGAGATGGTCAATGGCCATTGGCCAGGTCTCGGGGCTGATGGCTAGCGCCACCGATGGCGGATATGTGGTGTGTGTGTGTTTGTTCAAATAAAATATTGTGTTGGGGCTGTTCCCCATGTGTGTTTTTATTTGTAAATCTATGAAAATTTTAGTAGCAGTGTATCCCGGTGTGGTTGTTGCTGTCGGGTCGGCTGGTCTGATCGGTTGGCTTCGGTTATCGAATTGTCTGCTCGTCGTGAGACTGGTGTTGTTGAATCGAGAACAGGGCTTTCTTGCGTCTGCTGTTGTTGTTGATGATGTTGTACATTCCTATATCCATCATGTGAATTTATCGAGCTCCTGGCGAACTTATAGGACCACTTTGCGAAAGAGATCCGGTTCCTTAATTAGATGCGTTGTTGTGCTGAAGTTGAGTGCATAGTTACGGGAGCAATTGACTTTGGTAACTGCAGCTGGTACGGTTGAACGATATACGGAAACAGTGTATCGCAGTGGGACTCCAGCTCGCTGGGAATATGTTTTTGTAACATCATGTTGCCGACCGTAGCCATAGTCGTATATTGCACGTAGCTGGCTGTGGCTGGTGTTGAAATTGATGATAAGCTCTCTCGTTGTCGGCTGATGTCGGTGTGGCAGCAAGTTGGTGCGGCGCAGCGAGGCGACGGTTGTCAAGCCTCGTGGCAGCGAATTGGTGCAGTGCAGCGTGTTTGACTCCCTTCTTGGACTTCTTAGGCGCACGTGCCTACATCGGAAGTGGAAGCGGTCTGACGAATTGGAGGTACTAGTGGAATGTCCGTTCTGAGTCCACGACTGAATTCGAGACGATGACGAAGTATTGATGTTTTTAGCGTGTTGAATGATGAAATTAGATGCATTCGCTTGAAATAGGCGTAGTAGTCTTCATCAACGATAACTTGCTTTCGTTTACTCCATCGCTTTTTCCAAAATTAGGCGTACGTGCCTTTTTCGGGGTCACCAATTTTAGAAGCTATTCATATTTGCTTCTAAAAATAAATAAGAAAAAATGTATTTATAAAAAGATATATTTATTTGATGTTTTAGGTTAAAGAGTAGAATACTTACTAAACTTACATTCTAAATACATTAAAAAAGAAAACTTTCTTAGCCTACTATGTAATTCTTAATTTTGGTGTTTGTTTGAAGTGTCAAGTGTTTGTGGATTGTGGATGTGTATTTATGTTGTGTACTAGGTGTTCCCACAGTTCTCTACCCGCTTCAACCCCTAGATCCAATAAGGGTTGTCGTGGAATTACTTTTTTTTTTTTTAGATATAAGTCTAACAGTAAATGAGTTCAATGTTTAGTTTTAAAAGCTTTATGTTCGTAATGTACAATAACATCATCCAATAGAGTTGGCATTTTTTTGATGCATTGAACACTGAAAAAAATCCACATGGCGCCCAGAGCCATGTAACATAGCGCATTATTTATGGCGCCATACGCTTAGCGAATCCAATCCCGGGATCCCGCATCCCGGGATCCCGGCCAATTTCTGGTCCCGAAAATCCCGGGATTGACGAGTTCTAATCCCGGGATTTTCGGGATCAGAAATTGGCCTGGATTCCGGGGCCGGGAGTCAAGCATAATCGGCAATCAAACTACGGCAAGACTCGAAAAGAGCAAATAGAATCCATATTTAAGATAAAGCAATTAGCATGCAGGTTCACATCAAAATGCGTAAAGAATAGAGCAAAACAAATCGATGTAACAGTTAACAAGTTTGTAAATAAATAAGTACGGACTGTTTCGCATTTAGTGCATTCGTTACTTCGAATGATTTGAGGAAATCAATACTAGTGAATGCATACACAGATTTACCAAAATCCTCAACAACAATCAAAAAAAGGCTGTGGGCTATGCAAGCAGGATAAAAAAAATAATAAATTAGTAAAAATGAGATAAGACAGGCTAGTATCTCAGGTGAACGGTTCAGTTTGACGTTTGATGAGCGGACCTCGACAACAAATAGGCGCTACACAAATATTAACATCTACTTAGTGAATACTTACTGGAGCTTGGTGCGAGTAAGGATATCAATGACAGTTGCAAACTACCTAGATATATTAAAAGAGCATTTCGTTGAGTTTGATGTTTCTCTAGGGAAAGACATTGTTACCATCATAACTGATGGGTCAAATGAAATGCGAAAAGTAGGCAGACTAGTTAATACAGAGCAACATATTTGTTTGGCGAATAGCATCCTTTTGGCAGTTTGCGATGTTCTCTATAATAGGAGGTCCATTCTAGATCAAAGAGTTGATGAAGCAGCTGATAATCTGGACGAAGACCACGAAGATTTGGACGCTCCTGAATCAGCTTACGTTGAACCCGGTTGCCTGCAAGACACGCTAGATCTGACGAAGGACATCAGCGCATGCATAAAGAAAGTTCGTAAGGTAGTTTTATATTTAAAAAAAGCTCCAACGAAAAATAATAACGATCTTCAAAACTATGTCAAATCCGAGCAAGGCATTTAATTGTCTCACTTACTGGATTGTAAAACAAGATGAAATAATTTCTTGACAATGTTTAAACGGTTTTCCATTTTGAAAAATTGTATACATTAATAGGCCTGCAATATCCAGAGCGATTAAAAGGAACTGAGTTTGATTCGATTCAGAAACTTATTGAAGTTTTACTCCTTGTAAAATTGACTGTGGAGGCCTTAAATCGCAAAAATGCAAATTTATGCACTGCTAATACTTCATCAAGATTTTTATTTAGGCTGCTAGGAGAAAAACGGTCCATTCTTGTGAATGCTATGAAAATTGCAATATTGGACCGAATAAAAGAGCGTCCGTGTACTGAGCTATCTGGTATGCTAAGCTATTTCCAGAATCTACATTGTGCCAGCAAACATTTACCAAGTGAAATAGAATCTCTATTTTGGAAACCAAGCAACGCAAATATTTAAAAAAAAATACTTCAATGATCTAGATGCTGAACCCTTTGCTTGCTAGCCAAAGAAATGAGGAGAACCCAGTAGATACCCATATTGAATCAGAACAAGGTAGTCGTCAATTGATGCTACAAGAAGAGCTGCAAAAGTATGAAAATAATCAATCGTGAAATGCCGCAAGATATCTAATTAAAACTATTTCAAAAGAAATGAAACTTTTCGAAAGTGGTGGCACTCGCATAGTTTGGAGCAGGCTTACCAATATTTATAGACCGTTTCCGCGGCGTCCAACATCGGAAATAAATTTAGAAGCAGGCTTGGAGACGATACTTTGGATACTTTGGTATTGCTTCAATGTTACTTCCGAAAAAACCAATGAACTTTTAAATATTTGTTTTCATACTGTCAACGACTCGGATAATTAAAATTATTGTTTTTATTTGCATCAATTGAATAAATTAGTAATTATTCAGTAACATATTTTTTATACAGTTTTCAGCTTACTTATTGCTGTAGTTTTGAAATGATGGCACATAATATAATCTGTTTATTAAAAACTTGGCTTATTTTGTTGTGTTATATTTTGAATCTCGAATCCCGGGATCCCGGGATCCCGGGATTTGAGATTTTTTAATCCCGTAATCCCGGGATTGAAAAAATGGTTCGGGATTGGAATCCCTACATACGCTATGTACATAGTACTCTGAGCTATGCAATATGGCTCCCAGCGCCATAATGTCAGAATCTACATAGCGCGTGGTCCTATGTAACATGGCACAGAAATTATGGCCCCACACGCTATATTACATAGTGCCATGAGCCATGTAATATGGCTCATGGCACTCCAATTATAACTCGCAGCCATGCTGTGTGAGGGAAGGTATAAATGTCAGCAAGTGACATTAGAGCTTGGGTCTATATAATTGACTCATTTTGAACTGAAGTACTGGCTGCGATATTTTCGATACTTCAACCGGTGAATTTTCACACTGGAGCAGGAACATTCAATAGTGAGTATGTTGACTCGAATTTATCGAATTTATATTTGGTAGAATTTATATTTGGTGGAATTGATATTTGGTGGAATTTATATTTGGTGCACTTAAAAAACACATAGCGCCAGACGCCATAGTTTATAGATTTCTGACACCATGTACATAGTCGATTTCAGTCGATTTGTGATAAAATATAGCGCCACACGTCATAGTACATAGGAGCAGATGCTATGCTTATAGCCCTCCACGCCATGTACTATAGTCCTCCACCCCATGTACCATAGTCCTCCACGCCATGTACCATAGTCCTCGACGCCATGTACTATAGTCCTCCACGCCATATACTATAGTCCTCCACGCCATATACTATAGTCCTCTACGCCATATACTATAGTCCTCCACGCCATATACTATAGTCCTCCACGCCATGTACTATAGTCCTCCACGCCATTTACTATAGTCCTCCACGCCATGTAATATAGTCCTCAAAGCCATATACATGGCGTGGAGGACTATAGTACATGGCGTGGAGGACTATAGTGTATGGCGTGGAGGGCTATAAGCATAGCGTCTGCTCCTATGTACTTTTCGCCATGTATTATGGCGTGTGGCGCTATATTTTATCACTATCCCTAAATCGACTATGTACATGGCGCCAGAAGTCTATAAATTATGGCGCCTGGCGCCATGTGTTTTTTCAGTGAAGTGTACATGATCCAATTTAGTTACCCTTTGGAGGCAGCGAGTATTGCATATTTCTGTGAAAAAACGAATGTGTTAATGTTTCACTGAAAACTTTTCTTGTACGCACTGATGCTTGAAAATGCCCGCCATGCTAAGCTCCTATCCCACTGTATGACGAAACCGGGACACCGGAGGCAATTGTTCATCTGTTAAATCATTAAATCGTATCATCATTAGTGTTTTTTTAAAAAAAATTGGTTTGTGTTATTTTTGATTGATGTGTGGGCAAACTTATAACTACAACAAGTACATGAAAACGCCTTCAAAACATCAAGTTTCAGCGCCTTGTCAGTTTTAGGTAGGTAGGTAGGTTAAAGTGGTTGCCGATTGGCTGGGGCCTGCCTACAGACGCACCTAGGCACAAAATAGGCCCGTTGTGATGCCAAAGTAATTTAACTCGCTCCTATTCACTTAAGTCAGGAAACCATCTGCTTCCTTTGATGAACCGCACTATCCCCTTTAAATTGACCGGTGACAGTTTGGTCAGATTTGAGAGAAATGGTGCTGCAAGTGCTACCACCCTTCTCCTCACCAAAGTCGGACTCTGTTACATGAGATGGAAGACGGATTCTTCTTCGCCTTCAGAGCCACAATTCCGACAGACGTCCTTTGTAAACAGCACAACGCAGAGCGCTTCGAGTTAAGCCTAATAGCTGCTTGTTGCGATGCGCTTCCATGGATGTCCAGGATTGCCTTGTTTTCGCACAGTATGATTCATATGCCCAGGGCTTCCTAGCGTCCTCAAGATATTATTACCTGATGGTCAATTTGACGTCTATCATCGATATTCCTATTGAGAAGGAGCATGAAACCTCCGGTAGCAAGGTACCAAGCCTAGTTAGTTCACTGGCCTCACAGTTGCCCTGAAAACCCTTATGTTCAGGTAACCAAATCAATTGTACTGCCGAATGTCTCAACATCTCTCTAAGCGATGCATGTCATTCAGCAGCAATCATGGATATTGTACAAGGACTAGCAAGGGACTAAATAGTCGCTTGGTCAATATTGAACTATATAATCGAATAACCAATGTTGACTCCGAATATTCGATTACACCGAAGCCAATAGATTGCTTGCAGAATAGCCGCAACCTCCGCCTGAAAGACACGACAATGGTCTGGTAGTCGGAAGGACAGCTTGAGGTTCAGCTCATCTGAGTATACACCACTTCCGACTATATTGTTTAGCTTTGAGCCGTCAGTGTACACATGGATAAGCCCACTTTCGGAGGTGACACCATCACGCCATTCCTCCCTACCAGGAATGCGAGTTGTGAACTCCAAATCTAGTAGGCATTGTGGAGCGATGTAGTCAACACCCGCTGGAGCGGGAACTCCCTCGACCAAAATCCTCGCATGGTCGAATTCTGTTCTATTTCATGCTAAGATACAATTCAGTGTCACAGCAGTAAGATTAGCTTGCTGTAAGATCAGTAGTTTGGTTGGTAGCCAATAATGCAACACGGAAATTGCCTTAGTAGGAGTGGTGCGGAGCGATCCAATTACCAGTAGTATAGAAAACCTCCGCACTTTTTCAAGCTGACCATTACAGGTAGCCTTAAGAGCAGCCTTCCACCAGAACGCCACCCCAAATAATAGAATTGGCTCAATCACAACGGTATGAAGCCGAAAACCAGGCTGCAATCCCCAATTCGCCCCTATGACTCTTTTGCAGCAATAAAGTGCACTGAGAGCATTCCGCGTTCTTTCTGCTATATCTTAGCTCCATATAACTTCGAGTCGAGGATGAACCCTAAATACTTTACCCTCTGGCTCAGGTCAATGGAGACTCCGTTTAATTTCGGTAAATCAAAGCAAGGAACTTTGTACTTCCTTATAAACAACACTAGCTCTGCTTTACTATGTCCCGTATTTAAGGCGCACTCACGGCACCAACGCGAATTTATATCAGGAGAGTGGTTTAACTTCTCCGGTAGCGTAGATAAATACTTTCCTAACACTGCTACAGCTATGTCGTCCGCATAAGCAATCACTTTGCAGCATGCACGGTCCAGGGTCATTAGGAGAGTAATTATCGTGATGTTCCACAGCAGAGGGAGAGGACTCCACTCTGTGGTGTGCCCTAGCGCGAGCATTCCCCAAGGAAGAGATTACCACTCTTTTCTTAAGAAACTGCACGATAAAAGCAATCAGTCGCTCATCCACATGCGTCGAACTTTACGTTGTTGAAGGCTCCCTCGATGTCCAAGAAGGCGGCAAGCGTATATTCCTTTAGAGCAAGAGATTTCTCAAGGTGCTCAATGAGGACGTGAAGAACAGTTTCGACAGACTTACCTTTTGTATAAGCGTGCTGTGACTGCGAGATCAACATAGGATCGATTGATCTTTTAATATACTAATTAATGATCATTTCCAAAATCTTAAGCAGGACAAAATTAAGACTTATTAGACGATGGTCCTTCGGCTTAACATGGGAAACTTATCCTGCTTTAGTGATAAACACAACTCTAGCTTCCAGCCAGTCAATGGACACATATGAGAAGCGCAGGCAAGCGTGATAAATCTTTCTGAGCCATGGTAATCATTTTTCCAGGGACTGCTGGATATCAGACGCGAGGACGCCATCAGCGATCGGATATTTAAACGGCTCAAATGAGTTTATAGCCCACCTCAGCTGAGAATCGAATATCCTGAACGACAGCGTTGAGCTGGCAGCTTGATCCGTTTGGTATGTTGCTTCTATAGGATAATAATTGCCCGGAAAATGTGCGTCTATGAGAACGTTTAAAGTATCTACGCTCGAACTAGTCCAAATGCCCTCAAGGTTCATAATGCATCCCATAGCATTTGGTGTCGTGCTTAAAATCTTGCGAAGGCAGTTTGCCGCGCTGAGACACTCCACATTTCCAAAGAAAGATTTCTTTGCCTTGCGTACGGTGTACTTAAAAGCTCTCAGCTTCGTTTTATACAGTATCCATCCATTAGACCTTTTCGAGCTATTGGACTCCCTTCTGAACTCTTTTCACAGCTTCACAACTCTTCACAACTCTTTTCATCATATTCCACCGGGAGGCTTAGGATTTCCCCTGGCTGTGCGTGGATTACATGCTGCCCTAAAAGCGGAGTTGAGAGAGCTAGTAAGAGTGTCAACGGCCTGATCCAATTCATGGTAGCAGTCAATGCTCTTAGGAACAGTTTCCAGTGAGGATCCGGACCATATGTTTAAATAACTGCCAGTCCGTCCTCTTTCTGTAAAGAAAGGCGATCTGCTTAGCTTAACAACGGCGAGTCATATTGAACGATATGTGCCTATGAACAGAGACTGAACATTCCTGTAAAATCCAACTCCCAGAATAAGAGGCACACCAATTCTCGTGGCTTCAGCGACAACACCCTTGACAATGTCGCAGGAAGGGCTAGTGCCATGATCGTGTGCCATGTAGCCAAAAACAAACCAGCATGATCCTTGATCGATTTCAGTGAGTTTTAAGTTTTTCCAAATTATTTACTCTACAAGAACGGTAGCCCCGCACCAAATTACCTATTTTTTGAGCAATCAAAGCTTTTGTTCGCGAGAACTCACAATTGGATCATAAGATCAAAGCAAAATTCGCAGAATTGATTGGTTTTTGGTAGGACCAAGTCTGAAAGAACTTCAGTAAATATCCGGTAACTGTGGTGGCATCTTAAAATATTAAAATTTCAATGAATATTCAGTGGGAAACTTTCGAAAGCAAGTCGAAACACAAAATCAACATTGTTTTAGTAGTCAAACCTTTAAATTAATTTTTTCACAATTTCTCATCCTTCGGAAGTGGTAATCTATAGCCATACAAAATCTTTCATTTCGTCTCCTCATCATAGTTAAATGTGTCCAACTCATTCGATCCATTCCGATGCTTTACGAGTGATTGTGATCACCTTTTTTTCGCAATGGAAAGTATGTGGGTTCTGTCAAATATCAACTTTGACGGATGCATCGGAAAGGATTGATTGCGATCGCAGCTATGCTTTGAAGCGCGGCCGATGGTTGTAATGATGCTAGCAAAGAGTTTCCAGTATCGGGTATTTTTATCATTTTGGAAATAAGGGATGCTACCATTAAATTTTCATATACAATAGCAAACATCCTATAATGAAAATAAGTGACAAATGCTGTTTGAAATTTTCGCGAGCGGCAGTCCTTAAAATTTTTCTACGCCTGTAACTGTTGATGTAGGCATTGGTTCAAAATAAAATTAATTGTTTTGATTTGGTGGTTTGGCCACTTTTGTACTAAGAAATGATAACATTAAATATATGCCGAGCTCGTTTGATTAAAGAAGCATTTAGAATCTACGAACTTTCTCTCTTCCCTTTTTAGTAGTTTAAATGAATCAAATACTTGAAACTGTAGTATAGACGAACACAAAGTACGGATGAAAATATGCCTCAGTTTTTGATATTTAATTATTAGCTCCAAAACGGTAAGACACAGGACACAGAAAAAGCTTTAATAATATTTATTTATGTAGTTGTTGTGTCTTTATTTGCAGAATAATATTTTACGCTCGTCGGACCTGAAAGGACACATTTTAAATTATAGAGCTATAGAAAAGAGTTAAAAAGATGCATGGTTTGTGTAGTTGATATATTGGTGATACTACCAAATTCCAACTAAAAGTGTCTATCAATGATCCAATGACTCATAACGAGGAAAATTGTTTGGTCTTCGACCAAATCACGTTTAGAGCAAAAAAATGTAATCTGCCAGAATCGGTCTTCACCATTTTTCTGGACTGTTCCTACAGTAATTAAACCCTTAGTACAGCAAATAAACTGGTTACTAGACAATTTCTTGAGATTTCTTTTAACCTGACATACCTACGCACTCTCATCGACAGATTTCATCTAACCCGTTGGGGACTTTGCATTAACTGTAGTCGTCTTGCGTAGATGCAGGTAACATATGCATGAGCATGCATTAAACCACATTCTACTTGCCGATTCTCGTTTCTTCGCACAGGTCGATTGACGCCAGTTTTAGATGCGCATTTTGATAGACCCTTTTATAGAGGTAAGACTCTTCGCGTCTTGAAATGCGTACACACACTCATCTTAAGTGCTCCGTTCGACCTATCTAACGTCCATTGTTGTCACGTTTCATCGAAAGATGCCGACAATCATGCAATATCTCGACGCACAACTTGTTGAATGCATCATAAAGATTTTTTGGCATAAGATGAGAGGTTTTATTGTGTGTTAAGTTACGGAACGTATAATCAGATATAGCGGATAGGTAGATGTAGGTATACGCGTATATGCACGAATGATAGAGTGCACACGCATCTAACGTACAATTTAACAGGTTCGAGTTCAATTAACAATGAATTGCACTCAATTCATGACAGGAACGCGAAGCTAAGTAATGAAATGTTTTCCTAATGTGAAATTGATTGGAGAGGTATTGAAAATTGTGTTTGGGATTGTGCGGCGGTATGCATTTGCTGGAAATACACGTATCATTGCAGTTAATTGCATTGACTCAATATTATTTTACTCACCATAAGTTACCGAGGAAAAGCTTTGCATCGACTATGATATTTTTGCCGGAGCAGAATTACATAATTGGCTTTGGAATTCGATTTAGCATTGAAAGTTATCGCCAAGCAATGTTATTCGTTGTTTTCGGACTGTATTCTAAGTTAAAAACTCTAGCGCACCTGAACCGCTAGAAACACTAATGTTCGATGAACAGTAGAAGAATCGTGCAGAATCTGAGTGCATATTCTACCACATGTGCTCTGACCTGTTCCGCTTGCAAAATCACTTTGATCTTAACAATGCATTTAAACTCATAGGGTGGAAAGGATTTCAGAAATTTCAAGATTTAGGAAAGCCTAACACTGCAAAACGTTGGATGCAGCATAACATAAGATAAACAAAGAAAATGCTTAGTGCTTGCAACACTTTACCATCACTGCAACTAAAAGTCTTCCACAATTGCCTCACGTTAAAATCAAATAACTCTATCGATTTCGTAAGTAAAATAACGAAAGATGTTGGGAACCAAAAATTTTTCTAGAACTTAGAAAATTTAAACATTGCTAACTTATTTTCATTGTAAATGTTCGCAATATGAATACTCAATGTAAGCATTTATTGATACGAAAATAGAAAAAACGCCTTGCGCTGGCAACCCTTTGCTTGTATATCACACCTGCCTCACATTGAAATCAACCTAATCTGCGAATTTCGTTTTGATCCGATGACTGCATTGGAAGTTATAGGGGTACAAAGAAATTTAGGGTTACCAGTGGTAAAAATTTTCAAATTTTCGAAAACTTAATAATTATTGTTTATTGTCCCTACAAGATCATTACCGTTTGAAAACTTTACGGTAAAATCGCTTAATACAGATATTGCAAATCAATACAAAACCAACAATAGCTTTTACCAGATTCCTTCTGAATAATGCCTATAATAAGTTCCATTTATCGTATGAAATTCGTTTTGATTTCATGACTGCACTGGAAGTTATACCGCAAAAAGCTTTACTTTCCTGAGTGAATTTTCAAAACCCAAGACACTAAAATTACCATAGCTGGCAGCACCAACCGAACTTTTCTACCAAATTTCTACCGAAGACGGCTTAAATTAAGGTTCAGCTACTGTGTTATTTTCATGAAAATCTGGTAACTGAATCAGAATTCATAGGGCAAAAAGTCGTTTTTTTTTCTTTATAATTTTTCAAAATGGCACCACTGGCACGGAGTTGCCCGCGTTTCAAAATTGCTTCTATCAGACATGGTCCTACTTAATACCAATATATTCTGTGAATTTCAACTATATCTGATAATTGGATCGTGAGTTCTCGTGAACAGAAGTTTTTGATGCTTAAAATATAAGTAAATTGGAAGAGGGTTACCGTTCTTGTCCGATGTGAAATTAAAAAAGTTTTCCTTTTGGTTGTATAGATAAAGCATAAGATTTCTATGTGAGTTGGTTTTCATTGTAAAAGACGAAAATTTTTCATTTGAGTCGATGGTTTGAAGGTTTTCACTTTCAATGCCTGCCGTAGCAACTTAATAACAGCAATATGCCCTGTAAGTTTCTTAATGATTTGATAATCTGGTCAAAAGTTATCGCAATTCAACCATTTGCAAATTATCCCAATCTCATTGCAGGCGCCTAGTGCACACATAGGATTAAACATTTCAAAAAATTATCATATTCACATTTAGATGTTGTTCAAAATTCATTCCATAAACTTTATTTTTGCAAAAGTTATATGTTGACAGAAAAATAGGTATATTTAAAATATCACTAAAATAGCCACCAATGCCAAACGGTTAAAGATTATTAACTTTTTGTGAGACCTGGCACTATTCTGCATATACACCAATGTATCCTGAAAATTGAATTTTTGGCCAAAGTGATTTTAATACTAATGTTTTTCTTCGAACATTAGTAAAAATGAGTTTTGCAGACTCAAACCCTGCCTATATTTTTTTTTGTCTATGATGATGCCAAGGCTCAGGGGATGCCCTATTATGATATAGCACAGCCTTGGCGGAAGGAAATTTAAGGAAGGGGAGAAAAGAAGGGTTGAGTTTGCAGAAGATAGCGATGTACGATTCGCTTGAACAACTGTGGTTCATAGTTGGCGGGGAAAACAATAGATGCTAGACTGTTCCATAATCGTATTGTCCTAGATAAGAAAGAATCGTGAAATTTGACGGTGCGACTGGCACTGATCGAAAAGGTATGAGAGTGAGCGCGTTAGGAGGCTCGGGTGTTGCGCGTAGGAGGTGCTCTACAACGGAGCAGACTTGATATTTCATTAGAGCAAAGACCATAATAATAGCGATAAAGAAGAGAAAAGCAATCTACATTACGTCGGTGCTCAAGGGATTCAATACGTGAGGTAATAGTTTTATCGCCAATAAGCTTGAAAGCTTTGTGTTGGACTTTGCCTAGTTCCGCTAAAGCAGTGCGGCCTGCCCCAGCCCATATATGGGAGTTATACTCAAGTCTTGGTCTTACGAGAGTCTTGTAGATGTGCGCTATGTCTGATAGTGTAAAGTATTTCTTGCCTCTCTGAAGGAATCCTAAGCATTTCATGGCATTTTTCGCAATTTGAAATCCTAATAGGTTTAGGGAAGGCGATTCGGAAATACTCACATCATCAACGGAAATAGTGTGGCTTGCAGGAGGAGAGTAAGGCTTGAGCGAAAAACGACAGCATTGGGTTTTGGACGCATTAAACACAGCACGGTTCGCTGAGCCCCAAGCGAAAATGTTTAATAGGTCCCTTTTTAGCGATGCAAACATGCGATCTCTACTAACAGAAGTAGCATTTTCACGAGAGTCGGCTACTTTATCAAAAGAGTATGCAAAGTCAAGGGTGCTGTCATCAGTAAAACTATGAATCGGATAATTTATAAATAAAAGAAAGGGAGTTGGTAAAAGAACAGTTCCTTGCGGAACCCCGGCATTGGTGGTGTGGATACAAGATTTGTGACCATCCAGAACAACTTGAAAGGAACGATCTACGAGGAAACTTTTAATCCACTTGACAAGGACGGGGTGAAGACCAAATGCACGAAGCTTGGCTTATAGTGCCAGACTCTGTCAAAGGCCTTCGAAATATCAAGAGACATGACCACAAAATTATGGAGACAACGGTTCCATCTCTCTGTGAGAAATGTAAGTAAGTCCCCAGTGGAGCGCCCAGAACGGAAACCATACTGGCGGTCGTTGATAAGATAGTTAAACTCAAGATATTTCATTAGTTTTGAGTTTACGAGAGATTCGAATACCTTAGACAGAACCGAAATGATTGCAATAGGTCGATAGTTAGAGGGATCACAGGCCTCTCCCTTTTTAGGTATGCGCTGAACGTGTGCAAGCTTCAATGTGGAAGGAAATATTCCAGTCGAATATGACAGGTCAAATAGTTTGCGCAGAGGTTTAGCCAAGGCGGAGGCGCAGCACTTTAGTAAGACGGGCGAAATACCATCAGGACCGGCAGATTTGGAAACGTCAAGCTTGGCGAGTATTTTCAATACCTCTCTTTTGCGGAAAAATAGAGGCCTTTGCTTGAAAACGCACATTGGAGGAGTTGGAGCACTCAGTGATGAAGGTGGCAAGTAAGAGTCTGCAGCAAAAATCTCAGCAAAAAGATTAGCTTTGTCCAGTGACTCAGTTAGTACGTTACCACCATGAAGAAGAGGTGGCACGGAGGAACTGGAGAAGTTGTCCTTATTCCTTTTCACAAGCGACTAGAAGCCTTCGCTTCCTTTCTGGCTTGCAAGGACCTTCTGTTTAATATTTTGGTCAAACTGAAATTTAACTCTTCTGATAGTGGATGTACAGGCATTGCGAGCAGTCTTGTAAAGGAGTTTTGATTCCTCAGACGGAGATAGCTTGTAATTTCGGAATGCCGCCTCTTTAGTGCGAATAGCCTTTTGGCATTCGTAACTGAACCAACAGGTGGCGGTTAATAAAAGTGTACATTCCATACCATATGATGTCAGTTATGGTGGAAGCTATATATTCGACGTTCTTTGCTGCAAAGAAATCGGACCAATCGACCTCTCTGATATATTTTTTAAACGCAGTCCAGTCAGCCTTGCCATAATGCCACACCAGTCATTTGGTAGGAAACTGGTTAGTGTTAATCAGAGAAGAGATGTTAAATTGGGCCGAGATCAAATTGTGGTCCGAGTTGCCAAGAGGCGCAGAAACTGAGATCGAATATTTATCTGGGTGTGAAGTTAGAAATAAATCTAAAAGATTTGCATTGTGCCCAGATATGTCGGGAAGTATTGTTGCACAATCTACTAACAGCTCCAAATTGAACGACTCGCTAAAAAGCTCAACGGACCTGCCCACCGGACTTGTGGTGGAAGAGTGTCTGAGCCACTGGACGTTATGCACGTTGGAATCATGATGTACGTTAGAAAATACTCGTATATGTTCAATTCAAAGCGTAAGATCTTTTTTAATATTCCAAGCTTCTTTGAAAGGTGTGTGTAAACTTTATTCATTTATCAGCCGCTTTTCTCAACGAAAAAAATAACCAGAAAAAATAGTTCGTACAAACCTGGCTATTCACAAAAAAAAAAAAGGTTTTAAAATCAACCAAAATTCAACCTGCTTGTATGATAGTACCATTTTTAAGATTATCTAGTAGCTACTTTAACAATATCATAATTATTTCTTTCATTCATTATCCATTATTCGCGAAGGGCCATGCCAATCCCAATGCAGGGTCATTACCTTCGAAAGCGACATTCAACGCTCGAACAACTTTACCTCATACACAGTCATAATTACGGAACTTTCGTCAAGTCAATTACTAATGTGCATTAACATTCAACGATCAACACGCAACGGGGGGCCCTTTTGCCGTTTGTGGCAGGTTTATATTTACCTTGGATAGATACACGTATTTACGATCGTTTAGATCGACCTCGTGCCAAAGCCATTTACACTGGAACTACTATCGCAAATACATGCACTTACGCAACAACAACTAATAATAATATGGATTTAAATTTTTCATTGGTAAAATGTCCATGGATTTTTGGCAGTTGGTTTGTTTTGGTGTTAATTTTGATTGCATATAAAATTGTTATAGTAGTTCTCTGCGTGTAGAGAAATCGAAAGATGGGCGCGTATCAATAGACATGCATAGCATATTAGTAGTGCCCTTGTTATACCCTCGTATAGCATTTTTGCTTCATTTGGAGAGCTTAGGCTGACCTATCAAACTAAGCATAGGCAGATACTCACTAAGAATTCAAATAAATGAATTGAACGTATTGGATGGCCTTAAAATCGATTAACATTTCCTGTCTTCTCAATACTTATATTAACATATTTTCTAACAACGTGGAAAGAATATCTCAACGCTGACGAGAGCATATAATGTATGTATCTAATTATTCCTGCATATCTCCGTTATGAAAGATAACGGGCAGGTAGCTAGCATTTAAACAAACTGGATCATCATAAATAAAAACGTGTGTTTTTAATTGGTCCAAACACATGTCCATTTCGAATTCATCAAGCACGGTTGTATCTGCAGCTACAAACATAAAATCCGCATGCACATGGAGAACAACCTTTCCTTGGACGCGACTATGTGCATCGTTCGAAATGCGAGATCTGCACATTCATTTGACGATCGTAAAATGTTTAGTACCGACTGTGTTCGAAATGAAATTCGACACTGAACTCCGGGATTTAACTAGTGTACGAGAGCGATCTAATAAGATCAGATTGCAAGTTGTTGTTTTTTTTTCGTTCGTGATAGTTTAATGTATTATGCATAATCGTTAGATAAATTTTAGCTATGTATTTCTTGTAGAATTCAAAATGAATTTTTAAAGATGGTAGATAGAACGTAATAAAGATATGTATGTGTAGAGCCCTTTGAAAAAAAATGGAAAATTAAATATGTAAAGTTTTAGTGGCCAATCGAAGTCGAACCAGTTCCGCTGTTGAACTATTTTTTATTAGATTGGGTTTTTTTTGGTCTGAATGTTGGTATTGTCACGGTAATTAAGAGTGTATTACACGGAGAGAAAAGTGTAATGAAATTGTACAAAATTTGCAATTAATTTTATTGGAATATTAGTAATTTTTTACCCCATTACCTTTGTTATCAATTGCACTACACCAGGGGTGGGCAAACGGTCGATCGCGATCGACAGTCGATCACAGACATTTTCAATAATTTACTAGGTTAATTTAAAATGTGAACTAAAAATTTAGTAGACGATTTATTCAGTACATTTTGGAATGGGCATTGGCTTAATAGATCCAATCAGACAGTCCACGCAGTTTCAGTTCACACAAAAGCTCGCAAAGCCTTGGAGGCGAAGAAGCCAAAGGGAAAATCCAAGATAACTATGCTCTCGATTTGTGCAATTTATAGATTTATATCATTTTAGTAAAACTGCTTCACTAAATCTCGTATACGTATACGGTTGGTTCATTTCCTTAAATCTCTCTGTTCTAAAGTACACACTTTATATTTTTGCTTCCCGCTATACACCTTGCCTGCATTTGCATTCGTCTCCCTGCTACCGAGGTAGTAAATTGTCGCACACAGCGCAACAAAGGCTAATCTCAATTTTAGATCAAATAAAATTTTAAATTAAAATCTTTTCACGCCAATTTAGTGACATTTGGTGTTTGAATTTGAAAATTGTTTTGTGTAAATGTATTTTCAATAACAAAATCGTTCGAAAATTGAAATTATTGACATCTTATCCGTCAGAAATGATAAGTGTCTCCGCTTTTATCCATTTTCAAAATTTTCGCTCGAAAGAATGACCAGATAATGGAGACATGTCAAAATTTAGCTTCACGATTATTTCAGTACTAGCCTAAAGAATGAACTGCACATACTAAATTGGCGTGAAATGATTGGAGACATGTGCCAAAGCTCTCTGCATTTTCAAAGCGAAAGCATTTTCCAAGCAATTTTTCACGCTTAATAGTGGGTACAACTCTTGCTTATTTTCAAGCTAAATTTTCGCCGAAATAAATTTCACTTGAAAATTTGCATGAAAATTTAACGTGAAATCGAAAACAGTACTAAGCTTTAGATGGCTTAGCTGAGGAATCTTTTTGCAAAGATTTCTAAATCTTTTGCCTGAAATTATTGCATTTTTGGACACATTGGGAGAAAAACATGAACAATTGGAAAATCCAGTGTGGGTAAAGAAATTAGCATTTCTTACGGATTTTATGATTGCTTAGTTTACAATTACAAGAAAAGGGAAATATTGTTGACTTGTTGAGTTCGGTAAATGTTTTTTTGAGTAAAATTAAAACCTTTTGCTTCACAATTAAATAGGCAAAATTTTTAAATATTATCCATATTAAGAAAAACATATGAAACTACTAGTGAATGTAAAATGCAAAAGCTGAAAGACATCCTTCAGTTCGCGGAAAAGTCCGGGGCCTTCGATGGCCGCTTGGACAGAATTTTTTTCTCCTGGCCCATTTATCTGGTATCACTATGGACCAATAGGTCTATGTGTGGCCTTGTGCCAACTAGTACAACCTAACCTAACCTACTGGTGAATGTAATATTGAATTGTTTTGTCCTGAACTGGAAAATTTTAAACAAGAATTATAGAGACGATTTGCAAATCTCAATAACCTTAAACCGATTTTTGAATTTATTTCATATCCTTTTGGAGAATTTGGTAACGAGGATATTTCATCAAATCTAGCTCATACTTTACAATTGAATTCATCGGATCTAGAGTTGAAATTTTAACAATAGCACGCGCAAATGAAAATTATTTTTGGATTTTATTGCCATGAAAATTATCCATTATTGAGATTGGTGGCAATGATGATATTTGCATTTTTTGCTTCCATTTATCTATGTGAAGCAACGTTTTCTCAAATGAAAAACATCGAATCGCAACTTAGGAGTTCTCTGACTGATGACCACTTAATGGCATCTATTCGATTGTGCATCAGTGCTTACAAGCCTAACTCTACAATACTTTTTGATGAAATGGAGAGTCATGCATATACATCAAAAATTTATCCAAAATATATATTAATAAAGTACATTGCACAAAGTAGTAATACAATGTATTTAATATATTAATATCAAAAAAGACCTTAATTAAATTTTTATTTGTGTGTAACCCATTTTTCGGAGTCGATCGCGCATAAATTAAATAAATTAATGTCGATCATACCAGTATTAGGTTTGCCCACCCCTGCACTACACATTTTACTACTTTGTTGTGAATTATGTATATATGAATGTCTTTACTGCAGCGCAATGAACATGAGTGAGTTGTAGTATGTAATGGAATTGACTATTATTCATCAAATTTGTAATGACATTTATGTTTTCATATATAACTTTCGGAATAGTAAGTTATATTATCCACTCTAGTAAAAATCACTGCCGAAATTTCTCTCCGTGTAATTTTCTTTACCTGATTGTTCTAAATGAGGTGTTTATTGCCTGGAAAGGATTATTTGAGACCGTTTAGTTTGAAAACCTTGCTGGTTCTGTCTTCATACCCTTGTTGCTGCCTCATGAATACTGCTTCTTCAACCCCACCGCACAAAAAAGCTGTTGATACGTCGAATTTTATCATACGCATCTTCTCACTTGCTGCAATGCTGAGAATCGATCGAATTGTTCCCTTCTTCGCCATCGGACTGAAGGATTCACTGTAATCAATGTCGATACTGCCGTCACGGGTTTTTTTTTAGGCGGAAGACCCACTTGCATGGAATTACCTTTCACAGAGGCGATTTCATGATCCATGGGCATCTTCCACTTGGCCCATCAAGGCATTTTTGCTGGTCTCAGGATTTTTTGTTAGCCTCCACTGTTGTGGCGTAATCTTCAAGATTACTTTGGGCTTGTTCAAAGTTGATCGATCTCTCAAAGTTCTTGTCGATATCATTTCTTCAGTGTTGATCAATGGTTCAGAATCATTTTCCTCTCATTTTATCTGTGGCTCACAGTCTTTCCTGACGACGGTGTGAAAATGCTTGTGGTGTCAGCAATTGAACGTGGTACAATGATGCAGGAGCTATTACTAGCTTCTGAACCGTTCCTCGCCAATTCATCGGCTTTTTCGTTGCCTATGACCCTACTATGTCTTAGCACCCACACAATCCGGACTGGAATATGCCTTGCCTTTTGTGGATATGGTCCAGCGCTGATTGTATAAGGTCCGACAAAGTTTGTAGAACACACCCTTCACAAGTACCACAATATCATCGGCTTACGCCATCACCTCAAAGCCATTGGCGTATAAATTTTAGAGCATTTTGTTGACTGTCAAGATCCAGAAAACGGGCGATATAATCTCCCCTTGTGGTGTTCCAATTCCGACTATACTCTTCGCTTTGGCCGCTAGATACGCGTGTTGATTAACACAGAGTTTCGTGCAGATGTGCAGGTCAACAAGCCTCTCTAGTGTTTTGAGCACAAATCATGTTAAGCTAATTGGTCGAAAGTCCTTTGCGTAATGGTGATTCAACCTGCCAGGTTTCGGAATGAAGACTACCGTAGCTTTTGTCCATTGTTCGGCTACCACCGCAATGCGGTAAAGTACGCCGTAGGACGAGGATGATAATTCTGTCTGTTTTTTGAAACATGAGAGGCGATATCTCATCAATCTCTGTGGCTTTGTAAGGTGGGAATGCGCCCATAGCCAATTTAATCTGGACCTCATCTACTACTTCCTTCATCAGCTGCTCGGACGGTCGTTAGCTTGCTCGGAATTGGTCAACTCGCGGTACCGTGTAAGCCGATACCGGCGAGTTGGTTTCCAGTATCATATCCAGATATTCATTCTTTCCCACCCAATCTCCGATTTCACTTCGCAGAAACGTAAGTACGCTGGGCGTTAAGCATCAACCCTCCTGATTTGAGCAGCTTTTGTACTTCCATCAATGCTCTCGCAGAATTAGGTAGCGTTTTTTCTTAAGTGCTTTTCCGGGCACACGTCTTTGAAATCTGACACCTAAATTCCTGTTAATCGGTTCACCTGCTCGTTAAGTCGTCTTGGACTCGTCAGATACAGGTTGTCTAGTGCCCTCAGGTGTCTATTTGTTTTCGTTGAGTAAACTTTCCATTGTGCTGTTTTCTGGCTTCGAACTTTTTTGAGTAAGATACCGGAGCTACCGATATTCCAGCATACCCACTGTTGGTCCAGTGGCCAGGTTGGCCGTTCGTTGCCACATTACTGTGGTGCAGATTTGCTTGGAGCACCCGCACTTCGGCTTCTCTCAGTCGCCTTCGCCACTCTAAAGTTCATGGTGATCTGGCACGTACTTGATCAGTGGACTCTCGGTCAATTTACTAGCACCAATTTCACTGCACTAGTTAAATCAGGCTCCGCCGATTGGTTACTGAGTTTGAATGCCTGGAATAATCTCCAGTCTGAAACTTTCAGATCAAGATTCTGTCTCTTTAGCACAGACAGAGCCTCAGAAGGATTTGAGTCTGGCACCGCTACCTTAGCTGTACACAGATGTCTCCTCCACCTTGTCTAGGATTAGATGGTTTCCGGAAATCTTCAGGACGGTTGATCGAAGCCACTCCGCCGTGAAGTATCACGGATCTAATTTTCCGCGTTTAAACCCTTATGGCTCCCTATTGGTTCCCTATTCCCGTCACTCATCGGAGATGGGGTGGTAGGCGCCACTCGCTTCCTTCCCGTAGCTAAAACGTTCCCGTCACCGGAAGCGAGAAGAAAAGGACGGGTTGGCTCACTATTCTTAAACTTCGTCACAATTTAATTCAGTACACTGTGATCTAGCAAAAATTTATACCGCCGCGATTTCAGTAAGCAATTCCATTTATTAATTCCTGTTCCTACACTTATCACTTTACTCGACCTATCTATTCTCTATTTAACGCTTACAGACTACTTAATACAAGATCGAAACAAACTTACGTGTCTAAGTCGACTTTCCTAACGATGGGGCCTTTTCTCGAAATCCTCCGCTGCTCGGCCGACGTGTAGCTGCTCACCGTCGTCGAAGTTTTTCCGCAGGTTTCTTTTTCTTTCCCCAGACGTTCCGCTCCTTCGTTGAGTCTCACCAGCCAATTCGAGTTCCGTTTAAGCCATATAATAACCACCAATCTCCAACGCTGCCCTCGTACACCCAATTGCCAGACTCCAATCGCCGTCAGTCAGTCAGTCAATTTTCAACCAAAAAGGAAAAAGATAGTCAGTTGAACTCCAGCCACCGCCAACCGTCTGCTTACCAGTCAGTTTTCAAAAAGAAACCGTGGTCGCTGCGCCAACTCGCTTCAGGCCTTGTTTTCCAATTCGATCAGCGGGACTCCGCCAATTGGTTGTATTTGGCTGTACATTGCTCGGCCGTTGCACTTTTCCAGTGTACGCGCGCCTGTGCTTCCGTCGTTTCGGCTTCCCCTGTTCCATGGCTGATAATTCCTATCGAGAGATGTCAGCCATGACAGCGCGAGATCGAACTGTCAGATAGTTTGTTTACATCAGTTCGTAAATATGAGATTCGTCGCAATTCTTCGGGAATCGTAGTTGATCGTACGACAGTTCCTTCAAGTTCCGGATCGTTTTGAATTTGCCACAAGTAAAAGGCTTTGCCCATGTCGAGATTAACACGCAAGCTAATCGGTATGATGTAGGAGAAGAGTAGAACGAAACGAAACAAGTATCGATACCATGGCCGACATTCGTCAATCCATTGATTTCCATGTCCAGTAATCCAACTTTTGATCTCGGTGCAGAATTATCCATTACACTGCGTGTTTCACATCCTGTATAAATTACGATTCCTGTTGCAGTTCCAGCTTCAACTACGGTATTTGCCCATAGAGTGTTTTCAACATTTAAGCTGCCTTCGTCGTTGCCATCTTGCATTGAAAATGTTCCAATGAACGAATGAATGTCATTTTGTGGTTTTTCGATGTAAATACTAGCATCAATATTAAATAACTCGGGGTCATTATTTAGCTTTTGTGTCACGGATACTGCAAGCCTCAGTTTCCAGTCAGTTTCACCGTCCAATTGTTCTGTCCTCACGAAAATCGATCCACTTTTTTCGCTCGTCCGCAACAATACCAAATCGGCCGGTACACATTCGTCCTTCTCTACGATTACAATATCACCAGCTTCCAATTTCGACGACGTTGCAAATCGCTCGGTATTAATCTTTTATATTTATATTTATATACTGCTGACGATGATGATGCTTAACTGGCTTTTTCGCTCTCGGATCCCGGGGATTGTGGGCCGCGACATCTTAGTTGGCCCTCATCTTCGAGGCTTGATGGCGCGCAGCTATTTCAACTTATTATTACCGATCTATACATTAATTTTCACATGCTCCACTTAATATCTAATTCAAATAAAACTAATATTTCTTCCATTCTTCCGTCGACATGGCAAACTTGAAGAGTTTTTCGGTGATCCGTTTAAAAATCACCTTTGCCACGTCATGCTTGAGCTTCCACTTCAGGTGCTCCTGTTTGTTGACGACGGTCAGCTTAAGATGACTAGCAGCTACGTATCTCAAGGACGAGCTACCGTCTCCTCTTGTGGGCTCTTCCTCGACTTGCCTCTCGACGAGATTTGCTCCTCTCAGCGAGATTTGTTGCGCTTGCTCACAGCCATAGCAGTAGGTTTCACTTGTATATCCTCGGGTTTCACTTTGGATTCCGACGTCACCGTACTCCTGTCCGCTCGCTTTGCCTCTTTCCTCCTGAAGCGTAGGGCATTCCGTTTCCGCCCGTTAGTGGGATCAACTACCGCCACCTTTACCGTGAACCGCAGATCCTTAGAGCCAAGTGCCTTTGCCGCCGCTTCCTTCCCGGTGACCAACGAGCTTGCTGCTTCCATTCTTGGTCGCTGCTCTGCTAAATGTCGACTCGATCGTCGCTTCCGTTGGAATGGCCAGCGATTCCTTAGACCTACCGCCAGACTGCTGGGTAGCTACATTATTCGCACTCACAGTAGCTCCCAGAGCGGGTTCTCAGTCCAGCTTCAAAGCCCGCAGTCTCTCGACTGCTACGTATTCAATTACTCAGCTTGCTTCTTTAGTATCGGTTAAGCAGAAGTACGACTGATTTTTTTTAACGGATCCCATTTAAAAAATATTTTTAACATCAGCAAAAAAAACGAAAACAACATAAAATGGTGACATTTCGGAAAAATATTTCGAAATAGCTCTGTAGAAATTGTTACACTGAAAGAAAAATATTGGTAAAATCAACAATTTTCCTTAGTTGTTTTTGCGTCAACTACGGGCTATAGTTAAAACAACCATAAAAAAATAGTTGATTACTTTTATGCACCATGACGCGTGGTTGTTAAACAACGTCCGTGGTGCAAAAAAAATAAGCAACCACAAACAATGGTATTCCAACAATATATATAGTACGCAGTGTGCATAGTATGCAGTACGGAATTATGTTTGTTGAATTTAGCATTTGTATGGTAACGCGCACAATGGCTGCGGCTGAATTTGCCGCTGCGGCAGAATTTACCAAATTTCTAATTTTGCCGCACCGCTAGCTGTCATACCTACCATAGGTTGGCATCACTACTAGGTTGAATGGTCTAATAGACAAGCAATGGCTGATTTGTATTGTGACAAGCCAACCTAATCCTCGTACAACAGGATTTAGCAATACAAAAGACAAAAAAAAATGGATGTATTGCCGCAGCCCACTGCGTTTGCCACAGTGGAAGACATTGTCATGTGATTAACTTATAAAGCGTCATGCAACGTAATATAAAGACTTCACCGCATAACATGAATATGAATTATATCGAACAGCAAACCGAACACAATTTTGCCATGTAGTATATGAAACTTCTATGACAGAATAGGAGTATGAGTATGAGGAGTATGGAAAATCAACAGTTTTCCTTAGTTGTTTTTGCATCAACTAGGGCTATAGTTAAAACAACCATAAGAAAATCGTTGATTACTTTTATGCACCATGACGCGTGGTTGATAAACAATTTCATTCGGAGCATGAAAAACGTCCAAATGTTGAAACCATTCTACTTTGCGTAGAATAATTCCAAAGACGTTGCTCACTGAATTACGTTTGCTGAAATCAACTATTGCGAAGTAGTTTAAGCACCATAAAAACGGTTGATAATTCGAAACGTTGAAGTTTTGAGTGAATTGATGAATATTTTTCTATTTATCAACTAATTTTCGTGGTTATGAAACAATTAAAACAGTTGATTTCATGAACGTAGTGATATTTTTTGTATAACCAGAACCAACTACTTTTATATCGTTAAATTAACTATATTAACATAATAAAAATAACTATTTTCCGTAGTTCGTTTAACGATTTTGAATGAATCGTTGCAATACTATTAAAAATAGTTGAACCAACCAAGAGTTTTTCTTTCAGTGTACCATGCCACAAGTGAGGCCAGTTTCTTAGAAATATTGAACCTCAAGTTTACTTGCTAGTCAAAGATCACCAATAACTGCTTACTTCCATTAATTTGGAATTAAAATTAAAAAGCAAAATTCGTCAAAAAGACTTGATACCCTATTTCAAACCTGAAAAGGAACATGAGAGTGTTTTTTTAACTATGTGGTTTTTGTTCTTTGACATTTTACTTTAAGTCAACTTTTTTAATAGCCATCTTTTTGAAATAACAGCTAATTTAACACAAATATTTGTATTTTCGTATTCAGTTATCCAAATTAGTATAAAAATATAGCATTAATTTAAAAGGCACACAAAAAATTAGATTTTGTGCACCAGTGTTATTTTCCTCGTTGAAAAAAGTCCTATAATATTCATTTTCATTAGATAACTGCATTTGCTTAATTAAACAATTTCAACACTCTACACCCTGCGTACATATCTACAGAATTTTGCTGAACGCACTTCCCATAGCATTGGACATTGTCCAGCAAAGTTTATTATTACAATAAAATTCACATTTCCTCCAAGTTACCTTGCTGTTATTGTGGCGGGGCCATAAGGTCTTGCCTTTTACAGGTAGTCACGGTGGAGTTTATTAGCAGCTAGTTTAGAGTATGGCTTGAAGTGTGAAATAGTTAGTTTAACGGCCACTGTATCCCAACTATGTGTAGTTGCATGCATACGTACAACATTGAAAAAAGGTTCATATAAGAATTGTCAACTAATTGGTTTTATGGTCTTTCGAAAATGAGCTATTAAAATGCATCGTTTGATGTGTTATTTTTATGGGTCACTTCTGAATAAGTGTGATATGAGTTTAAATCATGGTGCAAAGGCGAGACGGATGGAAGGTTGCCTTGGCTATTTATGAACAATTGTGTGGTTGCGCAAATTCGTAGCTTTATTGGAACGCATAAGCTGGCCTGAATTGATTAATGGAATAACCGGTGATAATAATAATAATAATAATAATAATATTTTATGCAAATTCAACAGACACTTTTCTTATTTGCAAATTGAAGAATCTTTTGAGTGTTAATCCGACTATTTTTCTATGATACAAAATAATTTAATAATTTGATTGGATTAAACAATTGAACTTCAAAGCTCAAATAATAAATAAAATTATTAAATTATGAAACAATACCTTGCTTCACACTTTCTGAGCTACAGTCGTCTGTCAAGAAGTTTTTAGTGGCAAACTATACATGTAGTCTTCTCATTTATTCAATTCATATGTGAATTTATATATACAACCATATGTACTTTGATTTTACTCTTTTCCTAAACATCACACATCCCTCTGAGCTGTTCAATTCAACAGCATGAACACTTCCTTGTCACACAGTGCTTTTATTATCCTGCCTTTTCAATTCTAAGGTCACACATTTCATAGCTTGCATGTAGTACAGCACCCGGAAGTAACATCACCGGGAAACCTCTGGAGTCAATCAATCGAGGAAATACAATTCTTCTTCTTTTGGCCAATATTTGCATATTTATGTCGAAACGGTCGAAAAGATGATGTCAAGGGTGATTTCCTATGTGCAATCCGAAGAAGTGCAATAATAAAATCAGATACAGATACTTTAAATAAGGTTCGCGACGCAATCTATTCGTGAAAATTTCTCACGATTCACCGGAGCAGATTGCATCCTACCTGACAGGCTCTGCGTGCGCATATGCATGCCAGCACGCATGTGTTTAGAAGCGAACCAGTAAACAACCTTAATTTGCATATGAGGAAGAAGGGGTTTCGCTATGCAGTTAATTTGCATACGAAACAAAAAATAAACGGGGCAGTAATGTTCTTTAGATAGGACTTTTGCATAAAGGTTTGCTTCGACGATAGATTCCTCTGCACATGCATTTGTCATTGGCATGGAAATGTATGGGTGCCCGACGATGTGGCTTTGTTAGTTGGAGTAAATTGACAATAGGGAAAATTGCTTGCCGAGAGATAGTGGAGAAGAAAGTTGTAGTTTTTTTTTCTTCTTGAGAAAGCTGTTTTGCATTTTTAATGTGCATTGCGATTTGCATATTGCGATGATGCGACACAGGGAGATTCATTGGATCGATTTATGCGAAAGTATTTTTCGCATATATTAATTTTACTGTTTGAGGTGGCCGTGAGAATCTTCTCACGACCTCTGGGTAATGTTGTGTGAATCGCTTTGACATCTCAAAGGGTATTTCAGTTTTATACAGCTGTGATTTTAATATTTTCAAACTGCAATTCTTTGAATCGCTTGCTATAAATCTTCGTACCGACGTTTATTTGGCTATATTTGGCATGATGTTGAAACGGTTTATGGAACGTTTCTAAATATGCGCAATAGTTTTTTTTGGATTCATAAGAAGAAAAAAGGTTTCGAACTTCGCTTGATATATACGTAAAACGGCTTCAAGGTTCAATGAATTTCTTTCATTGAGGGGCACAATTGCCGATCCTAAATTTCATTGCTATTCCAATATGGGCTATGTCGAATGACCCACATCGCAAAGAAATTATGATTGCTATCGCTCTACAAATGCAGGAAACTGCCTAGTCTGAATTAGGTTAGCATTGAAATAAAACGATATGTGACCATTGTGCAGAAAATGATTTTAAAATAAAAATTAAATTCAAATTTTGAGTGCGTATTCCACCAAACGTGCTCCTTATTACAGCCCACCTGTTCGAAGGCCATGTTCCGCTTTAATCTCAAGAATGAATGCATTAAACTCATAGGGCGAAAAGGTTTCCAGGGCTGTCATTTGCATGAATTTCAAAATTTAGGAAAGTGAAAAACTTGTTACTTACATTTATTATCGGGTGCTTATCTTACAAAACTTTGAAAGCAGCATCTCTTATGACATGAATGAAAAAAAGTGAAATGCTCGCAACACTTTGCCAGTACTGTAACTAAAATGCTACCACAACTGCACTGAAAAAAACTCATAGCGTCAGACGCCATAGTTTATAGACTTCTGGCGCCATGTACATAGTCGATTTCGGGATTGTGATAAAATATAAGAGCAGACGCTATGCTTATAGCCCCCCACGCCATGTACTATAGTCCTCCACGCCATGCACTATAGTCTTCCACGCCATGTACTATAGTACATGGCGTGGAGGACTATAGTAGATGGCGTGGAGGGCTATAGTACATGGCGTGGAGGACTATAGTACTTGGCGTGGAGGACTATAGTACATGGCGTGGGGGCTATAAGCATAGCGTCTGCTCCTATGTACTTTTCGCCATGTACTATGGCGTGTGGCGCTATATTTGATCACAATCCCGAAATCGACTATGTACATGGCGCCAGAAGTCTATAAATTATGGCGTCTGGCACTATGTGTTTTTTCAGTACATATGATGAAGAAAGGCATTTCTTAAAATATGATACTCTTTATGATACTGCTCATAAAATAAATGCCACCAAGTTCTATGCAAAAATCAAACAAATTTCAAATTACGTATTGAATACTATGAACAAAAAATGTATTGCTGGTTTGAAATATATTTCCATGTAATTATACCGCATAGCTGGGGACCATAAATGCTGCACCAGGTTACATAGGACCACGCGCTATGCAGATTCTGACATTATGGCGCTGGAAGCCATATTACATAGCTCAGAGTAGGGGAGACCGAGGAGGGTTGTGACAATTTTTACGTTAACTAACATAAGTCATCTAATATTACTGGTACGTCTATGAGCTTTTCTATGGAAGAAAGCTAATTTAATACACTATTTAAATTAAATATAAAAAGAAACAAAAAAAGTAAGATCCATGAGAAAATTGAGATTAAATGAAGTAATCCTCAATGTCACAACTCTCCTAGTACCAAGGTAAGTTGTGACAGGGTTCGAGGTAAGTTGTGACAGGGCTCGAGGTAACTTATTTTTGATGGGCGAGTCAGTAAGAACAGCGGATTTGATCTTACTTCTATTTGGTTGGTTGCCTTTTCTTGGAGGTCCTTTTGGCAGTGGCCCGAGCACTTCCGGTGAAAATAAATTAGATTTAATATGGCGTAGATTAAGAGATTTAGTTGTGGACGCAATTGGTTCCAAGTTTGTTGGTGGTGGATTATAAGCTTGGGATGTGGGGCAACAGGTTCTATTTCTGGAGGCTGCGCATTACAGATTAGAGATCTGGAGACAACGGAGTCAGCGTTTACGTGCTATGGATGCTAAGATGTGGAAGCAACTGGTGCAAAGCTATCGTATAGAGGGCTGCGGTTCCTGAATGCAGAGGCAACAGGATCTATGTTTTCGGATCCGATAACATCATTCAACAGTATGTATAGACTGGAAGAACTGTTCTTATGCATCAACAATTATGTTTGGAGTAACTGTTCTTCCTTGTTGATCTGCAGTCAATTCGCGGTCTGAAATTGGATGGGTCCAAACTCGATCAGTAAATTGTTCAGGCCAAGTTCCTGTAGCTGCAAAACCAACGCTGATGTTCCTTGCCGTGATCGTTACGTCAAATGCAGTTTTTTTGCATTATTAATAGCCTTTTTCAGAGGACCTTAAATAGCACGATCCATTGGTTGTAGTTTGTTACTACAGCAAGGAGGAAACGTGAGTAAGATTATGCCATTTTCTCTGAAAAACTCGATATTTTTTAAAGCCACGTGTGACGAATGGTTTTCTAGTAATAACAAAGCTTTTTGTTCTTTTGACGATCTGACATGGTTTTTGAAGTGTTCCAGAAACGTATGAAAATCATTCTCTTGCATCCACTCTGAGCCGTTAGCTGTTAAGTTAGCTAAAGTTAGCTAAATATCTTTTTCCGGAAAATTTATGTATGTTAAAGACACATGTATAACTGGAGAAAAATATCGCCACATTTGTTTGATTGAAGCTCGTTGCCCAAGCCATACTTGAGCCAATCTTAGTGATAAATTTGGATCGGAAAGTTCTTATTATGCTTATGTGCTAATCTGTACGCCAAGCTTTTCGTTTCTTTAGTAGTAAAGCCATAATCTGAAGACACACAAGTCAACAAATACTCGCATAGCATATTTTCTTCATCTTTGGTGAAGACTGTTGGAAAAGCATACCCAATAGATGGTGGTTTTTTCGTTTCATTGGCCCCTTAAGCTTTTTTCTTCTTAATATATCTTTGACATTATTTTTAAGATTGTTTCCACCTAATGTAACCTCCTCACAAACTAATTCATATATTTCGATACTAGACACAGGTCTATTATTTTTTCTTGTATATTTATTTGGCATTCTCAAACAATATATAAAAATTAAAGTAGGTGGGTAAAGCATGCAGACCCCCACCACAAAGCATGATGCCGAAAATAGATTTGCTTCAAATTAGGAGAGTTGTGACAAGCTGTCACAACTCTCCTAGGAGCAAAAAAACATGCGTCGATCAGAATAATGGCTCATAACCTAACAAATATGAAGCAAACCAGAAAAGCTATATCAAGGTATGAAAGTAGAATAGTTACTGCATATCAGTAAAAATATCACAACAGCACTAGCAATACGTATATAAAATAATAGAACACTGAATTATTGACCAAAAACTTACTTTTGGCATTTTTTTTTACAACAATGTCGTATTGACACTACCACTTGCAGTGCCGGCCTGCGCGAAATAACATGTAATAACTCGTCAAAAAAGCAATAAATGCGCAGTGTTGCTAGCTTTCTAGCTGTCATAGGCTCCGAGAAATCTAGTATGTCACAACTCTCCTCTGTCACAACCCACCTCGGTCTCCCCATCTATGTACATAGCGTATGGGACCATAAATAATGCGCTATGTCACATGACTCTGGGCGCCATGTGGACTTTTTTCAGTGTGCTATGAATTTCGTTTCCATCCGATGATTTCATCGAACTTTACTCGGATAGAAAAATGTTTGGGGTTGCCATCCGAAATATTTCTGGGTCTTGGAAAATTTAAACATTGTTTACTTATCTTCATTGTAGATTTTTGCCACATGTATTACGAAAATGTCTGGTGCTGGCAACTCAAAGTCAAAAGTATACCAAAACTGCTCCACATTGACGTTGACCCATTGAAGCTGCACTGGAAGCTATAGGGCAAAATACTTTGTTTTGCAGAGCAAATATGCGAGATTCAATAGACAAAAATTACCATAGCTGGCAGCTCCAACCTAATTTTTCAACTAAATTTCCATCAAACGTGGCCTCGAGTGAGATTCAGCTGCTGTCATATTTCAAAATTACTTCTATCAGATCTGTTCATATTTAAGACCAACACATGCTGTGAATTTCTATTGGTTCTGATTAGAGGATCGAGATCGTGAGGTCCCGTGAGCAGAAGTATTAGATGCTAAAAATATAGGTAAATTGGGAAGTTTTGCTGTTCTTGTCCGATATGCAATTTCAAAAGTTTCACTTCGGCTGTGTAGACAAAGCATAAAATTTATATATGAGTTGCTTGTTTTTCTAAAAAGCGAAAAGTTTTCAGGAGGGTCGATAATTTGAAGGTTTTATACAACTTAATAGCATCAATGCGTCTTGAAAATTTCATAATGATTTGATATTTCTGTCAAAAGTAATCGAAATTCAAAATTTCTCAAAATTTGGTGATCTTTTTTCATGCACCTAGAGCGCACATAGAGTTTAACCAAATTGGAGACCAAAGAGTTTAACCAAATTTAATAACTAATTTTTGGTGAGACCTTGATAATAGGCAAATGCAAAATCGTAGACACTAACTTTATAAGTGGATAAAGCAAAATATTGATGGTGATCCTGCCTTTTAGGAGGAATATAATGATGTTAAGCAATTCTTGACAAAGTCTCGTCATACTTATGTCAACTACATTATCAAATCCGGTGAAAGTATAATCCGCAACCCGAAAAAATTCTTTGATTTTGTAAATATGAAGCGAAAAACCGCTGGTCATTGTTTCATAACAATTCATCTAATCTTTTCCTTGAAAAATTTGTGCTTTGTTCGCAGACCATGTTCCAGAAAGTGTTAGTGCACCAGGCTTATCTAACCCAAACATTTCTCCTTCTGATTCAGTTCCAACAGCCTTTGTCAATCACATAAAAATATCATGTGAAGAAATCTCCTAAAGCTATTTTGGAACTCGATTGTAACAAATGTCCTGGTCCTGATCTTCTACCGCCGACCTTCTTACATAAGTGTGTAGAACAGCTAGTAGCCCCCTGTATATATTTTTTTGATAGTCCACTCTCATCTGGTGTTTCCCATCTTGTTGGAAACTTTAATATGTAACATCAATTTTCAAAAATCACGATAGACGCTGTATCGAAATTTATAGGGGCATTGCCATTTTATCATCGCTTGCAAATTTTTTTGAAAAGGTTGTCTACAACAAACTTTCTGTCCAAACAAGCAACAGCACGGTTTTAGAAAAGTTCGCTCACCTAACGTACATTTTATAATTTCCAACGTTCTGCATAAAATGGTGAAAGGCTACCAGATTGACGTGGTCGACACCGACTTTAGCGAGGCTTTTAACAGAACTAATCATTCTACCTTGACCCTAAAGCTTCGAAAATTCTGACTTACCTGATCCTTACTTAATTGGGTCAGTTCCTAACTCGACAATCGAATCCAACTTACAAAATTTCAAGGAGTTTGGTCAAAACATATATTTGCTACCTCTGGTGTACCACAAGGTAGCCATTTTGCTCCACTTTTTTTTAACATATTTACTTCCGGTCTATTTGATAAAATATACCTCACCTACTTTATACAGATAATCTCATCAATCAGAAAATCTGTCTACTACACCATTGAATCTAAATCTGAGTTTTAATTTTGTTTCTCCAATCCAAACTTGATGGACTTGATATGTGGTGCAATATAATATAATACATCATTCCAGAGGAATGCTTATTTTAGCCTGCTTTACGTTCTATGTGATTAAAGGTGATATTGGAGTTGAATTCCTGAAAAATAAAATGGTGATGAATACTCTTGGACACAATAATCTTCTCACAAGGTACCACCGTTTGCTAAAAGAATATCCGCGTACATTACATGTGCACATAATCAGCTAATGAACGGATAACAAGATGCTGCAGGTTTTCATTGGTTTCAGCAACCTTTATTCATCAACGATTTTCAAATTATTCTTCAAATCCTCCCCCAAACAAGCCATTTGTATTAAGTAATTTTTCCGCTTTTTGTAAATATGGTATTTCATTGGTATTTATTTATTTATTTAATTATTTTTTGTCTATTTGTAACATATTTATTTATGTGTTATTTATTTGTAGCTTACTTATTTATTGATATTGTATTCATCTGTAGCTAATTTCTCGTTTACATTTGCTTGGTATTATTTTATATATACTTACTTTATACCTTGCTTGTTGAATTAAATAAATGAGTTTAAATATAACTTAAAATTTGTTATTAGTATTTGAGACTAAACGTTAGGCTAAGAATTTTCTATAAGAATTTTGATGGTTGCAGAGTAAATGGTGATCACAAAGAGCACGGTGCGATGAATATGGTTGGTCAACAGTGGCGAAGCGTCCATACAACCCGATTCCTTCCAGCTTCCCTTTCGACAATATTGACTACTTCAGATCTTACAAAACTTGTATGCATCTCAAACATGTGCATGAAATTTCAAATGACTAAAGATCATATACCATCTTCTGTATAATACAATAACGTGAAAATTCCCATTCATAAGCCGAAATTTTCCGGCTTGCAAATTCTTATTTGCGAGCCACTAGAAGCTTTGGCCAAATGTGTATTGCCTTGTGTCTGTCTCTTTTCGTTCCTTGCTGAAGTGCTAGCATCGTCTCGCTTTACTTTTGATAGTTGTATTGCTCACATAAAACAGCACGTAAAGATGATATATTTGAGATATGAGTATGAAGATACAATTTTACTGGCTATCTAAAAACTAAAATTTTTCTTATGTTACTTTTTAGAAATGAATTTTGCCGTGCTAAGAAAAAAGTCATAAGCATCAGAATGCAGTTTTTGGGTTAATTTCATGATGTAATAGAGCGTATTGAGCTCTGTCTTTGTAGCCTGCCAACAGTTTGTTTCTGAATCATGTTTATAAACAAATCGCCTAATATTATTATCACATATCCAGAATGTAGCACATTCCCTTAGTTTAAAAGTTTTAGCTCCATTTTTTCTACGCCAAAAAGGGAAATCTCATGCTTGCAGAACTGTAAATCAACTAAGTTTAAACATGTTTATATCTAATATTTGCGTGTAGTGATTAAAATCATTCCTATGAACTAGAATCTCAGTTTTTGCGAGAGCTTGTCATAAGAAAGTTTAACTGAAATAAAAAAGAGACTGAAACAATTCATACTTTGAATGATTTAAGGTTTTAAGTTCATGTTGATTGATATAAGTATTACAAGGACTATCATAATTTACAATGTAATATATTTTAACGAAAATGTTGTTTCAAGTGAGTTTGTTTCCTATTTTTAGTAAATTATATCAAAGAAATGTCTTTTAGTGTTAACAACGTTGTTTTCGTTTTCGGACGTTGTCCTAAGCAAAAAAGTATTAAGTACTTCTATTCACTAAACATCAAACATTTCTTGGCATTGTCTGCGCTTATGAAAAGAACAAAAGCTATCTAACCGGCGAAGTTATTTTTTGGAAGAGCAAAGTTTTTATTACGTGCCAAATCGGTAAAATGAAAACTCGAATTTCCTGGAAACAACAAAAATGGAGCTAAGAATTTTTAACCAAGGACTGCCAAATTCTCGTCTTGCGTTAAACTCTTTTATGATACATATTCTGCGTAAAATAGTTTTCATCTTTCTAACTACATAATATTTCATGACATGCAGGAATCAGGAAATAAAAGAAAAGTACATAAAACTATTTGTCGTGGGAAATCTGGAACTGGATATTTTTAATATGTATGCCTAAAATATATACGTTAACCCTTAAAAATATTAAAAGTAAAATGAAAAATTGTCTATACATATCCTCCTGTTAAGGGTTGACATTTTTCGCAACTTTTTCATTTCAACCGCTCTATATCCAAAATATTTATAAATTTAATGGATGAAAAATAGCTGCTTTCAATTTTTTCCATTTAGCGTTCTGCAGGCTGAGAAAGACGTTTTTTCAATGCTTCTTTTTACAAACATTATTTACATTAAAACAAATGGTTTCATGTACATTGAGGGTGACCCTATAAAAACTGCTCACTAATTTATTGATATACACCTGCTTATCATTGTTTTGAATTACGATTTTTTATACTGTCTGCAAGTGTGATGAGAATTAAATAGAAATTAGTAAGTCTGACAAACATCAGCATGCCAAAAATCATTATTATACATATATAAAATGGTGGATAATTATTCGGCTTCCCTCCATCGATATTTCACCCCTCGCCACTGTTGGTCAATCATTGTTTTCACATCAAACTCCTTCAGCCTTTGAATTGTTCGTCTCGCTGAATGTGTTCAACATTTTTATAAAGAAAATTCCTATAAAATAAAATTCATAAGAACTAACAAACCAAAAACCCATAGCCGCTAAGTATAAGAGTTTTTATGTTGTCTATACTGTAAGCTAAGATAAAAATTAACATATCATTTGAAATGAAATATTTAATCAATCCAATTAAAAACATTGAACCCGACCACACTTCAATTTCCAAAGGGCATACATAAATACTTATTTCAAATTGAAATAGTGAAAGCATATGAATGCGTTCTGTTCATATCGAGGCTACTGATCACTGTCTATAACGGCAGCCCGAGGCCATTGATGACGATTAAATACTACCGCATTGGTCGACTAACGTTGCTAAGTTTAGGCAAAATCATAGTTGCTTGCAACGAACAATGACGTCCAGCATATTCGGCGGAAATGAGAATTACATTCGCATCAAGGAAAACTATCATTATCAAGACCCACCATCTTGGCCACTAGAGCATGAATTCGGCCAATTCTCAATTTGATAATTAAGTAAGTAAATAAGCGTGTGCATGTGTGTTTGTATGTCCTCTTGTCAATTCTACGATTATACATAATTTCTCTATTTAAGCTTGACGAACGATATGAAAAGAAATTGTGCAGTATCATAAGTATGATTCAGTAGAATGAATTTCTATCGTTCGGTCGTGAATTTTGAGAAATGTGCAGAAGAAGGTAGATAAAACTTGTATATTTGGAGATACTTTTTTACCAGACCAAGTTCTGCTACATTGTTCAGCCTGAGCTCACAAACAATAAAATGATTTTTTTTCAATAGCTTTATTAAACTGCTACCTTCGTATAAGAAGCTTCAGTTAGTTTTAAAATCTTACATGCTAAAACAAGAGATGTGCACTCCTCTCAGTTGAAAACGTGAACATTTTGGACCCAAGTTACTTTATTGACTTAAAGTCAGACAGCAAAGAGCAAAGCTATCATCTGTGTTCTAGAATTACAATGTTCAATGTTCATGTAAAAGCGTTTGAAAAGCAAAGAAAGTGGCTACGCAAGTTGTTTTTTCTACGTTAGAGATGGAAGGTCCAACAGGTCAGTTCTTTTCAATCGCTGAAATTTTCGATGAGTTAGTATTTTTTTTGCCAGCTTGTTGGGGTGATGAGCGCGGGCTGGAATATATTTTCCACTACGGTTCTTAATTTCCTCTGAAATCGTCTCGATTCGCAGGTCTTTATGGAGATTGGCATTGCGGAAGTACCACGGGGCTCCGGTGATAGATCGAAGTATTCTTGATTGGGTCCTCTGGATGATGTTGATGTTTGATGGGCGGGCTGCACCCCATATTTGTAAGCCATATGTCCAGATTGGCTTTAGGACCGACTTATAGACGAGCACTTTAGAGTCGAGAGAGAGTTTTGACATGGTATTGAGCATCCATTTGAGGTTTATGAATTTGAGCTTTAGTTGTTGATTTTCAGCTTCAATGTGCCGTTTCCAGGTGAGCGTCCTATCAAGGTGCATTCCGAGATACTTTACTTCGTTACTCTGAGGTATAGGTACATTGTTTAGATATACTTGAGGACAAGTCAGTTTTAGCAATGTGAAGGTAACGTGGATGCATTTGGTTTCGTTCATTCTGGTTCTCCATTTTGCTAGCCATTCTTCAAGAAGTGAGATGTGGCCTTGCAATGTACGGGATGCCTTAACTGGACCTAAATCAGTGCATAGTATGGCTACGTCATCCGCAAAGGTAGCTGTCGTTGTTTTGTCGCATATTGGGAGTTCAGATGTGAATATAGTGTAAAGTACCGGTCTCAAAACACTTCTTTGAGGTACACCAGAATGCACACGATGTTTAGCGGTAGAATAGCTTTTGTATCTCACCTGGAATGTGCGGTCGGTTAGGTAGGAGCAGAGTATTTTGTGGAAGCTTTTCGGAAGCATTGATTCAGTTTTGAAGATCAACCCTTCATGCCACACTTTTTCGAAGGCTTGAGTTACGTTTAAAAAGGAGGCCCGGTAGCTCTGCTCGCTAAGGCGTCAGGCTGAAAAGCGGCGTGCTACGGGGCCTGCGGGTTCGAATCCCGCCAGTGCCAGGCTGTAAGTGTGAATGCGTGTGATTGTCTATGAGGGTGGCAAACTGGTGGCCTAATGCTAGCCGCGTTCCCGGCAGCCCTCTTCACTAACTTACATTTAAAAAGATTGCTGGGCAGTACTTTTTGTCTTCGAATGCTATTTTAATATCTGACGCGATTCGATGGACCTGTTGAATGGTGCTGTGATGTCTTCGAAACCCAAATTGATGTTCTGGAATTTTTTGTGCATCTTCTAGTATCGGTAGTAGCTTTTTCAACAGAACTTTCTCCAAAACTTTGGAGACGCATGACAAAAGACTAATAGGTCTGTGTGACTTTACTTGAGAAGAGTCCTTACCAGGCTTAGGGATCATTATGATCTCGCCTGTTTTCCAAACTTCAGGAAAATATCCGATTCGAAAGATAGCATTGAATAGATTAGAAAGCCAAGAGAATACAATCGGTGGCAACTGTTTGAGCATGGATCAATTCCTGGAGATTTTTTTGAGCATGTTTTCTGAATAATGATATCTTGCACTTCCGTAGCCGAAGTCTTGATTAGTTCTGAGTCCTGAGCATTGACATTAGGTGGAAACTCACATGTTGCCGTGGTGGAAGGTGTGAAAGCATGTTCTAGGTGAACTGCGAAGGCGGTGGCTTTCTCTGCTTCTGGCCCATTGCTCGTTGACAGTTCTTAGTGGCGCTTCCCTGATGGTAGGTTTATTGGTTTTTTACTGCTTTCCACAGTGAATAGTCGGCATTCTTAGTGGGACTGAGGCTCTCTAAAAATGAATGGAACTTTAACTCGTTGTCTTTCGCAAGTGCCAATCTGAGCTCACTAGAAGCTTTGTTGAGTCGTGCTTTAGTTTGAGGGGGCCGGTGCAGCTGCCAATTCCTTCGTGCCAGTCTTTTTTCCTGGACTAAGATTTTTATTGATGAGGATTATGTTGTTTTTCGAGTTGAGCGATGCAGTTCCATTTTAGGTGTCGCGGTGTCGAATGCTTCCAAGACATGCTCGTTGAAAAGGATAACAGCGGAATTGACATCTTCCGGTGATTTGAGAGATGCACTAAGAGATGTTGAGCTGGTGAGATGACGTCTGAATGCACTCCAGTTGGTTTTTTGCGAATATCTACGCTTACAGCAACCGAAGTGGGGTGACATGTCCAGAGTAATGATGACAGGAGAATGATCTGAGGACAAATCAAAAACTACTTCTGATTTTGCGAAGTTTGGAGAGATTCCCTTCGAGATTGCGAAGTCTATGAGGTCCGGAATTTTGTTGATGTCTGACGGCCAATATGTTGGCTGGCCAGTTGAAATATGACTCAAACCATAGTTTTGTAATGCATCGAAGAGTACTTTGCCCCTAGGTGCTATGAGTCAAGATCCCCAAAACGTGTATTTCGCGTTAAAGTCGCCAGCCACTATGAATTTGGTTCCGAGCGATGAGAAGAAGCTTTCGAAATAATTAATAAAACAATACATTAATAGATTTATTTTATCTGCCATTCAGATTTGCACACGGCAAACGGCAGATCTGCAATATCAACCCATCCTCCAACTCTTATTGCATTTCCCATTTCGCCAATGCTTCGTCTTATTGCATTTCCCATTTTGCCAATGCTGTTCTAAAGCATAATAGGCTGGGCCTGGGTAATAAATTTTCCGGAATGTTCACAATAATATCATTTTGAGATATTTGTAGAATATCACAAAATATATTTAGCTATTTTTATGTGTTTCCCATCTGCCAAAGTATTCTTTAATAACGGATTTTCTTTTAATGTAGACGCATTCCGTTGAAGTTTTATGTACCAATGTAAGGAAAGTTTAATAAGCTCCTCTCATTTTTGTTGAAAATTTTAAAAAATTGTATAGTATCTGTCTATGTTTCGGCAAAAACGGTAAAAAAATAGTACCGTATCTGTCTTTGCTTTGGATATGTTCCGCCAATTAAAAAACACCGCGATTCATAACCCGGGAGATGTTCCAACGTCATCGACTACATTCACAACACACTAAACTCTACGGGGCTGTCTACTAATAAATTCAAATTTCAAAAAATCGAGTATAATTTTAATCACTTGCCACAAAAATCACTTCGACTGGCAATAAATATTGGTTACGGTTGCATCGAAATGCATAAAACTTCAGAAACCATCTCCACGCCTAGATCCCGGTACCTCTACATTTTCTTTGCACAGTGCTTGCATATGAAGGCGCCCTTCGCGGCCACTTGTTCACTCAACAGACAACCGAATAAATTATGCTTTTGTTTGAAGTTGAACCACCTTTGATTTTTTCTAGGTCCACTTATGCAGTCGAATGGTCAATCGCCAGATTTTTCTTCTTCTTCTTCATCGATAATTTACATGTTGGGCAATCGACGAGGCCTTTCGAATGTCAACCGCATAATATATCGAAGGGCTTGCTAGTTTCGTATTTTCCGATTTCGAATGCAATATCATAAATCTGGCGATGAAGACGGATGGAAAAATTGCTTGGCCAAAACGCTGCACAGCCATTTCGATTCCACTAATTTGAAGTGCGGTCACTTTATTACGTATGTATGTACATTTTTGGATTTTGAACGTTCGTTAGGGCATGCTTGAGCTCAGCATAAAATTAAATTTGGCTGGGCTTGAACTTAGAGCCCTTGGCGATTTATAGAAAAAAATGGCCTCGTTAATGTGCGAGGTGTCGTAAAACTTGCAGCAAATAGTAGTCGTGTGATTGTGCTCGGCGGCCCTAGGCGATTTTTCGGTTGATTCGCATTTTGTTATTTTAAACAGTTGGTTAGGTGAAAGGGTCCGAATATTTACGTAAGGTTTCAATGAAATGCTCAAGAGAAATGTGAAGGCCCTTAGATCAAATTGGCGACTGTTTTGTGTGCCGACATATATTTGAAAGGGAAATCCACGCATCAAATCAGTTTGTAGATTTTATTTCTACCATAAATAACTGTCACTGGAATATGTTTATTTGAAAGTAAATGTAAAGCTTTTGCAATTTATCGTTCCATTGTCTTCGTTTTATTGCAATCGGAAATGATTATGGAAATCACGAAAGTAGTTGCGTTGCGATAATATTTTTAGGAATGATTTTTTGGGCAACACATTTTGAAATTGATGTTCAGAATATGAAGTAAATTAAACATATTAGAGCTATCCTATTTAAACCAGAAGCACGGAAATTGTAGACTTTGTGCTTCAGTATCGCATATGGATTGCGGCTAACTTGTTTAAGGGGGTATTCTGGTCTAGAAATTTTATCAAATCGATTTTTTGTTTGTATGCATATTTTCAAAGTTTAGACCTTTAAGAATAAGCTTTTAAAAGGATTTTCGGAAATTCGAATTATTTTTGGAGTTACAGTTATTTTTGTGGCACGCCAACTAAACCAACAAACGCGACCAACAACGAATTAACCACTCCGAGCTACGAGAAGTTCAAACTGCTCGTATGAGCTCCCGAAAATCTCGCTTTTGAAGTTGAAGAAAGAAAATTGCATGAGACGGGGATCTCTGATAAAAAAAAATCCAAGTATAACACACCATTAAACGACTCAGACTGCCCGAAACGAGACTCCAAGCTTTAAACGCGTTTCTCTCGAAACTACTTTTTTCGATACGGTTGACATGATATCTCTAGTTGTAATGGACCGATTCACGTGACATTTTGCACAAACCTTCTTAACGCTATTAAATTTGGTCTGACGTAGAGATTTTTGAAATTTTTTTGCTCTACTATTTATAAAAAGTTCCGAAAGATGAAAAAATAGGCAAAAAAACGATTTTTTTTACATGGACGCCATTTTGTGAAAAAAAAAGTTTTTTCAAATCGCCTACGTCAGACTAATTCTACATTCTTCTTTTTACAGAATTCACCAAAAATGTATGTTTCAGACCACCAGGAAGGTTGGAATCATGTCAACCATGAGACAAGTTTTTTTTGAGCCTTCACTTCGCCGGCTTGTATCTACATCAATTTTTAAAATTTTTATTTTTTGAATACATTTTTATGCTTTTGAAATGTTAATTAAAAACTGATCAAAAAACAGATGTCAAATATGTTTCTGGTTTTAACAGATGTCAAATATGTTTCTGGTATTTATGCGAGAGAGAGAGACAGAGGAAGAGATTATTTAGCATATTTGACTGACTATGCATTTAAAAAATTCGGCTAAATTTCCAGCGCCAGATAAATTGTTTGTGTTATATCCGAATTCTTTTATATCTTTCGCTCAAAACATACAAACTCAAATTCCGAACAAACAATCAAAACTTATATTGAAGAATTGCGCGAGAAAACTCTCTAAAAATACTGCTGGTATAAATTACCTGCTGGTATAATCCTCTAATTTTCTTTTTTAACCCTTTGAGTACCAAGGTAATTTTAATAAAAATATCCCCCATTTTTAATGCCAAATATTTTGGGTTTATATTCAATTCAAAAAAAAGATTTGTAAGTAAACATATGACCTTCGGAACCACTGCTGAATATAGTATTTCTTTTTCAAACAGAGGAACTTAATTTTTATACAGAAGCGAATGAAAATGTTTTACATATTAGTTGCTATCATTCAAATACGAAAGACGTGGTACTGGTAAAAAGTAGCTTAGAATTCAAGCTGAACCTCTCAACCCTTGTAATGCAGGGAAAAAATCTTTACACACTTTTCTTGCTTTTTCTATGTATGTATTTGATATTATACATATTTGGTGAATCGAAATTTGCATCCCTTTCGCAAAATATCAACCTATCAGCATCAATGCCTCACCTTATCAACGCCTCAAATTCCACCCCAAATGCACATGCATCCAACCAGGAATTTACTGTTGTGCCAGTCACAAGGGATAGAATTGCAATTCGATGTAATCTTTTGTATTAATGCAGAAGTTTTGCAAACTATTCGTTGTCTACCCTTGTTGTATCGAACTCAAGTAACGATAAATAGGAACATTCATGTCAACCTCGCTGATATAATGTTTAGTTGTTGTGAAGGGTGCAAGTAGCGTAAAATTGGATGATAGCTACTGGTGCGAAATAAATCCTGCCTCGTAGTTACTTCGTATGCCACATAGATAGTTTGAATTCAAAGAAAGTTTCAATTGTAGAGGGTTGGAAATATTTAACACATACTATTATAGGGTATAAATGTATAAAAGTTACAAATACTCGTACACGTTTAAGGTGAACTGGGCTTATGAAGTAGGGTTAGGTTGATTGTGAAACATTATATGCACACAAAGTCTGTCAACAAAATAAGGAAAAATTGAGTATACATTCTGTTTAAGCTAGAAAAAAATTATTATTTGAAGCATTTCCATAAAATTATCCAAATTCTCAGGACATAACAAAGAGCTAAAGCAATCCAAAAGAAAGGCTTGTAGCGCCTTCTGCGAAAGTCTCAATAGCATCCTAGACACTGCCAGAATACAGAAATCTCTGTCCCAAGGCCACCAAAGTTTTATAAGACTACTTAGAGCTCCAGATGGAGGGATAACGACCACCTTTGCAGACACACTGGAAATGCTGCTTAGAACACACTTTCCAAGGTGCACCGCTGTGGCTGAAGAAGAAGAGAAAGATTTTAATTGGATACCTCATTCACCTCTGGTTAAATAAATCATCACGTATGAATAAAATGAATGGGCAATAAACTCCTTGAAATCCTTTAAATCATCGGGACTAGAGGAAATTTACCCAGTTATGCTGCGGAGAGTCACGACAAAATTAAAAACCATTTTGGTACACATATTTAGAGCGAGCTTGAAACTCAGCTTCATATCAAAGTCGTGGAGATTGGAGCGGGTTGTATTCATCCCCAAGGGTGGCAAGAAACCGGCCGATTCGCCAAAAACATAAACATCTTCACATAACATAAACATTACCTTCCTCACATCTTTCATATTGAAAACCATGGGGAAGCTGATTGATTTACACATAGTACACCTAAGGCTGCCAACTCAGTGGATCGGAAATCCGGGAGAAAAATAAAAAAATAAGTGAAAAACAATTTTATTTATTTAAAATGATATTTCTTTACACATCGAGTTGCTTGTAATGTCTTTTGATTTACAAGGATAAAGCTATAGAATTCTTTACATGTGTAATTAAAATTTGTGCATATGATTTTACATGTGTTTTTACATGTGTTTTTTTCATTAAGCCGATTACGATTTTTTGACCACAATAGATATATAATACCAGTTCTGGCGCACTTAAGAGGAGCAAAAGAAGAGTAAATAAGAGGAGCAAAGAGGAGCAATAAGGACATGGTGCCTGTCATTGTCGGCACGCATATCCCACGCATGACGTAAGCGATGATCTCGAACTGACAAACAACCCTGTTGAGCTAATAATGAACCCTGTTGGGCTGATAAATAGGGTAGTTGAACTGATAAACAACCCTGTTAAGCTAAAAGCTCAGTTGAGCTGCTTATTGGTTCAAAGATCATCGCTTACGTCATGCGCGGGCCGATAATCGAAGGCATCATGTCCTTATTGTTCCTCTTATTTGTTCCCCTTTTGCTCCTCTTAAGTGCGCCAGAACTAGTATTATATATCTACTGACCATAGTTCGTTTACTACGCTGAAAACACGATCAGCGGCAACATTTGCCATAGGGATCGATAGAGCGAATGTAACAAGTTTTTTTTATTTCTTTGCCCGATTCTTCTTTACATTTTTCAAAAAAATTAACCCAACGCAAGTCTTCCCTCTTTGTTTTACTTGCGACAAGGTCATGTATTTCTTGCAGCAAATAGTAATCGTCGTACAATTTATCCTCATTTATTGGCTCATTTAGAGAAACACTCAGATCTTTTATTTAATCAATTGTATAAATCTAGTGCAATTTACGATTTTTAATCATTAATATTGTATTATTTACAAGCATATAAAAGCGAGCATAATATATAAATAAAAATATAAAAATACCATGAAGGCAATTTTTGTAAAATTTCGGGGAGAATTTAGCTGCATTCCGGGAGCCGGGAGATTTTTTAAGTGAACTGTATTTTCCGGGAGAATCCCGAAATTCCGGGAGAGTTGACAACCATAAGTACACCGCTTCACAAATTTCAATTTGTCTATTTAAAGGGCAAATCAGCTATATCAGTTATACATAAGTTGGTACAAATAATAGAAAAGGCGTTGAATGACGAGGGAATCGCACTATGCGCCTTCATCGACATAGAAAGAACCTTTGACAATGCGAGACACGACTCGCTGCACCACGCTCTCCAGATGAATGATGCTCTTCAAGAAGTAGTAACAGGGGCGAGTAAAATACTTAGGTATCCAGGTGTGTTTGCGGAGCTGGGGGAGATAAGGCTAAGAGCAGACACTGGGAGGGGATGCCCACAGGAAGGAATATTATCCCTCTTCTATGGTTCCTATTAGTTGATGACCTTCTCGTGACTGTCAATAGTAATAATAAGAGGCTCAAACATGGATACATTGAAATCCAGAATGCAAAAATTTTCAATGAAAAAATTCTATGGTGTGAGGAATAGGGTTTATTCATAAATCCTCAGAAAACTATGATAGTGCCATTCACCAGAAAAAGAAAAATTGAAATAGGAGCCTTAAATACTAAGGGCACAGTCGTACATCTGAAGGGAGAGGTAGAATATCCTGGGAATGTACCTAGATAAGAAACGCATCGTCCCATTTAAATAAAACTACGCTGAAAGCCACTAATCCACTCTGAGCGACAAAACAAATGCTTGGAGGCAATTCGGCACTATCTCCAAGGCAGATATTACGGGCATACAAATAAATGGTGAGACCTATCATCCTATATGAAGCTTCAGTTTGGTGGAATGAAACCGCGCAAAAAACTGCGGTTAATAGACTCAACAAGCTTCAAAGAATGGCCTGCCTGCTGGTTACAGGAACAACGAGCTCCATCCTAACGGCTAGAATGGAGGTTTTTCTAAACCTAGAAGAGAAAAATTTAAGAGGAAGCAGTGAATCAGGCTATTAGCCTACAACACACCTAAAACGCCCCTAAAAAGCCAACTTAAGATCCTGGAGAACTTCAAACCGATAATGGATATATTAAACTCCAGCGATCAAATAAAGACCAAAGCAATCTACGGAAAGATATTTTAGGTCATAATTCAATCAAATAACAAATGGGAGGATAGCCCACCCCCGTAGTGCAAAGGGGCGCAAATTTTACGTATGGCGCAAGGATGGATTGTCGAGTAAGAGCAGGGATCATAGATCCAAAGTGTATAATGCTTTTCTCTGCAGGTATAACTATCTGCCATACTTAAATCCTCACATATAATAAAAATAACGAACACTAAAAGGGTCAAAATTAAGATCCTATCGGATAGCCAAGCGATTCTCAAGGCCATCAATCACGATCATATGAATTCAGCTATACTCTTGGAAGTGAGAGCGGCCCTAAATAAAATAAGGGCACAGAACAGAACACAGAAATTTATAGGAGCATGCGCTATGTATTATAGCTCTTGTCGCCATGTAATATAGCTTCCTCCGAAATGTATTATAGCCCTCAGTGCTATGCATTATAGTCTTGATAAATAATAAAGCGAAACTGCCCTCGTTTTGGACAATTCGGGATTTTGCCAATTTAAAAAAATTTCCATTTTCATTATTTCAAGTGAATATCTTAAAATTTAAATTATGTCAAATGTATTCTGCCCGAATCTGGATTCAAATCCGTTAACCTATACTCTAAGAACTAACGTTCTACCCACTAAGCTACACGAGTTTATTGAAAAAAATGTTGCTATTTAGTTTCGAATAAGTATATATCCTGAGGTATTGTTCATAGTAGTTGGGGCTATGTAAAATAGGAATCGAGACTATGTTTCATGGAAGTCGATACCATGTGTATAGCTGAAAAGCCTATAATCTATGGGAGTTTGGCCTTTGTGGTTATATTTGTAATATCGGAGCGCTATGTTACATAGGAGTATGTGCTGTGAAGATTGTGTCAATATGACACTAAGAGCTATATTTCATAGCTCCCGCTACTATGTACATAGCGTTTGTGGCCATAAATGGTGCGCTATGTGATATAAAACTACGTGCTATGTGAATATTTTTTAGTGTAATTAGCTTACTTATATGATATGTACCAAGAATATGTTTTTAGTAGGTGGGGCCATGTTATATAGAAGATGAGACCATGATCATATCGGAAAAACTTATAATGTATGATAGTTTGGCTTTTTAGCCATATTTTATAGCTCAAGGTAAATATTGCGCTATGTTACATAAAGCATGTGCGACGTAGAATGTGATATTTTGACGCTGGGAGCTATATTTTATTCATCAGTTTACTTTATACATAGTGTATTCGACCATCAATTCCGGGCTATGTTACATAGCACTTCGCACTATGTGATTTTTTTTCAGTATACGAACTCCGTGGACATTCTTCAAATCGGAATTGTTTTTGTGGGATGATTAAAATTGAAAAAATGTTTGACTAAGTGGTTTCGAAAGTATGCACTAATTCTCGTCAGACATCATCAGCTCATAGTGCGTACTTGACTGATGTGACCACTTGCAGTTGGAGATAATTAATTTTTATTCACGTTAGCTGTGATACATTTTAACATCCTCAACATATCCATCGATATCATTTACTCATAAAGGTTATTAATTTGTGATTCTTGTCTATAAATCAGCATAGACAACGTATATCGTCTCTGAAGCTTATCAAAGCATAGAATATTGATACGGGAAACTTGATCATTTTGCGGAATAAGCCTCCAAAAGCAGAATCAATCAAAGCATAATTGTTTTGCTGATCAAATGCTTTGCTTGAAATTTTTGGAGGTAAACCTCTTACAGGGGATAAATTTGTCTCTTTCGCGAATTAACCTTTTACAAACTAACTTGTAACTGGCGATAAAAACTGGGCCTGCAACATGAACATGAAATCTACTGAAATTTACTTCAGCAGTTTAAATTAGTACTTGGTTCCCAGGATATGAGCTTCGATCAGAATTCAAAGGCTGAAAGAGTTTGATTGCAAAACAATAACCGACAGACAAACGATATTCATCGGGCAATGATCCTCCTGATTACCATTTTCTCTGCAACTATCAATGAATTTATGACACGATGATGACTGTTTCACAAAATCCTATCCGTTCAATGATTGCCAAACATTTCAAAAACTGAACCATGAATTGGAATGTCAACTCACTGCACTTCGGAACTCTACTTTTCTAGCGACATAGCATTTATATTTATTGTCCTCCAATAAAATCTTTTTCCGATTCCATTTGAAAAAGATTGCATGAAAAATATTATAATTTCTTAACAATTAGAGCAAATTAAATAAAAAAATCTAAACCATTTTCCCACTCATAATCAATTCAACCATAAACGACAACACTGAACTCATTCATATCAGTAGTTTGCATCATCATAAAGCCCTTTGCATTGCACAAATCCCCATCAATTTGGCCAACTAAGCTTCACTGCAAAGTCAACGAACTCGACGGCCTAGCTCCGGTATTTTTGTTTGTCAACCGCAAGGCCTAGCAGAAAAACACATCAAGCCCACACATAGCCCGCCGACGAAAACTAGTTGGGCTTTTTCAAGTATTATCTGGCGCATTTCCAGCATGAGCGAATAGCAACGATAAAGTGATAGGCGCAAATATGCATTTCAAATTCGTCGACTTGATCAAAAAGGGCCTGAGCGACGAATAAGGGGAGAGGGGCGTGATTCATTAATCGAGCATCCAAGCCGACAACAGTTTTTGCCACGTGCAATAAAAAATGCACGTTGATAGGGCCGCGAAAGTGGGCTACACGTGCCTGCATCTACGAGCTTCTCAAATCATTGATTCACGCGCAACGATGCGAATGGCCCACGTTGGGCGCGCTCTTTTATCGGCCGTTTCTATGATGTAGCATTGAAGCTAAAGAGGTCAGCTAGTGTTCGCCATGTTTCTTTAGCAAATAAATGGCTGCTGAAAAATTGACGAAATGCTTATTTGACAAAGTTAGTGTTCGCAAGTATGTTGCAATTGGAACACATCGTTTTATCGCCCGCACCCGGGAAATGGGGACATGTTAACGTGTCGAAAAAAAAGTCGTATATTGCTTCTACTCACGTCAAAAGTAACTTGCATTGCTAATCTCAAGGGCCATGCTGTTTACAACCAAAAACTTTCCTGAGTTTAGATATTGGCCCCACTGATCCCGCTACAGATGTAGGTAAGTGTTTTTGATTCAAGTCGACTATCAGACTCCATAGTGGCGATAAGTTGCAAGAATAAAGTTTGTGTTTTGCTAGCAATCGACCTTTTGGACTTTCGCTATTGGCAAAGTAGGTCAGCAATGCGTGGAGTTTCGAAATGAAATTTGGTAGTCATAAATCTTGTATGTATGTCGGATTAATTTTGAAAGTAGTCGTATGTTGTTTTGACTGATTGGATTGGGCTTTAAGGGAGAAATGTAGCAATGGAAAAATGGAGAGAGCTATGCTAGATTAATTATTTAAGAATTATAGTTAATAAATCGAAAAGTATAGTGAATCAAATCATAAAAACAAAAACGCAAGCGAAAATACTTTCCACGGGCCATCTCAACTATTTGACGATTTCCTTAAAAATTCATTCGATTATTCTCATCCTTCACCGTTTCTCAGCCAATATTCCTAAACTGCTACATCAACAAACGATTGACATCACAAAAAAAATCATGTGATTTTTCTCAAATTATCCTAATTAGGAAAATCAAACAGTCCTGTTAACGAACACGCATCAAAGGACTTCCATTCGAGAGAGAAAAAAAAACATATTTTCACGAATCCGTCAGATGTTTACGCATTATTAAGTCATAAGAAACCCGTTTGACTAGGATTTTAACATCTCAGACAGATTCAAGAAACCTCTGACGATTACAACAGGTCTGCATGCAACGTTTAGCAGCACATTTGCAGCAATGGTTGCGGAACAGTTCGCTTAGTCCTTTGTGTCGAGGCTGAAAAGTCAGATGTTTGCATTAGAAAAGAATTTCGTTTGGATGCGTCGCGAGTAAATATATCAATTCCAGGTCCAGGTACAAAAAGGTATCAGGGTAAATATGATCCTATAACACCTGTATCGACAAGCCAGACAAACCTTTGTTGGGTCACTTCGAAATACGAAGTTCCCATGGAATGGAAGTCGATGTAATGTTTGCAGTCGCTGTTGGAGCATTTTAGTCCATTTAGTTTTTAGATTGCTACTTTGGCGGATGATCGATGTTGGTGATTTTTTTATTAGCACCGGTTAAAGTAAATAGATAATATCAATTTATTTTGGAGAAAATTTTGTGTATGAAATTTTGTCGAAAGTATGCAATGAAATATAAAAAGTATGCGAAATTAAGAAATTACACTATGGCACCTGCAGATAATTAAGCATGATTGCAAGACAGGCTGCTTATCCGATCAATATTTAATCCAAAGAACACAATCATTACAGCTAACAGCTTTTGAAAATAAACTATACTAGTCATTTTTACCTTATTAGCACCAAAACACAATCAGCAAATATCCGAAACCCTGCCTAATCCCGTAGACAGCTACCCTTTCGCATTATCCCATCCTAATCCAATCATATTATTCGAGAAAAGAAAACAGGTAGAAAAATACATTTTTTGTTGAAATATTTTAAATTCCCCCGCTCACATTTAAATGCTATCTACGAGAAAAAACGATCTAAAGTCTTGCATCGAAGAGAGTCGTCTCGTTCAAAACCTGCTGCAAATAATTTTTATGAATGCGTATCCACTGTATCAAACCCTGTGCAATTCACATTACCATCACCTGTTGCACAACGAGTGAACCATTCTGGCCAGACAAGTATCCTTGATCGTGCATGGTGTGTTATTATAGTGGTCCTTTCTTACGGTTCCCCAGGACGACTTTATATCAAAATAACGTACAATAGGTAAAAAAAAAAAAATCGTAGGATCGAAGTCAGAAGCGAAGACCCTTTGGGAATTTATTTATTGTAACGTGAACAAAAGTTAAATTCGCCTTTTGTTCGCTATTTTTCTTCGTTCGCACCTTCGCTTGTAGCGAAATCGAATATTTATCTATCGTTGACGTGTATGATGCATTTGAAAATGAATAGGACGTGAAGTAGTGAAATTCCTTGGATTAGAGTTTCGTAATAAATTTATGACGGATGCTTTGTTACGGAGGATTACAATAATATGAAAGTCGATTAGATGGTTTCGCGTACACTTGATGTTATCAAAATCAGAATGATGGGAACAAAGAAGTTTCGATTTTGATAAATTGATGAAGGAGGACGATTTAAGGTGGAAAAAATCTAATATTTATGATTTTACATCGATTCTTATGACTCTTTTAACTTCAGAAGCAGCACACACTTTAGATAGCGTTGAATTTAGGTGTGTTGTAACTTCGTGCTTTTTTGCAGGTGCCTGAAAATGATAGTTCGTATGAATTTTACTTATCAGCTCACCGGCTTTTGCCCATATAACTCTTACCTTTAACGGTGTTTGCCAAAGACTTGCTGCATAAACCGTGCGAATACTATCAATTCAAAAATATTGTAGTAGGCTTCTTTTATCTCTTTAGATGAGCGTAGATATCATTTGTAGAGTGAAACCCCACAGTGGTCGGGTTATTAAGTAGTAATTCCTAAGTCACGAGCTGTGTTTACTGAAAAAATCTCTTGGCACACCTTTTGGACAAAGTGATTCTCAACACCTAGGCGATGGGCTTCCTGAATAAAAAAAAACAGTCACTAACCTCATCACCACAAATAACTACAACAGAATAAACAGATTTGCCCCGGAGCTTACAAAATCATCTTGTACCGAACCAACATTTTCTTAATTGCAAGATCTTTTAAGACATCTTGTTCGAAAATATATAATTATTTGCATCTGCAAAGTTTTTTCACTTCTTTTATTTTAATTGACCAGTTTTAGTGAATGCTTGGTATTTAGGGGCTAAAAAGGGGGCTATCTGGCGACTTTTCTTCGAGTTTGCTTTTAGTCTGAAACATTCGATACTAACAGCTATCTTCCTAGATCGGGCTTCTTTCAGAATTTTTTGCATGCATTGCTATATACCGTTAAAATTGTGTGAATTTTTAAATTATTTATGTCGACAATTCTTTCAGCTTCTGAAATTTCAACTTCAACAAAAAAAAAACAATCTTATGTACATATTTCAAACAATTTTATTTATGCCACTTTGGGAGAGTGTGGAAACATAAAGTTCATGATTGTTTAATAAAAATTAATAATTTCGACCTGGAAATATATTACCATACAATTTTAGCAGTTAGATATTTTGAGCAATATAGCCATTAGAGCTATGGTATTCCAATATGCCTCTGAGACAGCGACGACCACTTGCACAAAAGGAAATAGAATTAAAGAGCAAATGAAAATACTCAATGCAAATCAATAAAAATGTTACATGATTTTATTAATATATTTTAAACATCACTATCAAGCTAAAAAATAAAAACTATTAAGAAAAAAAAATAATAATAAAAAATTCAGAATAAATTAGATTTAGTGAAAAATTAATCAAAAAATACTTCTCGACCTTTTTAAAGCAACCTAGGTTGGAAATGTTTCATTCCTTTTAAGTCTATTTTAATCTTTGAACAAAGAGATCACCGAAACGACGCGGTAATTTACGGCTCTAAAATAGTTTAAAATTATGAAAAGATCTTGTATTACTCTCTTGTCATTGGGGATGATGTCAATGACTTTTTACTTTTACAAAAGACAGCACCTAACCTTTTATATTTTCTAGTATAATAACTTATGGTAAAGATATCTTTTGAGTAATGCTATGTAGCTAAATTAATGTTCGTATAAAAAAGCAGTGGTAGCGGTAGTGATTGAATATTTAAAATCACAGTGAACGAAATTACTGCGAGCGGAATGCTGGCAAACAAAATCTCAGTGAAGGAAACCATAAAAAAACGAAAGCGGAGCAATAAATCACAACGAAAAATTGCAGCAAACAAAATCACTGTGATTGAAATCACACGAAACGAAGTCGCAAACTACAGAAACTGTTATTCTGTTCACTGTTATTTCGTCTGTTGTGATTCCGATCGCTGTGATTTCGGCTAAAGTGTTTTTGTTCGCTATTATTTCGCTTGTTGTTATTTCGATCACTGTTATTTTTCCCTGACATATCTTTCCCTCAGATCTTGAGATCGAGCCAAATATTCAGAACTTAATAGATATCTTAAGTAAAAAATAGTGTCTTCTATTTATAGCTCATATTGAAGATATTCTTAAAGTGTTTGACTACTGAAAATAAGCCAATTGTTATTATTCTATTTTGTACATTTTTAAATTAAGTTCTTATCATATCTTTTCACCGTTAGCGTAATGTACCCAAATCACTGCAGTGATTGAAAATCACTGCTTAAAATCACAGTGATTTGAGAATCACATTTTTCAACACTAAGCTATTCTAGCTGTCATATGTATATGGTGGACTGAAAGATAAATTGAAATGCTTTTTGCGCTTTAAAAACAACATAAAAATGGAACAAATTTTAGATTTTTTTTCTCGAAATAACGTCCAACCAAGAAAGCTTTTCGTTGATTAACAGTTTCAGATATTTGGTCTTTCTGATCCTATCAATATTTTAGTTATTAATCGAAATAATTAATGAGGTCTCATTTTATTTTAACACCTCTGTCAAATTAATAAAGAAACTGCTTGTTTCTATCAATGCTGAAAAAATATTTTCTGTGCTTTCGCATCAGGTTTTGTTGGAGAACTAAATTTCTACCGCCGCCTTCATTCTCATACACTTGATTTTAATATTAATACATAGTAATTTTTTTTTTTATTTGTTTTATTTATCGAAATTCTCTACTCCGTGTTGAGTTTCTGTGGCAATACTGAATTCGAGTCTTCGCATTTTATTTAGCAGCCTAATGAGGATTCCAGCTTCAGTTCGTAGCTTTACCACTCGTACAACATCATCGATTCCCAGAAAAACTTTCTACACAGTACTTAGCGGCCATCGGCCACGTTGTATTTCATTGTCGTTCATAATAATGGCCAAATCGCCAGTTTTAATGTTGAGCGTAGGCTGAAAAGATTGAAGTTATTGAAGCTACAGATTTGAGAAGTATTTAAGTAGTCGATATTCGATATATAGAATCTGCAGCCAGCAGACAACCTTAATCTTCTCGAAGCAAGTTGTCTTAAGTTAAGAAGTCTAAGGCGAGATTTATATGGTGGTAAACTGCTGAAATCATAAGGGTTGAAAAGTTCCGTCTGGGCAAAAAACTGCTTCTGAACAAACTCAAATTCTTTGTGGTTTTCCAAGTTTGCAAAGGTTGTTTCCAAATTGACCATGCATATTTAAGAAGGAAGCAGATTTTGGCAAAATTTTTGTAACCCAAGGCTCTGGAACTCTTTGGTTCGTTGCTTAATGTGGCCAAGTTATTTAAAATGAAGTGAACTTTTTGATTCCAGACGAAATTGAGGTTTCACATTATCAATCATACCGATATTGAGTGGGAAATTGACCGCGAATCTGCCATGATCTTGGTAGTTTCGTTTTGACTAAAAAAAGGAGACATCGGACAGTGGCTTAAAGACATCAGAAACTTTGAGGTCATTCGCATAGAGTAAATAGGGAATATCAAATAACAACTCCGATAGTTTGATATAAAAATATTAAAAAGAAGAGGGCCAAGGTGACTTCTTTGAGGTCCGCCAGAGTTAATACGGACTTTCTTAGAAATGAGACTCTTAAATGTGTTATATTTTAAGCAACAAAGCTAAGTTACTTAAGTATAGATCTTGCAATTTTGAACTGCTGGAGCTTAGGGATCAAAATGGTGTGATCAACTTCTGTCTGTATCGACTTCGTCATACCACGAAAATACCCTAGAGGAGAGAGAATCAATAAAAACAATTTGAAAGCGCGAGATCATTAGTTCTACACGTATGAAGAAAGAAAAAATGTATGGAAGGAAATCAGGTTCAGGGCTCTTGTTGTTATATCTTTAGCAAAAATTGTTCGAGTTACATCTAGAAATTGATAGGTTATTGTAATGGTAGCTGGGCCAGCTGGACTAGCTGGTTAAGGTCAATGCCATTATTGACAACAATTCGGCCACTCCTAAAATAACTGTCACGCACAGCCCCGTTGCGTAAAGTATGATGGTCTTCAGCACCACAAGAACTGCAACAGGCGCTCAGAACATAAACCGAAATGTGTTAACTGTGACAGGGAGCATCCAGCAAGCTATGGTGGTTGTTCCAAAAAAAAAATTAAAAACATTTAAAAAAAAATCTTCGCTCAAATAGCTCGAGAAAATTCAATTACTGCCCAACATTCCTAAACCTCAGACCAAATCCTCAAATTCCCCAGAGCATATGGGGTAGTTCCTGGAGTTCATGCAAGTACAACTTCATTCATTGATGAAAACATAATAGTGAAAATGGTTCACTTCAGAGCATATTTCCATTCAAACACCCCCAGCGTTCTCTTAGTCATCTAGATGAATAGAGACGAATTCTATTTTACCCAGAAAGACGAATTATTGCAATTCCTCAGCGAGCGTCGGGTTGCAATTTTACTCATTCAAGAAACCTTTCTCAAGCCAAGTAGACAGCCACCGTATCCCAAACTATCATTTATATAGAAATGATAGACTGACAGGCAGTGGAGGAGGCATAGCAATTCTCATAAAAGGGAACATCAATCATAATGTTTTAATTATCCCTCTCCTTAAGGGTTTGGAAGCGACTACGATTAAAGTGCAAAACAGCTTCATTGAATTTACTGCTATCGCTTCCTATAGACCTTCCTAGAACATTTTTCAGAAGAGCTCAGATCACTCTTTGACTTTGAAGGCCCTATCTTCCTAGGTGGATATTTCAACGCACACAATCACCTCTGGTGATCCTTTAAAAACAATCTTAGAGGTAAAGATCTATACAAATTTGCAGCAGAGTCCGCATGCTGCCTACACACCCCTGTTGAACCCACCCACTTCGGTCCATTGTACAATAGTATAATAGCTATCGGGATTTCTAACAGCATCCTCCAAAATGCCCTGATCAGTGTTCGTGACGAACTGCCGTCGAACAACTAGCCTGTGCTCTTTCAAATTGAGAATGTCCTCATTGTCCCTCCGGAGAAAGAAAAAATATGCACCAACTGACAAGCATTTCGTGTTACCATGGCCAACGATAATAGCTTTGTTATACCTGAAACAGTCTGTGATCTAGATAAATCAATAGAAACCCTCTTCCAAGCAAAAGACAACTATACAACTACAACCCCAATTGAGAATAAACAAGATCCTTATGAGCCCCCGCAATCCATAAAAATTCTCATTAGAAGGAGAAATCAAATCAGAAGACGTGCCAGAAGCACTGGAGACCCACGACTACACATAGGGGCAAACCGTTTAACAACTGTTACACTGCATCAGCCCACTCGTTTGCGAATTCCCTTCAATCTGCAGAATCTCGGTTCGAATTGATGACTTGAATTTATTTCATAATTTAACTGAACATTTTTTTCAAATTTGAGTTGTGTAAAATTTCCGCTGGAAACAATTCCAGTTGAAGACAGCAAATGAGTAAAACATGATACCACTGCAGAATACTTTCACCAGCGTCTTGTTTTTATTCTTAACCCAGCCAGTACTATTAAAAGTTGAATTTTAATTGAAAGACCCCCAAAGTAACTTTTCATCAATTTTCTTATCACTAATAAATCAATTAATATTTTCGCATTTCCTTTTCGATTTTCCCATTTTTCACATGCACACACACACTCATCTACTTTAACGATTACGAAGATGGAAACCATATGTTGGTTGATGATAGTTTATGTCAATTAAGTTACATGAATGATCCCACATGGTGGAAAAAATGCAACGTCTTGTCTAGTACGGCTAAAAAACGGCATGATGCAGTTCATCAATGCATTGCCAGCCGCCGATAACACGCGGAGTTTTGTGCGCGATCAATACGCATAGATCGTCCCGTACCCGACATCACACCACACGCAACGCCAGCAAACCCTCATTTCTACCCTTCATCGTAGAACTGCGGGCTGGTCTGATAGATCATGTTTTTGTGTTTTTTTCGCAGCATATATCGCAACGCGACCTTATGGGAATACGAATTGAATTCGAATTTCGAGGTGCATATGAATCTATGATTCTCTATCAAAGGGGACGGATGCATTATCAATTTAGATAAGATCGTATTGAAAATCATTAACTCGAACTGTTTTGGTGGAGCGATACGGCTGGGTTGCGACCAGTAATGTTATTTCGAAAGCTGATGGTAGTAATAAAATTAATAAAATATTTTCACAAACTGAAATGAGTTGTGTCTAGTGTAAGTAGTGATGGGCTCAAAAACGCCAAACAGTTTGAAAAAAAAAACGTTTGGTTGCAAAAAATGAACGAACAGTTTTTCCAAATAGCGACAAACAGTTTTTCTAAAACGAAATTTTTTTCTAAAACGAACAGCATTTCTAAAACGAACCGTTTTTCTATAACAAATAGTATTTCTAAAGCCAATCGTTTTTTTCGAATCGTTTTTCGTTTTTCTCAAACGAATCGTTTTTTAAAAACGAACTGTTTTTTTTTAAAACGAATCGTTTTTCATCGTTTTTCGTTTTTTTAAACGTACCGTTTTTCGTTGATTAAAACGAACTGTTTGGCAGTGGAAAACTGTTTAGCTGCGGAAAACAATATTTTCTTACTTGCGAGCATTTTCGTACTTGCAAGTATTTTATTCAAATATTCAAAAAGTTTTTAGGGCAAAAGGAGCTGAAATCGGACAAAATCGGCCAATTTTGGGTTAGAGTGGTTTGGGACAAACGGGCCAAGACCTATTGCTGTGATACAAAAATTTCGGTTTTGTAGAGGAGTAAGGGGTTTTTTGGCCATAGTTGGGCAAAAACTAACTTTACGGCACTTTCGATGACTGAAAGTGGTCGGGGAGTACAATAGTGATATTTTAAGGGCGAAAAAATTTTTTTTATAGGGGAAATTGGGCAAAAACGTCCATATCTTCCAAAAAAAATTTTTTGGTCTAGCATGCATTCGGAAACCTTTCTGAGTTGTTTCGGGCGAAATTTCCATACAAGTCTGGGAATAAGCGGCCTAGTTTCGAAGATACGGCAAAATGAAATCCGGCGGAAAAACTAAAAGTAACACTAAAAGTGCCAAGGAGGAAAAGGTTGCGATCCTTTTTGGCTCACCAGTTGGCGTCTCCTGCAGGTCGAGGTGTCTCCACGAGGGTGTCTCCAACCCTACTGGGGTTATAAAATTTACGAGACCGCGGGAGGTAAGGTGCCACTGGACTCATGTCCAGCCTTACGGAAGAGGTTGGCCCCCTAGTGGGTGCATGTTTAATAAACGAAACATTTTTTTTACCATTTCTTAATAAAATTTTCGGCAAACTTTATGCTTCAGTAAGGCGAAGTGGAAATCCGACTGTTCTAGAAAAGTTTGGTATCAGAGATCGCTCGATGAAAAGTCATATTGATGGCAACAGGATTAGTTGGTCCTATCTTAGTAATATTTTTTACTTTGGACATTTGAACGAATACAGGAGGTGTTTTTTGCATATAATAAAATGAAAAACAAATCAAATTGATTGAATTTGATCGTTTTCCTTTAGATAGCCCCTAGATTGGAGAAAGACTTGCCAAATAAATGACCGACCATTGGAAAGTTACGGACAAGCTGCACAGACTAACGACTCGGTATTCTTTGAAGGTCATTTTGCACCATCACCATTCTAGCTTGGGAACGTTGTGTCTGGACGGTGGGGAGGGCATATCAGTCCGTTTCATTGCATCACCGCAAATCGTATGCATTGTATGTATATACAGTGGGTAAAAAAAGTTAAGGCACGAACTCTTAGTATAAACAAAAAACCTATTTTTAATGCGACTTTAATAACGAATGATGATGTTTTCGCATTTAATTCAAAGTTTTGCATGTTTACTTTAAGACCAATATACCACTGAAGTACCAAAATTTCGCAAAAAAAGTTGAGGCACAGCGCAGTTTTATCTGAAATTATTTGTAGTTCCTGGAAAAAAATGCCGCTAAATGTATTTAAAATTATGAAAATATGATATTTATATTCAGTCTAGCTTGAAAAGTGTTTTGAAAAAGTAATTTTATTGAGAGTGTTGTTAAAAATGAGTGTGAAAAAGAAATAGGTAGGTGCAGAAATCGGTGAATGTTTTTTGCGACATTGGAAAACATGAATGGCGTATTCTGAGATTGGAATAGTAATGGGGAAATCAAGCTATACCGTGAGAAATGTAATAACAAAATATATATCAACCAAATTGTTTGAAACAAAGCATTGGTCAGAAGAGACTAAAATCTTATCTGAGCGAAAAAAAGTGGGTTATCAGAAAAATTAAGAAAAAGTGTCCCAGTTTTACAAATTCAGGTGAAAAAACGAGTTGAAACTCAAACTCAAACTATTCGAAATGTAATAAAGAAAGCGGGTTTTAAAGGCAGAATGTGCCTAAGTAAACCTTATATTAATACAAAAAATGAAATTGTTAAATTACGTTTTGCTGAAGAGTTCGTAAAAAAGACAAAATCATTCTGGAAGTCCATAATTTTGTTGATGAAGTAAAAATTGCTCAAAAATTGCTAAAAAAAGTGCTCGGCGAAAGCCTAATACAGAGTTTAGGAGGAATCATACTACTTCCACTGTTAAACACAGCTGAGAGAATATTATGCTATGGAGCTTTATGGGGCCATCTGGTCCTGACAATATAGATTTTGTGAACGGTATGATGCATCACACCTGTTGCCTGGGTATTCTTAAAAGAAATATTAAACAAAATTGCTGCAAAATTAGGCACTTTATACAAACGATCCGAAGCACAATTCGGAGCAATGTCGGCTTTGGGCTATTTGTAACTGTCCAAATGCTATTAAAACCCCCCCTCAGTCACCGAACTTAAACCCGATCGAGCATTTATGGCATCATATCAAAACTAGAGTAGCATTGCGAAAGGTAAAGTATAACAAAGGGCTCCAAGATGTCATTATTGATGAAGGGATCAAAATTTCACACACTTTTTGTAAAAAAAATTGCGAAAAGATGCCAAAACGACTGCGAGAAGTGATAAAAATGCATGGAATAGCCACAAAGTATTAGCACTATGTAAGCTAATTTTTTTGAAATTGATTTTAACACAATTGAAATAATTTCAGATAAAATTGCGCTGTGCCTTAACTTTTTTTGCGCTATTTTGGAAATTCACTGAAAAATGGTACGTTAATGTTGTGGAATTTGATTCGTTACCGGTTTTTTTTTTATATTGTTCTTAAAGTAAACATGCAACACAACATGCAACAATGCAAAAACACAATCATTTATTATTAAAGTCGCATTAAAAATAGGTGTTGGGGGCCCGGTAGCTCTGCTCGCTAAGGCGTCAGGCCGAAAAGCGGCGTGCTACGGGGCCTGCGGGTTCGAATCCCGCCAGTGCCATGGCTGGAAGTGTGAATGCGTGTAATTCTCTATGAGGGTGGCAAATGGGCCCAAACTGATGGCCTAATGCTGGCCGCGTTCCCGGCAGCCCTCTTCACTGACCTAACCTAACCTAAAAATAGATTTTTTGTTCTTACTAAGTGTTCGTGCCTTAACTTTTTTTACCCACTGTATGTACATACTTCAAACAAGTATTTGGAACAGGTATTTTTTCTTACTCGTACTAGTTATACCTAGTATGTGAAAATCCTAGTACGACCCAACTCTAATTGTCGTACAGCATAAAATTTGTTTCTTTTCGTTAATTCAAACTGTTTTTTTCAAAGAGTTTTAAAAAAAAGTTGTTTATTTTAAAAAAAACAGTTCGTTTTCGTTTTTTGAAAATAACAGAAACGCCCATCTTTAAGTGTGAGTAGCAGACTAGCTCTGTGAATAGATTCTCTGCCCGATTGAGGAATGTATATATGTACTCATTCGTTGGCGTAGCACAGTTGAACGAATTTGCTGTCTCAGGTAATTTGCTGTTGTGATGGTTGAGCAAAAGCTGACCAGAATCTAGGACAACATTTTAAATATCCCTGAAACGAAACTTGCATTGTTTGCATATTTCTGGAAAATATCCATGATTTTATTCAAGCTGGAAAAAAATATATTTTCCTCATAAAAAAGAACACCACGTCAATAGCAACCAACTACACCAGTCAAAATATATGCACTAACAACTGCCTAAAAATAGATTACAGAGCACAGGGATGCACATTTCGTTTGGTAAACATGAAAATGTTTAAGTCAACATTGTAAACCGCGCTGCATATCAAACTGATATTGAATTCGGTTCAATGACTTTCATTCAGTCGTTTTCTGAGCGGCTCATTGCTGTTGGCACAGGTGATTTTATTTGGGAAAATATGTACACTGAAATTTGTAATAAGTACATACATATGTATGTACATATTCCATTGATCGATGGTGAAATAGATCGACTTGATATGGAAAAGTAGCTCAGCCTAAAAAAAGTGAAATTTATTGGTGTTATTTTCGAAAGAGAGCATCTATTTCAAGTCATTTCAGTTCATTTTTATGTTTGAGAATGTTATGTATTGAATAAACAATTAGTTGTCTACCACGAGCTTTTTACATCGTTCTTAATTCTTCCGAACAAAAAAATCAAAATTTATTTCGCGATTAATTCAATCGTGAAGTAGATGCATCAGTTGGCTGAATGAAACACAATACAATGGAGCAGTAATAGATAGATCGAATTTAATCGAAACGAACTATATTTTCCCAGACGCATGAATTTTTCATGTGATTCCAGACAAAGAAGAGAACAAAAATTGATCGACCTAAAAACCAAAGACAAATACCTGTCAGCATTTATCAGAGATTCTAAACCGCAAAACCTCCAAAATCATAGGTTTCACCTGCAACTTACGAAGCGTAAAAGTAAATGATGTAATTTATCGATGTCGTGAGTAGCTGTAGATCTGAAACTTGCCTCAATGGCTACAGACATGCATATAAGATCTCCTGAACAGTGATGGGAAAAGCGGCAGATGATTCGATAGCAATCCCTTCATGATCCCAGCTAATCTGATTAACCCTTTCTATCGAGACCATGCAAACAGGCATCTTTCACTTGGATAAATTTCTTCGAATCGAGATGTGCAATTAGACCACCGAATGCAAAAGAAATTTGTATGAATAACGTAGAAAAAATTTTACTGGAATCAAAGCATTATCTTGGTTATGGCATACTAGTTTTCTTTTGGATGCTGCGTGATGCATATATTTAGCTACCTTTTAGTGTTTTCACCAAGAAATAATGTAAAAGTTCTTGCTTTGAATTAATTTTTCGAGCTTTGTACGTACGATGAACGGTAGAAAGTTATGAAAAATCACTCGATAGTATGAGCATGGCATCTTCGTGTCAAGTGCGAGTTACACGGCATATAACTTATATCTGAGTGAGACGAAATTAAATTTATTTTATATATTAGTAAAGACACTTAGCAATGGGGATCATTTGTGTATTATATATGAGGTGCATTCTTATTTCATTGGTTCGAAATTGAAATCGAGCAGGAAACGAAGGACTATCATTGAAGTAAACTGGTATTAGACATGTGTTTATTGATTCTGATTCTTCTTGCTGTGAGTTTTGCCTATTCAACTACAGTCAACCTCGGTTATAACGAACCTCTAGGGACCGTAAAAATTGGTTCGTTATAACCGAAGTTCGTTATATCCAAATAACTAAAAACCACGAAACATTTTTTTCCGTAAGTTAATTTAAAGCGAAATAATAATATTTTCATTAATGAACAAAATATATACACTCTAAAAAGTGGGCCTATAATTAATGCTTTGATAATAGGAAATATATTCATTTTTTCGTTTAAAATAACGAATCACAAATTTTTTTTACACATTCGATGTGCATTTTTTGCTTTTACGTCATATCAGCTGAATAATACACAGCTTTTTGTAAATTGAAGCAAAAAGAGTGTAAATTTACTAGTTTTCTATTCACCTTTGCGCCAAAGCCATAAAATTGCACCATTTTTTAGGGTAAGTTTACACGATTTGGTCCTACGTAAAATATTCTTTTTACGCACTTTTGTAAATTTACATCTTTAATAGTAGGAAACCAGTTTCCTACTATTATAAGGGTAAAATTCAACAAAAATTTTTTTGAGTGTATGTATGTATGTACTTCAAGATAATACCAAAACGCAAACTCAATTTCCAATCAATTCGAAATATAATATCAAATGTCCATGAATACGTAAATTCGTTACTTAAAATAGTCTGTTATTTTTGTTTGAAGCTCTTGAATTTTCAGAGTGTCTGTATAAGCTTCAATTTCTACCAAATTATTTAAAATATTTTGTGGTACATCATGAGACTGGAAAAATCGACGAACTTCTGTTAGTTTTTGCACTATTGATGTAGTAGTTGCAACTGGACCTTCAGTCAACTCGTCTTCAGTTTCACTATCAGAGCTTCCATTATTTTCCATGGCTTGAATATCAGCAACTAACTCGTCATCCGTTAAAAATATCGATGCTAAAAGACTGTCATCCGCAGTGAGGTAATCCAATGGGACATGGAAATTTTGAGGTTGTTTATATGTACTGCTGCTTTGAATGCTTCTTAATAGCCATTCATTAAGTGGTAGCAAATCCTCCTCATCAAATTGATCGTTACTGTTGGTCGCCAATAGTCCTGCATGTTTAAATGCATTTTTTATTGTTTCAGTAGATACTTTGTGCCAAGATTTGTGCAAAAGATTGATCGCAGCAAGTAATGTGACATTAAGGCGTGTACCAGCATCAATGCTTTGAACAATGTTCAACAAAAGCGCGCTTCGATAATGACTTTTCAACGAAATCCATGGGCTGTAATTTTGAACTGATTTTCGGTGGTATAAACACCAGCTTTAAGAAATTCAGCTGCTTAATTTTTGGATGCGCAGGACAGTTATCAACTATTAGTGCGATTTTTCGTTTTTTCTTCGTTAGCTCTTGGTCCCATTTGCGTACATAATTGATAAAAATTGCGGATGTCATCCAAGCTCGATTATTAGCACAATAATCAACAGGCAACCTTTTCATGTTTTTGAACACCGGGGCCTTTGTTACTTCCCGATAACGAGTAGTTTTCGTTTTTCCACGCCGGACATGTTGGCACACACTAAAACAGTAACCCTTTCCTTCGCCAATTTGCCACCTTGGCACTGTTCGCCTTTGAATTTTAACGTTTTATCGGGAGTCAACTTGCAGAAAATACCGACTTCGTCAGTGTTAAAAATGTCATCATCGCCAACCCTCTCTTTAACTGTAGGCCAAACAGTGCTTATCCAATTGTTCACAACATTTGTATCTACGGATCCGGATTCAACAACAATTTTGCTGCTGCAAACATTATGGCGTGTCTTCCACCTATCAATCCAGCCTTCACTGCAGACAAATTCGTCCATAATTTTTCGACCAAATTCTTCTGCTTTTGCCCTTAAGACAGCCCCACTAATTGTTACATTACACAATCTTTGTTGTGTGAACCATTTTAGGAGTAATTTATCCACATCATGATGCAACGATTTACGCTTTTTTTTGTCCCACCATTCACACTTTCAAAGGCAAGAAGCAACTCGTCCTTCTTTTTACTGTAAATATTATAAAGCTAAATTGCAATTACATTTCTAGATGTCAGCAGACTTTTTTTGCCTGTTTGTTAATTTGATATGGAAGTTATGAGGCAAGTAAAATAATTTGGCTTAAGAATTTAAAGCAGTATATCATTTTTTTTTAAATAATGGTTTAGATATTGAAGAGGAATAGTAGTTCGAAAAATTGTTAAATATTTTGCAGCATCTATTTATCGTTTCCCTGTCTCCATAGATAGTGTGATGGTGATGCTCATTGAGAAGACGTGTGTGCCTATTAGTCTTACAGGATTATTGAAAGTGATTTTATTACGAAGATATTCTACGTTAACCAAACCCCTAACGGCATCAAAGATGAAGCATGAGGATAATACCGCTCTTCTTGAGGAAAGTGTTGCCAGATTTAAGAGATTAAGTCTGCAACTATAAGTTGGAAGACTTTCGAAATCGTGCGGATCATAGAGATCTCTCAATGCAAAAAGCACGAACTGTTTTTGGACAGATTCCAGTTTATTGCTATGAATATTGAAAAAAGGATTCAAGGGTGAACTAAAGACCTAAACAGAGACCTTGTAACCCATACGTTCTTGAATCCTTTCGCACGTCTTTTAATGAATCCTAGCTGCTTCTTAGCTCTTGAAAGAACTCTGTCTTACTGAAGATTGAAACGCAGCTTTTAATCCAGGAAGACACCGCAATCCACGACACTATCAACTTTTTTTAGGAGCTGATTCATCATCATCGGGGCACTACAGCCCGAATCGAGCCTTAGCCTCCTTAATACGTCGCCTCCATTCGTCTCGGTTCAGTGACCGCGTCCTCCAGTTTGGTGCTCCCAGAAGTGACCTGCTGTCGGCATCGATCGAATCCTCCCAGCGCTTGCGTGGCTTACCGACTGGCCTGGCTCCGCTCGCTCGCCCCTTGAGAGACCGTTTGGGGATTCGATTGTCGCTCATTCGTTCGACGTGTAATTTTTGTAGTCGTATGACGGTAGAGACTTCCGGTTCGTCATATATGGTATACAGCTCGTTGTTGTATCGGATTCGCCATCCATCTTCTTCCCGTATTGAACCGAGGATCCTTCGCAGTACCCTTCTCTCGAACGTGTTCAAGGCTTTTTCAGACGCCTGGGTCATTGTCCAGGTTTCGCTTCCGTAGCATAGCACAGGTCTAATAATAGTTTTATAAATCCGAAGCTTCGTATTCCTGTGTACGCATCGAGATTTCAAAGTGGCAAGCACCGAAAAGAATGTCTTATTGGCTAATTGAATCCGTCGATTGATTTCGTCAAGCTCATTCCCATCCTTCGAGAGGTTCGTCCCTAGGTACTCGAAGTTGTCTACATTTTCAAGGTTATAGTCCCCTATCGTTATGTTTTGTCTTATTGGCGTCCTTTTCCTTGATTGAGTCATAACTTTTGTTTTTTGTTCGCTAATTTGCAGACCAACTTCCTTGGCGGTTTCGCCTAGAGCTACAAATACTTCCTTGACGTCATTGAACGAACGTGACATTATGTTGATGTCATCAGCGTAAGCTACTAGCTGTGCCGACTTAAATAATAAAGTTCCTCTCGTGTCAACGGGGATTTTTCTGATGACATACTCAAGCGCTAAGTTAAAGAGTACAGGAGCTAATCCATCCCCTTGTTTTAGCCCTGTATTCGTTGAAAACGAGTTGGTCATATTATTCTGAATCAGCACTTGCGACGTGGAGTCGGTCATAGTCATTTTCACCAGGCGCACCAACTTTGCTGGGATTCCGAACTGCAGCATGATGTTATATAACGCAGTTCGGTTGATGCTGTCGTACGCTTGTTTGAAGTCGACGAATATTTGATGGACACCAATGTTGAATTCCCAGCATTTTTCCAAAATTTGTTTGACCGTAAATATTTGGTCAGTTGTCGATCTTCCACGTCTGAAACCACCTTGATATTCACCGAGAATTTTCTCAGCGTGATGGGAAATCCTTAACTCTAAAATTTTTGTCAAGAGTTTGTACGACGTACAAAGTAGTGATATGCCCCTGTAGTTTTCGCATAGCAGTTTATCTCCTTTCTTGTGAATGGGACATATAACGCTTTTTCGCCACTCATCCGGCATCGTTTCTTGTTGCCATATGTCTGTCACCAATCCATGGATAGCCCTTAAAACGGAAATCCCGCCTGTCTTCAGGAGCTCCACGGGGATCCCATCGATGCCCGGTGTTTTGTTGGGTTTCAGGAGCTGATTATTTAGGTGATAATCGAAAATAAGAGTAGATGTCTTACTGGAAAAACTTATGGCATGGCATTTTTCAACTGCTCCCACCATTGCACCAGTGACTGAAGTTTCAGCTGAAGAAAATTTGCATCTGATTCCGACTGAATAGGGTGATATATTTTCAGATCATCTGCATAAAAAAGGTGCGGAATGTCGGATAATACCTCCGAGAGGTCAGAAACAAAAACGTTGAACAGAAGCGGCCCTAGGTGGCTGCCTTGAGGTACCCCAGATGAGACGGTAATTTTTTTGGAAAGACGGCCTTGGAAATTAACATGTTGCGTTCGATCTTGAAGGTAAAAAATCAACCAGTTTAGAAGGCTTCCTAAAATGCCAAATTTTTGGAGTTTATGTTTCAAAACGCCATGGTCAACGCGGTCCCTTTTCCATTTTTCCATATTGCAAAGCATATTTGAGGCTATTATCATTAGCTTGGAGGTAGTAGACCGGCCGTTTTTGAACCCATGTTGTGGCTTGTTTAGAAGAGGATCAATAACGCGTTGTAAGTTTGTCACAAACAATTTTTTCAAACAGCTTAGCTATAGCTGACAAAATGGCGATGCCTCTATAATTTTCTACTGAGCGTTTATCACCACTTTTAAGAATCGGCGTGATATGGACTGATTTCCAGAAACGCGGAAATATACCGCATGACAGCGATTTATTGAAAATTATATACAGGTGTGATACGATCGTTTCTGCGCACTTAACCAGGAAGCCTGGAGGTAGTAGGTCAGGTCCAGGGCCTTTTTTCATATCAAGTTCTCTCATGGCCCTTGAAATGTCTTCTCTGGTTAAATAGAGTTTATCAGCGATGGGCGCCTGACAGATTTCAGAAATTGGCCCGTTAGATGATCCTCTGACTGGACAAAAAGCTTCTTGAAAACGGTCGGCAAACATATCGCATATTTTTTTGTGGATCAGAAGAAACTGAGTTGCATTTGTACATGGATGTGGAATAGCCAGAAGCTTTTCGTTTGGTGTTCACGAAGTCGATAAATTTTTTGGGGTCATGAGTTATATTTTCGCCGACTATATTTACATAGCTTTCATATGCTTGATGAGACTGCCTTTGAAATTTTCGAGCTATGCCATTATATTTTTCCTTGATATCATTGCCAACATGTTTATCGGTTTTTATTATCTAGTCAGTAGCAAATTAGCATTTTGAGTATTCTTCTTGGCTTTAGCTAACACAAACTATTTAAATTTAAATAATCCTTTCCTACAAATGGTTTACTTAAACCTAAAATCTATTTCTGGTATTCAATCTTATCTCTCCTATTCACCAGTAGGTCTTAATCTTCACTAAATATTAAACAGCATAATCATAAGCTACTGCTGACATGCTATATTTGCGGGGCTTATATGTGCCCAGTTGTGCGAATAAGTTCGTTTTCATGCCCTTTGTACTGTCCATAGGATGGTGCCGTTAGCTTCACTGCCAAGTCTATATGGTGTGCGTCCGGATTCTTGATGCAGCAGGTGGTTGCTCGGGCGGTTTTTAGGACTCGGTCACTGTAGGACTTGTCAATGCAAGAGCTCAGATATTCTTTGTTTGAATACCTCCACTTCTGCAATGGTAGTTTTGGATCAGGAGATTCAGGATGGGGATGACTACGTGCCGATAGGTTGAACGCGGGCCTGGTAGCAAATGAGTTTAACTTTGGTAGTCATTACCATTATTCCAAAGCGAAATATTTGATGACCTGAAAGGGAACTTGCCAACAATAATTTTATGTCCAATATAAGAAATAAATGACAGGTGGTGGCTCTTTGTAAATTTTAGCCGATTTTTTTGTTGTTGTTGATTAAATAGTATTTTTGAAAAAAGATCATTTCATTTAATATATTTCCGTAAGTTTTTATAGTTAGAACGCTTTTTTAAACTCCATCAATCTCGTATGCTATGTTCATTTAAATTCTCTTAATCTAAGCTTTTTTTTCCAAAATTCAAAAATCCTTTTTTATTTTCGTGGATCCTTGAAATATCCAATGCGATTGTCACACCACATATGTACCTCCTGCCCAATCAACTTCAATATTCTCAAAAGAGTTAAAGTTATGGACTATATCCAGTCATCAATAACATTCTTCGTAGCAATTAATCAGACATCTTTTCCACCGAATAAATTTCTCCCCAAGAAGTACACACATGCAGGACGCAATCAAATCCTTTTCCAATAAGTGATTTATTCACAGCTACTACTTTTTCCTAATAAGCATACCATACCTGTGTTGAAGTCATTTCGAAGAGGTTTTTTGTTTCAATTTGAACTTCCCTCGAACGTAGCACATCCTGATTAGATGACTTCCTTTGCACATGTTATGCACTCTGGCTGGAACTAAGTGAAGGCGACAGCGAAACGAAAGAGTCGTACACACTGTACCCTTTCGATTTCAATTCCGTCGACTGTTACGTAGTCCGCTGCTCGGTAAATACAGAATTCTGTGTGCACAGAAAAAGTGAATGCAAGGATCAGGGTCATTTCCAACTTTTTTTCTTGTACAGCGCCAAAGGTGCATCTGCGTGGGAACTAGAATCATCGAGTGGTAGTTTCGCTGAATAATGCGCTACATCTGGCTGTGGAATAATTTGAATAGGAGTTTGAGAGGAAGATGATGTTGAGATTGGATGTAATTACTGGTAAGCAGATGACAACTGTTCAATTAGAGAAATTCTAGGAGCATAGGAGATGGTACGTACTTTGGAATTTTTTATTGCCGGTTGAAAGCGGTAGATGAGAAATTAATTTCCATATGACTTCCTGCTAAAATATTTTCGGTGCTTTTTTAGTTTTGTTATAAAAACGGCATGTATTGGTTTTGGGTTCTGTGTAGATAGAAACAGCATACGATACGATAAAATTTGAAATGCACACGAGTGATCATCTGATATTGTTCAACTGATGATCTTTTTTCTGTGCTAAAATAAATATTTTTGGATTTTCACGATGATAACTTGTGTACCAGAATTTCAGAGATATCCTCTAATCATGTAAACGTATTTCCTACCGTCTTATTTCACTTTTCTTGCGGTTAATGAAGTCCATGAAATAACAATTCAATCGAATTTATTCACACAAATATTGCTCGGTCAATGTAATGTTGACTAATTTATCAAATTAAGGAAGCGTGCACATACAAGGCTTTTGTTGATACAAAGTAATTTTTCGCTTGGTCTACATACTCTCATGCCGATCAAATAGAAAAATAACAAAACATTGCATACATACAGGGAAAAAATTCCCGAACTTCGATAATATCATGGAAGGGTGAAATAGTGCTCATACCAATCGAGAATTGGTAGACAAGACACAAAAGGTCCGTCTGTCAACCATCATAATCAATACGGTCACGTATGCCAATCGCAATCGAAAAAAAATGCGTGCCGGCCTGCGTGCCGTTTGTTTTCGTTCCTTGGTTCGTTCAAAAGCGAAGAAGTCATGCATGCAATTTGAATAATTGAGAGATTGTGTCGAATTCGACATTTTCGGAAAGTCCATTAACGGATATCAAGCCTATCAATCCAGTTCGGTGAAAAAAGTGAACAAATTGCGTATTGGTGGTGGGCCAACTCACAAGGACTTTGTGGTATTTACCTTGTGATTTCTCAACTGCTTTCACCTCACCTGCCGGCCAATCTGCTCAAAGGTTTTTTGTCCCTGTTTCAGTACTACATGTGTGCGGTGGTCACATTTAATATGTGTCACAGCTCCAGCTCGCAGACAATTAATTTAATTGCTTTGCGAGGGAACGCACGAAATACGGACACGTACGGTATGAAAAAAACGCAAAGTGATGGTTCCTTTCAAAGAATGGGATTTACTTTGCCTGGCCAATTATTTTTGAAATATTCGACTGCTATTTTGAGGAGCAATAATGACAGCAATCACAGACTAGTTTCGGTTTTCTGGTTAGACAAGAAACAAAAAGCCATTTTGTTTCTTGTCATTGCTGGGTAATGGAGTGCTGCTGTCGGTGACATTATAGGTCAAACTTACATCAATCATTTAGTATAGGTAGTTAGAAAATTGGCTTTTAATTGGAATAAACTAAAGTTTCTATGCAAGATGTCACATCATGTCTTCAATATTCGATACATGTGCAAGAAAAGAAAGTGCTCAATTTTTTTTTTGGTCAGGAAAGATATTTCTATTTCTTTATTTCGCCAGTTAAAGGCTCATAGATATATTTTTAAGCACGTGAATAGATATTCTATTACTACCCTTAAAGCTTACCTGAACCTAAGTATAGTTAATAGTAATTCATCATCCTATTTCTTTATGATATTGTGGACCTTTCTAGCAGTCATCATGTAAAAACCATAACTTTAAACTTATAATTTAACTATACACTGAATCTTTTATAATTTATCTATAATTTTAACATTAACTAGTTTTAACTAACAGTTTAACAAAAACTATTGCCCTCCTATTTGAAATCCCCTATTACCCCCTTCTGGGGGTCTTCCTATCTGACGCCGATTTTCAAATGTGGTGATAGACGGTGAATTGAAAATTACAGAGGTATAGCCACACTACCAACATTGCCTTAACTTTTTTAAAAAATTGTCTGTGATAAGTCAACAATTCTAATAGAACCTTTCCTGAACGAACAACAACATGGCCTACAAAAGGCAGGTTATTTACTACCAACCTCGTGACCCCCGTCTCAGAAGTTCTTTGTGGCATGGCAAAAGAGTATCAAATTGATATCATCCACACAGACTTTAGCAAAGCTTTTAATCGTGTTAATCAAGATATTCTTGAAATTAAATTACAGAAATTTGGTATCTCGGGTCTCCTGTTTAATTGGTTAGACTGTTATCTTTGAAACAGAACTTAGTATGCTAAGTTTCATGATATCTTATCCAAAAAAAAATGAAGTTTCATCCGGACTACCATAAGGTAGTCACTTGGGAACTGTTATATTCAATATTGTACGCGAAATCACTAATTGAAATTTTGATTTCCACCTTAATAATGTGTCACAAAATAATGTTGATAGTGTCATAGACCTTAGGGTTACTTTGGATAACCACTTGCAGTTGGAAATCATTAATTTTTATTTACGCTAGTTGCGACAAATTTTAACATCTCCGACTTATATCCATCGATATAATTTACTTGTAAAGGTTATTGAATTGTGATCATGGTTCCCTTCTTGTCTATAAATCAGTATAGACAACGTATATCGTCTCTAAAGCTTATCAAAGCAGAGAATAATTGATACGGGAAATTCGATCGAAACTCGATAATCTAAATTTTTATTATTAATTCAAGTTCTTTCCGTTACACTTCATTTGATTTGACTGTGAAACAAACAAAAATTCTCCGAATTTCTTAAGTTTCGAACTTTGAATTTCTCAATAAAAACAAAAGTGAATCGGCAGCAATATGGTTTTTCACGTTTCAACACTGAAAAAAATCCACATAGCGCCCAGAGCCATGTAACATAGCGCATTATTTATGGCCCCATACGCCATGTACATAGTACTCTGAGCCATGCAATATGGCTCCCAGCGCCATAATGTCAGAATCTACATAGCGCGTGGTCCCATGTTACATGGCGCAGCATTTATGGTGCCATACGCTATGTACATAGTACCCTGAGCCATGCAGTATAGCTCCCAGCGCCATAATTACATGGCGCAGAAATTATGGCCCCACACGCCATATTACATAGTGCCATGAGCCATGTAATATGGCTCATGGCACTACAATTATAACTCGCAGCCATGCTGTGTGAGGAGATGTATAAATTTCAGCAAGCTTCTTGAATATAGGAGAGGATATGATCTTTGATGTCATTAATCATTCGGGAATTTCTTGGATAGAATTCCATTACCTAACATCAAGTGCTCTACCTCCAGATGCTCCGAAATGAGAAGGTTCGTGGCCTTTTCTTGGATCCAAACTGGATCATCTTCAGATGCACTGAAAAAACACATAGCGCCAGACGCCATAATTTATAAACTTCTGGCGCCATGTACATAGTCGATTTATGATAAAATATAGCGCTACACGCCATAGTACATAGGAGCAGACGCTATGCTTATAGCCCTCCACGCCATGTACTATAGTCCTCCACGCCATACAGTATAGTCCTCCACGCCATGCACTATAGTTCTCCACGCCATGTGCTATAGTCCTCCACGCCATGTAATATAGTCCGAAACGCCATGTACATGGCGTGGAGGACTATAGTACATGGCGTGTAGGCCTATGTACTTTTCGCCATGTATTATGGCGTGTGGCGCTATATTTTATCACAATCCCTAAATGGACTATGTACATGGCGCCAGAAGTCTATAAATTATGGCGTCTAGCGCCATGTGTTTTCTCAGTGAAGTAGATATTTGTCAAAAAAAGTGACACTGGTTAGCCATACCGACACTTCATTTCAAGGACCAAAAGAAAATTAAATGACAAAAATATACAATACATATATCATCAAAAAAATTCAGTGACTGTTTCTCGGGAACGCACCATCCGGTTAAGCTGAAATTTTCAGCATACATTGATGTATATGCAGGATAGGCCAGATCTCACCAAATGTTAATTATTTTAAAACCTTTGGCGCCGGCGGCCATTTTAGTGATATTTTAAATATGCCTATTATTTGGTCAAAAAATAGTTTTCAAAAAAATTAAGATTGCAAAATGATTTTCGAACGTGTTCTTAAAAAATATTTGATAAGATTTTGGAAATTTTTAGCCTTGTGTGTGCGCTGAACGATTATACGGCTCAGACATATACGACCATGCTTGAGGAAAGAATTTCACCAATGCTGCGCGACTCCAGCAACGTAGGTGTCCACGAGTTCTGGGAAGAGCTCAAAAACACAATCAAGAATGTGGCAGAAATCGTTGTAGGATACAAAGCCCGACGAGCGCGAAATGAATGGTTTGACGAAGAGTGCAGAAACTCACTTGACGCGAAGAACGAGGCCTACAGACAATGGGTCCAACGTGCAACCAGAGCCAAGAAGGAAAAATATGACGAGCTACGGTGAATATCCAATAGAATAATTAGGCGTAAGAAACGGAAATATTTTGACGAGCAGTTGCTGAACATTAATGTAAACCTAGTTAGTAAGAACACCAGACAAGCGTACAGACTAGTAAAAATGATCAAAAATGGCTACCAACCCAGGACTAGCCTCTGTAAGGACAAAGATGGAAGCATTATCAGCGACACCGAAATTATTAGCAAACGATGGGCGTCCTACTTCGAAGAGCTTCTGAATCCGCCATCAAACATCCTCGCAGCAGAAGCTGAGCTCCATGACGATACCGTTGGACAGCCCCCATCCACACAATCCCCGACAGTAGAAGAAGTTGATCTCGCCTTGCGTTCACTGAAAAGGAACAAAGCGCCGGGCGCTGACGAGATACCAGCTGAGCTACTCAAGTCTGGTGGGGCGGGTTTATTAAGTGCGCTACATCAACTACTGCTGCGAATCTGGGAGACTGAGGTGATCCCAGACGATTGGCGCAGAAGCATCATCTGTCCCATACATAAAAAGGGAGATAAACTGCGGTGTGAGAATTACAGAGGCATCTCCTTAGTCTGTACGGCCTACAAAATCCTGTCAAAAATCCTGGAATATAGGATTAAACCGTTCGCGGAAGAAATCATTGGCGAATATCAAGGCGGTTTCAGGTCTGGTCGCTCAACAATCGACCAGCTCTTCACGGTCAAGATAATTTTGCAAAAGTGCTGGGAATACGACGTCGACGTATACCAAATCTTTGTCGACTTTAAACAAGCATATGACAGCATCAACCGAGGTGCTCTATATAGCATCATGCTGCAATTTGGTACACCGGCCAAATTAGTGAGACTTACAAAGATGACGATGACCAACTCCGTCTCACAAGTCCGGATCCAGAACAGATTGACGGATCCACTCCTCTGGGTGGCCTGAAGCAGGGCGATGGAATAGCGCCCACGCTCTTCAACCTGGCAATTGAGTTCGCTATTCGAGCAATGAACCTGAGCACCAGCGGCACGCTACTTTTTAAGTCGACACAATTGGCAGCGTACGCGGATGACATTAACATCATGGCTCGAAAACTGACCGATGCAGAAGAACTTCTGCTTAGACTTGACACCGCAGCAAAGGAAGTTGGACTACGAATCAATGAGGACAAAACGAAAGTTATGATGCAATCTAGGACAAGGACGCCAGCGCACACGACGTAGGGGACCTTTGCATCAACGTAGGGGACCTTTGCATCAAATTCGTGGACAACTTTGTGTACCTGGGTAGCAATCTATCGAGTGACGCCAACGAAACTGACGAAATCAATCGACGGATACAACTAGCAAATAAGACTTTCTTCTCGGTCCTCCCTATCATGAAAATCGAAATATGTGCACAGAAAGACTAAGCTCCGCGTTTATAAAACTATTATAAGACCTGTGCTGTGCTATGGCTGCGAAACATGGACCCTGACCCAAGCCTCCGAATACATGATCGATACTTTCGAACGGAAAGTACTACGGCGGATTTTCGGGGCTATCCGCGACCGAGATGGATGGCGCATCCGGTACAACAATGAGTTGTACGAACTTTACGATGAGCTTGAAGTCTCAAAAATTGTCAAACTACAACGGTTACAGTGGGCTGGGCACGTGCACCGCATGAATGACGATCGCATGCCAAAACGTGTCATGAACGCAAGACGAGTCGACGCAGCGAGGCCAAGAGGAAGACCAAGAGCTCGGTGGGAGGGCTCAGTGTATGCGGACGCCGAACAACTTTTGACAATTGGAGGAGTTCGATCCAGCCGGCCAAAGCCCGACATCGGGCTGTTGTGCCACGTTGATGATGTGTGCGCTGGGAGCCTAAAATGAGATCGGGAAAATTTGAAATTTTTTGAATTACTTTTGACAGATTGAATCATTACAAAACTTACAGAACATATTGATGTTACTAAGTTGTGTACTGATATGATTTTGTATGAACTTGCTGGCAACCCTGTAGCTACGGCAGATGCTGAAAGTGAAAACCTTCAAACCATCGACTCTCCTGAAATATTTTCGCTTTTTAGAAAAAAAACGCAACTCATGTAGAAATCTTATGCTTTTTCTACACAGATAAAGTAAAACTTTTGAAATTCCATGTCGAACAAGGACGATAACCCTTCCCCAATTTACCTATATTTTTAGCATCAAAAATTTCTGTTCACGGGAACTCACGAACTGATAATCAGATACAGTTGAAATTTACAGAATGTATTGGCTTTTAGTAGGTCCAGCTCCGATAGAAGCAATTTTGTAATTTGGGCAATTTTGTGCCATTGGTGCCATTTTCAAAAATCACTAAGAAAAATAACTGCTTTCGGCCCTATAAGAGCTGATTCAGTCACCAGATTTTAACGAAGTTCACACAGTAGCTGAATTCTACTTTGAGCCACATTTGATAGAAATTTGGTTGAAAAATTCGGTTGAAGCTGCCAACTATGGTAATTTTAGTGTCTCTTATTTTGAAAATTTGCCCAGGAAAATAAAAGTCTTTGCCTATAGCTTCCAGTGTAATCTTGGAATAATAACGAAATTCATATAACAAATTGAACTTATTGTAGACAACATTCAGCAGAAATCTAGTTGGAAAAAATAGATAGGGTTGGCAGCTATGGGAACTTTTGTATTTTTTTTAAATATCTCTAGAAAGTGATATTATCATAACATTTTCAAACGATAGTGATATTTTAGTGAAAATAAACAAAAAATATTGCAATCTAGAAAATTTGAATACTTTAACGGCTGGTAACCCTAAATTACTTTGTATCCCTATAACTTCCAATGCAGTCATCGGATCAATACGAAATTCGCAGAGCAGGTTGACTTCAACGTGATAGGATGTGACATATTTTTGGCTTTGGTGCTAGCACGAACCGTTTTTGTTATTTTCTTACCAATAAATGCTTACATAAAGTATTCAAGCTATTCGCGAACATATGCAATGAAAATAAGTAAACAATGTTTAAATTTCTAAGGTCTGGAAATTTTTTTGGATGGCAACCCCAAAAACCTTTCTATCGCTGTAACTTTCGATGAAGTCATCGAAATTAAATTGGCTTAGGATCTATTATTACTTAGGGTGTACTTCGGTAGCTAGTGGTAGAATACACACTCAAAATCTGCACAAATCAACTACTGTTCTTCGAACATTAGTGTTTCTAGCGGCTCTGATGCGCTAGGGATTTTTTCATTTTACAACCGGAGAGTGGCAGCACTGAAAAAAATGACATACGAATTTCGGAAGGCCGTATAGCTCGGACAATTTCAAGATATTACCTCGCCTTCAGAACGTGTTCGCCGTATTCATAAGAATTTTCCCCAAGTAACTTCAAAAGCACTTTGATGGTAACACACTTCTTGTTGGTATAAAAACATAAGGCAATTTCTGCTACACGTATTGAGAAGATCTTTCATTTGTGCAGATCTGTATGTATCTTTATCATGAACTTCGATATGCTGATTAACTAATTCATAACACGGTTTCAAATTCCATTCAGATTTCCCACATGTAAAAATATGCAATTACAATCTAACTTCCCCAAAAAAATGTACACATCGTTTTCATATGACCACCGATAAAGGGTTTAAGTGGATTCAGATAAACTGCAAATTGCATAGGCTTTTATGACCCACCATCTTTTATGATAGTCGAAGAAAATTGGCAGGAAATTGGTTTCGAATCGCACTTTCGACTGTCGTTACGTGAAAAGGGTATTTCGATTTTTCCACTTTTCACACTTTTTTCCGTATCACTTTATGCATTATTAGAATTTATCGTGTACTGAACCCCTACGATTGCTTCCACTTAAACCCTACTGACCAACTAGGTGTATGATGTTTGTTTACCGAAATGGATCGTATTATTTCTGCGAATGGTGAAAATAGTGTTATGAATTTCAATTAAATGGTTTTGCGAAAACGTGACTTCGACTGTAAATTGAGGGAAGTGTAGGGATATGATAATTCGATGATTCGGTTTAGAGTTTATTTTCGAAATGATGTGGTTATTTTATGCATGTGGAAGAAATTGGTGCTATGATAGTTTTGTGTCTTCGATAAATTTAGAAACATCTAAGCAGTTCATTCGAATACGATTTTTTATGGGAAGAATTTCGCTGAGGGTAGAAGATATTTTTAAACATAAATACATTTTGGAAGTCGTAAAAACCCATTTATTTTTGTAAATGCGTTTAAAAAGCTCATTATATGAGCACATATGCTCATGTTATATTTTAGGCATATATTAAAAATTCACTATGCATATTCTTATACATACATACTTAAATGCCAAAAAAAATCCTGAACAAATCGCCCGATTTTTACAAATTACCAAGTAAATATCATCAATTTAACTTTCACGAGCCATCTTGGAAAATTGATTGAGGAAAACTGCACAGATTATCAATCAAACGCTCTCAAATAGTGCAATGCACTCTACATATCGCCACCAATTCGCCCGCATCTATTAATAAAATTCGTATCAAAAGCAATGTATAAATTTGGACAATTAAAAGTGAACAAATTTCCGCCAATAATTTGACATCAATTACGAGATAAACGTCGCAATGAGCTGAAATACATTTAGGCCAGCATTTATAGGGGTCGTCTAATTCAGTAATGCAACGGGTATTGACTGGCGGCTACATTATATCAATGGGTCGAGTGGGTAATTCGACCCAATACAATGCATTCGGTGCATCGCTGGTAGACGATGAGATACAAGCACAGAAGAAAGTTCACAGTCAACTATGGACTATGCTGAGGGTGGATACACGGTATTTATTTGCATTTTGCATGTGGGAACAATCGATCTTGATGCTGTGGCACAAAGGTCAGACTATGAAATTCGGTTGATGATGGTCAAATCGTCGTTGTCAGGGCCGCGTGATTATTGTTGATCCGTGAGAATTTGAAGTAGGTACACATGTATAAACGCGAATAGAAAAAAAAATAATTTAGAATTTTGTTTGTATGTAAAATTCCTCAATTTACTCAATACATCTGCTTTAAACCTCCTGGGAATTTCCTTGCGTTTGACCACAGCAGAAATATTTTATTTATTTTATTTTATTTTATTAATTCACCAAACAAGGTACAAAATCTTATATAAAATAACAAAATAAAAATAAGATGGAAAAGTAAAGTGAAATAAAAAGTAAAAGCAAACAAGTTAAATAAGTAACAAACAAATGAAAAAAGTAACAAAAAGATTAATAAATAACAATCAGTAAATAAAAACATTGACATATAAGCTATGGTTTAAGGTTTAGGGGTATGGATGGCATGCAAAAGAGAGGATTTGAAGGATGATTTGGAAATCGTAGGGGAATATAAGTGACTTATGCTGTTGAATATTCTGCAGCATCTATTTATAGGCTCATTTGCTGCATATGTCGTCGAATGTGAATATTCTTTTAGGAAACGATTGGACCTGGTGTTCCTCACAGGGATATTTATCGAAATTTTACTATTCAGGAATTCTACATTAATAGCGCCTCTAATGACGTCGAATGTGAAGCAGGCCGATATCATTATTCTTCTGGAGGCTAGTGTCGATAGGTTTAAATGACCCAGTCGAAACTCATAAGGGGGTAAGCTATTAAAATCATAAGGGTTGTACAGTTCTCTCAAGGCGAAAAGTAGAAATTGTTTTTGTATTGACTCGAGTCTGTCACTGTAGGTTTCAAAAGCGGGATTCCAGCTAATGCAAGCGTATTCGAGAATAGGACGTACAAGTATAAGGATCTTGTGACCCACAGACTACGGAATTCTTTGGCACGTCTTTTGATGAAACCTAGCTGTTTGTTCGCACGAGAAAGCATTTTATCAAAGTGTAAGGTGAAGCGGAGTTTTTCATCTAAGATAACACCGAGGTCAGCAATGTTATCAACTCGGGTTAGCATATTATTGCCGAGAAAGTACGTATTGTGTGTGACCGTGCATTTCCTGGAAAAACTAATAACTTGGCATTTGCTGATATTGAGAGAGAGCTTGTTTATATTGCACCACTGATCAAGTGAATTAAGCTTGGATTGGAGAAAGGGGGCGTCCGATTTCGATTCAATAGTCTGATAAAGTTTGAGATCGTCTGCATAGAGTAAATGAGGTATGCCTGCTAGGACGTCAGATAAGTCAGAAATAAATATATTAAAAAGAAGTGGGCCAAGATGGCTACCTTGGGGTACACCAGAGGTAGAACTAACGTTTTTCGATAAAAATCCTTGAAATTTTACACATTGTGTGCGATCGCGAAGGTAGGAGGTCAGCCAGCTGAGTAAAGACCCGGCAATACCAAATTTCTGAAGCTTTAGAATCAAGGTAGAATGGTCAACTCTGTCAAACGCCTTACTGAAGTCAGTGTAGACTGCGTCAATTTGGTATCCTTTTTCCATTTTGCATAGAACGTCAGAGATTAGAATTGTCAAATTCGTGGTAGTTGAGCGACCTTTTCTAAAGCCATGTTGTTGCTCGTTCAAACGGGAATCAACAAGCGGAGAAAGTTTATCGTATACCACCTTTTCGAAAAGTTTCGGAATCGAAGACAAAATGGCAATGCCCCTATAATTTCGGATACAGCGTCGATCACCATTTTTGAATATGGGTGTGACATACGAAAGCTTCCAACAGAATGGGAAAATTCCCGACGAAAGTGATCTATTAAAGAAAATATGCAAGGGATCTATAAGCTGCTCTACACACTTGCGCAAGAAGATCGGAGGAAGAAAATCAGGCCCAGGGCCTTTGTTGCAGTCGAGATCCAAAATAGCTTTACGTATTTCATCACGGGAAATTTCTAAATGGTTCACAAAAGCTGTTGAAGCTGAATCAGCGGAAGAAAGGTGTGAGTTTGATGGGTCTGGTGCATTGAAAATTTCTTGGAAACTATCAGCAAATAGGTCACATATCTCTTTAGGAGAGGAAGACGTTATATTATTAAGAAACATGGACGATGGATAGCCAGTAGTTTTTCGCTTCACATTAACAAAATCAAAGAATTTTTTCGGGTCGCGGACTATATTTTCGCCGGTTGTTCTAATGTAAGTGTCATAAGCCTCATGAGACTTTGCTAAAAATTGCTTAGCAACTTCATTATATTCTTCCTGAATAGCAGGAATAACATCGGTATTTTCTTTAATAAGCTTATAAAGTTTGTTCCTACGATTTCGCATATGCCTAAGGTCCCTATCAAGCCATGGCTCAGACAATTTATTCTTTTTTTTTATCTTTGGAACATATCTTTCAACGGCGTCAAATATTTTGTTGTAAAAAGAGGAAATGGCTGTCTCGAGATCTTGTGTTGAAAGAGTAGTCGACCAATCAGTAGTATCAAGAACATGTTTAATGCTTTCATAATCAGCATTACGGAAGTCAAATACAATTGAGTTATTGTAAGTTTTCAAGCAAGTGGAATCTGGAGTGGAAAGTTCGACTGACAGTGCTGTATGGTGTAAACTATTGCAAAAAAGATGCTCTGCGTCACTAGTTGGACTAACCACTACTTCGTCATAAGCATTTGTGAAAACAAGATCTAACCAATTACCATTTTGGTTAGGAGTTTGGGAAACCTGCTGCAAATCATTACCATAAAAGGCACTCGCAAGATTGAAATCGTTGGTGTCTACAAGGTTTACGGGGAGAAGGTAAGAGTCATTTTCATCCGGAACAAAGCAAAGATTCGGACGATTGAAGTCACCCAAAACTATTATTTTATCTTTTTCGCTAAGTGATGTTGCTAATGAAGATATTGTGTCACAAAAATTGCTGTAGATGGACTCGTCAGATCTAGGGGGGATGTAGACAACAGCGATGTAAATTGAGTTGTTATTAGTGGAGATCCGAACAATTATACATTGGAAGAAAACATTTGGAGTGGTATCTACAAGCTCACTTGAAAGTGTGTTGCTAACAGCAAGTAAGACACCACCACCTCGCGACTGTCCCGTAGAACAATAATCACGGTCGCTTCTGTAAATAGACCAACTACTATCAAGAATCTCCTCATTCTTATGAGAGGCATTAAGCCAAGTTTCGGTGATGGCGAGTAAATTAAAATGGCACGATTTGGCGTCAAGGTACAATTTACTTAGTTTGCCTCTCATACCACCACAATTGTGGTAAAAAAGTTTGAGGCTTTTCTGAGATCGGTTAGGAAAAATGCCTAAAAGGGTTGCCTGATCTTCGAAGAGATTCAGATGTCATATTACTACCATTAGAAGAATAATTTATATTGCTCGTAGAAGGAGCTAAGTTTGCGGCGGCCTGACTGGAAACCTTGGAGGAGTGTTTATTAGCAGCGTTGGTACACCTGCTTGAGGGAGAAGATGCCGTGTTAACTGCTGGGGGTATCAGTGCATTACTATTATTATGAGTAAAAGCATTGGAACAGTCAGATAAGGAAGAATTATCAGTTGTCATTGAAAATTGGGACTGAGTACGTGATGAGCGAGTTTTATGGGTGGAAGGAAATTGGGTAAAGGTGTGACTAGGGATACAATTTTTTCTTACAATTTTTTGTTTTTTCTTATACCTAGTTTTGTCGGTGATGTTTCTCCAGGGGCTGAATGTCACTCCTTTCCAATTGATGGAGCTGTTGTTTCCACTAAAGCAAGTAAAAAGCCAGGCATATTTTGATGGGATGAAGACCTTACACCGTCTTGAGGATATATGTTTACGCTGGGATAAAAATTTCACTTCGTAGTCGTTTATATGAAAATCCGCTTCGAGAATCTTTCCCAACCATTCGTCGTCGTAAATAGAGGAATATAATGTTGTAAATATGCTTCGAAATGACTATTTTGCAAAAAATAAAGAAAACATGGACAAAAATCACACGATTTTGTAGATGAAATAATTTCGCTTATCTGTTCAGTGATAACTTACATGTTTCTTTGTACTTCTGTCTGTGTCTCTGACTGATAGAAAACTTTGTTAGGGTTCTCCCGTACTTGAAAAAGTAAAACCCTGCATACCGTCATCTGTCAAAGATACACGTCAACCACGCTATCATTTATTTAGTTGAAGGTTTGTCATTTTAGGATATTGAGCGCAAAGAATACGGGAATTGGGCGTTGGAACAACAAGCTGTTGATGCTAATTTTTCGAAGAAAAAAAATTCTTCAGTGATGAGGCCCATTTCTCGCTTTGTGGATACGTTTATAAGCAGAACTGTAGAATATGGGGCTTAGAAAATCTACAAGTGATCGTAATGAGGCCATTATATCCGGAAAAAAGTCACTGTGTGGTGCGCATTATGGTCTGGTGGCGTGATTGGGTCGTATTTTTTTGAGAACGATCAAGGACGATCCATCACCGTTAATTCTGAGTGCTATGGCGGCACGTTAACCGTTTCTTTTTTCGAACGGAAAAACGGGAATATGTGGTCTCAGCAGGATGAAGCATCAAGTCACGTAACATAGGCAAATCGAGCTCTTTTGCTAGAGAACAAAGAAAAATTTCGCGATTGGCTTATGTAATTGGACGTGTAATATAACAATTGGCCTCCAAGATCCTGCGATTTACTGCTTCTGGCTATCTTTTTGTGGAGGGTGCGCGAAAGTTCGTGTTTATGCGAATAATTCCCAAACTCTGGACGAACTGAAAGCCAATATTTGTGAAATCATGGCTGAGTTATTGACCAAAATGTGACGGCAAGTAAATGAAAATTACCTCAAAAGGATTGAGTCCTGTCAGAAATCCGGTGAAGGACATTTTTACATCACTTTCCGAATATTTTGTGTGTTTTTTTAAGTTTATTTTCTCAAGCATGAAATGGATAACCCTATACTACAGTACAATTTCTACCAAATTCAATTCCCAAAATCTGAAATAAATCAAAATTGACGAGGTCGATTCGCCATAACTCAATTGCACTGCCTTCATATTCAGAAAGCTACTAATGACTCCGTGCGTACTTCCTTTCCAATGAGGTAATCGTCAATCCCATGTATACTTACACTCAGAAAAATTGCACCACTTAACACTTTTTTAGAATCACTTTATTTCAAAAGTTGAAATTACTTTGAAATAAAAAGCGAATCTTATTTGAATTCCACTTTATTATAAAAAATTTCTTTTCAAATCAAAATTTTTCATCATTGAATTAAAAAGAAACGTATATGGCGCCAAATCATATTTGAACATTTTTGATTCAAAAATTTGAAAATGAGCTTAAATTAACTTAAGTTTGTATTCAAAATAAAATCATTTGCAGTTCGACCCGCCAAAATATATATGCGAGTTTCTCGCCATTGAGATAATGTGTGCTACATTAATTTAGTAAAATTAGAAATCAGGTAAGTATTAGACTACGAACTATGACTCTGATAGTATTTTCATTTTCGTTCAGATAAATCTTTTATGGGCGATTAGGCAAAAAATTAGTGAATTTTCGTCCGCTTTGAATGTTTTGCTTAAGTTAAGAGTGTTATTGCTCGACCTTGTGCTCGACTCGACTATGCTTGTCATGTCTCGGCAAGAGTGTAGGCTCGGTACAAAACCCTATGCGTAGGCAAAAAAAAAACAAAAATTAAAACAGATTGAACTTATTGCGAGAAATGGCCGCAAAAATTTAAAAAGAAAAAATAATTTTCAAATTTTAACGGTCTGCTGAATATTGATGTTTTTGTGGACTTTGAAGCCACTCCATATAATCATTAGGAGTAAAAGTGAAAAAAATTGAATATAAAAGCTGCATAAGGTTTAGTGAGCTTCTACACCCTTTCGCTGCAACGGCTACCTTCTGTTCCAAGTTTCGATTTGCCTTACTTCTTGCCATACAAGCATTCTCTGATGCATTTTTAAATTTATATATAGCATTTCAAATTAAAATGTTTGAATTGGCATAACCAACTCTAACAAATGGCATCAAAAATATTTCTAACTATGATGACGTTTCCTGAAAGCAGAATAGTTTGAAAAATGTTTTAAATCATTTTTTCTCCTTATAATCCAAGTGGATCATAGAGTCGTGTAATATCTGATGCTACTGTTCGTCAAGGGTCTTCACAGTCTTATGCTGAACAGTGCCTCGTTTTAAATTGTTTTCCTGATCTTCTTCTGGGACAGTTTGCAATAGTCGTGAATGATAGACGCTTCATTTTCGTAATTTGAACTCTGCTCTTGCAGAATTCAAAGGATTTCTTGTCGAGCTTGAATTGCTTCGGCTACGCTAACAACTCCTGTCAGGCAATCATCAACAGTTATAGAAGTGTCTCTCGAGCAATACTGCAACGTGCAACATGATACACGTGCAACCGCTCCTTTGGCTAATTGTTGCAAACATTTTGTTGAAACAGTAAACTGCAACATTTTTTTCTCTGATTAGTTTTTGATTAGATTGTTTATGTTTGGTAAATAAAATAGATATATTGGTTCATAGAATATTTGTTATAAGTTTGGGCAAGTCTCTTTCCCCAACCATAGTTCGTACCTTTTGATAATTATTTTGCAATTAATCATCTAAAATCGAGCCACTATAATAAAAAAGCGAGATGCACGTGCATCGTGGATGTTATTGTATTTATTTAAGGCAGACGTTTGTAGGAAATTTTGAATATCTTACAAATTGAGAATTATATCATGCTATCGTATTGCAAATTGTTGCATGGTGTAGCACGAATTCCGTTTAAGACCCTCACCTAACATGAAATCCTCATCAAAAAAACATTTTGATACTTGAACAATTGACGAAACATAACAAAATCGACAATTTTTCCAAGTTTAAATTTATCCAACAATGACTCGAGTAGCCTAGTGGATAGAGCACTGGCTTCTTGCGTGTGGGGTCCCTGGTTCGAATCCAGGTTCGGACGAGGGTCCGCGCACCAAGCTTTGAGTTCACCTAGCTCTGATTAGGTACCTGATTTAAATCAGGGGTAAAGTGAGTCGTGGAACTAATCACACTCGTATCCACAATGATTAAAAAAAATTGTAATGAAGCTCTCTACCAGCTTCAACCCCTAGACCCGTACAAGGGTTGTCGTGGGATTGCTTTACTTTACTTTTTAACAATGACTTCAAAACATAATACCAATGTTTTTTCTTGTTAACGAGCACTGTGTACTGCGTAGTTCAATCTACATATAAACTATTTGGACCAAAAACCAACAGCATTACCCAACTTTCCTGTTTAAATGGCAAAAGCTTCGTGACAATCCAATGTACTTCGTTGAAAATACAATTACTATCCCTGGAAAATTTTACCAAGCCGCATTTTCAAAAGTTCAAAACACTTAGTACGCACAACTAGATAAAAAGGCTGTAATTTTTGTCACGAAGGGATTTAATTAGAATATTTAAATCCTTCGCAATCAAACGTACAAAAGTTGTAACGAAAAATTTCCACATTTTTTGTGCGTACCTGCATAACACATGTATGTGAAAGAACAAACGAACGAAAGAACGGAAATTCAAAATTAATTGACTGACAGTATTTTCCAGATCTTCTACAAAACAATTGGATGAGTGCGTGTCCTTACGATGCATACTGTATGCTTTTGCCAAGTCGAACTTCAAGGTAGATTGCTAAAAAATTCATTTGTTTCCAAATATTCGTCACGTAACGACTATCTCTTTAATGGCATTAGTGCCAAGTCTTGAAATTGCTTTTGCCTATCGTGTCCGGTTCGGGTAATGGGCAGGGAAATAAGTGGATTTGCTTTTTGTACTATATGCGTATCTACTATTTGCTTTCCGAAATATTCTCCTTTACTTTGGACAGTGTGTAAAACAGGAAATGGTTGCAATGGTTTTAATGATGTATATATGGTCTTTAGAAAATGTCGAAACTTTCGGATTTTGTTTATTCAATTTCATATCTAAATGCTTCGCTTTTAGATCCACATATGAGCTAATCATGAGGCATTCTTCAAAATGTAGCTTTAGGTCTTCAATCAATCTGTTCTCTGAACTCTATGGAGTTTATTCTGAACTTAAATTGGAAAGCATTCACATGCATATTTTCCCACCACCACTGTATTATTCAAATAGTAAAGTGTCCACTGTAACATTTCAACTAACTGCAGGTCCTTGAATCGCGAACAATCACCTCACAGGGGGAATTCAATCGGATTCTTAGTCAAACCGCCAAGCTAAAACCACCAAAGTTTTTGTGGGTTTTTAATAATTCATGTGTGACACACATGTTGGTCTTTCATGAAATTTTCACTTGCACGCAATTTGTCCAATTTCGGCAATCGATTGAGTTTTTTGTCTACTCATACTGCCGATTCGATTCGATTCTGCAGCGTACGCTCTAAATCGAATTCACCACCATTCCTCTGGTCCGCTCATATTATTTGACCAGGCAGGTTATGTGGGACGGTGCTGTTGGCTTCCCGTTTTTTGGGAACTCTTCTATCAATCGCAATCTACGCACAATGGTAATTACTCCTTATTGGTTTATGCCATACGCTAGTTGTCGAAGTCCTGTATCAGTGCGTATGTGACGGTGATAATTAAGAAAAAAGCTCATAAATTTATTAAGAGAACTACTGTATTGATTCTGAGTTTTTCTGCTTTCCGTGTAGAACAGCCATATTCTAGAATAATGACAGTAATTTGTGTTTTTAAGAAGTGAACGGCTTCATATCGAGTTGCATTATGGTGATTAAAATTTTTTGGCTACATATTTTAGATAGCCTATGATTATAAAAGATACAAAATGCATTGATATGACTATTATAACAGCTCAGCAGAACTTTTCGCTAAAGCTGAAAGATAAAATTTGAAAAACGAAAACCAAATTGCAGTCGAGAATACAGTCAATTTCAATTTCCAATTTCATTATCATCATCATCGTGGCACTACAGCCCGAATCTAGCCTTAGCCTCCTTAATGCTCCGCCTCCATTTGTCTCGGTTCAGTGATCCCGTCCTCCAGTTCTGTGCTGCCAAAAGCGACCTGCTGTCAGCATCTATCAAATCTTCTCAGCGCCTGCGTGGCTTACCGACTGGCCTGGCTCCGATTGCTCGCCCCTTGCGACACCGGTTGGGGATTCCATTTTCGCTCATTCGTTCGACGTGACCATTGTAATTTTTGTAGTCGTATGACGATAGAGACTTCCGGCTCGTCATATATGGTATACAGCTCGTTGTTGTATCGGATTCGCCATCCATCTTCTTCCCATATTGGACTGAGGATCCTTCGCAATACCCTTCTCTCGAACGTATTCAAGGCTTTTTCATTCGCCTGGGCCATTGTCCAGGTTTCGCTTCCGTAGCATAGCACAGGTCTGATAATTGTTTTATAGATGCGAAGCTTCGTATTCCTGTGTAGGCATTGAGATTTCAAAGTGGGAAGCACCGAAAAAAAAAATCTTTTTGGCTAATTGAATCCGTCGTTTGATTTCGTCAAGCTCATTCCCATGCTTCGAGAGGTTCGCCCCTAGGTACACGAAGTTGTCTACGTTTTCAAGGTTATAGTCCCCTATCGTTATGTTTTGTCTTATTGGCGTCCTTTTCCTTGATTGAGTCATAGCTTTTGTTTTTTGTTCGTTGATTTGAACACAAACTTCTTTGGCGGTTTCGTCTAGAGTTACAAATACTACCTTGGCGTCGTTGAACGAACGCGATGTAATAGGTCTGTTCCCGTACCACGATTAATTGTGATTAATCGTGATTAATTGCAATGAAGCTGTTCCCGTACTCCGTTTTACTGAAAACTGAAAATTTCCCCTCTTTCAGTAATTTCAGTAGGGTCTGAGCTACTGAAAAATACTGAAAAGTGTCAAACGGAGTAAATGTTTTCAAATGTGCGCGGCAAGCAACATATTTTGGGCGTAATGTTGCTATGAAGGTCCAATATTTTTGTGGCGATAATTTATTACCGCTTACTTTATAATCATTATTGTTCTCCCAAAAACCGAAAACTGACACTTTCGGTTGTCAATTTTCAGGAAATACAATGAGAGCGTTCCCGTACTTTTCATGAAATTCCCCACCACATGATTCAGGAAAATTCAGTAAAATTAAGTTACTAAAAGTACGGGAACAGACCTAATATTGATGTCATCAGCGTAAGCTACTAGCTGTGTCGACTTAAATAAAGGAGTTCCTCTCGTGTCAACGGCGATTTTTCTGATGACATACTCAAGTGCTAAATTAATCTATTCTCTTGTTTTAGCCCTGTTTTCGTTGAAAACGAGCTGGTCATATTATCCTGAATCAGCACTTGTGATGTGGAGTCGGTCATGATCATTTTCACCAATTATATTAGGTTGCTGCAGATGAAATGGCCGATTTAGTAATAAATTTTTAAACAGCTGTAACTTTTTATAAAGACAATTTATTTAATCAAAATAGGTACCAATAGATGCAACACACTTTTTTCAACGAGATACAAGTACATTTATTCCCGTTTTGTAGAAGACCAGGTTTCTGGTTCGAAGAAACTCCTCGAAGGCATTTTTGACAGCAGCTTCATTATTACATTGTTTTTCCTGTCAAAAAGTGATCCAAATGTTTAAAGAAATGGTAATCTGTTGGTGAGAGGTCTGGTAAATATGGAGGATGAGGAAGAGTCTCATAGCACAACTCGTTTAATTTTTGGGCCGTTGTTCTCGATACATGGAGTCGTGCGTTATCATGAAGCAGTATCACTCCATCCCTTTTGACAAGCCTAGGTCGTCGGACTATCAATTTCTGATCCATTTCATCCAGTTGAGCACAGTATTTCTCAGCATTGATGGTTTCGCTAGGTTGCAGGAACGAATAGTGGATAACTCCAGCTACAGACCACCAAACAGTTACCATTATTTTCTTTCGATGAAGGCTTGGTTTCGGCATGTTTCTTGGCGCTTCATCGGCATCTAGCCATTGGGCCGATCGCCGACGATTATCGTATAAAATCCACTTTTCATCGCAGGTCACAATTCGGTGCAAGAACGGTTCCTTTTTGTTGCGGGAGCGGAGAGAATTGGAAACCTCCATTCGACACGTCATGTTTTGCTCGGTAAGATCATGCGGCCTTGATATTCACCAAGAATTTTCTCAGCGTGATGGGAAATCATAAACTCTAAAATTTTTGTCAAAAGCTTGTACGACTTACAAAGTAGCGATGTGCCCCTGTAGTTTTCGCACAGCAATTTATATCCTTTCTTGACATATAACATTTTTTCGCCAGTCATCCGGCATCTTTTCTTGTTGCCAGATGCTTGTCACCAATCCAAGGACTGCGCTTAGAACGGAAATCCCGCCTATTTTCAGGAGCCCCGCGGAGATCTCATTGATGCCCGGTGCTTTGCTGGATTTCAAGCGGTCCATGGCCTGTCGGACTTCATCTAATGTAGGGGGATCAGATGAGGAACTGTCAAAATATGTGCCAATTGTTAATGGCGATTCGTCGGGTGAGGAGACATTTCTTCGGGTCAGTAATTGCTGGAAATAGGACGCCCATCTTTCCTTCACCTGTTCTGAGCCACTTATGATGCTTCCATCGGCAGCCCTACATAGGCTAGTTCGTGGTTCAAAGCCTTGTTTTAAGTGCCTCACTACTTTGTACGCTTGTCGTTGTTGTTGGCTATAAAGTTGTCATTCATAATATTCAGTATGTTGTCAAAATGCTTTCGTTTCGTATGTGTAATTATTCTATTAGCTACTCTCCGAAGATCGTCATGTTTTCCTCTCTTGACTCTTGTTGGTTGTTCAATATGGATTTTATAGGCCGCATTCTTTTCGTCCAACACGGCTTGACACTCCTCGTTGAATCATTCATTTCTGAGTTGCCGGGCTGTATATCCCACTACTTTTTTGGCTGCTGCATTCACTGTGCTTTTGATGGTAGTCCAGACTTCGTTGATAAACGTTGTGTTAGGCATGGAACCTAGCTTAATTTCTAGAGCAGATCTATACTCGGCTTCCATCGTCTTCTTTCAAAACTTGTCGACATCGAACTTGCGTCTTGAACTTGCTCTGACTTCATACGACAGTGATATTCGACATCGATATCGAGCCTTGACTAAGTAGTGGTCGGAATCACAGTTGGCCCCACAGAAGGTTCGCACATCTAAAATACTGGAGGCTAACCTTTTCTGGAACAAGTGATCGTCGTTCCAGACAATTGCTAGAATTTGACTTTAATATCTCCATTGACAATACATAGTCTTTTCAAGTGATGTTTATTCTATTTTTCGGAAGATTAAGGGTTTTTTTTTGGGAATATTAAAATCTTAAAATTCATTAACGAGAGAAACTTTGTCCATGACTTAGGTATTTCAATTGAATTGTTTTGGTTGAAAAATGGTTTTTATCTGTCAAATTAATTTGCTAGCATATTTTTTTTCAAAATCTAGTACACAGATATGTGGCAATTGAGACTACCTAGGTTTTAGTCCCGGCAAAAAGCTATTCGGAAGTATCTCTTTAGCAGCCATCACCACTCTCATTAATTATACATTACTGATAATTTGTATTAGGAAAGTACTTTCCAGGACACGAGCTTCTTGTACACAAAGGGAATAGCTTCTTATTATTATTTTTATGGGCCAAGAAGCATTTCAAAGATCCTGTATGTGATTAAGGAAGCGAATAGACCTAGTTACCGTTATTAGATTTTATTAGATCTCACATTAAAAGCTTTACGATCGTTAATAATTCGATATCGTGGCGTTTTGATTTAACTTGAGGCTTTGTCGTTCAGTCATAGTAAAACTAATTGCTTCCCAAAACCACTTATTAAATGACCGTCAAGTACTTTTTTTGAGATAAAAGGCTTTTCGGAGTGCATTAACAGAAACCGCTTAATTGCCATCTAAACAAAATGTTTGCTCATAAACTCAACTAAATACCAACTAGTGACATCGAATGTGTAATTAGGTAAATTGCGCGACGGATATGTTCCGAAATTCAGATATTGGGCGGTCACTCAAACTATAGAGGGAGGTTAGTAGGAAAGTAGTGGAAGTTTTCCGCCAGGATAGCAGCATTTAGAGACACAGGATGGATAGCCGCAAGGACAAATCGATCTAAGCGATTGACCATATTGCGTGCAAAGACGAATTCGAACATAAAACTCGAAAAAATAATAATAAGGAAACACATTCGAAGCCAAAAAAAAGACTATTGAATTCGGGCCACATATGAATAAATGATAGTCATCAATTGGATGGGGTTTTACTTGCTGGATGACAGCAGGAAATATCAATGGTTTCAAATGCTAGCTGACAGGAAAGTGCTCGACTATTATTCGCCTAACTCATTAATTTTTTGTCAAGTCTTACGACAATCGGTTTTATAGTGGCTGAATCAATGATTAGTTCTAGATTACCAAAAAGTAGGTCTGGCAATATTGAAAGCATTACGCATTGAAAGTGTTTACATTTGGTTAATGCGTTTCAGCTCGTCTACGGTCAAGCAAAATAGGTTTCGCTGTCTGCTATCATCAAAATTAAAAACCTACCATTTTACTCCCATCTTGTGGTGAAACGCACAAATCAATGCAAACAATAGCAAAATGGAAACGATTAATCATTCATGATATTGTTACTTAGTTTTTTTAATTCCTCAGAATATATTGCATATCACAGATATTTTAACAGATATTTCAGCTGGGTAGTATTTTGAGTCGGTCAGTGGAAATGCCTACAGACACGAATTAAAACACCACTACTAGTTGTGGCTTTCAGTATTTACGAAATAATTGATTTCGAAAGACATGCAATCTAAATTGCAGTCAATATTGCACTATTGCAGTTTTTTGTAAGCCAGTCTGATTCTTATCGTTACCTGAATAGTCGCACGATAAAATACAAGGGGAGCTCATCCAAAGGTTCAGAGTTAGTTGCAGAGGTGCCATGCACGGAAAAGTGGGAACAATTTTAGATCAGAAGAAAATCTACTATCAGTCAGTGCAAAAAAGGATAAATATTTTGACTAGTCGAGATGAATTAAATATGATAGGAAATATCAAAACATTTAAACTGTAATTATTCATGCTGAAAAAATCATTCGCTCATGACTAATCAGTTTGTTTTCCGCTACAGAAACAATTCTAATTATAGCAAATGAAAAAAATTTGCCAGACGACCAAACTTAAGGTGTGGTTCCTTGGAAGACCTAGCAAAGGAGAGGGAACGTAGGCTTCCACTCGCGAAAATGAGGTCGAAAATACCTCCGATGATCTGCTTGGCCAAATTGAATCACGAATGGTTATTTGGGAGTTAAGATCTGTCCAAAAAAAAACCTTGTAAGGCCCTTATTACAGACTCCATGCGATCAAACCGGTTTCTTAGAAGGTGCATGTCAAGTGGAATCGTGTGCAAACACTCCTTAAAAGTTTAAACAGTAAACGAGGAACCCTCTGCATGCATCCAGAGAGGGGATATAAATGATGGAAAGACGAACAACAATAGGAGATGTTGATTTTAAGAAATAGTGAGCAGGTAACCGCGCTGAACCGACTCAATGACGTCATTTAGGTATTAAATTCGACACGCATATTCACGAGCACTACTAAGTTCGTATAAAAAAAAACAAATGAATACAATCTAAATCTTAATAAACATGTAGGAAGAACGCAAAAAAAGCCAGCAACTCTGGAGGCTCTGCTAGTGATATGGATGACATGAAGGTCAAATTTCAGTTTGGTATCAGAAATTACCTCAAAATCTAAATTACTGTAGAACAGACCAGGAAATACCAGACAAAGAATATGAGAATACTTAGGGATATTTTCATATGTGAATGCCATTTGGTAGCGATTGCTCAAAGGTATTTGATTGGCACCAGTGATAAACTGCGACGCATTGCTTTGGTCTGCAGGCACAGCGAGCCAGGAACCACACTGCGGCAAAGAAGGAGCTGACCAAGACCATCACGAGAAGCAAACATGCCAAATGGCAGGCTCTTTGTGAGGAGGTCAGCTGAGTTCCATGGGGAGATGGCTACAAATTGGTCACTCGTTGACTTGGCTGTATATGGCCTAGCACTCTCATGGATGCGATATCCATGGAGCATATCGTTGGCTTGTTCTTCCGGGCACATTCGACAAGGACTAATGATCCCATTATCCAGGCGGATGTTCCTCCCATTACAGACGAGTAACTGAACAGTGCAGTGTCCAGGCTGAAGAACCGGAAGGATCCGGGGTCTGATCGGGTGCCGGTAAAAGTCATGGCGGAGTCAACTGCGTCTTTTATTGGATTTGTATAATTCATGTTTAGTCGCGGTGGGAAGTAGCTGGACTGGTACTTGGAAACAAAGAGAAGGGTAACCTGGGCAATCTATCAGCATACCGTCCGCTGTGTATGCTGGATACTGCGAGGAGGCTTCTGGAAAAGTTGCTCAAGTCGCGGCTGCTGTCAGCAGTGAGATCTGTTGGCGATCTTTCTTGTAGGCAGCAGAGATTGTTGAATGTCCAGAGAAGGCATTCAACAATCGATGCCACCTCAGAGGCTAGAACGGAAGAGGCATGCCATCAAGCCAGTCCGGTTGTTCTGCTGGTAACGCTGGATCTACAAAACGCTTTTAACTCGGCGAGGTGAACGGACATCTTCCGGGCCCTTGTATCGCTGACTACTTGCTAGCCATTATGCGGGACTACCTCAAGGACCGATGGTTGCTCTACGACACCGACGAAGGAATCAAAAGGAGACCTGTCACCTCAGGGGTTGCATAGGGGTCGATTTTACATCATGTACGATGATCTGCTTTGTCCGGAAATACCTGCGGATATCTTCCTGGTAGGTTACGTTAATCCCGTTGCAGTGGTAATTACTTCCAGATCAGCCGAATCCGCTCAACTTAGACTTAACCATGTCATGAGGAGGGTGGATCGGTGGATGACCGAGCATGGTCTCCAGCTAGCAGTCCCTAAAACAGATGTTTATGCCATGAAAGTTGGCTCCGTGGAAGTCCAGACCAGCAAGTCGAACAGGTATTTGGTATCTGGGATTGACTCTGGATGTCAAGCTGACGTATTGGGATCATATCTGCAGGGAATGTGACAGGGCTCTAGTAGTCGTCACTTAGCTGAGTAGTGTCTAGCGCAGTGGTGACCTGCAAATCGTCTGTAGCTACCGCACGGTCTCAGAAGAGGCTGTGATGGTGGCATCGGGAGTAATCCCGATCGACCTTTTAGCGCGAGAACGCAAGGAAGGGTACCTCTCTCGCTCAGAGCTAGGCAGAATTGAGGCTCTGACGGACGCGCGTACGTTTGCCCTCCTACTTTGACAACAACGTTGGAATGAAGTGATAAAATACACTGGACGACTAAGCTAATTTGTGTTATTGAGCCTTGCCTTAAGCGGGGGCATGGAAATTTTTACCAAAGTGAATTCTTGACAGAGCATAGTTGCTTCAGGAAATACCTGAACAGAATAGGTAAGGTGGTCAGACCGTACTGCCGGTACTGTGTGACTGAGTTCGATGGTGCTCAGCACACATTCCTTATGTGCAGTCGCTTCGTAAGTTTGTGGCGTAAAAGAAAGGAGAAGAAAAAGAGCCGTTAAGGATGACTCTATGGGACGGCTTACAACATAGAGATGGTGAATCAAAATTTCGAAATCTTCACGTTTTTTGTGACATCCACAGAGTAAGAAGCCTTCAGACTAAGAAGTCCGTAGCTATTGCATAACATTGAATTTGGGAATCGAAGGCTGAGGCGACATGATTTGAAAACACCATAAGGTTGCCCTCAATAAAACCTAAGTGCTGCCCTCAATAAAACTATGCTGCTCGGGGTCAAGAAAAGATTGAATTTTTGAATTTGAAAATAAATTTTATTTTAATTGTACATTCTTAATCTAGTTTTAAGGTTAATTAGCAAAGAAAACTTAAAATCTAGTGGCTATACTATTTCGGGCTGCTGGCTTTTATCGTTTTTTATGTATACTTTTATTTTTCATGGACACGTTTTATCTTATACACTAATAACACTACGCAGCCTGAACAAGTACTGGGCAATATTTGGCTTAAAATTACCTTACACTACAATTAAGACCTAACCTAAACTTAATTATAATTAGCTTAACCTAATTATTTCAGTCCCCATACAGAAGAAGGTTCTTGGGCCATATCTTACTTACCGGATTGGATAACCTGCCAGTGCAGAAGCGAAGGATTCTTCTTTCAAATATCTCCGCTTCTACCATGACAGTCTTTGAACAGGTAATTCCAGGATGGGGATGCATAAGTCAGGATAAGTCAGATTGACGTCTGGTAGCAAATTGAGCTAACTTTAGTGGTCATGCCCATCTTTTTGGCGAAAAGAGGCTGGAGACGTTGTCAAGAAAAGGTTAGAAGTTCAAGGAGTTTACTGAAATAGCATAAAAGTGAAAAAGAGAAATAGAACAATAGTTTGAAACAATGGACGGATCATAATATTTAAAAATACCAAAAATATATTAGCAGCTTTCCACAATGAAGAAATTACAGCAGAGGCATGGCTAATGTGAAAATGATAGATGATAGCCCACAAAAAAGGTGAAAGTAGACTCCGCATTAGGCATTCAACTGCCAACAGGTTTGTACTAATCAAAGATAGGGTAGGTGAAATAAGAGATAAATCTGTAGGAAGGAAATTTTTTTATGTATATTTAAAGGAAAAAGAGAAAAAGGTAGGAAACAGATCCTTTATACCCTCTGGACCTGTCACAATTGTGTCATTAAGAACCAGAAATAGAGGAGCTAGATTTCAAGGAATGGATGCTGGACCAAAAGGACTTCGGTTGATTAGAACAGATTGAAGTTTTGATGCTCAAAAAGTAATCCCACATTGCCTGCCTGATTACTCATTTACTTTCCTAAGCACGAAATTTTTGAAAACCTGTGTATGAGGCCATCTTTTTGAATTTTATAGGAGCTTTCTCCTTGGTTTTAAGAACACATGAAACTTTCAAAGTGAACCAAGGTGGAGCAGTAGATATAGGAAGACTGTGGATAGGACTGAAGCCAGAGATAAGATTAGGCAAGAAGACATACAAATTAGACAATGCACAGTCCACTTTCAAACCTCTAAAAAAAACCAGTTAATAAGACTGATTTTAGTAGACATGTTCCGAAAAATAGCTTTATAAAAATTGTGTCGAAAGTTCAACATCGGAAAGAAGGGGAGGGTAGCACGAAAGAAGGAGTTTGAAAAATAGAGAGGGAATCTAAAGGAACATTTAAAAGAACTAGGCTTAAAATTCTATTATTGGCAGTACCAAGGTAGTTAAATTGAGAACAAGAACAAAGATAGAGGAAGGAAAAAGTCAGAGCAAAGAGGTATTATTGGAGAGGATACAGTGGTTTCTAGGATCCGATTCACCATATGGCATATTTAAACCACAAGAGACAAGGAGAGGAGTTGATGGGAATCGGGTCAGAAAGAAACTAGACAATTTTGCAAAAAAGCGTTCATACACAATGACAGAACAATTGTAAGGGATATACAGTGGCTCACAGCTTATTTGATACAGTGACTATTTAAAAATGCAAAACACTGTAACTTTGAAATTAAGAACCCTATCCAAAAAACTTAAACGTATTTTGACTAGATGCATGTTTAACGAATACAATGCAAACAAAAAATGTTCCAGCAATATTCCTCGGCGTCCGGTAAAAGAGAAATACCACTGGCACAGAAAAATTGCAGCTCACAGCTTATTTGATACAAACACTTCAATGCGAATAAACTTCTATTTGTCGCGCCGTTAATCTGTCTTGTTTTTGTTTCTTGAATTTTTGATTTTGTTAGACATTGGTTTAGGTAATTTTTAGCAAGATCTTGTAAGCTGAAGTGCCAAAATGAGCCAAAATTATAAAATGGGTCATCGCACCACAATTGAACAGCGCAAATTGGTATTAAATCACTTTAAAAAAGGACAAAGTGTTGGAAAAATTGCTGAAAGTGTGAATTTGAGTGTTTCAACAGTGCAGCACATACTTGAGCGCTTCGTACACGAAAATTGGGTAGAAAATAAGAGGAGAAATGCGCCAAACAATATTTTCACCGTATCCAACGAACGATACATTGTAAGGAAAGTGAAAGCAAACACAAAGATTTCCGCTCCAAAATTGGTTACTGAGGTTCATCGTGAGTTAAGGAAGTCATGTAGTGCTGAAACCGTCCGACGAGTGGTTCGCGACCATGATTTCAACGGGCGAGTAGCTCGTAGGAAGCCATTCATTTCCAAAAAAAATACAATAAGCCGATTTGCCTTTGCCAAAGAGCATGTGGGAAAGCCATCCGCGTTCTGGAATACGGTTATTTTTGCGGACGAGTCCAAATTTAATATTTTTGGCTCCGACGGAATGTCATATGTCTGGCGCAAGTCAAACACTGAGCTAAACAAGGAGAACCTCAAAGCTACTGTGAAGCATGGTGGTGGTAATGTGATAGTTTGGGCCTGCATGTCCGCAGCCGGAGTCAGAAATTTAAAGTTTATTGAGGAAACAATGAACCAAACAAAGCACCTTGATGTATCCAAAAACAGTTTGCTGCAAAGTGCTAAAAAACTGGGTGTTCGCGTGTACCAAGACAACGATCCAAACCACAAGTCGGGAATTGTGCAGTCCTGGCCAATTTGGGATTGCCCTCATTTGATGTCTCCGCCGGCACAGTCACCAGATATGAACGTCATTGAGAATGTGTGGACTTTGTTGGATAACAACATTAGAAAACACAAGATTTCTAATAAACAAGACCTGAAGAAAGCACTGCTAGACGTGTGGCAAAAAATGACTCCTGACATCACAAAAAAACTCGTTGATTCAATGTCGAATAGGCTCCAGGCTCTGCTTAAGTCTAAGGGCTATCATACAAAGTATTGAAATCAACTGGAAACCTCATAATTCACAACAATTTTAATGTTTATTCAAACTGTATCAAATAAGCTGTGACATGAAATGTGTTATTACTTTTAGTTTTTTTTGTTTTTTAAGATGTAAAACAGCAACTTTGTAACAAATATAAACTTGTTTAATAAACAACAAACAATTGCCTTCAAAATGGTGTTCAAGTTTTTTTGATATTGTTATTATGTTTTGAGTTATTGCAACTTAATTTTTTAAAGAAGCACTGTATCAAATAAGCTGTGAGCCACTGTACATACAGCAGGCAAATAGTGCGGAGTTTAGAGATAGGATTGCACGAACAATGATACATTCAACATGAGTATGAACGAAATTAGCACAGAGCATTCCTCGCAGAGTATTGTGACGATATCGATCTCTTCGAAAAACAGAATTAAGCAGAAAAAATCCATTATCTCGTATGATTTCCATATGCTAGTTTTCCGTTAAGCATATGACATGGTGGACGTCTAGACTAAAGGCAAGCAAAATTTCATTCAGCTAACTCCTCAGACCGCGAAAATTTTGATCAAAAGAGATCAGGGAACATTTACAAGCTAAACATGATTCGTTTCTGCTCTTTCAGCTGCTGCTGTGTAAACTCTTTACGGCCCACAGACACGGAGATCTGGTCGTCGACTGGATCTCAATTGATTTGCCACAGACACAGAGACTTGAATTGCAATCTCATTCGAACGTTGTTTTCATTGAGGCAACACACGCTTTGGAATGGGTGTTTTCAGGTCATTTTCGTTGTAAGAAAATGGAGGACATAAATTGTAAGCATTGTTAGCAAATGATGTTCTACATAATGTAATTTCGAACAGGTATACACGGGTATATGAGGTATTTGTACTTTCTGCTTCAGGCATCTGTAGCCTAGTCATAGATCACTCTCAATAATTTTTAATTAGCGGTCATCATAACCAGGCAGTGATTGTTCGTATTAGGGGTGTATTTACTGATTTTCAAAGAAAATTATAAAATTGTATGTATCATGAGCTGGCAGCATTTGTGCCTTAATAGGGTTTAAAATTATGTTTAACGTAAAGTTATTTCGAACAGGTATGTACGGGTATTCTGGTTCAGGCACATGTAGCCCTCTAAATATTTTTTAATTGAATTTTAATTTGCGGTCATCATGCGCAGGCAGCACTTGTGCGTATTAGAGATGTATTTACTGATTTGGTGCTTTGCAAATTGAAATTGATATCGTTGAACAATAAGATATCCGTTTAGTGGAGCGTTAAAACAGATAAACAAAGCTAATCAAGCTACTTTGATAAATCAAAATGGAGCACAAAAACTGGATTATCTATTATTGCCCATGCCTCATCAAGAACGATACTAGATGAAGTGCCATCAAGAGATATACTAATCCTATGAAATAAATAAATCAATACTGGTCCAAGAGCAACAGGATCTTTTAGCAAGCTAGCCATCGCAAAACCAAATACTCTTGCTCTTCTTTATTATCAAATATTGCAGCATGAGAACCCTTATTATGCTACATAGATATTGCCCCAGCTAGAGTATCAGATCCTGCAAACCCTAAAATGGTACGAGGTTTCTCAAGAATCTGTCTTCTTTTCTTAATTTAAAATTTTCTTCAATTGCATCATTAATTCATGCAATATCTTCTGAAGTAAATTTATCATTATATACCAATTTAAAGGCTTTATCGACTTCATTAAAAATATTCTATTAGCAGAGATTCAATCGCAGATCACTAGCTCCAAAGGATACTGAAATGGACCATATATTTTTGTTTCACATCTATTCTTTTCGTTCATAAATATTTCCTGAAATAGATAAAACATTAACGGGATCATGCGGTATGCTAACTGACTCTTGTTGAGCATATTCATACACAATTCAGTCCATTAAACCAATGATTTCGAATTATGTTACCATTACGTTACACTAAATTCAAATGAGATCTCCATTCTAGTCTCAAAATCACCACAGACACAGCAACGTGTTCGTCGACCAGTAGCTCCGCCCACCAAATATCAAAAAAATTTGATATTTACTGCAACCGTTGCGGAGACTAAAAATGCAACCTGAGACTAGCCCACAGACAGAGATTTTCGTTGCAGATATCGCATATTGCAGATCTAGTTGTCGACCAGATCTCTCGTCTGTGGGCCGTTTAACGAGAATACCAGCAGGCCAAAACTTCGGTGCAAGAACGATGCGTCCAGCAGAAATGACGACTTTGAAGAAAGCAACACGTCTATCCGGTAAATAGTCTGGGGTGAGTTTGACGCGTTGAAAGCTAATAGCAAAGCATAGATGAAATGAATAGTATCCTACGCTACCCCAAACAAACCAAGATATTTTTAATGTCAATCATTTTTTTTTGCCCGTAATGCAACATGTTAATAAATAATAATTCAATACTCAATTTTATTTTTATTATTTATGGATTATTCATATTCAACTAATACTCTGAAAGCATAGACAAACAACGAGTTGATATTCTCCTAAAAATTATATTGCATGTTTTCGTACTATTTCCACTATCTTCAAAGTCATATTTTGTGTAACTGTAAAGTCAAATTCCTTCTTGCAACATCCGTACACAAGCACATAAGCTGGCAGCTCTTCGCATTAAAAATAAATTTTTGCACGAAATTGATATTCGTCTGCTAAACGCTAAGTCCATGTCACATACGACGGATACAATGTGCAAACTTAATACTGCATGCTAACCACCAGTTAGACATGCTAGCTCGAGCCTAGGTACTTGCTATCTTAAAATAAATTGGTGTCTGAAAGCCTAGTGGCAAATTACTTCGATTGCAGCAGTTATTACCGTCATCCTGTCCACTAATGGAAAACGAAACATCGGAAATGTGCACGCAAAAATTTTCCACATCCCTTCCCGTAAAATATTAATGAGTGCTGGGAGCTGTTCGGACATGGAAAATAGTTGACCGGAATAGAAGGACAATGGAGGTGCAAGTGGGGGCGATATTTCATTTTTAGTCACATATTTCTGACGAGTTGTTTTTTTGCTTTGCCTCTTCGAGATTAATCCAGTTCAATTAAAATGCAAAATGCCTGAGTAGATCCTGTCCCGTATTTCGTTTGCATTGAATCCCACTAACTCTAGCCCGGAAATTAATGCATGACCTGGACTCATAATTTGGTCGTCTGTCCGTTCTCAGTCGTGCCTAAATGCCACTATGTGCTGTAACGAAGGACGCTAGACTGGTACACTAATCTACACAATTAAGAATTTCTTTGTCGTCGTCACCGAACTGCATTCGCGTGTGCAGTTTTTTTTTGCAGTTGCAGTTATGTGTTTGCATTTTCCCTGAACTGTTCATTCCATGGAAAGTTTGCGTGCGAAACGGTTACTTACGTACATACGTGTCGTGCAGAAAAACCGCAATCATAATCCTCATTTTCATGCATAGTATGCAAAAGTTGTGCGATAAGAGTCGCCAATTTTTATCAACAACGAGCCAACTGATGTTTTTTTGTTCGTTAGTGTCAAAGAAAGTCAGTGAATTTTTCCGCACTGCTGATTGTCGATTGCATGTTGCTGGGATGAAAAGCGAATGATTTACTTCAACTGCATAAATTCACTAAACTCATATTCTGAGGTCGCCATGCATAGATATTACTGAGATCTCGTGCTAAAGAATAGAAGTAAATCAAGTTGAATTAGAGCTCGGCATGTGATTTCGGAGGTGCAAGCAAGTGCATGCGATATAATATCGTATACACTTAAAATATGCACTATACTGAAATGATAAACATCTATCGATACTGGGAGCCAATTATGATTCGAATTCCGTTATCGGAATTCATAAAATGTTACGATTCGTCAATGGTCCGAGTCCCGTGTCATGAGCTAATTTCAATTCGGAATTCAATTTCCACATCAATTGTCGAAATAACAATTAAAATTTTTTAAAATTAAGAAATTGACTCCTGAATATGATCGCATGAAATATGTTGAGTCAGTTGAAATAAAGAAAGAATTTACTTGTAAAGGTTATTTAATTGTGATCATGGTTCCCTTCTTGTCTATAAATAAGTTTTAAACTTCTAAAAATAGTCTTTAAACTTCTTGATAATAACCAAAACACTAATCAGTTAATTTATTGAACTACCTCAACACAATAAATTTCATACACATTCAATCTTTACTGCGTCTTCTAAAGATGTGCATCACATGTATTTCACTTTACATGATTGCCAGACTTCTTCTTTTTTATTGTTTTCAATGTGTAAAAATTTTTGCAGCTTATAAAAAATAAATATTTAATAAAAACATCGATTTTTTCCTTTTGAAGCTAGATATATTTAATTTTGTGACAAATATCGATATTTCGGGGGTAATCTGAACTCTCTAAAATTAGCAGCAACATTATGATATATAACACAGAGTTTATACGAACTACCCGGTGCACACACTCAGAAAATACTTCTATTTTTTGAGGAAAAATGATCACATTATCAAAGAAAATCGGTAACGATTCTGCACCAAAGATATATTAACTCAGTCGAAAGAAAGGAATTTATTCATTTCAAAGAACTGATAAAATAAAAATTTGCGACAGTTTCAAGTAGAGATGAGGCGTATATACTGGAACAGGTATATGGAACAGGTATTTTTTTGGAACAGCCAGTACCTAGTACGAAATTCAAAAATACTAGGTACGAGTATTTTTGTGGATTATACATGTAATCAATAATTTACACAATAAATTTCGTCCATTTGATTCATTTCAATCAAACAGTGACGTAATAGTATCCTAATATTAATATAAACTCTATTTCATACTTGCAAGTGCTTTCATACTCACGAGTATCTCGTACGCGAGACGAAAATACTTGCAAGTACGAAAATACTCGATACGAGTATATACTCGTATAGTTCCAAAATATTCGAATACGACTATACTCGTATTAGTAGGGGAGCCCGGGATGCTAAATTTGCAGTTACTAAAGCGTCATGGGGACCTATTGGATTGTGAAGATTAGGTTCTAAAATGAAAAAAGTTTATGTCAAGTTTTTCATTTTAGTGAGGGGGAGAGCGTGTAAAAATTTTCAAAAGCGTAAAAAAAACAGTCACATGGAAATACTCGAGCGCGTCAGACATTCATAGTGTATACGCGCTTTGTCTTTCTGATAACCGGTAGATATTAATCTGACGATTAACTAGTGGGGGCTGGCCGTAATAAGAGGTAAAAAAACAAAAACAAAAAAAGTTATTCGAGCGTGTCAGATATTCAGAGGGAATGTTAAATGAACTCAAAAAAGTGTCCTATTTAAATGACTGACGATTTGGACGTGACCAAAAGTCATGACTGATTTTTGAAAATGTGAAAAAAAATGTGACCCTGAAATACTCGAGCGCGTCAGATTTTTATACAGAGGGTTCAACTTGATGTCTTAGTTGTCCTAAATGATAATCTGACAATTATATGGAGGGATATTATTAATCTGACAATTTGAAAAAAAAAAAATTCGTTTCTTCTATTTATTACTGGATGAAATAAAAACAATATGTATATATATATATATATATATATATATATATATATATATATACATATATATATATATATATATATATATATATATATATATATATATATATATATATATATATATATATATATACGGGTGGCGCAAAATTAATGACCCTATCGGAAGATGCTATAATTTTTGCAAATGGCGTCGTACATGAACCATATTTGATATTTGTGAACTAGACAGCTGCAGTATAGAAACAGACAAGCTATGGATCGCTATACTCCGCAAGAACGTGGAATTATTGTGTCAATTTTTTTGACCAATAATCGGTCGGTAGTGTTGGCGCAGCGTGAATTTCGACGTCGATTTCTGAATCGTGTCGCGCCAACTGGGACAACAATGCGACGCTTAGCTGCTCGACTCAAACATACTGGAACCACACGAGACCTTGCAAGGTGTGGCCGCCCCCGGACTGGTCGTTCGACCGAGAATATCGCGGCTGTGGCTGCCAATGTCGCTGAGAACGATGAAACATCAACCAGACGACGAGCCACGCAATTGGGAATCACTAGACGGACCCTACATCGAATTTTAGTGAAAGACTTACACATGTTTCCGTACAAAGTGCAAACAGTACATCAGTTAATGCCTGCTGACCGTCAGTCACGAGTAAATTACTGTCAAGCCATCCTAAATCTCAACAACGAAGAGGACGATTTTATGTCAAAAATCATCATGAGCGACGAGGCACATTTCCACTTAAGCGGTTACGTCAACAAGCAAAATCTTCGTTTCTGGGGTACTGAAAACTCGCGTGTGATGTGCAAACAACCATTGTCTCAAAGCCACTGTTTGGAGCGGCGTTCACGTGGGAGGAGTAATTGGGCCGTATTTTTTTGAGGATGCCATTGGTAATATGGTCACTGTTACTGGCGAACGCTACAGGGCCATGATAAACGACTTCTTACTGCCGGAATTGCAGGAGCGTTGCTTGACGAACATGTGGTTTCAACAGGACGGTGCAACTCCACACACAGCAAGAGCCACTATGGATATTGTGAAGGAAGTGTTTCATGGTCGCGTTATCTCCCGTTTTGGCAATTTGCCATGGCCAGCAAGATCGCCAGATTTAACCAGCCCAGACTTCTTTCTTTGGGGCTACTTGAAGTCGCGGGTTTATGTCAACAAGCCTTAGACAATCGCACCCCTTAAGGAGAATAATGGACAGGAATGCGAACATTTATCACCAGAAATCTTGCGGAAATGTGTATCAACACTGGCGGCAGCCACTTGAAGGATATAATCTTTTCTTCCTAACACAAAAAATTGCAAAGGTCCCAATAAAGGTTTCTATCAGTCAAAAGCATTTTTTTTATTTTGTAAAAAAAGTTATTGAAAAACAAAATTGGATCATTAATTTTGCGCCACCCAGTATATATATAAATATATATATATATATATATATATATATATATATATATATATATATATATATATATATATATATATATATATATATATATATATATATATAACAATACGCTTGTGCGCATTTCTCCACAATCATGCGATGTATTTTGTTCGCAATAAATGTTGCTGTAGCTCTGATCGGCAAGGTGGCAAATTACAAGCGTCCTAATTACGCACATTTAATGAGAAGGGCTGAGATGTATCAAATACTTTGTATGTTTTATGAAATATTTTAAATATTATATTATTATGTTTTATTGAATATTTCCATCCTAGCACTGTTGACATTAGCAAACTTTTAATTCGGACAAATGGCAGATGAAATATTCCATGATGAGAGATAATTCTTCAATATCAAAAGCTTCAGACCCCAAGTTTGCAAATGATTTTTGAAAAGTTTCAGATTTCATTAAAATCTGTAAAGGCATTTTTTGCCTCGTACATCTACAAAAACGAACAATCAGCTGAGATATCATCATGATAGAGAAAGAGTGAGAAGGAAGAGAAGCGCGCAGTGGGGAATACACAGTTCTCACCCTCTATACGCTTCATTATTTATTGATGGTTTTAGCTACATCGCCCCATGAAAACCGTCAGATTATATGTTTTTCGTAATCCTGATCGGATTTCCTTCAAATTAAAAAAAATTCAATCGCGCTCGAATATTTCGTGGTGAGGTTTTTTTTTACAACTCTATGACTCGCCCATTTCCTTATGTCACGCTCAAATTATCAGATTAGGTCTGTTCCCGTACTTTCAGTAACTGAATTTTCCTGAATCATGTGGTGGGGAATTTCATGAAAAGTACGGGAACGCTCACATTGTATTTCCTGAAAATTGACAACCGAAAGTGTCAGGTTTCGGTTGTTGGGAGAAAAATAATGATTATAAAGTAATCCTAAGCGGTAATAAATTATCGCCACAAAAATATTCGACCTTCATACCAACATTACGCAAAAAATATGTTGATTGCCGAGCACATTTGAAAATATTTACTCCGTTTGACACTTCAGTATTTTTCAGTAGCTCAGACCCTACTGAAATTTACTGAAAGAGGGGAAATTTTCAGTTTTCAGTAAAACGGAGTACGGGAACAGCTTCATTGCAATTAATCGCGATTAATCGCAATTAATCCTAGTACGGGAACAGACCTATTATTGAAATATACTCTTTTCTGGATGTACTTAACTTACCATGTCTTAATCTGACGCGCTCGAGTTTTTCTGAGGATCAATTTTTTTTACTAATCTGACAGGCTGCCCTCAACGCACCCCACTATATTAAGGGCTCATATATGGTAGGGTACATTACAGGATGCAAGGCTTCTCCCCATATGATTTTCTGACGCGCTCGAGTAACGCGCAAAATCCCCGCTTGGGCTCCCCTACTATATCGTTCCAAAAATACTTGCAAGTATTTTGGAACTATACGAGTATATACTCGTATCGAGTATTTTGGAACTTGCAAGTATTTTCGTATCGCATATTTTTGTATAGAGTATTTTCGTGCTTGCGAGTATTTTGGGACTTTAGGTTTAGGTTTTTAGGGCAAAAGTAGCTGAAATCGGACAAAATCGGCCAATTTTGAGTTAGAGTTGTTTGGGACATAACGGGCCAAGACCTATTGCTACGATACAAAAATTTCGGTTTTGTAGGGGAGTAAGGGGTTTTTTAGCTATAGTTTGTCAAAAACTGCCTTTACAGCGCTTTCGATTATTGAAAGTGGTCGGGGAGTATATTAGTCACATTTTAAGGGCGAAAACATTTTTGATAGGGGAAATTGGGCAAAAAAGACAATTTTTTCCAAAAAATTTTTCTTTTGGTCTAGCATGAATTCGAGGATCTTTCTGGTTGTTTCGGGCGAAATTTCCATACAAATATGGGAAAAAGCGGCCTAGTTTCTTCTAAGATACGACAAAATGAAATCCGCCGAAAAACCATCCGCGAAAACTGAAAGTAATTGTTCAGATCCTTTTTGGTTCGCCAGTTGGCTTCTCCGGCTGTGCTGAAGCTCTCCTCGTGATTGCACTCCAACCCTACCGGGGTTGGGACTCATTTCCAGCCTTACCGAAGAGGTTGGCCCCCTAGTGGGTGCATGTTTAATAGACGTAACATTTTTTTTATCATTTCTTAATAAAATTTTCGATAAATTCATGCTTCAGTGAGGCGAAGTGGAAAACCGACTGTTTTAGATTAGCCAGGCAAAGTTTGGTATTAGGGATCGATCGATGAAAATTCATATAGATGGCAACAGGATTAGTTGGTCCTATCATAGTAAATTTTTCGACACTGGTAATTTGAACGAATACAGGAGGTGTTTTGTGCATTTATTAAAATGAAAATCAAATTAAATTGATATAATTTGCTTGTTTTCCCTTAGATGGCTCCTAGATTGGAGAAACACTTGCCAAATAAGTGACCGACCATTGGAAAGTTACGGAGAAGCTGCACGCTCGTATCCTTTCACGGTCAACTGCACCATCACCATTCTAGCGTGGGAACTTTGTGTCTGGTGGGTGGGGGAGGGCATATCATACCGTTTCATTACATCACTGCAAATCGCATGTACTTGTGTGTATATATGTACATACTTCAAAAAATACTAGCTAGAATTTTTGGAACAGGTATTTGGAACAGGAATTTTTTTGTACTCGTACTCGGAATACCTAGTATGTAAAAATCCGAGTACGACCCAACTCTAGTTTCAAGGAAATGTTGCCATAAATCTGGCATCAATTGGTTTCTCGTACGATCACCGAAGTTAAGCAGTGTTGGGGGCGGTTACTACTTACATGGGGGACCGGTAGAGAGCATCCAAATAGCAAATGAATCTCTTGCCCCGCGAAAAATAAATGTCTTGCCCCGCGAAATAGCAAATGAATGTCTTGCCCCGCGAAAAATAAATGCCTTGCCCGATGAAACAGCAAATGAATGTCTTGCCCCGCGAAATAGCAAATGAATGTCTTGTCCCTTATAAAAATAAACAAAATTAACCTGGTCCAAGTTATTCAAATAACGAGTTGAAATGGTTACTTCCGGTTTGCCACAGGAAATAATATTATTTTTCCAAATCTAATTTTAAAATTGAAAAGAACAGTTGATTTTCTATATCAATCAACATGTTTAATGTTTTTTAAATTTCTTTATGAATCTCAAAATTGGTTTCCAAAAAAAAACCGTCCATCAACTTCTTCAATTTATGAGCCCATAACTCGGCAACTAAACCCCATAGAAAAAATATTGTGTATCCACATATATATCCTCTAGAAGTACAATTATGAATGCTAGATATTCCCAGTAATTCTCCAACATTTGAAATCATAACACACAAAAATATTTCTCAAAATTTTAAAATTTATTTATTTTCGAAGGCAAAACATACAAAAAAGAGGACATTTCTAATCATCCCCTTTCTATGCATTCGTGTATTTGTGTGTATAATGTGAAAATATACTCATATAGAACTTTCTCCATTTTTGTTTCTTTATGCTATAAACTATGCTGCAAAAATATAGAGTGAATTACATCGAAATATTGAAACATATCAAGACAATTATGTATGTATGTATGTATATATATTGAAATAATTGTAAACAAAATTCTCAAAGCTTTTTTTATGACGCTCATCTAGGTAAACGTGATGCATATGACAAAACTAATAATGTTTCTCTTCTAGGTAGCATTCATAGTTATTAGTTTTTGCTTGTAAAATTAAATGCACAATTTGCTCGATTTTGTTTCTCATTTTTCACTTTAACCTTAATCATAACGCTATATTAATATAAAACATTTCATCGAATTTCCTATATATATATATTTTTTGTTCATCCGCAAATATATAATCATAAAATAGTGTTGTTTTAGTTTTTAATGTTTTCTTTTTACTTTTCTTTTAAAATAATTCTATATATTAAGCAATTCACTTATAATTACATGAAAATTTCAAAAAAAAATTACACAAAATTATATATATAACTTTGAAATTATATATTCAAGTAACATTTGAACTTCTTACAAATTAATAAAAGTATCTCTATCGTAATTGAAATCCAACAAAAACATACATAAATTAGAAAGAGAAAAACAACAAAAAATGGAATGTTAGATAAAATTAAAAATATTCTATGTAGTTGCTTTAGAAGCTTTTCAGTGTTATTTGTGTATGTATGCAAGACCAAATCAAATAAATTATATAAAATTAACATCGAAATGAAATGTGTGTTTTGTAAACTTGGGATTTGAATGCATGAACTTTATGTTTCAATGCTGCAATTTTGTAGATAGCGTGTTTTAAGAGGAGATTCAGAAATTCTAATACAAGTGTATATGTATGTTTGGATTTATATGTAATTTTAGGAAATGGTTGATTGTAACGTGGAAGCTAGCTTCATATCGAATTTGAAGTTTATACGGAGTGATTTCAGTCAACAGCAAAGCTTGAATATTATATATATTCATTTGTAAATTGTAAATTTATCATATGTATATACTTTACTTTATTACAACGTCAATGAATGTCATATTTGTACACATTTTTTTTAGGTAAGTATTATTTAAATGTAAACGATACAAAAAGCTAAAATTGTTTACTTTTGCCGAAATTCTTCATGTATATAAAATTGTTATAATTCCCTAAATATATTGTATAATGTATATTGAAATGCAAAAAGAAAGCGCTAATCATCTTTCTTAGTTGTGACTTTACAGAACGCCGTAGATTGATTTAAATAGATTTTCAACGGCATATATAAAATAAAACACTTTTTGAACACATTCATGTAACATTTAACTTTCGAACAAATGTAGTGAAATCGTCATTATTCATAACTTTCGTTTTTAATTGCATTCGACTTGGAACTTGGACTTGGTCCTTTTGACCACATTACACTCATTTCCACGGATGTTTACAATCAACTCGCGAGCTTTCGAAACAATAGATGTTTATGTCTTTTGCTGTTCACTCCAATGCAATTATATCAACTTATGAGAGCCAAACGGTTATGGAATTTCGGATATACATTAAACACTGAACATTGTATTCTGAACTCTAGTTTTAAAATACATGTACATTGCATAACATAGCACTTAAATAGGCTGCTTCTTTGCAGTGTCATATAATTAGTATAATTTTATAACTTTCCTTCATAAATAATTCTTTTTCATCTTTATTTTGTTCTTAACGAAATTTTGGTCCTGAGTCCTCCTTGAAATGAATAAATGAAAAATTAAAGGTTCTATTGTTTATTGTGTTTGCTGTTGGATTTCAATTTTTTCGACTGTCATATCTGGATTCATCGCTGTGGCTTCCTGTGAATTGAATTTGAACAGTGACGATTAGGTTTCTGTTGGCTTGAATTATTGTTGAATACAACTAACCTGTATTGCTTCAGCCAACGCCTTGTCATGATCAATTGGATCTCCATCAGACTGAATGGTAATTTTTTGTTCTACTCTTGTTTCAACAATACCATCTCGCTCAGTTTTGTACTGTAGTTATAAAAAGAATAATTTATTTATTTAATTACTTACTTCAATGAATTGAAGATTATGTTTCTAGTTAGATAGATATTCTTTATGGTCTTGTTTTTCCTTAATTTAGAGGTCAGAAAATTTTGTTTCAGCTATGTATGTGGTTTTCGTTGTTTAAATTAGACTTTATCTTATTTGAAATGCTGCATTTTGAACTTGAAGCTAAATTACAAGGAGAAATTCTCAAAAAACTTCGGTAACTTATTAACTACAACTGAATTATATACTATACTATAACTATAACTACTTAAAACTAGAAATAGACACAATCAGGAAGTTAAGGATCTACTAGTAGGTGATTCGATATTCGGCGATTTTGGAAGAATTTCTGTAGGCTCTGTAGATTAGCGGAAAGATTTATGTGTTTGATTTTGCGGCTAAACTCGACTTGATGCACCACATAAACCTTAAAAGATTTTGGCGATAGATATCTGGCTAGTATATTTGTGTTTTTGTGGTTGTGTGTTTGTTTTGGGTGGGTGGGTTTTATTTGCTTGTTTGTTTTTCTTAAGTGTGTTCTCGTCTATTTTTTGTATATTTCTGTTTTTGCGTGTTTTTCTTCCATTTTTGACTCCTGCTACTACCTATTCGCCCTCTGGTGGTAAAATTTCCCGGCTGTAATGCATAAAGTTGAGTTTGCCGATTTTGCTAATTCGATGGAATGTCCTTGTGGAGTAGAAACGCCATTTTTTTAAATTATTTTTAAGAACTTTTTTCTGTTGCATTAGTAGTTTTTTTCCTATTTTTTGGCACATGTTTTCTAGGCATCTCCGACTAGAATCGACATTATATCTGGGTTCGATCTAGTGAGACTCCGCAATTTGCCGGGCGGCGACATTGCCCGCATCCGAACGCCAGCATAAAGTAGTATAGGCTGCATATCGAGGTTTTAAATGAGCTGTTTGTTTTGAGCTGATATGGGGAATAGAGCACGCATAACGCCTTCGTAATTCTTGAGCACGTTCTGGCTATAACATTTTCAATTGAAGACAATTGGATTTGGAGCCGGTTGATGATAGCATCATGGTTGATCGTACACCACAGTGCCGTTATCATATAACACAGTATATACCACAGTGTGATCAGCATAAGTTGTTATATTGCATTTTGACACTGTTAAGACGTCCGCGATGTATATATTATATAAAATAGGGCTAAGAATGGCATTCTGAGGTAGCGAGAACAAAAATAAATGAGGACAATATTTGCCAGTTTTTGCCTACTTAATGTTGAACTTATTTTTCGAGCACTGGAAATTTCAAAATTTCAATCATGAGATCAAACTGAAGTTCACAGCATGTATTTATTTTGATTAGGAGCAGGGTCGATGAAACATTTTTTTTAAATGTGGATAACCTTGTGGCGGTAGTGCTATCTTAGAATGTACTCAACAAAAAAACTCTTTTTGCTGGATAACTTACGATGCAGTCATCAGATTGAAATGAAATTCACATTGTAGGTTGATGTCAATGTAAGCCAAATTTGACAGAGCTTTCGCTGCATAATTATATGGTGTTGTCAACTACAACGATTTTAGTAATTTTTGCATTTATACCAATAAATTTTCAAATTTTAATCGCGCTCCAATGAGCATAAGTAAAATATCATTAAATTTATTAAAAACTGATGTTTTTGCGAGCGGCAGCTCCAAAAATCTTTTCACTCCTACGACATCCGATGCAGTTATCAGGATCAAACTTTCCGAGCAAAGTCATTTTCTGATATTCATAAGATGAGTTGATCCAAATGTGAAGCAAGTTAACGGTAAATACTGGCAAGTGAACTGGAAGCAAGCAAGAGTATTGGAAATAAGCAAGTGTACATGCAAAGAGTTATTAGCAAGGGATATTTTTTTAATCGTGAGATACTTCTAACACCTTTTAATGTAAATATGAATTATTTGATTTTATCAAGCTGATCGACCTATAGCTGTTTGGATAATGAGGATTTTTCCCAGGCCTGGAGACATTAAACATTAATGCTTTCTTCCATGCCGATGCGAAATAATCGATTTTAGGACAGGAATTGAATATTGAGCATAAATAGGCAATTGCTTCTTTGGGTAAATTTTAGAGAAGTTGGAGATTTGACCAAAGCAGGAAGCTTTTTTATTCTTAGGTTTTTTTGACAATCCGTTTTGTTTCAAATTGCAAGCATAAAATGATGGATGCAACTCTCTCTCTCTGATCCTTATTAAGACATAACTGAAATTTTCAGTTTCAGATACTAAGTAGGATTGCCTAGAGAATCGCCAGAATGGTGCGCTCGTAAGAAGTAATCTAATATGTCTGGTTTTTCTTGGCCAATATACGCGGTCTTGCTACTAGAGCCGTTGAGAGGAGAAATAAAAGCGATTTTCCTCATAAGAGATCTATGTAGTTTCCAGAATGTCAGAAAATTTTTTTTTGGGTCGATATTACTTCATTCCATATACGGTTCCTTAGTCCAGCGACCTTTTTCCTGATTAATTCAGTGAGATGATTCACTCGACTTTTGATGTCTAGGATATGTCTGCTACTGTCTACGAAATTTGACAATTTTTAATTATGCATTTAATCGTCTAACTCAGGAGAAAAGATGGGTCTAACGAAGACTTTAGGTGTGGTCGATCCCTGGATAACCGTATGACGGACGAAAAGAATTGTATCATCGAGTGGATTTCCTGGTAAGTATTCGTAAGAATACGCCTGAATAGCCTCCAGTTGGTTTTGGTACACTGATGTGCCCTGTGGTCAGCAATCTATAAAAAACGGGTAGGTGTGGTGAAGACAATTGATTTACCGCAACGCGTTGTATATTAGATATGTGTCTACAACTCAGAATGATGTCCAAATAGGAGGGTATCCCCATCAGGAGGATATTAGGTCGGTTGAGAAGGTGGATGCATGAACACATTATTGTTCAAAACAATGTTCCCAATTTTGTTTGATGTTCGCCAATTTTATAACTAGAATTAGTTAATTTGTTATGTCCCTTCAGCTAGATTTCAGATACAAATGTGATACCAATATTATTGATGCATAAATACTGAAATTGAATAGATTTTTATTCTTAGGCGGACAATGGAAAAATATTTGGAATTCAATGTTACATTGTACCATCTGTTGATAGACTTTAAGGCCCTCTAAGGCAGCCAAGCTACGATAGAACTGTATAAAGCCATAAGAGAATTCGCCATCCCAAACAAACTGACACGATTGTGTTGGTTGACTATGACCAGCGTAACAAGCCAAGTAAAAATAGGCGGATTGCTATCCAGACCGTTCAATATCTTCAATGGGCTCCTACAAGGAAATGGTCTGCTTCCTAAACCTGGCGTTGGAGAAAGCAACCTGAGACTGGCACGTCAATAAGAGGGGCTATCGTCACCAAGTCTAGCCAGATACTGGCTTGTGCCGGGGATATTATATCATTATAAACTAGCCGTACGGGCATTCTTCATCCAGATCGAGCGGACGGCAAAAAACTGGGGCTACGCATAAATGAAGGAAAGACGAAGTACATGGTAGCAGCATCTGCAGGAAGAGCACCTTGAGTTGATCAAACCATCAAGGTAGGTTGAAAAAACATCGGCAGCCACTTCAACGTATCAAGGTAATGAAACATAAATTTGAAGAAGTTCAATCCTGCAACTACTTTGGGTAAATTGTAGCACCCGACAACAATATGGAGGACTAAATACGCGGGCGGCTGCTCAAACCCAACAAAGCCTACTACAGTCTGTCGAGGCTCTTCAAATCTCGAAATCCACCCGAACATCAAAGCTTCCACTGTACAAGACCATGTTCTTGTCAATACTCACGTATGGATTAGAGACTTGGGTGCTCAGCAAAAGGTACTCTAATCTCTTAGTCGCATTCAAAAGGAAAGTCTTGCGGGGAATCGATGGCCCTATATATCAAGAAGGGCGATTCCGGAGACGCTACAACCATTTGTTGTACGCCATCTGTTTAAAAACAGATATAATTAGAAAGATTCACCTTGGTAGACTTCGTTGGGCAGGGCATCTAGTTCGTATGAGCGAAGAAGAACCTGCTCGGAAAATCCTTTGCGATTGATTTTAAGGCAGACGACGGTAGAAGAGACCATGTTTGACCAGGACGCTCGGAGCTTAGGGGTGACTAATTACAAGACATTGGTTCGCCATCGGGATCGAAGGAAAAATTTGCTGTAGAGACCAGGACTGGTTCCCGATTCTGGCGCCGATGATGATACCATACGATATGGGACAATCCGCTCTTGTAGAAACGAGGAGAGTATTTTATAGGAAGTATTCAAAAATTGAATAACCCTATATAGTTGTTGCACATTATTACAACCTCCATTCTTATGTGTTCTCTTATGACTTTCGTCCAGTTTTTTTGGCATCTCTTCATGCTCACATACGTACAATATAATTTGCCTGATGTAACGTGGACAATCCATATTTAGTTAGCTCAGCTGATGTGTCGTCGGCTCCAGCGGCTTTGTTAAATTTCAACCGACTTATGCTGCCCTACTAAGCATAAACGTTCTATCTAGATTTTAGTACTTTCGAGATATTCGATGATTTCTCTTTTGCTTTGTACTGGAGATATACGGAGAATGCATTTTCAATATTGATTTTACATACTTCCACAAAAGATAAGTGAAATTTTGTAGAATTATGTAACAGAGTATGTAGTCTTCGATTCCGGTGATAACTCAAAAATGAGAAAAATGCAGATAGAACGTTTATGCTTAGTAGGGCAGTATGGCTTTTGGAACCTCATCTATGCTTGGTGGTGGCAGTAGAAGATCTTTTCTTGCATTGGTGGCGTGTCCAATTTTTGATTGAGCTGACCGTTTGGCAATTCAGTAAAGTGCACTTCATATCTCTTCAGAATACTTTAAGGATCGGTGATCAGATTACCCTGTTGGTCCTTACAGTACGGCAGCGTAATGTGAACTGTGTCGTGTTTTAGACTATTTGGGAGCGGACCTCACTATCTAGTTCTTTCTATTTCAGAAATCACGTCTGTTAACCTGGCTGCTTTCTTCCGTCTGTAAAGACTCTTCTCTGTTTTTATTTGCTCTTTGTATTCGTCCTTGCGTGCTCGCATTCTATGAGATAAGCGGCATTGCGCGATATGCAACATTCTTCGACCTATTCGGCCCTTGTATCACCACAAGTTATAGCCCACAGAGCTACATCTACGAGTACCACCACCCCACAATACACTTTTCGATATGGTCAAGTTCTTCATTTGAAATTCTTAAATAACAATTCAGACTATACATTTTGTATCAAACGCAGTATTGAAAGCAATTTGAGTAGAGCTGAGAAGACTTAAAGTAATATCGGGGATCAACTTACTTTCAAACGAAATTAAAACTGCAAGCTTAATTAATATCTAGTATTACATCTAGGACTATAATAACATGTAGTTCATTTCTCAATGGAATTGATTGAATATTAATTACACTAAAAAAATGTTTACATTTCATAATAAAAACAACTCACCGTAATCGTTTCCACAGTTCTTGTTTTGCTGCTTACTGTCTGAGATGATACAATTTCGCCATGTGCTGAATATCCGGGGGTCTCTTCGCCGATAACAACACGTCGTTGTTCAGTTTGAGGGTATCCTGTCGTTGCTTTTGGCTACAATTAAATTCTCAGTAAATTTCTATTCAAACTAAATCGATGTATCTAAATAGCCACGAAAGCAACAATATAAATAATTTATTCTATGCAATTGCATTCCAACATCTAACTAAATCATATATCTAGTCTTTCTACTTGCTCAATTCAAATCGATTTACTAGTAAAATACAAACCTGATCATCAAACGGACCATCGATTGGTGTACCTGAATCGCCAGAGCTAGTTGACGAAATACTATCTCTTCTTTGGAACTAAAAAATAATTCGAAAACAAGCATTGGAGAGGATGTCATGCAACAAAAATATGAAAACCAAATGTCGATATTACGGCATGATAATGTAGAATTATTCAAAAAATGACTCGAAAAACAAGAAAACAAATGCAAACTAGACTTGAAAAGTGGAAATGGTCAAAATCATGCATTTTTCTCAATCTTTAATTGTTTGGTTGTGTGTGAAAGTAAAACTTTGAAAAACTCTTCGAATCCAAATAATTATAAAATATGTTTTCTTTTCAAAAAAAAAAAAAAAACCTTTCGAGATTCAAGGTGCAAGTTCTGAGAAAATTTATGTATTTTATAATGAAACTGAACATGACCAACAAGTTCCAATTTTACTTTCACTTTCCATTCAACAACACAAGTATGTAAAAGAAAATGTACTAGTGTTATAGGGAAGTTTCACTCTTTTTTGAATACCTGATCACCACTTGTTACAGTTGCTGTCGTTTTCACTTCTTGGGTTACAACACGTTGCTGCTGTCGGTTTGGATCGTGTGTTCGGGTTGTTGCAACTGTTTTCTCTTCGAGCTGTTCGGTTTTAGCTTTTTTACCTAGATCCTCGTGCGTTGTTGCTGTACGTGTTGTAACAGCCGTTGCAGTCATATAAGCACCGCTACTATCGTCACGTGAAGCATCAGCCTAATTTAATAATGTTAGGTGGTTTCAAGTCAAACAACATTCACAATCAAACAGAAACAAAAACAAAACACTAAAAGCTTTTCGGCAGATGGCTTATAATTAATGCCTAGTACTATACTCTTCGCGAAACGAATTCAACGGTCAAATCGCATACAAAAAGAGCTTTTCAATTCGTCAGTAAAGCTCTTTTGTATGGGATTTGACCGTTGAATTCGTTTCGCAAAGAGTGTAGTACTAGGCATAAGGGCGAATTAACAGTACATATGTTAAGCAATGATGATGAATGGTTTTCTCATATGAGGAGGATGTGCATATTATTTGGTACAAAACTGTATTTATATAGACAAAACTCGACAACATTGGGGAACATTCGACCAAATGATTTATGTAAAGGCACAAAACGTCATTAATATTAAATATAAGTACATGACGAATTCCGATCGAAAATCATTGAATGAAAATCAGAAAAATTAATCATCTTATGATTTTTATGCTACCCTCTTTTTTAAAAGGAAGAAAAATGTCAGTTTACATTTCAAAATACCTCTGAGAAATGACCAAACTTATGTAAAATTTATTAAGCTATATAAAGCTTTAGTTAAAGCCTGAATTTTTATCAGTGCCAAGCAATATATAAGTGAATATTGTGTACATGGTAGTCACAATAATTTGCGTGATGGTAGTTTTATCAGCTCTTCTACGATGCACGACTTATGGCTACGATAGTATAGTAGATAAAATAAAACGAAGAGCTCTAGCTCCAGGCGCAGGGCAAAACAGTCTATTGGATGACCAGAAGCGTCGTGACTTGCCACGAACCACAAAAAGCGGAGAAAAAAGCAAATGTGGCAAACTCTATGCGATGAATTGGACCGAGACCCAAAGGGCCAAGGATACAAAATAGTATCCGAAGGTAAGCTCGGTAAGATGGTAAGATGGTAAGATCCACACATGAAGGTTGATGTCCTGGGGCATATTGTAAATTCGCTGTTTTCAGCGCACGACATGAGAGCAGAAAACGATCACACAGTCCACCAGGAAGATGTCCTTTTCTTCACTGAAGAAGAGCTACGCAGCGCTGGCGCCTGAATGAAGAATCGAAAAGCCACAGGCCCGGACATTCCAGCAGAAATTCTGAATGCAGTGGTGGAGAGATACCCGTAAACATTGCTACGTATGTATAATGCGTGTTTATTGGCGAATGTCTTTCCATCGCGCTGGAAAGTGGCGCAACTTATTCTGATTGCAAAGGGAAAGGGAGACCCTAGCACACCATCTCTGCATTCTTGATAATGCGGGGAATTTTCTAGAAGGATTGCTGAAGCCTCGGCTAAAGGCGGTTATACGTAGAGCTGGCGACCTCTCGACAAACCAACACGGGTTCCGCAATTGCCATTCAACACCAAGTGTCATCCGCGAAGTTATTAGCGCAGTAGAGCACGCAGAGGACGCATGTGATCGGGCTAGACCTATAGTGATTTTTGGTAACGTTGGACGTCCGTAACGCTTTTAGCGAGATTGATAGACATATTGGATTCTCTTCAGCGACATTTTCAGATAGAGGATTTCTTGCTAGCCATGGTAAAAGACTGTGCTTGAAGGATCGCTATTTGATATATGAAACGATTCGGGGAAATGTATACAAAAATATTACTCATGGAGCATCATAAGAGTCTATTCTTTTGTCAGACCTACGGAATATTGCTTATGATGGTCCTGAAAATACCGGAAGATGTGCTCTTGGTGAGTTATGCCAATAATATAGCTGCTATCATCATATCTAGAAATCCTCACATCGCCCAATTCAAATTCTGTCAAGTAATAAGAAATATTGAGGGCTGGATAGAAAGCCATGGTCTCCAACTGGCGATCACAAAAACTGAGGTTGTCATGCTAACGAAAAGAAGGATGCCAACCATTATACCCACGACCAGAAAATCGGCTAAGTGTCTTCGAATGATGTTGAGAGACTCCAAGCTAGCTTTTGGACAGCACATCCGAAAAGTATACGATATGGCGCTATTGGCTGTTATTTTGCTTGCGAGACTGACGCCAAACTTTCGCGGTCCTAGTGCGACTAAAAGTAAACTCCTTATGACAGTGGCTCAGTCTACGCCGTATTTTTCCATTACGCCCGCTTCAGAAGGAAAACACGCATCCTTTTCTCTGCAATTGGACCTGCGACGCCGGCAATAATTGTAGAGATGATGCTACGGTCAGATGACACTTGGTCAGCTGTATCAGCATATATAGGGCTGGTATTGCGCCTGAAAAACGAGGGAAGATGTCTCATAGACTCCTGAAAGCCTGGCAGAACAGAAGTTAGTCAGTTGGACACCTGGTAGTTGCTATTCGATCGATGCCAACCGTTGAGCGTTGGTTGGCTGACTTTAAACGTGGCCGTGCAGACACCTATGAGATTAACGCACTGGACGCCCGAATGAGGGGGTTGCATCACAAACCATAAAAAATATCAACCGTTAAATGAATATACAGAAGAAAGATGACACTGTAAAGATATCAAGAGGCAATATTTACACTATTTTGCGTGAACATTTGGGTATGAGAAAGCTTTTTTGAACGAATGTCGCGTTTGTTCACAATGTACCAAAAACAACGTGTTGGTGATTCAGAACGTTGTTGTCAACTGTTCTTCGAATTGCTTGCACACTCACCATATACTCCAAATTTGACCCCTAGCGATTATTGACTATGCAAACCTTAAAAAAATGCTTCAGGGAAAGAGATTTGACGCGCAGGAAGAAGTAATTGCCACAACTGAGGCCAAATATAAACCATTCTACAAAAACGACATCGAAAAGTTCGAATCACTCTTGAAATCGTTTATGTTGATGAACAAGGTCGAATTTTGCATAAATATCATGTGCTTATTTGGTAGCCTCGGCACTTCTTGACCGACTCGTTAACGCAAAGAGTTGTCGCTAAAAAAAACATCTTAGTTTTAGAGAACTATCTACACTCAGAATTTTCGTAGACAAATCGCTCAATATTATTGGTGTCACAGTTCATAGAATGTTTTTGATTATTCTTCTTTATATTAACACATTTATTTAATCCTAGTACTAATTATGATTATGGTAGCTAGCACCACATATTATCCACTCATGATGCACATTATCGTTGCGTAGTCATAAGATTATGAAAATGTTTATGCTTTTAGCACATACAGTCGCTACTTACCTTGACTTTTGAAATTGATTGAGCTTGTATTATATAATTAAAATTTTACTCTACTCCCAAGATTTATTTAATCTAGTGATTTACTTAATATTTTTTTTTTTACATAAATCTAACTAGATTCTTTAAAGCTGTTCTAACCTAACCTAAGTATTATTTAAAAGTAGTTAATGTAACACTCACGTCAAGTGGTTCAATCCTTTGACACTCTGGGCAACACACACTAATTTTAAGCTTTCCAAACAGCGAAATTCATAAAAGAATATTGAAAATTAAGCAAGTGTTCCTAGGCAAATTCAAATTGTATATATCATCCCAAAATAACACATACAATTACTAAAAAAAATCTATTACGTCACATTGCCATTCCATCTATCTTAAGCCTAAATAATGACGTTGGATGGTTTTTTTTAATATATGAGTTAGTCCAATAATTCATTAATGCAAAGATGCGAAAAATAAAACATTTAAGCTCTTTTCTCAATCATATAACACAGTTTTGCGCTAGCATAACTAGCCAGGTTCGCATACCTTGTGTTCTTGCGTCGAAAAAGTCACTTCTCCCGTCCCTAGATTCCTCACTTCTTCTTCGACGTTGTGCGTCACGCCATCCCCGGTTTTTGTAATGATTTGTTTTGTCGTTGTTTTCACAACAGTCGGCGTATTTGAGAGTTTAGTGGGTGATCGTGCACCACCACTTTGCATTTCCTTCACATTTTCGCTAGCATATTGCTCGACATCATCATCGCTGCTGCCTTCGGAATCGCGTCGGTTTCCTTTCTTGCTAATGTGTTTGATACCTTCGAAGAATTGTGCTCGTGTTATGGGCACTGTTTCTTTCGTTACAGTAACTTCCTTGCCGAAATGACTTGGATCGATTTGAGCGTAGTTTAGAATCAGTTTTCCAGTAACAGGGTCTCGGACGGCTGTGGCAGGATCAATATCACCGGTATTGGGATCAATGTGACCATATTCTGTTTTTATTCTTCCCGTCACCGGGTCAATTTCGCCAGTGAGTGTCATGGTTTGGGTAACGGTGGTTCGAGCACCAGCGACCCGTGGGTCATTTGGATCGACTTGGATGATTTCACCAGTTATAGGATCTACCATGTTGTACACATACACGGTCTTGTTGAATACCTTTATTATCCTGCCAGTCTCGGGGTCGATTTCACATGTACTTGGGTCTATCTCTTGTGGTCGTCCTTCTTCGTCAGACATAGTGATCAGATAGACTTTAACAAGTACCATTCGTCCTGTTTTCGGATCAATTTTTCCTATTTTTGTGTATACTTCCCCGCTGTCTGGATCCACTTGGGTAGCCGAGAATAATGGTTCTCCTTTCTCGTCTGTTTCGCCAGTGGCAGTATAAACCTTTCCACTGGCTGGGTCCACTTTAACCATATTCGGATCGACTTTGATTTGCCGTCGGATCTCATTGGTCTTTGGATCCAAGTAGCCGTAGATGATAATGACGTATCCCGTTTTTGGATCAACACTGCTCGATGTGTACACTGGTTCTTTAGTCGCCGGATCGAATGTGCCCGTCGGTACCCAAATTTGATTGACCTTTGGATCAACTATAACTTTCTTTTCTTCGGTGAGTATAGGTTTTTGAGTTTTCGGATCCATGCGTGTTGTCACGATTCTCATCGATAGAATCCTGCCATAATCTTTGTCGAGCTTTCCTGTTTTTGGATTGACTTGATTCTTTATGACAGCCTGTCCAGAAATAGGGTCGATTTTGATATCTTTAACGGTGAGTTTTCCACTCTTCGGATCAACAGCGGCGATAGTTTGTTTCGCCAAGTCGAACTGACCGTACTTTGTGTTGATCCTACCTGTCTTTGGATCATACTGACCAATTGAAGTTTCAACTATAGCCGTTTTAGGATCTATTACTCCCTTTTTATCCATTTTTCCGGAGATTGTTGTAACTTCAACTGTCGGATCGATTTGCTTCCCGACTTCAATCAAGTGCGCCGAACTAGGATCCGTTTTTCCAGACTTGGCATCAATCGTGCCCACAATAATAATTTGACTTGTAATTGGGTTCACGTTGGCTTGCTTAAGGACAGCTTTGCCGGATTTTGGATCGACTGACTTCACTTCGCCAGTTTTCGGGTTGATATCACCGTATTTTGTCGATATTACGCCACTTTCGGTGTCAAGAACACCAAGAGAATGTTCTATTTCACCATTAATTGTATCAACTTGCTTTTTGATCGGGTCATAGCGACCTGTAATAACGATTAACTCGACCAATGGATTATCGTGCGGCGCGATGCAAACCACTTGTCCTAGCGACGGATCCACTTTGTCGGTATTCGGGTCAACTGCTCCAGAGGTTACATAAATCGATCCAGTTTTGGGTTCCACTTCGCCCTTGAGTGTTTCGGTCTTTCCTGTGCTCCGATCGATAATGTCAATCGTTCCGGATTTTGGATCGATCCTGCCATACTTGAAAGTAATAATGCCGGTGTTGGTATCTAAAACACCATTCAACTGAGTAATTTCGCCGTTTTCGGTATCGACTCGTTTATTGGGAGCATCATATTTGGCTGTAATCAACATAATTTTCACTGGCTTCCTGTTGGCTGGACGAGGTTTTGCGATTGCAGCCGTAGGTGCGGATGCAGTTGTAGCACTAGGGGATGTTGGCGTGGTTGGTATTTTAGTAGGAATTTTAGTTGGTTTCGGTGTTGTGGTGCCGGCTACTTTTGGCGTTGTCGCTGAAGTGGTAACGGGCGCTGCTTTGGCGCTCGTTGTGCTGGGCTTTTCTTTGTAGTACTGCTCGTTCTGCAAAAAGGCCGCTGTCGAGTCTAAGTGAGCCGACTTTTCAGGTTGTTGGCTCGTTGCGCTGGAAACACCAGTAAGAGGTGCTGCGGCAGCCTAAACAACAATATATACATGGTATAAATGAAATGATAGTAACAGGCTTTAATCACACGGTGCTATCGTGCTTTTGTCCTGATTATACGTTAGTTCTAATTCCGTTTTTTTTTGTTCATGCAATTGAATGTACCCGGTATTGAAAAAGATATTTTTATAGTTGTTGAAAAGATGACACCGAATGAAAAGGTGAAAAGTAGGCTATGGTAGAAGAATGTGCAGTGTTTTGTTATGCTCGAGAAGTTTAGATTGATTATAATCAGGTATTTTTAGCGAACAAGAACAAAGAAAATCAAACATTTGTCACCCAAATAATTCGTATATGCGGAAATTCTGGTCATAATAGGAACGTGACTTTAGTACTTTTTCACAGTCGAACCTATTGTTATCACTATCAATTTAGTAAATCTAATTTGAACTGAAGTAAAAAATGAGCTAAAATGCATTCAAAGCCAATAGAGTTGCAAAGCATTTTTGATGCAGCCAAAACCATGTGCGAAATTATCTGACTGTGAAAAAGTTTACAAAAACTATATATACACAAACATATTTTTTCCGCATAAACTGGCAACTTTTTGCCTTGACAACTCCACGCAAACGTCTTACATCGATTAGTTTCAAATACCTCAAGTGTGGAAAATATTAGTGTCTTCGAAACTGGAAAGTAGCTTAGCATTTCGCTTGCATAATAAATTAGTCATGGTATTTAATGAGTGAGATCATGAATGGGGTTTAATCCCGTCGATAAAGAAAATATTGAAGTGTGTGTTCATTATAAAACGATAGAGAACCTGTTCGTTTCCATAATCCCGATCTGATCCTTTAACACCACCATCACCAAAGTTGGTTACTTTAATCGCTGTAGTTGTGCTTACTTTGCTTGGACTTCCTTTTGGTGTGATTGTTGATTCACTTACAACTGTTTTTGTTTTCGTTTCGGTCATGGTTGTTACCGGTACGCTCACTTTAACCGGAGTAGGAACCATGCCCGGTGCGGACTCCTTCACGCCCTCGAAGAATTGATCACGTGTGATTGGCACCGTTTCTTTTGTAATGGTCACTTCCTTTCCGAAATGGCTGGGTTCGATTTGGGCGTAGTTTAGAATCAACTGGCCCGTGACGGGATCTTTGACAGCAGTTGCAGGATCTATATCGCCCGTCTGTGGGTCAATGTGACCATATTCGGTCTTAATTCGACCAGTTACTGGATCGATCTCACCCGTTAAGGTCATCGTTTGAGTAACCGTTTTACGCGCTCCTGCGATCCGTGGGTCTTTTGAATCAACTTCAATCGTCTCTCCAGTTGTTGGGTCGATCATATTGTACACGTAGATCGTCTTGTTGAAGACTTTGAGAATCTTTCCGGTCTCTGGATCAACTTCACAAACCTTGGGATCCAGTTCTTGTGGTAAACCCTGCTCATTCAACTTAGACACTAGATACACGCGCACCAGTATTAATTTTCCAGTAGTTGGATCAATTTTGCCAATTTTAGTGTAGACTTCTCCAGTATCAGCGTCTACTTGGGTGGCAGCGTACAATGGCTCACCTGTCACTTGGTCGTTCTCCCCGGTAGCTGTATATATCTTACCACTCCTAGGGTCGACACGTTGCATGATGGGGTCGACCTTGGTCTGCTTTTTCACCTCAGTTGTTTTCGGATCCAGATAGCCGTAGATTGTAACTACGTGTCCTGTTTTCGGATCGACGCTGCTAGATGCATATATTGGTTGCTTAGTTTTTGGATGTTTGTTTCCGGTTGTAACCCAAATTTGACTGGACTTGGGGTCAATAATAACCTCTTTATCCGCCATGTTGACTTTTTCATCTTTCAGGTCAGCTTTAGCAGGTAAAATCCCTAGCGAAACAATTCGACCGTAATCCTTGTCTAGCTTGTGAGTTTTTGGGTTGACCTGATGTTTAAGAATTATTTGACCTGTGCCAGGTTCGGTTTTCAATTCCTTTACTACAGTCTTTCCTGATTTGGCATCCTGAGTAGCGATGGTTTGCTTCACCAAATCCATTTGGCCGTGTTTGGAGTTGACTTTTCCAGCTTTCGGGTCGAAATGACCAATGGAAATATCTACGATCGCGGTTTTAGGGTCAATCATGCCCTTTTTGTCCATTTTTCCAGAGATGGTAACTACTTCCAGCACAGGATCAATTGGACGTCCGACTTCTATCAAATGACCAGACGTCTGGTCTATTTTACCCGATTTGGGGTCCGTTAGGCCTATTAATGTAATTTGGCTTGTGTTGGGGTCGATAGTCGCGGTTTTAGAAACCGGTTTCCCAGATTTTGGGTCGGTGGCCTTAACTTGGCCGGTTTTCGTGTTGATTTCACCATATTTCGAATACAAGATACCACTTTCAGTATCGAGAACACCCAAGGGATGCTCAACATCGCCATTAATAATGTCTACTTGCTTTGTAGTTGGATCCAATTTGCTGGTTATTACCGTCAATTCCACGAGCGGGTTATCGTGTGGTACAATGCTGATTACCTGGCCCATTGTACTGTCAACCTTCAGTGTCTTTGGATCGAAGGTGCCGGACAGAATGATAATATTTCCTGTCTTTGGATCAACCTGCCCCTTCAGGAACTCCTTGCTTCCTGTGGATGGATTGAAGATCTCAACAGTTCCGGTCTTTGGATTTATCAGACCAAAGTCTGACTCAATTGTACCAACTTCGGTGTGCAAAATGCCGATGCATTGCTCCGTATGTCCATTCTGAATGTCTACTCGCTTATTGTCGAGTTTAGAGGTGATTTTGAGTATTTTTACTGGTTTCAAGTTAGCCGGGCGCGGAGTAAGAGTGGCTGTTGTAACAGTTGCTCCCGGGGTAGCTTTTGATGGTGTTGTTACGCCCGATGTAAGCTTCGAAGGCGTTTTCTCTGCGGATGCTTTAGTTGGCGTAACCACTGGTGACACTTGACCTGCACCAGATGGTGATTTAGGACCTGTTGTTTTTGTTGGTGTAGTTTGAGGATGATCTTTCGCATATTGCTCACGAGCTAGGAAATCTGCTGTCAAATCAAGGTGAGCCGGTCTTTCAGCGCTATCAGTGGTCGTTGTTGTTGCTGAAGGTTTGGCTGGCGAAGCCTAATTTGGAAACAATTTTCGAAATTTAAAATGTGTTTTAACAACGAAACTATTTACAAAGGTATCAAAATGGATGCCTGCCCGGCAGTGGGTCAGAGAAGTATGTAACATGTAGTACCCGTGCATGACATCTCGTTTAGCTTGGATTTACATACATGTTATTCAAGGTTTATACAACAACATCGAATCTGTCGATCATTCATGCACCTTAGGTGTATAATAAGAAGATATTAGGATTATGTGCAAAAGAAGTCTGTTAACTGATACGAAAATTCGTCTTAGGTAAAAGTGTAGGCAGTAAGAGTTTTAAGATAAGTTTGAAATATTAGATTCGTTGAAAGGTTTAGGCTGGTTATCAAATTATTTGTCCCTAAATTGAGTAATGCTAGAGACAACGGTTTTATAAAGTGCTTAAGTGTTAGTGGTAGAAAGCAACCTGCTAAAGCCTTGTGCGAATCGGCTCGTTCCATTCTGGTATGTTAAGTAATCTGGCCATACGATGTCAAAAGTAGATTTCTTTTAAGAAGCAATATGTGTCCTGACTGCCATTGCTTCCAAACGTATCAGCTACTTTTGAATTGAAACCATTGGAAAGTGAAGTATCCTACAAAACTCCTAAAACTACCATCGAAAATGGAACCAACCAAATTTGCCTATTTTTATATCAACGTTTTCGACTTTTCTGTCGCTTTGGTGCTTTCAGCAAAATCGAAATATTATTTTCATAGAGGTATTAATACAAAAACACTGAGAAAGCGATTTTTACAGCAGCAGCTGCTTAACTGTACACATTTAGAAATTAAACCATATTTGCAAAAAAAACTTAAATTAATCTAAAGAACGAAATGAAGCAAATATATAGAAAGTCAACTTAGTTATCGGCATACGAACAAACAACAAATTAATAACAGAGAACATAAAACAGTAAATCAACACAAAAGATATTGAAAATTACTAGCTACCTTGGATTCTTGGGTGGTGTAGGTAACTTCACCAGTGCCTAGATTTCGGACTTCCTCTTCGACATTGTGCCTGACGCCGTCGCCTGATTTTGTAAGCACTTGTTTTGTTGTCGTCTGAACAACAGTGGGCGATGGTACGTACTTGCCTTTATCCTTGGCGCTAGCCGGAGTGGTCAGTATTTTTTCGACAGCTCCTTTGCCTGGTTGCTTGGATGCTTTAGAGAGTTCATTATCAATAATTCGTTCACTTTCTGCGGAAAAATTAAAATCTTTACCGAAATGATTGGGATCTATTTGTGCATAGTTGAGGATCAGCTTTCCAGTGACAGGATCGCGAACTGCAGTTTTTGGATCGATATCGCCCGAATTCGGATCGATATGTCCATACTCAGTAATTATGCGACCTGTGTTTGGATCGATTTCGCCCGTCAAGGTTAGAGTTTGAGTGACGGTGGACTTGGCACCAGCGAAACGTGGGTCGTTTGGATCAACTTGAATGACTTCACCCGTTACAGGGTCGACCATATTGTAGATGTACGCAGTCTTGTCGTATACTTTTGTAATACGTCCAGTGTCCGGTTCGATGTCGCATGCATTCGGATCGATTTCCTTTGGTTGTCCGTTCTCGTCAGGGCGTGTGAGTAGAAACACGCGAACAATTATCAGTTTGCCAGATTTCGGATCAATTCTTCCGACTTTCGAGTACACTTCGCCATTCTGTGGATCAACTTGAGTGGCGGCGTACAATGGCTCACCTGTAACTTCATCGACCATACCCGTAGCAATGTATATTTTACCAGTCTTAGGATCGACTTTCATCAAATTTGGATCGATGTGCGTTTGTTTTTTTATTTCGTTCGTCTTTGGATCTAAATAACCAAAGATACGAATAACATATCCAGTTTTGGGATCTACATTGCTGGTCGTGTAAAGTGCTTCCTTAGTTTGAGGATCCTTTTTGCCCGTGGCAATCCAGATTTGATTTGTTTTCGGATCAACAATGATATCTTTATCCTTTGCTTCAGGAATGACTTCATTGGTTTTAGGATCTATACGTTTTTTGACAATACGTAGCGAAATGATACGACCATAGTCTTTGTCAGGCTTGCCAGTTTTTGGATTTACTTGATTTTTCAACAAAATCTGCCCGGTTACTGGATCGACCTTAGCATCTTTAACGACCGCTTTTCCAGTTTTCGGATCATTACAAGTAATAGTTTGTCTGAGTATATCTATTTGGCCATACTTTGTATCGATTTTTCCAGTTTTTGGATCGATTTGACCAGCCGTTGTTTCCATTGAAGCTGATGACGGATCAATGATACCTTTTTTGCTGTCCAATTTACCTGATATTACAGTTACTTCAACTAGTGGATCAATGGCCTGGCCAATTTCAATCAAATGTCCTGAGTTTGAGTCAGTTTTCCCCGTCTTGGGATCAACAACTCCTAAAATCGTAATTTGACTGGTCATTGGGTCTACATTCGCCGCTTTGCTAGTCACTTTGCCTGACTTGGGATCAGTGATTCTCACTTCACCAGTTCGGGGATTGATGTCACCGTATTTCGTAGAAATTATTCCAGTGTCAGGATCAAGAACGCCCATAGAATGCTCCACTACTCCGTTCACTGTATCAACCTTTTTCGTGTTGGGATCTACGCGACCTGTTATGGCCGTAATTTCAACAAATGGAGTATCTTGCGGTGCTATGCATATGATTTCACCCAACGTATTATCAATTTTACCGGTCTTGGGGTCTACTACACCGGATGTAAGATAAATGTTTCCGGTTTTAGGATCAACTTGACCCTTATGCATTTCCTTTTTGTTTGTCTGAGGATTGTACACTTCAACAGTTCCGGCGCGCGGATTGATTAGACCATATTTCGAATCAATCATTCCAGTGTCGGTATCAAGCATACCAGTCGTGTGCTCGATGTTTCCGTTTTCTGAGTCAATGCGCATCGTATTCGGATCAACTTTCGAAGTGATTATCATGATCTTGACTCGCTTCCTAGTTAGTTTCGGTGGTCGTGCCTTGTCATATCGCTCACTATCCAGGAAAGCAGCGGTGGGATCGATTGGTTTGTACGTTCCCGGAGTACCAGTAATCTGACCGGGGCGACTATTTGGAGAATATGATCGGCCTTTAACAGGGGTACCATCATCTGAATACTGAACATCAGGCGACATCAACTTCGCTTTTGTTCTTGGCGACCAGTTGCCCTCTTTCAAGAGTTTGTCCCTCGTTCTTGGAGACAATTCGCCCTTATTCAGCTTATCGCGTGTCTTCGGCGACAACTCACCGGCCTTTTTTCGTTGAGCTTGTTCTTTCACATGGTCATCTTCGCCTGGAGCATAATTGAATGCTAAGCCAGTAGCACGTCTTGCTTGTGAATTTGGACTCAACTGACCATCATCCTGACCGTCTTTCGATTTCGAGTTAGGATCTTGATCGTATCGAAAACCACCAGTTGTATAGCTTTTTCGCGTTGGACTTGTTTCCGGGTCAGTTTCAGAATATTCATAGGGTCGAGTGAATCCTTTATTATCGTATTTTGCTTTCTTTTTGTCGGTTGCTCCAGATTCAGGCGAATCTTCGCCGCTAACTGCAACCGCAATTTTTCGTTTATCTTCCTTACCTGGAGAAGATTTGTCACGTTTTGGCGACTTACGTCCAGATGAAAATATGCCGACCTTGTGTATTTTAATGAAAAAAATGTAAAACGAATGTCATAATTAAAAAATAAATCAAAATAACGAATATAGAATTCAATACGAACTTAAGAATTAACAATATAGAATCAAATGCAACGCAAGCTTAATACTAATACAAGCTTTGAATTATTTCTGCTTGTATTTCAATTTCTTTGATTGTGATTTTTATATACCCATAGTCTGAAGCAATGGACAATTTGTCTAATAAAGCCAAGGTCAATTTATGTTAGAAGTTGATATTTTAGCGTCAGCTATAAAAAATTAACGTTTAAAATATCTAGTCAAAATTTTTCCAACATTTGAGCGAAATTGTAATGTATGTACACATCATTTTTGCTAATTTTTATTGCTGATCGGTAGCAAATTATCTGTACTCACCCCACGTCTAGGAGTTTTGTCGATATCATCTTCTGATTCGTTACCTGAAAAAAGTTCATAATGGTTTATAATCGCAGTGGCTATTGATTGAAATATATTTGGAAAAGTGATTTCTCTTACCATTCGCAATATCCTGGGTCTTGTCTTTATCCTTTTTACTTTTCAGGACGGGCAGTACGGATATGCCTCCAATTGGTTTCTGGAATACAAGTTAAAACATTAGTGCGTATAAACCTAGCAACAATTCAACAGCAAACGCAATACAAGCAAATGCAGCATGCAATAGGAGAAAAATAACTGAAAAGAGCAATATATTTTTTTAATAATTATTGCAGTAAGTGAAATGTTTATAATCTTATTTGTTCGACTTCTCATCTATGCTATTTTGCAATGCTTACTGGTTCGGAGTGGCATAGGATTAGCTTCGATACAAAGGGATTCTCGCCTCGTTTATTGAAAAACGCTGCAGTGACTCAAATATGTTATCATTTTGCTGATCTTATCGGAAATTCTACTACCAATTGTCTTAAGCAAGCTCTGAGTATTTTGAGGTCCTGAATTTGCTTAGCTTTTGCAGGAAACATTACGTGCTTAAACAAACATTAAGCAGCATGAAATTTGAAACTTTTTTATGAAATCGTTTTGATAGGCGGGGGAAAATTATGCTGGTGGCGAATTTATCTGCTTTGCTTAGCAAACTATTTAAACGTTTGAATTGAATTTGAATGTAATACTGCCTCAAAAATAAAAACCAAAAGTAAAAGCGGATATTCTAATATAAAAAAAAAAAGAATTAAAAAAATTATATGAGATTGATTCAAATAAAAAACGTTTATTTATCACTATTTTGTAGTCTCTATCACTAGTCCATTGAAGTTTTTTTAGTCATCTTTTCTACATTTGAAATGTGATTACGTTCTTGTATTAGAAAATTTGCAGTAAGACCAATTTCGAGTGCAAAAGTGTGAAAAACTTAACGTTTAAGCTGATTATTTCTGTATGAAGAGTTTCAGTGTATAGATTTCAGGTTTGTTGAAATATTGAACTTTCTTTTTTTTGAGTAAATCATGAGTTTTCACCCGATATGACACAGTTTTCCACAAATTTTGGCAATACATTTTAATCTTCATGATGCACAATACACCAAGTTGTTTTATATTAAAATCCTCAAGTTAACAATGTTACTAATAGAAAAATGGCGTTAAATAAAGCTGCAACTATATGTAAACAAACTTCTATGGTGGCGGGATATTAGCTGATAACCGGAAATGAAAAGACACAAATTTCGGGTAAAAAATGGCGAAAGAAAAATAAGCGCCAAAATTGACGACTCCTCTCATATCTGTTTCACTGATTCTCACAAAATTTGTGGGATTACTTGGCAGGCGGAACAACTTTGCCAGAATTTGCCAGTAGAAAAGGTTCGGGTAAATTCTGACGTGAGTAAAAATGACGTCATTTTCCAAGTTCAATTATTGCGGTGTAACTCGATTGCTGTAGTGTGATTCAATACGAAAACAAAAATGCAATTTACTATAGATTTCAAACTCTGACATCTAGCTCGTTAATAGAGAGCTTGGTGTTTCATGTTATGGAGTTTTTTATTTCGCATCTCCTAAGGTATGTATATGCTAAAAATCAACAATATTAAGGAGTTGGTGAATAGTTATCATTAGCAAAATAATTTTTGAGCTGAACCAGTTTTTAGAGCGCAATCTTTGCTGGACAAACTTAACGAACATTTCCTTCTCAATGTCAATTTTTCAAAAAGAAAGCTTCGTGAATCGTGATGGAGGCTGCGAATACCACTGCCAGAATCTATTTTGGGACTGTATAAAGTGGTGGTAGTATTGACAAATACTAATTGGATAAAGCCTTCTAAGTCTGAAAAAACAATTTAAATAAATCGATTGTTGCATTGTCACATTGAATAAGCATTCTGTGAACATAGAAAAAACAAATGTTAATGAACTGAATAAATGTTCACCTCTCCTTCAACCTTAAGGCAATAAGGACGTGTTTTACTTTGAATATTGTTTTTCACTACGCTCTACAATCAGATCATGGGTCCAGTCTTTTGAATTTCTAGGAAATTAAATCCCTTACGTTAACAAGTATAATATGCATTTATTTACTGAATTTTGCTAACATTTTTGCTTTTTTCGTCTGATCGGCATCGGAGTCCTATTTCAATTCCAATTGATATTGTTGCTGTAATATGATCAAACAATTCAAGATTTAAGGATCGGGAAGTGCTTAGTAGCTCTAAGGGAATTCATGTAAGACCAGAGGGGTTTAGTATTATTAGAAAGAAAAGAGGTATCTATGTGAGTAAAGTATCTCTGCTTAGCTAATGCGAATATTCTCATCGCGTATAGGAAACTGCATTAGCTGATGACGGACAAGTTTCATTACACGGCTGAGATTGTCAAAGGGGGGGTTAAAGGAAGAAGCCATCGAAAACGAAACTGGTTCGCAAACCCGAAGTGTCGACCAAGAAGTCTAATCGATACGAAGGGAGAGAAAACTTTACAGCATGCAAAATCGGAGCAAAAGCTCATTTAATCCACAAAAGGATTATGGAGTTTTTTTGAAGCTCAAATCACAACGAAAACATCATCAGATGATTTGGCTAAATATGACATAGCATTGGTAGAACTGATTCTATTAGTTGATACACGCATTTGGAGAGATGGAGGTATGTAAAAGAAGGATGGAATTTGTTTGTATCTGCATTTGAAGACAAACTAATTGTTAGAAGAGTTGCTTTACTGAAATTGAAATTAGAAGATTGTGAATCATTGCAAAGCTATTTGATAGTTTATCTTTATATTTAATCTGCAGGTTTTGAATTGATGATCAAATCGCTGGTGCGTTAATATTATGCGGTTTACCAGACAATTTTATACCGATGGTCATGAGCCCTTATGCGCTAACCGTTGGTTACATCAAAAACATTTAGCTGCAGAAATCAAATTCGAGGGAAAGTTCAGTAGCGCTCAGCAAGCATTCAGAAACGACAAGCAAAACATTCAGAAATGACAATAACATTTAAACCTAAGAGAATGAAATGATTTGAATGTTGTGGTGCTCATTGGAGAAAAAAAAACAGTGGCCAAATGGCAAGAATGAAAAGTTTGTGCTGTTTAGCTCATTTGTTACACAAACATCATCAGCGGATGATTGGTATTTTGATAGTGGTGCAACCATACACATAACGAATAACAATATGTCAGTACGAAATATACCGACCCCAAATGTTTCGGAAGGGACAGTTGCAAATAATAAGTTGTCAGCGAAAAACGTCGGTTATATTTAACTAAAAATCATAACGGGTGGTAAACGGGAGTTGCGCTAATTTACTGTCACAGTAGCAAAGCAGTCAAAGCTGTCAAAGCAGACGTTTGTGAACTGAAGGTTAGATCAATGAGTGGCTATCGCCACTTTGTGTCATTTATAAACGATTTCACAAGAAAAGTGTTTGTTTAGCCATTGAAAAGTAACAAATAATTGTTTAATTGCCTTTAAGGATAGATTAACCGTTTGTGTGATTAGCGTCATAAGGGATATGTTATCTTAAAACAGTGATATCTGCAAAAGCAGCTATGATTTAAAAAGCAATTTTTTTCGTTGAGAAAATTTACACCAATTTCGTTTGAAAACATTGAGTATTAAAGTTGCAGTACTCAAATTTTGACGCTTGAAATTGATACTTATTTCCAACATCCACCATCGACACATCTACATTTTAAGTGATGTGTCTGAAGTCCGATGAAGAGCATTACGAAATGCGCAACATTCCGTACAGAGAGGCAGTTTGCAATTTGCTGCTCAGGTAATTCGTCCTGGTATTCATTATGCTATTAATCTGCTAAGCAGTCAAAATCCTGGCAAATCACATTCGATTCCGTTGAAGCATGTATTTGATATCTGGAAGGCATGATTGGCAAAGGGATCACATACAAAAAGTCATCACACTGTGATGACTTTGTGTATGTGAATCCTTTGTCAATCCTGTGTGTTCACTGGACTTAGTTGGTGCTGGTGGTGATTCATATTCGTTCCTGATACACGTAATTCGACAACTGGCTACGTTTCTATAATCCATGGTGGAGTTATCACTTGACGCACAAGGAGACAACAAACTGTCGCGTTGTCGACAACGGAAGCGAAATTTATGGCTATGACGGAAGCTATACAAGAGTCAACATGGTTAAAATATGTGAGCTGAACTGAAAACGCACCAAAGACAATTGCTCTACGGTAAAATTCATTTGGCATTGAACAATAATTATTCAACGAGAGCAAAGCATATTGACGTCAAAGTTAAATATGTTTTTTAGTCAGCGATGAGACATGTTGACATTATGCAGGTTTCCACTGAAAATGTGGGAGCAGATATTTTGACCAATGCCTGGGTCAAAAAGAAATTGTTAATTTTTTGCAATAGTTTTGGTGTGTTCTAAGATTGCTATAAAATGAAAATGGATTTTTATGTGGTATTCCCATTGATTGCCCACATATATAAAAAAAAATGAAGCTGGATAGATGAATAATAACGAAAAATTAATTCAGGGAGGATGCTGCATTGTGACATCGAATATGTGAAACATAGCACTCTGTAAACATAGAGAGGACAAATGTCAATGAATTGAATAAATTTTCTTCTCTCTTTTTTTCAGCCTTAATACAATAAGGACGTTCTTTAGCTCTAATATGGTTTTAAAATACGCTGTGCTATCACCGATTGATCTGATTTCTAGTGGTTTTCATAAAAGAGATACAGTAGCAAACGAAATTTACTATTTCGGTTCATTTAGCGTACTTTGTGTTCAAATCCATACACCTATCACTCAGAAATAATTTAGTTTTGATATACATATACATATGTTTCGAAACTTCGACCTACAAATTCTTCTCAAAGTATTCCAATTAGATATTCTTCATGTTTTCACACCTTTTAACAAAAGCTACTAGCTCTACGCAAAGTAATCTGTCCGGTATTTCGTATAGGATGAATAAATTGGGGATCAAAAATGTTGTTGCGATCCTATATCGCCAGCTATTCTATGTATGTCTAAAAAAAATATCTAGCAATTATTTATTTCCTTATATGCGTTGTATATACATAGAATAACATATGACATTATATCAAGCAAACTTCATACTTATGAAAAAATTGCTTGAAATCAAAAATGCAACCTAAAATCATAAAACACGACGCAGAAGAAATCAACTGAACTATTCATATAACTGAGGGAGAAAATACGTATGTAATCAATTCACACCAAATAACTCCAATCAATATTGATCGTAAAAAATATATATAGATATGTATACGATATATTTTTTTAAAAAAAATCCACCGATCAGAATACAATGTATCATATCATATATATGTACTTATTGATACAGATAATGTACAATATTAGCAAGAATAATAAAGGATAAATTATTGATTTACTTTTATAACCTGTTCGGTAATATTAGCGCCACCCGTTTCGTACTCGCCTTCTAACGAACTCTGTGAAGATGCTGAAGCTGTACCAGTACTTGATTCTCGCTTCAGCTGCTTTCAGACAAACGAATAACACACGTTTATGACAAAATACCAACAATTAGTGTTCCCAAGTTTTAGATAGTGTACCGACATAAAAATATTTAACGTGATGCAAATGAAATATTATTTTGTTAATTCTCTGTACTATTCGTAATATTAGTAACTAGATATCGATTCGGATGTGGGTATGAAGAATATGAGATACTTTATGTAACCTGTGAGATCAAGATAGTTTTTAAAAAGTACATTGAATAAATTGTGTGGGTCAAAACAGTCAAGTGCGTGAAATTTAACAATAAATTTTGCAATAAGTGTTGATGCACATAAAAAAACCAATACGAAACCATCACAATTCTTTGTGCCCACTTCCGAACTAATAATATTAAAAATTCGCTAAATATAAGTTTACCTTTTCCTTCTTGTCTTTCTTGAGCGGACTGCGAGATTGACGCGGTGAATCCAAATCGGGAATGTGGTCTGGTGGATGAGACATTGTGTGCCGTTTGTTTGCATCCTTTTCTCGATCTTTTTCCAAGGCCAGAGCTAAAATATCGAAATAATTATAGCACACAGCTTTAAAGAAATATAATATTCAAAGCATCATACCATCCATGCTACGACTTTGCAACCGTTTGCCAGTCAAACTTCGTTCGAATGCAGGCGCTGGTCGATCAACCGGTGTTTTCCTCGATTCATACATTGTTCTTCCTGAATAACGGAATTTGGAGCCGAATCGCGGGAACAATGTGCTCTTTTGCGGTGGCTCGGGTGTCATTAAACGGAAGAATGTATGATGTTCAACACATGCTTTCCATAATTTTTTTGCAGCTCGATGATTTGCCAGTTTGAAACCGATTGTTGATTCGTATTGCTCGAACTCACCGGGACGGATTTTAATATAGAAATTGTGTCGTTTGTAGGAAATTTTTAGAATTTTCGGCCATGCAAAACGATTGATACGAAGCCTGGAAAATTGAAATGGAAATAAGTTAGTAAAAACATGGATTAGTAAAATTTACGTTTGTTGATTGGTTATGCAAGCCTATGGCGATTTCTTGTTTATGAGCTAAATAGATATTCGGTAGGTCTAAGGTACTTATTTATGAGAACGATATTAAAAAAAATATTCCATCACGTCATTTTTGTGAGCAAATTATCTACAGTCCAAGTCCCCTAACTTTAAATTCTTTCAAGTAGAAATATTTCCTAATTTGACATTTTTATGCTCTGCAGAGCAAAGTGAGTTTTTCGAATCAACCATACAAAAAATACTCTGCAGCTGAAAAATCTGTAAGTTTAAAAGTTTCTTAATTTGAAATAAATTTTGAGACCACTTAACCTTCTCCTTGTCAGCTGAATTTTCCTAACTTGAAAAAGCCATAATTTTACCTTCAAGGCACGAATTGCATTCTGCCGTACTACGCTAAATGCTCTATCTACATTTTGGTAACTTCGGAGATATTAAATGATTTGTGTTTTTCAGCAGCATGCAGATATATAGAAAGGACATTTTTCACTATTGATTTTAACATACTTGTAGAAAAGATAGGTTTTTAATATTTTGCAGAATGATATAATTGAGTATGTAGTTTTGGAATCTGGTACTCAAAAATTAAAAAAAATTCAGATTGAGCGTTTGTAACGAATAATCGAACTCCAATTTTCTCGGTAAATTCGCACTGAATGAATGAACATATTCTGTTTTTCGATTTTTTTCCAAGCGATGACAGCACCGATTTATGGAAGTCGGTTATAGTGTTTAGGACAGAGTTTGTAAGGTGTAACTTATTGTGCTGGTCATTTGGTTCCCATAGCTCCAAGCGTGTGCAGTTCTTCGCTCGAATCCAGATATGGACCGGGGATCGCGCACCAACCTTTTAGTTAACCCATCTTTGGTTAGGTACCTAAGTTAAGTCAGGGGCAAAGTGAGGCGTGAACCTCATCGTTTCACACTCGTAAAAGTTTTGATTATGCTACTTTTTTTATGTTTCAACTCTTCCACTCCCCAGAACACTAAATGGGTTGCAGCGAGACTGCTTTGCTTTTGAGCTTAAGGAAAAAATGATGCAAAGAAGTATTTTTTTTCTTGTACTGATAAACATAGTCTCACTGCATTTTACGAATTTTCTTTACAAGTGCCAAAAACGCAAATATGATTTAGTGATGAAATGTTGATGAAAAAAGTGCGCTGTTAAATTAACCCAATGCTTTATTCAGCTTAAACTAACGGACAAATTTCAATCTATAGATTTATTTGTTTATTGCCAAAATCAGCAGAAATAAATCCAATTATAGACTAGACAAAACAATATTTTTAAAAAAACATAGTAACTAAAAAAATGGATAAGTAAAATAACAATACAAAAACGAATCTAAAGCTAAAGTAACCATAAAAAAATGATACAATGGAATAATATTCAAAGTGTATGAGAGAACGTTATTTTTCAATCAACTTATGAACACAGATAACGAGTACCAAGGTTAAGGCTATTGTGCTGATGAGGCAGATGCAAAAATGGAGAAAACAATTAGGTGTATGCCTTTACGGGCCAAAGAAATAATAAAGTAAAATTAGGTACTATTAGGACGGCCCGATTTTCTTACAGAAAATTGTATGTACAGTACTAATATACAACCGTTAAACATTTTAAAAAGTATGCATTCGTCGAGAAATAATCTGCGGGTTGGAAGGGACGGGATTTTTGGATGGAACCGCAATAACGAATACTGACTTTAGAAAATAACGATTGCACGAATTCAACCGCATCGATCTGGTATCTGTAATGGGACACAAAATTTAGCAACAGCATTCTAGAACACTTCGGATGAAGGCCAAAAACCGATATAAAGAGGTTTTAGCGGATGTAATGAAGAAGCCGGAAAAACGAAAGGCTGTTGCAGTGATATACTGGTATAATACATACTGGTTGAATTTCAACTTGAGTCAAAGATCACGCCAAGGTCTTTGAAACTATCAACAACATTGAGAAGAGAGCCAAGAACAGAGTAGGGGAAAAGCAGAGGAGATGTTTTGTCGCTGAAGGACATGTGATGATACTTCGTAACATTTAGAGTAAGGGAATTTGCACCGCACCAGTTAGCTAAACCGCCCAAATCGTTTTGCAACATGAAAGAGTCACTAGCGAATTCACACACACTACAAAATTTGGTGCTCTTCTATGGTGAGTTAAAGGGAGAAGGAAGATCATTATCAAGCAAAAGGGATAATAATGGGACAAGAATGGATCCAGAACTCCTGAAGTAGGAAAACGGATGTAGAAGAGCAATTGTTAACAGTAATAACACAAGAGCGGTCTCAAACATTGGAAGGCACTATTTCAGAATGTGGAATGCGGGCACTATTGCGGACACTATTGTATGAAAATGTATATGGCTTTAAAAACAAATTCAAGTTATTCAAATCCCATTAGAAAGAAGCTTATTTTTCCTTTTCCGGATTGGAAAGAATAATCCCTTTCCCGAGTAGGAAAGAGTTGGGAAATATTGAGAGATCAACCTTTTCTGATCACATGAAGTAAATTCACTGGATAATTATTGAGTTTGAGCAGCGTTTTAAGAATTTTATGAAATTAGACAACAATATATCACTTTTCACTCATCCATTAGCAACCGCTATTGAAAGTGAAAAAAGAAATTTCTACTGGCCAGTGAAATCCCTAATCCATGACTAATAAGAAGAAAATGTACATTATCCTGGAAATATTGATACTTGTCAAGAAACTAATATCTATCTCGCTTTTAAAGGAAAATTGAAAATTTGGAAAATATAATGGGGGATTTTATTGTAATATTATACGAGTATGACCTATCCTTAAAAAAATTTCAACGTTTGGAGATAGCTGTTTCCTTTCGAATAAAAAATACATTCGACCCCTTTACAAGTGCTGCTCATTCATTAAGCTACCTATCATATTTTATGTTTTCATGCTTTAAACACATCCGAGTATCGGCACATTCAAATTATACTAAAAAATTACATACTTGTCGCGATACACCAACAATCCTGAAGCACAAACACCCAACATAATATCGACACCCTCTGAATCTTTCGCAGGATGTAAATCAACACCATACATTGCAAGTTTTTTTGCATTTTCCAAGTAATGCAATTCTGCTTCGGCTGGCGATTGACCCCTGTAAAAAGTAGAAAAAAGGGTTTGAGTGGTAAATTGTATTTTATTCCATGTCTGATGATGACGATGGCGGCATCAAGTCATTCCTCATTCCCGGACACATCATCAGACATTTCGGCTTCAATTATTTTTCATGCAACATAAATACATACGAGAATAAGTGTAAATATATGGAAGTACCTGTGTGTTTTATGTAAGTCGACGACTTTTTCCTCCAATTCAGATGTTTGATTTGGAGCGAATTTGAAATCTTTCACATAGTTCCGGTCTTTCATTTCCTGTGGATCGTAATCGCCGAGTTCGGATTGAACTAGGTAGGATCCCAGTAGGGCGTGAGTGACAAATGAGCATGGTAGACGACCTTCAAGAATATCATTACGAACCTGAAATTTAGAAATTAATTGAAATAGTTAAATAAAATTAAGAGCTGTATGATTTGGTAGATGTCTTTCGGGTTTTGGTGGTACATTTTAGAAGAATTACGTTAGAAGAATACTTCGTTCGAACCTACTACATAATTTCCTCCAATACACCTACAAAACAATTAGCTAATGAAGTTGGTAACAAACTTCGTTAAATATATAATCCACAGTTGATGACAACAAAATATCTATATCTTTTAATCGATACTCTCATGCCCTTGAAAAAGTTTCGTTACGTGGAGTGGTTAGTAGTGGAGCACATCCATTGTGATACTCATTTATCTACACCGACACGAAGACATTCCTTTGCGAATGTTTTCATTTTGTGATAAGATAGCACGATATCAATAACGATACATCGATCAACTTGCATTTTAACACAATAAATAATTAACAATATTGATTTTTTCGCAAATTTTTTTTGTGTGGAGTATGATACTAGCGCTGTTTATAACGAACAATGACATTAAACTCTTGCATGTTTCTGTAAACGAAGAAATATTAAGAACCTCACGTGCTACGTATTCAAAAGCTTAAATACATGCTATGGAATGGGAAATCTGCGAGGTAAACTCGCTGGCATGAGGTTTTGGAATACAAATATTTTATGTACTGGATAATTCGTTTGTAAATACAATATACAGGTGAGTTTGTTTGTTTCGATTAACTTTCGATTGCTAAAAATAAAAATCAAAGTGTATGATGACAAAGACTATATCTGACAAGTGAGTAAGAAATAAGTGTTAGGTAGTCATGAGAGAACCAAATTTTAAAACTTGACTTTACTAATTTACACCCCCGAAATGAATGATGCTAAGTGTGAGGTAAAAATTACGTTATTTTTCACTTTTTGTATTATTGAATATTTTGTTCCTTTTCTTTTTTGAACGGAATTTCAATGGATTGAGTTCCATATCGAAATCGTTGTAGCTTTATTGTCCAATTTACAAAATTCAGCCATCACAGCCGATAATAAACTGGTATTGAATACTAAAAACTGATGTTGCAAAATGTTGCGACACACACTTTCAAGGTTATTGATAATCATTTTTAGTTTGATTCCAGAACTAAGCCCTGCAATTGGTTTATTGTGTAAACTTCGAGTATCTCTGAGCTACGAATGTATTTATGCTCCGAGTGCCTTGAGTAGTATTACAAGTCGTGATATTTTTACAAATAGGATCGTTGGGAAGATAACGGCACATTTGATGCAGGATATATTGGTTATGAAAAATACGAAGTTTGAAATTTAAGGAAAATAAGGCGACCAGAGAAATAAATATGTAGAATTTTCTGCTTGCTGAGTAATGACCGTGAAAATTTACGTACGTATTTACATACACAAAGAATTTAAAGATATATCGCACAGGAGATGCATATAGAAGTAAAACTGATTGGATAGAATCAAATGGCTTGGATGATCAGAGAACAAGTCTAGAAAATTTAAACGGATGATTGGCCAAATCAGAGATATTAGAATTAAATCGGAGTTGATTAACTACTAGACAAAACTAGATCGCCTTCTTGCGGTACATCCTGGGTAGCAATAAATGATCTAGACTCTATGCAAGACGAAAGGATCTTCGGACTTCTCTAGACCCACGATTTGGTGGGCGTAGCATCCCGGAGCTAGTCGTCTTTAGACGCGGTAGCGATCTAATGAAATCCGCTTCGTGGACGGCTCGCGAAAACTCTGGCAGGCCTCAGTGTATTTTCTCAGTCGCGTCAACATTAAATTGATGGTGCAGCTTCAGTTGAGGCAGACCCCTGAGCACTTGTCCCCATAAAGTCTTGTAACAAATATCGCATGGCCTTCCTGCTTGCATAGATAACCATGAGATCATTAAGGTGACTGCAAATTCGTACTGAGATAGCAGCTTCGAGTGGGGACCCTATTCCGGGGGGAAATGAATTCAAACCTAAACTTGACAGGAACAAACCAGTTATTAAATGAAACTTATCTTCTAATGTGAAAGAAGGGAAGAATATGGTTGTGACATCGGATCCAGCGAAAGCCCCAGGAAGTGGAGTTATGACGAGCGAGCCACCTCAGCGGATTGTTCCTAAATCTGCTGCAGGCTATGGAGATATGACGAGTGAGTCAACTCCACTGGCTCGCGGCACATCCTCCACTTCTGCTTCAAGTGGTCCCGGAGCTTTGGTCTCCAAGCCTGGCTCGGGAAAGCTCAGAAGCCCGATTGAGAGTAGTGTGGTAGAATGATTACGACGAATGAGCTGGCCCGACCGTCAGCAAGTGCTATCTCTGGTGCCGTTCTCTCTTCAGGCACCAAATGCTTTTTCGCCAACTCTTTTCGGGCTTACGGAACTAGAAGGTGAGTCTTCAAAGCTCTGAGGAAAATAAAAAAAATGCCCCTCTGACACGATGCCCGGCAAAGACAAAAAGTCCCTTCAATGGGCAACAACATTTTTCGGGCAGCACCACTGTTCTCCAAACCCTGTAGATTCAGCTCTGAAGCGAAAGAGATCGGCTGAGCAAAAGAATGCAGACATGTAGAATTGCAAAAAAGAGCTTTTGGCGATTGAAATGGCCAAAGAATGTCTTATTTAGGCTTTTATTGATGTCAGTAAAGAGATAGAATCATCTTCTCGGAAAACTGGCTTAAAATAAGGTAAGCTATTTTTAGCGTCTGCTGCAAACTGCAAAAGGCAATTTGAATCTGACATCTACGTTCAACGATGTGGGCTAGTTTAAAGGAATTAGGCTGGTTACGTGTGAGGACCAACGCTCGGCCAATTTATATTAATATGAGATGCAGGAACTCTGGCCAGGCGCCAAATTAAAGGGCGTGCTTAAAGTCTAGATCCCTAATCGGCCTAGATGCACGGCATGGATTCCCTGTTTTCATTTCAATCCTGTAGGAAACCTGGACATCATTCGACTCTTCAACATAGATCTCCCTACTGGGGATTAGAGGATTGTGAAAATTGATGCTGGTCTTGAATGCCTAAAAGGACAATATTAGGTGCGGGGTCGAGAAATTGGCCAGCGAATCTACCGAAGCGACAGGTCAAAGAGCTTTGATTAGAAAAATCCAGAGTCCACCAAGCTTAGCCAAGCAAGTAGATCAAACGGCAGAGGAGCCAGCTGGAAAGGAGTCCAGACCCTTTCTGAGTGCATCATCTAAGGGGGAATCAGATGTGGAAACTCTCTTTGCTGATAGAGTTAGCGTTGGAGCTGCCTCCGAGTTGTCTAGCTGACTTGACCTCTTAACTTTGAATACAGAGGAGGGATCTGAGTCAGCTATTACGTCCGAGGAGGACCTTGACCTAGCTATTATAAATAATGGTGAAGGTACTTCAAGATAAACTTCACCATTTCAAAGTAGCGTGACTGTAGGGCTTCCCAGGAGTGGTCATTCTCTTATCATAGGTACCTATCTTTAAATGTGGCTGGTTGTAGCTCATCTGAGCCGCTAAACTTTTGTTAAGAGAAAGAGCACGGACTGGAAATTATTCCAATCGCTGGCGCGATTGGAGCAACGACTGCAGCCATAAATTGGATCACGCGGTTGATATTTTTACTAATGCTCTGAACTCTACATCTAGGGCAGCGTGTAAACAGGGGAAATATCAAGCCTCCATTGTGCAATAGCGAAATCAACACTCTGTGGAGAGAGTATGCAATTTTAAAGGAGGTACCGAAAAATGTAGAAAATAAATCACAAATAGCTTGAGGGTTTGTAGCAATAGTGTCAACGAAATATAATGAATCAGGATTTTACGATTTTAGATTGAAGTAATAGATGTAGGACCAGAAGGATTTTGGTTGCCTGGAAAATATTGAAGACATGATGCTCAAAAAGTAATGACAGATTGCCTGCTGAGGTGCGTTTTTGCTTTCATATCTCAACTTTAAGGTATAGAGGCGTGGGTTTAGAAACAAGGAGATGAATCTTTGTGATCCTAGAAATTAAAAGGTCGACGGCTCTGCTTAGATAATAACTAGCGGTATAGAATTGAAAATGCGCACAGCATTTCATGAAACAAGTGAATGTAAAGCATAGCTGAAGAGCGGTTATATTGAAACCTTTATTTCGAAGAATATAGACAATATTTGATTTACTTTTATATGATTCCAATATTGGATCCGGGAGCGAAACAGACACGACTCTTCAGTCAACGCAATAAAAACCTCTTAATTACCTATTGTAATTCAAACACTCGATTTCTTTCTAAGCTACTCAAGCCTTAATACACGAAAATATTCAAAAGACTGCAAATAACTAAAGAAATACAATGAGAAGTGATATTCTATTAGCTGAATCGTTCCCATTTTGCAAATTAATCATTGTTCAATAGAAAACAGTAAAATAATCAAATTATTTTTTTGTAGAACTATGACTACTACTATACATAAACAAACATTTTAATTCAATTAATCATAAATAACAGATTCTATTTTTCGAACAATGGTACATCTGACGTCTCTACCTGAAAACCTAATCACCTAAAAATATAAAAAAGCATACATACCTGTAAACACAAATGATATCTGGTAATATCTTCTTGGAGCTGAGCAGGCTCAGGTGGATAGAATTTCACAGCAAATGTTAGCACCCATGGATCCGTTCGAAAAAATTTCCCCACTGGCTTATCCAAATCTAGCCAAGCACGTGGATCGACTGGTGTTTCGTACAATAGACCAAAATAGTCTTTCTCCAAGATATTCAGTCCCGCACATATTGAATTTAGCAAATCTTTGCCTTTTGCTTTTCTCTGTTCGAAAAAAAAATAGAAAAAATTAGAAAACGATGAGTGAAAATAAATTGAAATCAAAATTGAAATTCTGAAATGAAATCAAGAACGAAGCATAGCGATGAAATTAAGTATGTAGGACGAAAATAGAACGTTAGCCAAAGTGGCAACAGCTCTACATCATCATCTAGTTAGTCAGCTAGCCATACGCACTATGGCAGCATGGTATAACATAATTAAATTTTGCACGAAAATCGAAATTCACTTACGTCAATTGTTACTTCCAGAACTGAGCCATCTAAGAGTGTTACTTGTGCGAGTGCAGCCTTGTTTGATGTTGGTGGGGCGGGCTTCTTCTTCGTCGGCGTCTCCGTTTCAGCGGCCGGCTGGGCTTTTGTTTCCGCTGGCATCTTCTAGTAGTGACTGTAACGAGAAAAGTGAAAAAGATGGGTCGTTAAATGTCCATTTTGTAGGTATGTAGACGATGACAGTCTTAATTGAATTTCCGACTTTTACTTTAGACGGACTTAATTGAGTTGAAGAAATATGAACTGTCTGCCACGAGGGGCAAGAGTATATTAACCAGCTATTTGTACAATGCTTGATTCGAATTAGCTTTTACGGCACACTTTTCAGCGAGTATGAGAGCTGTCAACTCGTATTGTTGGACAAACGATAATTGTATCAGCATTTGATACTTCTTAGAATAGTTAGTATTGAAATCAAATCACCAATGAGTAGTTATTATACACAATAATCGTTAATCAATGCGATTCTGATGGAATAAATCGTGTTCCGATTCGAAAGCAGAACGAAATTAATAACTCATTAACTTTGAACATTTGTGTCAGAGTCTTCAACTTGCACGATATGTTCGAAACTCATTAGAGGAATTTCTTTTCAATTAAACGTTTGTCTGTCGATTTAATTCAGTCTTTTTAAAAATATCTGACACACCACTCTCCAGCATCATTGCTATCAAATGTTAATTCTTCATGACATTCTTAACTTAATTAGACAAATCGTTGGACGCTAGTAATAATTTAATTAACGAACTAATTTCACGGCTAACATCTAGGCAAGACAGTAGCTACACACGAATGAAAACGATCAGGAACTAGACAGAATAATTTAACAGTAGACGCACGGAGATATGTATGTCGGATGAAACTTCAAATGTGTTTTGGGAAGTTATTGGCACAAGTACTGCTCGGTAAAAATAAAAAAAAAACTCCGAAAAATAAAGAAAATAATAATTATTATTGCAAAACGAAGTTTTACACTTTTTTCGTCAAGTATAGATTTGATGTCGTCTTCAGATAGATTTTTTTTTAATCGAATCAATCAGGCTTAGTGGGGGAAAGTTGATGTAGCTCCTTAGAAACAATGCCCGTGTTCCATTATTACTATTTAGTACTTGCAAGTACGTCTGGCTACTTCCAACTACTCGCGCACTTGTTTCCGAGTAGTTACGGTTTTTTGGTTTTTTTCAATAGGTGGCTTTAGTTTTTTCAAGGCTATATTGAATGTTTTGGTAGTTAGGAAATTAGAAAAAGCTCTCAAATGGTGTAGAAAGTTAAAAGAGGTAATTTTCTGTTAGTTGGTTTTATATTTTCTATCGATTGTGGTAGTTAATACTCTTTATTTTCTCCCTTTATTTTGAAAACTGTATACAATTTGATCGGTTAGAATCTGCTCGTATGAACGAAGTTAGTGTTCCATTTGTGATCTACTCCCAAGTACTTAGAAATACTAGTTAGTAAAAATGGAACACGTCAAATAAGCACTAGATATGCCAGTAACTTTGATGATAGTGTTATATAATTTTTGTTTAAATTATGTGTGAAACATTACTTTTAAAAAATTTTCTGAAGAAGTTACGTTTGACAAATTTTCCCCCCTTGGCAAAATAATCAAGTTTTAGACTAAAGAAGAAAAACTAAGACTAGTGAAGAAACGCTTAAGAAATATTATGGAAAGTGCTATTTGCTGAGGAATATTTGACAAATCAATCAATATATTTCTTTGTTGCCATACTAGCATAAACCTTCGTTCACGGTATCTAAAAATTGTTTCAAGGGGGAAAAATGACATATTTGTGCAAGATGACCGCCAAAATTCCTAAACAAAGATAAATTTTTAAGAGATAATGGAGGCATCTTCCAAACAAATTATTTTCCGAACCCCTGAAAAAAAGCAACAATTACAGTGGTCCCAAAACTGGAGACCAATCAGCGTCTTATCCTCGATCGGGAAGTTATTAGAACGGCTAATACTTTCACGACTTGAGAAAGTAGTCACCGACAAATCCATCGTCCCAGAAGAGCAGTTCGGGTTCAAAGCCCACCACTCCACCGAGCTACAGCTAGCCAGAGTAAACAGCACATTATAACTGGGTTCAATCAAAAGAAATCAACAGGTCTTGCCATGTTTGACATTGCCAAGGCGTTTGATAAGGTCTGGCACGCGGATCTAATCGTTAAAATGTACGATTTTAATATCCCAAAACCCCTTATACAATTGATCAGATCATTTCTTGAGGACAGAACCTTTTCCGTTCGAATAAACGACCACTTCTCTAGCACACGACGAATAGAACACTGCAGACATCCCGATGATGCCCACAACGAAAATCTCCATTTTTGCAGACGACACCTGCATCTACTACACATCTCGACAGGCTGAATTTATAGCCAGCAATCTCCAACATTACATAGATACACTGATGGCTTACTTCTAGAAGTGGAAGATTCGTATCAACGCGGAAAAAAACTCAAGCAATCTTTGTGACAAAACAACGAAGACAAAACCCAAGCCAACTGACAGTAGACAACGAACCAATAGAATGGAAAACGACAGCCAAATGCCTAGGACTCACTTTTGATACAAGACTTTCGTGGAATACGCACATACAAAACAAACGAATAATTGCTAGCGGAATACTGAACCAGCTGTACCCATCACTTGTATCAAATAAGCTTAATATTAAGAACAGAGTCCTTATCTATAAGCAGATCATCAGACCAACCATCACATATGGAAGCACCATCTAACACACAAGACAAACAAGAAGTAGTTACAAACTTGCCAAAACCTGGCCCTGAGGAAATTAACAAGGGCACCCTGGTACATCAGAAACACTGACATACCCAAGGACTTACGAATAGAAACAATAGACAAATTCATACGTGACAACGCACTAAAACTATTCGACACAATCGACAGACATTCCAACAGCAGCCTTGCTATCTTAAGATTCCAAGAACAGAGGGAAAACGATATCTACTTAAACCTACGAGCATTAGGATCCTAAAGTAGTAGATCTACGAGGGAGCGACCAATAGACTAGAATAAAATAGAGAGGAAAAGGAAAACGCTCACTGAGATGAAGGGAGTCAAAGTGCAACTGGCACTAGCTCCAAAAATATAACAGTTCTCAGGCAGGTGTACATTCATTTGAATACGAACAGTCGAAGAGAGAACATCAAAATGGAGAAACACGAAATTAGAGCTGTCATTAAGTCTCTGTTTCAAAAATTGTCTACCAGAGACAAACACGGCGACATGGTGGAAACATTGGAGGACTCTGCTCCACCATATTCCACCATTGCACGCTGAGCCAACGAGTTTGAACCGGGAAGAACATCCAATGAAGGCGAACACCGCGAAGGACGTCCAACCACGTCCCTCACTGTAGACAATGTGAAAAAAATCAAAGATGTCACGTTGGTAGATCGAAGAGTGACAATCAGGCAAGTAGCTGAGGTCACAGGGATTTCGTATGGCAGTGTTCAAAGAATCGTTACATATGAAGAAGGTCTCTGCGCGTTGGGGGCCGAGAATGTTAACCGACTGGCAAAAGAAAAAACGAGTCGACATTTCGAGAATGAATCTCGAAAAGTTTCAGGCAGATCAGGAGATTTTTTTGTCACGTTTCGCAATCATGGATGAGATTTGAATCTACCATTTTGATCCAGAAACCAAACAGCAATCGATGACGTGGAAGCAACCCTCTTCATCAACACCGACGGAATTCAAAGTGTCGAGCTCGGCGAGGAAGGTTATGCATGAGTTTTTTGGGACGCTGAAGGAACTATCATAGTGGAATATTTGGAAAAGGGAGCCACTATATCAAACTCTTACTACGCAGACCAAATAAGAAGAATGCGAGAAGCAATGAAGGAAAAAAGACGCGGCAAACTGCGATCCGGAGTTCTGTTTCATCAAGATAACGCACCGGCCCATACGGCTGCAGTTTCGATGGCTGCAATTTAAAAAACAGGATTCGAACTTTTACATCTTTCCTCGGAAAACTTTTTTTTACATCATCCAGTGACTTTTACATCTTTCCTCGGCTCAATGAACACTTTCGGGGCAAGAAATTTGACGATGATAGCGCAGTGATAGCCGCTGTTGAGGCATTTTGGGAGAGTCAAGGTAAAGAATTTTTTTCTAAGGGTATCCTGGGTTTGGAAAAAAGATTGACTAAATGTATTAACTTATTAGGAGACTATGTTGAAAAATAAATATATCTTTTAAGTTTAATTACCTTGGTTTATATTCATTATCATTACTTTTTGATCAACCCTCGTATGTCTAAATTGTTGTGGTGTGATCCTTACTGGCTTCTGCTTGTTTGAATGCAAAGACTAATGGCTTGTAGCCAGTGTACAATGTAATCCACTGGAGTTCCAAAATGTATCAGAAACAACAGATACCCTGATAAGCAACTAAAGGTTTGGCCGAGTAAAAACCGAGCGGTTGTCAAAAGCCCTGACGTTTTACTGTAGAGCCCCAATAGCGATGTTCGATGCGCATACGAATAAACTAAGAGCTCAGCGTTTGAGTCCAGGAAGGACCATAGATTGGCTTCTGTAAGCCCAAATTTACTAGCTTTAGCTTACCAGTCGATAGTTTTGTTTTAACAGCTAAACTCCCCAATACGACTAAACATCTAGAGAGGGAATTTTTGGGAATAGTCAACTTCTAAAAACGATGTTAAAACTAGGGATGAGCAGTACCTCCGACTCAACGCCACGACTCCGATTCTACAGCTATGGTTTACTTATTTCAAAATAATAGTCACTTGAATCCAATTTTTCAGCGGTCAACGACCTGATGGAAAATCGATACCCATTACTATGCTCTGTAATGTGAAAAATTTCAGTTTTGTAGTTTCTAGCTTAGAGAATGTGCATCGCTATACCACCCCGTTAACGACTCCTCATAATTTACCATCTTACGCACAAACTACAAATCGATTCTATTTACGTTCAAGTTTCCAAGCACTGCGTACTACTGTTATGAAACCAAACAATCGAATAACCATCCCCCCTTGGAAACAATGCTATGTACACTATTATTATTTTGCCTAACTATCGTATCTATGTACTATGATATGCCTACAAATCCACACATATATCTTTTAGCGAGGGAGAAAACTGAAATTGTGTATATTTACAATATAGAATATCGTAAAATGTTTTTTTTTGTCATTTTAACTTATCTCATTTTCAACATTCATTCATAAATTTCACTTTGACAAGCAAGATTTTTGGGGGGAAAATAAAAAGCTGTGCATCTTGTCGTAAAGTTGTCATGGATTTTCATTCTTGTGCATGAGTTATGTAGTAGGAAAACATAGAAATATGTACCATAACACATGAAAAAATATAATATTTACGTCTGCGAGTGTGCTAAACAACTGAAGTATGAAATGTTTGTTTATAAGAGTATACATTGATCGTAAAGCGGAAACGTTGAATGATTTGTAGATAAAGTTTTGAAACAAATATTTCCCACCCTCAAAAACAAAACTAAACAAAATTGCAAAAAATTTATGAAGGAAAATAGGAAATGATAAAATTGTGAATTTTTTTTTAAAATTTAAATCGTTAAAGTCGTAAGAAATCATGGTGACGAATGATGGCATTTATAGTTTTTTTGACTGATGTTTGATTAGTATAGAATGTAAATTATTCGCAATCACTATCGTAGTGATCAAATGTGATAATATTAATTGTTTTCAATGTGTCCCAATTTTTTCCAGCTTGTAAAAAAATATTTTGATAAAAAAACCGATTTTTTCCTTTTTAAGCTAGATATATTGAATTTTGTGACAAATATCGATATTTCGAGGGTTATCTGCCCTATTCTTCAGTGTCTATCGTTGTTTAATATTGTTTCTCTATTTATATTTAAGTTTTATGTAAATCATAGTCATTTAATATCGGAAAATTTGTTTTATTTTGTAATGCTTTTTTTTGCGTTTCAATTAGCTCAGTATCTAAGGCAATAAACCTAAATTACTTCTGACTTAACCACGTCACTCTCGAATTAGATATTTACAAACGAATCTTCTCATTCCCTGTTCCAATTCAACCAAAAATCAACCGTTCTACATTTCGAATAATAAATCGTAAAACTCGGAAAGTAATGCCATTATCATTTCGAGTGGCAAGTATTATGTCATCGCCTCGTATAAAACTCATACATTCTCGCGCACATAAATAAGAATGAAATCAACAGAAGCTCAGACCACAGCTTTATACGAGTCGTAATCAAAAAAACAAAAAAAAAAAAGAAACTCGTACAAAGTGCCGGTAATCAGTCTAAAATGGTCTAATATCAAAATGGCAATGTGACATTGACCAAATTCTATAGACAATTTGCGCGTAAACGAACGAAATTGGGCAAATGCTATGCATATGTATCTTTGTCACGGATAAATACACGAACAGATGTACTGCGACAGAATGGGAAAAAATCTGCAAGATGATGTCAACACTTCCCAATTAGCAAGAAAGGGGGGCTTAACAGGCAGGCAGGCTCTCCGAAACATTGATTATGTACAGATGCATGGAGCAAAAAAAAAAAAATATTTTGATGAAATAATCTAAATGTTCTACATATGTATGCAGCAGTGTCGAAGGCAAAGATAAGATGCGGCGAGAATAGAAAACTGAGTATATAAATAGGATTCGTCCGAAATTTATTGCAGTCGGCTTGATTAGGTTTCACAATAGTCATAAATTTTGTGGGATCGAGTAGATTCGTCGTGGAATGCTTTGTGGAATTGATATAGAGTAGAACAGGGTTGTTTTCTCTAAATTATAACATGTTTATGCATGCCTAGATTGAAATGACTGAGGGTGCACGCAGTTTGTATGGATTTAGTTTTTTTTGTGCTAGTCTAGCATCCTCATTGTCATTCTAGTTGAAATTTATTGCAATTTGAAAGTCAAACGAATCTGGAGAATAGAGTATATATAGTAGTTCATAGCGCAATTCAACCGATGCGCAGCTTCTATCGCGTAAAAATGAAACGGCAATTGTTTCTTCATTAGATGCCGCTTTTTGACATATTCAACTTCAAGTTCACATTTTAAATTGACATACATATGTAGCACTGTTCGGTGATTGTTTCTCCCTTTTTCAATAAGTCAATGCAGATTACACCGTGCGCATTTAAGGAATATTTTCCCTGCCTTTTTTGCTGTTTTGTCTTATTCGGGTATGTCCGCTAGTGATTGAATTATTTTCAGAACTCAAAGTGGTAAAAAATAACTTGATTTATACTAGAATTTGTTGAATCAGCAGCTGCGAGCTTTGTTTTATTTTCTTTAACATTTCTTATCATGGATAGAACTAGACACTAAGATTAAATAAGTTTCCTAAATAATATTTCTCATATTCTGTCCCTCCACAAGAAAGGAAATGTCAATGGCGAAAAGCATCTATTGGTTATAAGATTGTTGAGTACCTCCCATAAAATAATCTCATCTATGCTTGGACAGCTCAATGTGCTAAAGTAATCATCGGAAGATATCAATGTGGACATGATTTGCATGTCGATCAAATGCAAAAATGCCTGGAATATAATATTCCGTTATACCATATACGAGAGTTGACAAAAGTAGTGATAATCGGCTATTCCAGTTCACATAAAATTCAAAAACAAAAATTTTTACTACCTCATATACCCACTAAGTCACCATAAAAACAAACATATAAATAGACCACAATTCTAAGACCAGTCTCAGTCTCAGTCAATGCGTTACCATGGAGTGGACAGACAGAGAAAATTGCATCGTTATAATTGCGCTTCCTAAGTGCAAAATCGAAAGAAGAGATAGCTTCCGGCTGCTGCAGCCACTCCGAATCAGCCGAAGATTTGTGTATTAGTGTACTAAATTGTTCGAGGATACTGGTGACGTGAAAGATCGTCATCAATCTGGCGGACTGTGCACTGTACGCACGCTGGAAAAGATTCGGATCAGAGAAATCCAATCCGAAAACAGAAAATTATGGCGCGAAAGTTGGCTGTTGGTGGAGTACGGAAATGGATGAAAACCAGCATTTGGAGTTCCAACAATATTCGGCGCCGGCTCACAAGGCCAGAACGACTGAGGCCTGGCTTGAGCGGCACGTATCTGACCAGATGATTGGCCCTCTGGCAGCTCCGATTTGAATCCAGTGGATTACAAGTTATGGGCTGTTTTAGAGGACATGGTCTGCCATAGAAGATACAACGACTTGAATCCCTCAAGTCTGCCCTGGCCAAAGCTGTGAATGATTTTCGTCTATACGAGCTGCGTGCTGCGATAGATGATTGGCCAAAAGACTCAAAGCCTATGTGAAGGCGCAGCGTGGACATTTCGAAAAACATTATTTTTTTTTTTATTCTACACAAATGTACTAATAATCAGTAAAAATTTCAAAAAGAAATCTCAAGCCAATATTTTTTAATTTGAAAAAAAAACCCATGTGACAATATTTATGTCCCTACTATGTAAATACGCTAGATGCACGTAGGAAATACTTTGACGTTATATTTTTGTTTTAATTACTTAATAGTGCTTCTGTTGTACCAGGCATTTGACATGAGCTTTCATTTAGAATCCCGAACAGGCTCAAAATACCTTATCATCTTTTCCACTTTCAGATTTGCAGAAATAAATATATACAACTTTAATATTAAACATTAAGTCAAGTCAATTAAGAAAAGTTTGTATTTAGTATACATAAGTAAGTTGTCGGGACCCTTTTTATAGTTACTTCCAATTTTTCTTTTCCATATTAAATTTAATAACATTGCTCAATATTCCCTGTTTCAAATTAGGAATAAATCCAATCAAACAAGCTTCTATTTAGCGTCCAAAACTTTATTCACACGAAAAATCCCAGGATTTAAACAATAACGAACGTTAAAACTACGACAAATTTGCTCCTTCGACTTCGTATTTTACTAACAGCTTACATAGGAATGAAAGTCCATTATACCATACCAATCACATAAATTAATTTACACTACATTACACAATTGTATTAGCAATACGCATATCCTTGGCATCCTGCTGCTCCAATGCGGAACCCACATCTTATGGAGGACAATATAGGAGGCAATAGGAAGGCAATAGGAATGGAGGCAATAGGAAGTTGCACGGTGCCTGCATGGGTGCTCCCAGAGATTGGTTCCACCCGTATCTCGAGAGTCATTTTATCTGTACAGACTGCCAAAATATTGAAAGACTCTTAAAAATTATGTACGACAACTTAATTAACTATATTGGGACACTTAATTCGGAAAAAGACAATATCATATCCAAGCAACTTGCACAAGCGCGAGCAAATGAAGAATTCCTGACGGAAATATCAAATCATTTCGATGGTCTGGCGTCTACAGTTTCTAAATCGAACAGTATTAGCCACGGAAAGTCTTTTGACACGCTTGGGAAGAAAATGGATACTCTAATTGATAAAATGGGTTCCATTGCATCGAATTTGTCCACTCTCAATAACGCTAATGATACTTGCCAAACAAACAACAAAGGTACGCTTGTAAATTTTGAACAATTTTCACGAACGTTAAAAATGCAAACTGACAGACTCACAGACGCTTTTTCTGAGCAACAACTAAAATTAGCTGATATCAGCAGAAAGTTGGAGGATTTAGACCGTCATTGCAAAACCTCAAGAAATGATGCAGACGAAGATTTATTAGCGAACGAGATAACACTCCATCAGGAGCTCCTTAACACAACGTTGGAAATCAATAATCACACAACGGCTATGAATACGAGGACGCAGGACAAAGCAACATCGCCTATAAGGAATCTAGCTGAGGGTACAACTCCATCTATTCAGCGAAAATTTTCGAACCTCAACGGTGAAACACCAATTTACAAGTTCGGTACTTTTTGGTCCCAAAACGATTGGCAGAATCGTATACAAAAAATAAAAAAAACGAACGATATTCTTCACAATAAGAGCACGTCTTCCAATTTAACGACTTCAGTAAACAAAAGTGCATTCTTTGTGAAAGGGATTCCTTATTCTGCTGACGACGAATGGTTGGGAAAGATTCTCGAAGCGGATTTTCATATAAACGAATACGAAGTGAAATTTTTATCCCAGCGTAAACATATATCCTCAAGACGGTGTAAGGTCTTCATCCCATCAAAATATGCCTGGCTTTTTACTTGCTTGAGTGGAAACAACAGCTCCATCAATTGGAAAGGAGTGACATTCAGCCCCTGGAGAAACATCACCGACAAAACTAGGTATAAGAAAAAACAAAAAATTGTAAGAAAAAATTGTATCCCTAGTCACACCTTTACCCAATTTCCTTCCACCCATAAAACTCGCTCATCACGTACTCAGTCCCAATTTTCAATGACAACAGATAATTCTTCCTTATCTGACTGTTCCAATGCTTTTACTCATAATAATAGTAATGCACTGATACCCCCAGCAGTTAACACGGCATCTTCTCCCTCAAGCAGGTGTACCAACGCTGCTTATAAACACTCCTCCAAGGTTTCCAGACAGGCCGCCGCAAACTTAGCTCCTTCTACGAGCAATATAAATTATTCTTCTAATAGTAGTAATATGACATCTGAATCTCTTCGAAGATCAGGCAACCCTTTTAGGCATTTTTCCTAACCGATCTCAGAAAAGCCTCAAACTTTTTTACCATAATTGTGGTGGTATGAGAGGCAAACTAAGTAAATTATACCTTGACGCCAAATCGTGCCATTTTAATTTACTCGCCATCACCGAAACTTGGCTTAATGCCTCTCATAAGAATGAGGAGATTCTTGATAGTAGTTGGACTATTTACAGAAGCGACCGTGATTATTGTTCTACGGGTCAGTCGCGAGGAGGTGGTGTCTTACTTGCTGTTAGCAACACACTTTCAAGTGAGCTTGTAGATACCACTCCAAATGTTTTCTTCCAATGTATAATTGTTCGGATCTCCACTAATAACAACTCAATTTACATCGCTGTTGTCTACATCCCCCCTAGATCTGACGAGTCCATCTACAGCAATTTTTGTGACACAATATCTTCATTAGCAACATCACTTAGCGAAAAAGATAAAATAATAGTTTTGGGTGACTTCAATCGTCCGAATCTTTGCTTTGTTCCGGATGAAAATGACTCTTACCTTCTCCCCGTAAACCTTGTAGACACCAACGATTTCAATCTTGCGAGTGCCTTTTATGGTAATGATTTGCAGCAGGTTTCCCAAACTCCTAACCAAAATGGTAATTGGTTAGATCTTGTTTTCACAAATGCTTATGACGAAGTAGTGGTTAGTCCAACTAGTGACGCAGAGCATCTTTTTTGCAATAGTTTACACCATACAGCACTGTCAGTCGAACTTTCCACTCCAGATTCCACTTGCTTGAAAACTTACAATAACTCAATTGTATTTGACTTCCGTAATGCTGATTATGAAAGCATTAAACATGTTCTTGATACTACTGATTGGTCGACTACTCTTTCAACACAAGATCTCGAGACAGCCATTTCCTCTTTTTACAACAAAATATTTGACGCCGTTGAAAGATATGTTCCAAAGATAAAAAAAAAGAATAAATTGTCTGAGCCATGGCTTGATAGGGACCTTAGGCATATGCGAAATCGTAGGAACAAACTTTATAAGCTTATTAAAGAAAATACCGATGTTATTCCTGCTATTCAGGAAGAATATAATGAAGTTGCTAAGCAATTTTTAGCAAAGTCTCATGAGGCTTATGACACTTACATCAGAACAACCGGCGAAAATATAGTCCGCGACCCGAAAAAATTCTTTGATTTTGTTAATGTGAAGCGAAAAACTACTGGTTATCCATCGTCCATGTTTCTTAATAATATAACGTCTTCCTCTCCTAAAGAGATATGTGACCTATTTGCTGATAGTTTCCAAGAAATTTTCAATGCACCAGACCCATCAAACTCACACCTTTCTTCCGCTGATTCAGCTTCAACAGCTTTTGTGAACCATTTAGAAATTTCCCGTGATGAAATACGTATAGCTATTTTGGATCTCGACTGCAACAAAGGCCCTGGGCCTGATTTTCTTCCTCCGATCTTCTTGCGCAAGTGTGTAGAGCAGCTTATAGATCCCTTGCATATTTTCTTTAACAGATCACTTTCGTCGGGAATTTTCCCATTCTGTTGGAAGCTTTCGTATGTCACACCCATATTCAAAAATGGTGATCGACGCTGTATCCAAAATTATAGGGGCATTGCCATTTTGTCTTCGATTCCGAAACTTTTCGAAAAGGTGGTATACGATAAACTTTCTCCGCTTGTGGATTCCCGTTTGAACGAGCAACAACATGGCTTTAGAAAAGGTCGCTCAACTACCACGAATTTGACAATTCTAATCTCTGACGTTCTATGCAAAATGGAAAAAGGATACCAAATTGACGCAGTCTACACTGACTTCAGTAAGGCGTTTGACAGAGTTGACCATTCCACCTTGATTCTAAAGCTTCAGAAATTTGGTATTGCCGGGTCTTTACTCAGCTGGCTGACCTCCTACCTTCGCGATCGCACACAATGTGTAAAATTTCAAGGATTTTTATCGAAAAACGTTAGTGCTACCTCTGGTGTACCCCAAGGTAGCCATCTTGGCCCACTTCTTTTTAATATATTTATTTCTGACTTATCTGACGCCCTAGCAGGCATACCTCATTTACTCTATGCAGACGATCTCAAACTTTATCAGACTATTGAATCGAAATCGGATGCCCCCTTTCTCCAATCCAAGCTTAATTCACTTGATCAGTGGTGCAATATAAACAAGCTCTCTCTCAATATCAGCAAATGCCAAGTTATTAGTTTTTCCAGGAAATGCACGGTCACACACAATACGTACTTTCTCGGCAATAATATGCTAACCCGAGTTGTTAACATTGCTGACCTCGGTGTTATCTTAGATGAAAAACTCCGCTTCACCTTACACTTTGATAAAATGCTTTCTCGTGCGAACAAACAGCTAGGTTTCATCAAAAGACGTGCCAAAGAATTCCGTAGTCTGTGGGTCACAAGATCCTTATACACTTCACTTGTACGTCCTATTCTCGAATACGCTTGCATTAGCTGGAATCCCGCTTTTGAAACCTACAGTGACAGACTCGAGTCAATACAAAAACAATTTTTACTTTTCGCCTTGAGAGAACTGTACAACCCTTATGATTTTAATAGCTTACCCCCTTATGAGTTTCGACTGGGTCATTTAAACCTATCGACACTAGCCTCCAGAAGAATAATGATATCGGCCTGCTTCACATTCGACGTCATTAGAGGCACTATTAATGTAGAATTCCTGAATAGCAAAATTTCGATAAATATCCCTGTGAGGAACACCAGGTCCAATCGTTTCCTAAAAGAATATTCACATTCGACGACATATGCAGCAAATGAGCCTATAAATAGATGCTGCAGAATATTCAACAGCATAAGTCACTTATATTCCCCTACGATTTCCAAATCATCCTTCAAATCCTCTCTTTTGCATGCCATCCATACCCCTAAACCTTAAGCCATAGCTTATATGTCAATGTTTTTATTTATTGATTGTTATTTATTAATCTTTTTGTTACTTTTTTCATTTGTTTGTTACTTATTTAACTTGTTTGTTTTTACTTTTTACTTCACTTTACTTTTCCATTTTATTTTTATTTTGTTATTTTATATAAGATTTTGTACCTTGTTTGGTGAATTAATAAATAAATAAATAGTAATAAAGTAACCATACGCAGTCATAGATGTCATAAAACTTCGTACGGCATTCAAAACCACTATTCTATTTTTATGCCCTAATGGCGGCTAGGATTTTAGGCAAGTGCAGTGGGCTTGCATTATGTGTATCTTGATTTCTTTGTAGGGAAATCTCTTAAGTAGATTGCTATCGCAACTGATTTTTCTGGTAAAATTAGCTTGGTTTCAAGACTTTATCACTGCCGAATTTCAGTATGACCCTCTGTTTTCCCCAAATTCCATTAGACCTAACGCAAATCAACGAATACCTCAAAACCAATCTACTCGCTCCTAACACAACATATGTATATATAATCGCTCCTTTAATGATTATATCACCGTTCGTGTTATCGATTCATTGATTCGACTTTCGCGTCTGACATACGATATCGATTTAAATACTCTGTCAACATCCTAAATTTAATATCAATATCCACGATGCCATTTTTAGTGCTATCGTAAACAAAGTCGCCCCCATCATCCAATTACTCCCAGGCTCCACTCCACTCTCTCCTACACTCACTTCTCTTTCAATTGAAAGCTTTGTCAGCAATGGGCAGATGAGAGCACTACTGGCTCCTTTGTGAGGATAGGTAAAATAGTCGAGTCACACCTTTATATAAACACATCTAACGCACCAGAACGGAGCCGTGACGGCCTACAAGGTCTTTGCACGGAGGGCTGTTGGATCCATCGCCTTCTATACATAAGAAAACTATTAGTGAAATTATCGATAGATCGTTCGAAGACACCTCGAACCAAATACTATAATTGCTCATTGCGGAGTTCGAATCGAATTTAATTTAACGCAAGGATGGCCCAGCACAAAGACAAGTTGTCGGGTTGGATCCTGGACGAAAGTTTAAAATTGAATTATACGCACTGCAGGATGGTTCGGAGCTTGTCATAAATCTATATACATTATCTATCTTTTATCTAGCGGAAATTATTGCTGTCGAGAGAATCCTTCGAATGGTGTCTAAATTGAATCGTACCGTGAAAAGTTTATGTTGAAAGTTGATGTCTGAATTGAGATTTCAGTACCAGGTTTGAGAGGGCAGACAAAATGGTTGGGATGTGGGGTGTAGCTGTATATTTCGAACCTATTTGAAATAGGGAAAACGAGAGCTGTGAGGTCAATGAATAATTTATATGGGTATGAAGAAGGTGTATCGAAAACATACGAGTTCTATAATGACTTTGAAATAACATTTCAAAATGAAGTGTGATTATTTATACATAACTTAGATTTAGAATGAATATTTCACTGAATATTAGGTATATAATTTAGTTTTTAAACTAGGTCTTAATCATTTAATTTTTGCAATTCACCAATCTGAATTTGTCATACAAAATGGAAAAAAATCACTGATAGGAAGGTTAATTTTTTTTCGTCCACTTTCATTTTCAGCCCCTTGAAGCATTTATCAATTACAATTTGCCTTCATTTATGTTCTTCATTCGAATCATAATTCCCTTATAGTTTTCTGAACAAATTTGAAACGTTCGTATGTTTATATCAGGCAGAGATGACATAGATGATATTGGCTATGATATCAATATACTGGGGGCTCATATAAAATCTTAATGAAGTCATCACTATGCAAATTAATACGCATGCGACGCAGGAGAGTAAACATGTTTTATGTAGATTGCCCGTAGGTTCCTTGAAATAAGGACATGACATGATTGCTTTCCAGTTCGAAGATAATGAGCAGAGTAATGAACGTGTTTAGTATGCGTTCCAGGGAGAGTTAGGTAATTATGCGAATGCTAGAGCGGACGCAAGTAGATGGCCATTGTAAATGTTATAAAAAGTTTTATAGATATTTTCTGATCCAGTTGAAGTAAGTATACGACATTAGCCTAGTTTTGCCCATACAACATCTAGTAAATGTACTGATGCAGTCGTAGAGAGGTGAAGTTTCGAGTATGGTTGGTAATATCTTATATTGCATGAGCAAGCATTTAATTGTTCAGATTCATTTAGGTCATGGCTATAGCTAAAAGACGGATTCACGATCAAATTGCATTTTTTCGTGCAACTTCATATGCATATTAAAAAGCACATTAAACATATTGCACGTTTGTAAGTTTTGGTATGAAACTTAGGGTTTGAGGCTATGGAAATCGAGCCCCAACATTCTTGATTCCTTTTCATCGATGCATATTTGACCTGTGAGTGTAAACTAGTGAGAGAAAAACAGAAACCGATAATACTGAAAATACAAGTACCTTAAATTTCAAAAATTAATAACTGAATTGAAAACTTTCATATAGAAGTCAAAGATGCTCACCAAAAAGAAAACATAACTTTACGTGGGTCAAGACCATTTTTACCCCCAGGCTAAAAATGGTCTTGACCCACGTAAAGTAATCTTTTTCATCCAATATCTCTTGCACTTGCCATTTTTATAAAGAATCCTATTTCGATCACCACTAACTGTTCGGCTAAAAATGGTTCTTTTCGAGTTCGTGAAAGTAAAGAGCACACATTCGCTCGGAAAGTTTGTGAGGGACGTCATTGACCCAACTTACTGACTTTTCCGATGGTAAGCAGATGTCGATGAATGACTAAATTACCAAATCCAAGCTCCTCGGTTAGTTTTAAAATGGTTACGATGGGATTGTGCTAGACCAAGATTATCAGGGCATGAACAGATTTTCCTGTTGTACTTTCCAGTACGAACTTTCTGGAGCCAATGTTGACACTGAGCTGAACTTGTTATCCGTTGCTAGTAAATTCTGAAGCATTTTTCAATGCGTTCCTGTCTTTATTGAAGTGAACTTGCAGAAAAAACTTTTCAGATCATTTGAAAAAACTTGCACTAAGATTAAAAACAATCAACATTTACAGCCGTTCTCTTTAAAAATATTTACTCCTTCCAAATTAAGCCGCGCTTGTGATATGAAGGGAGGAAAACTTTTTGTGTGCCAACGACATGCGGTGTTCTCAAGCCGTCCCCCATCTAAGTACTAACCGCGCAAGTTGATTACAGCAATAGCAAGTTGATGCAGGTAGGGTATGCCTTCCATAGGCACTAAATTTACACAATGGAAAAACTTCAGGGAAAATTCAATATTTAATAAATAGAATAAATATTCTGCAACTTAATGCATGATAAGGAAAGCACTTAATTATATGACGAGATTATCTAATAGCTATAAATTAAGCTGCGGCAGAACAACACTACCACTGCTAAAACAAGGGAACGAAAGATTGATTGGTGAGTTAAAATCTTTAATTAAATTAATCTGATTCAATTTCTAATAACTTTCAAAGCCAAATATAATGTATGTTTTTCGAAGATCGTTTTTCTTTTCAGAAGCTAGATATACGTGGGGCGGGTCATAAATTCTTATTTTTTATTTTTCAATGCAATTCTTCTCAAATAAAATACACTTTTCATATAGTGAATATAATGCCTTTATACTAATGAAAAAATATTCTTTCGATTTCTCTTTGAAATGGTTTTCTACAGCAGCCTTCATCTCACTGTCGTTTGAAAATTTTCGTCCTCGCAATTCCTTTTTTAAATTTGAAAAAAGTCACTAGGTGCTGTGTCCGGTCTGTAGGGTTAGTGGTAAATTTCTGCGAATCCCATAACTCTCAAAGCATCCTCTGAGCGATGTGAACGGGCGCGTTGTTTTGCCCGACCTTGGATTCGAACCAGGCATCCTAAATGCTAAGAGCCAATGGTCTACTCACTCTACGACACGAGATTATTTTATTGCAAAATAAATTTTTAAAAAATAGCTTTATTGAGAATAACCACTGATATTCATTGATTGAATTGATTACTCCACCCATGCTAAGTGAATTATGCGTTTTTGATGTAACAACGAAATAAAAATGAAAAATGTAATACTATTAGAGAGAAAAACACTAAATATAAATTGACCTAACCGCTTCTTCATTTAAACAAAAAATATTCTTTTACATAATTTTCATTTATTTTTCGATTCTAAATTTTCTGTTAATGTTTTTTACCTCCCAAAAGTTTGAACGAAAAATAGTAGATATTATTTGTTTTTTGTTAATTTAAAATATTTTGGTTTACTAACTGTTCGCAAAAAATTGTTTGGTCGCTTTTACTTAAGTTCTCCACATTATTTTAAAACTTAAATTTAATTAGGCTACGAAAATGCAAATCTATCAATGGAGGTAATACAAGTTCTTGGTTTTATCTTCTAGGACTTAATAATGGCAGATGGCGACAGTCAGCTTGCTAAAAAACGCCAAATTAATTTTAACTACATAAGTCGAAATTTAATTTGGTGTTTAAAAGCCCGCGACTTACACATAAGCTGCCAAATGTATCATACTTCGAACAACGAAAGTCATCTTCACTATACTTACAATGCTACGATACAGATGCTCAAACCATTTTGTTCGTCTTTTCGCAAAAATTCTTGAAAGTAATTAGAATACAAATGGTTCATTGGCTCAACAAATACCAAATTAAGTGAGTGTGCATAAGTAGTAAAAACTTTTTAAAATAAATTTTCGCGAGGAAAAACTTCGATTACGACATCAAATATACCCCAATTCTTCAGGGTATGGAAGCTACGGCCATTAAAATGCAATAAAGTTTCTTGATTTCATTGCGATTTGTGGTTCCGGAACTCCCAACTTCCGTGCTTTCGCTGATGATTTTCATCTTCGACCATGAATGTCCTATATTTCTAGCTTCTAAATGCTTACAATTGCTGCTGGGGATCAGTAAGAGATAACCTTTACACATCTCGGACGAATCCACTCATTTTGAATCCTTTCTCAGTTACATTTTGAATGCAGGTATTTCCCGTAACATCTGTCAAACCACTATACGCCGAATCGAGCAAGTCTTCTTTGCTGTTTCCTTGAAAAAAAAAAAGTTATCCACTGATCGACAAGCCTTTCAAGTAACTATGATGATAAGGCAATCCGCACACGGGTCGTTGAGCTATCGTCGTAGATGCGATATTTCTACGCTTGGTCGTCACAACCTATGTAAATCAATGGGTGTCCACTAACGGAGCGTTAGCCTATCGTGAAGAGTGAGAAGCGTAGTCGGTTCACGTTGAGTACGTCTCAAGCGTTGTGCATTGCAGGCCTCAAGTCGAATGACTAGTCGTTTTTGCTAGCGCGATGGATGACGGCAACGTACAATTCGTGGGGGAGGTGGGAAAATGCCCCGAATTGTATGATTTTACGACGCATACTGACGTTTTAAGGCGCGTACACATACAACCAACGAACGACCAACGAAAGGCAAATGACAGTTTGATCGAATGTTGGTCGTTGGCCTTGGCGTTGGTCCTGCCGTCTACACAGGAACAAATTGGCACCAATGGCTTGGAGCCAAGGCATTGGATGCGGTTCGGGCTGAGTGTCATTGTACACCCAGTGATTGACAGCGATTAAATTGGGGTTGTAAAGTACAACGCATTTATGGTAGTAGAACGCATTTCGACACCGTACACTATATTTGATAACATGCAAAAAACCTAGTCTAGCTCAACACACTACTCGGTATTAACGACAGCCAACACGACCAACCGTCCACACTACAACGGAGTCCCAAGGCCAATACATCGCCAACGCTTTGAAGTTACCGCCAGCAGAGCGAACAGCAACCAAGGCCAAGGCCAAGGTTGGCTCTTCGTACACACTAAGCGAATCCGAGCCAACGAATGGCTTGGCCGTTGGTCTTGGCCCTATGTGTACGCGGCTTTATTGACGACCCGTGTGCGGACATGATACGAGGATGACGAAAATCGTTTTCTCGCGAGCTTCATAAGTGTCAAACGCATCTCTCACGTATCGCATGGCTAACGACCCGTGTGCGGAGTGCCTAAGAGTTCAGAACGTCAGAAACAGCCAATGACAGAAGAATCAATTGAACGAACCCCTTACTAGAAGTATCGTCTAAGCAAAGGAGAAATACAACATCACAACCAGACTCGAGAAAAATTGAACACAAGAAGTCCATCCAGATTCTCCTTGGGAAGAGAACGCAAATCAAGAGACAATTTAGGAGTTCTCGTGATCTTAGACTTTGACAAGAGATGAATCAGCTAACTAATGTTATAGGTTTCCAAATCAGTTAGTTCAAAAACGAACAATGGGAAAACTTCACGAGTTGCATCGAGCCAGGAAAGGACCCACTTTGTGGGTCGTCTAAATATTTCAGGACTTATAGCAAGTCCAACATTCTGCCCATTCTGGGAGAGAATGGTTTGAAATTTAGCAAAGGAGCTAAAGGTGAAACTATTGCTGATGCACTAGCCCTTCAATTCCAGGAAAATAATTTCTCAGACGACGAAGAGATGTCATTAAATTTCTTAAACTCTACTTTCTCGGAGGAAACAACATTTCTTGTACATATAGAGGATGTTATTCTTCTAGCACTTAAAATGAACAGGCCGAAATCTCCAGCATCAGACCAAATCACCAATTGTGTTTACGATATCCAAGAACAATGTGGATAAGGTAAACACAATTTTTCTGATTAAAAAATAACCTGACTGTCAAATTTTATTCTTAAATTTATTGGCTGATTACAAGTACACCTTAAATTTAATTCCATTGATTTCTTTCAACAAATGGCAATTTGGCTAAGAATTAACCAATCCTAACATGGTGAGTTCAATAGTTTGCGGGAGGTTTGACATGCGCTTCGGATAGACATCCCGCAGTACCTTCCGACGAAAAATAAAACAGCTATTTTTTACGACAGCCGCCCATTTAAAAAATTGACCATTAAAGTTAACCTCTTAATGCATTTTCAGACGATCAAATAAAAATTAATACACTTAATGTCTGAAACCTAAATTCAATAGCAAATTTCCTGTTTCGAGAACAAGGTCAAGTTCTTCGATGCTAAATTCATTTTGCAAATGTATATCAGAGTATAAGAACCGTAGCTACTACTAACACCAAACCCATTTTCATGACAATGAAAACCGTTTTAGATTTCTAAAAAAAAATTTCTAAAAATATTACTCTGACCGACATTCAACCGCATCTAACAATTTCTCTTCCAGCTTCTTCGAGCTTCCAAAAAGTAATTAGCACCATGTCAACCCTTTTCAGCAGCAACAATGATCCGAACTTTGCCACAGGCTTTCACTGTGTACCGTAGTTTGCAATAGAAACAAATTTGTGTTCGACATTTCTAGCATCGAGGCTTAACAATCATCCAGAGCAGTAAACTGTGTAAATTATTCTGCTTGCTTCGTAGTCTAACTGGAATGTAACACTAGCCTATTCTCACTTATATTCTAATCTATTGTTTGAGTAAATGATATTCAATTGTGTATTATAGTAATAAACGATTCATGCCATCACTACATATCACCAAGCTTGCTTACCCACCATATTATGTGCAATCAAATATTCATTAAGATATCAACTCAATTCCGTTTTCGATAATGCATTCGTGGAAAAATGCTCAAAATGTTGTAAATACTCGTAATGCCCTTCGCCAACAAATAACTCGACCGCGGTCTTTTGTCTTATCAACGGAATACGATGTGCGCAAAATGGAATTCCGCGCGATTGATAACGAATCGATTTAACATTGACGGGCGATTTAGAACGCACCAGGTGAATAATACACTCATTATTGATATCACAGTTCTAGGTATGGAAGTTTCACTGCAATCATTTAAAATCTATACTTTTGACCGAGGCATACAGACCGAAATTGTTTCGCGTAAAACTGATTGAAATAGAAGTACAAAAAGAAGAACATGATACAGTACGCGTTCATATGGATATGGTTGAATTTTAGCAGAATCATGCCCAAAAAAAACTATTATTTCGAACTTATAACGGATAAGCTCAGATTTTCACCGGCTGCTGGAATTAAATCCAGTGACTGACCGCTGACCGGAAGATTTAGAATAGTAGGTAAGCTGCTGACCACGATGGATTCATACACGAGCATTATGGTGTTAAAAGTTGTGTTTTTCTTCTTCTTCTTACTTTGAATTGTAGCCGGCTTACAAGCTTTTATTGATAAATGAAAAGCAACCAGCCTCAAGGCTCGGAGAGTTGCATGATTTATGGTTCGTGTGAACAATAGATCATATATGGGAGTACAAAAGGTAATTTCATATTTTTTATTTCATGGGTGAATCTACTAGATATGCCCGTAGATACCGCAGAGTGCATGACTTATTGATTTTGTTTCTTCCGAAATTATTTGTAGGTGTTGCCATTGATCACATATGTATGTTTTGGTGTATCGTGATATTGATAATGAAAAAAAAACTTTTAATCTGCAGCGAAAAGTGAAAGTGTTGATAATACTCAGATGCTGGTTTCTGATTGAATATATACTACAAAAAACATAACTTATGCAACAGGTTACATCTTGAAGTTGTTTTGCACGAAAAAAATATAAGATGATGTTTTATTCAGTTAAGAGTTCGATGACATTTTATGTCCTGTTATTTTGCGAAGAAAAAGATGTCAACTTACTAAGCAAATAAATCTTTGATGATTTAAATATTTGTCTTGTTTTTTCAAACATTTAATAAAATTAGATGCTTTTTGATATTGCGTTGATAATATGAACATTCATATAAAGTGATATATGTATATGTACATAAAAGCATGTGCTAGAAATCGTGCGATTTTAAATTGGAATCGATATTTCATCGGAAGAGTGCTGCAAATCCTACGATTTGATCGAATTTCGAGAACTTGCTCGAATCAATCATTTTCATGTGCATCACAAATACAGAATAGGCTAAAATTGTGGAAACCCCTTAGAAAATGTATTTTTCAACGTTTGATGTCTAATTCCTATGATACTTTATGGAGTATTGCCATAAACTTGGACTTTTTGGAGTATAGCCATATATCACTAGAAAAATAATTTAATTAAAATTGCAATGCAATAAAGTTTGTTTGATTATTCGCATTCTATCAAAAGTTACAGCCAAATTACATGGTAGAAGAAGCACAAACTCTTTAGTTTGAAATGAAGTAGCTTTCCTTGATTTGACTGTAGCCAATAAGCTCGAGTGTTAAGAAGACCAATCAGATATCATCTTCCTTCATCAATGAAACAATCAGGCTACAGTAGAATTCAACTCTCAATATCATTTATTGGAGTTCAAATAAGGACATTTGTCAGTCTATTTTTGCATTTGCCTTCAATTGTTATAAAATTGGTTGTTTCTTTTTACTTTTTGTTATATTTAGTAAGCTTGTAAAACGTAATAAAATTATAGAAATGGCACAAACAAATGATTCTGGTCACCCAAACAGCTACAGCTATGAAGACATTAGAAAAGAAATTGATGAAAACTTAGTCCATTTTAAAATTTTTGAAGGAATATAAAGAGACCCAATCACTACAAAACAAAACTTCTAAAGGCAGAAAAAGATGCACAACATCAGCTGATGATAAGAGAATTGAAAGACTAAGCTTACGTGAATCATCTGGGAAGATACAGAAAGAAATCGGTCAATTTAATGAAAAGGTAAATGCGAGTACTCTTTGGTGCAGATTGATGGAATTCGGGCTGAATGCTAGAATTCCACGAAAAATGCCATTGTTGTGTCTCGAACAAAGGCAGAAAAATATTAAAATGGGATAAAACCTATGTTAATTGGATTGGTAGTGATGACCCAAAATACAGAAGACAGGAATTGGCGAACAGATGCACCCTGATTGCATTACACCTGCAGTGAAAAACCCAGTTAGTGTCTTGATATAGAGTTGCATGACATCAGAAGGCGTAGGCAGAATTTGTTTGATAAATGGAAATACAAATCCCCAAAAATACATAGAGGAAATTCTTGAGCCCAAACTGAAGCCTTCCATAAGTTATGTTTTCGAAGCCAATCAAGCATTTAAATTTCAACAGGATTCAGCTCCATTCTATGTGGCTACTTTGTACAAAAAGTGATTTCAAAATAATTATATTATGCTGGAATAGTCTGGAAATATCCTGGATCTTAACCCAATTGAAGTTCTATGAGGTGGCTTAATTGACCACATATGAGGTAACTAAAGGGACCACATATGAGGTGACTATAGAGACTTGTGAGTTATTCATTTTAAACCATGTCAGACGTATGTAGGGCAGTCAGTATTATTTTTTAGCCAACGCTGCACTGAGATAATGAGTTTGAGTTCCACTAGTGAAGAAGCAGACTGATCTTTTTTCGTCAATATCACAGCAGAAAGGTGTAGTTTCATGTCCACGTCGTAGATAATGAATTTGATAAAAATTATGAACAAATTTAATAATCAATACACTGAGAAAACACATGGCGCCAGACGCCATAATTTATAGACTTCTGGCGCCATGTACATAGTCGATTTAGAGATTGTGATAAAATATAGCGCCACACGCCATAATACATGGCGAAAAGTACATAGGCCTACACGCCATGTACTATAGTCCTCCACGCCATGTACATGTCGTGGCGGACTATATTACATGGCGTGGAGGACTATAGCGCATGGCGTGGAGAACTATAGTGCATGGCGTGGAGGGCTATAAGCATAGCGTCTGCTCCTATGTACTATGGCGTGTGGCGCTATATTTTATCACAAATCAACCATGTACATGGTGCCAGAAGTCTATAAATTATGGCGTCTGGCGCTATGTGTTTTTTCAGTGCATCTGATATGGAAAATACATATTTGCCGAGCCCAGGCGAAAACTGGCGAGCCCGATTGTGGGGACGGTCCCGCCGGCGCTCGTGTGACTTCCGATCGGACTGGGTTTTGAGCACGAGTCAACGAGATTTCGTGACGAGCTGTCAAATGCCGTCCACATGTTGGCGGTCTCGTCTGACTTCGGCTCAACAACAAAAGGCCACGAGCCTTCTAACTTCTGAACATCTGAAGATAGAGCAGTTGATGATAGGTGATGGAATTCACCTATCATCCACTGCATCAAAGACCATATCATATCCTCTGTTATACTCAAGAAGCTTGCTGATATTTATACATCTCCTCACACAGCATGGCTGCGAGTTATAATTGTAGTGCCATGAGCCATATTACATGGCTCATGGCACTATGTAATATGGCGTGTGGGGCCATAATTTCTGCGCCATGTAATTATGGCGCTGGGAACTATACTGCATGGCTCAGAGTACTATGTACATGGCGTATGGGGCCATAAATAATGCGCTATGTTACATGGCTCTGGGCGCTATGTGGATTTTTTTCAGTGTAGTAAGAAGAAAAAAACAGTAACTAAAAAATAAGTCAAATGATCCTTTCCCTACGGATCTTTCGGACGCATTGAAAAGAAGGAAACTATATAAATATACACAAGATTGTCTTTCGATTGTGCTATTACAGCAATAATTACAGATTCATTGATCTTTAACGTATCAATGACTGCCATTATGTAATATAATTACAGAAACTTCGATTCCTGCATCACTAATGCTTGTCGGATGATTCTTTTGTAGGATGATTGATTGTAGGATGATTCTACGCTTTAAGGTACTATTACCGTCTAGAAATTTCAAAAAATCGATTTTTTTTTCTTTTTTACATTTTTCGCCTCCTTAGACCTTCAAAAGTAGCATTCTAAAATATTTTTATGAAAATAAATTTCACTGACTATATATAATAACTCTTAGCGCGCGCATCGGCTCCACGCAAGTATTGTAGAAACTTTAACCGCGTTTTTCTCGAAATGACGTTTTTTCAATATATAATATATAGTCTTCGGATTGGCTGATTCGATTTTAATAAACCTTGGTGTGTTTTGCTTGTTAATATGTATATTCTGCTGGGAAACCACATCACCACATTTTGGAAAAAAGAAGAAAAATTTAAGCGACGAAAAAACTACAAAAAAAAACAGATCGTTTTTTCACTTAAAACAAAAGTCCGCCATTTTTTATTTTCCAAATACTCCTAATTTGTAATACTCCTAGGCATTTTGTAAATTGGGCATTTAACTGTTATTCATTTGTTTATTTTTCATTTATTAATTATTTTATTTATTATTTATTTGTTATCTATTTGTAACTAATTTTATTTATTAGTTTTGTATTTATTTGTAGTTTTTTTTGCTTTAGTTTGTTTCATATTTTTATACATGTGCTAAGTTTATACCTTGCTTGATGAAATAAATAAATAAATAAATTTCAACTTTCGATCAAAGATGACCTCAAGATCAATGCATTGTTCAACACAAGACAGGATAGTACCACAAATAACATAAAGAAAGACATAAGTGGAAAGTTTTAAGAAAAAGGACATGGCAAAACATTTGGAAATATTTAAGGATAAACAATTCAAGTCAGAAAAACTATAAAGCAGAAATTTTGATTACCCAGGATATTTTTAAATCATCTGCACAGAGATGACAAGATGATGGGGAAGATAATTGATGAACGAATTGTGTAGAATTGGTCCAAGGATGGTTCCATGTGGTACATCAGACCAAAGGTGAGGACGACAATAAAAACAAGTGCGATATGTTAAAAAAGTGTAGAGTTAAGAAAGCACGGGCTCACAGATACCAGAATGCTTTAGTTTTACTAGAAGTAGATAACGTGAACTTGATGGTTGCGGACAGTTGCAGAAGCATTTCCATACATGTGAAAATTCAACTACCTATAAAGTTCCTGTGATCGTTATTCCCTGAGCTTTACCAACTATTGAGTCCTTCAAGAAAAAAAACCTAACCCAACGTAAAATTGACAACTATCTTCAAATTGGCCATCCATTAAAATATATTCCATGAAGACACTCCATAAAAGTGTGAACTAACGTAATTTTTTTCGGTTTCGGTACACATTTTCTACAGTATATGAGTACATACTGACTATAACTTGAATTTTTAGTGAGTTTTCTTTTTCGCAACGACTATGAATCATTTTGAAATAGTCTTCAGAATAATCTTGGTAATACACCATCAATAAATCGTAAAATAATTCAAAATCGTGTATTCTTCTAATTGTTTATATAAATCCATGAAAAACTTGATTAATGACGGATATTCATCCAACAAAATGAATGATTATTATGTTTAATGCTTTACTGCCGCATCTAAGCAGATACGGATAAGTGTGCTTAGTGCACACTAAAAAGATTACGCTGAATTATATGCCTCATAAAAGTGCACCGAAACTCAAAGAATTTTTGGTAACGGATTTTATTTTTAAAACACAAGTACTGTACTTTAAAACATCACTTGTAAATATGAACATACAAAAGTCATGTTTCATTTGATATTTTAATAAATCATCCTATAAATTTTTCATAGAAATTCAAAAATATTTCAACTTCCGCAACAGTAACGATAACATCCGTTTTCTAAATACACACTTAATCGCTTTCTGTTTCGCATAATTCCAGCGAAAATTACTCGAATTAATCATAATCATAAAGAAATCATTCTAACCACATCATACGCTTCCCTCAAACCCATGTAATTTTCCCCAAAATAATTTACCATTGTCTTTCACGACATAAACCGTTGGAATAGAAATCATTTTTTTCGCCTATTCTTTGATTATAACAGTAACCGGAAAATTGACTTACGCCGGAGTTCAGATACCTTTATGCACTCGAAATTCAAACTATACTTTGTGCACACATTGATTCGTTCAAAAGCCAGTATCTGTCTATGTGCACAATGTTTGCCGCCAAAATTCAAAACAATATTGTACGGTTGTTACCTACAATGATGAGCATGCCGCTTACGCTTGCAAATGATAATTTGCAAAGCTTGTTAGATGCTAATCGATCATCAGATAGAATAATGGCCTTACCTGAAATGAAGACAGAAAAAGATATGTTAGTTGTGTACATAGTTTTTAATATAGATATTTTTGGCATTCAAAGTGGAATACATAGATTACGTGGAAAAACATCGCAATTAATCTTGTTCATGATAGATATATTACATAGCTCCAATTTACTACTGTCAAAGACTTATGCGAAACTTTACCTGCCGTCCCAACATAAAGTCAACAAGTAATTTATTGTGTTGTATGGAGTTGCCAATGTAATCGGTCAACTGATCAATTTATAGATAGATTGCTGAAGATCGAACATATTGAATGTGGATTTGAAACTAGTTATATCATGACACAAACATTTTTAACTGATATGATATTTGTTGAGCTTTATTTTTGATATACACTCATATCTGACGAATAATCGATTAAAAAATTGGGTCAATGTTATTTAGTTTTAGTAAGTATGCTAAATATCAGTCTATTTAATAATTTTGTGCCACTTTAGCAAATCTACTGCATTTTACTTTCATTTTCAATTTGATTCACTCACTAGTTTATGCTTTCGCATTATATATTTTAAAGTACTCGACAGTGATTTTCGTATTATTTAATAAAAAACAATTTAATATCATTAAATCTAGTAAAGTGCTAGCGTCTGATTTAGAGTACAGACGAAGAAACGAATACAGTGCAATCGTTCTAGGAAACTCAGACACTTTCATCGAATCAACCACTTATTCGCACTTAAGTAAACACAGCACATAGACAATAGACATAAATAAATCGGAGATTAAATTTTCCGTGGGTGCAATACGTAGACAAGAACATAAGACTCGATAAAACTTATTAAAAGAGAAATCCCATAAGAATACGAGAAGCCATTAGTAAAATGATTTGATACAGTTAATATTTAAGTAGTGATTTGTATATGTGAAACGCATTTTCTGTGGACTTTAAACTATTACAAAAATTCCAAAATTTCATTTCAATCGATTGAAAATGTGGGCGTTGAATGCATCAACTGAAACAAATTAGATTTTCTATTCGTTGCATTTCTGGAAAGCGTTATGCGTTTGTTTCAGCAGCCGATTACACACGTTCCAGAAAATCACTACGATTTGTAAAATTTCGAAAATAGAACTGCATTAAAACATCAAAACAATCATTCAAACAAGAAACAGACCGAATGAAATGCAGCATTTTAATTAAATTCTACTTTTCGTATGATAAAATCCACTATAATAGCCCATAAAAGTGAAATTAAATGAAAGCCGCCAGAATTTCTACGTCCGAATCAATATCGTTGTTTCCTTTTTATCCTAGTGTCCATAAAACATAGAACTGTCCATTTTGAAATAGTCAGCAGCTGCAGATAAATCTGGCATTTGCCATCAGATTTCTTAAAAAATTTATTCATAGCATAAAATATATGTGAATTTGTGTAGTGTTATGACTTATCAAGTCATCAAAGTTATATCTTCAGCTTATGTGATATTGTCGGTGACGTTTACAAAGCCGAACAGTAGTAAACAAACCAACACAAAGAGCTTTTGTTTAGAGCAACCAAAAATTGCTTTTATGTTTTGGAAATTTCCGTTTTTGAATTTACGTTTTATTACGTTTGATGATGAAGGATTATATGTTATTGCTCTCTTAAGCTATGATAATTTTTTCTGGTAAATAACGAGTATTAATTTCACCAATCTATCACTAAAATAAATCACAGTAGCATTAGTGTCACTGTTGTATATTTCTGGATATAGTTACTAGATATTTTGAAAGCTAAAAGCGGGTTTTAGAAGACCTATTGAGACTTTGATAAGGAGTAGATTATGTAGTTTTCTAAAATTGTTTTTATTTTGCCGGTGGAAATGATAAATAAGACCTGAGGGTCTGGGTCGTCCCGACGATTCTTAGGGAACAGTGCATCATGCATCAGCCACGCAATATGCAGTATATTTATTTATTTTTCGGCTGCATAATATTTTCGATTCTTCACTGAAAGAAAAACTCTTGGTTGATTCAACTATTTTTAATAGTATTGCAACAATTCATTCAAAATCGTTAAATGAACTAAGGAAAATAGTTATTTTTACTATGTTAATATAGTTAATTTAACGATATAAAAGTAGTTGGCTCTGGTTATACAAAAAATATCGCAACGTTCATGAAATCAACTGTTTTAATTGTTTCATAACCACGAAAATTAGTTGATAAATAGAAAAATTTTCATCAATTCACTCAAAACTTCAACGTTTCGAATTATCAACAGTTTTTATGGTACTTAAACTACTTTGCAATAGTTGATTTCAACAAACGTAATTCAGTGAGCAAAGTCTTTGGAATTATTCTACGCAAAGTAGAATAGTTTCAACATTTGGCCGTTTTTCATGCTCCGAATGAAATTGTTTATCAACCACGCGTTATGGTGCATAAAAGTAATCAACCATTTTCTTATGGTTGTTTTAACTATAGCCCTAGTTGATGGCAAAACTAAGGAAAACTGTTGGTTTTTCATACTCCTCATACTCATACTCCTATTCTATCATAGAAGTTTCATATGATACATGGCAAAATTGTGTTCGGTTTGTTGTTCGATATAATTCATATTCATGTTATGCTGTGAAGCCTTTATATTACGTTGCATGACGCTATTTTGTTCAGAATACAGCGTTTTCCGCTGTGGCAAAACAGTGGGCTGCGGCAAAGCGCAGTCAAAAAATTAGAATGCACTGTTTTGTATGGTAACGCGCACAATGGCTGCGGCCGAATTTGCGGCAGCGGCAGAATTTGCCAAATTTCTAATTTTGCCGCACCGTTAGCGGTGATACCTACCATAGGTTGGCATCACCACTAGGTTGAAGTAAATCTGATTGAATTAGGTTGAATGGTCTGGCCAACCTAATCCTCGTACAACAGGATTTAGCAATACAAAAGAAAAAAAAATGAATTTGGTTGGTGCCTTGATTGCATTGACAGCGACATTGTCGCTGCATTGTGATACACCAAATTCAACTGCGGCATTCACGCCTCCCCTGCCTATATTTCGTACTATGTATATGGTTGGAATACCATTGTTTGTGGTTGCTTACTTTTTTTGCACCACGGACGTTGTTTATCAACCACGCGTCATGGTGCATAAAAGTAATCAACTATTTTTTTATGGTTGTTTTAACTATAGCCCGTAGTTGACGCAAAAACAACTAAGGAAAATTGTTGATTTTACCAAGATTTTTCTTTCAGTGCTGTATAACTTTATTCGCTTTGGTGATGCGAATGCAAGCAAGCTTACTGGCTTAGATGCACCTGATTTCGATTGGCTTGATTGAATATTATGAGGTGCAACTGATTGACTATTATGAGGTGCAGAAAGTAAAGGATGCAAGGAAAGAACACAAATGAGTCATAAAAAGTGTCTAATAATTTGATGTGTCTGCTTGTGTTTTCGCAATAATCAGATTAAGACCACAAGCCAAAAACTTGATTTACTTCCTATCCACATGAGTTTTCCCCGTCGATTCAAATGTAAATATTTTGAGTTTTGCATTATTTTGGTACTATTTCCATTTATTTATTTAAATTTTCGAATGAGGTGTTGCCTGGCTTTTCTATTATAAAGAATGGGATCGATTTCGGAATTTAAAAATAAGATTTTTTTAGCGATGAAATATGAGGCATCTCAAAAAAGGCAAGTAAATGAATGCATGAGTTAAACGAGGGATCTAATCGAATCGGAAAACAGAAGAAGAAAAAGTACAGTTAAGGTTTTTGCAAAGAAAGTACTTTTCCTTAGTGCTAAATAATTGAAATTTTAATAGTAAAGTTAATCATTTTCAGCGACTAACTTAGTTCTACAGTCAATCGCCGTATTTTTTGATTTCATTGATTTTTTTTTCTTCATTTGTGTCACAAAAATTTTTAGTTTTGGCTTTATTTGAACTCATTTGATTTTATGTACACTTAATTTTGATTTATTGGTTGGTTATGGAATCTTTTTTACTTTTGAAAAGATAGTGTTGGGCTCTTTGTTCTTGAAAACATGATTATGTGCTAAAAGGAAATATGAAAACCAACCTAATTATATTACCAAAGGGGCAATGTTTTCCACTTTGTAGCGATCCCTACCTCCCTAACTGTGTATGTCGTCTGTGTTTTAGTGTTGTTTTTATATGCGTGCCGTAGCCTGGAGTTTTGCTTCATCATAAAACAAAATCCTGGCTAAACTAACTGGCGCGTTTGGCACGCGAGTCGTATCAAGGCATGACTTCAACTAAAATGTTGCACTGAGGGCGACTCAGCCAATTCAATATTTTCTGACTACAGCGAGAAATCCTTTGCTGAATAATCTAAAAAATTATAGGCTATAGGCTATCGACTTCTATCATTTGCGTATCTTTATTGTCATCACATAGTGTACATATATCTCTCTGTTTTTATTTAATATCTCTTAGAAGAGTGATCACATTTTTTTCTTTGAATTATCGTCTTCAATTTGCATAAACCGATTTGAATCATTAATTTACATGATTTATTTACTAATTTACTGCCTTGGTAAAAGCACTGGTTGTGACTATAAGGACGTTTCTATCAATTTGGTAAATTCATCAGTCATTTAAGTTAAAAATATGACCCATCTGCCAACAAATGTAAGTGAAGAATTTTCAATGGAATTACGTTTAATGTAGGATAGATAGTGAAGGGCAAAATGGCTTTTTAAAGTGAGCTAGCTCCGTAAAACTCACGTGTTTTACCGAACTGCTCTTTAAGAGCCATTCAAAAGAGCAATTTCAAGCAACTTTTTTCATACTTACCAAAGTATGAGCTCAACTGCTGTTTTATAGTTTTAATAATAATAATAATAATAATAAACTAAAATGTAATATAACATAACATAACTTTAAAAATATAACATAACATAACATATAACATAACTTTAAAAATAAACCTTCAATTCAAAATCTGTCGGATTGTTAACAATCATAATTATGAAAGTCTTTGCATTGTGATGTTTTTTTTTGGTGATAAGCGAGATCTTTTTTCAGGAAGCACGTTTCCATTTTTTTAAAACACCCATTCGCAGAGGTCTGAAGTAGTGATGGGCGATTGCGAGATATTTCAACAATCGAGATAATCGCAATCGGCGCCACAAAATAATCGAGATAATCGCAATCGAGAGAATCGCAATCGATGCGCCAAAACAATCGAGAGAATAATCGAGACAATCGAGATAATCGAGACAATCGGGATAATCGAGACAATCGAGCGATTCGAGATAATCGAGACAATCGAGCGATTCGAGATAATCGAGCGATTCGAGATAATCGAGACAATCGAGCGATTCGAGATAATCGGCCGATTCGAGATAATCGAGCGATTCGAGACAATCGAGACAATCGAACATCTCGCAATAGATCATTCGGTCGGTCAAGTCATCGACAATCGGTTGACGGCAATTGAGTGAGCCATAAAGCACGTTTCGTTGGCGCAGCCAATAAAAAAATGTTCAAATATTTCAGCAAAAATATTAAGTGTTATTATTTGATCAAACTGCAATTTTTTTGGGAAACATTGATGTATAAAAGGATACGTTTATCTTAAGTTAAAATTAAGATATCTTTAACTCTTTGGTGGCGGTGGGCATGTTAGTGTTTAAGCACAGCAGTATACACAGTACGCTTGTAGAACCGCTTGTGAAGAATAGATTTGAATGGATTGGATATACTATTTAGTAGATTTTTTTACGTGTGCATACATATGGAATGTAATGATCAGATATGCATGGAAATTTGTATGGCTAGCATTTATCATGTATAAATGGCTGGTAGTTTTGCTAAAACTATTAAGTCTGATCAAAGTGTATGATCAAATATTATATGAGGTTGAGTTTTGTCATGCTGTTAAGTATGTTAAAATAAAATCTGCTTTTAGATAGTGCAGTTTGAAAGCATATCATTTAGCCAGTATTTTCGTACTTGCGAGTATTTTATTCAAATATTCAAAAAGTTTTTAGGGCAAAAGTACCTGAAATTGGCCAATTTTGGGTTAGAGTGGTTTCGGACATAACGGGCCAAGACCTATTGCTGTGATACAAAGATTTCGGTTTTGTAGGGGAGTAAGGGGTTTTTTGGCCATAGTTTGGCAAAAACTGCCTTTACCGCGCTTTCAATGATTGAAAGTGGTCGGGGAGTACAATAGTGATATTTTAAGGATGAAAAAAATTTTTGTGGGGAAAATTGGGCAAAAACGTCGAATTTTTCCAAATTTTTGTTTTTTGCGTAGCTTGAGTTCCGGGACATCTCTGAGCTGTTTTGGGGGAAAGTCCATACAAGTCTGGGAAAAAGTGGCCTAGTTTCGAAGATACGGCATAATGCACAGCCGGAAAAGCCAATCATCGAACCAAAAAGGATCTAAACCTTTTCTTATTTAGCACTTTTAGTGCTACTTTCAGTTTTTCCGGTCGGTTTTCCGGCGGATTTCATTTTGCCATATCTTCGAAACTAGGCCACTTTTTCACAGACTTGTATGGACATTTCGCCCGAAACAGCTCAGAAATGTGCCCGAATTCAAGCTACGCAAAAAAAAAAAAATTTGGAAAATTTCGACGTTTTTGCCCAATTTTCCCCACAAAAATTTTTTTCATCCTTAAAATATCACTATTGTACTCCCCGACCACTTTCAATCATTGAAAGCGCGGTAAAGGCAGTTTTTGCCAAACTATGGCCAAAAAACCCCTTACTCCCCTACAAAACCGAAATCTTTGTATCACAGCAATAGGTCTTGGCCCGTTATGTCCGAAACCACTCTAACCCAAAATTGGCCGATTTCAGGTACTTTTGCCCTAAAAACTTTTTGAATATTTGTATAAAATACTCGCAAGTACGAAAATACTGGCTAAATGATATGCTTTCAAACTGCACTATCTAAAAGCAGATTTTATTTTAACATACTTAACAGCATGACAAAACTCAACCTCATATAATATTTGATCATACACTTTGATCAGACTTAATAGTTTTAGCAAAACTACCAGCCATTTATACATGATAAATGCTAGCCATACAAATTTCCATGCATATCTGATCATTACATTCCATATGTATGCACACGTAAAAAAATCTACTAAATAGTATATCCAATCCATTCAAATCTATTCTTCACAAGCGGTTCTACAAGCGTACTGTGTATACTGCTGTGCTTAAACACTAACATGCCCACCGCCACCAAAGAGTTAAAGATATCTTAATTTTAACTTAAGATAAACGTATCCTTTTATACATCAATGTTTCCCAAAAAAATTGCAGTTTGATCAAATAATAACACTTAATATTTTTGCTGAAATATTTGAACATTTTTTTATTGGCTGCGCCAACGAAACGTGCTTTATGGCTCACTCAATTGCCGTCAACCGATTGTCGATGACTTGACCGACCGAATGATCTATTGCGAGATGTTCGATTGTCTCGATTGCCTCGATTGTCTCGAATCGCTCGATTATCTCGAATCGGCCGATTATCTCGAATCGCTCGATTGTCTCGATTATCTCGAATCGCTCGATTATCTCGAATCGCTCGATTGTCTCGATTATCTCGAATCGCTCGATTATCTCGGATCGCTCGATCGTCTCGATTATCTCGGATCGCTCGATTGTCTCGATTATCTCGAATCGCGCGATTGTCTCGATTATCTCGATTGCAACAATCGAGTCCAACTTAAATAATCGAGATGTCTCGAGATATTTGAACAATCGAAACAATCGAGTTTAATATCTCGCAATGGCGCATCACTAGTCTGAAGTGGCCACAATACCCAATCGTTGAGTTCCCGTGAATAAGTTTCTGATGCCATATATAGGTAAATTGGAGAAGGGTTACCGTTCTTGTCCGATATGGAATTTCAAGTTTTACTTTGGCTGTTTAGACACAGCATGAAATTTATATATGAAATCCTTTTTTCTAAACAGCAAGAATTTTTTAGGAGGGTCGATAATTTGAAGGTTTCCACTTTCAGTGCTTGCCGTAGATGCAGGGTTGCCAGCACGTTCATGAAAACCTACGTGCGTCTAAAACCTACGTGTTCTCTAAGTTTTATAATGATTTGATCATCTTGGCAAAAGGTCTCGCAATTTAAAGTTGTTAAAATTTTCTCAATTTTGGTTTAGGTACACATAGGGTTAAAAATTCCCAAAACGTTATCATATTTATGTTTAAAACCATTTTACAGCTTGCAAACTTTTTTTTTTTTGAAAGTGATTTGTTGATAGAATTTACGGCAAATAATGGTAAATACTCGTGATCTAGTATCACAATACTCAACATTCAAATTCTAATGGCACTGTACACGGAGAGCTGACTCAGTGCTCTCATACATTCTCCACACTCTGATCGAGAACTAACTCACTGCTCTCATTTATTCTTCACACACTAGTCACATTGCACATGGAGCTGGCTCATTCTTCTGTGCAATACGATAGCCGTAGTACACGTACGTACATGTTTCGACGTTGAATAGCCTGAATTTCGCTTCAACTACACACGGTAGTCTAATGAAGGATTGCCATGTATATGTATAAGCTGTATTTGCTCGAGTGGCTCCGCAATATCGCTCTTACCACTAAAGTCCACTATGCGTTGAAGGTATGAAGTTTGTAAAGCAGTTTTAAATGGTAGCTCACATAGCTCTTTCAAAAGAGTTGCTCTTTTTTCTAAAGAGCTGGCTCACATGGCTTTTTCAACAAAGTTGCTCTTTTTGATTGGCTCGATCCTGCGCGACCCATCACTAGGGGTCAGAAACACTATGAGTATAAGTTTTAAGAGGTCAAAGATCGAGAAAATCTGCAAATATCTCGTGCCTACTATACTTAAAGGACGCTGTGAAGACTTGGGTGGAAGAACTTTCCTTGCTATATGAGAACTGTGAGAATTGGTTTGACAAATGTGAGAATTGGTTTGACTATGGTCGCACTAGAGAACTTTTCGATTTAGGAACGGGGTTGTCTAAACTGGACACTGTCTGCTAGTTAATATAATATAATAATGTCAGCTTGGTTCACCTCGCAACGACTTCTGCTGGAACTGTACATTCAAGGAGGAAGAGGAGACAGTTCTTCATCTCCTGTTGGAAAGCCTAGCTCTCGCTGGAAGAAGGAAGAAGTCGCTTGGCTCATAATTCTTTACTTGCCTAAACGAAGTGGCTTCGATGGACTTGAATGACCATCCAGTTCATCAAGGACTAGGCTCTCCATTACGTAATGTGATAACACTATGGACGTGATACCGCAGTGTGCCTTCTCCGAAGTCTGTCTGAAGCAGACTAAACCTAACCTAATCTAATTGTTTCCACGTACATTTTTGAATCCATATTGAACGAAAAGAATAAATAACCAACACTGCAATAATTCAATAAATCCAACAACCAGCGAAGCTGACAAATCGAACTGCAATATCAATATCTACACATTTAAAATAAATTAACTCAGCAAAAAGTGCATAATACCACTGCCGACAGCGTGCATACGTAATTACATGAATAATACCGGACATGAAATGAAGTCAGCATTAAAATAGCAAAGCAAGGGATTACACAGTATAATACCGACAACCAAAGTGACTACTGAATATCGCCAGCACCAGCACGTCGTCTACAGAAAAGAATGTGTGACACACATTATCGTGTGGGAATGCGAATCATTAGTCATCGTATAGAATAGAGTTTTAAATAAAATTACACCATCACGCACTATGTGCTACGAAACAATCAATAGTTGGTTTGTTGATGCGATTTATCGTATGTACCGTTGTTGTTTGTTAATTAACTTTTTGTTTTATGCTCTCCACGAAACAAAGTTCAGAGTAATGCCCGATAGTAATAGTATTCGAATGATGGAATTAAATTGATCGACATTTTTGGGTATTGAACCGATATTAATTAATGCAAAAAATGAAGAAAATAGCTTGTAGTAAATGAATACCAATATGTTTTTTTAACAACTTCGTCCGTACCGATGATCGAGCAGACAATACACTGAACTATTTGCATACTTAGCGGAAAATGGTCATGTTTACATTGAGTTTAATGGATAAACGATTTGCACCATTATTTGCTTTGCGGAAATAATCGAGAGTGTTTCTCTTCTCCTGATCAATATTTGGATTGAATTCAATCAATTTGAATGAAGGATGGGTTCAATGGTTTTTTTAATGAATGAATTTGAGGAAAATTGTAGTGAACTTGTGTTAGCGAAATAAGATGGAAACAAGACGGCTTGTTCAAATGTAGTAAATAGGCTAGATAAGATGTAGTAAATAAATGGTTTATAATTTTAGAAACTGGTCCACTAGTTCTAAACAGCACAAATAATCCATTATTTTTTTGGAAAAAAATCCACTGAAGCCATGTCCTTTGTATCATAGCACCGTCACACGGGCTATGTACGTACTAGCCTGAGCTATAAAATATAGTCAAAAGCCAAATTTCCATACATTATGGGCTTTTTTGCCACGCAGCATAGTCTGAACTCCTATGTAACATAGCCCCAACTACTATGAGCATAATGTCTGCACATATCATCAAAGTAGTCTAAAAAGCAATAGTTTTCTAACCAACTAGTGTAGCCTAGTGGATAGAGCGTCGGCTCTTGGAGAATGTTTTAATATTAAGGGAAAATGTGCAAAACAACATAGTAATAATAATAATAATTCTTTATAGTGCATAGACTTACACCTAGACAATAAATGGAAACATAATATCCAGAGACTTAAAGTACAAGCATGCTTAACACCTAATGATCAAATTATCAAGGAAAATAGTGTTATTCTGACTATTATGATTTATATGATGTTATACGATTTTATATAATTCTAAAAGAGCTATAGGGAAATGCAGATGAAATACAAAGAGCATTCAGTTGCTTTTTACACAAGTGGCGAATGCTCGTCATCATAGAAGAAAACAAGATTTTATAAATAATGGTGGGGAACCAATAAAGTGAATAAAAAAGAGATTAGAGGACCGCGAACATAAAATAGGAAATGATAATATTCAAAATAAGACGCAAAATTTTAGACTAATGGATTTAGCAGTCTCTCAATATCCAAGGTATCGATGGAGAAAAGTCAAGATTTAACTTTTTTTAGAAATACTGACTTTCTGGATTCACATCTAATAATTGATGGCAAAATGTTAAATAAATGAGGAGCAACGATGCTTTAAAAGCGGTCAAAGTGCGATTTATTGCAGACGGGAACAACCATTAAATTCCTGATGTACCCGTACGTTAGTTGAAACATAAACTCTAGGTGTTTTATAACCCGAATTCTCGAAAAAATTCTTAAAACCGTAAAAAAAATTTCTTAAGGGAAGTGTTCCTAGTGATTTAAATAGACTGAAACTTGGAATTCTACGATGGACTTTGAAAATAATACGAATGGCATGTTTTTGTTTGACAATCAATGGATCCAACTTAGTAAAATGGGTACCACCCCAACAGCATAAACCATATTGAAGTTTACATAAACAAGCCGTTGTAGACTAATTTTATAACTGAAGGAGGACAGTATAAGGTCAAGTGTTAAAGTTGTCTAGCCAAGTTATCAAAACAAGTTTTTAGGTACAAAACGTGATCTCTCCAACTTAATTTGGTGTCAATGAAAACTTCTAAATACTTAAAACTATCAACTCTTTCAACGACAAAACAATTTGCAGAACAGTGCGCATTTGGATCAAACGAATGAAGAACCCCGTTCACATCGCTCATAGGTGATATAAGATATTTTAAGCAGTTTTTTTTAGGGAGATTCATATTCGCTCATATTGGTGTCACTAGGTTGAACAGCATAAATTTAGTCTTGTCACTTAACCTTAGTTTATTAGCACTGAACCAATATCTTAGAATTTCAAGATCGTGGCTTATTTTAACATATGTATCGCTGTTACTTGCTGTTACAAAAGGATAGGGCAGCATCATCAGCGAAAGCTGTAATTTTTCCATTGAAGTCTTGACAAAAAATTAAATTGATAAAGATTAGAAATAAAACTGGCGACATAACCGAGCCTTGATGTATTCTACTTTTTATAGTCGTATCAGAACTCAACTCAATTCGAACTTTCTGCTTACGATCGCAAAGAAAGGAACGAAACCAATCAAGAATATGACCCCATATTACATATATAGACGAGGTCATAAAATTAAATTAAATAATAAATAAAGTATAAAATATAATCCGAAACTTTACTATACGCATTCATTTAATAGTGCAAGAAGTTTTCCGCACGGCGATATTTCTCTTTTATTCTTAGAGAACATCAAACTAACACTTGAATCTCAACATTTATATTTTACTATTCGAACTCCGTACAACATTAATAATAACTTTCGTGACTTGCTAATAAATTTGCTATTTTTCGCTTTTCACATTCCTCAAATCTGTGCCAAAACTTTTATGTGAACTACTCGTACTATAGAACTGGGACATAAACATGAGTGAGACACCGATAAGAAGCACTCGTATGTTGGGAAAACTTCTTGCGTAGCTCTGGCCTGCAAAAGTAGATTAATGAAGTGGTGATATCTCGAGTAGAATCCGTTGGCAAAAATACGATACATAAAATCTGCTTCGACGGCATGATATTCAGAGTGATGATAATTCCGTTCGATGACTAATTGAAGAAACGGATGAATGGAAGAATAAAAAACAAATAAGACATAACATTGATAAAACTTGAATTTATAAATATTTTGCTGTAAAGATATGTTATTGCATTGTCAAGTATCAGAATGCATTTATGACCGTGAAAAAGTTTTAATCTTTGACTAAATGGAATTTCCTTGAAGTTCGAGTTTGTTAGATTTAAAAGGATGTGATAGTCAGGGAGTAGAAATGAGAGATCTGATATCAAAATTGTATTTACTCATTGACGGGAAGTTGAAGTTAAAAATTATGACCGAAAATTTAATTAGAGACTATAAGTTTTAATAATTCACACTTCAAACTTCAACTTCAAACTTTGAATAAATGTTGTTTTTGTGGCTAAGCTTTAAGTCAAATTCTATTCTTTATTTTCTTTTATGCTATTCAGTGCTGGTTATATCGTCTAATTAACGTTCACACCGATCGATATAATTCAAAAGTATATACCTTGAAAATTATCTTCGCATTATGATAGGAACATAGCTATAAAATACTGTATTTTCAGCAGTCAGTGAAACAGCCAATGGTTAGCTGATATTTATACAATATAGCATTATAGTGTATATAATTCTTTTTTGCCTTTGTTTATGATTTTAATGATAGTATTAACTTCTGCTTATTTGTTTTCAAAACTTTGAAAATGTTTTCAATAAAGAATTTATTTATTTTTTTGTTTATGTGAGAGATTCTTCTACAAACGGATCAAAAAAGATAATCGGCTCTAATGGTGGTTATCTAACACAAATTTTATTTAGGTAGTTGATGACAGAATGAAGTAATTACAAAGACAATGGCCTTGAATGCGTATGGGAGATTATTCTGTTTCAAAGGGCTTTGGACTATTCATATTCACCTTAACGGTCTAGAATAGAATTTCATTCGAAAATTCGTCATTTAGCATATTGTTTCAGCAATATTCAATCGATCTATGCTTTAAAACATTGTTTATTTTTATGCTTTTCTGAAGAATCATTATTTTTACAAGAACGTTTCAGTATTGAAAATTAGGTTCTGAGGTTAGTTTTGGTTCTTAGGATGTATTGGAAGAAGTAACACCAAATATTTCTATAGCGGTATTATCAATAGCTAAATTATCTAAGTACCAATATTCTCGCGCTGTGTGAGATAATTTTTTTATTTACTTATTTATTTAATATCTATTTTAATATGCTACGCAAACAGAAAGAGCTAAGAAATGAAAAAAAAATAGAAAATAAATATTTGATTGGATAATATAATATGGGATTTAAAATAAACCAGCATAATATAATTAAAAGTAAAAACAAAAAAATAAGTTTAAAATACATGGGATATTTATCGGAATTCTTAAGAGAAGATATAGAATAAGGGCAAAATATTAACAAAATAATAGTAATAAAATAATAGTAATAAAACAATGTTGAAATGGCAATAGAAAAATAATAACGAAATAGTAACAATTTTATAACAAAATAGTAAAAATAAAATAATTATAATAAAATAATATTAATCAAATAAACAATTTATAAAAATTATAGGTTGCATCTTAAAAAAAATAGCAATGCTGGCATAATCGATCCTATCCTGGTTTACCTCTTATATTCATGGTCATACCTGTATTGTAATTGTAAATTCCTGTTCTTCAACTCCATTTTATCCTTTAACAGGAGTGTCGCATAGGTCTAACCTTGGTCATCTTCCCTTTTTTCTGTTTTTTAGCGACCTCCCTTTCCATATGCGTTCTCCATGTCTCTTGTATGCTGACGATTCAAAAAAATGGTCCGAGTGATCGAGTCGCTGGAAGATTGCTTATTGTTACAAAACGATCTTAGTGCTTTCAATATACTTGGTGCGCTGCCAATGATCTCACTCTAAACATTCAATCTGTTCAACGCATATTTACTCATACCTTGTTGTTTCTTAAATTTCGCCTTTCTTACCGTCGTTAAGGCGATTGACTCTTAATCCTGCACCTTCCTTCTTTGGAATCGCTGCGAATTTTTGAAATTATTCTATAGGATAGTGGAATCTGACCTAAATCGTCTTTTGGGTACACAATCTTGTCAGTTTTTAAGGATGCTGGATTCTTTTTTGGTGTTTTACAGCTCTATACTGGCTGTGCTATCACAGGTAGTCTTAAAATCACTCAAACTCAAATACTAAAAATAATTATAGCAATAATTTTTCAAAGCGGTTGGGCAAAAAAAGGGGTCCGAATTGGCTCTCACTGAAAGAGATTTTGACTATTTTGCTCAATAAATACTGAAAATATCCATGTCCGCTGAAGAACTGCGTTACGTAATAACCGATCTGGCCAGGTTTTCTCTGCAATCAGGATTTTAAATTTTTCATGAGATGCGATATCCTCTTCTCATGTTTCCAGGAGTATTGATATGCCTAGATCGTGCAGGTTTTTTCGTCTATCTTCACCGTGTTTATTTTTCTGGGGGAACACCAATCTTTCTTCTTTGGCACGGACTTCGATCGGAATGGCATGCACCTCTAAGCGGTCCTCTTTTGTGCACTTGCGTTAGTTTCTGGCGGTACATCTGGTTATTCAATGTTTCAATCCATATTTCTGCTCCATCTCACATCTCTGGTTAGACTGTGTTTGCTTGAGCTCGAGCCACCCAAATTTGCCATCGGTCTAATTAGTGTCTTAGACATCCTTAGCTGCTTTCTCTGTTGTTTTTCTAATTTTCCCAAATAAACTTAACTTAGTGTCGATCATTAGCCCTAAATAATTCACAGCTGGTTTACTTTCAGCAACCTCTTCGGAAATACGCACAGGGATAATATTCCCGATCCTCTTTTTAGTTAGGACAACGATCTCCGTTTAGTTTAAGAACAATGGCAGTCCGTGTTTCGTCAACCCCCTGCAGACTGTGCGCATTACTTGGTTCAGTTTGAGTTTCGCCTGTCTCATAAATATTAGCGAGCACAGCGATATCATCAGCGTACGCAACCAAGCAAGTGTCCTCTGGTGTCTCTCTTCGCAGCAGACTGTTAAAAGACATTTCAGAGGTTTCGACCGAACACTGATCCTGGCGCCATTCCTGACGTAATCGTTTTACTACAATGTCTTTCTTTCGTTTCACAAACGAGAAAACGATTTCCCACGAATCCCACGAATTGTTGTTTAAATCATCTCGAAGCCTGTTCCAACAACGCACCTTACTAATGGTAATGTTTTTGCGGAGTTTTGTCCTTTTAGGGCGGTATTTCTTGGACCTCGGTTGCAGCAAATACATTTATAATAATAATAAAATAATAATTAAAAAAATATAATAAAAAAATAAGAAATAATAAAAATAATAATAATAAAATAGTAGTAAAACATTAAAAAATAATTATTATGAATAAGAAATTAAATAATTATTTCAATTCACTCAGTTTTTGTTCTCTTGACAACAGATCATCTGAAGCCAAATCCTTTTTTAAATGAAAAATTCATTTCTGTCAAATGCTGCAATACGCAAATCGGAGAAAACGTACATTTTTCCGAGGGTCAATTTTATGAAACTATATCTGAAAATATTATTCATATTTTTTTCTATAAACACCGCTGAAAGTGAACAAAAACATATTTCCCTTTTAAATCACAGAAACTGTTGCAGGTGGCAGAGACCAATATAGTCATTCTTAGTCTCTCAGTTCTTTTTTATCGTTAAAAGTGTGCTTTTAAATGCTCACTTAAATTATTTTCCTATTAGTGAAACCGAAATTACCAGCCGATTCATTTTTTGTAACATCAAAGACAGTAGCAATTAATACCTGTCAGCCACAACATTGAAATTACAAACAGCCAAGAACTAATGGGTGATTTGTCAAAGGCAAGTTTTAAATACTATAACGGTTTCCAAACAACATTTATTTAAACAGAAAACAATCTTTCCTAACATATTCTCTCTCAACTAGACTCACAAATTCCCAACATTGTCTTTCGTCTACTGTAGCACCTCTAGTTCACGGAGCTGGCATAAGAATGAGAAAACGAGGCCGCAAGTGCGCACAACGACAAGACGCATGGATACACCCAAGAACTATGTACACAGTTGACATCGAACAATTGAGTTAATTTGTAAGTTGATTAGGGTCACGACGAAACGTACAATCATTTATTTTATTACATACGTAGACTTACTTTGAGATCAAAACCGTGGTCTTCACAACTCGGTATTGTCTTTTTTTTATTCGTGCAATAGCCGAGCATCAAAAGTGGCTTTAGAACAATAGTATAAAAATCATATGAAGTTAAGGAGCAACCTAAATTCGGTACTATTTTGCTACAGATACCGAGCTGTAAACGATTGTCACAACATAGTGCCCAAACTGCGAGATTCGATGTGAAGAAATCATCATGGAATATGTATATTTTTTGGGGTCTGTGCATGTATGCATCAATAGCTCTATGATTACATGCACGATACACGCTGTGAACATGTAGAATTTGAGATTTTGGAACAAGAATTAGGAATGACCTAGTCGTTAATGCAAAGCTGATGTCATGCGCTAATGTTTGATTGATAGCCCAAACGTTATTCATGCTTGCTCGTCAAAGATATGAGCAATTTGATTTCGTGCCTCAACGTTGGATTTGACTCATTTTTTTTTATGAAGCTAATATTCTGAGAGATTGTATTTGCAGATTTTCATTGGATGAATAATGTACAGAAAGTTCTGCAAATATTCGTGACACTGTATTAACAGCTTTATTCGATTTAAATCATTCCTTTCAAGCAATATTCACTTAGTTGAAAAATGACGGTCTTTTTTGATTCATTTTCAAAGACTAGAAAAAGATAGTGCCATTTAGATATCTGTGCCTGATCTCCTAAATCTTAGGTAAAAACGAAATAAAGCACATTATTTAAATCCACCAGACACGAAATTTATGCACCAATAAAACAATTCCTCGGAAACCTAATCCAGTTGACTTTAAAAATACTTGACTACCGATGGATGCTACCATTATCTTCTTGTCTTGTGTAACAGTTGAAATTCAAATAATCTTTCAGAAAACAACAAACCGGTTTCGAGACATAAACTTATGTATGCGTACGCATGTACCTACATATGTGTATACTTTTTCTTAAGAAAAAGAAAGCACACTTGATCGAAGAGCCGGGTGTGTGCGCAAGCTCCTAACCTAAGCAGGTTTTTCGCCGCAACGATGCCAGTTATAATCAGATCTGCTGTCACGTTATTTCTGTAGTTCACGTCTTGACGACTTGGATCGGATGCCCTGTTTACGATTTTCATGATTTACTCTAGTCATTGTCGATTACACAAGTATCTATATGTAGTTTTTTTTCCTGATTTTGACTTCGAATCGAAATCGAGCTTACAGATAGTATTGTGCGATGTTGAATTTGAACTTATTTTTACAGTTGATTTAGGCATCGATATGTGACTGGATTTGGGTATACCCATAGATGCAATTGCATGAATGCAGTGTGCAATGTTTTGTGTAGTTATTTCAATGAGTTACGAGATCGCTAGTGAGGTTGAATGGAATAGATTCTCAAGCGGCTGATGTCATAAGCACCGAGCGCGAAGCTTATGGAAATATAAAATGCGAAGATATACGATCAGTGAGGTGCAATATGTAAAGAATAAAAATATCTTGTTGACGAAGAAAACTAACCTTCAATATAACAAAATAGTTTTATTTACTATTTGAAATTTCATCGATGTCATATTAAAAATTACAGACTACATACATTGACAGAAGACCACCAATGAGCTCAAAGGTGTAAATTCTTTAATATTTATATGTTTTTGGCTTCCATTTTACAGATTGCTCATGGTCAGCAATTTTAAATTATCAGTGTGAACGAAGAAGGTCAGATCAAGGAAGCTCCCACCAGCAAAACCGTAGAAACTATTTCTAAAAAAAACTCGATACAGTCCATAGAAACCTCCTGATACCAATGACCAAAATATAGTCGTACATTCGTCCTCGATCTGGGATCAAAGTTACTGTCAGGTGTAGTTCATTAAATTCTGTGGATCGTCTTCCCCCGAAGTGCAAATTAGAAGATACTTTCACTAAAATTGCATTGATGAGACTGTTGAAAGTAGCAAGAAATGAAAAAAAAATCCAAAGAAAATGTTAGAAGCCCTCCTATAACGAGGACTTGAACTTACAGTGAATAATACAATTGCACACTTGCAAAAGTTCATTATCAACCGGTTAGTGTCACATCAATTTGAAACTCTCTAGGTCAGGTTGAAGCCTCCAGCAATCATTGAACATACTTTTTAAAATACGCAAAAAATCCAGTAATTGCTTTCAATGATTGATTAGTCAATTGTTAATCGTAAAATGTTTGGTGTCATCTGCCTGACGTAGAACGCACGGATATTTCAGTCATATTAGCATATGCGACTTTCTTTCGGATCGGTCAATGTGACATAAATTGACTGACAGCGCACTTCCATAGGAAAAAACGCATCAGGAACGACATTAGAATTATAAGGCAAATGAATCCGTCTTTGTTGAAAAGATGATTTTCTGGGGGCATTTTTGCTGTTTAATTAAATAATGTCATGTTTGAGTTCCAGAAATGTGGATTCAAGTCTCTGCTTACTCGTTTTAACTAATAGTCCAGCAGGGAAATTTAACATGGTGGTTCGGAAAAATTAGGGGAAAGCTGGAATTTGGTGTGAACTTTGGTGCTGGTGTGTTGAACAAAATACCAAAAGTCCCCATCGATCCGAGTGCTGCGTTACTTTTTATACGGTTTCAAAGGTCACCAAAAGTGACCTTTCCTAAATATCTCAGTAACAGTCACGTCTTCTGAAAAATAATGTATTACGAATTTGTAGCTTAGAAAATTTCCCGCAAAAAAATTTTTATAACTTTATCTTGTAACCATAACCGTTTTTGAGATATATTGATCTAAATATTTGTAACTAACAGTATTCTCTTTCTCAACGGCATGTTTATATTATCCGATTTTGATTACGACTTGGAATGTTTGTGAGTGCTTTTCTATGTTTAAGAGACCCATAAAAAAACATCTAAACAAACTTAGCTACCACACTAATTTAGAGAAAGTATCTCCTAATTGCAATCAATTTTAAAAGGCTATACGCAGTGTAAATTGTGTCCGAGATTGTACTATTTTGCATAAAAATTTGGCCACAGTTCAAATTTAAATTTTTGTTTAAATCCTTCGTTCAACCACGAGTCAAACACATTTACTTACAAGAAAAATCGAATGTTTTTTTTTAATTTCAAAAATTAATTATTATGAGATATCTTGACCAACACGTGGGAACAAATGCTTGAGAATTATAATTTAAATATTCTTGGGAAAATAAACTTCTAAAACCCATGTAACCCGTTAAGCTGCGTTAACACATTTTTTCCATCACCGTATATAACCAGTAAAAGATTTTTTTTTTTGAAAGCCTTAGACTTACTGCTCAGTAAAAAATGTTCGATCCAAAAGTAATGATAAAGCAAGGTGATTGAAATTTAAAAAAAATATTTATTTTTCAACATAGTCTCCTAACAAGTTAATACATTTAGTCAATCTTTTTTCCAAACTCGGTATACCCTTAGTAACATTTATTTGTCTTTAATCTCGCAAAACACCCCAACAACGGCCATCACTTCGCTATCATCTTTAATTTTCTTGCGCCGAAGGTGTTTCTTGAGGCAAGCAGCTCGAATCCTGTTTCTTGAACTACAGCCATCGCAACTGCAGCCTTGTGAAACATTGCGCTGTCTTGAGGAAACAGCACTCCGGCAGTGTTGCCAGAGCTAGATTTAAAAAAATCATTTATCATTAATATAAGATAAATTTTTATTACTGGTCATCATTTTGATAACCAGGATAAAATTAGAATATACTAGGTGGGGTGAAAAGTAAGCTCCTTGGGAATGAAAAAATGTTTTTTTTAAATTTTTTTTTAAATTTTATTCAACGTAGTCCCCTTTTAGGTCGATACACTTATTCCAGCGATTTTCCAACTTTTTAATCCCGTCCGAAAAGTAATTTTCCGGGAGGCCTGCAAAATACTCCTCCGCGGCGTCGATGATCTCCTCGCGCGAGCTGAATTTTTTATTGATGAGCCATCTTTTGAGGTTTGGGAACAGATAATAGTCCGAGGGAGCCAAGTCAGGCGAATAAGGTGGATGGGGAAGCAATTCGAGCCCTAAATCGTTGATTTTAGCCATTGTTGCGATGCTCTTGTGTGACGGCGCGTTGTCTTGTAAAAGCAAAATTTTTTTTCGCTTCATGTGAGGCCGTTTCGCATTGATTTCAGCTTTCAATCGCTCCAATAATGCGCAGTAATACTCGCTGTTGATTGTTTTTCCTTTTTCGAGGTAGTCCACGAAGAGTATGCCATGACAATCCCAGAAAACCGACGCCATGACCTTTCCGACCCATTGAGCCTCCCTTGGCCGCTTCGGAGCACTCGTGCCGGCTTCAGTCCATAGCCGGGCACTCATTCTGTTCTCTGGCGTGAAATAGTGGATCCAGTCACCAATCGACGCCAAAAGTCCACCCGATTTCGCCTCAGCATGGCCAAACACGCTTCCGAAGCGCGCTCGCGTTCGTGTTTTTGGTCCGGAGTCAGCATGCGCGGCACCCAGCGGCAGGATAATTTTTTCATCTGCAGAATCTCGCCCAAAATATGGCGTGTGCGCTCAGTACTAATCCCTGTGGCATCTGCTAGCTCACGCACTTTCACTTTCCGGTCGGCCAACACCATTTCATGTATTTTTTTGGAATTTTCCTCTGTAACCGCTTCGGAGGGCCTGCCACTGCGGACTTCATCGGCAGTGGAGTTTCGGCCACCACGAAATTCTCGAAACCAATATTTCACGAAGTAGTCTGAAGGAGCACTAGCCCCATAATATTTGTTCAACTTTTCTTTTGTTTCCTTCGCCGTTTTGCCTCTCAAAAAATAATGTTTTATGAGAGAACGAAAATCACTTTTATCCATACTCAACATGATGCCAAACACGTCAACAAAAATCGGCTGTCAAAACAAAACAAATGACTGTGTCGCTCTGAAATTTGACATGTCCGCCTAAATATAAATGGACTATAAGGCACAATAATCTTTTTGGCGATTGCAGCGCATTCTGGTGGTCAAGGAGCTTACTTTTCACCCCACCTAGTACAACATATATTATATTTATATTAAATTAAGTACGTATATTATATATTATATATATATATTAAAATTTTAATATATATATATATATAATATATATATATATGTACGTATCATTTATATATTATGTATAACTAAATATATAATAATTTATTTTTTACTAATTTATAAGACCTCCAAAAATGTGTACGAGAATAAGATTGATAAGTCATATCGGATATCGTCAATATTTATGACTCATATTGTTGTGGTGATGACTCATTATAAGTATAAATTTTGTGCAGGAATTTTTCCAAGGTTATATTTAATAGCCTTAAATTAAAAAAAAAATATAAAAAATATTTTTGGGTCAATAACAAAAGGCAAAAAAGAACGCACTAGGTTACATCAAATCTAGCTGCAGTGCTAGCGATCTAAGCTCATGCCGCACTTAGCAGCTAGCCGAGCTAGAAGCTAACGAGGAAGTTGCATTGTTCTTTTTATAAGTATATGTACAGCTCATAGTAATAATAAATACAGCCGGGCTATATCCCTATCAGATAGTTGGACGTATACTGTGTTTTAACTGCGACCTAGAATTCATCAACTGTAAGCCATTAAGTGTCATCTAACTTAGAGAAAACTAGAGTAGAAGTAACATTTGGTGCTGCTTATTATCTATTTCTACATTCACTTTTTAATTCAAAATCTTGTAATTCATTTTGACGGGGGTTTTTTCCCCAAGAACATGGTCTCGGTATTCCTCAATCCCTCAATCCTCAATAGCCTCCTGCAATCTTCTTATTTGCTCTAGGTAGTAAGAGCCTGATGAAGTGGCTTACTTTCTCAAATATTCCACCGTAATAAGTCCTTCGATGTTCCAAAAAACTGATGCATAACCTTCCCTGCCGAACTCGACACCTTGAATTTCTTCGGCATCGGTGAAGAGGGTCGGTTCCAGGTCATCGATTGCTGTTTGGTTTCTGGATCAAAATGGTAGATCCAGGTCTCGAACATGGTTACGAAACGTGACAAAAACTTCTCCAGATCTGCCTGGAACTTTGCGAGATTCACCCTCGAAATGTTGACTCGTTTCTCCTTTTGCTCGTCGGTTGACATTTTCGGCACCAAAAGCGCAGAGACTTTCTTCAGATGAAATTCGTTGGCAACGATTCATTGAAACCTGCCATACGAGACCCTTGTGACCTCAGCTATATGCCTGATGATTACTCTTTGATCTGCCAACTCGACATCTTAGACTTTTTTCACGTTGTTTTCAGTGAAGGACGTGGATGGACGTCCTTCACGATATTCACCTTCAGTGAATGTTCTGTCCAGATTAAACTCGTTGGCCCAGCGTGGAACGGTGGAATATGAAGGAGCGGAGTCCCCTAGTGTTTCCACCAAGACGCTGTCTATGTCTTTGGTAGATATTTTCTTCAAACACAGGTATTCAATGACAACTCTAATTTCGTTTTTCTCCATTTTGATGTTCTTTCTTCGACAACTCGTTTTCAAATGAATGTACCTCCCTGGCCTATTTATATGTTTTTTTGTGCTGACTTAGTGGGTATATGAGGAAGTAAAAAAAATTGTTTTTAATTTAATGCGAACTGGAAATAGCCGATTATCACTACTTTTGACCCTCGTGTATGTATGCATTTGCCCAAAAATCTAACAAAATCGTTGACTGCAGCAACAAACGACCTTGGCGTTATACTAATAAAGCATAGGAAACGGAAATATATGATATATACTCATATTTAAGTTCGATTGTTTGCAATGAATACGTGATTGTTTTAAACTTTTACGAAGCATTACGTTTTTAAGACAATTTTTTTTAGTCACACGAGCCAATTTAATTCGTAATAGCGAATGCAAAAACCAATACTTTTTTCCCCCAAAGCTCACTTGCAGCATACGATTTGTAACGCGCAATTATATTATGCCGTACAAAAACGTTGCAATAAAAAACACTGCACGAACCTATTTTAGTTTTTTCCTTATTTGCTAAGACGTATCTATCTACATGGAGTCAGCACTACACTGCCATGACCGAAAAACTCACGCAGAGTTCTGGACAAAAAAACAGCTCGGTAACTTTTAATTTGCCTCAAGGTACTCATTAGTTGTTACGATCCAACAGCTACACTGGCACAATGAATAACAAGCACCTGTCCTAGTCCCAGTAAACTTCTAATGAATCTGCAACGGTCGAAAGAAAGTTTGAAACGACATCTTTTCCACAATGATAGCTGTTAACAGGAAAACTCGACAGAAACTACTGACATGGTTGGTCATCACAACTGGATGGAATACTGCACATTCTCTTCTATATCTTTTTGTTGAGCGAACGTATTCAGATAGAAGCTGCATTTTCCAAGCTCAGATTAAGAAAACATTTCTAATCACAATGTCGTTTGAAACAAACTTTATTCATTCGAGACCATTCAACTAGAAAAAATGATGGTTGTAAAACTACCTTACTGCAACCAATCCATGAGGCTATGTTCCGATTTCAAAACTGAAGGTAAGCAAAAACTGGATAGCCTGAATTCAATGCAAGCGGAATGCACAGTGAATCAATCAATTCGAAACGAATGATTGAATCAAAACCCTCCGCTAGTCGCGGAGGTTTGATTCGCTTGAGATCATAGCACGTCAACGAGTCTTCTATTCTTCGAACTGAACACGCAAGATCAAGGTTGGGCCCGGATTGCGAATCATATCAAAGTGGCGGCTTGTGAATGTATGTGAATCTGTGCCATTTGATTTTCAGAATAAATTAAATGCTACGTTCGTTAGAGATTGAATTGAAGGATAATATGTATGTATGTCGTTAGTCGTGCCAGTTAGATTTAAGAGTGCCGAGTAGGAAATTGCTTTTTATGTGATTTTCGTTGCGAATTCTAAAGGTCGAATAGTGGGTTTGATGATCTGATGATGATGACGTAATTTATGGACATGTAGGTGAATGGTGAGATGTTAATTTTCTATAGCAATTAAAGTTGGATTAATATCTTTTAAATTTATAGTTAAGTGTATTTTAGCATCTAGTAAACTGTTTTCTTCATTTTAACGGCTGCTGAAATGTTTTTACTCGCAAAAACTTTTCCAAAACTAACAACTATCAGATGAAACTAGCTCTAAGCTTTAAATCTACATAAAACCATTCTATCACCATCTTCAACACAAGCCAAACAAATCTACTAGCTTCTTTATTCATTCAATCTATACACAAATCTAACGTAAACTGAATTTATATTCAAAACTTTTCAAAGTTGCATACGAAAATCAGTCATTAATTTATGAAAACCACAAACAAAGGTTTTGGAAGTTACATAAGACATCTACCTCTCTAGCTACCAAAAAATATTTAATGGTCTTACCTCTTTTAAAGAGCAACGACAAAGTTAACATAAAAGACTCAAAACCTATGCACAGCCGTAATATTCAAGAAGATAGTTATTATGCATGGAACTTGCCGGCCTTTGGCTGTTGTACGTTAAGTGTAAATTGCTCACAGCAGAATTTTTCAAGCTTGGCTAGTCCGCCCCTTACTATTATGCATTTCTTTTCGAAACCGTTACACATTAAGGAACGACCAGACATGAACTCAAGCGTATTATACCAAGTTCAGAATCATAGTCAATTCCGAGTGACTTTCTTCCTCATCATTTCGATTTAGAATCATGATGAATGCGATTGCTGCCGTCGCACCTACCATTTTATCATTTATGTAGATAGGTTTGGCATTAAAAGAAAAGCAAAGAAGTAACGAGCAAGAGTAACAAAACAGCTCGATGGCATGATTGAATGGCCGACCTTAGAGGAGACACAGAAGAGCTAATAGAAGACGTCGCCCGTCATCATTCTTCCACCGGCTTCGTCGAGACATGCTAAACGAGAATGCTTAGCGCTCTTAAGAATTATGGAGTATACCGGTTCTTTGTTATGTTGTTTCTTGGCGTCTTTTATAATAGTCAGTCAGCCAGTATGCCAGCTAGCCATCTAGTGTTTGAGCCAACGAACATTATATTTCGCCTCTTCAGCGGAAGCACGTGCAAGAATTCACTTTGAAAGAATATAAATGGTCTTGGCTTTAGTATGGTCACAAGTGTGACACTTTGACTTCAATGTTTACTAAAATGAGCATGACGTTGCAATTTTAGTATTTAATTGTGCTCTTAAGATTATGCATGGCATGATGGGGTCTTAACATAAATTAGATGAGCAAAACATATATTTTTCTTGTGTTTTGGCCATCCGATTTCGAGAATCCTGATTTATACAATAGTGAGATGCTATCAAAGGCTGTATCACAAGGTTGCAATTGTAATAAAACCCGACGGCGCGGCGTACTTATTATCTGACATAAATAAAAGCTTGTCAAGTGTGAATTTAATGAAAGACGTGGCACGACGGGTTTTTCAAACGTTGGCAGAGAAACAAAACTTGAAAGGACCTATTTTGGGTCAAAGTAGAAAAAACTCTAGTGTATAGGAACTCACTACCTCAAACAGTGATTTTCGAAGTAGAAAAATTTTGTAGATATTGAACGTAAGTTCTGCGAAAGTGCTCCTTATTACAACCGATCTGTATCGAAGGCCATGTACCAGTTTGATCCGATGAATGCATCGAAATTGATATGGAAGGTATATTTCCAGGATTACCATTCGCAGGAATTTCACAATTTAAGAAGTATTTTTACATTTATACAGCAAACAACATCATTAACCAACTAATAAGGAAAAAATCCTTGATTACATCAAGAAAAACAGGAAAACTATAAATTATAAAAGCACTAAACCAGTTAAAAAAGAATTATTAAGAACAAATCAAATATGAAATGATTTTATTTATCTTTTCAAGTGATTTTGAAAAGTGACAAAGCCACGATCTAGTCTAAGATCATTATGCTGCCTGGATAAACATAACAGCTTTGAGTAACTAATAAGTATCAGTCCGCGCAAAAAGAACATTAAACGTTAACGTGGATCTATTTGACCGAACCGATATTCGAACGGAAATCTGGTTACAGAGGTCAAATAGGACAAGTCGATGGTGCAGTTTGAATTGAAGGCATTCATCGAGAAATAGTCTGCATGATTTTGGAGATGGAATTTGCAACGTGGTAAGTCTCACATTGTACGTGTACCCATAGTAAGGAAAATTTTGAAAAGGAGAGAGCGGGCAAACCTGACTTGTACAGATTCAACCGCATCAATTACGAGTACTTATTTAAATTTAGCACTATATTAACTATAGCAGCATCTAACAATACTGCAAACAATGAAAAAAATAAAAAATGAGCAAGCAGAGATATTTGTAAAATACTTAAATGACCTAAGTATAAATAAAACTCTAGAACCTCGACGCTTTGGCGGTTATATGCAAGATTCATTGGTCGAATAAGAGTTTAATGTCGAAAATCACTCCGGGGTCTTTGAAATTGAATACGACTTGAGAGCGGTGCCAGATACAAAATAAGAAAACATTAATGGAGAAGACATTAATGGAGATGGCGAATGACATTTGACGTCATTTTGAGACAATCCGAGTAAGATAGTTCGCATTATACCAGTTGCCTAGAGTGCGCAGGTCATTCTGGAAATGTAAGCAGTCTTCAATTGAATCGATTACACTGAATATGCTTATAGAAAGGAAAAGTAGTTAAAGAGATGTGGTAGATACATTTATGAAAATTGGGCACAACAAGGGGCCAAGGATCGATCCTTGCGGAACACTTAGTGCGATAAAAGGAAACAGAAGAACAGGATTTAAACGTTACAACAAAAGTACTTTCATAAACGTAGGAAGGGAGCCAGGAGATCAGCGGATTATAGAAACCTTTGTTGTGGCGGGTAGTTTCCACCGGTTTGACAGTCACATGAAATAATAAATTAGACTGGGTTTTTTGTTTTTCTAAACTTTATTATACGATACTATCATGTGGGCTCAAACTTTAGTGGCTTAGCTGCCACCTAAGTAAAATATTTATTTGAAATATAACTCTATGTAGACTGATGCGTTCGTGTCGATGGTTCATGCATGAAAGGACTCAAGATGATACTTCTCCTGGACATGTGTGCGATTAAATTTCACCTCGACCTGCGTGCGATGATATTTCTCTTGGATTTACTGCCCGCCATTGGTCGCGTACCACAGTGCATTTATGGCAGGTAACATCGCCTATCTCATAGCCTTATTTGTTCAGTTTCAAAAGAGGAAGCTAATGTTTAACAGAGTCAAATGCTTTAGAAAAATCAGTGTAAAAGTACATCCACTTGTCTTTGCTGATCAATAGCAGTAGCTATAGTTTTCGAGAATAAAAGCAAGCTGGTAACAATAGATTTGCCTTTGAGAAAACCATATTGCTCGTCGGCGAGAAAAGGCTAGAATAAAGGATATATTCTGTTATACCTCCAAACTCTCCCAAGAAGCTTACTGAAGCAAGGTAGAAGCGAGGTTGGGCGGTCATTTGAGATGCAGGCAAGATTACCTGCTTTAAGTATAGGGATAATATTTACAAATTTCGATGAAGAAGCAAAAACGTCAAATAAGACGCAGAGGTTAAAGATAATGAACAGGGGCACACAAAGTGAAAAGGATAGTGAAATTGCTATTATATTGGGATAGAAATGCCATCGGAGCCAGTACCAGAGCTAGAATCGATACAATTAATTATTACTTATTCAACTTCTGAAGGGTTATTACGAAACAATGAAGCAGATGAGAAAGTAGCATGTGGAGGAGAAAGAGGGTTTTTAAGGAGAAAAATGAAGAGAAAAAAGTAGTAAAAGGAGTCGTTCAGTTGTGGTGGCAAACGTTTCATCAACAAACAATATGAGTGATGATGGGGATATTTTAAGCAAAGGACCAGAAGGGTTTCGAACTGTTGGAACTAACAGAATCCTTAATTCACATATTTAGCCACACCGCATATTTAGCCACTCTTTTTGCACGAGAGTGTAATTGTTTGAACACAAGTAGGTTATCATGAAGTGTAAAATGCTTGAATTTGCTAATTATAACATTTTTTGCCTATAGAACAACGGCAGCATAAGACTTTCTGGGACGATATTGTGGGAGTGAAACGAGAAATAATATTTGAGAAGAAGACGTAAAGTGTATGGAGAGCGTCGTCAACGTCCGAAGGACGAAGATATGAATAATAGCTCTTATGATTGATTTCGCTACCCATTTCAGTGAAGTCGGCTTTATCGATATTGAAATTGGAGCAGATAAATGCCTTAGAGCAAACAGAAAATAGAGAGCAGGTTCTTAAACGACTAGAGGGTGATGATGATCGGGAGGAACATAGGGTGAAATTACAGAATCCGAGTAAATTGAAGCCACTGGAAGATTGGTTAAAATAAGAAGTATTTTGCTATTAATATTAGGCACAGAGTTCAATTGCAAGAGGGAGCATAAAGAAATGAAGGAAGACAAGGTTAGGGAAAGACTATTGCTAAAAGTGATGGTCGAAATAGGGGTATTTTAATATATATAAGGCATATTAAAATCGTGACATTACATTAATCGAGCGCAAGGAAACCGGCAGAGGCGGCAGGATCAGAAAATTTTAAAGACTGAAACAGGACTTTTATAGGGAATCTAGATTGAAATAATAAGTAATAATTAGGTAGGAGCTAGAAAAACACGCGGCAAAATACGTTCAACTGAAGAAAAGGTAGTAAAGTCACTGCTAAGAGTATCAGTGAGAAATTTGTGGATGTCAATGATCAGACTTATCATAGATTGAGCAGTCGCAATCCTTGTGAAATACAGTGTGCCGTGGTAAAATCTCATTATTTTGAAAATATTCTCTTGTCAATGAAACAAATATCATCAGATGAAGGAGTAGAAGAAAGACTTGCTTTGTGAGACAGCATACGGTTTACGCTCGAGGATTTTTTTGTTAGTTTAGATAGTCCCGACTTGGCACCCAATGAAATCTTCCTGTTCCCAAGAATCAAAGACAAGATGCGCGGACAACGATTTTTATCACCCGAAGAAGCGATGGAAGCGTTCAAAAACCATGTTTTGACCCTATCATCTACGGATTGGAAAAACGACTTGAAGGATTGGTTTGTGCGCATGAACAAGTGTATAAAACACCATGGCGAATATTTTGAGAAGCAATAAATGCATTTTTGATGATAAATTATGGTTTTTTTTACTTTTTCTAACAACTTTCTGCTCAGTCTACGTATATATTATCTACATCATTGCCGTTCCTCCAAAGAAATAATTGCTACACCCCCTGAGTCGCTTCGGGATTTACCACATTTCAGAGAAAATTTTGTATGTTAAGAATAAGCCTGGTCACCAAGCACAATTAAAATTTTTTTTTCAATTTTTGTGGTATAGGTATATTTAACATGATTTGTCTTACAATACTGAACATAATACCAAAGTACTGTCAAATATGACGGTATCGTTTGAAAGTGACCTCTAATTGAATAAATATCAGCCTGATAAAAAGCAATATAGCAAATTCTAAAATTTTTCGAATCCACTTTTAATTTTAGAATTCTTGAAGCAAAACTGGAAACAACGTCAGCTATCACACCTTGAAACATTGAGTTGATCAAAAATACAATAAAATCAGCTATCCTAATTCCTATCACAAAATTATTTTATAAATTATTTTCTTAAATTATTTTCTTTCTGGTTGTTTGTGTAACCAAAAAATAGGTTCTAAATCTAGATGAATATTTTTTTATTTGTTAAATTTATTATTTTATTTGATGGCTACATTATTATTGTTGATAAGTAATTAGTATTCAAATGGTTACTCAAACAGTTTTAATACGCCGATTCACATAAACTAAATTTCGACTCACATTGAAAACGAATCGCCCAGAACACAATAACAGTTTTTGATGCGCAATATCCGGAGACTTTTGAATTGAACTTCATACATACATATGTAGGCAAAGCTATTTTCAGTCAAATGCAGGTTGACTGATTGATCCCACTCCAAGAAACTAGTATTATACTTCTGAATCGAATTTAACGCATCTTTTCGGTCCGATTTCTTTGAAAACGTCATCAAATCGACATATTTTATGCAGTATAGAGTTACATGACATCCCTTAAAATATCAACAAGTCTCACATCACAAAACTGTTCGCCTCATGTTTGACTATCATTATAGATCATAGCTTTGAACTTTAGGGCAACCTACCAAAGTCGAAGGGGATCTGTGTCTCACCACTCCAACAGACACTTAATAGTAGCAGAATTTGGCAAATTTTAATCACTTGTCTTTTTCTAAATATGTAACTACAATAGCGATGTGTTCGAATAACAAGCTTCTTTGTCTCAGATCTTCCTACATGGGAAATCTGATTTTCGTCGAGCTTGATCAAGTAATATCTTGTTTTTGATTTTAAAATGCAACGTTTTTCTTTTATTCGAATTTCCGCTACTCTTTCTCTATCATTGAATCTATTGTGCCCAATATAGAGAATAGCTTTGGCGATAGCTCTAATTTACTATTCATTTTCGCGAAACACTTCGATGGTGTTTGTTAGGGTCAATAAGTTTTTTCTACTGAATTTCGTGAGTGCCAAGAACGACAACTTTTGCAAGAAAAATATACCGCAATATTTAACTAATTTTTATTACAATATGACTACCAACCATTGCCCTTCTCTATTTTTGACGAGCATTTGGCAAAATAACGTAAGAGAACATAAATTTAGAACGAGTTCCTCTCGAAAATTATTCAGATATACGTGAGGTATGTGTACATATTGTAATATTTTGATGACAGTTGTAAGTATAGCGAATCCATATGTATATATTTCAAACATACATTTCAATACATGCGAGTTTACTAAATTCAAATTTACTTATAACTCATTAAAATCTATTATCATAACCTCACTTCTCTCCTATTCCCGATCAAATATATTCAATGACACCCAAACGTAGACGCTCATCGATAGTCTTCTTTCTATATGGTAATCTATCTTCTCTTTGAATACTAATGAAATCCACTTGCAAATCATATACACTGCACGAAATACATACTAGCTCTGTATATAAATATCCATACAATTTTGTTTTTATATTTCATACCCGAAAAAACGAGTTTGATTCGTCACAACCAAATAATATTAGCATCGATTTTCGTATTGTATAGCTCCAAGCCAAAAATTGATTTTCTTCCACTCAATCGGAATACTACACTGGATAATGAAAGATAGATACTCATTTAGATTGTTTTTTTTTCGGAAAGTGGCGAAAGAGAATTTCACGGTTAAGATATAGACGAATTCAATATTCAACTGAAGATATTCCGAGCTAGGAGACATAAAACGATTTCGAGATCTGAACGAGAAGATAGTATTTTCGTAAAAGCTCAGATACATACATTCATAGCAAAGCATCGCTATTAGATAGATACGATAATTGCGATAGATTTACATATCCACACGTAAACGAGTATGCATATATGTACATAGATTGTGTGCATTAGGATATAACAATAGACATTCGAATGCCGGTACTTATCATTGGATTTGGTATTGTTTGATGTCGAGATAAGGAAATTCTTAGTCGTTTCGATTCACGTCAATAAAAATGGCTTTTTTCGCTGAAATCATAGAGAGTGGTATTATGGCCTTTGACGATATAGGAAATATTTTTACTAATGTTCGAAGAAGAACATTAGTATTAAAATCACTTTGGCCAAAAATTCATATTTCTATATATATATATATATATATATATATATATATATATATATATATATATATATATATATATATATATATATATATATATATATATATATATATATATATATATATATATATATATATATATATATATATATATATATATATATATATATATATATATATATATATATATATATATATATATATATATATATATATATATATATATATATATATATATATATATATATATATATATATATATATATATATCATCAAAAAATTTCAGTGAAAAAATCTCAGGAACGCGCCATCCGATTGAGCTGAAATTTTCAGGACACATTGGTGTATATGCAGAATAGTGCCAGGTCTCACAAAAAGTTAATAATCTTTAACCCTTTGGCGCCGGCGGCCATTTTAGTGATATTTTTAATATACCTATTATTCCGTACACAAATAAGTTTTGCAAAAATAAAGTTGACGAAATAAATTTTGAACGTGTTTTACATGTGAATCGGATAATGTTTTGGAATTTTTTAACCCCATGTGTGCGCTGGGTGCCTAAAAACAGAACGGGAAAACTTGAAAATTTTTAAATTGCGATAACTTTTGACAGAGTTATTCAATCATTGCGAAATTTTTAGGACATATTGGTATTATTTAGTTGTTGATTTTTGTAGCTTTTGATGAGCGTGCTGGCAACCCTGTAGCTAGGGCAGGTACTGAAAGTGAAAACCTTCAAATCATCGTCTCTCTTGAAAAACTGCCGTTTCTTCAAAAAAAAGCCACTCATATGTAAATCTTGTGCTTTGTTTACATAAACAAAAAAAAAAATTTGATATGGTATAACGGGCACGCCTGGTAACCCTTGCCCAATTTACCTATATTTTTAGCATCAAAAACTTCTGTTCACGGAAACTCACGATCCAATAAGCAGAATTAATTGAAATTTGCAGAATGTATTGGTCCTACATAGGACCAGGTCTGATAGAAGTGATTTTGAAATGCGGGTGATTCTGTGCCAGTGGTGCCATCTTGAAAAATCACTAAAAGAGATAACTGCTTTTAGCCCTATAAATTCTGATTGAATCGTTCGATTTTGACGAAATTCACACAGTAGCTGGATCTTATTTCAAACCACGTTTGGTAGAAATTTGGTTGAAAAATTCGGTTGGAGCTGCCAGCTATGATAATTTTGGTGTCTTAAATTTGAAAAAATAAAAATTTGGAAGTGAAAACATTCAAATCATCGAATATCCTAAAAATGTCCGTTTCTTACAATAAAACCAATCTGTATACAAATCTTATGCTTTATCTACACGTTCAAAGTAAAACTTTGGAAATTTCATGTCGGACAAGAACGGTAACCCTTTCCCAGTCAACCTATATTTTTAGTATCAAAAACTTCTGTTCACTGGAACTCACGAATCAATAATCAGATACAGCTAAAATTTACAGAATGCATTGGACTTAAGTAGGACCAGGTCTGATAGAAGCGATTTTGAATTGTGGGCAACTCTGTGCCAGTGGTGCCATCTTGAAAAATTACAAAGAAAAAAAACTGCTTTTTGCCCTATGAAATTTGAATAAGTAACCAAATTTTCATGAAATTGACACAGTAGCTGAACCTTACTCTAAACTCTGTTTGATAGAAATTTGGTTGAAAAATTCGATTGGTGCTGCCAGCTATGGTAATTTTTGTGTCTTTGGATTTGAAAATTCGCTCAGGAAAATAAAACTTTTTGCCCTATAACTTCCAGTGCAGTCATGAAATCAATACGAATTTCATACAATTAATGGAACCTACTATAAGCATTAGTCAGGCCAAATTTGGTTGAAAAGCCACGATGGGGTTGCCAGCTATTGTTGGTTTTGTGTTTGTTTGCAATATCTTTATTAAGCGGTTTTATCGTAGAATTTTCAATTTCGTAGAATTTTTTCAATTTATTAAGCTTTCCATTATTTGAAAAAACTCGCTACAGGTAATCCTAAATTTCTTTATACTCCTATAACTTCGAATGTAATATAACAACGTGAAGCAGATGTGATCTATTTTTGGCTTTGATACTGGCGAAAGGTTGCCAGCACGAGTCGGTTGTGCTACTTTTGTATCAATAAATGCTTACAGTTAGTATTCATACCGGAAACATTTACAATGAAAATAAATAACCGATGTTTCAATTCCTAAAGTTCTGCAAATTTTTCGGATCGCAGCCCCAAACACCAACTTCAGTTACAGTCCTGCAGGCACTGAGCATTTTCTTCATTGATGTTATATGAGATGCTGCTTTAGAAATTTTGTGAAATAAGCAACTGATAATGATTATAATTAACCCGTGTTTTGCTCTCATAAACGTTGAAATTCATGCCAGTGGTAATATCTGAAACCTTCCACCATATGAGTTATAATGCATTCTTGAGACCAAAGTAGCACGTGGCATTTGAAACAGTTTGGCCGTAATAAGCAGCTCATGTGGTGGATTATGCACTCAAAACCTGCACGATTCTTCTACTGTTCTTCGAACATTAGTGTTTCTAGCAGTTCAGGTGCGCTAGAGTTTTTTTTCTCTTCATTTTATTATTTGAATGCAACATAGTGAAAGGAATGATGTCATGAATTCGAGTGTGTATGACGTGTTTTATGCATTTTAGATTTGTTGAAATTTTCGTGTAACCGTTTTTATCGTGCTTTGGAAATGGCATAGTGAGGGTAACATGATGTCATAAGTGTTTTGGAGTTGTCAATACAGAATTAATTCGTCCGACGATATAAATTATATACAATTCCTGATTTGAATAAATTCACTATATTGCTTACTTGTTAGTTTGATAAGATTCGCAAATCATTTGTAAATATTACTTCTTACCTGCAATGAAAAAAAATTTCGAGTTTAATTTAAAAAAAATTCTATACAATAGACCTTAAAAATTGATTTAATTCTGATGAAGTAAGCTCATAAAATGGTATAAAAGAAGCAAAATATTCTTATTTTATAAGCAAAGAGCTACACAATAATACTGCATGGCTCAAGTGCGCAAAAAATTATGTTTCTATGTTCGTTCGAACAGAAGAATAAACTTACAAATATAACCCAATTATTTTTTACGCATTTACGAGTTTTACGCATTGTATCACCACTATATGTATTATAGCACCAATTGTACAGAATATGTCGTTTCACCTTGACATATCTATTAACCTCCCAAGAAAGTATTCCAAATGAACAAACATAACATTCTCAAGAAGTTTGTCATCGCATCAACAATGATGCTGCTATGACAGAATTTAATAAAGAATTTCATTCAGCCCACGATCATTGAATGAAGAAGCCCGACAAATACCACATACTTGACAATTCTATTGATAATTGTCTGACATCACTCTATCACTGATCAGCTCCACAAGACAACATCTTAAGTCAAAACCAAGAACCGTCAATCGTTTCTTCAACATCAATTAGTAGCTTTATATCGCTTTAATTAACCAATAGTATGCAATTTCACTTTTAGCAACGAAGCTCAAGTATGCCGGTTTCCATCTGGTCTTTTTCATTCAGACAACATGTTTGTCATTCGTTTTATTTTATTTTTTTCTATAGCAAAATAATATTTCAAGTTCGAATGAGCGTATTTTCTTCTCTATCTGTTATTTTTAACGATTTGATTTCAGCTCGAAAATAAAATACATTTGCATGAAAGTCGAATTCGAATTAGATTGTGTATTAATACATTTCAAAAAACAAAAACCAACAGATTTGCTTTAATCTTGGTGGCATTATGGAACAACACTTGATAGCAAGTTGAAAGTTTTTCAAAAGAAACTGAAATAAGCGCCATCGAAATATTGAAATTTTGCTGTAATCACGAGGAACAGGTTTGGTATCTATCACAAAGAAAGAAAAGAAAAAAAACATCTGAAAAAAAGTTTAATAGAATCGCTAAGAAAGTGATGATATGCGTTTGGAAATTGGTGAAATCTTTAGAATTTGCTAGAATTCACAATTTATATGCAATGATTTTATCTTCTGCTTTCGAAAATGCTATATCAAATTACCAATTCAATGCAACAGAAACTATAATCGGTTTTAGACCATGATTTTAGAAAATATTATGATGATTTTAAAAATATTGACAATGTATCGCAAATAATACCGAATATGCATAAACAGCTTTCAATAGCAAAAAAAAAATGCTGATGCATTGTAGAATTCTTTCGAAACATGTTTGAACAGTGGGAACCTTAGTCTGAAAAATATTCCAATTTTTTCAGGAAAAGAAGTCCACAATTTGGCCGAAAAACTTGCATTTTTTTTCATCCAAAAGTTTGAAACAAAATTGACACTTATTTTCAGTGGTAAATAGGATATTTGGCTTACATCCGCCTTTGAAGATAAGTATAAAACCCATTTGTAATTTCTTGCGCCCAATGTGGTCTTTGGTAATTTTTCATGGAATTTAATTTTATGGAATTGTAAGTACTGAACTATATTGTTTAGAAAGTATATCTTTAATACAGAAACAGATGAATGTAACAGCTAACGTTTTTTTGCATATCGTTTGCATTGTTTTTCAAATTAACCGTTTTGCATATGGCTGAAAAAGTAAGGAATTTTTTGACACCTATCGGGAAAATTCGGGAATATTTTCTATTCGCATCTTTGGGCTTGGTGCAAATATTAAAACTTATATTTAAATATGCACGCCAAGGAAAAATATTTTCTATGCAATATTGTTATGAAAGCCGAACATTTTTTCACGACACCATAACTGGAAGTGTCTAATAAAGCAGGGAAAATTATTTTCGATTTAACTGTAAAGAATAATGTTTTTATTCACTCGCCATGTAGTTCAAGCTGCTATTGCCCCAATGAGTACTCAACATTTTTAGATATTGTTAGCAGCAAAGAACTACTCCTTTTATCTTCGCCTATCTTTATGCTCTCCTATCTCTTATGCATTCATCTGTCAGTTTCATTTCAAATAAACAAAAATAAATCTCTGACCAAACAATCGTTCTAGAGGTATGGGAAAACTTCATGGGATAAATATTGCAATTATTTACATGTAGTGCTTAGTCTTCAAAGCCTTAAGTTTCAGGACTTGACCGCCACGAGTCAAATTGACAATCTTTTCTCCAACCTGTTGAGTCATTCGCGCTGGTCGAGAAACAGTTACTCCTAGCAAATACAGCTGCTTTCGTCGTAAAATTTAACTCTTTTATCTTTGTAAATATTTCCGCGTATATACCTGCTCCATATCTCTAAGCCATATGGTAACCTTCTTTAGAAAGGACAGAAAACTATGTTAGTATTCATTCATCCAGGGGGTTCTTTAGCTGGCAACCTGGAGTCGAAACAAGAAAAAGTACGACAGCAAATTATTTTCAAACACCTGGAATATCCTGAAATCAAGTTTTCAAAAATTGCTAAGGACCTTAAAACGTACCTTTCAATGGTCAAAAGGGTAATAGCGAATTTTAAGAAGAGGCTAACTGTTACAAAGAAAAAGAGGATCAGGTATAAAATCTGGAAGCATAGACAAGGTTGGGTTAGGTTTTACTGGCTGGCACAGGGCCACACATAGACCCATTTGGTATGTAATGGTTCCAGATGAATGGACCCGGAGAATGAAAGCTCAGTCCAAACGGCCATTGAAGGCCCCGGACTTTTTTGTGAACTGAAGTATGTCCTTCAGCCTGTGCTCCGCTACATGAGAGATCCACCAGCCCATCCCCCACAGTCGCTTGATATCCCCGCTCGAAGCACATAGTGGGGACCGTGACTCGTAGCACAGACAAGGACTTAGTGAGGATAGTGGGGGTCGTGACTCGTAGCACAGACAAGGACTTAGCAAAGAAAATTTTCAGGAAGTTCGAGAAGAAACCCAACATTGCCGTTCGAGATATGGCAGTAGTTAGGCAACTGTCGATCAAATGAAGAAACGTTACCATTTGAGAACATACGAGGACTGTTCAAAAAGTAATGATAAATAATGGCCACTCGTTGATCTTCGCAAATAATAGCGGCAGCTGTATTCTGTAGAACTTCGGTGCAGGACGTTGAAGGTCACCCTTCGCGCGGCTCGTTGGCGATGCTCTCTATACCACTTGTAGAAGGTCACCATACACCTTAGTTTTCATATGCGGCTTTTGCTGCTCTGGAACGTTTTTTATGCATGCAGGATACCTCCTCCACTCTGGATGAAATAAACGCAGCTATTGTTGGTATTCGCTTAGGTTACACGATGGTATTCAGTGCTCAGAGTCTCTATTATGATTGCTTTTTGAACAGTCCTCGTATACGCTGCAGAAAGTTCCACATCGGTCTAACGAAAAGGAGAAAGTAGGAAAAATGAGGGCTCAACAATTATATGATCAATATGTGACAAAATTCGATTGTGTCATTTTAAATGTCAAAGCGACCTTCCGGCAAATTTGTGGCCATGAATTTCACACTGCTAAAGCGAAGGGTGCAGTGACAGAAATATTTAAGCCGACGAAAGTCAGTAAATTTCCTAGATAATACATGGTGTGGCAGGCATAATTGTCGATGTTGCCTAAGGAGCGATGTTTTTATAGCGGAACGCAAAATAAAAATAAAAAATAGCCCCATTTTCCTAAACTCAAAAGGTTTCATTTTATGTGCTTTAGAATAAGGAACAAATTTTCCTGGAACAATCTTTACTGCACTTATTCGCAGAAAAGGGCAACGAACGCGGAACCTAAAATTGATAGCTCACCCAAATGTATTCACTGTATTCTTCAATATTCGCTTTGATGAACAAGACTTTGTATTCTTGTAACTAGTAAACAAATAACCGATGAAATTTCGAATCTGGCTTTTTGGATTCTCGACCTTTATGCACTGTTCTTGCTCCCCAATTGAGCTACGATGTCTTTGTAAATGCTTGAAAGTAAAATAGCCTGCTGGAATCGACAGACTACCTTACATCCCCTTAAAAACCATTCTAAAAAACAATTTTTTACTATGTTTCGTTTTCTACTGCTGCTTGGAGCTCGGATACTCTCCCTCTTAGTGGAGAAATGCTACTTTTATTCCTATTTCGAAACCGGAAAGAATCCTAAGCTATCTAGCAGATACAGACCAATTAGTCTATTACGTATATTGAGTTAGTTATTTGAAGCATCTTCAAGATTTCGCTGTCATTCCCAACTTTTAATTTGGCTTCAAGCCTGCCATGCCAATGCATCAGCTATTTAGATTTTTCAATCACAACAAATTAAAACTGGGCTGGTTGATCTAGACATAGAAAAGGCGTTCGATACAGTCTGGCACGATAGGCTAGTCTTCAAGCTAATTAAAAGCTCATTTCCTGTCTATGTTTGCAATATTATAAGCTCGATTTTATCATGCAGGTTTTACGTTTTCGAGTTACAATCTTTGTCAAACCAGTACGAAATCCATGCATGTGTTCTACAAGGGCCAGTCCTAAGTCCGATAATCTTCAGCATATTCATGTCTGATTTGAACAAACTTCTTCACTGCAATATTGCCAAGTACGCTACCACAGCCATATTTTCCAGCGCCATTAAACCAGGCTTAATAACTTACAGCTTCAACTTCAATAAATAAGCAACTTCTGCAATAAATTCAAAATCTAAACCAACTGGAAAAATGCTGGCTATCTTTTTTTTCTAAAACGAGACGTGCGGCAAAATAACTTCCGCATTTACAACCCAATGTTTCGTGGAATTGGCACCTCCATTTTAAAGTAACTTTCAATTTAACTAACTTTTAGCAATTACATCTAAAATATTGAAGAGTATTTTTGCGACCTATCCTCCAACAAACAGGAAATCTAAACTGTCGCCCGGAAAACAAACTGATCTTTTAAAAATAAATCATGTTCCCAGTAATTCTCTATGGCTACCCAGTATGATATACTTGTACAAATGTTCACAAGTTTAAACATTCGACCACTTTTCACAGACGGATCTAACAAGGATATTAATTTTTACCTCAAGAGGAGTGGTCATCACAATATGTTCATAAGAAGACCGGGGCGAAACAGAGAAATGTTAGGAGGAGTAAAAGAAGACGCCAAAAACTTAGCAAACAAATCATAAATATCTGAAGGAATAGAAGCTGTAGTTTTGTCCAACAAAATAGTGTCAGAGAATTAGTTGGTTGTTTTGGGAGAACGAGCATACGCCTAGAACGGCTTCGAGTTATTAGAAAGACACCCTTCAATATTTTTTTTAAGCATTTTTTTAGACACTACTCACAAGCTTCAACCAATGAATTACGAAGAAATTCATTTGGAACTTCATTCTCCATTCTCCTTCATTCTCCATTAGGAACTGCCATAGGAAACCAACGAGGATAATACCATGACGAAGACGAGACACAGGAGCAAACTTAAATACAAGGCTATTAAGGAAAGAGTAAAAAGAAGAAAGGGTTCCATTAGTTGCAAGCCCTCGAAAAAAGAAAACCAGTTGATAGCAATGAGTTCAGCAGTAATTTGTTGATAATCAGCTTTAAAAAAATTATAGATCGACTCAGGTCTGCTCTTATGCGTGGAAAAACAGGGGGGATGTTGAGGATCGGGATCAACGTAAGGGAAAGTTGATGAGGAAAGAAATAGAGGCAAAGTTGATGAGGAGAGAAATAGAAGGAAAGTAAGAAAAAATAAGGTCCAAGAAACGATTATTATCACTGGGAAAGCAATTAAACTGTGATAAGGAAGAAAAAGAAAGAATGAAAGGGCCATCGAGAGTGCATTTAAGGGGTAACACCTATGTGGAACGCTGTTTTCGAGGGTGATTTTTTGCATTTTTTTCCAAGGAAACTTTATATTTGATTGAAAAAATAATTACATGGCTTTATTATACATGTTTTGAAGTATAAAAATTAATTTTTACAACGTCCTAAAATACAAAATGGCGGCTGTACCAGGCTACGAGCATCAGACGATTTTTCAAAGATGCCTCAACGGCCCGCAACTTTTCGTCGTCGCAAATGGTCTGAAACACAAAAATCAAAATTTTTCTTAAAGTTTGAACTAAAAGCAAGGGAAGTACGTACGGGTTTTCAAAAATATTGAATTTTGAAAGATTGGCTTACGGTTTTCCAAAAAAAAAAATTTTGGTAAAAAAAAATCATACAAAATCAGCCGTAAAAATGAAAATTTTCAATTTATCAGCAAAATCTTACGTACTTCCCTAGAAAATGATGTTGTGAAGCTTGCACCAAAATTTCAAATTGATCGGATACAAATTGGCTGAATAATCGTGCGGGCCGTATCAAAAAATGTGGTTTCGAGAAAAACGCATTTAAAGTTTGAAAACAAAGGGCGGCTCTTTCACGTTTCTCGTTTTCGCTTTGTGGATTTATTGCCTTTTTTGTGGCAAATGTTGGTCTACTACCTGTCATACTGAATGGTAATTTACTAATGAGAAAACCCATTAACGGATACCTGTGGCAGGTATAAGGACTTTGGAGCAGAGCGTGCCGTACGCGCGCCGCATAGGCCCCGACCGCACGATGGGGCGTCCAACGTTTATGCTCATAACTCGGAAAAAAAAATTTTATTTTTGAAAATAACTTAAGACGTTATTCTAGACATGTTTCCCTGCAATTTTAGCAAAAACAAACAAATAGATTTTTTTGAAATTTCTACATAGGTGTTACCCCTTAAGACAAAATTGTTAAGAACAAGAGATCCCAGTGAAAAGAAGGCAATTCACCCAACAATAGGAAAATGGGGATCGTAAGACAAAATCAAATCAAGCAGCTCATTAAAAAACATTTATAGGCGGAAAAACAAACATTATGTAACAGGGAAATACGAATAGCAACATTCTTAACAGAGTGAGTCCACACGAAGCTAGATTTGCGATTGCGATCGCATTTGAAAGGGAATCGAGCCAGGCAACAGTCTTGAAATAGCTAGTGAAAACCCATATTGAACTCTAGAAGCATAATCTACGTCTTTGAGACGTATACATATTAAATAATTATTTGTCTTTTTCTAACGCTTTGAGATAGCGCTTTGTTTTATCGTGCCAATTTGTTAGTGTCCACCGAGATATATCCAGTTGTGATTACGTTTTCCATGGTAAGTGCCGCCTTTTCTGTAATATTGCTTGCTTCTACGTCTCTGCGACGTATGTTTATGCTATACGTAACTTTTGTGAATTTTGTTTGATATATGTTTATGTTATTTTTAGGTGTTTATAGATTGTTTTGAGGTATTTTTATATTTTTACTGCTTATTTATCATCATGGCGTATTCAAGGTCGTTGACAGTGGAAGAAATTGAACAAATTTTACTAGAAGATGATGATTATTTGGCTGGAGACTCAGCTTCAGACGAGGAGGATTGTCAGTAAGAGGACGATGTCAAAAGTAATTTAGGATTGGAATATAATGATTTAGCTCAGGAACAAGTCAAATCTTCTTCACTTGAGTCTATTCCGCCATCAGAATCCATTAGCTCCATGCGTATGATTCATCTAACAAAGAGAATACTACGAGGTAAGAATGGGAAAGAGGAGGAGTTGACTCCTTCAAAGTCCTCAAGAAAACTTCAAAAAACTCCTCAAAGTCTTCAAAAAACTCCTTGACTCCAAACAGAGGGAGGAGTTGACGCCTTCGACCAAATGTGTTCAAACATGACATGCAGGCGCAAAACCAATAGATGGCATGGTATTTTACGGGATTTTGAGCATGGTTTTCGTTAACTCATTCATAATTTATAATAACAACAAAACGGCCAACCATGAAAAACCACTGTGAAGGAGATATTTCATGAAAAAATTAATTTCGGATTTGTCAATATCTTGGATGGGACAACGACTTAGCGCTCCCACTTTGAAGCGGAAACTACGTGAAAACATTCAACACATCTTAATTAAAAAACCATCGTCAGCAGAGCATGTTGTCGGACAGGACGAACCTTCAACAAAAAAACGACGCTATTGTTCGTTTTGTTCTTATAAGAAACGAAGAATGTCTAAATTTTTATCCCACAAATGTAGAAAACCAGCTTGTGATGAGCACAAAGTTTATGTTTGTGTGCACTGTGCCTAAGTACATTTAATTGTTAATATTAAAAGTTTGAATAAAAATGTTTGATTAAAATATCGTTGTATATTTCATTACTTTATCCTGAACGTAGAACCTAGAACCTATTAACTTAAGGTATAAAAATATAATTTACTTTACGTTATAGAGCAGTTTTAGTGTTACACGTCTCAGAGACATATGATTATGCTTAACGTACTAGAAAATAAGATTATGCTTCTAGGGTTAAAACAACTAAGCACATGAAAGCACATGGAAAAAAAAATTAGCAAATATCAAACAATCCCTCAAAACATTCTTCTCGAATAAAATCAAATAAAAGATCATGCAACCAGAACACTGTCTTGAATTAAAATTAAAATAATCCCACAAACGATTGACCTTCATTCGAAATTTCAGTACTGAAAAATGAATTTGTATGTGAAAAATAACATCTGCTCATGAAATCATGAGATTTTCCAAATAAAAAACGCAAGCAGGCAAAAGAAAATAGTACTGACTAAACTCTGGTACATCGATTTGAATCATCGAAGTTTCGAAACTGCACAACTTATTGCAAAAGATTTTATTTATATCGACAGGAAAGTATCAACAAATTTCTTGTCTTTTTGTTGGCCCCGTTCACACTAGTACGAAAAATGCTATGATAATTTAGCTAACCCATTTGAAAGTCACCGTAACGAGATTATCTAAATATCAGCGTCGTCTACATCAAGGTCCCTCAGCCCCATTGCCACTTAGACCAGATCAGAAGCGAAAACAATACGTTTTGACTGTACATCGCCTCTCTTTCCCCACCGGAACTCAACAAAAAAAACGTACTAATCAAATATTTATCACCTTCGTTGAAAGCATGTGCAAATATTTTGGGAATTCTCGTCTTTTATTGTACTCGTTGCAGTAGTAGTACTCGGTTACGATTTCCAAACGCCACACTACCCCTACTGCGAAAACAAACGAATAATTGCCACAATTTAAATAACGGCATGGCATGTCAACATTAACCTGATTCTAACTAAATTTCGAACCTGTGGCAATTTACAATGAGTTTTGAGTAAAAATAGACGAGTGTATGTTGTGCTTTCGAATGATTTGATGATAGACGTCAACAAACAGAGCCCGTCTAATCAGCAAGTGAAAAACTGTAAAATCTTTGAAAATATGCTACTGTTTACTAGTAGCAGCAGCGGCGGTGGTGCGAAGCTTAATGATTTTCATGAGAAATCGAGACAGCAATGTGATATTTATAGCTGGATTCGTAAGATTTTCGCAGTCGCAGAATACATAGATTCACTTTTGCCCTAGAAACACTGCGTCCGAAGCAAAGATAGATGAGAAATATGTATCTGTGAGTTTCGAGGCTTAGCTGATGATGGTCACGCGTTCTGACCCGCGATATAGAGGTTCTGAGATTATGTTGGAAATTTCGAAAAAAAAACAAACTGGAAAGTCGAAATTTAATTTAGCTCAGATATGTAATGGATGACGGATTGAGTTGTTTCTCGATATTCAAGGACTCGACGTGTGATGTATGTGTTTCTTCGCTTGAACGACATTCGAGCAAACTTAGATAAATATTTCGACGATTGAACATGACGTAATCGTTTTTTAAGTTGACTTCAGTTTTGGATAGAGATAAGTTGAAATCGTGAGAACGTTGGAGATTTTATTTGTTGTCGTTTCGGGCTAATTACATCCATTATGAATTAGGAAGACTGCAGATGGAGCTTTGTTTTACTGAAATGGCTTTTAATGGAAACTGGTTTTTGTGCTGTGCCAAATAATAAATTTTATGGATGTGCCCTGCTGTTAAATATAATTTGTTGTAGCTGCTTTATTCACTAGCTCATAATATTTAGGGGATAAATCCAAGAACTACATACAAATAACCACAAAAATATTGGGTCGCTCACTTGCTCGATAAATTTCCCCTTACAAATAGCTAAAAAAATAAATCTTCTTTTGAGAAAAAAGTGATATAATAGAGAAAAAATAGTGCATATCTTTTCAAGAGATCTTTTTCAAGAGACTCCAGTCATTAAAATTGAAAGCAAAAAAAGTATTGGGACGTTCAATGCCTGAAAAGCAATCTCATAAGAATAGGAATGGTAAATATTGAAATGTTATCCATCCTAAGGCGAAGTAAAACAGTTCTGTCTAATTCTTTGTGAAAAGCGGTTGAACCTTATGTGCAAGTCATTATTTGTTCCAATTATATTTTTATGATGGGTCGAAAACAATAAAAAAAAACTTATAAATTCACACCTTCGGGGAAAATCATTCACTGAGAAATTAATACAAGTAAACAAACTGTATTCAATATAGTAAAAAAGCATAAGAACAAAAAACAATTGCGAACAAGAACCAATGTGGTAGACCGAAGATTTTAAAGGATGGCTGTCTGGAAGAGTAATGTTTAGTAAGAATGAGATTAATTTCACGCTTGAAGGATGTAGCGGTAAAGAAATTGTGTGGAGACAGAATCGCGCTCAATACGATTCACGTAGCCTTCAGCCAACTATTAATTATGAGAATGGTTATGTGATGGCGTGGGGGTGTGGGGTGCAATGGGGTGGGTAGTTTGGAATTTATAGAAGCAATAATGGACCATAAACAGTACATAGATATTTCGAAAAACACCTTAAGTCACGTGCTCGTAAACTGGGGATTGAAGACACTTTCATGTTTCAACAAGATAACGGCCACAAACATATTGCGCACATCGCAAAGCTTTGGAATATATATAACGTCCCCGCACAACTGCACTTCCCTGCCCACTTTCCTGATTCAAATCCCATTGAGCATTTGTATGCTACTTTGGGGAAAAAGGTTAGGGACCGGAAACCTCAACGGATTTCTGCACTGAAAAAACACATAGCGCCAAACATTAGACGCTATGCTTATAGCTCTCCACGCTATGTACTATAGTCCTTCATGCAATGTACTATAGTACATGGCGTGGAGAGGACTATAGTACATGGCATGGAGGATTATATCACATGGAATTGAGGACTATAGTACATGGCGTGGAGGGCTATAAGCATAGCGTCTGCTCCTATGTACTTTTCGCCATGTACTATGGCGTGTGGCGCTATACTTTATCACAATCCCGAAATCGACTATGTATATGGCGCCAGAAGTCTATGTAACTAGAACGCAGAGGCCAGTAATTGGATATGTAATATAACAATGATATTAGCATATAACATTACTCGAGAATGAATCGTTATTTTCCCCTAACAAAAATTTTCGATATTTTTCAAACGTAACTTATGAAAGAAATAAATTATCAGCTAGATTCTTGCTTAAGCTAATTCTTTAACTAACCTCCCGGATGTCCTTGGGCTAGATTGTAAATTGAAAAGAATTATTTTAGTACAGTAAAATAAAAGCTCGACTTCAAAAAAAAGCACTTAGCTCAATTCATCCGAATCGGTGAAGCCACTTAAAGTAAGTTAATCGTTCACAGCTCCAAACACGTTCACAGAAGCTAAGCGAAATGTTACAGCAGTTGGCCCAGGACATTGAGCGGTTAGCACTTCTGTCCTACCCTAGGTCGAACGCAGAATACCGGAATGGAACGGCGAAAAATGCTTTTATTCAGGCAGCACGTGATGAATAGCTTCAACGGGCACTTCGCTTGGCTAACAAACGGACGCTGAAGGAGTCTTTGGTCTATGCTTTGATCTACGAATCGGCAAAGCAGTCATCACGGAGCAAAGTTACAGTCTGTGAAGTATAAGAAGAATGTATGTGTAGAAGAACCAATATCTCCTGGAAATCAACGAAAAGTGAAGCCTCTCAATGTTGGAATTCCGGAAAAAGGGTCACTTGAAGCGCGATTGTCGCAAGAAATGTGTGCAACGAAGAACAATTACCACCGGAACCTCACCAGAAAGAAAGAATATTTGATATGTCCTTTTAATTGCGTGACTGCTACAGGAAGAACGAAACCAAGTACTGCCAAAGTTGCTCAGCAAGATACAAGCAAAGCGATGAGGCGAGACAATCAAACATAACCACTTTTTCTTGGAGAATGGCAGGGAAACCAGTGAGAAACTAGTTTGAAGATCATTGGTTGGCTCACAAAACTGGTAGCCCTGAAACGATCACCGTCCGTGAAAATGATGTAAGTTTACACGGCAAAGTCAACCACAAAGCTTGTAATATCAGCATCGACACTGGAGCTGCTAGGTCGATCCTGAGATTAGATATGGTGAAGTCCTATAGACATAGTGACGTTGGGCGGTACGTGTTTCAGACAGCTAGCTACTAGTGAATCTACACGAGTTATTGGTGAAATCGTTCGGCCGATACAACTTGGAGGCATGGTATTCCACCATCAGTTCCTAGTAGCAGAGATAAACGACGAGTGCATACTTGGAATGAACTTCCTGTGCTCTTATGGTTTCAGCACCGATTTAGGAGAGCGGAAAATTAAGTACTATTAGCATGTGAACCAGAATGGAAACATTGCTATCGAACAGAAGCAGAAGGAGACTACATATACGTAGCCGCGAGACATGCAGTCATTTCATAGCAAACAAGGAAAAGTACAGTTCGACGCATTGAATGGAAAACTCTCGCAGGGTGACATAAAGTGCAAAGGAACAAGAAGCGTGCATCCAAAACAAAAATGGAGAGCGTTTCGGAGCTTCGACAACGCTTCCGACTAAGCCCTAATCTACGGGCAATAATGAAAATGAAGAAAAAGCTGAACGATTTGAGAGCGGTTTCAACTGGGTTTCCGAAAAACGATTTGATGCGGAACGTGCGTCCTAAGTTGCAATTGCAATGGAAAGGATCGTGCCGCAAACGGCTCAACAATGTTGTCTACCGGAACATCAAAAGCACCGATCCGAGAATGAAGGCTTTGCATCTAGATCGCCTTGTTCTGTACTGTGAAGCTTACACTATTGTTGACGACAAGTCTGCTCGGAACGAATAGGTCTAAGAAGGGGGTACTGTTGCATGCGCACCATATTGATCAGATTTCACAATATCAATGCTAGAAATAACGAGAAACGCCGAGAAATATTTTCTCGGATAAAACGGAAACATTCCACAGATAAACGCAGATAAGAACCTTCTAGAACCCAAGACACAAACAGATCGAGAATACCTTAGACACATGCAATCACAATCGCTAGAAGTAAAAATCTAAGAATATTTTATTTTTGTTCATTATTTTGTTGCTTTGTAATTAAATAACAAAATATTGAACCAAAATAAAACATCTTTCGATCTCTGATTTTTATGACTACCTTTCACTTCTTGCATATGTCTGATCACCAAGTAAGAACTCATTCACCATTTCATATTTAAAAGCCATGATGAGCGCCAGTTTGTTATTCTGTCCATGTTTTTTCACTCATTTAAACTACACATTTTTTATGTTTTACATAGCTTGTATATTGTGACTATTGCTTTCTTTCTTCCTTTTTAAAGTTTTTATTTTATATTTATGATTTTATACTATCGCATTCTGTTATTTGATGGATTTTATTGGATTTTAAATAAATAAATAAAAGGATTGATTCATTGGCTAGAATTGAATTCTCCTGACAACATCTAAATAAATATTCTTTAAATTGCAACTAGCTTCACTGCACTGATTCTACTATTTGTTTCACCCAACACCACATCGGCAAATAACAAAACATTTACACTATCTATCAAACACCGCTCACAACTGATTGTGAGTCATTTCTCCAAATCATAACTATATCTTATCAATTCGAAAGGAAATTGCTAGGTCTTTTTTGTTTATAAAACTGCAACTTATGAAAATTATATCAATGTCGCGAAATTAACTTGTATGCGATAAGCTACGCGTATCTGTTATATGGTGCTTGGAGCAAGAATCAACAAATTTTTAATCATAGTCCGCTTGACATATATTATAGATCGCGAACAGTTCGACTCTAAAAATAAAATTGATGCAACTGATTTTCGCTAATCAAGTCGATGTTATTGTTTGCGTTTGTGTAGTTATTAATTGCTTTGACCTCAAGGGCTACGTTTTGTGCATAGCTACACGGAGATCAGTATTATTATTAGAATTCTAATAATATAGATCACCACAAGATGCAGCAATTATTTTAAAGGACTGCTTTTATACTGCTTAATTTTTTCGAAAAACAAACCATGGTATGCTACAGACTGAGCTTAACAACGAAATATTTTCTTCGAAATCATATTTTCCCAAGAAATCATGCATTCTCAATAACAAATACTTTAAATTCCTCCAGTTATCTACCATGAAGTTCTATTAAAAACACTGCATTAATCTCTCGAAAATCCCAACAGATTAAAAGTGCCTGCCTGCCTGAACAACGAACTATGTACATATGGTCCAATTTCACGGAATAGTATGATTTGAATCGAAGCCAAATTGGAAACATGACAAGACTTAAGAGCAAAAACATCACTAGTAGCGCCCAACAACAACAACAACGACATTAGCAACGACTAGAGCCAATCGGGAAACAGTTTGCAAAAACGAAATGCCAACAAGACAAGAAAATCTAACTCTCAAGACAATTCGACAGATTTTAGTGAAAGTTTGTTTTCGTCTAGGATTCATCCATACACTCGACACTCGAGTGTCAATGTAATATTTTGGCGGAGCATCTGTTCAGCTCTCCAACATTTCCCATCATTCAGAACGGATCGAAATCGAAAGTGGTGGCGATGACGGAGACGAACTATGAGGACGATGAAAGCCAGCCAGCAAAGACGATGGTGTGTTGTTGTTACGCACAACAAACATCGGCAAACAACCGAAAATATGTATATTTTTAGCAATTTAATTTATTGATCCGCACGATGAATGGCAACGAAGGAGAAAGGAGTCGAAATCGAAATCTCGATTCGATCAAACTACCACCGACCGAGCGTATCTATCTATCTATCTATATACCAGGATCAAATGATATGCGGATAGATAATGGAGTAAATGCAAGCTAAGTGAAATTATCGATGTGGCGTATATTTCGGGGTGGTAGTACCACCATGATTGATTGTTTTGTTCAGGTCGAGGAATTTTGGGTTTATGGGGAAAAGTTTTCTAATCTGATTGCAAACAACTGTCTGATTTTTGCTGAAAGACTCATGAAAATGAAATTAAGTTATCACTTCATTTTTAGATATCTTTTGGACATAAATGTGAATAACAATAATTTTTTTAAAGTCTATGTTTTACGTTGGATAATTTGAGTACAATAAAATAGTCCAAAATGAAATCCTTTCCGGTTCTGAGGGATGAAATTATTAACAACCTTGATTTGAGTCAAGTAACTGCTCACTGTGAAGGCGGAATTACACTCTCTCCGAGACATGGCAAATGTTGACAAGACGAGTGTGTAAATGGTTTCCTCGTCTTTTTTCGGCTGTTTTTTTTCATGGCAATCACGCGTGTGTAAATGACTTCCTCGTCGGCTCTTGCTTATTTTATGAAGGGATAATGAGCGTTTTATGGCTGTGCTTGATGTTTATGGCCGTCTCGTCCTACCTCGAACCCGCTGGAAACGAAGTCGGTTTTACGCATCGAGTCAAAAGGATTTGAAAAAAGGTCTGGTGCTCGCTCCGATGATATTTACAAAACTATTTGGTTTGCCCATGAAATAAGCAAAATGCATCATCATATCGATGCATGCGTACGGATGGGTACAAGGCACACTGTTCGAATATTTGTAAACAAATTTTTGAACAGAGAAAATGCTACCTAGCAGCTCGATATTACCTCTTATGCCGCGTTTACATTCTCGCCGAGGAATGGCAAATGTTGACAAGGCGAATGTGTAAACGGTCTCCTTGTCTATTCTCGGCTGTGTTTTTCATGGCAAGCACGCGTGTATAAATGGCTTGCTCGTCGGCTCTTGTTTGTTTTACGAAGGGATAATGATCCTTTTATTGCTGTGTCTGAGTGTTTATGGCTGTCTCGTCCTAGTTCGAAGCCGCTGGAAGCGAAGTCGGTTTTATGTACCGAGTCAAAGAGATTCGAGAGGGTAGAGAATGCTCATTTACATTTTCGAATTTTTCGCCGGGACTTCAAACATATCCTTGCGTGGCACAGATTGAAATAACTCAACGCACACCAGGCAGTTGCAATAGCCACAACCTGTATCCCTGTAGCCATCGTTCACTGAACTGAATAAAACAACTCACAACTGTCGAAAGGTGCATGGTTCGTGTTGCATGGTGCAATATCCTAAGTAAACAATTCACCCTATGTCTTGCTGAGTCTTGTCCAATGTTTTGCCGAGTGCCCTCACGAGATGGCTCGTCCCTATGTATAAACGCGACATTAAATTTCACAATATGCAGAACGGTGCGGAGTTCAAGTGTACAGATATGCAGATCGTGTAGGTAGGTAGTTATCCTTTCATAAGGTTAGTACGCTGCCGAGCCTGAATTCCTGTCCCCCTTTAAAATGCATGGGAAAAGAGTGACGGAATTCCGGACCTGAATTTTTTTTCAGGTCACTAGAGAAAATCGGTACGCTGCCCGTCCTGAAACGTTGCCTGAAAAGTGTCAGAATTTCAGTGTTGCTCTTCGCTCGTAGGTGGCTCTGCAGCACAAGTGGAGAGTTTTTTCAGGCACGAGGTGCCTGAATTAAATGGTCTGCTATTTATTTGGTCACGGAAAGCAATCATTTTGGCCATTTTGACCGCGCGTCAGATTTGAATTTTGTTTGAAAATTTGAATTTTGTTTGAAAATTTGAAATTTGTTGTACGTCGGAACTTTCTGTCTTCTAATTTTATGCGTAGGATAGTTCGTGCAGAACTTGAAGCAATGATTTTCCAGCACATTTGGTTTTTTTGGCCGATACGTTTGCTAGGAAGCACTTTAATTAGCTGGTTGGTTAATTGAATTAGTGCGACGTTATAAAAGATCTGTTCGCGTACTTCAGCAAACTGCAGCAGTAACATAATTTGGCAGCTGGCTTCTTTTTGCTGCAAAATTTGGCTTGAAGCAATTATGCGAATCTATTTGAATATATTATAATAGATTCAGGTACGCGAACAGACCTAAAGTTTTCAACACCGCATGTGTACGCGATATGAAATGCATGGATGGAAATTATGTATTCGTGTGAAGGAAATATATATCAAATAAACAATTATTAAATAGATTACATAATTGTTTTACTTCGAAAAACTACGCCTATTTTCATTCAGTCTAATTGAATTTAAAGTGAAAGTAGTTTTTAAAATTTGCTACTAGAACTTGGTTTCTTTCATAAACTTTGGTTTGGTTCATAATATAGCAGTATGATGAGGCAGCAAACCTGAATGAATTTAAAATTGAAGAGCTGAAAGAAGCATTGATGGAATAGTAACATAGTATTTCACATACAGTTGGTAGATTGTAAAGGTTATTTTCAAAGAAAGCTAATTTCTAAATCCCATGCCGCCAAAGTTGAGAGCAATTAACTGTCACTTTGTAATATTCTACACTTCTCTACACGAAAATTTTTCCGTGTAGAAATAAATAGCACAACGAGTGTCCGGAATTCAGGCTCGCCAGCGTACTAACCTATAGATAAGCCATGTTCACCCTACGTGTTGCTGAACGTGTTGTCGAATGTTTTGCCGGATGCCCTCACGAAACGTTCGTCCTATATATAATTGCGGCATTAGGTTAACAACGAGCCCCGTAAGTGAACATCAGAGCTCGAATAGTTTTGCAAGAGCATATTGCATGCATTTTACAATCTCCACAGTATATTTCGGATTAAAATGTATGTTCTTGTATATTTTTATCATTTAAAGTGTTGTAAAAAAAACAAAACAACAAAGGAAGGTAGTTTCTATGGGAAAAGTAAGGGTGTACGTTACCTTGCTTTAAAACAAAGTTCATATACATGAGTCTTTTTGCATCCTTCTTCATAATGTCAATAAAAAATATCAGATAATGGCTCTGCACATTTTTCAAAAATTTTTGTACACGTTGAACTATTAATTTCGTTATCATCTGGCCGCGTCGGTTGATCGTTCACGACTGTCGTCTTGTCTGTAGACCTTAGTGAGAATGGCCAGAAATAAGTACGAGTTCACTAACGAATGCATCATTAGTGATTTAAAAAAGGTGTTACTTAAAAAGCTTTATATAAGAGATACAGTATTGAAAAATCTGTGATTTTAAGATCTTCAAAATAGTTTAGTGACCGATAATGTGAAAACTATCCATAAAGGTGAACGTCCGAAAAAGACGGCAGTGCGGAAAATTATACGAAAAAAGGTGATTAAACTGAAAAGATCAATTTATTTTTCAACATAGTCTCCTAACAATTTAATACATTTATTCCATCTTTTTCCCAAACTCAGGATACCCTTAAGAAAAAATTATTCTATCTTGACTCTCTCAAAATGCCTCAACAGCGGCCATCACTTCGCTATCATTTTCAAATTTCTTACCCCGAAGGTGTTGTTTGAGCCGAAGAAAGATGTGAAAGTCACTGGATGATGTAAAAAAAAGTTTTATATGTAAAAGTTCGAATCCTGTTTTTTAAATTGCAGTCATCGAAACTGCAGCCTTGTGAGCCGGTTCGTTATCTTGATGAAACAGAACTCTGGCTCGCAGTTTGCTACATCTTTTTTCCTTCATTGCCCCTCGCAATCTTCTTATTTGGTCTGCGTAATGAGAGCCTGATATAGTGGTTCCCTTTTTCAAATATTCCACTATGATAATTCCTTCAGCGTCCCGAAAAACTCATGCATAACCTTCCCCGCCGAGCTCGACACTTTGAATTCCTTCGGCGTTGGTGAAGAGGGTTGCTTCCACGTCGTCGATTGCTGTTTGGTTTTTGGATCAAAATTATAGATTCAAATCTCGTCCAAGGTTACGAAACGTGACAAAAAATTCTCCTGATCTGCCTGGAACTTTTCGAGGTTCACTCTCGAAATGTCGACTCGTTTCTTCTTTTGCCAGTCGGTTAACATTTTCGGCCCCCAACGCGCAGAGACCTTCTTCATATGTAATTTGTGGGCAACGATTTTTTGAACATTGCCATTCGTAGTCTCTGTGACCTCAGCTACTTGCCTGGTGGCCATTCTTCGATCTGCCGACATGACATCTTCGGTTTTTTTTCACATTGTCTTCAGTCAGGCACGTGGTTGGACGTCCTTCGCGGTGTTCGCCCTCATTAGATGTTCTTCCAGCTTAAACTCTTTGGCTCAGCGTGCAACGGTGGAATATGGAGGGGCAGAGTCCCCTTACGTTTCCACCAAGTCGCCGTATATGCCTCTGCCTTTTTCCAACAGAGGTACTTAATGATAGCTCTCATTTCGTTATTCTCCATTTTGATGTTCTCTATTCGACTGTTCGTATTCAAATGAATGTACCTCCCTCGAATCATGGCCTATTTATGTTTTTTTATGTTGACTTAATGAGTATATTTATATGAGGCAGTAAACAATTTTTTTTTTGAATTTTATCCGAACTGGAAGTAATCGATTATCATTACTTATTGATCAACCATCGTATATACCAGCGAAGCATCAGTGGAAGGAAACTAGGAAGGAATATTGTGAAGGCCACAGTCTTAACTGGCGAACCCAAGGGAGATAATGTGCTTATACCACGCATCCCAATCATACCTACTAACTTACCATTTAATTTTAAGCGTCTGCAGTTCCCATTAAAAGTTGCATTTTGAATGACTGTCAAGAAATCACAGGGTCAAACCTTAAATGTAGCAGGAGTACATTTGGGCACGCCATGTTTTTCCCACGGTCAGCTTTACGTAGCTTGCTCACGTGTTTCTACATCGCAAAATCTGCATATTTGCGCAGAACAAAAATAACATTTAACGTAGTTTACAGAAGTGTATTGCAGTAAGTATTTATTTATAACTTCTGTATGTTATGAATCATCATCAAACATCCTCAGTTTCAATTTACATACATTACACAAAGAACAAGAGCCTTTCAAAGTCTCTGTCGGTCTGTTACGCCTTCACGCCTAAATCTTAGAACTCACGGGCAGAAGCTCGTCTTAATTATATTTAAATTTTCAAATTATGTTGGCTGGCTTGCTATTTATAACAAAAAGTCAGTGGGAAAATGTCTTTAGGCCAAACATACATATACACTGAGAAAAATACTTCTATTTTTTGTAGAAAAATGAACACATTATCAAAGAAAATTGGTAATGATTCTGCGCCAAAGAAATATTTACTCAATCCAAAGAAAGACATTTCTTCATTTCAAAGAACAAATATTGTACTTGCCCTGAGTAAAACTTGGTATAGTTTCAAAGAAATATTTACTCAATCGAAAGAAATGATATTTTTCATTTCAAGCACTGATATTGCACTTGCCCTGAGTAAAATTTGATATAGTTTCAAGAACATCTGGCATCTGGCATAAATCGGTTCACGTACGATCACCGAAGTTAAGCAGTGCTGGGTGCGATTACTACTTAGATGGGGGACCGCTTTGAAAGCATCGCATGTTGTTGGCACGCAAAAACTTTGAAAAAAATATTACCATTTTTTCCTTTTTTTAAGGTGCGATATTTTTTTCTCATTTTCTGAAGCGCTAGTATTATTTATGCCCAGTCGCCAATTTAAGCTATAATGTTACACTTAATCAATGGAGTTAGGAACACTGAAGACGAACAAAGTCAACCATGACATGAACCCGGCGGCATTCGAACCGTCGAGCGGTAGATCGCTGCTTTGGATTGACACGTTAGCGAACTAAGCTATCGACCCTTTATTTGTGTAGAGGAAAAGTTGATAGAAGACAGAAAAACTATCAATTTTTTCGTCGAATATTGAAGCGTGGTTGTTGTTGAAACATAGAAAAAAATATTCGCGGTGTAGATATAATTTACTAAATTCATAGACGTAATTTACAAGATTTGAGGAAAATTACTTACTTGAAATAAGGTAAAGCAAAAATTGTATTTCGTTGAATATAAGAAGCTTTTCAATGATATGTATACAAATTACTGATATCAAATAAAAGTTTATTTGATTTGTGGAAGATTTCACATCTCGTAAACAAGTAAATATTTTCTTTGATTTTCGGAAACATATTTTTCTGAGTGTATGATCAAATGTATTTATTATTTCTTAGGAGCTGTGTTTTTATTCTGTTTTCGACGATCATTTTCAGCGTATGAATAAAAATTTTAAAATGAGAGCAACAAACAATGATGTTTCAATTGGCAGTAGCAATTTCTTAGGTTACCGCCTTGTCAGTTGGTTACCAGTAAAAGTTGGGCAAGTTTCGCTGAATCCCAACAAATACTTCGAATATAAACTCAATAGAATCTTGACTTGAGCCTTAACACAAAAGTCTTCTAGATGTTCAGCCAATCAAAGCCAACGTTATAAAAGAATTTTCGAATTTAGCAGCATTTCGAAATATTTATCGATTAAACTGTAACTTCAAAATTGTGCAGTTGAAAGATTCAATAGCGTCATCACATCTACACACAAATATTAATTCTGTAATAAGTCAAGGTTCGAGACTTTTAATCTATTCTAAAAATGAGCAATCAATAACTTTTCTTTTTGAGATAGAGGAACGAAACTGATCAAAGAAATTATACCAAGAGTTCCAACAACACTTACACAAACCAGGCGCATGGGGCGCAATCAAAGTAACCTAAAGCATCATGTCGACAAGCTTAACCGAAAGAAAAATGCCAATTCAAATCAACCTGACATTTTGCAATTGTTGCAAACGTTAACATCATTAGCTACTTATCCTTTCGAAAATCTCAATACACCACGGAAATTGACACAAAATCAATTTCAATTTTCGAAAGACATTTTCAACTTTCACGAAATCTCTGGGTATTTTACTGCGTACACAAACACGAAACATCAATCAATCGCGTCAATCACATCAATACTGGATGCGAATCGCTTTCATATTTCCAGGAGAATTAAGGGATTGCTTGAAAGTGAAGTGTACTCAACAAAAATTTTCATAGGGCATTTTCGATATTCAAAAAAGATTTTAAGCATTTCGCCAAGTGGCATCATTATTTAACATTAGTTAGTTCAATGTAATAGACTTTGACGGGTAAAGCAGTAAACTTGTTATTGCTATTATAATCACGATTTTTTCATAAAATGTTATTCTACCATGGAATGATGATGTCATATCCACTGGAGAAGTGTGACTACTGCTTGCGATAATTTTATGTGTAACTGATAGAAGCATTTGAGATTGCGAATAAAATGCTCGTGTTTGCTTTTATGTTACAGAAAATGATCTGCTTTTCGAATATTTGACTGTTAGAGGCAGAGAGTTAAGCCAGGTTAGACTTCTTTTTGTTATATGATAGCATCCTTATAGTAAGCATTGCTTAGTTGTTTCAAAGAAAGTATAAATTACAAAGGGTGGCAGTGCTTGAAAATAAACTTAACGGCTTACAGCTATATCTCAACCTTACATCTCTGAAATTCTCATCTCACAAAGTTCACATCAAACCTTCAAGCGAAAATTATAAGTAACACATTTACCAAAAACGTTCACCCTTAATCCCCCATAAAATACCTGCACATGAGTCTTATGAATTTCAAACCAATTACATCCCTCGAAGTGTATCTAAGATCACACCTCAATAAAATACCGTTTTAAAATTCTTATGACACCCAAGGACAATAAGTAACATTTCGACTATTCGTTATGGGAATTTTCTGATGTTATTGCCATTTTCAAAACAAATGCCACATCCTTAGAGACATTTCAATGTGGGTTGTTTTTCTACCACACAAAGTTCAGTGACAGAACTCCATCAAAAACTACCCGTTCTCGAATTTATTTATTTAGTAGAACGTTTCAGAGCACAGCAGGTTAGGTCTACTGACGCCAATCTGTTTTCATTGAAGATAGAAAAAACACCAGACATAGGTACAGTTGTATGTACATATTTACTGTTGGGGCCACAGTGCCGGAATACAAACGAAGGATGTGACATAGTTTTAGCGGAATGAGAAACATTTGCGTATTTCTTAGTTGGGTTTGCTGCTACGTTAGTATCCTTTTGATGAAACGTGAATCGAATTGATGTTTGGTAAGTGTGAATGTATGATCTTTTTGCGAACGTTGTGGAAAATGTAAATTTTCCTTCGTTAGTATGAAAATAGTATCTTAATCAAAAGTATCTTATTCAAAAAGTACCAAAGATCTTCGAAAAAAATGCCAATTTGGATTCAATGCAACTCCGCCAGCGCCAAAACGACAAACAAAATTTACCACCAAAACGAAAGTGGGTGTGCCCCCGGGGAACATTGCAAAGTCGAAATTCATCAAACGACCGTCCGTTCACAAATACGACTACGTGTCGGCAAACAACCAGCCAGGCAGCGAGTTTACCTGTACCTGTAGTCATGTCTTTAGTGTAAACAAACGACGCGTAGGAGTGAAGTTTCGAGTGGAGTCGTCCAGCAACATTCGAAGACGTTCCAATAGCTTCTTCGGAACCGTGACGTCATCTAATCATAAGCTGTGGCACTAAACCTCATTTAGTTCCAAACCAGTACTCTCCTCGATTTTCCCGATCTCGAATAACGTATTGGTACATCATCGAATCGACCCAACCCAGAAAAGACCCAGTTTAACAAGAGAATCGTCACCTTCATTTGATACCGTCGTTGCAGCGTCGTGGCGGCGGCGGTGGTGGCGGTGGTGGCGGTGGCGATAGTGGCAGAAACAGAAACCTACTCCCTGTTTATTCAACTGGTGGTTCGCTTTCGATTCTATCGTTCCACCAGTTGTCTGCTGGACGACGAGCCGATGTTCTGTGGAAAATCTTATGTTTCCTCGACCGCAAACCAAGCTGCGACAAACGCAATCAGTGATGAAACCTAAATAAATGCCAAGCGAACGTTCGAGTTTTCATCTTGCGGTACGGTGGAGCGAACTAGTCAGGGCAGATGCAGACGGAGTGTGAGTGCAAAACGAAACGTTCAAATGAACCGCGAAAAAATCGTGAAGGTGATTTAGCTTTAGTCAGCCTTACTGGCCGGTTGGTTACGTTACAGGTGAGCACGAACCGACTGTAAAGCGCGCCAATGGAACTGGTTGGACTGAAGCTAGCATCGGGAGCTTCCCGATACTTTGCCTCGCAGCAACATGGTAGTGTCTTTTCGCAGGGGCAGCGAAAATGGACATGGTATTGGCGGCGAGCAGCACACAACAAGTGGAAAACGCGGAAAAGCAGCAATACGCCAATGAGGAGAATTTTATCTACTGACTGACCCAGATGCCGAGCTGATGACGCGATAGTCCTAGCATCAGCCATATATCTACCAAAGAAATAGATGTAAAATCTCAACTTCGACTGGCAGCTTTAATGCTTTAGCAGTTACCAAAATAACTCTCAATATACCTTTATGCAATTATCTCCAAATTGTTTCGCCAAATCCAGTTCAAAGTCCACGCGAAAGCTTACTTTTTTTTTGCTTGAAATTCACAAAACCTTTTGAAACAATACACTTTGCAATTCGAAAAGTATCTTAGTTTTGCTAGCACCCGTTCCGATCGGATTCCAATTCGTATCGCCGCACTTCACTGGTCAACTGAAAAATTCACTAGCTCCCGTTCGCTTACTATCCAATTCGGGTGGGTAAGTATTCGTTCACTGTGTCACGAACGACAACTTGCACCTATTCCAACCACATAGTACAGGTCACTTCCGTTACTGCCGTCGCTTCACAACGAACGGTATCGGATTTTAGCAGACCGGTGATTATTATCCACTTTGAAAATTTTCCTTTAACCCTTTCTTGCTCACAATTCGAACTTGGCACTAAACTGGGTGGCGACAGATTTTTCAGCGGACACGGTGACGAATTCGTAAATTATTTCCGCGCTAAGAACACGTTTCGCACGAACGAAAGACTCCCCTCGACTGATTCGTAACAACGATTGTCGTCGCCGTGAAAAAAGCTCCACTCCGCAACACGCTACATGTTGGGGCGAAGATAGCAGCATGGTGGAACGAGTCATGGCTACGTCGATGGAGTGGAGCCGAGCGGAGATACAATTTTCTGGCTTTCCTGGTTTATGAGAACTTGAGAATATTGGATAGATACAATTGTTGCGAGAGAACGATGTCTGAAGTGTGTTTGGGGTTATCGTGTTGGGGGAATTATAGCAACAGTAGAGGTTTAGCTACAACATAACATCAGCGAAGAAAGGCGTTTTGGCGCTCAAGACATAGTCTGAAAAGCTTAGAGTTTTAGAAACGTGCGCCCAATGTGGGAGAGTCAGATCCTATCCTAAGAAACGAAAATTAATTTTAGATTAAAGAATCAGTCTTACTAGACTATAAATCGAATCAGATTGAATGAGTATCGAATTTAAATCGGAGCGGTTTTCATTTATTTATTTATTGTCCAAACAGAAAACTCTAGCGCACCTGAACCGCTAGAAACACTAATGTTGGAAGAACAGTAGAAGAATCGTGCAGGTTTTGAGTGCATATTCCACCACATGAGCTGCTTATTACGGCCAAACTGTTTCAAACGCCACGTTTTACTTTGGTCTCAAGAATGCATTATAACTCATATGGTGGAAGGTTTCAGATATTACCACTGGCATGAATTTCAACGTTTATGAGAGCAAAACACGGGTTAATTATATTCGTTATCAGTTGCTTATTTCACAAAATTTTGAAAGCAGCATCTCATATAACATCAATGAAGAAAATGCTCAGTGCCTACAGCACTGTAACTGAAGTTGGTGTTTGAGGCTGCGATCCGAAAAATTTGCAGAGCTTTGGGAATTGAAACATTGGTTATTTATTTTCATTGTAAATATTTCCGGTATGAATACTAACTGTAAGCATTTATTGATACAAAAGCAGCACAACCGACTCGTGCTGGCAACCTTCTGCCAGTACCAAAGCCAAGAATATATCACATCTGCTTCACGTTGTTATACTACATTCGAAGTTATAGGAGTATAAAGAAATTTAGGGTTACCTGCAGCGAGTTTTTTCAAATAATCGAAAACTTAATATTTGCTGTTTATAGCCCTGTCAAAAGTTATCGCAATTTCAAAATTTTCAAATTTTCCCGTTCTCTTTTTAGGCACCCAGCGCACCCATGGGGTTAAAAAATTCCAAAACATCATCCGATTCACATGTAAAACACGTTCGAAATTTATTTTGTCAACTTTATTTTTGCAAAAATTATTTGTGTACGGAATAATAGGTATATTAAAAATATCACTAAAATGGCCGCCGGCGCCAAAGGGTTAAAGATAATTGACATTTAGTGAGACCTGGACCTATTCTGCATATACACCAATGTATCCTGAAAGTTTCAGCTCAATCGGATGGCGCGTTCCCGAGATTATCTCACTGAAATTTTTTGATGATATATATATATATATATATATATATATATATATATATATATATATATATATATAAATATATATATATATATATATATATATATATATATATATATATATATATATATATATATAAATAAATATATATATATATATATATATATATATATATATATATATATAAATATATAAATATATATATATATATATATATATATATAAATATATATATATATATAAATATATAAATATATATAAATATATAAATATATATATATATATATATATATATATATATATATATATATATATATATATATATATGTATGTATATATATGTATATATGTATATATGTATGTATATATATATATATATATATATATATATATATATATATATATATATATATAAAAATATATATATATATATATATATATATATATAAAAATATATATATATATATATATAATATCCATAATCACATTGATAATAAAAAGTATATGAAAGAACGTTATTTGTCAAAGCACATTTGATCACAGATAACGTTCGGGGAAGAGGACTAAGATTAAGGCTATTGTGTTGACGAGGCAAACGTAAAAGTGGGGGTGGTGTTCAAACGTAAACAGGTGGCTGTCCGGGCAAAAAGAACATTAAAGTAGAATAAGGTTCTAAAAAGGAGGCCCTCGTCGAGGAACACTCTACGTGACTCCAGGAAAGGGATTTGTAGAATGGCGCATTCTGTAATCACAACAAGAAACACTGAACGTAAAGAAAAATGAGGGAGTGAAACGGCGTTGCCCGGATTCAACCGCATCGATCAAGTACCTACGATGGGGATACTAAATTTGGCAACAGTATTTTAGGAGAGGTGGAAAGGTTAACAAAAGGTTTAAAGGATCTAATGATTAAGCCGAAATCCCGAGAGGCAATGGCAATTATTTATAATATATACTGATCGAATTTCAACTTAGAGTCGAAGATTATGCGAAGGTTCTTGAAACTATCAACAGCATTGAGAGGGAAGTGAAGAACCGAATAGGGAAAAAACAGAGGTGATGTTTTGTAGGTGAAGGACATTTGATGACATTTAGCAACATTCAGAGTAAGGAAATTCGCAGGAATGATCTTTTGACAAAGATGCCACTTCACAAATTTCAATTTGCCTACCAAAAGGGCAAATCAACTGTATCAGCTACACATAAGCTGGTACAAATAATAGAAAAGGCATTGGAAGGCATGGAAATCATGTCCCTCCATGGACACAGAAGGAGCCTCTGACAATGCAAGACTTGACTCGCTATACCTCGCTTTCTAGAGAAGGGATGCTCCTCAAGAAGTAGTGAAGTGGGAGAGTAAAATACTAAGGAATCGAGGTGTGTTTGTGGAGCTGGGAGAGCCGACACTACGAGGAGTTGTCCACAGTGAGGAGTATTACCCCCTGTTATGGTCCTACTAGTGACCCTCAAAAGTAAGGGCCTAACTACGCTCGGCTACGCAGCCGACATCACTGTAATAAAAAAAGGCTCACGCATGTATACCTTGATATCCCGAGTGCAAAAAGCCTGAAATGAAACAAGCCAATGGTGTGAAAAAGAGGGTCTATCTACGAATCTTCAGAAAACTAGCATAATATCATGCACCAGAAAAAGAAAAATCGAAATAGGAGTTTAGACTGTGACAGACTATGCCTCTAAATATTAGGGACACAGTCGTATGTCTGCAGGAAGAAGTAAAATATCTAGGAATACCCCTAGATAGGAAGCTCACCTGGGACAAGCATCTAAACAAAACGACAATGAAGGCCACTAAGGCACTTTCGGCGAAAAAACAAATGTTTGGACGCAATTGGGGACTATTTCCATGGCAGACACTATGGGCATACAAATAAATGGTGAGATCTATCTTCCTTTATGGAGCTGCAGTGCGGTGGAAGAAACCCATACCAAAAACTGCTGTTAATCGGCGCATAAAGCTTCAAAGGATGGCCTGCCTGCTGATTACAGGAGCAATGAGCTGCACTCTAATAGCAGGAATGGAGGCTCTACTAAACGTAGAGCCATTACATCTCAAAATTCGGGACGAAGCAGCGAAACATGCCATTAGCCTACAACAGGCCTACAGGCACAAATCAGTGGACCTTAAAGGCCACCTCAAAATCCTGGAGAACATCAGGCTCATAATGGAAATGTTGAACCTCAGCGACCAAATAAAGTCCAAAGCCGCATTCGGAAAGAGGTTCAAGATTACAATTCCATCAAGGGACAAATGGGAGGATGGACCAGCACCCTCATACAAAGGAGCGTAAATGTGGTATCCGGATGGTTCAAAGATGGATTTTGAAATAGGAGCAGGGATAATATTGTATGAAGAGAAAATACTCCAAAAACGATCATCCCAATCCAACGAAGGGATATTAAAGTCACCACAAAGTACGGAAACAGAAGGAAGTGGCCATTGAGGCCGCAAAGCTCTGCAAAGAAACGTTTTTAAAACAGTAAGGGGCTACTACAAGGAATGCAGATGTATAAAACAAGCAACACTGCGGATATTCCATTCCATTTACATCCCATTCAGAAATTTATGAACACGCACTAAAGAAAGATTACAGACAGATTTATACCGATCTCTGGGAAAAACAGTGAAGACAACCAGACAACTACGTTTCTGTTAGGTAGACAATATCATCAAACGCGATTATGGAGGAGAGCTGTATATCATTAGCTTTGATCCTCAGAAATTGTCAGATGTCGGTTCAATCTCTACTTTTTTTTCGATGGTCTGGAACGAAGCTTCCTGGCGCGAGTCATGACAAATTCCTAACGAATACTCCAGTCGGTCAGAAGTTCAGCAGAACAGTAACACCAGTGCTGATGGTAATACAGAAGGAAGATATTTATTGATGGTCAAAATTGTCCAACGTGAGCTTTGGATGCCGTAAAAAAAGCGGATTATAGCCGAGTTTAGCTTGAATATGCGTAGAAACTTGTTCGGATGTGGTTTTATAAGACAAACGACCAGGATAATCAAATAAACAAATACTTTGAGCGGTAGTACCAGCCGGGGGATAATCGAAGCAGCATCCCTGAAAGCAAGAGTATAGGGTAAGGAAGTGAATCGTTTCGGACACACGCATGAAGATCGTTGCGGTGACTTATTCGAAGCCAACGTCATATCTGCAGGAGATGGTAAGCTAGTATTAGAAGTAATATCAGATGATCAAGGTTGATTTTCGGCTTGTGACATTTGCGCCTGCACAATTTCCGTAGACGGCGCAATAGTACCGGCTTTTTTCCTTTGATAATGCCAAAGCTCAGGAGATTATCCTTTGAAGCGAATGCGTAGCTATTGAGGTATTATTTTAAGTGTTAACTTTTCTTCTTGTTTAGAACCAAGAGATACCATCTCCTGAGCCGGTTGAGGTACACAATTGTAATAACTAGTGGCGTGGGTGGAGTACCTAGAGCTCTCGATTTGCATTAAGTATGAGTCGTTTCTCCAATGGGAGATTTACCATCGTCTGCAACATCAGTTGTTGGTCCTTGGAATAGGAATTCCAAGGAATAGAAATTCTTGACCGCGCATGAAAAGATAATAGGTCTGTTCCCGTACTAAGATTAATTGCAATTAATTGCAATGAAGCGTACTAAAACGGACTAAAAAACTCTGTTTTAGTACGCTTCATTGCAATTAATTGCAATTAATCGTAGTACGGGAACAGACATATTATGCAGCCTCTCGCATCCAGTACATCAAACTCACTTCTATTACGTTATGATATGAAAAGTCCGATCGAGCGACAAACCAAGATGGCAACTTTGTTGCACTCGGTACAAAATAAGTTCAAGCACCATCCGACATTTTAGCACTAAGCTAGTTTTAGCACTTTTTATACACAGGGTGTTGCCACACTAGCACCAACCACCCCTTCCCTGTCACATAAATACCCCTCGTATTATTATATTCCATTCATAAGCTTCAATGGCTTCAATACCCAACTGACAGCGCCGCCAGATGCACCCAAACATTCGATGCAATCAATTTCTCCAACAATAGCGCCTGTTGAATTATACAACCACTCACACCTGTCCTTTCCGCCTCAACACGGTGAAATCATTGGATGAAACATCGCAAAAAATTCGAGCTGACGTCACCGAGACTACGGCCAACTCCCCAACTGCCATAACAATCCGCTCTCACGCTCCAACTCAATCCGCCCCTTCACCCGATTAGAACCATCCAAACAATGCAACACAAACGCATCACTCTGTTGCACTATACAAGTCAAATTTCACATCTATTTCCAATGCAGTGCAATATCTGCGCTTTCACTTTTCCACCCGATTGAGGTAAACAAACTTTTCTTACCCTTTTGCTTGCGTCACCGTCGTTCTATCGTGTGCTACGCTCTGTTCTCGCGTTGTCGTCGTCGACAAAATACACTCCGGAATGATTCAAATTGCACTCGGGTTGTAATCTACACAGTTTCACTTGCTCCCGCTATTAAGCTTATCAATCGCACACTTATTACTGTCCCTAGGTTAATGTTTAACTCGAAATGACTACGATTCTACCGCATTTATCGATAAAACTTGCACAAAACACAAAAATTGGCAACGACGAACTGCCTTCTCTCTAATCTGACAACGCCATGTTTGAGCAAGGCCAAAAGCATTACGTCATTAGTAACAGGTAAATAAGAATTCGTTTGTGTTCTAAAAGGGAGATTTTTTAGTTCAGGGCTGAGCTAAATGTCCAATTTGAATTTCCGAGTACTTGCCGAACGAATAACTGTCCCAAATTTGAGCTAATTTCGCTTAATTATATCAATAATTTTAGTGGATTCACATATTAGCTCAAATCCGGCTCAAAGAAATATCTGGCTTTTCGCCTTTTTCTCTTTGATTTTTACCTACGACGGGGTTTGCAGTACAATCATACTAGTAAACAAAGATTTGAAGATGACACTTGTTTTCAGAATATGTCCAGTAATTTTCGTAATATCGAACGTCTGTTAATCATCACAATAATATAGACTGTATTTGTCTTAAAGAGAATATTCAATAGCCGAATTAATGCTAGGTTACTTCGATATTTGGATCATATTTTTCACTCATGTTAAAATTTCCTACTAAAAGCACTGCCTTATCGACTGAATACTATTCGAGACTCGTTATTTAGACTTTAGAACTAATTTTTCCTATCTAGTTGAGAACATCCACCATTAGTTGCCATCGTGAGTAATTGTTGTGCACCGTGAGTGTTGTGAAATTTCTGCAAATTCTATAGAAGTAACCAACTTCCTTCATCCAACATGGGCGTAGACATCATCCCAATCTCCCCTGGAGACGGTAATTGACAAAATTCCACAAACACCTTGCGTTTCTTCAAAATTCAACTGACAATAATCTGATTGTAGGAAGCACATTCCCGAAAAATGGCCAAACCGCCGTCGTCCACTACACCGGCACGCTTGAAAACGGCGCCGTGTTCGATTCATCGCGAACTCGTGGCAAACCATTCCGATTTACAATCGGTCGTGGTGAAGTGATCCGTGGCTGGGACGAGGGTGTTGCAAGGCTTTCGGTCGGTCAGCGTGCCAAGTTGGTATGCAGTCCGGACTATGCGTACGGAAGCCGCGGTCATCCGGGCGTCATTCCACCAAACTCTACACTCACCTTCGACGTTGAGCTGCTCAAAGTCGAATAGATTGATGAAAAGCTCATCATCTTCCTCACAAACGGCGCCTTGTACCCGAAGACTATAGAAAACTTCTTCGAAACCTAAGAAAAAAAAAACAGAAAACTTCTCGGAATCGTCGATTTGAAAGAAATATAACATAATATTAAAGTTCTGGACAACTTTTCTACTTCCGAAGAAATAGTGAAATTGGATCGGACCCTACGTCTGTGGAATTTTTTTAAATAATTTCTAATTTAAGTGTTTTTGCTTGGAGAATGTCAAAACTAGAGAAATAGAGTTAAGCTGGTTGGTTGACGGGGTCAGGGGCTTGTCATGGGGCCTCTGATCCAGCGACCATAATTTGAAAATTGCATTTTATCGAAGCATTTACTATATTGAGACCTGTAATTCATGAATTTTTTTAAGTTTTTCGACTGTGGGGCTTGCAATAACCCTAAATAAAACTTGAACGAAAGCGAAAATTGTAGCGTTTTATCTCTATCTCTAGAATTGATATCGTACATGACCTTGTGGCTGGACGTTTGTTTGTCAAGGCTCCCACGGAAGTGATATTTGTGGTTTGCTTTTTGTATATTTTCGAAGTGGCCGGAGACCGATAGTTGCGGTCACCAAATGAACCTCACGATTCTTTTAGGGGCTTCTGTGAATATTTAGCATATAATCACGTGATTTTTCACATAGGAATGTACTGATGCGCATGCTTGAGAAATTCTGTGCTGGTAATTAAACGAAAGTGGGAATACGGAAACTAGTGTAATTGGTATCCAATGATAGTGCTAAATATAGATTCTGGACGTTGACTTTAGCGGACGCTGCTCGGATTCAATTTCTATTGAATTGAAAAATGCGAATAGATGATGGCATGACTTTGTATGTATTTGAAAAATTCGTTAGAATTAATAGATATACTAAAGTGAACATAATTGATCGAAGAAGCTTAATTGGCAAATATGTACGACTTTAGAATGTTGTTCATGCCAACAGAAACCTTTCTTTAAAATCTGGTCAGTATTGGGTTGATAAAAATACTAGTGTAATTTGAAAAGCTATTGGCTAATTTTATCGATTTCATCGGTTCATAAGAAAGCAACATTTAAGTAGAAGTATTCCTTGAAATAGTAGTTAGATTTGTAAGGAAATGATTTGTAAAGGTTACTTCCTGGCTCACTTCTCCTTTGCAAGTTAAATGTATATAAGATTTAAATAAGACTATTTCAACAATTTTAGGATCTATTTCTATAGTTATAAGATACATTTTTACCAATACTAAGATAGAACAATTGCTCTTAAATTGATTTTCAAAATATGTAACGAAGGTGGAAGATGACCAATATTTAGACAATTATGTAGTCTAGGCAAGCTTACAAGGGGAAATAAACCATATATAAGTGCAATAAAACGGTACGTTCAAGATGGATTAAGATCTTTTAAAACGTTCTGAAACACAAACAGAAAACTGTGTACTGGATATGCAAGTCACAGAACCGTCTCTACGTGCCAGGAGAGTAGGAGTTTCTACGATAGAGAGACGCGTACTATGCTCATAGTAGGGAATTTTAGGAATAGCGAGCGAGTATATCTGCGTTGTATATATAGGCATCAAATTTAACTTTAGTATCAAAAATAGCAACTAGGTCCTTGGAATTATCAATAGGACTAAAGAATGAGCCAAAGATGGAAGAGGAAAACATAATGCGAGATAATTTGCATGTACAGATCATCTGGAAGCATTTAGAAACATTAAGATTAATCCAATTGATAGAGCACCAGTTGCCTATCGCTGACAATTCATCTTGCAACTGGGAGCAGTCACTCGCTGACTCAATCAACCCAACAAAATTTTAAGCGGTCAGCGTAAAAAAAAAAAATACTGGAAGTTAAAGAGGGAAGGATTATCGTTTATAAATGAAAAGCCGAGGACGAAGAATTGAGCCTTGAGAAACACAGTAGAAGTAAAAGGAAGAAAAAAAGCAAGAGTTTACCAAAACAAAACAAGAAAGATCTCGAAGGTATGAGGAATACTAATAATGCAGTTGATCCGAGGTATGGAATCCATCCAGCAATGAGAGGATGATTTTATGGTTCATAGAGCAAAACTCTTGAGAAAGTCTGTACACATTACATCCACTTACCTTTGCTGATGGCGGAACCAACAGTATCTGAGAAGTTAGATACTGTTGACTTACTTTTAACAAAACCATGTTTCTAAGAAACAAGAAAATGTTCACTTATCGGGTATACTTTAATGTAAACAACCCTTTCGAGAAGCTTAGCGAGCAAGATGGAAGCGACAACTGGACACGTACGACGAATCTTGGGCTTTAAGGATCAGGATAATATTTACAGATTTTGAGGAAGAAGAAAATGTAAACGCAAGAAGACAGATAAAGGAGAACTTATGGATGAGGATAGTGAATTTGCAAGGATATTCGGTAAGTCATCGATATCACAGCTGACACTACTGTCTAGGCGAGCAAGTAAAAATTCGACTTTTAAAGGGTTCGTCGGAAACAAGCAAAAACTCGTTAAGATCAGAAGAGAAAATATGATAAGAGAAAGATGAAAAAAAGAATATAAATGCGCAAACTGCTCAAATATTTCTTGTGGCGAGGAAGCAGAGAAATCACATAGAGACACAGCAGAGGTGCAGAGAGATATTCTAAGGGAACGGATTTATTACCAGAAGGATTTCTCTGACAGAATGATATATAACATAGCACAAACCTGTCGAAAGTAAAAAATCAAGACTAAAACAAGAAAGAGTCATGAGCTATATTTTGCCTTATAGGCAAAATATAGATCATGACGATTAAAAATTAGAAAATGTGGAAAAATTTATGTACGCAGGTGCAACATTTACGACAAAGTGCAAAATGAAGATATAAAACTAAGAATACAGCTCGCTAATCTGTTTACTCTGTTTTGACTGTATTGAAGACCAGCTGCATACACAGCAAAACAAAGCTTGAATTCCATAAGTCAATAATAAGATATGTGTTGTAATCCTCGCACAAGCATCCGCAAATGTGTTGCACACCTTCGAAAAACGGGTCCTGAGGCGAATAATAAGAGAAAGCAAAGAATGTAACCATTATCCAAATATTTGAGCACCCAAAGTTCACCATAATCATTATTTCGCGAGGCAAGACATTTATTTTCCGCGGGGCTAGACATTTATTTCATTTTTCGCGGGGCAAGACATTCATTTGATTTTTCGCGGGGTAAGACATTTATTTTCCGCGGGGCTAGACATTTATTTCATTTTTCGCGGAGCAAGACATTCATTTGATTTTTCGCGGAGTAAGACATTTATTTTTCGCGGGGCAAGACATTCACTTTTCGCGGGGAAAGACATTGACTTTTCGCGGACGCTGGCTAGTCACATGCAGGAAACGCTGATAGGACTCTGTAGACGATGACTGCGCTTAGTTGCTTGAATTTTGACCGGTACAGTTGAAGCCATCATCTGATAGAAGCCAAGGCCCTTGAGGGACTGTAGCGCTACGATGACGACGCTTACAGTCTCAATAACATGCTGGTGTTGTTTTGATAGATTTAAGAAGTACTCATAAAATTTATTTGTCAGTAAAGATTTGATAACTAGTAGAATTTGAATTAAAAAAATTAATTAAATAGCAGAAAATAGTGCTACACTAAAGCATTTGTGAAATACAAGTAATAATAATCCGATTTTATTATTAAATCTTCTAAAATCAACTACACGGAAACCTTCAGATCGATTTAGTTTGTTCTAAATAACAAATACTAGTCAGAATCATAAGCTAAAGTATGATGAAATATAGAGATATACATTAGAGGATAGCCTACCTCTAAGTTCGTTAATCTCACTATGATAAGAATAATAATTTACCTCACATAAATGGAGTCTAACCCAATATCTATAAGGTCGAACCTGTACAACAACTCCTGTCCCCAATTGTTTTCAATGCTACTATTCTAATATGTTATCGATAGAGCCGCAAGAAAATGCGGATAAGAATAATGAAAAATATTTCGAAAACCAATGATGAATATAAAGGTAAACAGTCAATTTGATTTGATATTAAAATCTCATGTAAAACATACATGCATTTAAATTACTGTTCCGACTGGCAACGATCCTGACAGAAAAGTTTAGGACACTCTGAAATACAACGTCAGTCGTCCCTAGTGAAATTTTCTAAATTACCTAGAAACCGCAAAACGCTTCATGGATTCATCCGAAGAAGAATTCCCGTTTGATATTCCACAAAATAATAGTAAAATATCGCGAAATCCGTTTGTGAACTATCTGGTCAATGTTCGTCAAAATTATCCGGAGCTTCGTTTGACTCAAGCTACATCGTTTGGGGCCGTTCAATGGAAAGGTTTGCCGGAATGTGATCGACAGCGATACGTGTGTGCTGCGAAACGTGCCAAGTACGTCTATAAGAGTCATAATAAATCGTTAAATCGCTTTCTACGATGCTTACAACGAGCAGTCGAACATCCTCGCAAGGTTGAAGCTGTTGAAATATTGAATGCTTCGAAGTTTTTGAAACGATGGAAGGTGCGAGTGTTCCGGAATATATGTTGATTGAAAAAAAACTGTTAGTTTGTTGTGAATTTGTTTGTTGAAATGGAATATATGCTTTTAATTGTTGGAAATGAAAAATTTATTGTTAATAGTTGTTTTATTGAGAACGAAAAAAGGATAATGAAATAAACGTAAACGCCTTATTCTTGCCGGGTTATGGCATCGAACATCGATGTCAGACAATTTAATCTCCATGCATGTTTAGACCTGTGATGAGCTATTGCGCTTTTGATTAAATATCCTCTCTTGTAGGTGGAAACTTTTAGCAAAGCGCGTATGCTTCAACTATACTAGTTCATAAGGCGTGCATACTTTAACTTCACTAGTTTCAGAAGGAGCTAAGTGAAGTTAACCTAAATCCAACATGAGCATGTTGATCTCACGCCAAGCATAGTTAACTCAAAAATCAAACATTAGCTATCCAACAAACCGTCAATTTATTTACTGACTAACAATCAAAAATTCTCCTACTTTTTGAGATATTTCATAACTTTTTGAATAAATAACGATCACTTCGCACCATTAAGCATAAGATACTAGTCCGTTCTCAGATAAACTTTAATAGAAAAACAACTCGGGAAAGTTGTTTTCATAGACAGGTTTCTGTCCCGCAACATTCTTAGTCTCAGCTTGTGTAATTTGCCGCTCGGCTGCTAAAGAATTGAACAGTTCGTTAAGCCTGTTTTGGATGAGCTCGTGCTAAAAAAAGGCAAATAGTATGAATTGTTGGCTGCGTAGGTGACGATTTATAATGACTAAAGTCTACCTTTGGTTCAGTCTTTCGGAGCAAATCATCGAAATTACTATCTCGGAATGTCCGGTTGATTTGCACTTGCTTCTCACGTGCTTCTTTCTTTGCCGTCTCAGTAGGCTCGGCCAAGGCCCGTTTCATAGCATCGAAGTTCAATTCCGGTGCTAAAGTTTTCTGTAAGTTGAATTTTCAGTTTAATTTAAATTCAGTTTAATTGAAGAGGAATATTGCCCATTTTACTACAGCTCGACTAACCTTTACAACTCCAGGCGAACTTGTCACACTGTCTGCATCGGTGTACGATGCGAGATCGGTTGCGCTCGGTCGACTTGGGACAGTAGCTGAAATAACATGGTGATTTCAGAGTAAGCTTTGAATTTGATTTTATAGAAGTGAAATACATACACACATCCACCCAAGAAGTTCGATGTGCCGGGTTGTCTGTCTGATTCAACGAGTATGGATTTCCGGTCTGAACTCGTCCACCATCCAAACCTGCGTTCTGGAGACATTCAGCCAATGCAACTTTATCAATCATGAGATTTGGCATGTTTGTGCTGTACTTTTGTGATGCCTTCTTGGGATCGAGCAGTGGTGGCAAGAAATATGGTGCTTCGTCTTTTCGACAGTCGATTACTTTTTGGGTGTATTCGATGACGTTATTGACTCCAGTTACTCGACCCAGCAACATCAGCAGTGCTATGGCGATTGAGTTGAGGTTGCATTTATGGTAACAGCCCAGATCACTGCCGGAAGAAGCTAGCTCCTGAATACTGTAATCAAATACAAATTAAAACTTAACGAGGCTCGAAACCCATTCAGTTACTCTACCCCAAGATGAACAAAATAAACTCTTGTAGAGTCTCATTACATGCCATTTCCACTACTAGCAATGCAGCCGTATTGTAGCTGGCCACCAGTGCGAGAAGACTGTCCGAAAGAGCCATTCCTTCTATGAGTGCCTGCATGATGTTCGCACCGTACTTATGTATGAAAATTATATCGGATCGATTCGGGCTCTCCAGGGACAATGTTTGGTAGTTCTTCACAGAAACATTCGACAAAATCGTCTGATTCTGATGTCGATCCAGCAAAGCCTGGAAAATCTGCATGACAATAATTCGCGTCGGTCCGTGGGGAGCTCTGGCCATTTTCAGCAGCGGTTGAAGGAATGACGCCGGGAAAGCTTTCTCGAACGATGCAGTTCGATACTGTGTTCCAACTTTCAGCAGACTTTTCAGTAGTATATTCTGCAGCATTTGATCGGTTTTGCCGGTCTTTGATAAATCCGGGACCGTGTTCATGATGAACAGCATAATTTCGATTTTCTGATAGTCAGGATGATGATTCGCAAACTCGCCCAAAGCGTTGATGAGCGCTTCTTGGTACTGTGCCTCCTCGAGCGAAACTTCTTTGGTAGCGCTCACACTTGTACGCAAGTGAGTAAGAAGATTATTGATGATGTCCAATGCAGACGGTCCTACACTTTCACCTGCTGCGATTGCGATGATTTTTGAAAGAACTACGGCCAATGAAGTTCGGGTTGTAGGTGATGACTTGATATTCGTGTCCAGATGCTGCATTAGCGTTTCAACCACCGTGTACGAATACTGTGGCTGAATTGAAATCATCACAATGCGGAAAGTGTGAATGGCAAATTGATTTGGGACCCAGAGATTGTGCCGATCTAAATGGCTACAAGGAGTAGATAGATGTTTGTTTTTTTTTCTTAAAGTAATTTAATATATTTTACCTCAATAGAGGTTTGAGGACTGATCGGATATGACCAAAAGACGCTCGGCTAACCAGTTCTCGTATCACAGCCTCGGCCAGCACCGGTGGAGAAGTTGGGGTCGCATCTTCACTAGAAGTCAGTGGACCGCTCTATAATGAATATTTCGTTACCATAGGGTAGATAGTTAATTAATTTTTTTAATGAATCATATAGATATCAAAATTAGCAGATTTCAAGAGAATTACGACAACATTAATTAATTTAATTTGATTCAATTTTTTCGAGCCTTCTAAGCCAAATATTTTGGCAAAACTCGACTACGTGCCTCCATAGCCGTTAGGCAACTTTATCGATTGTGTTGTTTGTTTTTTGGGGACTTTTTGCTTTTTTGGTTATTTATCTTCTATGAGTTGTCTTCTCATGTGTTTTTTGTACGTTTTTGTTATTTTTCAATTTTTAATCTCTGCTCGTCTTTTGGTGGTAGTTGCACATAGTCGAGTTTAGCCAATATTTTTACAATAATATACAATACATTCATAGTTTAAATGAACTACTCCTTCTAGAAAGGTAATATAACTTGAATCTGGAGTGAGCAGCCTTCAATTATATTACTAAGTGAATTGACAGTGAATACAATCTGCTGTTACAAATATGACTATGGTACAAATTAGAAAAATGATAAAAAAATTAAATTAAATATTAATTTCTGTAATCGAAAGTTTCATACACCTTGCATGGATGTGCCTAGGGATTGGATCGTCCCTATTTAGAAAACCATTTTATTTACCCTGATTGACAACAGATCGAGCGGCTTTTGAAATGTATGAATGACAGCATTATGAGTAAAATTGAAAAACTAAATGTAGAATAATACTCTCTTTACAGCAAACACAATTCAGAGCCAAAAGCAAAACTTTCGCAGAAATGGCAAGTTTATTCAACAGGCAACACAGTTTCCACCGATATAAATTCAAAAATAAATAAAATGGCTGTAACACTAGAACGCAAAGCGGATGAAATTAACGATCGTCTCTTCGGTGTGAGCTCATTTTAGGTATCCCCTTCCAGTTATAATCCTCACACTCTCCTGGCGGATCTCGAAAACTGAATGATAGCCTTAATCGAAGCTTAAACTGATGCCTTGCTCGAAAAGCATTCTGCTTTGTTTATAACAGCAGAGTCTAAATTTCGGAGCACAGTTAACAAGCTCAGTGCCGTCTGCGAAAAGATATGCGGCAACCAAAGCATACTAAGCCATGAATTATCGTTTGGTCTAGAACTGATGGCTGCTGAAGCAAATGTACAGTGAATAACTCAATTGGCAGTCAGGTAGCTAAAATAAAGATGCAGGACCCATCAACTTCCTCTATCAAACGGCCGCATTGATAGAATCTAACTATCAAATGCAGTGCAATTCCGTAAAATAAAATGAAAACAAAACAACAGGTCCTGTAACGAGGCACTTTTTGTAAAGGGAGCTCTGTGCTTTGCAGGTGTTACCCAGGTGTAAGTTTTTCGAAAGAGAAGCATTCATTAAAGAGTGCAACGTAGTAAGGATACGCAATCGAACGATATGGAATTTCGGCAATGTTGTCAAAATCACCACGATATGCTTGGCTTTTCATCAATTTCAACGGAAATCACAATAGCTATTCTGGGAAAGGTTCAAGGTTCCTCGTTTGGAGAAACCAGACTCAGGTTATTTATCTACATATTCTATTAATTCCTTCTCTTACCACGTATTGCGAAACAGTGCCGCAAGCAAGATGCCAAACAATTGCGTGCAGCAATCAAGTGCAATACATTGGCACTTAAAACCGGCCGAGTAATTTGCTTGATTTTTAAATTTTATGTATGTATCATATCGTAATCATTTATTGCTAGTACTAAGAGCTTCTAAGCTGAATTGATGCTTGTATTGTCCCAATTTTCCAATATATTACCTACTTGATCAACCGTATAATCATACATCGATCAGTACACATAGTGGTAAAGAAGCAACATACATGGTCGTATACCATCGAGAGCTGGTTCTGGTAAGCAGCATTCAAAACAACAGCAACTGTTATTGTTTTCAATGCTACCTATCCAACCAGCTCTTGATCGAGATGCAAAAATACGAACCTAATAAGTCTGACTACCTCGTATTATATAGGGTTATTCATTTTATGCTTTGCCTTTGAACATCTATTTCCCGCAGCTAAACAGTTTTCCATAGCCAAACAGTTTGTCGATAAAAACCAGTCTGCCGATACGAAACAGCTCGCCGCTGCCAAACAGTGTTTTTCTACCAAACAGTTTGCCGCTGAGAAACAGTTTTTCATTTGCAAACTGTTTTCCACTACCAAACAGTGCGTTTTAACAAACGAAAAACGGTTCGTTTTAGAAAAAGGATTGGATATAGAAAAACTATTCGTTGTAGAAAAATGTTTCGTTTTAGAAAAACGGTTGGTTTTGGAAAAACAGTTTGTTTTAGAAAACCGTTTGTTTTGGAAAAATAGTTCTTTTAAGAAGAACGGTTGGTTTTAGAAAAACTATTCGTTTTAGAAAAACGGTTCGTTTTAGAAAAATGATTGGTTATAGAAAAACTATTCGTTGCAGAAAAACGGTTCGTTTTAGGAAAACGATTGGTTTTAGGAAAAATGGAAAAATGTTGGTTTTAAAAAAACTATTTGTCGCTATTTGGAAAAACTGTTCGTTCGTTTTTTTGCAGCCAAATGGTTTTTGCAAACTGTTAGGCGTTTTTGAGCCCATCACACTACCCGACGAAGTGAGGTAAATCGAAATCAGAAGCAGAACAATGTATTTTAGTAGCGGCAGCTTGTGCCACAACTGTAACTGACGAGAAGATTTTGCTAGTGAACGTCACAATACGAACGGAGATGGTGGTAGCGACGGAAATCACGAAAAATTTTAATGCAAGGAGCATGGTCATTTTATATGAAGATGATATGGGGAAGCTAACAGGTGCTATCATTGTACCGGTGCCAGGCAGAACATGCAGTCAGCCGGCTAACCATCCAATTTGCTATAATTGGAACAAAATCAGCCATTTGGCGCGCAATTGTTCTAGTCAGCAAAGCAGCGGAAAAATACGATTTGAAAACGCAATAAACAAATCATGAAGTTAAATTATCGTTCCTAACAAAAAATTATCAACAAAGTAGAGTTGGGTCATACTCACAATCTTCAGCGTTTAGAGGGAGCTGAGACGTATTATATGGGCCTGATAATAGCCATATTCTCAAGTTAGTGAAACCGGTTGCGGGATTCAAATCAGTTTTGGAGGAATATTTACAAAATTAAGATATGAAGCAAGAGATGCGCCTATTGAAGACCCTCAACAAAGGTTGAAAGAAGAATTTTATTTTAATGCTTTGGATCAAGCAATTATTTCTTTGACTGAACGCTTTCAACAGCTAAAACACTATACTGAAATATTAAGTTGTTTGTATCAGATAGGGAAGCTTAAAATTAACCCAAATCAAATCACTTCAGCATTGCTCAAAGATTGAAGAAGCGTTGGCACATAATGGATATTCAGATTTAAACGTTGGGAATTTTATTAAGAAATTTCCATTAGTTCAACTCTAATTAAGGAACAAGACTCTCGTAATGATATCTTTGAACTCAATTTCAGTAGAAATATTCAAGATCTTTGAAAATAGTGTTGACTTGAATTAAAAAGTTTGAAGAATTATTTGAGATCTACGATGACGTAAGAAAGATTAGTAAATTTGTTAATTTTATCCATAGAAAATGGTCTTGTCTTCGAATTAAATATTGATTATTTAGTAGAAATCTTTGCAAAAATTAAAGCTTGCTGCGCTGTGCTTTCAACTAGATAAAATAAAGACTTCTCAGAGAATTAAAGTTTATCTGCACAGAATGTGTAATTTTTCTGTATTAAAGCGATCGAAAAATTACCGCATACAAATCTGAGCTTTCTAATTTATGTCTTTAATATGTATTTTAAGCTTATTTTTGTTTGTTTGAATGAACGAATAATTTGATGTTCTTATCAATATTAGAATTTTCTCTGTTTATTGTACTGTTTTTACATTTATGCTTATGCTTGGCTATCGAGAGCTAGGCCTACAGAGGAAACCTCTGTCTATAAACACATCTGAGGCTCTACCTTGTAGTGGTAGGTGATTTGGAAAAGAACTGTTAACAAAAACGATAGTTCTGCACATAATTAGGCCCAAACAATTGGTTAACAACATTACAGAGCCAAAAAATGGAGAAGAAAAATATTTCTATGTATCGAAAACTTGAGACAAGAACATTTTGAGAAAAAAAAGGGTTATGCTGTATTGCTCGAATGAGCAAATGTCTAGTTTTTTCTTGAAAATGTCATGTTAGCAATGCTTAGGTAAATACTCCAAGTGCTAGCAAAAACTTGCTAAGAATTCTCAGTCGTGAAAGAGGTGGTCAAAAAGTTAAAATCATAATATAGAGGGCGCCAAATGTTGTGCGCCGGGCGGAATTATGAAAATATATTATTAAAATATATTATTTCTTGTCCGTGCAGCTTGTCAGTAAATTTCCAATGCTCGATTTCTGATTTGAACTCCGTGGCAAATCTCTCCCCAGTATAGGAGGCCTAGAGATGAGGCGTATATACGGGAACAGGTATACGGAACAAGTATTTTTCCGAACAGACAGTACCTAGTACGAAATTCAAAAATACTAGGCACAAGTATTTTTGCGAAACAAACTAAGATACAAAACTAGGAAAAACAAGGAAAACTAGGTACAAGTATTTTTGTGAAACGTCTGGACAAAGGACGCGAACCTCTTGCTATATTCCTGGAATTTGCAAAGGCTTTTGAATCCATCCCACAGAAAATGATTGTTGAAAAACTTTACAAATATAATTTCGATACAAAGTGGATTAAATAGCTTTAAAACTATTTGCGATATCGGAAACAATCGGTTCGGATTGCCGAAAAACAAAGTGAAGAGCTTAACTTTGAATACGGAATTTCACAAGGGACTATACAAGGCCGTATTCTTATTATTATCTATGCAAATAACATCTTTGCCCAACATTTTAAGGGACACTTAATAGCTTTCGCTGATGATACAGTCCTTTTTGTAGAAGAAAATAGTTGTAATGATGTAAAAATAAATTAGAGAACATAGGCTTTGTTTAACAATATTTCTCACAAAAAAGCAGTACATAGCTTTTGCTTCGATTACCAGAAAGACGGGATGTAACAACTCATTCGATGGGCTGTACCGCTGGTTGTTTTTGCTCTCCATTGCAAAGTATGACCAAAACTAAAATTTATGAGTAATTCTTGACCAACATTTGAAATGGAATTCTTAAATTGGAGGGTCTTAAAGAAAATTGTTTCAACAAGGTTAGAAGAGATTCGTTTGTTTTTGCGCAAGCGAACAATACTAATGGTCTACTTTGACCTGGTAAATTGTATTATTCAATATAGAATTTTTGAGTGGGGCTGTGCATCAAAAATTGCTTTAAATCCTTTGGAAGTAATACAGAAGTCTAATTTAAGATTCTGCTTTATAAGCTCAAATACTTCAGCAATGGATACATTTTCACAACCATCAATGTGTTATCACAGTCGAACAAATCGATCCAAACCATTTTAATAAAATAATGTCTGTATTTTTTTTAAAATTGTGTGACTTATACCAGCTTTTGTCTCAAATATTTACATAATTTTATAATTGAAGGATCATAAGCTTGACATAGTCTAAAGGATGTTCTATCCAAAATATATCTTCTTACCTGCATATTATACAGCAACGACGGCACAATCATGTCCATATGCTCTCTGTCCCAGATATTCTCGACTAAATCATCAGAAACGGTTTTACGTATCACTCCTTGAAGCCCTTTGATGCCTGCCAATCGAATACTATCGCGAATTTCAAGATTTTCATGATTACCGTGGCACATCGAGGCGAATTTCGAAATAAAGAAATCGTATCGTCTGTGATACGACGGCGTGTCTTCTTCAATATTAGCGAATTTCACGAACTACATGCCATAAAAGAGTAATTCAAGTTTAATAGCATTGCAATAAATTGATAACAGCAACAATCTTACCGAATTCGTGGCCATGATTTGTAGGTTTGGATTATAGTCTTCAAGCAATTTCTGAACCATCCGCAGGAAAGATTCGACAAAAAGATTGAGGGTTTGTGCATGACAGGCCATCAGAAGTAAATCCATTGCTTCCATTGCGATTTCGACGAGCCTGATTGCATGGAGCGAAACAAGTCGTACTTTAACGTACGGTTCAAGGTGTTTGCATGAGTCATTCACTTACTTGTATCGTTTTCGATTGATATCCTTCGTCGCCTTCTGATACAAATATTCACCAATCCGATCTAGCTTCTCTGGCGAACTTAATGAATAGAAGGTCAGCTTTTCCATGTTCGATTTGACGAGCCCATCTTCAGGATTCACTGGGAAGATGTTGTCCACAAGTCTTTTGTAGCGCGGCCGTAGGGCCGAGCAACAACCACAACAGCCTAAGAAAAACGACATAATTTACACTTTAATTGATTTCACAACACTTGATATTTTCATCGGGGTTGAAAAAATCTAAAGACAGGAAGAAAAATTGAAATTCCAACCCTCTCACCCATCATTTTGAGCCGTAACAAGACGAAAATGTTAACGTCAGTCGAGCTCAAGTGACAGCACGGTATGTGGTCGGGTCTGAAAATATCCGGCTCCGGCGCTGTTAATGCTCTGTTAACAGATTCTTTGGTTGTGATTTTGGGTATGGAATGATGGTAATGCAGTTTATGGATTAAAACTGCACTGCATGTACGACATAGTGCATTTTTTGAAATAATGATTTTTTGAAATAACGTTCATTTTTTCAAATTTTTCGAAAGAGGAATCGATTTCAGTGTAAATGATTGACTATTGCAGTTTTTTGAATCAATTCGATAGAACTGTTTAAAGCCGTGAGTTATCCCATTCAGCTCTTAGCTTAAGTACATATTAGCTGTGTTTAATGAGCACGAAAAAAAAGTAGAGCATCTCAAGGCAAGTTATAGTAGCGCGGCTGTCAAAAAAAGTCGAGTAAACCAGAGCAACTGAGAGGCAGAAAAAAGTTGAGCAAGTGAGAGCAGCTGAGAGGCAATTCTCAAAATTCATTACTTGTCAGAAGGTCAACCTGTCAATTCACTAGCAAAAAACTGCACTTCAGTAACAATTTTTTGTTGAAAGTCGGTTTCGTGACAGTTGGAAAACAGCTGGTTGCTTGCTCGAACTTGCTCTACCAAAAAAAATAGAGTAAAAATCGTGCTCTAAAGTGGTCTAGTTCAACTTAGAGCAGACTCATGAAACACAAATCAGAGCAACTCCGGGCAAGTTAGAGTAGCCGAATTGCTCATTAAACACATTTTGTTGAGATATCTCAACCTAGCTCAACCTAGAGCAGCTCATTAAACACAGCTATAGATAAATCATTGATACAGAAATAGATTTGTTTTCCACCCATTTTTGAACTAATTTCCACACGGCTTTTAACTTGTCCAGTATGATAATTTGTGATAAATACATCTTTTTAGTGATGACATAAAGTTTATTAGTTGGGGTTCTTATATTTAAATGGTGAACTGCTTTGATCGCTTTATTAAGCGTTCTCCTCAGAATATTTATGTTTGAGCAGGACGACTGACTTCAATTCAATATCTCGTAGGTGACAGCGGGATATATGAAAGAGTGAAAAACAATCCCTCACTTCCGCAGCATCACCTACAAAGTAGGTTACGTGTCCCTCAACTGCAAGGACAAACCAACGGCGGAGTGGATAAGGGTGGAAGCTCAGAAGACAAACAAGTGGGAAGAGGCTAAACTATGAGCTACGGAAGATTCCCTGATTCTATTACTTCCCAAATGCAGCGGGCTTGCCTACGTAGAGGATCCTGGCTTTCGTAGAACGGCAGAATGAGGACCTCAACGTTAAGTCCTGGAGAGCCCTCTTGAGGGAAAACAAAGGCAAGTGCGCCTTGCTAGTAGTAGTGGCGGACCAGGCCTCTGCTTCCAAAATAGCAGACGGAGACGGCAATATTAGCTTCTGGTTTGGGCAAGTTAAGTTGACCGTCAAAAAGTCAGGCGGGAAAACACCAGAAAAAAAAATAAAACACCAGAGCTTGCGGTCACTCCAAACACCAATACGAAGAGCAGTGGAACCGACATGAAGGCAACACCAGGTCCCAGGGGCTCCCAACGAACCGAGAAAAAAGGGAATGAGATGTCTACAGATGAACCTGCATCATGCCAAAGCTGCCTCGGCGGAAGTAAGCAGCAGGTTTGCCTCGAGCACTTATAAAATGGGGCTAATACAAGAGCCCTGGGTAAATAAAGGCAGAATGAATGACCTGAATACAAAAAAACAGTAAGTTAATCTAGGCCGCAGGGGAAGAAAACCCTTGGGCGGCGATAGTAATTAACGCAAATATTAATTTTCTTCTAATTCCAGAATACACCAATAGAGACACATGGAGTCATGGAGACACTATGGGCATACAAACAAATGGTGAGACCTATCCTCCTATATGAAGCTACACTGTGGTGGAAGAAAACCATGCAGGAGCAATGAGATCCACCCCAACAGCAGGAATGGGGGCTCTACTAAGCATAGAGCCGCTACATCTCAAAATTCAGGAGGAAGCAGCGAAATAGGCTATTAGCCTGCAACATGCCTACAGGTACAAATCAGGGGACCTTAAAGGCCACATCAAAATCCTGGAGGACATCAGGCCCATAATGGAAATGTTGAACCCCAGCAAACAAATAAAAACCGAAGCAGCATTCGGGAAGAGGCTCAAAGTCACGATTCCATCAAGGGAAAAATGGGAAGATGGACCACCTCCCTCGTACAAAGCAGCGTACACGGATGGTTCAAAGATGGATTGTGGAGTAGAACCAGGGATCGTAGCTCCCAAGTGCAAAATTAATTTCCCTCTCCCAAAGGAGGGCACGATCTATCAAGCAGAACTATCTGCCATACTAAGAGCCTCACAAATAATAAAAATAAGGAACACTAAAAGGGCTGACCTTTTTCTCGGATAGTCAAGCGGCTCTCATGGCTATCAACTGCGATCAAATAAATTCAGCTATACTCTTAGACGTGATAGAATCCCCAAATGATATGGATCCCCGGTCGTGACGGGCACCAAGGAAACGAGGAAGCTGATATCAAAGCGAAAGAAGGAGCTAAAATGCCCTTCATAGGTCGTTCTCCATACTGGAGCTTTACAAAGGCTGATACGGACAAGGAAATTCAAACATGGAGCAAGAAAAAGATCGAAGACTACTGGCTTAATATTAAAAGGTTTAAAACACTCAAAAAAATACCTTGGCTTCGATAGCAAAAGAGCAAAAGAAGCAGTGGCTCTTTACAAAAGTGGCATAAGAGCCCTTCCCTGCAAAAAGTATTTCCACAGGATAGGTGAGGAGCAAGACGACCGCTGCAGATACTGTGGGGAAACGACAGAGTATGTAGAACATCTGCTCACACTCTGTCCAGCACTAGGGAGAAGAAGATTCGAGCTCTTTGGCTCTGCTCTTCCCTCCATCAGGGACATCACAAATGTCCCGTCAAGGAACATATCCAGGTTCATTATAAGCCTGGACATCCTATAGAACATAACGCAGAGGAGGCAGAATAGACCCAGGAGGTCGTAGTGCTAGGCCCACTCCAGGCTAATCAATGGTGGAGGTTAAATCGACTTCGACGCACTGCTTAAAGGGCATTCCGGGAATGGCCACAAAAAACCTTCCATGCATTAAAAAGCCGCTGGCCAAAGTGTATCAACCCCCCCCCCCCCCCCCCCCCGTGTGTCCAAAATTGAAGAATTTTTGTACTTTGTCGCGATAATTTCGATAAATTTACACATTACTTTTTATTTCTTTTGCAAACTATATTTTGTCACATATTGCCATGTGAAGCGGCACAATAATCTTATATTTTGGGTAAGCTTCGGGATGACTATTGTCATTCAAAATTACCCTAATGGAGTTAGAGAGCATGCTTTATCACGCGCATAAAAACAGATGAAAAAAAAACAAAACAAAAATGCATAGAAAAATATAACGGTCCAACAATGAAAACAAAGAGAAACTACTGCTTAAAGGTAGAACTATAATGCAATTAAGTGAGCTTTAAGTAGCTTAAGTGACAGTACGGTTGCATAGAAATCAAGCGGCATACCCATAATGTACTTATCTGCCGTTTCGTTAAGTTTCGTTCAATTCGGGCCACTTAAGTGGCGTACGACTGGGACCGTACATCAATTAAGTAAATTTGACAAGAGGTTTGCGTAACGAATAAAACCAATAGAAGGCACGTAAAATATTTGAATATGTTTTCGTGGATCGTTTGGTATTTTTGCAGGAGGTAGAAGTAATGATCGTTCGTATGCGGTATTGTAGACGCAATACTAGGTATGTGAAATATTTGAATATTTTAGGTCTGTTCGCGTACTTTCAGTCACTGAATTTTACTGAATCATGTGGTGGGGGACATTTATGAAAAGTACAAAAACGCTCACATTGCATTTCCTGAAAATTGACAAACAAAAGTGTCAGTTGTCGGTTTCCAGGAGAACAATAATTATTATAAAGTCATCCTAAGCGGTGATAAATTATCGTCACAAAAATATTCGTCCTTCATAATATTATAGGCCAAAAACCATTTGACAGTTTTCAGTGTTTTTAAGTAGCTCAGACCCTACTGAAAAAGGGGAAATTTTCGGTTTTCAGTAAAACGGAGTGCAAAAACGGCTTTATTGCAATTAATTGCAATTAATCGTAGTACGCGAACATACCTTTTATTGTCAAACGGCTCATTAACAGTTTACTATATAGGAAGTAGTAATTAGATGTCTCGAATATGATTCTGCGTGACATTGTAAAAAGAATAACAGGTATCTAAAATATTTTTTCGTCGATCACTTAAATGCTATTTTTACAGGAGGTAGGAATAATGAGTTTCAAACATAATTTCAAAGAGAAAACGCGTTGAACAACATACGAAATAATAAATTATATAGTAGTTTAATTACTTGTATCTTTAAATTACTAACTTTTAAAAATACAAGTACATAAACTACTTAAAATGACGTCTCACAGCTTTTTTCATTCACTGTCCACTATTGAATATTAAACTTCAGCAGTAAAGACCTTGTTGATTAAATATATTCCGGTCGCATACCAATGTTGCTCAAAAAACATTTCTTTCGTACACTTATTTGAATATAAGCACAAATTAAGATCCTGCACCAAGCCCATCTTTATAGATCTAATAATCTACAGCAAAGTGCTGAGGTTCAGCTCAGCTACAATTTTCTACGATTTCTTGCAACAGAGCTAGCAAGCTATGAAGACAACTATATTTCAATTGCAGCAAAAATCTATTCAAATATATTGCGTAAACGCTCACATCAGTTCATCTCATATGCCTCCAAATTCAAATTCATATTCGCCACTCTGACGGCAGCTTCATGAACCTTCACTTAATTCTATTATGGGCAAATTAACCGATCGACTTCAATTGAGTGAATTTTCGTTCAGTTTCAGCGCTCACTTAAGTTCACATAATTGCATTATAGTTCTACCTAATGAAGCTCAACCAGTAGTCACTTTCAACTACTCGGAAGATATAATTGATACAAGCACAAAATGAGAACAAGAAACTTGTTAAAATCCGGCAAAAATTTTAAGAAAGCTTTAAAAATATGATTTTAATAATAAAAAATTGAAATTCTAAAAAAAATAAAATGTTGTGAGCATGTATAGCGAAGCGCGCCAAGCTCATTTTTTCTATGATTTTCGTTCACTTCGCTATACCGCTACATCGACTTAGGTCAAAGTGTAGAGAAAGATAAGTGAGTCAACTACTTCAAAAGAAGCAAAAAAAATTAAGCCTTGGCAAAAAAGAAATTAGCTGGCAAAGATGCTTCTAAAAAATGTGTTGAACCTTCAAAAAAAGGTCAGAAAAAAGTTCAACTGACACTAAAATTAATGAAAAATTTATCAAAATATTATGGCCTAGCTATACGACGAAATTGTAATTCGATTGAAAATATGCGCAAGGAAATTCGGGCAGCAAATTACCAAAAAATTTCAACTGATGAGAACCCTCGACACTCTTATTGTCCTGTTGGGGAAAAGACTTGGTGTAACTGGCGCAAGGCGGAGGCAGCTGGTGGTAACGCTTTAAAAAATTTCAATCATTTCAAGAAGTTTTAAAGCCTATTTATGAAGACTTATCATCAAAAGATTTATTAAAGCACTGCTTGAGCAGTTTCACGCAGAATAATAACGAAAGCTATAATTCTTGTATTTGGAATTTGGCCCCTAAACATACTTTTTGAGGAAAAAATATCATAAATATGACTGCAAATATTTCTGCATGTACATTCAATGAAGGATTTATGGCTATCTTGAAAATAATGCAAGTCATGGGAATTACAATTGGCCAACGCACGCTGAAACATGCAGAAAATAGAGATGCTGCAAGAACCAACCAGGCGGAAAAACACTCGACTGAGGCATCTAAAGAGGCCAGAACTGCTCGAAGGGAGCAAAAATCTTTGGAAGTGGAGGAGTATGAGCAAGATGAAGGTATATTGTAAGGTCCAGGCATCGCAGATTAAATTTCGGTAAGATTTATTACAAAAAATATTGAATTCTAACTTTGAACGCGATTTTCTCGAAACAACCTTTTTCAAGTTGGCGTGCATTATTAAGAAGAATGTATTTATCCCATCGTTCTGAAATTTCAACACGTTAATCTTCACATGTTAAATGCACAACCGATTTCTGGGGGGGAAAACCCTCGATTTTCGAAAAAAACACCGCCATTTTGTTATTTTTCAACCAATTTTTTTTATTTTAGTTCATTCCAAGACCGCTTTGATGCTGATAAAAACTTCGTTTTTGTTTTTTCCCCGGACTTTTATGAGGGCAGTTATCGTGCACGCCAGGTTTTTTTTTGTTGTTTTTTTAAAAAAATTCTAGCAGACGACAGGAGGCCACAAAAAATGTTTAACCATTTTTTATGTAGTATAAGACAAATAAAGTATATTTGCAAAGTTTCGTTAAGATAAGTCTTTTTATTCAATTAAAAGCTAACCTTTGAAACAAACAATTTTTTTCAATTTGAAGGTGCTATGTCCCCATATAATATTTGTCACTTTGATATCTGCTTGTACGATCTAATCCTTTAATTTTCACAATATATCTCTCGAATAAAAAATATACAAAATATTCGATGGTTCAATTAACATTGCCTACAATTTCAATACACCCCTTCTTAACCGCAAATTGAAAATAATTTAGAAATGATTACTGTACAATCAGCAAGTTATATCCTACTATCTACATACTACATCTTAAACGAGCAATTTCTGAAATTAATGACTTCGGCTTCAAGGTGTAAATCAATATTGTGCTACTTATACGAACACCAATATCGCATCGTTTACTATTAACAAGACTGTGTTGTGGCTGTTTTGATTCCCGAGCGGGCGATCAAAGGAAACAGGATGAGGAAGTGATGAACCATTGAATGTGCATTGAAAATTTAATTTACTCGAGATAAATGAGGCCCATAGGAAACGGGTGGATTGAAGTAAGTGGATCCTTTCAAGCGGCTGCTTGTGTACTTGGATGTAGGATGAGTGGCATCAAGTATCAGGTTTCTTGTCGCCAGCCTAGATTCAAAAATAATAACACAGCACAAGTTGGAAAAGACGAGCTTGTGGCATTGTAGTTTAAGACTAAATTTAGAAGAATCATTTTTTGACTAACTTGCATCGATTTGATTTATTCAAAATATTTTCGTTGCAACCATGCAGGATAGGAATCGATTTGAAGCTATTTGGCAAAATACCAAGGCCACTAGGGAGTATCCCAATATACTTTTCCTTCTATGCACATACTTAACGCTTAACTCCTTAATGTGTCGCATAGTTGAACAAACCATTTACAGTTTTGTTTGCATTAGCTTAATATAAATTCCCATACTTGAAAATTCGAATAAAAACGACCCTTAATAGCCGCGCCAGGCATACTACCGTGCTTTCAAAACACACAAAATATCCTAATTAGATACCGTCAACAGTTACTTACAGCCAGGATCCGTACATTTTTGGACAACCGTTTCAACGAACTCGGGCAATTCGACCGGCTCGAAACAACACTTTATCATTGACATTTTCACTAATTAAATTACTCTTCACACATTTACATAACGGAACACTCAATCAATCCAGCATGGAATTTCGCAAAATATTTCGAATATAATTTTCACAGCATTTACAACAGGTACACTTGTAGTACACGCACGTATCTGTTCACGTTACAGGAGCAAAGTTACGAGCATGTCGAGGAGCACTTGTGAAAATTTACAAAGGCAAATCCGAGGAGACGTTCGTGTATCTACTCTCTGTTGGCACTGAGCCATTCGAAATGCCAGAAAGATGGAAATTTCGATGACCTTGGGTCGCGTAATAAGCTCGAGATTACAGTTGTAATGTTGTTTGATAGAGTTTCGGCATTGGTCTAATCCTAATTAAAATATGCTCCAATTCTACCATCCACTCGAAATTTTGCGTTGGGGGTGTAAATGTGCTGCGGGTTTTAGTTAATACTCTGGTTACTTGTAGATATTTTGATTGTTAGTTATTTGATGAGAAAGAGTTAATTAGATTAACGGATTATCGCGAATCGGACACAGCCCGCGGTAGCTGAGGAAGAAAATAGGGTGTCCGACGAGACCTTCAGGTCCGAACTTTCCAGTCCAACTGATGATTTTCATTTTGATTCATATAAAGTTCGAAGTGGGACAGCACCTTTTTCTCCTAGCAAACGTAGTTGGACGCAAGCGCTTTGAGTATGACAGTGGCGTTTCGATGAGAAAAATAGATTGGTTCGGTTAATAATGACTAAATGACATGGTGAATAATTAATAGGGTTTAAACTGAATGACAAATGTGTACAGGACATGAATTTGATCCAAGATCAAAGACCTTATGGGAAACTTTCGTTTTTTGTTGCTTTGAATGGGAAAGTGTTGAGTTTTGGTAATTGGGAAGTTTTATTTTCAAATTTTTTCGAGATCAAAAACTTTTTATTTTCAGCTAGTTATAGTTGGGAAATTTGCAACCTCATGCGGGTGAAAAATTGTGAAATTTCAAATTGCAATAACTGCGCACAGAGTCATCAGATCTTTACGAAATTCACAGGACGCTTATATGAGCTCAAGATATATGTTTGAATGTGGGGGCAACTCTGTAGTTCCGGCATGTTTTTTATGCAGACCAAATTAAATTTTCAAAATTTTTCTTTGCACAAGAACGGTAGCCCTTCATCAAACTACCTCCGCTTTTAGCAATATAATCAGATCAATATGAAATTCAAATGATTTTAGGAGGACCAAGTCTGATATAATTGATTTGGGCGACCTTGTGGCAGTGGTGCCATCTTGAAAAATCGCTAATAAAAACACAACTCTATCGCACCTGAACCGCTAGAAATACTAATGTTCCATGAACAGTAGAAGAATCGTGCAGATTATGAGTGCATATCTACCACACGTGCTCCATCCTGTTTCGAGGGCGAAACCGCTTTAATCTTAAGGGGGTGTTCTGGTCTATAAATTTGATCAAATCGATTTTTTTTGTTTGCATATTTTCAAAGTTTAGACCTTTGAAAATAAGCTTTTAAAAGAATTTTCGGAAATTCGAATTATTTTTGGAGTTACAATTATTTTTGTGACACGCCAACTAAACCAACAAATGCGATCAACAACGAATTAACCGCTCCGAGCTACGAGCTTCTCAAGCTTCTAAAGAAGTTCGAACTGCTCGTATGGCTGAAAGAGCTCCCGAAAATCTCGCTTTTAAAGTTGAAGAAGGAACATTGCATGAGACGGGGATCTCTGATTAAAAAAATTGAAGTATAACATACCATTAAACGACTTAGACTGCCCGAAACGAGACTCCAAGCTTTAAACGCGTTTTTCTCGAAACTACTTTTTTCGATACGGTTGACATGATATCTCTAGTTGGAATGGACCGATTTACGTGAAATTTCGCACAAACCCTCTTAACACTATTAGAATTGGTCTAAAGTAGGAATTTTTGAATCTTTTGTTTTTTCTAGTGTTTCTTAAAAATGCCCAAAGTTGAAAAAATTAGGCAAAAAACGACTTTTTTTTTTTACATGGACGCCATTTTGTGAAAAACGAGTTTTTAAATCGCCTACGTCAGACTAATTCTACATTCTTCTGTTTACAGAATTCACCAAAAATTTATGTTTCAGACCACCAGAAAGGTTGGAATCATGTCAACCATGAAACAAGTTTTTTTTTTGAGTCTTCATTTCGTCGGCCTGTATCTACATCAATTTTTATTATTTTTATCTTTTGAAAACATTTTTATACTTTTAAAATGTTAATAAAAAACGTATAACAAAATATATACTAAAAATGTTTATGGTTTTTTATTGCGTCCGTAAAATCACCTCAAAATCGAGCCTCTAGAACAGAGTACTGCCTTAACAATGCATTTAAACTCATAGGGTGGAAAGGTTTTCAGGGTTACCACTTGCATTAATTTCAAGTTATAGGAAATACAAACACAACAAAACTTCCAAAACAGCATCTCTTGTAGCATAAATAAAGAAAATGCTCAATGTTTGCAACACTTTACCAGCACTGCAATTAAAAGTCTCCCAGAACTGCCTAACTTCAAAATCAAATTAACCTATCAATATCGATTTTATCCGATGACTTTGCCGAAAGTTACAGGGATAGAAATATGTTTGGGATCACCAAGCAAAAAATTTCCAAACCTTGGAGAATTTAAACATTGGTAACTTATTTTCATTGCAAATGTTCGTGATATGAATACTTGATGTAAGCATTTGTTGATACGATAATAGCGAAAATCGCCTCGCACTGGCAGCCCTTTGCTAGCATCAAAAAAATATATCACACCTGCCTCACATTGAAATGAACCTACTCTGCGAATTTCGTTTTGATCCGATGACTGCAATGGAAAGAAATTACAAAGAAATTTAGGGTTACCAGTCGCAAAAGTTTTCAAATTTTCGAAAACTTAATATGTGTTGTTTATTGTCATTACAAGATCATCTTTTAAATTATTTTTATTAGAAAATAAATTAATAAATAAATATTAATAAATTCATATTGACTTGTACAATAATATTTTCAGTGTAAATGAAATGCTTTACTAAATAAGCTTGAAATTGTCATTTTAGAGTCACTTTCCAGTAATCTTACTATGTTACGACTTATCTTATTTTATATAATAAATAAAGAAATAAGAGCGAGGGGCGATGTGTGCGTATTTTAGAACTGAAATCAAATTAATAAAATATACAATTTTACTATAAAATCCACCTTTAAAATAATCTTTCAATTATTTATCCGTTTAAATAAATTTATTGTAGCCCATTTTTTCCTTAATCATAAACTCCACCTTGACCTGATATATTTTTAATAAAAAACACCTAGAAAATTAATTCTCTAATTAGATAATCTATAACGGCGGTATACAAGTTGAAATACAATAGGCGCGTTTTTTTTGCTCCCCCTGTCCATAACAGAACAATGCTAACCAGTGCAGACACCTTGGAAACAACAGCAACTCCTGCTATGGATAGGGGGAGTTGTTGTTATTTCCAATGCGTCTGCAGTGGATAGCATTGTTCTGTTATAGATAGGGGGAGCAAAAAAAACGGCGCTACGCGCCTCGCCGGGGGGCTTCGCCCCCATAATCTGGTCAAACGTTATCGCAATTCAAAAATTTTCAAATTTTCCCAATCTTATTTTAGGCGCCTAGCGCACACATAGGGTTGAAAATTTCAAAAAAATTATCATATTCACAGTGAAAACAAAAAAATTATCATATTCACATTTAAAACTCGTTCAAAATTTATTCTATTAACTTTGTTTTTGCGAAAGTTATTTGTTGACAGAAAAATAGGTATATTTAAAATATAACTAAAATGGCCGCCGGCGCCAAAGGATTAAAGATTATTAACATTTGGTGAGACCTGGCACTATTCTGCATATACATCAATTTTTGCATCGAAATTTTTTGATGATATATATATATATATATATATATATATATATATATATATATATATATATATATATATATATATATGTATACATTAGTAATAAATTGAGCGCTTCAGTGGACTCGTTGATTGATGGCAAGATATGACGAGAGTCAACCGACTGCAGAGAGTGACCCAGAAGGGCTCGAGACAAGAATAAGGGAAGCTTAAGTTATATACACTACAGGCAAAAAGATTAAGACCACAATTTATTTATTTCTAGATAAAATATAATTGATTACTTTTTATGTAATTGTCAAATGTCAACTTATTGTTTTTCTAGTTTACAAGTCAAAATTTATAATAAACAAATAGAATCTTTTTCTACTTTAAATTCTACATTCATCAAAATATCCTCCTTTGGCATTTTTTACTGCTTTAGTAATCCTTGGCATTCGTTCAACTAATTTTCTTATAGTATCTTGGGAGATATTGTTTCACCTTTCTTGAGGAAGCTCCCACAAGTGTTGCTTTGACGTCGGACAGCGTTCACGTACCCTTCTATCTAATTCCTCCCATAACAGTTCAATTAAGGGGTGAGTAGGGTTAATTCGTGTAAAAAAAGGCACATTTTTGTGACTTTTTTTTAGATGAAACAGTTAAAATCTATTTATTAAAACCAATAGTACATTATAGTATAACATTTGAAGAATATTTTGCGAAATTTTCATGAAAAAATATTAAAGAATACGACAATGGCAGCAATTCTTCTGGAGCGTCTCGGAAAAAAGGTGCATTGCGGTGCCCATCATAACTCGGTGCCGAATCATCTGAAATCCTAAAATCAAACGTATTTCGTTAGATAATCGCTTTCCCCAGGTAACACTGGGAGGGTTTTTTGAAATTTAAATTTTTCTCCTTTTTGGGAGCACTTTGAACGAAAAAACGCGATTTTTTGCAAAAAAAAATCGGTTAATTTGTTATTATAAAGTTAAAAATATAAACAAATTCGAAAAAAACTCTCCAGCGTTACCTTGTAAATTATGTAGAAAAATAGTGTTCGAAATTTCAAAAGGATCGGTGCAGTAGTTTTGGAGTTATGATGGGCACCGACTTTGAAAACGTGAGTTGTGGGAAAAACGCTTTAAAGTTTTGAACACTAAAAAATTGGGGATGAAACGTTCATAAGCGAGATCTATCGGCTTACCTCACACTGAATCATCAGTGTCAGGTCCATAAAGGATGTTGCTATCATCCACAATATCTAGAGCATCTTGTTGTTCCTGTCTACGATGAATCCTGCCTTCTTTTGTTTGCTTCTTTTTTAGTCGGCCTTCTTTTTTAGTCGAATGAAAATTTATTTTTCCATCACATTTTATGCATTGAACTACCGTTGCAATTGTTGAAAAGACTAATACAAATTTTTTAGGTCGATATAATCTCGCACGAGTTGTTGCTCTATCAGATCTTGTAACTTTTTTCGGCATTTTAGCAATATTTTAGCACAAAACTGTACGAAAATGGAGCTAAAATGATGCGAAAATCGGAAAGTGCGTGTACTGCTTGATAGAACGTTTACTGCCACACTAAATTATATACTCTACTTTGACTAAAGTTATAAATAATATAATATAAAGTTATTATTGACTAAAGTTAAAACGTTTGTACTCTGTTTTATAGATAGGGGTAGCTTTTAAGGTATTCTATAAAAACCGAACCAGCTGCCTGGTAACAATAGCGCGCTCGAGTCAGGTTGGTATAAAAATCCGACAGGTATAAAAATAGTCATAGCTTCGTCAATTTTGCTCTGATCGTCTTGAAATTTAGACACAACATTCTTGAGATACAATAAAAAATAGAATCGACAAAAAAATTGTGGGGGCCAGGTCATATTCAATAGTATTCCATCATTCTCCATTTCAGCTAAATATCCTCTGCGTAATTTAAAACTGTGCTTGGGGTCATTATCCTGTTGAAGGGTGAAATTTCACACAATTAACCGCAAACCTGATGGTATGGCCGTGTTCTGCAAGATTTCCTTGTAACGTTCTTTAGTAAACGTGCCATCAATTCGAACTAATTCACCCACTCCAGCAAGCGAAAAGTACCCCCAAGCCATAACAGAACCACCTTTACTGTTGGTACTACACAGTTCGCGGCCATTCTTTTTCCAGCAGATCGCCTGACATAAACCCTCCGTTTGGAGCCAAAAACCTCAAACTTTGATTCATCTGTCCAAAGCACCTGTGACCAGTCTTCAATTTTCCACTGGCTATGAGTTCGTGCCCACTCTAACCACTTTTGTTTGTTACCTTTTCGAAGCAGAGGTTTTCTGGCTGTTACACGCCTCACGAGTCCAGCTTCCCTTAGACGATTTTTTACAGTTGACAAGCTTATGGACTTTGAATGTCCCGCGTTGAACTCTGCTCGAAATTCCGGTGCAGTTAACTTTCGATCCATTTTGCTCATAAGCACTAGAGTCTTATCCTCTGCTTCTGTTGTCACTCTGGGTCGTCCGCTCCTTGCAGCATCGCAATAACTTTCACTGTCCTTGAATTTAACGATAGCATTATGTACAGCAATCTTTGAAATTTTTATTTCATTACTGATCTCTCTTTCTGACTTTCCTTGTGTATGAAGCGCCACAATCACACTTCTAACTTCAACTCCCATTTTGAACAGAAATTTTGCCAAAACTTTGCTAAAAACTACCAATAACTAAATATCACAATTGCACGGAATAAAATTCGCTGAAAATAACAATCCGTATTAATTGTCAGCACAAAAACTCACAAATGAAATATTTTGAGGATGAGGTACCTATTTATAGGAATTTCACAATATTTCAAATCCATATTCCCAGAAATTTCGAAGGTTTATTTTAATTACTTGAAAAAATTGTAGACACTTAAAGTCTTTAAAGTGGGAAAAACCCAATGTGTTTTATTACCCTGACTGAGAATTTGGAAAACCCATGTACATTTTAAATCCCTTCATAGAAATCCTCCTTGAAACAGGCAATCACTGTAAAAAAAAGGTACTTGCAGTTTTATAAATCTAAGTGTGCTTCATTTCTGCGATGTGGTCTTAAACTTTTTGCCTGCAGTGTATATACATTAGTAATAAATTGAGCACTTTAATGGACTCGCTGATTGATGGCAAGATATGGCGAGAGTCAACCAAGTGCAGAGAGTGACCCAGAAGGGCTCGAGAGAAGAAAAAGGGAAGCTTAAGTTATCTAAGTGGAGGTATTGTCTTATTGCTAGAACTTTTAGACAATCCCCAGCTATGTACAAGAGAAGGCACATAACCTCGATTAACCTTGTTTTGTTTTTTGTTTGGAGCAAGATGATGCAGCCGATTTGCATGTGGTGCGTACTTGGTTTACGCTCTTTAGCTGTGAAGGGTTTTGGTTCAGTTTGGGGCTGATAATCTTCAGTTTATAGCTCTAGATACAGATTATTACTTATGTATTTAGTTACTACCCTAAAAAATTGTGCTTAAAGCTACAATTATCTAGGATACTAAGAACCAGAAAGAGAAAAACAAATGCAATGAAAATGCAAAAAGTTTGGAGAATCGAATGAAAAAGCTGGAAAATGGGAATCTTTATTAGTAATATATAATATAAACTGGTAGAATTTCCATTTTGAGTCGAAGATAAAGCCAAGATCCTTAAAACTACCAACAACATTGAGAGTAGAGTCGAGGATAGAGTGAAATAACTATAGAAGAAATGCTTTGTAGGTAAAGGTCAACATTAGAAGTCAAAAAATTTGCAGTGCATTTTGCAATAGGGAACAGTCAATAACGCATTCGATCACCCTGAAAATTTTGAGGTCATTTGTGAGAGAGAATGGATCTTTGCAGAACTGCTCAGGTAGGAAAAAAGGGTGCAGAAGAGCAAAAGTTAACAGTAGAACTAGCAAATAAGGTTAACGGAGAAACCACACCCAGCTAACTTCGACAGAAGAATTTCATGGTTCACTGAATCGAAAGGATTAGCAGCCTATGTATGGACACCCACTTGTTTTTGCTGACTGAGTAATAGTATTTGTGAATGACAGTAAGTCTGATACTATTGGCAGTGAATCCATGTTATTCATTCGCTAGCAAGAGCTGGATGGAAAGTACACTCTATTGTAAACAGCTCTTTAAAGCAGCTTAGTAAAGCAGGACAAAAGAGATAGTTGGAGATGAAAAAAGATGTGGATAGGAAATATGTTCACATATTTCCAAAGTAAAGGGAAAGTATTGGTTGAAATGAAAAGATTCAAAATCGGTGACGGAGAAGCACACAGGTAAGAGGAAAGTGATCTGGCAAAAGGATTTGGAATGTCATCGACACCAAAACCAGTGCTTAAACAAGAGAGCTCATCAAAAATACCAGTTCCAAAAAATAAGTACACAAAGGAGATCGGGTACAAGTGGATGAGGACACACTAACTGACGGCGTTAAATGATTATGATGGAAAGTGAAAGAAGATAAATGTTAAGCGAAGAGCTCACAAATATCTTGTGAAGAGGAGGTAAACAGATCATGAAGGTACATAATAGAAGAAAACCAAATGAATTTTTGTGGGATTTGATATAGGACCAAAAGGGCTTAGAATTGTAACAGAAGCTTCGACGTGTTCAAAGTAAGCATACCTCACGTCATTGGCTGCTTTTTTGGCAGCTTTAAGTATTTGAGTAGGTCGTTGAGGGAGCCTGACTTGCTCTATCCCCCACGCGCTACATATTTGGCTTTAAGACCGATCGTGACTTTGACGATGAACCAAGGACGCTCGGAACTTCTTTAACAGCAATAGGAATGAATATGACAAGAAATTAATTTGAAAAGAAGGGAAGATTGTTGATGAATTTCTTAACGAAAACTTCAGCAGACCAGAAGTTCTTATTCAGTTGGTCAGTGCCTTCAGTAATAAACGTTTTGCAAACGGATGAAACCTGTTGATGGTTGAGGTTGTCCCGTGTAATTTTTGATGCCAGGTTTGTCCTGAACATACGCGAAAACCTGGTCCGTAGTTGTACTGTAAGATAACCTAGGTACGAAAAATTTTAGCGGTGGAACTATGACTTTCAAGCGGGGAATGGTGGAAGCAGTATCCATGAAAGCAGGTGAAAATACGGAAGGTCATGGCAGGAAAGAAATTTGCTCAGGATATACGCTCAGTCATTGAGGCAAACTTATTGACATCACTAATAAGTTCATAGCAAATTAAGAGCTGACAAAAGAAACTGCATCGGACGCCATAGGCTAGAAATATTTCCAGAGTTACCCATCGCATGAGTTTCACAACTTGATTTCTGAAAATAATTTTTATTCCCTATTGTTAAGCATAATAGAGTAATGTGCTATTTTTAGCTATCCAGCTAAGTCATCCTTCCTTCATCTACGCTAATGCACAAAAACTCAGGAGAAAAGTCCTTGCGCATCATTTCCAGGACATTGGAAAATCATCTGAAAATGACAAGCACGTTGTGAGAATTTTTTCCCCACACAGACGTAATAGTCGTCAAGGTTACACTGTTGATGCTTCCAAAAACCGAAAGATGCTATGTCATAAAAATGAGTGGCGTCAACATTCCAAGCATGTACAGTAAGTATCTTTCGAAAGACGTGACTTTTGTTGATTCCCTCGGTAACATATCAGTACAAACTATGCCGAACCGTTTAACTTGGTTTATTTAAGGAATACGTTTCCTTTTATTTAGTGGGTGTATTTCGATTTGTCGGAGTCCTTGGACGTACTTCGATCAATAATAAATGATAGCATGTTTGTCGGGTCAATGACGGCACATGAAGATAAGTACTATAATTTGTTGGCTGGTTTCAATCGGTGTTTCTTTTGTTTATGGATTATGCATTAGGAGATGGCCAGCGATTTGTTTGGTTTTTTTTCGAATAGTAGTTTATTATTTTCTACTTTGATTGTAATTTGTGTTTGGCTTTTTATTACTTTGTTATAGAGAAAATTGAAAATGATCGGAATTCGATACGAGTGGCCGTTAACAATACAGTAAAAATTTGAATAAGATACTCTTAGACTAGCAAATATGTGTTAGTATTTAAATGTTTCGATTTTTAGCTGAATGTGTCCATGATATTATAGAAATATATTCTTGTAGATAAAAGAACTTGAAGTAGAGTAATGAAACGATTTCTAGATAAGTAACTCAATGAAATATATCTGCAATGTATTTACTTTCTTGAGAAACTCATCTGAAGTTACTGCCAACGGGTGAAAACAGCAATTCGAAAATTCTAAAGACATCCCAATTCATCTATGATTTAATATGAATCTGAAATATTATCTTGCTTTAATATCTGTATGATGTTGTTTTTATTTATTTAAGCAAAATAATCGATATATTTTGCAAAAAATCGATACATTTTATACCAAATTTTGATTCGTTGACACATCTTAGCGTTAATACACACAACTAAATGCAATCTCGGGATCCCGACACATTTTGGACATTTTCACGATCCCGAATTTTTTATCGGGACTCCCGAGATTACGGGATTGATAAAATTCAATCCATTTTGATAATTAGAAAAGTTTCGTGATTACGTCATGAGCGAACAACCCAGAACTTAATACTAAAAAGAATTATCGTTTTATAAAAATGGAGGGGCTAAGGGCTCATTATTACAACTGGCGTATGCTTACATGCTTAATATCTCACCAAAAAGTGTAGAACCCGAAATATATTTTTCAGCAGCTGGATATATATGCAACGAAATCAGGTCTTGTTTAAATTTTGAAACTCTTGACGAATTTCGTTTATTAAGAGCATACTTTCAAAATGAATCAGCAGTTTGAACAAATCGATATTGCTACTTACCACTTATTTCATTGAAAAGTAATATTATTTTGTAATTAATATGTAAACAACTAAAAAGAATAATGTATTTTTATTATATTATCGTAACATCTATTATGCTGATTAAATTTCAATTCGTTTTAACTAATTTGATAATTAACTATTATAATTATTAATTAATTTCAATTCGTTTTAACTAATTTGATAATTAACTATCATAATTATTGGACAAGAAGAAATTAGATCATAAGATTAAATTAGATGCAATTATAGATTAGCCACCCATGCACATATTTGCATGAATTTAACACTATAATGAACTTAACTTCCGGTTTTATGTATATACATTTGAAATAAAGTTTGAATTGAGTACAAATAAGCCAATATATCTATTTAAATTCCCTTAATATAGCTCTTTTATAAAATCCCGAAATCTCGGGACTATCTCGGGATCCCAAAAATTCGGGATTAGCATTTTCGGGATCCCGAGACTAATGCCCTAATTATGAAGCGCATGCCAATTTATGTAGTCAACATAAAAATAAATAATAGGGCATATATGCAAATATATATGCAAATATATAGGCAAATATATAGGTTTTTCGAGAGTTCCTTGGAAAGATTTTTTAAATAGACAACCTGAAACCATATTCTGAAGAAGTTAGAAAAAATAAGTTGGGCTTTTTGGCTTACTGCTGTGATTGAGCTGCTTGAGAAGAATTTAGAACGATGCCATCAGCGTACGGATTGAAAATAACGCTAAAAAGCGATTTTTTTGGAATGCGTCGGATATAAATGGCGGTTATATTAAAGAGAATTGACCGACGGTAGAGGCTTGTGGAACACCGGATTTCAGGGAACTATTCGGAGGAAGCCCCATTGAAGATTACAAATGCCTTTCGGAGTTTCAAATAACTGCTTGTGAAAGACACTACCACTAAAAGTAAAAAGACATCTTAATTTTGTGCAGCCTATTTATTTTTTGATACATATCCTAGCCTAACACTACAAATTAGTTTGGTCAGTTTTTCGAAAATGTATTTATTTGAGAAGGAAATGACTGAAAAGATTAATCAAAGTATAGCCTATTACTGGCTACTACTTTTTCCCCTTCTTGAAATTTTCGAATTCCATGTCGAAAAAATGTTTCGTCTTAGGCCATAGCTTAGTATTTTTTCTTCTTGGGGTTATCATAGCAAATTCATTTCTCATCCCCAGTCACAATAAGATTTTTTAAAAACCCTCGTTTGTTGCTTTCGAATCAGCTGTTTGCAAGTGAAAAATCACCTTTGAACGTCTCTCAGTTGCAGTTCACCTGATTTCCGCGCTTTTGAATCATTTCCATGGATTACAATCGTACGAAAACTGCTTGTAATTACGTTTGACTCGGATGCCTCTAATTCTTTGTTTTCGATTTTTTTTTTGGCTGCCAAGAGCTGTGCTTGTCTGCAGCACTGAGATCACCATTCTTGAAACGTCAAAACCTGCATGATTTAACAATTGGAACAGTTTCACCATAAACTTCCACATGCATTCGATGCACTTCAGCTGCTATTTTCCTCCAATTGAAGCAGAAAACTACAACTTCCCGCAAACACTGGTTCATTAGCACGAAATTTGACATATTGAACGCAGTAAAAAACAAAGTTTTGTACAAGTCGTAGTCACTATGTAATATTTGTAGGGATTACTACTTAATTCACTTCGCGTTATACACGATATAAAAACACTTGAATTATATATTCAACAACTTATTTTATTTACTATTACTATCAAGTGTACGTGTACGCTACGGACGTGCAAATTTTCATTGCATGGGTTCTAAAGTGACCATACGTCCCGTTTTGAACGGGACTGTCCCTTTTCTCGGTCACCAGTCCCGTTGTCCCCAGACAAAGCTCCGTGACGCAAAATAGTCCCGTTTTCCGAAACCGCGCGAAAATTTCAAATTATGACAATATACAAGAAAACCACAGTTTTCGCTCCAACGGTTGCGCGTCGAAATTTATCCAAACATGTTTCGATCCGAAATTCATATGCACGCGTACGAAAACAGAAGCTATTGTAGTAAATGTTTTAGCACGTACAGCGATCGACAAATTAAAAGATGATCTCAATAAATCCAATTGAATTACAATTTTAAACAACGCTTCAAACCACGGTTACAAGAAAATATCTCCTCTTGTAGTGCGCTTTTTTCAATCTTACGAAGGTGTGCAAAAAAATGTTAGACCTCCAAGACCAACCAGGCGCAACTTCTGATATCATTGTTGATTATTGACACCAAGTGTTATACGGATAATAATTTGACAAAAAATTTGTGGCATTTTGTGGCGACAATGCCAATGTCAATTTTGGGGGTGTAGCTAGGCGAGGAATTAATAATGTGTTCGCAAAATTACAATCATCTCTGAAAAAACCGTTGATAGGTATTGGATGTGGAGCCCATATAATTCACAAAGTAATAACAAGTACTGCACACAAAAAAAAAATTCGCTCTGCTATATGTGTAGCAAAAATAATAATATTCGTAATAGCCATAATTAACTGTAGTGGGCACAAAATTGCCCCTACAAATATATTTTTGTTCTATTTATGTGTGATACATAACATATACAAGCAACAGGTATAACTATTGATTTAAAAGGTATTATGAGTATATGGAAATCCAGAGTTATACTCATTTTAAGTAAAATTTGGCTTTCAGGTAAAAAATATAACTCGGGTACACAAAATATGCACACAGCAATCATAATTATGCACGCTACAGGCATAAGTTCTAAATGGGTTTCTCTGTTTTCTGGTAGCGAAAGATATGAAATACATACAGTTGGTATATTATATACGCGACAGGTATAAAATGACCACTGAACAATGTAATATGCTTTTCGTAGATATATGGTTTATTTTCGTTTCTAATTATGGGGCATATTTTGTTGATAGTTTGAGATTGAGCTTGCAAAAGGGTCGGTAGCTTAGCTCGCTAACGCGTCAGTCCAAAGCAGCGATCTACTGCCCGCGGGTTCGAATCCCGCCGTGCCCATGGCTGTATTTGTTCGTCTTATGTTGTCTTAACATTCAGCGACTGGGCATAATTGATTAAGTGCCACATTAAAGCTGTAGTAGCGACTAAGAATAACATTAGCGCTTTAGAAAATGAGAAATAAATGTGGCACTTAGAAGAATAATGGAATAGTTGTTATCGGCTTCTCCCATATGTGTCTCCTTACCGCCATGGCTAAGCGCTCGCTTTAAAGAGCAATCCCCTGAGCTTTTTTCTGCTTACATACGATAAATATTTATATTATATCTGCCGTGAATATATTATGTCTTTCAAAATACACCCATATACTCATGTGAGATATATTATATTTCCGTCGTTTTATATCTGTCAGCGATATATTTTTTTTTTGAGTGTGCAGAAGGTATACCCTCAGATTACGAAAGCGTTATTGTAAAAATATATTCATTTTTTTATATTATTTATATAATTTATATTTTTTTATATAATAGTTTGGCGCTGAAGCTGAAATAAAACATCACCAAATGCTCGGCTATAATAAAACCAGATGGCTTGTACTTATGCCTGCCTTGGAGAAAGTTTTAAAAATGTACCAGCTGTTGAAAGATTATTTTTTGAGCATTGCAAAACGTCCCAAATTATAAAAAAAATTTTTTTGAAGATCCTACATTATGGCTTCAATTTTTCCACGCTCAGTCAGCAAGTTTTCACCAAGCTGTATTGCAGGTTGAAGGCCAGACTTTGTCGGCAATAGAAGCTGCAAAAAAAAAAATAATCATCTCAAAGACAATTTGGCTCAAAAACAGATGAATTAGTTTCTTCCATTTACTGTTCGTAGTTTAATTGTGAAACTTATTACAGTTTCTTTCTTCTACACACCCCTTTTACCTCAAACGACAAAGGGGTTTAGCTTCGGGAGCCTAAACTCACCGGAGATGGGGTGGGTGGGCGCCACTCGCTTCCAATCCCGAAACTAGCTATCGGCCGTCGCCCTGAAGCGAGAAGTATGGCAACGGCTTCGCGTAGTCAAACTAGCGCACTAATCAAAGTCGCCCGAAAGGACACACCAAAGTTCACAATTTAATACAAACTTTTATTACTCCGTTTATACGCTATCCGAAGAAAACTACTTATTCACTCAAAAATTCAAATGCACATGATGACACGGCGCCGCGATTTTCTTTTAAGTTTACTTACTGGTTACACTAGCCTGTCTTTTCCTCTAACTTAATTTATTTTACAATCCTAAAGCTAAACTAACTTACTCAGTCTATTATCCGCTGCCTCCTCGCCGGTCTGCTTATTCGAATACTTCGTTCGCACAATTATATCTTCTGCCGATCTCGCGATACACACACATCCGCCGGACGGTCGAAATTTGCCTTGCCTCGGGTAGATTCCGTCGAAAGTATCTCGTCGCAATTCCTTCACACCTTCTCAAGCAAAACTATCCCTCTGCACGGTCGAGCTTCGATCTTATTACTTTGCTGCTTCGGTTCGCTCATCCAATAGGTAAAATATATATATCTTCTGCCGATCTCGCGATACACACACATTCGCCGGATGGTCGAAATTTGCCTTGCCTCGAGTAGATTCCGTCGAAAGTATATCGTCGCAACTCCTTCACACCTTCTCAAGCAAAATTATCCCTCTGCACGGTCGAGCTTCGATCTTGTTACTTTGCTGCTTTGGTTCGCTCATCCAACATGTAAAACATATAGAGTTCGATTCTTTTAATCTATTCGCCGTCAGCAGGTAAATTCCCAAATAGTTCTTACCGTGGTCAGTCAACAAGAGAGCGATCCACGCCATCATCGCCTCGCATGAAACCTCGGCCTCCGCTTGCTGGTCCCGCTTAGACGACGGGATCCTAGATTGTCCGTTTATTAAATGTTCACTCAATGCACTTTAAATGCATTTCGGTCGTTGCACTAAGTTCCCGGTCATTGCACTTTCTCTCCTCAAAAGTGAGGCCTGGCAATGCCGCATGTCGATTTGGCGATGTTCCACATCTCGTCATTCCGCACTTCTGCTTCTGCGCAGGTTGACCATTCGACATGTCAGACTCGTGACATACTGACAAATGTCAGAAGTTTGTTTATTTTTGTTATATCATTTGTGCGTGTTTTCTTCCTAAATCGGGTGTGTGGGTTCCTGTGAGACCGCCGTCGTGCGATTCTAGGTCAGTAGCCTGCAGGGTTTCAGCCTCTGGTAAGTAATTTTCCATTCTGCTTTGTTTCGACACTGTTACAGCTCGCTACTTCGTTGAAAACACCAAGAGTTTCGAAATGGTGGCCGGCTCGGGTTTTTTTTTGGGGTATGATTTGGCGTAGGTACCCCTTTGCTGTCCAAATGCCAAAACTATTAGTAAACGCTGTCTACCATCAACAGCGGCAGAATGCATTTCACTTATTGAGTTGATATGCATGACGATTTTCTAATGAAAGATCGGATACGGTGGTGAATCGGATCAGATGTGGCGGGGCACGTATGGGATCTGTCTGTCTCTACTTGCGTCGGAATTATTCTGTTGTGTGAATTTTGTGGGCAAATCATCGTCTGTCCGCGATCGCGTCGCCAAGCCATTACCGCGAATTCGGTTCGCATCGGGACGACAAGTTCAAGTATAGTGAGTTTCAGTCGATTTTCGATTCGACAGGCCTTGGTTTTCCCACAACAATATCGACGAACGACACGCCATGGGCTGGAAGTACCTGGCAGATTGCCATCGGCTCGTTGTTTCAAGTCGTCGTGAATTTTTGCACGAATTTGTGCCTACCCATCTCGGGGCATTTACGGATCGCAAGGTGCGGCAGGGTCCAAACTGCAGATCCTAGACAACAGAATCACTACGATGTATATTCTGCGCCATATCCCCTTTCCTGACTCGTACAACCTACAACATTGTGACTACCTGTCTCTAATTCTTAGTTCTAACTTCTTGTTACATTAACCTGCTACATTGGTGAGTCCTCTTCTGATGCGCCAATTGCTAGTCGTTAGGTCCAAAATATCGATAAACCGTGACACCCCCCTCGCTTCAGAGAATTTCGTAGAAATTCTCGACTTTACTTCTTTACCGGATTTAACGCCGCGCTAAGTTTCAATCCATACACGACCCACACACCTTTGTATCTCGGATTCTCGAACGGCTTAATTCTTATTTGAATTTTGGTTTGTTCTACGACTCAATTAACTGAAAGACAAACATCGACACTCATACGCCACTCATCCACGCGATCACTATGGTGCGTTGCCTACTTTCTAAGCAAAAACACAAAAATGTCAACTATATTACTTCCTAATGCATGATTATATGTATTGTATGTATTGATTGTAGGTGTCGTCTAGTAGCTAGTATGGTGTTGGTGTCTTTGTACTTATTCTATGAGAAACTAATGCGTATTGAACTCGTTTTTAGGACACTACGACTACTAGAGATAACCTAGTGAAGATATAGAATGAGGAAGGAAAAAAAAAATATATAATAAATGACAAAAAAAACAAACGGAATAGAAAAGGAAAAGAGAAGGAAAAAAAAAGGAGAAAAACTAAAAACCCAAACGGAACCACCACCAAGCTATCGGTAATTTTTTTCCATTCTTATTTACAATAACCTATCATTCTTTTTAAAACTAATCCTAGATAATATTATGAGATATGATACTAACCCTCGACTCATATTCAATATAACCCACCACCGGAAACTTGCTTATTTGTAGCTTATATACCTTTCTCTGGCTAACTTAGACATTACATCTCATCCCCTTATCAATTTATTACCCGCTAGGGCCGGAAGAAACAAATCTACTCCTATTGAATATTTAATCCCACCACCATATGTACTTACTTCTAACTCTGTTCTGACGGAATTCTTTAGTATTAAACCCACCACCGACAATAACTATCACTACATTATATATACGATATTCCCCATTACCCACTATTTCACGCGCCTACTATCTCCGAGCTCCCGTCTGGCTGACGGTCAACGTCTATACAGCGCTTCAAATCTTTTGCGTGCCATGTTCCCGCGGACTTTCCCTTCATGTTCACGAGTTCATACGTCCACGCTGACAACTTTTTCCACAACCTAAAAGGTCCAACGAACGCTGGTGCGAGCTTCGCCGTAAAATGTTTACTGGCATCTGACAGGACGTAGTTTCTTCTCCACACTAAGTCCCCGACCTGGAAAGACTCCGACCTTCGGCGTAGATTATACCTCGCTTTACTAGATTCCGCAGCCTGCCTCATTCTCCTGACTACTTCCGCTCGAATCGTTTCCAGCATCGTCGCGCTCCTCGATGGTGAGAAGTCAGTCTGCTGACCTCCCGGAGGCTCTGACTTTTCCCGGAATGTGACCATCTCCCTACCAAAGTTTACGAAATAGGGTGAGAACCCCGTTACTTCATGTTTGTAAGTCCGCAAGGCGCAGGCGATTTTTGCTAGATACTGATCCCAAGATCGGTGGTTTTCCGACGCGTAACACCTTAACATGCATTTAACATCCTGGTTACGCCTTTCGGCCGGGTTAGCTTGAGGGTGATACAATGCAGTGTAGCTCACCTGCACGCCATACTCTTCCACCGCTTTCCTGAATTGGCTGCCCCGGAACTGCACCCCATTATCACAAATTAGTATCCTGGGGACACCGTACACCAAAAAAACATTTTCTTCTAACAGACGAAAAACAGTCGTTGCCGTCGCACTTCGCACAGGTAATAAAACTGAATATTTTGAGACGTAATCGAGGACCGTTAAGATATAAGAATGACCTCTCGACGACCTCGGCAATGGCCCTATCAAATCTACACCGATCATCTCCCACGGGACTTTCGCTTCACCCGCACGAGTTGACATTAATCCAATCGGAGCTTTCCGTTCCACTTTGCATGTCTGGCACACCTTGCATCTTCGAACGTATTCCCGGATATCCATATTCATCCGCGGCCAGTAGTAGCTCTGCGTAATACGAGCTATCGTTCGTGTCGCCCCCATATGGCCCGCTTTTGGGTCATCGTGATAACGCTGCAGTATCACTGGTCTCTCACCTTTGCTGACAACTCGCTTCCAGACTCGAGCAGTCCCACCGCCTGTCGCTCGACCTGTGAGCTGTTTCCACAAGGTATCTCCGATCACCTTCCAGTCCGGAAACCTATCTGGGTTTTTCCCAACCTTGTCCAACATGCTTTGATACCAGCGCTCTGTGACCCGGGGCGTGGATATGTCGCCTACGTCTATCATTGCCCGCGAAAGCGCGTCCGGCACCAGATTTTCTTTTCCCTTCCTGTGGACCACCTCAAAATCAAATTGTTGCAGCCGCACTGCCCATCTAGCTAATCTACCCGTCGGGTCTTTCAATCTGTTCAGCCAGACGAGCGAATGATGGTCAGTGATTACAACAAAATGAGTCCCTTCGATGTAGGGTCGGAGCTTTTCGATGGCCCACAGAACTCCCAGACACTCTTTCTCCGTTGTGGAATACTTTCTCTCTTGATGTGACAGCGATCGGCTGAGATAGCACACGACCTTCTCTCCAGTTGGGTGCGCCTGGCTCAGCACAGCCCCTATTCCAACATCGGAGGCATCAGTCTGCACCTTGAACGGAAGTTCGAAGTTCGGACAAGATAGTACGGGTGCAGTTGTAAGCTTTTGCTTGCAGAACCCGAACGCGCGATCACATTCCTCAGTCCATACAAACTTACGGCCCTTCTTGATTAAGTCGGTCAACGGCGCCACCATTGTCGCGTGATCTGGTATGAAGCGTCTGTACCAGGACACCATGCCCAAAAGCTGCCTCACTTGCTTGACCGAGGTAGGACGAGGAAACTCGCTTACTGCCCTTACCTTCTCGGGATCTACGTGCAGTCCCTCCACATCAACCAAGTAGCCCAGATACTTCAGTTGCGCTCTACAAAATTGGCATTTCTCCCTTGAAACACGTAAACCTGCTTCCCTCAATCGAACGAAAACCTCACGCAACACCTCTATATGACGATCAAAGGTCTCAGTTACGACTATTACGTCATCTAAATACGTAAAAACGAACGGCTCTAGCGCTGGCCCAAGCACCGTGTCAATCAGCCGTTGCCATGTGGCCCCCGCATTGTGAAGTCCGAAAGGCATCCTCCGGAACTGGTACAAACCCCTTCCTGGTACGGTGAATGCGGTGTACTGCTTAGATTCCTCTGCCATCGGTACTTGCCAGTACGCGGATTTGACGTCCAGCGTCGACAAGTACTTCGCATTTCTTAACTTGTCTAACGTAGCTGAAATGTACGGCAGGGGATAGGCGTCTTTTTCCGACACCGCATTCACTTTTCGGAAGTCCACACAGAACCGGAATGACCCATCTTTCTTCCGAACTAGTAATATCGGCGAAGACCACGGACTAGATGACGGCTCGACTACTCCCATCCGTAGCATCTCGTCTAACTCCGCATTAATTTGTTTTTGCACCGCTGGTGAGACTGGGTAGTACCTTTGCTTGATTGGGGAAGCCGTGGTTTTGATTACGTGCTTCACGGAAATCGCGCACCCTAGTCCATCACCCATTAACCCAAATTCTTCTTCCAACAAACTCGCCAAAGTATCTGCTTCCCTTGTCGATAAATGGGATCGACTTCGCAGCGCCTTACTCGTCTCCACCTCGATTGAAGCGATCGAAGTCCACTGCCGGCCTTTCATATCTAACACGACGCCGAAACGCTGCCAGAAGTCTATACCTAAAATCGCTTCTTGCGGGATTGCTGAAATTACCAAAGTTTCGAGAGTATGCTTTCGTCCATTCAAGGCAAACTCCAGTCCAACAACTCCATCTACCGCACACGTTACGCCATTTGCGAGCCGCACTTCCTCGATTCCATCCTGTCTCAATGTCAATCCCCTTCCTGCCAACCGAGACCACCCTTTCCATCCCAGAATCGTACGACTCGCTCCTGAATCTAATAATCCCTCCAAAATCGTACCTTCAATCTCCACTTGTAAGTGCGGTCGACTGTCGGGATTATCTTCCACCAACGCATAGTCTACGATCGGCTGATGACTACTCCGTTCCGGCCTTGATATCGTGTTCGCTCGGCCGCTTAACGAGCACGACGATCGTTTCCCGATCCCTGCGTATCTTGTCGAGCCCGGTTTTCCGTCCCACTAACTCTCCCTTGGCATGATGGGCATGAAGCACGCATGACCCCCTGACGACCGCAGCCAAAACATCGCCTGGGCTCAGAGCACTCCCTGGATACGTGACCTTCTTTGCGGCAGTTCCAACACCGCACGCGACTGCCCCCGGACATCACCGCCACCTGCGCTGTAGTTTCCGCACTCACATATGCCAAATCTGGCTCTAAACAACTCCTCGCTCGTGTAGTCGGGGGTACGAACGCCGCTACTGAAGCCCTCGTTGCATCCAATGTGCGCCCCATACTTACCAATTCGGATATTGACCCAACTGGCTTCAGACTTAGCTGCTGCTGATAGAAGGGGGCGATATTCCTTCTCAAGGTCCGCAGTTTTTTTTCTTCGGAGCAACTCTTCTTTAACCTACTAAAAAGGCGCTCCATAATCGCCACATAAACCCCCATCGACTCGTTTTCCCCTTGAGTCCGTCTTCGGATTTCCTCCCAAAGGCGATCTTCATAGTCAGAGGGCAAGAATTCTGCCTTCAGCTCGTCTACTAGCGCGTCCCAGCTTTCCACAAGGTTGCGGTTGGCCCTAAACCAAATCAACGCCCGCCCATCGAAGAGATCGACTGCTGCCCGGAAAAGCTGAGATTTGGTAAGCCCTCGTGCCTGGCGTAGCTCTTCGACCCGCTCTAAAAAGGCATTGATAGAGCCTGACGAGTCGCCACTAAACTTAAGGCCCCATTTCGCCACTTCCGCAAGACTTGTGCTCCGTGCTGTTGGTATTACGTTTGTTACTTGGTCTTCGTTCGGGTGCTCCGCCTCATCGCCACTCGAGTCACCTACTCTCTCCTCCAAAGAACCCATCGCCAGGATAAACCTATTCCGGAGGGACCTCGCTCCCTTCTTTTGCTCGATGGTCACTGCCTGCATGTTTGCCAAACGCCGGAATCCAAACTCGACCTTAACCTTCGCTTTGACATAGTCTGATGCCGCTCTATCCCCTGTCACCCTAGCTATAAGCTCCTCGACCTCTGACGCTTTTGCCGTAAGCTCCGCATAATCCGTCGCATAATCGAACGGATACTCCGTTTCGACGTGTGATGTATCCAACGCTGCTTCTGATTTTAGCGTCGCCCTCAGGGTCTTTCGCATATTATCGACTGTATCCGCCGGGAAACCCCGGATCGCAAGCTCATACGTGAGCTCATCCTTGCTAAGTCGATCCACTATAATCTTCATCACTAAAATACCGACTTCTAAATCACGCAGGAGTGGAAAACTTTAATCACCGATTAACAAATGCACCCCCCAGCAGAAATAAGAATAGCTAATGACGATATTTCCACTGTTCAAAATCACCTATTTCACTAAAAACACCCCCCTGTGACTCGACGCGATAAAATTGATCCCCGGAACTTACTAACTAAACCTGAAAGAAATGGCCTCTTACAAGCTAGTACATATAACACACGCACTCCAAGTTCTGATTTTATCTCACCCAACAAAATTCACTTAAAGAAACCACTCACTCTCAATCTTCCTGTCACACAACCAAACCAAAATTCAAATAAATCAAGAAAACTCAAGTAAATAATAATTAAGCAAAATATTCAATCGGTCATGCACCAAAATTTGCTTTTCAACGCCTTATTAAGCCGCGAATTCCGATAAAGGGACTCTAAAATTTTCCGCGTCCCGTTAACCCCGATATGAACGTTAAATTCGACAAAGCCTTTTCAAACCGTTATTACCGTTATTTTCGCTATTATAGGCCCCACGTTGGGCGCCAATTTATTACAGTTTCTTTCTTCTACACACCCCTTTTACCTCAAACGACAAAGGGGTTTAGCTTCGGGAGCCTAAACTCACCGGAGATGGGGTGGGTGGGCGCCACTCGCTTCCAATCCCGAAACTAGCTATCGGCCGTCGCCCTGAAGCGAGAAGTATGGCAACGGCTTCGCGTAGTCAAACTAGCGCACTAATCAAAGTCGCCCGAAAGGACACACCAAAGTTCACAATTTAATACAAACTTTTATTACTCCGTTTATACGCTATCCGAAGAAAACTACTTATTCACTCAAAAATTCAAATGCACATGATGACACGGCGCCGCGATTTTCTTTTAAGTTTACTTACTGGTTACACTAGCCTGTCTTTTCCTCTAACTTAATTTATTTTACAATCCTAAAGCTAAACTAACTTACTCAGTCTATTATCCGCTGCCTCCTCGCCGGTCTGCTTATTCGAATACTTCGTTCGCACAATTATATCTTCTGCCGATCTCGCGATACACACACATCCGCCGGACGGTCGAAATTTGCCTTGCCTCGGGTAGATTCCGTCGAAAGTATCTCGTCGCAATTCCTTCACACCTTCTCAAGCAAAACTATCCCTCTGCACGGTCGAGCTTCGATCTTATTACTTTGCTGCTTCGGTTCGCTCATCCAATAGGTAAAATATATATATCTTCTGCCGATCTCGCGATACACACACATTCGCCGGATGGTCGAAATTTGCCTTGCCTCGAGTAGATTCCGTCGAAAGTATATCGTCGCAACTCCTTCACACCTTCTCAAGCAAAATTATCCCTCTGCACGGTCGAGCTTCGATCTTGTTACTTTGCTGCTTTGGTTCGCTCATCCAACATGTAAAACATATAGAGTTCGATTCTTTTAATCTATTCGCCGTCAGCAGGTAAATTCCCAAATAGTTCTTACCGTGGTCAGTCAACAAGAGAGCGATCCACGCCATCATCGCCTCGCATGAAACCTCGGCCTCCGCTTGCTGGTCCCGCTTAGACGACGGGATCCTAGATTGTCCGTTTATTAAATGTTCACTCAATGCACTTTAAATGCATTTCGGTCGTTGCACTAAGTTCCCGGTCATTGCACTTTCTCTCCTCAAAAGTGAGGCCTGGCAATGCCGCATGTCGATTTGGCGATGTTCCACATCTCGTCATTCCGCACTTCTGCTTCTGCGCAGGTTGACCATTCGACATGTCAGACTCGTGACATACTGACAAATGTCAGAAGTTTGTTTATTTTTGTTATATCATTTGTGCGTGTTTTCTTCCTAAATCGGGTGTGTGGGTTCCTGTGAGACCGCCGTCGTGCGATTCTAGGTCAGTAGCCTGCAGGGTTTCAGCCTCTGGTAAGTAATTTTCCATTCTGCTTTGTTTCGACACTGTTACAGCTCGCTACTTCGTTGAAAACACCAAGAGTTTCGAAATGGTGGCCGGCTCGGGTTTTTTTTTGGGGTATGATTTGGCGTAGGTACCCCTTTGCTGTCCAAATGCCAAAACTATTAGTAAACGCTGTCTACCATCAACAGCGGCAGAATGCATTTCACTTATTGAGTTGATATGCATGACGATTTTCTAATGAAAGATCGGATACGGTGGTGAATCGGATCAGATGTGGCGGGGCACGTATGGGATCTGTCTGTCTCTACTTGCGTCGGAATTATTCTGTTGTGTGAATTTTGTGGGCAAATCATCGTCTGTCCGCGATCGCGTCGCCAAGCCATTACCGCGAATTCGGTTCGCATCGGGACGACAAGTTCAAGTATAGTGAGTTTCAGTCGATTTTCGATTCGACAGGCCTTGGTTTTCCCACAACAATATCGACGAACGACACGCCATGGGCTGGAAGTACCTGGCAGATTGCCATCGGCTCGTTGTTTCAAGTCGTCGTGAATTTTTGCACGAATTTGTGCCTACCCATCTCGGGGCATTTACGGATCGCAAGGTGCGGCAGGGTCCAAACTGCAGATCCTAGACAACAGAATCACTACGATGTATATTCTGCGCCATATCCCCTTTCCTGACTCGTACAACCTACAACATTGTGACTACCTGTCTCTAATTCTTAGTTCTAACTTCTTGTTACATTAACCTGCTACATTGGTGAGTCCTCTTCTGATGCGCCAATTGCTAGTCGTTAGGTCCAAAATATCGATAAACCGTGACAAACTAAAAGATGATGACACAAATATTGATGAAGAGTTTGTGAAAAGTATGGGTACAGAATTTTATAAAACAAGCCGTGAATAACCGGAAGAGTGGACTCGCTTTCTTACTAAATAAATGGAGATATTTGATTGTACCTGCATGGGAAGACGTGGATGTATTGATTGAAAAGGGATATATTGACTGTAATAAAGATACAGAAGTATTTGACGAATTTACATTAATTTCAAGCTACGTCACTTTTCAAAAAATAACCGAATGCGATAATTTTAAAGTTTCCACAGAAACTCGTTGGGTCGAAGTATTCAAACACTTTTGCACCAATAATATTCAACATGAAAATTTTTGTGTTCTAATGGAATATATTTTATGTCTACCTGGCACAAATGCTAGAGTAGAAAGAGTTTTTTCTCTAATGAATAAATTAAAATCTTATTTAAAATCATCTCAAAATCATATTAAAACAAATTTGTTCCTCTGAGATATATAAATATAATTTTAGAAAATATGTTGCATATAATTTAATAATTACTGTCAAAAGAACTTTGCTTTATTATTTTTACTAAGCTGGTGAGCCAGTGATTGATTTGATTATTCACAATTTGTTATAATAAAAATAATTATAATGAATCTAAATATAATTATAGTGAACATTAATTGTATTAAGTTACACTTGTTTTAAATAAAGAACATTAAAAAGTGGTGTTTATTTTCAATGTTAACCTGCTAACTGACGTATATAAACCCATGTCCCGTTTTGAGTTACAAAAAAAATGGTCAGTTTAGCTATGACTCGAGTTGAGGTATTGATAACTATCGGCAAACTAACGTCTTAAGAATCACTACTTACGAGTATATTATAGTTGTGAAGAAAATCACGAAAAACAAAGCGTTTTGATTTTTCTGAGATAGTTGTTTATTTTTCTGAGACAATTAATAACCGAGGGAAGGATATTATTGAGCTTTTCGAGTATCTCCTCTATATCCCGTACCTGGACCAAAAGTTACGCATGCCGTTCAGACTAAGATTTCCGATTTCTTCAACTCTGAAATTGTTCTCGGTTGACCCTGTGTAATTAATAAGGCTGATCGAGGTTTGTTTAGAGATATTTAATTTGTACCACATGCAGTTCATTATGCATCTACGCACAGTCAATCGTAGACTACAGTAGAAAATGATTACTCAGTTTGGCAAGTTGAAGTTTGTGGCATATGAGTAGCGACAGCGAATACACAGCGTCGAATACTTTATCGCAAGGATTCCTATCATAGGTGGCTTCAAGATATTTTCTACATTTCACCTAAGAAAAAGTTCTCGTTATTATATATTTCGTATAGTAGAAGTATAAGTTAATTTTCGTTGTCAATTGAGCTCCAAGTAATTTTCTGTAGTACGTATTTTAATTTTTTATTTTTATTTTTATTAAGATGGATTTTGAATTCCCAGCCGCTAAAATAACTATAGAGCTCTATTAGTTTGTATTCAACGTTAACCAACAATGTGAAAATTGAATTGCAAACGAGTTTTCTATTATTCAAATAGAAAACACTGTCAAACAACATAAAAACTACATGCATTTAGTGTTGTGATTGTGTAGGAAGTTTTCCATTACAGAAAATTCAATTTAATTTCCAAACAATTAAATTTTAATGCTTCGGGATTTTTCAGTTTCTATTTAACTGATTTCATTCAGCCAAACAGGTCAATGTAGCTAATTTAATGGCAAGACCTTAAAACTCCAAATTCGTATACGATCGAAACAACTGTAGGTATTTATTCGTTGCAAATGGATATACTTATACATACAAGAGGCGTTCAATATTCCTCCGGATAGAGTGATTCACAATACCAGTCAAATGGAGACCATTAGTTACTCGTTTTCTATTGTTCGTAGTCACTGTAATCTTAGTACCGTTCGGACGAACGCAATTTCAAATGACCAGTTTCAGATTTAATATTCTGACATTAGTCATGCATGTAGTTTCCTACATTACTTGAAATGACGTCATTAATAACTCCAACTGCCATTTCTCTTACCATATGCAATCGATCGATTCATCTTGTTTTGCCGGGAATCGCGAATGCGAATTACAATTCGAATCGCTGAAAACGCAAGCCAGGTCGACTGGTGGAACGTTTATGGTCAATCTGAGTAGGCAAACATGTTTACTGTTTTACGGCTGCTGCGGGATTGATCTGGTGTAGCGATATTTTTGTTGAGTCTATCTACCACTGGATTCAAATACTCGTACACCGAATAATAACAAAAACATTCGTGGACGACATCGTCGAATGCGAAATAATTTCGCGAGACGATCGATGTACAACTAATGCGAAAATAAAATACAAATTATAAAACGAGACAAATGAAACGAACTGGAAGTGGCTTTGCTAGCGATTATGTGGGAGCACGGCACACATTAACGATTCAATATGACTGAAAATGTTCAATGACTGATTTTCAATGAAAATATTTTCGCCAACAGCAAACAGCCAGACTGGCTTGATAATTATGGAAGGTGTTCGTTTCCTTATTTAGTTGACGACCGACTGACTTCACAACGATAAGGCTACTTGGCGGCAGTCTTATTTCTCGTAGACTTTCGACGCCGATATTCTGATAGCATTGAAGATTTCAAAACAATTTCGATGACTCGATTAGTATTTGCACGAGGTGGTAGGCAAATTCATTGTCACCTGTAGTCATTGTTCGCTGGTGAGATAATTTTGATTTTTAATGTAGATTTGAGCAAAGCTCAATAATCAATGTCGAAAGGCCTTTAAAAACTCGATTTTTCAAACAATTTATACTGATTCAGTTTAGTCTCGGGATATCGATATTTGCCAAGAAATTGATTTACATTTGGCTTCTAAAGGAAAAGTAAATTTTTTGATTCAAATATTTCGATTTGTTAATTTAAGTTTGACTTTGCATTATAATAAATTGAGCAGACTAGTCCTGACAACAAATGAATTAAAAGGACTAGGTCTGTTAGTAATTACTTCCATTAGAGCTGAGCCTACTAATTATCAATATATCTTTTGAATTTCAATTGGATCTTATTATTGGGTTGTCAGATCTTGCGAACACAAATTACTAGCGCTAAAAACAGAGTGACGGTTCCTGTGTGCAGAAATTTTTTGAAAATTTCAATTTGAATGTGTAGAAAAAGCATCAAATTTATCAGAAGTTTACATTTATTCTTAAAAAGCAAAAAAAAAACTAATGTAGGAGGAGGCGTAGATTTAGATTTGCAGGTTTTCTGTTTAGGTGGTTGTCATAGCTTCAGGGTTGGCTGAACAATCATTAAAAATCACACAAGCTTATTTCATTTATCCATTAATGAGTCCTGTAAATTTAGTGATGATCTGATGACTCCGTTAGAAGTTATCACAATTCGAATTTTCACAAATTTTCTCTCTCTATTTTTAGGTACCTAAATGACCAAAACTTTATCATATTCAAGTTAGAAATATTATGAAATTTCACTTTCTGTTCTTGATTTTTTCAAATATTTTGCTTCCATAGAAATATAAGAAATCACTAAAACAGCCGCTGCCACCAAAAGGTTAAATATATTTTACTGTGAACTCATATAACTCAGCAACAATTGTCGAAAATTTTAGCCTGGATAAATTTTAAATTTATATACAGGGTGGCTCATTATGAGGTTTGGTTTTCAATAGACTTTTTTTGACAGATCACGCGTGACTCCTGTCAAACTGTAATGTAATTTTTCAAATCATCATAGAAAGACTTACCAACAATGCGCAACAATTTTCGGTGAATGAGCTCTGAATCAGCTCAATGAAAATCCGCTGTTTTATCGCGAAATTTTGTTCAGTGATGAGGCTCATTTTGGGCTCAATGGATACGTCAATAAGCAGAATTGCCGTATTTGGGCTGATGAACAACCTGAAGGGCTTCAACAGCTACCACTACAGCCACAGAAATGCACAGTTTGGTGTGGTTTATGCGCCGGTGAAATTATCGGTCCATATTTCTTTCAAAACGAGTCCGGTCAGAACGTAACCGTCAATGGCGACCGCTATCGCACCATGATAACGGATTTTCTGCTACCTGAAATTGAAGCCCGTGGTATCGATGAACTTTGGTTTCAACAAGACTGCGCTCCTTCGCATACAACGAGAGAAATAATGGACTTATAGAAAAATCATTTAGTGAGAACCTGATTTCACGTTTTAGACCAGTAAAGACCTAGATCGTGTGATATCACTCCTTTAGATTATTTTCTTTGGGATTACACGAAGTCTCTGGTCTTCAGGGATAAGCCAGCTTCAATCGACGCTTTGGAAGTGAACATTACTCATGTCATTCGCGAGATACCGGTCGCTATGCTGGAACGCGTCGTCCAAAATTGGACCCTCAGGATGAACCATTTACGGCGTAGTCGCGGTCAACATTTAAATGAGATAATCTTTAAAAAGTAAATGTCACAGGTTGTTCTTTCGGCTCACAATAAAATTTTTACTATAGAATTCAACTTTATGCCTTTTATTTGAGATTAAAAGCCAAACCTCATAATAAATCACCCTATATATACAGGGTGATGCATATCAAGATACTTTGAAGTATACCACGTGAATCCTTAAAGTGAGCCGGTTTAAAAAGTAATCCCACATATCTCCCCCAGGATTGGCATCCTAACGAGCTATAGTCTTTTAAAGATTTTTCGATTTTGAGTGTATGATTGCTTTTAACTTTTAAGCAAACCTGTGGATTCTTATTATTTTTGTTTTATTTGAAAGGTATCGCAATTGGCTTTCAAATGAGACCTCATTTGTTAGATAATTAATTAAAATATTCCAAAATATATCTTTATGCATTACAGGTTCAAAGAATTAACCCATTTATCTTCGAAATTTATTTTTCGCAGAATTCAATTCTATTTCTTTTTAACAATGCTCTTTATCTTCATTTGGGTCCGCAAAAAAAAACTGAAAATTTAAAAGCAAATTAGATCCGAAATGCAATCATTGGCAGAAGGGATCTTATTATAATGTAACAAAGAACATGAAAATAGACAAGAGAAATGAAAGAGAATGATATGTGGAACCATCATTACAACATATTTCAGCTCGATTTGGGCAGTGGGTTTGGTGAAATCTAGTGCCAGCTAGTCATTGGTGATCGAAACGCTTCAACACATGGCCATTTCTTGTACACACTTCCCACTTTTCTTATCCGGAAATTAAATTAACATTGCACTCAAATATTGGCGAATTTTCATCCGCATGACACTCACAAAGACGATTGACACTAAACATTTACTGTAAACAATCATCTTCGTAGACGATTGGCTTTCAACTTTCTCGAAAAACAGCTGCCTCCAGCCAACCAGAAATTTCCGTTTCCGTCAGTACACCAACCTAATAATTCGTAATGCAGCTGATTGAATTAGACGTGTCCAGCCCCTTGAACTTGCTTCCATTTGCATGCAAGCCAGGTTCGATCAGTCAGAGAGGTAAACTTCACAATGCAGCTGGTTTTTGGTGGCTTCTGGACTGCATGTCGTGTATGAAAACCACCTGATTATTGCATGAGGTACAACCGCATATGTGTGGCCGCTGGTAGCCAAGTACTGTTAGGTAACGAATTTCCGATGAAATGAACAAAAAATACTTTCCTACTTTATAGACGGTACACTGGGATCATTATAATCATTGACACTACTTACTATTGGAGTCCACCCTTGGCCTATCTCAACAAGTTTCTCTATCCATCCTGATCGTAAACCGATATTGTCCAGTTAGGCATCTATAAGGTTCTAGCATCTTTGTCCATGCAATTCCTTCAACATAGGCCAGGTTTCTTCTTCTTCTTCGGGCCGAAAATGGTGGAACGATAAAAACAGGGGTGGGGTGTCAGTGCTAAGGTATTTAACCTTTTTTGCTTGCTTGCTTTTTTTAAAATGAATACTTTCAAGAATATTGTGTCAAAATTTCAAGTCGATTGGAGCAAAATTGACGAAGTTATGAGTTTTTGAGCGTCCGTTGGCCCAGGCCGGGTTTCTATACCTGCGCGACAGCTGTGCGTTTTTCTGAAACTTAGTATTTTTCAAGTCCGTGTACACCATAACTCCAAATCTACAGGCCCACTCGTTTTGAAATTTCGCACAATACTTCTACACATAATTTTTTTTTTGTTTTTTGACAAGTATTAATTTTAGCCGATTTGTTGTTTTTTTTTTAGCGACAATCGGTTTTTTGGCCTCCAAGTGATACGAAAAATTGTAAAATTGAAAAAAACAAAAATCTCCAAAGGGTTACCTCTAGAAAAATCTCTATTAATAAATGAATTTTGATTTTTATGTTTCAGATGATGAACACCGCAAAACAAGGAGATTCACTGTCACTTGCTTAAATTTCAATATTTCGTAATGAAAAGTTAAGAAAATATTGTTTAAATTTTGCATTATTATATAGAAATTGATTCGATAAACTAACTCTCTCTGTATCGCAAAAAAAGCTTACAAACATACCTTTCATTCACCGGGGGTTAATTTGGTGAATGAAAGATATGTCAATTTTAATTAACAAAAAAAAAAAAAAATATATATATCGGGATTACTAATTTGGCCTGCTGGTTTTTATCGGCAAAATTTTTCTTTCTTACACATTAACAGCATTACCGAGCCTGTACAGTAGCTGGGATTATCCTGGCGATAATTTGCTTAAAATCCACCTTACACTAAAATTACGATCTAACTTATGCCTAATTAGAATTAGCCTAGCCTAGACTAGCCTAGCCTAGACTAAACTAGGTCTTAAATCTAATCTTTTCTGTTCGTCAGAAGGCCTACCTATTAGAATAGCGCATCCATAAGCTGCCTTTAACCCGCATCCATAAACTGCTTTGTGGGACTCATAAATGGCTCATTAGAGCCATCTGAACGCCCAAGTGACTGAACAAGCCCATTCTCATATCCGCCTTTATGTCCATAGAATCGTATTATTAGTTCCACAGCTCCGTCCCTAAGCGACTTCACTCCGAGCTCTTGATACGGCAGAAGGCTCTTCGGCCGCTTTTTAGTTACCGAGCCGTAGAAACTGCCAGTGCTAAAACGAAGGATTCATCTCCGCTTCTGTCACGGCAGCCTTTGAGCAGGTAATCCATCAGGATAGGTCGAATAAAGGACTTATAGCAAATGGGTTTAGCTTTGATGGTCCTACTCATCTTTTTGTTGAAAAGAGGTCAAATACGTTCAAATGCATATTTGGCAGCTTTGATTTGTTGCCGCACATAGCGATAACAACTAAAAAAATCATAGAAATCAACTCCAAGGTCCTTTAAAGATCGGCTAGGAAATAGGATTACATATACCGAACGAGACAGTGAGTTTCTTGGTTTTGTTGAGAATAGTTTGGGATCACCGATACTTCAAAAGATTGCGAAATATGCATAGCTGAGTCTTACTGCTATTTGGTTTGATGCCCCATTCGTCAAAGTAAAGACTTAGTTCTGCCTAGTAGTATTCCAGGTTCTTCGCTGCTTCGAGTGAGTCTTGGCACGACGCGAATAAGAGTCTGCCATCTTCATATTGGCGAATTTTGAGTTGAGGTTCGCCCACTGGAATAGGAAGGTCAGCGGTGAATATGGTATAAAGAATTGGTCCTATGACATAATTTTCTGGTAGTCCTGATGTCACTGGTTCCTTGAGAGAATCTGCTCCATTAAAGCTGACATAACATTGTCTATTGAGAAGAAAGCTATTATCTCCTCCGGGAATCCAAACTTGATCAGCTTAAATACTACTAAAACCTACTCGCTATCTAAAGCACACACTAAATACTGTTAGATGGAATGTTTTGCTCATTCAAGTGAGACAATATTTGATCATGCACGTACAAAATGGCGTGCTGGGTCCCATGCTTGCGCCTAAAGCCAAACTAGTATACAGGAATTAGCTTCGTTTAAAGAATTACACTACTTTAAATTCATACTCCTTGTTTGAACAACTCTAGGCACTTTTCTCGCAGACGATGTCACCATGTACTTCGTCAGTCCTTCATTTTTTTGCGGTCCCATTTTTTAATATTTTCAGCAGATGCGCAGAAAATTTCAGATGGTGCTGATCATATCTAGCCTAAAACTAGAGCATTAGTTTATCAAGATGTTTTTTGGCCTCTAAATAACTACAGAGTATCAGTACCAACAGTTTTACTAACAGTAGTACAAACATTATTAAAAGTAGTAGTAATTTCGAAAATTACATGCTCAATATTTTGAAACTTTCATAAAAGACAAAAGATTTTGAAGGCCACAATAATCTTCATAAAAAACACACGAAGCAAATATCAAACTTTCAATGATTTTCGATAAAGCTTTCAAAATTGAAATACCCTACACTCAAAATCTTGAAAAAAATTATATTCATATAAAATCGTCTCAAATTCATAATAGCTGAATTTAAGTTCTTTTTTTGCCCAATTTTTACCGTATATTCCAATTAGCATTTCATACTGTTCTGTTCAAGAGCCTAATTACCTTTATTTACGCAGCAAAGTATTAAGACTACTACAAAACCGAATAGTTGAACATAGTCTTGGAACATATGGTCAACTTACACGAATGATAGCGAGAGTAACTATCGATTACATAAAATCTGGTCATAATTGTTGAAATGTGAGAAATTTGCGTAATGATGGATCTTAAGATTAGGTATTTAAAAGTGATACTAATTTTATTACGTTTTTAAAGTGACTTTCGACTGAACTTGAGTTTATGCATGCATAAGTGGTTTTTTTCTCTCGAGAGATTAGTGGGTGTTAGTTAAGGTTACACTTGAAATTTTTTCCAGCTTCGAGGGTTTTTGAAAGAATTCGAATGTCATTGTACTAGAGGTTAAGCTACAGTAAAGAGTGGTTCCAGTTGGAGCATCAAAAGAATGTTGAGTTGATAAATATTGTTAAAACAGGTGTTGAATCTGCAATGCTTGCTTCCAACTATACCTTCAACTTTTGATTTACAGATTACCTCCACTATATGAACTTTAATATCATGACGATAAACCTCCCAACAATCATGGCACATACACCTCGAATACATTTTCCTTCCTCCCGTTTTGATACACTGTGCTAATTAAGAATAGAACCATAAAATATCGCCTCATTAGCAAAACAGTCCTGCTTTTTACGACAATTCACTGCATTAAAAACCTTAACTCGGATATTTATCACAATCTACATTCTTACTAGAAGGGTAGCTTCTGAATTCTTATTTTTATTTTCGCGTAATACACAGTATGTTATCGCGATTGTATCTCGGCATATTTTTTATTTAAATTAATTATATGAGCAACTTCCAGTCAGACGCAAGTAATTAGCAAAGTCATAAAACGACAGTACTTAAGAATTATCTGCATCCGAATCTCTGGTAATGTTAAGATTAACCAGCCATCCACTGGCTGTCACAATCATTTAAGTTTACTTGCGTGTGATATGCTAAGAATACATTGTAGACTACTGACACAACCTTCCTTGTAAGTAGATAGCCTGAAATGAATCTAAAGGACGCTTGCAACAACAACAACTAGATGTGGACGTTGTCATCGACGTAATCCTGCCTTTGAAAAGTCATAATGATAAAAACAATGTCCCCAAGTCGAGTGTTTATCAACGTGCAAACAGGTTAGTCTGTCAATTCCGGGCAAATTAATGTGTTGACTAACTCGCTTCCAGGCGAATTCGAGTTAATCTAAAGGGCCGCTTATCTGTTTGCTGTTTTGCCAAGCAGTAGGCAACATGAGCTGTGAATAAGAGTGCCCAGATAGAAGTTTCCGAGGAGATACTTTGAAAGTTGGGAATAAAAAAAATATTTTTGTTTAAATAATCAGGCTTTCATTCTAATTTATTTATAGTCTGTCGCTCAAATTCAATAGAAAGAAAAGTACATAATTTCGAAGCCTACTTCAGGATTCATCGCCTACAAAAGACAAGAAGTTTTTTATCACCACGAGAAGGCATATTTCTTTTTATTTTCTCTAACTACATTTTACCTCTACAACATCCATCAACACTCTCTCAATGTTGTTACAAAGAAGGACTATCTTTCCAACAATCTGCAATCTTAACCACCCCGATTTGACTAATACCGGTTTCCCGATCGCAATGTTTGGAATGTGAATAAGATGTGGAGGTTTGACTGATTTTACATGGCATAATTATAAATAACGTCCTCAATCGAAGGACTATTCGCAAGTGCGAATTACAAACATCAAAACATAGTAGTCAGCGGCCACATTTATTCATATTTAGATACATTTTATTCCAATCATGTTTTTGTATACATCTGGGCACTTGGGCAACCTGTACACGTTGATCATGTTGCGTGCTTTTGATTTGACCGCTACATGCTTGTAGTTGGCACGTTGCTTACCTTGCTGCGACTGCGTAGGTGCGCGGTGTAAGATAGTCTGTGCAACTTTATAGTCGATTGGTTATCAGTAGGTTTTTAGTTAATAAAAGAAGTAAGGTAATTTACTTATCATTTTGTGTATGGTTGCTCATAACATAACATAAAAAGTGTGAAAAGTCTTGAATCAGTCTTTGAAAATCTTGATCAATTTGAAAAAAACTAGTTGCTGTCGTTGCATTTTCAACGTGATTTTGAAAGTTTTAAAAAGTGTCTTTAATTTAAATAACGATAGGAAAGGCTAAGAGTTGTACTCTTCTGGTTAAACAAAAGATTGTATTGAGAGAGTTAGGTTTGTCATATCGATAAACTTTCCAGCCGCCTAAAGTGTTCCATAAAAATGATTTGTAGACCACTGAACCACGTGGAAAGCCACAAGACTGTCCAAGATATTCCCCGGACTAGAAAAGTTCGAAAGACAATTCATAGTTTAGACAAATAAATTGCAGCCATCAGATGAATAGAAGAATAACATAATATGTGCGTCCCTTAACTATTCAGGCTGATGGAAGTGTGATCATAGCCTCCACGTGGTAGCTGCTGAAAACAATCTTCTTTGAAAGAAAGATTGGCCAATAGGTTAATGCTTTGGAGGAGTTACCCCATAGGCGCGCCGCAGGGGGGCCAGAGAGGGCCAGGACCCCCCCAGACCCTAGGTTGGCCCCTCCCAGAAAAAGAAATATTTCCAACAGTAGACACTTAAGTTTTCGTCTCTTAGGTTTTTGTGGTTACAGCAAGAGTTGTGTAGTGCAGTAGTGTAAGCTTATACCAACTTACACTACTTATAACTTAAAGACTGTGTTATTTGCGGTATTAATTACGATGTTATGGGACTTATATCGGGGATATGAATGGCAATATTTAATTTCGACAAGTTATACGTTAAAAAAAGATGAAAAGCGCCTCGCCAACCATCCTTTTTTTTATTAAGATTATCTGTTCATTCCTACTAGGCAATATACAGGTATTTAGATAAGAACACTTTTATAAACTGGCGCTTTATGCAATTATGTTTTTCACAAAACATAGTCTGAGTATTAAAATGGTATTAAAATAGAATACAATTTTCGAAGTAATTTGGAGAATAAAAATGTCACTTTTATGCTATTTTAGAAGTAAATTCTAATTTGGAAGTAAATACTTCCACTGAAAATTTAATTTTAATGTTATCAAGAGAAACACGTCTTGACAGCTTTTGGGGCATTTCACGTGAAGCGGATAACGAAAAAAAGGTTCTGGATTTCGTTCATATTGTGCATAATGGTACTTCTAGAAGATTTGAATGTGGATGCACAAGTTTTTGTTTCTATGAGGTTTAGTTGCCGAGTTATGGGCTTCTGAATAACTGACGAAATTGATGAAAGGTTTTTTTGGAAGCGGATTCTGAGATTCAAAACAAAATATAAAAAACATTAAACATATTGATTGGTATAGAAAATTAGCTGTTTTTTTTAATTTTGAAATTAGATTTGAAAAATAAATTTGTTTTCTTATGTGAAACCGGAAGTAGACACTTCAACTCGTAATTTGAATAATTTGGACCAGGTTAATTATGTTTATTTTTATGATAAAACAAAGCTTAAAGTGTACTTATTTTATCATAAAAGTTTTAGAATGGGATGGCTAGTAGTTTAGGAGCTAGGTGAATTTCAATACATACAAGTCACATGGGGTGTGGTGCAGACAAAAAATTGGTGTACAAATCTAAATTAAGATGAAACACCCTGCAGCCCACAAAATAGCTCATAAAATTATCCTTGCTGTGACGGACAGATTTTTAACAATCGAAACGTGTACATCCTTTTTCTATGCCATCGAATCCCTTTACCTACACTTTTCGAAGCCATCACAACACGAATTGTTGAAGCAGCTTGAAGAGGCAGTTGGTCTAAATTCCAGGCGTGGAATGAGAAGTTTAAGCTCGAATCGTTAGTCAATGAGATTTCACAATTGCAAATATGTGATCGATAACTGTTAGACTATGAAAGAGGCTTTAGAAAAAGAAATGAATGAGGGAAAATACAACGACTCAGTTTATGCATTGGGGATCTTTCATTCAATCTGTAATCCTAAGTTTATAGTAAATATTTTCATGTTTCACTATGTTCTTTTTATAACGAACATGTTAAGAATATATTTCCAAACTAAAAATGCAACTCTTAGGGATGGGATAGATCTTGTGAATGGAACAGTTAAAACACTACTAACTGAGCGAGAAGACTTGTATGTAGTTTGGGAAAAAAAATTATTCGCAGAGAATAAATGTCTGGATCTCACATTGCCCAGATGATCGCGAAAACGGAAAACATCAAAAAGCACTAGTTTCAAAGGTTTTGCTGTTTCATCTAGCCTTGGACACGCAGTTAGGGCTATGAAGATATCTCTGCAAACCAAATGCCTCGAAAAGAGTAAGTTACAGCACTCTTCCATCTTGCCAAATTATTTATGCTTTTTCTAGGTTTTCTAGGTAACAAAAGTTTGAAGCAAGAGGTCAATTTTTTCTTTCTAAGCTTAATCTATTCCAATTTCTTCAAAGATATTTTGAAACTTAGCTATACACTTCTTCAAGTATAAGTTGGGATATATTTAGCTTCTGAACGAAAAAATAGTCTTATATTTCTAATTATTTCCATTCTATTTCCGTATAATTCGTAAAAGCGTTCATTTCTTAGCGGTCATAGATAATTCGTGTGTAGTTCATATCTACCGTTCACATTATTTACATGTGGTAGTAGCTCATACGTATTCTCAGACATGAAGTTTATTTGTTAATGCATTATATGCATAAGCAAATAACAAAGAATAAATTAACAAATATATAATGTATTAGTAAATTATAGATGTTGAATGAACAGGACATGTACCTTACAGAAGACAAAATCATCGCGTGTCTTGAACCTTTTGGTCCCTGGCGCCTGCCAGATTTTAAGCCATGGCACGCCTATGAGTTAGCCCCTGAGGAAAAACTCCCCAAGCCAGTGATGGAAGAGCATATGCCGAGGGCAGAATGGCTGTTGGGTGAGGCAGTCGCTGGTATGCAAATTCGGGAGTCGGGTGGCAAAAGCCCCTCTAATTTAATACCTACGCCAGGAGAAAGATAATAATACTGCTGGTCTTTTCAATTTTTCATACTTGTGGGATCAAAATCAAGAGTATAACAAATAAAAAAGAAGGAAGACTAAAGACGTCAGTAGAGCTCCAGACTAGAGGCAGAAGGTAAGGTGGTAGAGGCTTCCGAAGCCTCCTCCCCTGTCTTTGACTTCAGATCTTCCTTAAAAATTGAGAAAAACCTCTCTCGAAGCATGGAACCGCTGAGCATGACTTCGCAGGAGCCATACTAGGAGACTCAAAAAAGGAAGCCAGAAAGCCAAAAATTCTTCCAAAAAAGTGGCATGCACAAAGAAGAGGCTAAAGAAAAGGCACTTCTAATAAAGGCGATATAAAAAGGCACTCCCAGGGACAGGGAGCCAACGAATGTCTTCTTCTGCCTTATCTTTAATATGTGTCGATTTCAGCTTACCGAACCTGGTATGAAATCATAGCTTTTCATCCATAATCTCATCCAGCAATATTTCCTTGATAACTTCATCCTTTCTATCTATGTGTTCATTCTTGTAATTAAACTGTGTTCTCCATATAAATAACAAAATACTAGACTTTGTTCTATCTAATATTCCCTCTCATAATATCAGTGTTCATACCGCCTCCTTCCCCTATGTCCAAGCTGACTTACATCATCCTCTTCTCTCACTCGCACTTCATGTTGATCTTCAGACCTTAAGAGCTACTTCTCGAGCTATGCGCTTTGCTTCCATAAAGCTGACTCCATTAGTATGATGACTGAAATGAATTCGGTTAACTGCTTCTCTTTTTCTAGCGGCCTCACTGTCAATGAGCTTGTCATAAAATTCCACAACTTCCTATCGCTCCCTCCAGAGGTCCTCGCAAGCCTAATGACGCTCCTTGGTTTCGTCGTGATCTGACGTCTGCCCTGAAAGCTGAGGATGTCGCTCGAGCTATATTTAGACATACAGGCTCTCATGATGTCTTCCTCGAATTTTCGAAGCTACGATCTTCTGCCAAAAATGCCGTCAATCAAACTATCCGAGACTACTTTTCCATCATTGAGTCCTCTATCTGCTCTAGTCATCAAAAACCTTTTTGGTCTTATGTCCTTTCCCTCAAAAGTTCCCATCGTTTCCTTGATTCCATGTTCCTCGATAGCCTTACTGCATCTAAACCACGTTAAATTTGCGACCTCTTCGCAAAATATTTTTCTTCCTTCTTTTCTCAACATAATCATCTTGTGAAATTAGTCATGTTGCTTCATCTTCCCTATGTTCCATTTACACCAAGCCTCTTGAAATTGAATCCATACTCGAGTGTCTTGATGTCAACGTCGGTTGTGGTTCTGATGGTATCCCTAACCTGTTGGTCAAATCACTATCATCGTCCTTATCTGTTCATTTGTCTATTATATTTAATCTCAACCTCCCCTCCGGCTCCTTCCCCGTCGGTTGGAAATCTGCTTATATTTCTCCCATCCACAAGTCTGGAGACCCAACCTGTGTTTCCAACTACCGTCCAATTTCCCTCCTTCCCTGTTTTGGAAAAGTTCTTGACGGAGTGGTTTACAACAGGCTGCTCCCTCTCCTCCATACCTTCCTTGCTCCGGAACAGCATGGTTTGGTTAAAAGTAGATCCCCCACATCTAATCTTATATCTTTTACTAACTTTGTTGCCTCTGCCTTAGACCAACGGAAACAAGTAGATGTGGTATATACCGAATTCTCAAAAACTTTTGATTCTGTTGATCACAGAATTTTTCTTGCAAAGCTTTGAAGCTATGGAGTGTCGGGTTTTCTTTTGTCTTGGTTTTCATCTTATGTTTATGGTCGTTCTTGTGCTGTATCTGTGCAATCCTCCACCTCTTCCCCTCTCTGTCCGCTTTCCGGTGTTCCGCAGGGCTCTATTCTCGGTCCCTTATTATTCCTTGTCTTTATAAATGATCTTCCTTCCCCCTGCCTCTTGTTGGCTGATGACGTCAAGATTTTCAAAGTAATTGAATCTACCAATGACTGCCTCCAACTCCCAAAACGATCTCTGTACTCTGTGTGACTAGTGCTCTAAAAATTCACTTACTTTGAACATATCCAAAAGTCATCAAATGCCCTATACGTATAAAATGTCACCCTTAATATATTCCTATACTCTGTACGGATCTTCCGTTACGGCTGTTGATAATTTTAAGGATCTTGATGTGTACATACTTTGATCCAAAGCTCCAATTTGGCCTGCACATTGCCTATATAACCGCCAAGGCCTCTCGTCTGTCCGATTTCATTCTTAGATGTTCTTCTTCGTTTACTTGCATCGCTACCTCTTTCTATTCTGTTTTTTTCACTTGCTCGTATCATTATATAGTATTGTTGTCAATTGTGGTCTTCCCGTCATAAATATCTCAATGAGGCAGTGGAATACGTTCAGCATAGGTTTACTCGCTCATTGTTGTTTAAATTCAACATCCCTTCCTGTGTTTATAGTGATCGTCTTTCCTTATTCCAAATTCCTTCATTAGATTCCCGACGAGTGTTCCTTGACGAGTGCTTGCTTTTCAAGCTACTCCATTGCCCTATGCTCACCGATCTTGGTTATATGCTGTGTATACGTATGTCAATCGATCAGATAGATCTCAATTAATGTTCTCTCTTCCCTTCGCGCGATCTGAAGTTTATTTTAACTCGCCGCTAGTGCGTATCCCCAGGAAGCAAAAAGATCTTCAGCTTGATCCTTTTCCGCTAAAGTTCTCTCAATTTAAGATGCAAATTAAAGATTTAATTCTTAAAGCTCCTTATAATGATTGATTTTTTTTACATTTTATTTTGCACTTTCTTCTATGTTAACTTGCTTTAATTTGTTGAAGTTTTAAATATGTATTTATCTAATATTTTCAACTATTTGTTAATTTTTTTTTCTTATTTAATTTTTTTTGGCTTTATCTAATAATTCTATTTTTGTAATTGGGCAGTGAGTAGCCTGTTAAAATAAATTTAAATAAATAAATAAATAAATAAAAAAATAAAATTAGGGGCACCGATGTGGCCGCTAAACATTCTCTTCAACATGGCCCCGAAAGGCAGCGACAATTAACTTATAGCGGAACCTGCACCCCGAATTGCTGATGAGTGTGTAAAAACAGCTCAACAGTGGGCGCAGAAACTGTGAGCTTTTTCTTCGAGTTCTACCCATCCGGTGTGATATATTAGCCAAATGTTCTTCTTCAAATGTACTTCTGGATGCAGATAGACTTCAAGAGTCTATCTGCACTCTGATTTGCACAAATTGACGCGGTAAGTGATTAACATAAAGATCAGGATGAGCAAATTCAAAAAGCATTGACTTTTGTTGCTGATAATAATGAGGAGCCACGGGAGGCTAGAGACAAAGCCACTCGTCTATAAAGAAAAATGGAGAAATTGCGATTTGTCTTTCTTACAGAAATATGGAGTACTTTATTAGGAAGGATAAATAAAAAAAATCTCACCCAGCAGAAACCAACACTGGCAATGAGCTTTGCGGTAAGTTTTTAGATTCCACTAAACTCCACATTAACATTCTCCAGTCTAACTATCATGAATTTGAAATATCCTGAACATTTTTAATGAAAAGTCTTAATTGAAGAAAAGGTATTAAAAGTGTTTGTACTAATGCAAAAGATACTTTGACAATCACATAGCCTTAACACTTTTGAGCGGATACTTTGTTTGAGATTCTTTCTCAAACATAACTAGGCGTTAGAATTTTTTTATTTAGTGTTGTCACTAACTGCAGTAGGGAATGCTAAAATAACAATTTGAAAAAAAAAACAAATGAAAATATTAAAGATCCAAAGAAGTTGATAATGAAGAAGTAAAAAATGTTGATGATTCTTTTTCTCTGTTTTGCGGTAAACGGACTATTGTTCGAACATTGCGTTTATAGAAAAATTGATCAGGTTGTTTCAAAGTTAAAAACACAAATTAAAAATATCAAAAAATTCACGAAGAATTCCAAGCAATACCCAACGGTAAAATTGCAGTTCACTTCATTATAAATCAAGTAAAGAAAAAGAGAAAAGCGGAAGCTGAGAAAAATATACATAAGAATAGATAGTTTTGTGTGGGACACCCTCCTGGAATTTCGTAAACTATCTCGAAAGCAAATATATTTATTTTGGAAAATATACTATTTTCTCATCTCTCCTCATGTAACAAAAGACCTGCATTGCGAAAGAGAATTGAACCTGGTGATTAGTTTAAAAAGTTACATCTCTAGCAAAAAAACATTCTACTTATTCTCTAAACTTTATCAACAAACGAATTTCTTAGCTTAAGGAGCTTAGTATTATAATATCGAGCATACAAACAAAGGTGGAACAAAATCCATGACACACAATCGATTTTATTCTGATTCAGATCCAAAACAAAACAAAAATGTCTCAACACCAATGACATTCAATAATCACGTTCAACTGGCTTAAAAGCGTCCAACAAGCCCACTTGAATTAATTCGAATATGGAAAGCAAATCAGTCATGGGCGTGTTTGGTTCTTAAAACAATCAACTCTTATCGTGATTTTAGCAATTGTTGTTCTTATTTCATCGAGCACTCAAGTATTGTTTCAAGCAGCCACTTATTATTGCAATACCATTCGCAAATTCCACAATCATGCAAGTAACTATCAAATCGAAAATCACGATTCTTGTACTTATATGCTTATAAATCCCTGTGTATGTGGGTATGCGAATTCGTAGACATTTGATAGTTATAAATCTGAATTAATGCCAGGCACGGTCAACTAATGAGCTAATTAGAACAATAGCAATCGTACTTGGACAAAAACAGTTCGAACAGCTCAAAGTGAATACCAGAAGTTAACCAATTACCATTTGCGTGACTTGGCGGAAAATTGTTAGGTTTCTAACAATTGGAAAACTTTTGTAGAACATATACATAAATATGTAATTATACAAATAAAGTATGATATGATTGAATGACAGATATTTGAGGTGAATAGCCGTATAAGCGAGCTTTAGGGGTCCATGGTTGATTTATGCTTGAAAACAATTTTGAGTACTTGTCGATCAAAAGAGTATATCTAAAAGAGGGATTTTGAAAAAAATTAACGGTGGTATCTTTTTGCAGGTGATTTAGCCGGTTCCCGACATTGGTTCCCTTAATGTCCTTCATTTTTTATTGTTGTTATTTTCAACAGCAAGTTTCATTATATTTGACTTTATGCATTTAAACATCCGTTTTAAGCGAGAAACTATGTTTATAAATGTTTTAATATAGTGAAGAAACGATACTTCATAAGTTTCCTTATATTTTATTTCATAAATCACAGTGAAACACCTTTATTTGTTCATTCTTCAGGAAAATATACTATTATTTATTGCATGTTACCAGTCCATAATTTGTAAGCAATTAACTAATATGAACAGATGTTTGATCAAATCCGCATTAATAATTTAGCATTTAATTGCAATTGCTGTTTTAGGTAATGTGTTCAGTGTTGCAGTTTTTTGTATTAAATTAAATTTTCACATTAATTGATTGCTTTTCCTGGGTGTAGTATTTTGTTGAACTTTATTTTAGTTTAAAATGATCTCAAGGAAATATAAGTAGCTCCAGTTAGCATTTAATCAACTGCTACGTATTTGTAGTTTATTAATACAAAAAGGCAGGAAGTCAAGTTGCATATTAAAATTATCTTGATTTGCGGTAATGAATTATGATCCAAGAAATTAAAATGCACCCGGCTATGTTTCTTAGGGTGAAAACACAGTAAAAACATAGAACTGCATATCGGTAACCAGCGCCGATCAGCACAATAAAGATGTCGTCTTCTTGTGATTATGATTTAAGGGGTTATTCTACTGTTAAACGGGTAAAAAGCAGTATCATTTTAAAAGTGTTATAAAAAAAAACTATAAGAGATATCAATTTGAAATTTTGCATGCATCTTTATTAACAAAAAGAGTATAAAATCGCATAGTTAAATTTTTCAAAAAAACAAAATGGCAGCTTCTGTATGCAATTTATGGAGCGCGCGCTGACGGCCAGAGTCGATTGCGCGGCACATTGCACAGGTCGTCCAGGTGATCTGCAATCAATTTAACGATGAAATTCTATTAGTTTAGCTAAAAACACACAAAGTGAACCTAAATTGAGCCATAAATATTAAATTTTCGCGATTTGACAAGTGTTGGAAAATAGCATGCTCGATTTTGGACGTTTATTTCGATGAAAAAAGTGCTCCCAAATAACCAGATTTCAATTTTTATGGCTCAATTTAGGTTCACTTTGTGTGTTTTTAGCTAAACTAATAGAATTTCATCGTTAAATTGATTGCAGATCACCTGGACGACCTGGGCAATGTGCCGCGCAATCGACTCTGGCCGTCAGCGCGCGCTCCATCAATTGCATAAAGAAGCCGCCATTTTGTTTTTTTTGAAAAATTTAACGATGCGATTTTATACTTTTTTTGTTAATAAAGATGCATGCAAAATTTCTAATTGATATCTCTAATAGTTTTTTTTACAACACTTTTAAAATAATACTGCTTTTTACCCGTTTAACAGTAGAATAACCCCTTAATCGCCGTAAATTCGGTAACTAGCAAAATTAATAAAAAAAAAACTGGAATTCATCCTATAAATCAGAATAGAAAATATTACGAAAAATACCACCCTTTATTAAAATAATTAAAAACTGACCATCAGAGGTTTTTTCAGAGCATGAGAATAACTGAAAGTACTTATGATTACATTTTAAGGAGATTTATTGAGATTTAAAATTTTTTTTTTTGAATTTTCTTAATACATATGTATGTATATGGATTGAAGTGAGCTTTCTAATCTCAGAACATAGAGATCTAAGGAAATGAAACAAGCGTATACATATACGAAATTTAGTGAAGTAATTTTACTACATAGGTAAAATCTATAAATAGAACAAATCGAGAGAATTGCTACCTCAGATATTCCCCTTGGTTTCCCCGATACCTGAGCTTTTGTTGTTGCTGAGATAGTAATTGTCAAATTCGCGTGCACATGGCCAACTATTTTTCTCTATCTATCTCACTCTATCTTTCTGTTCGGCATAGCTAGTGAATGTCAAATTCGCTTACTACTACTAACGCTCAGCTTAGGCAAATTGCTTCACTTCTCACTGCCATTTTCATTTCCTTATATCTCTCTCTTCTAAGTTTCTAATCAAATATGATAAAGATAAAATAAAATGAGAATTATTATTTTCGGATGCAATATATATTTGTTGCTAGTTCGCCATCTGTGAACAAAAATCGGTAGAATGGGGTTGGGATTGAGATGAGATGGGCGGAAAAGATGAATGATTAATTGTTGGCCCTGACGAAGGTGCATGGGGATAAGATGAATAGGAAGTTAATGGACGAGAAAGTGAGGTGGGGTGATATTATATTCAATTGATCTACCAAATTTTATACCCGAGATCGGAAAGATAATATTCGGTTCTCTGGAATTTTTCTAACATGCGGTTTACGATTTTCAAAAAATAATAGATACTCGTCCTCCTGTTCGCTAGCACTTTTCTTTTTCGATTTCGCCTCGAGGTATTCTACTTTTCGCTATTCGATTCGGAATATTAATTCGTTAAATGTATCAGTTGGCCCTAAACTTTTAGTATCCCTGACTACTTGCTAGCCATGATGCGGGATTACTTCAGGGACCGTTGATTCTTCTACGACACCGACTCTGGAACATCATGTACGATGATCTGCTGCGCCTGGAAATGCCTGCGGATGTGTTTCTGGTAGGTTACGCTGATGACGTCGCAGCGGTAACCACTTCCAGACTTAACCATTTCATCAGGAGCGTGAATCAGTGGATGACCGATCACGACCTCCAGCTGGTAGTCTCTAAAACAGAGATTGTTATGCTGACGAAGCGGAGGATATCAACTGTTATACTCGTGACAGTTGGCTTCGTCGAGGTCCAGACCAGCAAGTCGGTCAGGTATCTGGGAGTGACTGTGGATATGATACCAAGCTGACGTATTGGGATCATATCCGCAGGGCATGTGACAGGGCCCTAGTAGTCGTCACTTCGCTGAGTACGCTAATGGCCAACGTCGGTGTACCCAATGAGACGCAACGGAAGCTGGTGATGGTAACGGCCGATTCCATCTTGCTATATGAAGGAAAATTCTGGGGAGATGCGCTCCGAACTGAGATGTTCCGGAAGCGCATAGGTCACCCGGAAGCGCATAGGTCACCCGGGGATCTGATTAGCAGATTTTTTTGCCATCTACACTAGGGGGGAAAAAGTACGGACGGAATGTTTTTATTAAGGTAGGAAGATAGCTCGGTGAAAAAGCATTCACAGGTAGAAGAGGGATAGTTGCATGGAATATATACTGAGGCCACAAACAAACGACAGGGACACACAAACTGCTACACATTCAACAGGAAGACTGGGAACGAAATCAGCGCAGAGTTTACTTTGAAAGAAATTATTGATATATGATTGAGCGAAGAAATCGTCACTTGTTTCGCGTTTATTGAAAAGACAATTGTAAACACCAACCGAAAACCAAGGAAAATGGTTTCGTCATGGACGAGTTAGGTGTTCAAACTTGGATATGAGGGTATTAAGGAAAGAATAAAAGATATTAGGAACCTTATTAATGGTAAGATCGTGAAAGAAGGAAACCAGTTGATGGTGTTGAGTTCAGCCGCTATGCGCTCATTATCATCATCAACGTGACACAACAGCCTAACGTCGGTCACGTGACCGCGTCCTCCAGTCTTGGAACCCCAATAGTTGCTCGGCGTCCGCATACACTGAGCTCTCCCAACGAGCGCTTGGTCTTCCCCTTGGCCTCACTCCGTCGACTCGTCTATGCGCTCATAGTCAGCTTCAAAAAAGTTCAAACGAGGTTTTGCAGCTTCATTTTTCTGCGAAACTAGAAATTAAGGAAAAAAGGGGATGATGAGAGTCAGGATTAATGTAGGAAGATAATCAAGAGGAAAGTGAAATTGGTCCGGCGGAATATTCGAAATTATTAGGTTCAAATTGCGATAATTGATATTAAGAATATTGTTGCACTGAGATAAAGAGCAAGCAGAAAGAACAGAGAGGGCATTTGTTGAAAATACACACAAAAGGGGCATATCCCAGCGGACGAGCGGGAGTCACCACAAATTATTACAGTTGAAAATAATCGAGTTGAAATTGGATACTTCACAGAAAAAAACCATCCACATATAGATACCGATGCATTGTACGGTATATAGGTGGATACAAGTCACAAGAAATCAGCATTTGAGATAGAAACATGAACTACAGCACACTCAACGGGGTACGGTTCATGTAGCTTCGAGGACAGTGTACCAGTAAAGGATTTATGCACTGCTATGGGAAATCCAGTTTTATTTGACAGCGAAGGATTACGATCATGTGTAGAGGTAAATGAAACCACGTTTCTGTCAAGCAAATGAAATCATCAGAAGATAAAATAGAAGCAATTCTGACTTGCTTCAACAGAAAAGGAAATATATTGCAACATAATAAAGCTAGGCCCCATGCTGTTAGATCAAATAAAAAAAGAAAAAGCCAGTTGGTCTGGGAAGTTTTAGCACATCCTGCATATTCTCCTGACATAGCGCCAGCCAACTTTCATTCATTTCGATTAATGGATCATTTTCTATAGCCCAGTCATTTTAGCATAAAAAAGGAGTCAACCTCGGAATGAGAGATAATAAGCTGAATTTTTATATATACCTTCGTTTTGGCGTTCTAAAAGTTGTCTCAAAAGTCTCATCAAATCTCGTGTCTGCGTCGTAAGTTATTCAAAGTAAAAAAAAAAACAGTTTTTCGCTATTATCTTGACTCCTATTGCTCCAATGATGTTAACATCTCTAATAAAAATTGTAGCGCATACAATTTGCGACAAATTTTATCTGAAACATTTTTTCATGCGCTCAACCGTTATTACGATAGAGGGCGGTGAGCGCGCAGCACTCAGCCATACGTACTGTAATGCAAGGTCAACCGTGAATACCTGTGAACATTGCCTTGAATTTTGAATTATTTGTATTATTTATCAGTTAATACATTGTATTTAACCCTCCGAGAACACAGGGAGTCAAATTGACCCCAGAGACCTTTTTGACCGATCGCAGCGCTTAGGCCTAAGGGAAAAGAGGAGTACTGTAGACTCCTAAATATATTTCTGTGTCTTGACTATAAGTTTACACCGTTCGCTTCCAATCCCAAATCGTCAGTCGTCGTTGAGAAGGCTTTGAAGCAGATCAAGGGGTCAACTATACCCCATCTGTACTCGACGTCAATTTCTAGGTAAAAATTCAAATTTTTTTTACTATTTAAATCGACAGATTAATTTAAAAAAGCCAAAAAATAAGTTTGCAAGTGTTTTTATTTTTTTTTGTATTTCGCAATATAGCGTATAATCTGCGTTCTAGTGTACGTAATAATTTGTTAGCTGAAGACAATGATAACAATTTTGGCGACAGTGATTCCTCCGAAGACGACCATGTCTCGAAGCAATCAGAATCTAATTATTCAGAAGATTATACCGTTTTTGCAACCCTTTATATATGTCTATTTTTTTTATTATTTTACTATGTCTGTGGAGTATCCATATACATTTTCAGCTCAAAATATTAAAAATTGACAAAGCTATGACTTTTTTTTAAATATACAAATTTTAAAATCTTCACAATTGCCACCGTAAATATACAAAATAAATACATTTTTTGCATTTTTATAGGGCTAATTTTTTTATAATTTTGTCATATCTTGAGAGTATCCGCTTAAATTTTTAGCAAAAAATATTGAAAATGAGATAAGTTACGATTTTTTTTGTAAAAAAGCTGATTTTCGACAAAACTGTTTTTCCCGATTTTTGTTTTTAGGTATGTTTGGGACATTTAAGGCACTTCTAATGTATGAGGACTACTAAAAGAGGTCTCAAACAATACTTAAAAATTTTTTCAAATGAAAATCTTCAGTGGCGGCGATTCTATAGACGTTTAAAAGTGGTTGGGGTCAATTTACCCCCAATTATTCTCGATGATCGAAAAAATAGGTGTGTTCTCGGAGCGTTAATAACATTTTACATATTTTTAATATATTCATTTAATTATCTTATCTTCTTTGTGTAATTAAAAACTAATTAAATGAAATACTTATTTTATATGTAAATTTATTGAAAGTAGACTAAGTTCAAAAAGTTCAAAAATGAACTCATTGCATTTGCATAGATTTTGAGATGGATCCCGGAAGAAATGGTTCCAATAGCAACACAAACAGTATCAATAATCAAAGAGCAAGCAGGTCAAGAGTACAAAAAAACGACAGAGAATGTTTTACTGGCTACTTGAAAAGTAATGTATTCGCTGAATGAGTTTCAATTCAATACAAAAATTCGTTTTGTCGGTGATAACGTCCGAATGACAGATTCCACCCTAATCTTTACCCTTCAAAATGGACATGCCCGATCAATCATGAGGGAAGTACACAGCATTTTTCGCGATGCCCCTGCGATATTTGCGTACTTTTTGACGGTAGGCGCCGGAAGGGCTAGTCTGACTGTACTCGAGTATTTATTTACCCCATGATAGACGTCAAAAATTAGTCATTAGTCTAAGTTGGCACCTAGTCATTAGTCTAGTCCAAGGATCTCAAACTTTTTAGGAAATTTATTCAATTTGATTGACACTCTCAAATAACTCTTATATCTACATTTACAATTTTTTTAATTTAAAAATGGACCATTCAACGCGAAGTTTAAAAAAATTAAAGGAAATTATGATCCAAAAATAAAAAAAAATTAAAAAAGTTAAAACTTAAATCTATTACCACTCAAGCACCGATGCTCTAGCTACGTAAACAGAGCCCAGTCACTGTGGTATAATTTTGAAGCTGCCGAACTCGAAGTCAACATCTGTGGGGACATAAACCAAAAATTTTTAAATATTTCATTGCTCCTTCACAAACATTTGTACAGATGTGAGAAGGAAACAGGGGAAGACGAAATCATTCGAAAAAACTTACTATTGAAATCGTTTGCAATAGTTTCGTGCTTCAGCATTTATTCTTGATTTAAACTGCCTTAGCACAAAATTAGCATACCTTCCTTTATAATTCTCGGTTAGTTTGAAACTGCACTCTAGTGTTTTAATTTATAACTGTAGGTACATATCGTTCACAAAATTCATTTCATAATGCGTATACTACCATATATATATCCGGCTACCAAATTTCTCTCATCGATAATTATTTGCATCCTGGTTCATTAAAAAATATTTGCATCAAACTATATCACAAAGAAAAAAATGATTCATTACGTTTCTTCAAAAAACAAATTTGTTTCGATTTAGTTGAAAATACGATCACTAATTCACTTGATAAAGCGCATTCAATTAATCTTCTTGCAGTGCTTAGGCATCTGTTTGCCAAACATCTTAAGCTTGAATGGTATCTATGGACTAAAACGTTAGACTCGACAGATACAGTGGCGTACAGCGTTTGGATTTGAGGGGTCCATACCCGTATCTAGTAAGATTACTACAATCATGCTAGCTAGCTGGCCAGTAAAAGAATCTCTAGACAATCCAGCCGACTGGATACTGTTTGTGGACGTTGTGGAAACTGGAATGCTGATGCTCAGGTAACTCAGATATTTGAGTTGCGCTCAGGTGTGTGCTTGGCTGCTTGCTGAGAATGAGCGATCAAGTTTGCTGGCTGTGTAATCTTATACTTTGCTCGGTTTCGCGGCTACCAACCAACTAAGATGTTGTCACATGCAGGTTGAGCTGAGCAGGTTGGTGTTTTGTCGTAGTCGCAAAATAGATACGGTCGCGTTAAGACGCTTCTCATTCAGTAAGTTAAGACATTAATTCGTTCCCGATTATCGCTTAGATATCGAGAAATAAACTAAATCCGAAAAAAGGACAACTCATAATTTTCAGTTAAAAAAAAATATTTCCATTATTTTTTTCATGTTGAATTATTGAATTGGCTAAGATCAGTGTGTGATATCCAACAATTAGTGATTTGCACTCGTACTGGAGCACTTCGATTTGCCGGTGGCCTTCCACCTGTCTGCCTACGTATGTGATATCAATACGAAGGTTGTGCTGTGTAACTTGTGCGATCAAGAAACACTCATTACAGGAAATTAATGAAAATCTCCGAGTGCAATCGGTTTTCTGGTAGAAAAAGTGCAGTTTTGTGTTTTGACGACATTCGCTTCGGACTCGTAATTTGAATTAAGTGTATGCAACTTCGCAATATTATTGATGTTGTTCGTTGCACGGGCGTTATGCAACTTGTTTTACGTGCGCCGCCAATGTTAGTTTGAGCAATTTTTCATCTCGGTCGCATTTATCTGTAGCTGAAGTATTTTGTGAGTTTCGCGAGATAGTGAGATTCAGTTTGGATAGATATTGGCTAGTCCTGTTTACGAGTATTATAAATAATTTTTTTTTTACGAAACTGTACGCCGTAAATCATTGAGTTATTTCGAAAGTGTGTTTGTGGTTTAATTTAGTTCATTAGCGAAAAAGATCGTTCAGTTGTCCTTGGTTACGAATTTTACTGTTTGGTTTTATGATCATCATCATCATCATTCTGTCTTAGTTACGAAACACATACTTATTGATCTCGCTTACAATTTGACATCGATTGTGATTGAATTGTTTATTTGCGCCATTTCATTTGTTACAATTCACTAACAAGAGCGTTTGAGTGATCGTGTTCTGTTATTATCTGATTTGGATTATCTAACGATTGAAAAAATACGACATTTGGATTAGCAGCCGGGTGACATCATCTGCATACGATACGAGCATATGCTTGTTGGAGATCGGCCGTAGGACATCAAGTCATACTATAACGACGACGTGACGCAAAACTTGAAGCCGCAATTCGAAACAACGCTGGTAAGTTGAGATCTGTAATGTTGACGGGTTTCGGGTTTGTTATTGCATTAGAATAACTATTAGCTGGAGTGATAGTAATGATGTGCCGTCAACAGTGGATAGTTAAAGTGTTTGAAGGGGTTTGAGTTGATCTAGGGGAGTAGTTTCATAATAGTCTGCGTTTTAGGTGAAAATATGAACGAAACAATTAGTTGAAAAAAACTAGGGTATTGGATATGATTTTTACAGTTCATATGGCTGTATATTTATAAGCTATAAGAGTTTTTTTTGAATCCAAGTTAATTAAAAGTCGTCACCATGCCATATCTGCCTGCAGATTAATCAAGTCATTTCTGGAATATGACACATGCTAGGCTCCCTGCTTTTGGTAAAGGTTCAGATTTCAATCCAAATTTGGTTGCAAAACAATAAAATATTTTGATAGTTGACATTAATAGTTTGAGAGTTTATTTTTTCTCTGGGGGCTTTAGCAGGATATTTTTGATCGTGTTTTTGTCGCGATATATGTGAATTCTTGAATTTCATTTAAAAAAACGTTGCAGTGATTTTACTACTGTGAATGATACAAAAGAAAGAAAGAAAATACTTAAAAGTATACAAAGAATCAAAAAAAGATAAGTCATACAAATTCGCCCCCAGCAGATAGACTAGCAGCGATGTTTTGAACTGTTCCCAGAGTTTTTACAGAGCAGGAAAATAATGACTGAGCTGAATCTAAATGAAACGTTTTATAAGGTCTCCTGCCACATCTTTACACATATGTAGCTATAGTTTAGACAGTCGATTAAACATTTAACTAGCTTTTAATCTGTCTGCAGCTCAATACTTTCCATGATTGAGTCCCGGATTGACGAACGTAAGCTCTTATTGAAAATTTGAAACACAAAATAACTCCAGTGCTTAGGACGCCTAGAAAGATCGACTTTCGAAGAAAAGCAGAAGAAATATGAAGATTAATTATATTGAATATGGATTTAATGAAATACACTTTTTGTATTGACAACTTTCTTGCACTGACTTCTCAGTGCACAAGTGGCCAAACTTTTTGTGGTCATAACTGCATCGCATGAGTAGGGGCAGAACAAATTCGAGAATGTGCACCCGATAAAATTTCAATAGTTTAGAAATTCAAACATTTGCTGCTTGTTTCCATTATAATAGTCTTAGACTTTTTATGCGAAAAAAATTTCAACCGAATTATTTTTATTGTGGAATCAGAAACATTTTGTGAAAAATCCATTAGGAAATCGTGCGCGTAAAAAATGTTATTTGAAGTCAAAGGTCACGAAAAACAGTTTTTATGAAATACCTTGCTAAAAATTGGTTTTACGTGTTTCTTATTGCATTAAATTTGGTCGCCATGAAAATATGCACAAAAGTTTTATATACTTTTTAGGACTTTTTAGGTTCATACATCAATAACTATTATTTTCACGTGGATTTCATAGAAGTTTTTTCCATACGATGAAAATTTTTAAGTTAACTCGATTAATTTGAATGATTTCTCTTTAGACTCCATTCACATGCATATTATTGATAATTTGTTCTGTGAATGTCTTGAAGATCTTACCACTCTGTTAGAGGTTGTAACAAATTTTCTTTGAATATTTAAAGACACTTTGCGCCCCATTAGAATTATACTGAATTATTATCAGTTTTAATTCGCTTATTTCTGTTTTCCAAATTTTATTTTTCCATAAAAATATAGGGATACCTGGAAATTCAAGACAATGCCGTAAAAATGTCGTAACAAATACTTATTCAAGATATAGCTAGAATGTTAAGAAATCTTCGAAGTCCTCCCGTCGTGCATCTACACATTTTCCCCATCGAACATGCTTGGTTCGAACCCTGGCAGGTCTTGACGCGAAGATCGTTTAGAGCAGCCGTCAAGGCAGGTTGAATCGCTTTAATGCTGTCAAAACGGCGTCTTTTGGAGGCAGTTTTGACGCTTGGAAACAAAAAGATGCATACCGGATCCCATTCGCTGTTGTGCAGGGGCTTGAACATTGTCGCCAAGCTATGCTTTGCCAGTAATTTATGAACGCGCAGAGCAGTGTGACTGGAAGCACCGTGGCGCACCCAGATATTGACGATTTGCTACCGTACGAAGATCCTTTTTCATAGTCTTTCGAGAGCATTCAAGAATTAGGTAGCGTTGCGATAATACAAATTCCTTGTGGACCACACACTTAATGGTTGAAAAGACAAAGAATATTATTTTAATTTTGAGCTGCTCGTTCTTATCTTCTTTTGTTTGGGAGACACCATCCGATACTCAGGTCGTATTCAATAGCTAATGTTTCATCCTTCATCCTTGGTTATAATATTGTTTAAAAAAGCAGGTTTGATTTGAAAACGTTTCGTAACCTTGTTCGCTATTTTCACTTGATTGGTCTTTCGCTCGTCTGTTAAAACTTTCAGGACCAGCTTGGCAAAACTTTTCCGCATGTTGAGATCGTTTGTTATGATGGTGTCCTAACATTCATTCTACGGTCAGAGTTCAACAATACACCTTTCCGTTAGTGTGGTTGGTTTATGTCAGTCACATCTTTTTAACCCTCCTTAAATAGCTGCGGCCACTTTCAAACTTGCAAGATAGAACATAGACCGAGTAGTTTTGCTGAATCGATTCATTCGTATCAACATAGCTTTTGTCGAGTTCGATGCAGAACTTGATCGCTTGATTGTTTCTCTATGGCGCGTCTTGGCACATGATTTGAGACAAGTTTCACAAAATTAACTTTACTGATGCAACCACTGTTCACACCAGCCAAAAAAAATCAGTAAAACTTTCTATCGCATAGGAACCGCTACAAAGAACATTATTTGGTATATCACATGGATCGGATGATTACATTGGGTGTCATAAAGCAGAAAGGTTTTCAGGGTTCCCACTCGCGAGAGTTTCAAAGTTAAGAAATGTAAAACACTTGTTACTTATTTAAATTATAGATTATTTGTCACATAAAATTAGGATGCTAGCATATATTTTTCCAAAAACTGATCAAAAATTGCTTGTAGCATTTCGTTAAAGCTGCTATCACCAAAACTGCTTCACGACTAGATGAACCTACCCTGTTAACTTCGTGCAAATCCGATGAATGCATTGGACGGTATGAAACCGCAAATATTTATGGAGCTACCAACCAAAAAAAACTCCAAAATTTAGCAACTTAAAAAATATGTTGTATGCGTCAAAGCAAGCAATATATATTTTGTGTGTAATAAGGTGTTTATCATATGAAAAGTATAGAAAAATAAATAACAAAAAACCTTAATTGGCAGCCTTGTTTTTAGCATCCTAACCAAAGTGGTACAAAATCTGCTTTATATTAAGATTAACCTGTACCGTAAATTTTATATTAATCTAATGAATCCATTGGAAGTCATAGGAGCAGAAAGATTTTCAGAGTTACCGTTCGCAAAGTTTCTATGTTTCGAAAATTTAATAATTTGTTATTTATTCTCATTAAACGGAAATTTTTATTTCAATATTTAAAGGTAGCATTTTTCCGTGCGAAAATTGTTCAAATAGCCAGTGCTGGTAACCCTGACTGAATTTTGCAACCAAAACCCTATCAAACTTGGCCTACATTGACATCAATATACTGATTGAATTTGGTTTCATACTGATGAATGCGTCGAATGGTTTTATTTGGCTGAGAATTATTTTAATATGGCAGGGCTGCCATCATAGGGCTACCACATATTCATTTAACTTGATCAGACCCGGTCCTCCTTAAGAACAATACATTCTGTGAATTTGAATTGGATTTGATTATCGGATTATAAACTTCAGGTTTTCATGTGCTAAAAACTGGGTAATTTGGTAAAAGCCTGTCGACAGGCACACATAAGCACAAGTGAGGCCCTTTTTTATGCCACAGTAATTTTTTCTCTCGTATTCACGAAAATCAGGAAAACGTCGGTTTTCTTTGATCAACCGCATTATTCCCCTTAAGTTAACCACAATCATATTTGAGAGGAAGGGTGCGCCAAGTACCGTCATGAGAAATTTTGGCGATTTCCATTTGTTTGTGTGAATTTCCTAAAGAGCTCAATTTTGCCAAGAGGGTCGGTGATTTGAAAAATGTATGTTTATATATCTGCCAATTTGCCTGTAAATTAATCAAAATTCCACAGTTTTCTTTCCTATGCCTATTAATGTGTCCTGTCAATTGCGTAATAATTTAATTCCTCTGTACGAAGTTATTGCGATTCGAAGATTTACCACTTTTTTACTACTTTTAAATATTTAGGGTCCATATGAGGCTAAAAATTTGGGTAAAATTGTCAAAACAAAGCTAAAACAACATAAATTTTTACTTTTTTTTTCTTGTTTTTCTATCGGATCAACATAATTTTCGTTGTCACGTTAGCTTGAAAGATATTTTACTGTATGCTAAAAGATCCCTAAAATTCACATACATCAATACTTGCTGAAAAATTCAGCTGAAGAAAACTCTGAATTTTCTAGCGGATGTTTGTGATGTAAACCACGTGATTCCTTGAAGTGAACTGATAAAAAAATTGTTCCACATAATGAATGTAGTTTTATTTCTTTTTAACAATGCTCTTCATGTCTCTTTATTTGTGGGAAATTCCATTCCGCTACCTGCAACAGGTTTTCTACTTGAGGTCTTTATGTGTTATGCGTACAGAGACTTTTTAGACCTTATCTTTAAAAAAAACAATTTAGAGGGCAATTAGCTTTTAAAGGTAATTAAATAAAAGCTTTTAAACCATAGAGTATAAATAAGAGGTTAAGGTTACGATACGATTAGACTGATAGACATATTTGGTTTAGAGAGCTAGAAAAAATTGAATCAGAATAATCAATTGTTTGTGTGATTTAAAGCTAAAATTTTCAAGTAAAGGTAATTATCCAAATCTCTCACAAACTGTTATATCACCTCTTGGAAATTCAGAAACTAGTAACGAATTTTCTAGCTTTCATTATGTCTTTTTCAAACGACGAATATGCAGATATACATTTGATTTATGACGAAAGTTAAAAAAACAGTGGTAGTCAGACAGCTATATCAGGAAAGATCTCCCAATCGGAGAGTCTCTCACTACAGACCTTTTGGGAATGTAGACAGGGGCTTAAGAGAACGTGGGACATTTGCTTCTAATAGGTTGGATCAAGGAGCATCAAGACGTAGAATACGAAATATTGCGGATGGTAAATGCAGATCCGAAAACACCAGCACCAGGAGAGTAGCGCAAAGAGTTGGAGTATTCTAATAGAGGGTTTCTCGTGTTCTCCATGATAGTCAGCTGTATCCGTATCATTTTATAGTAGTACAAGCATTACAAGTCGGAGATGCTGCAGGGCGACTTGAAATAATAACAGAAATAACAGCAAAAAGGAAATAACAGCATAAGTTCAATTTACCAATGAAGCCACATTTAGTAGAGATGGTGTTTTTCATACACATAATTCGCATAATTGCGCTTAAAAGAATCCCCACGTCAATAGAAGGGCATTATCAAAGTAACTTTAAAATAAATGTTTGGTGTGGGATATTTGACAACCATTTGCTTGGTTCCTTCGAAATCCCAATAGTAAATCGTTGTCTGTGAAACAATTTTTTTTATCAGCTCACTTCAAGGAATCACGTGGTATACTCCAACGCACCTTGATCTGAATCACCCTGCATTAATTAAATCTGTTTAAAAATATATCTATAAATTTTTGGGCAAAGTAATGTTTAATGCTGATTTGATCTGTAGAGTCATAGCTTTTTTTTGCTAAATTTCAGATGAATAAAAATTATGGAACCGGAAACTTTTTGAGGGCAAATACAAGTTCTTGAAATTTGTTATTGCTGCAAATACAATTGATAGTCTATTTGTATGTTATATTTTTTTGGCAAACTGATAGCAAATATCGACAAATTCACTGACCCTGCAATAACTGTGATGTTTTATTACCTTCCTTTAATTTTTTTGTAAACAATAAATAGTTGCGAAAGAAAAACAAAATGTAAGCTTCTGTTCAGAGTGAAGTCTCATAGCCAGGAAACGTAGACGAAAAGATAAACGAAAAAGTAGGTGAATGCAATATTCAAAACAAACATTCAAATGCTAGTTCATATGAATTTGACGGAAGCGACACTGTAAAATATTAAATTGTTTTTGCTTATCGCCACCGGAATGCATCTATTTTATAATATAACGGAACAAAATCAAACATCAATAAAAACGAGCTATTATTTATATACACATATTGATTATCACAACGATTGTTGCATCAATTTGATGGCCTTCAGCGAAGAATATTAGCAAAAAGTGCAAACCTTAATAAATCAGTTGGATGCCTGACCTTTTATTTCAGATCGATCCAGTGCGTGTTTTTATTAGATGTAGCTATTTTTGTTCGATCAGTCTTAAACAAATTCGATCAGTCTTAAACAAATTCGATCAATTAGCTGCGTTTGGTTCACACTTCAAATAATTCAAAGTATCTTTACAACATAAATTTACACCGTACAATGCTCTAGTCTTTCCAAGTCAGTATTTCAACAGCCGGTAACCCATAATTTCCATTCTATTAATTCAACTGCGATTTCATGGCAAATCATCCGTTATCGACATTCATCCGTTTGAAAACTCGCAAATAAATTCACATCATGCGAACCATCAAATAGACATAACTTTTCGCAAAACTATCAATAGCATACCAATTGGCTTTCTGATTCAATGAACTAGCGTGCGCAACAATCGGATCTATATTCAGGTCTACGGTCTTAAAAGTGGTAATTTAATTTCGCGATAAGACCAACAACATTATTGAGTACAGTATGAAGAGCTCTCTTCGTCTATTTACTAATGTCCGATAATAAAACTAACAATGGTCAATTGTTCAACGGATCAAGATCAAGAATCGCATCGTACACGAACATTACGAAAAAAAATTACCGAACCCACACTCTATCGATCTTATTCGCTGATGCGTTACCATGCACATAATAAAAAAAGTAGAGATGTACATATGTACATACAAAAGTAAAGATACTATTTCGCGTGGACGATGATGCCGATGGTTAGGCTAGACATCGAAGATCTATTTGGTGAAGCAACAACAAAACAGCTCAATTGTTTAATAAGATATTGTTACGAGTGAATGCACGGCGGGATTTTGCATTTTTCGCGAATTATTTGCAATATTTTATAGACAAAAAAAAACAACGCACACGAAGCAAAAAATAGATTAGATGAAGCATTGAAAAAAGTGAGCATATCTATAGACGGTCAGTGAAATAGTAGACTGAGTGAAACCTGTAATTTGATGAAGAACGTTGGTGAGATTAAGATGAAAGCAAATGGATATTTTTCGCAATTAAATTAATGCCGTGATGTATGGAGGCTAGTTAGTTCTGAATTTGAATTTGAATCGGTTCGGCGAATTCGAAAGCGAAATTCTAACCGACAGAGTAATTTATTGGCAATCTAATCTCCATACTAATTTTTGATGAATACAAATTGGTTTTGAAGTGATAAAATTATGTTAAGCTGAAATGGAAATTATTTCTGAAAAATGATCTACTTGTGTTTGATGATTATAGTCCTGATCATCAAAGGAGCGAAACGGTGATCTACAATTCGTTGTCTTAATAATTCATAAAAATGTATCCAGGCGAAGATGAGGATTATTTTTATGTCTGTTAAGTTTTGTTATAATTTTTAAAATACGACGGTAGGGTGAAAAGTTTCGGGCCTGATAAAGAAAAATAATTTTTTGCGAGTATATTTTAATTTTATTTTCTACATAATCTCTAGCAAGACTTATACATTTTTCATATCGGTGCTTTAAAGCAGTAATACCGTTTTTGAGGTCCGATTCGTCGAGCCTTCCAAAATACGCATTAGCAGCATTGATGACCTCCACATTGGTCGCAAATTTTTTGCCTCCGAGCCATTTTTTGAAATTGGGAAACAGATAATAGCCACTGTCGGCTAAGTCTGGCGAATATGCAAGATGGGATAACAATGTGAACTTCAGTTGGTTTATTTTAGCCATCGCAACGACCGAAGTGTGGGCGGGTGCGTTGTCGTGGTGAAACATTTTTTTCCGCGCCAAATGAGATCGTTTTGTTTTTACCACATCCTTCAAACGTAGCAGCAGCCCTGCATATTATTCTCCAGTGATAATTTTCCCCTTCTGAAGGTAATTAATGAAGATGATTCCTTTTGCATCCCAAACAACAGTCGCCATAGCCTTGCTCGCCGAAAAAGATGTTTTTGCGTTTTTTGGAGACAGTTCACCCGCTCCAGTCCATTGTTTTGATTGTTGTTTCATCTCGAGCGTGTGATGGTGAGCCTAAATTTCATCCACAGTTATAAATTTTTGCATTAACTCGCTGAGATTTCGCTCGTAGAGGGTCAAAGTCGCGGTCGAAACAGTTTTTTGGTTCAATTTTTGTTCGAGCGTTAGCAAACGTGGCGACCATCTTGCACAGAGCTTGTTCATGCACAAATGTTAATGCTAAATATTGCGCACACAGTCGATATCCCAGTAGTCTCAGCTACGTCGCTTACTTTCAATCTGCGGTCCTCTATCACGATTTTACGAATTTTTTCGATCGTTTCGGAAGTTGTGACCTCAACGGAGCGTCCTGAACGTAGTGCGTCATCAGTGCTCAAAGTCGTACCCTATTTTTAAATTCTGAAATCCACCGTTTCACAGTTGAATACGATGGAGAGAAGTCCCCCAATGTTGAATCCATTTCTTCTTTGATTTGTAGTGGTGTTAGACCTTTCAAATAGAAATATTTAATAACCGCACGTTTTTCCGATTTCTCCATTTTCACTTAATCACTCAGTAAGATCAATCAGTAGAATACCAAACGGATACAATGAGAGCAATCGACAAGAAATTTTACCTGCAAGCTGGTCACAGATCATGCTATCAAATACCGAAAGAACTTAGCCCTGCTGGCGGCATGTGTAGTTCAAGCTTGACATTTTTCACCCTACTCTCCTATACTCTTTTATTAAGTATAAATGTTGTGCCATTTAGTTGTACTATATATTTGAATTATTCAGAAAAATCACTGTGTCCGATTTTTTTTTTGACTTCAAAATGGAAGCTTGCATTTAGTATATCTGAGCTTTATATGGGCCTCAAAAGAAAATTTTGTGAAATCCTACTGCTATAGAAAACTAGGATGAATTTCGTCAATCCAACGTAATTTTTTAAGAAAACAATACAATTTTCTGCTGGTATGAAATTTTTCTCTCCTGGTCATCAACGAGAGGCAGTGATGGCATATGAAAAAAATATATTCGTACATGCAGCATATCAAAAATCATAAAAATGTATCAATAAGCGTAAATATAAAAATACAAAAAAAAAATTAAATTTTCAAAAAATTCTGTTGTTTGGATATCGTGACTCATGCTGTTGAATATCTTGCAGCACCTATTTACTGCCTTACTGGCTGATTAAGTACAAACCAACTCTTTGTGTAGTCGACATTAACAGTATCTCTAATAACATCGAAACTGAAGCAGGCAGATAACATTATTCTTCTGGATGCAAGTGGTGGCAAGCTCAGAAGTCTAGGGCGAGATTCGTATAGCATTAAATTGTTGAAATCACAAGGATGGCAAATATCTCGAAGAGCTACTAGTAAGAATTACTTTTGAACAGATTCAAATCTCTGGCATTGAATTTTGAAAACTGGGTTCCAGATAATGCAAGCATACTCAAGAAAAGAGCAAATGATCGCGGTGTATAGGGATTTTGTAACCAAAAGGTTCAAAAACTCCCTGGCTCGCCGTTTAATAAATCTTTTTATTTCTTTTTATAAAAGTTGACTCGCATAATTCTTCTTAAGTAGTTATGCGTAATGTTATCTCCTTGAACTCAATTTTCATACGTAAAAGTCCTAGATAATCACACTGAATCTATTTGTTGATACTTGACCAAAATATAAGATGATTTTTGCTATAAATTAAGTTATATTTATTCAATGCAGTAAAATACCGTCATTGACACGCGAGTTTTTTACGATACAGCCTAAGATTGACTCCAGAAAGAAGGTACATCGATGGAATTACATAAAAAAGGCCACTGGCGAAATTAACGAGCAACGAAGGCCCAAGAACGGAACCTTTTGGTACACTAGAAGGGGGTTGAAAAAGAGGAAAACAACAGCCATTTAGCACACCTTTGCAAGTACCATTGGGGATCTAGGATGAAAATTACGAAAGAAAGGGAACGGATATGGCAAGCAAAGCAGGCTTTCGAGAAATCATTACATATTACATTCGCTCGATGCCCATTGTTACAAAAAGAAGACACAACATGTTCAAATACGACTAAATCAGCCAGAGTGGAGCGGCTCTTGATAATCACCCTTGATAAAATCATGTTACACATCTTTAATATAACAGGGCTGACATAATCGTGCACAGCATTTTTTAAAAGGCTATTGTTAACGGTGTCTCTAAAATGTTTAGCTTTGTTCTTAGATCCTCTTAGTCTACCACTACGCACCATCTTTTCTTCTGTACACATCTCTTGTTAGATAATTCTTAGAATATGCGTTTATTGTCTGGTCTCCTGATCGTAAATAAACCATGTCAGTCCGACGTAAGCAACTTTAACACGTTGAGTGCCAAACTGATTTTGGTGAAATACCCGCAGTTTTCATAACCAAATATTTTATGTTTAGCTTTAATCAAAAAGCGATTGTCAAGTACCCATATGTCTTTCAAAGCCACGGCTAAATGTACGATCTCTTTTCCAGTCAGAAAAGCTTAATTTTCGTACAAAAGTGAATGATAATGTTTTACACCCATAGCTTTAATTCAAATATGAATGACGTGGCATTCAAAGTGCTAAAAACTTCATTTTCCTAATTTACAATACTCTAACTGTTCTTGTCCTTTAACCGATGTCTACTCGCCATATTTAACAGGATCTGCATTTTCGTTAGGACTATTTTGGAACATCCCAAAGCACTCAGCCCTTTGCAGACATGTTTCAAGTGGTGTTTGCAAGGTCTTCTATTTATTACCAGACAGATACACTAAAACTATTAAGGACACACAATTTCAAAAAAAAAGTCATCAAAATGTAATTGGAATTCTCGAAGTGTTGATTGTAAAATGAATAAAAAAAACATAGAAAATAAAATAAATAAAAAAAGTACGTCAAAATATTAAAAAAGTACGTGAAGAATGGGATGGCTAATGAGACGGCTAAAAGAGCGATGTTTTCCATTTGATACCACTTGTTTGTTCGCCTGGTAGTTTGAATTAGCAGCATGATCGTGTGAAATGTCCACTCTGTGTTGTTGATGATCTCATCCATATCAGCGACTGCTTCCTGGAGCATTCTTAGGTACGAAAAATTCTGAGATCTATAGTTCCATGATTGCACGTGGCTCCCCAAACCATACTGGATCCTTCTCTGCTATGTCGGCGGCCTTAAATTTTTTTTATCCTTGCGCGAATTTTTTATCCTTGCCATTTAAAGAAATCCTTTTCATATTCTGCTATTTATTTTCTTACTGTTGATGATTCCACGCGAATTCCATTCGTACTGCTTGATGTCTTTCTGTTCAAAGTGGTATCTGTATTAAGCAGAGTATTTTCAACGTTGCACTTTGCTTGAGAGTCCTACTAATAGGATTTATCTTAACATTTGACCTGCAGTCAATGCAAAATTTAATCTGATTCTTGGGATTTTTTGTTGTTCTCGCTCAATAGTACGAGTAGCGGTTCTTTATAATTCTTACTTCTACTATAACTACCCCCTACTTCTTTATAATTTTCCCTGTATTTTGTTTTGATCACGAGGAAAACGGCACACAACATTAACATAAGTTCGATTTTCTTGGCAATATGCCTACTGGAGTATCTTTCTTCTGTTAGCAGGCATTTTAGTGATATTTTAGGAATTTTTATAATTCTATGAAGAAACGATCTTCGGAAAAACTAAATTCAATATGTTTTTAATATGTTTTTAGCTTAAATGTGATTGAATTCATGATTTTTTTAAAATAGGCAAAAGAAATCGTACACGCTGAAAAATCATTGTTCTACCCTTAATATATTTTGCAGCTAATATATTTATATTAAAAACATTTCTTAACATTATTATATTGACCTAGCAATAACATTATATTGCCCGCACATAGCATTCTTAAAATGTTATATATTGACATGCGTGTGGTGAATTTTTCTGTTACAATATTACATTAGTAGGCCAATATTAAATAGTAACATGGCAATAAGTTATATTAGCATCTTACAATACTATATTGACACACCAATAATATATATTAACATGCCAACATATTATAGTAACATGGCAATAAGTTATATTAACGTCTTACTATAGTATATTGGTATACCAATAATTCATATTAACACGCCGTCGATACGATTTTTCCATAGTCCCAAGAGGTCCCCCATCTAACTACTAACCGCGCCCAACACTGCTTAACTTCGATGATCGCGAAACATTAGGTTATTCCAGTGTGCTATTGCCGCATAAAATATGAACATCCTAACTAACAATACAAGCAATGTACTTTGTTGTATGACCAACAATTTCACCACCCTTGCTTAATACATTTATATTAGCATAGTAATATATTTATGTTAAGATGTTAAAACATTTATATTTACAGATGTTCTGAATATAAAAAGTTAACAGCTTAATATGTAATGTTAAACTGCAAATATAATATTGTAACTTCCTAACATACAATATTGAGCTGTTAAAATTATGTATTAGGGACAATGCTGTTACTATAACAATATTAAGATGCTAATATATTGATTTCGGTCATTTCTCAGCGTGTAAGATCTCGATTTGTGATAAATTCTCAAAGAGGCCTCAGATCATCACAAAATATACTGGACATATTTATGTTTGTTAAAACACAGATTTGTGTGATTTTTGATGAATATGTGGGCAACCCCAAAGCTTCGGGATGCACGTAAGCAGAATTCCTTCAAAACATTGAGTGAGTGTAAAATTTCCCAAATTCTTCTTTTTCAACCCTTTAGGATAATACCCAATTTTTCAGATCAGATCAGTATGAAATTCACAAGATGTATTAGTTTTGCGTAAAACCAGTTCTGTTAGTATTCAGTAGGTTAGTATTCCTGTAAACCAAATATCATTAGGATAGAATGGCCAGTACCGACAATTTTAGTAATTTTCCTACAAACAATGCACCTTACGAAAAAAATTATGTAATGCTAATAAGCATGAAATGTTTGAATTTCGTAAATTCTTTATTTTTTGTGTGTGGCGACCCTAAACATCTTTTATAAAATTCAAACGAAGGTTATAAGGTACGTTAACCTTAACATGAAGCAAATGACGATGCAATCAAAGGATTGAAATGAAAAAAAAAAAAAAAAAAAAACATAATTCTTAGAAACAAGAACCCTTAAATCTATCTAACAATATTACTTCGGACTCAGTTATCGGACTGAAACCAAATTCACAGAGTAAGTAGGTTGCATTGTAAAGCAAGTCTGATAGGTTTTTGGATGCGGTAATATTAAAAGGCTGCCAGCAAGGGGCATTTTAGTCATTTTTGTACCATTGAAACAGATTATAGAGCCCTCAAAATCGGACCAAAATGAAATGTGAATGAATGAAAGGTTGGTTTCGAAATCGAGCTGGTCTAATAGACTTTTGGTGGTGGTAAAGATTTGATCACTTCCTTTTTGAGAAATGTTAGTATCAAAACAATTGAAATGAAATCGATTTGACCATCGGGACTGAAAATAAATCAATCTATTTCCGATGAAAAATTTATATATAGCTAAACTGAAAGCTGAAATGAAAAATAAAAAGTCAAATAAAAAAATTGATTGGAGTCTCGAAAATGTCTAATGTCATTTTAACAATTCAGTATGGAAGAACATACCCTTGGAGTAGGTAGCCAAGACCGTATTTATGTCAAATTTCGGATTTAAATTTTTAGGTATTTCTTGTTGGTCGTAAAATTATCAATAATAAACTTTTTTTTTACTAAAAAAAATCAATTGATTTTACACTTTTTACCAAAAAAAATTCCTTTATGGATCCAAAAATATGTTTCTGACATTCGCTGGTTAATTTAGTGGGATTATTAACTCAAATATGAGCCCGTATTTGTAATCCCTAAAAACTTTCAGCACTGAAAAAATCATAAAATTCGCTGCCGGTAAGCTCTATAGATGAGCTTCTGAAGTCATTTTGACCTTAAGATTCGGTGAACAGTGGACTATAAGCTTTTGTAGTCTTATAGGTAGAGGACTGATTTATAGCGTGTGGGATCTCTGGTTCGAATCCAGGTACGAACAACAGACCCCGAACTGAAGTTTGAGTCAACCTAGCTCTGAGTAGGTATCTGAATCAAACTAGGGGCAAAGTGAGGTGTGAAATTAATCATTTCATAGACGTGAAATATTTCGATTATGAAAATAAAGCTCTACCAACTTGAAAATACGAAGCTCCGAGAATGGGCTGTAGTGGGTTATTTTATTGAACTTATTAACAAATTTATTCTCAATAGTTCGTCACATGAAAACTGAATTCAAAATCACACATTGCAAATTTTATGCGAAATTAAATTGACTTTGTGCGCCATATACATATACACAAGTTCAACTAAAAATGGCACGTTTGTCGACTAAAAATATTTATTTTCAAGGTTAAATAATATTACGCTTCTCAAAAATGTTACTTGACCAGATATTTCTTTTTAAATATCATAACTGCTTCTGATATTTGTTATTTGAATATATGAATGTAAATTTCAAGAAAAAATATTTTTGATCAAAAACGTACTATGTATATGAAAAACTGCCAACTCAGAATATGATAAATAAATATTGTCGACTGATACTAACACTCAGCATACTACTTAAACACTCTTCTATTACGACCGTCATTCATACATAAGCCCATTGAATGCATTGATCGTACGATCCGCGATTTTTGCCTCATTATTTCACGGAATCACATAAATAGGTACGAGTGGATCGACTTATTTGCGTCTATCTTATGCATACTATTAACTTTCAAAACCCACGCATATTCGCGAAACTCGCTTGATCGGGTCTAGTCTGATATGTGTGCAGGGAAATCTATATGAATAGCAATGACGGTTTGCTCTTATTAAGTCTTAATGAAACTCCTCCGTTTCGAACCACTTACTAAATTGAAAATATATTGTTTACGGATGTATTTTTGCCGCCAAATTGATCAGGGTAGTAACAAATAATGATTGTTTTGGTGAAAATGTATGTAGAGATTTTGGAGCGTAGAGCAGACAAGTTTGGTTATAGAAATCTGGATACTATTTGTTTTAGAGCAGCAATCGCAAAATAAAAATCCTAAATGAAAATGTTACACAAATGGGATTTGGTGAAAATTAAATTTTAGTTTGCCTTAAATATAAAATCTAAGAAATTATATCAAATGTTACTGAAACCATGAATATTTTAGTACACAATGAACCAGCAACTTAATTCGAATAATCACGAAAGCAACAGTGAAAACCACTTTCGAAATAGTTTCGAAACAATTTTCCATTGATAAAATGATAGTATTATCCACAAGTGAAAGAAATGTCCGCGTTATCCTCAGTATACTGTAAAATCTAGCATATTTTTGGAAAGTAAGAAAAATGCGCCCAACGTGGGCATGTGTTTTATGATGATGTAAAATTACTTATTGCTCTCAAGTGGCTGGGGTCAGTATAACTTTTCAACTGTATTCTATATCAGACTAAGACCTGCCAAATTCAAGCATCAGTCAGGACGGTAGAGATCAACGCAGGTAGGTTTGTGGTGTGTCAAAACTTACCAACGTAACAAGATGGTGTTGAATCTTATCATGAATGTATATACTTCAATGACCCAATTTCAAAGGTGGTCAAAAGCAAACAAAGCAACACTTGAATATTGTATATTTTTCCGTGATATCCGTACATCGATGCCTGCCAAAATATTCATGGTAATAAAAACTGTAAAATCATATCTCTCATGCGATCAATGCCACATGTCAAATGACTTTTCATTCTATCACAATATTTTCGTCCACTTGCATTCAAATCGAAAAACAAACCAGTGTAAAAATTAACTGGTAACGTTAATATAAACGACTTCGTGACAGCATTGCTATGCAAAATGCGTCGCCCCTGTCACGTCGGGACCGATTCGGTCTTTTAGCACTTTTTCTGTGCACTATATATACTTTCGCGAAATTTTTGCATTTCTTATTAGCCGCTGCAACCGTTTGAACATAACGATTACAATAAATAATGTTTCCAGGCAACAAGCACCAGCAGTTGCCGTTGATTTGATTTGAGCCGGAGTCACATGCAAGTGCTGAAATCGAACCAAAATCCATTCAAAATGCAAAAAGATCGTGCCTGGCAAGGTGACAGGATAAAGGCATACAACGTACAAGCGCCGCCGCGTCGTTGCTTGATTCTAATGTGATAATATCAAATGGCGAACTAAATGCATTGCTAATGGGTTGGGTCTTGGGAATTTGCACGATATCTATGTACTAAATCTGTGCCGAGATCGAGAGCCACGTCAGGGGCATTGATAGATACTTATAATACGGACGAAGACGGCGGCATATGTGCAGCTCCAGTTCAGCAGACTCAGATTTACTTTCGATTCACGCCATTACCGTCAAACTCGAATGCAAGTTGCAATCTGTATCGGAGAGGAGTAGTAGTTAAATGCCAGCAACTTTGAAATTGCTTTAATGGAGACTCGCTGTCTTTCACATTTTGCCGTTAAATTAACGTTTCACGGTCAACTTCCGAGCGAGTTTCATGAAAACATAGTGCATGTAAATAGAAGAGATAGAAACGACTTAATGCTTTCGACATTGGGTGGTTTTGATGGATTAAATTTTGGATTTCGTCGATAAAATTTAATGAAACTCTAATTTACTAGACATTTAATGAAATTAATTGAATCACTGAGCACTATTCTTTTTAATTTCTGATTTTATATTGAAATTAATCTCTTTGATTTCAATTGACCTGAAAACCATTTGCTTATTTTCAAACTTAATCGAAATAAATTATAGAAAATTGAGCTCAGAATCAACGTTCGGCTGTTGTTTTTGATTAGATGTAAAGAGAGTAGAACATTCATAAAAATTAGCCAATGCGGAATAAACTAACGATTTGAAATTTCCGCAAGTATTCGATAGACCAGTTAGTTCAGTTGAATATTTATTTATTAATTGTTCAATTTTGCAGCTAAATTTCAGCTATAGACTAAGCGAATTAAAAAAAGAATAATTGGAAAATTTATTCGGAAAACAATATTCATAAAATCAAGAAAAAAGCTTAACAGAGCATGAAAAGAAACTACTTAGTCATGCTATAAGTTCTGTCGCAGAGATATGGACGGTTTTTTATAAAGGAAAGATCGTTTTTTACAAAAAGCAATAATTTTTATTACAACGCACTGCTAAGACTACAATGAACAGCAATTTATCCAAAGTGGTCGCTTTCAACTCCTAAACGACTTTTTAATCTATTTATCCAGTTAAATATAGCATTACGTATGGTTTCTAAAGGAATATTAGCTACTGCATCTAACCTATGTGTAAATGTCGTCTTTTGCAGACCATGCTCGCTAACTCTGCAATAGTTTGCAGTCCAGGGGATTCAAATCTGGACTACCAAATGGTCATCCTGACGCTCTTATAAATTTTGGAACGTTGCTTTTCATTCGCACTTATGTAATGCAATAACTGCTATTCGGTTTTCGTTTACATCCACTTCATTTTTACACGAAATCGAACAACAGTAGGACGCATCTAAAAATAGTACCTGCAGTAACGACGCACCTGAACAACGGTATCGTGAATTCCTTCAATTTTATGACAGAGCTCATGGTAAGACTTGATACTACAAATGATTTAACAGCCCTTTGAATTGCGAGAAAGGACATTTTTTGCCATTGAGTTCCTAAAAACAGTTGACATATTTGTAATTTATTCAAAATAATTTAAAATATTAGAAATAGTTTCGCTAAAAATATTAGAAATAGTTTCGAAACAATTCTTCGTTCATAAAATGATGGTATTATCCACAAGTGAAAGAAATGTCCGTGTTATCCTCAGTATTCTGCTGAATCTAGCATATTTTTGGAAAGGAAAAATGCGCCCAACGTGGGCATATGTTTTATGCTGATGTAAAATTACGAGTCATTGTCAGTACTAAATATTGTTTAAGATCAGGTCATGAAGTGTCCTGTGTCCCAAGGCAGCCAACTATCTCAACCTGCCCTGGGTTTCGGGAGTGATCAGACTTATGGTCATGCGGTTGGGTGAGTTATTGATTATACTCAGGATATCAACATGTTTTCAACAAAAGCTCAGAACAAAGAAAAACACAAGCTTGGATTAAAAAGTTAATTACAATTAAATGAGCCAGAAAAACACCCTGAAAATTACTTTCAAGCAAAAAAATCAATGAAAACTGAGAAATTCATTTTCACAAACAATCTTTCTTATTTGGATAGAAATAGATAAAATGAATCTGAAAATTCTAGCGCTTAGGAATCGCTAGAAACACTAGTATTCGAAGAAAAGTAAAGTAATCGTGTAGATCTTGTGTGCATTTTCTACCAGACTTACTCCTTATGACAACTAATCTATAATGTCGAGAATGCATTGAAAATCATAGGGTCGAAGGGTTTTCAGGGTTACCATTTGTATAAATTTCAAAATTTAGGAGAATGAAACACTTGTCACTTGTATTCATTATTCGATGCTTGTCCTATGAAACTTTGAATGTTTTGGTTTTGATGGAGTTGCATATGCATAATAGATCATGTTTTTTTTTTCAAAAAAAGGTTTAGATATTTTCTTGGTTGAAAAAATTGGTTCGGGCTGCCAGCTATGCTAATTTTTGTCACCATTTTGCTTAGAGATTCTACTATTAAATTTTCAATCTCACAAAGACAATCGATAGCAAATATTTTAATTTTGCCGGCGGTAACCCTTGAAATATTGCTACTTCTATAACTTCCTACGTAGTCATTGGATCGACGCGAAATTCATAGTGTGGTTAGCCTTGACAAGAAGCACATTTGATATACTTCTGGATTAGATAAAACGGATAAAAAAAAATTCGAAGAGTGTGGGGTAAGAGTCGGAAAGAAAGGCTATAAAAATTTAAACAGGAAAAGAAGTAATTAGTGGGAATCTATAGTAATAAAAAAAAACTATTGTATTTATTGTAATATTCTTTAGTACATGAGGCCTTATGTTAAAAAAAAGTGATAAAAATATTGAAAAATTAGCGGTACGTCACTTAACCAAAACAACAGCTGTTATAGCTATCAATGAAAATGTTGGTAACTTAACGTAATATACCCAAAGCACGACTAAATGACAATTAGATATGACCTGCGACCTCTAAATGTAAAGAAAATCACTTTTAAAGTGAAAAAACTCAACCTTTTATCGGGTTTTTTTTCCAAAACATATTATGGTTGTAGAACTAGGTAGGTTTTTAAAATATTTTTCTAAGAACATGCTAGTTAATAGAATCCAAAATATACAACTTTCATTCCAGGGCTAAAAACATGGTTAGCAAGTGTTAACGATCCCTGTGCTGCCTCTGAGGTGATAAGTTTCATTTGAACTCCTTCATCGATCTTTAAGGTAGTCCCGCATCATAGCCAACACATATGCAGGAATGCAGAACCTATGCTTGAGGATCAATTCCCAGCAAAATAACTAGTATGACGCTTTGGCATGCCTCCTTCCCTCCTGCCACCGCCCCAATCACTGCAGATATAGCATCCGCAGTTGAATGCCTGTTTCGAATGTCATGCTGTCTGTCAGATAGATTAAAAGCTGATGTAATTACTGACAGCAGTCGTGCCTTCAGCTACTGCTCAAAGAGTTTCTCCGCGGTGTCTGGTATGTAGAGCAAATAATACGCGGATGGAATGTCCGGATCTCTTTTTCCCATATCGATGAGCGTCAATCGAGCAACTTTGCATTGCGATGGAAAGACCGCCGCCACTAAACGCGACTTATATAAATCCGATGATAGCTGCTGTTGGCTCTCCGCCGCAATTTCAAGGGCTTCGACCAGCATTCCATCAGGACTTGGGGCCTTCCTATTTTTCATTTCAGACACAGCGTCGATCAGATCTTCTTCCTCTTAATTCCTCCTTCTTTACTGATGTGTTCACTCAAGAAAACTCGGCTATTCCCTGTTTATTCTACTGCTATCCGCCTGTACGCTAGAACGGATCGTTACAGCTCGGCAATCTTATCGTTCCACCAGTTGGCCTGATTTCCTTTACGAAAGGGTTTGCGATAGTACGATTACTGCTTATGCCTTCGCTTATGCCATTACAAAATCACTACCCACGTCAGTACTGCCGTCATAGATATCAACTAAATTTGATTAAACTAGTCGAAGTAAGAACTATCCTTATTGAAATCATGATGGTGTTTAGATATCTTATTTTCACATGTTCGTATATCTAAAAAAAAATCTTAGGAAAGCAAAAAAGTGGGATGTTAGGCGATTTTCATGTATTCCCAAATATGGCGAGAAATATGTTGAAGCTAACAGGTATGGACAAAAGAACATATGAAGAGAAAGAAAAAAATATTTGATACCGATGGCTTTTAGAATGCTTCTGTGACAAATCTAGGCGGCATAATATCTCCACTACCGTAGAGCTTTGCCATGAAGTCTGAATTGTGGGGATGTAGGGACAGTTGTAAGCAACATACTTCCCAATGGTTTCGAAAGTGATGTTGATATTATAAGCCACTGCTATAGCTTAATTTCAAATGAGCCTATAAGACGATGAGATGAAAAAATTGGCGTTCGCTAATGGCTTAAGAGGATAACTTAAACGGAAAGTGTCCAACGGTATAGGCCCTCGTCCCAAGATTAGCTCTGTAGCTGACTTGGAAGTTGAGGTAAACACACTCAACAGTAAACTAGTAGCATCCTTCGTACGGTCCTGTCCCAAAGTCTGCCCGGAACTCAAATCTAACCCATTCTGGTGGAACAGGGGACTAGGTTGTCGCAGAAGATAAGTACGTAAACTCTTCAAGTTAACCAAAGCCGCTATTTGCAGGGAATCATGGAACGAATACAAGGACATCTTTAGGCTCTATAAATCGGAAATAAGGAAAATCAGATGGACGTCCTGGAAAGACCTGTGCGGCAGAATTGAAACCATTTCGGAAACGACGAGACTGAGGTATATGTTGGCTAAAAACCCTGTCACGCTGAGCCTGGTATGCAAGCCGGATGGGGAGTGGACAAGCAAAAGCTCGGAAACGTTGAAGATCCTTGTAAATACTCACTTCCCAGGTTGTCCGGTTGACTCCGCCTCTTTCATTGGTGAACAGGCGTTCAATCTGCATGACATCAAAGACATTGGCGAAGCTGTCACCAAGCAGAGGCTAGTCTGGGCAATTGACACCTTCAAGTCTCCAGGTTAATATGGAATTCTACTGTCTATGCTTCAAAAGATAGGTATGCTCACCATTCCCTGGATTATACAAATTTACAAAGGTTGCCTAGTGGTAAGTCACGTACCTGTAGCCTGGAGGGCCGCTAAGTATTTTTATATATATATATATATATATATATATATATATATATATATATATATATATATATATATATATATATATATATATATATATATATATATTTATATATATATATATATATATATATATATATATATATATATATATGTATATGTATTTGTACCCAAGGCAGGCAAAGTCATCCATGCTTACCCGAAGGACTACAGGCCAATTAGCTTGACTTTCTTCCTCCCTAAAGTTTTCGAAAGATTACTAGATCTCTATATCATACAAAAACTTGGACTTCAAGCTCAATCGAGAGCCAAAAACGCGTACTTGAAAGGGAAACCCATTGAAATCGCTCTCCATAAGGTTGTTCTCAAAATAGAAAAGGCACTACATTACAACAAGTAAGCTTTGGGAGCCTTTCTAGACATTGAAAGCGCCTTCAATAAAGTGCAAGCAACAGCCATTATGGAGAGCTTCCACGCAACCAGCATTCATCCCGCTATTTGTAGCTGGATAAGAAACATGCTTAAGCAAAGGCTCATATCAGCGAAGTGGGCAAGCCGAAAATCACAAAGAAGGTCCACAGAAGCACACCGCAAAGAAGGATTCTATCCCCTATCAAAGAGGGGTTATATCTAAGCCCTGCTTTGACGGATTGGATCTACATGGTGATAGCCAGGCCGATCATTGTTTACGGATGCCTAAACAGTGAATAAAACTACCTTTGCTGGCATGGCGAACAGAGTTCAGCTGTTTGTGTCTCTGCACTACAGGTGCCTTAACTTCGACTCCTTCGTCTGGTCTGAACGTCCTGCTTCATCTCCTTCCACTGAACCTCTTTGTTAGGAGCGCTACCGCAAAAGACTTAGAGAATCGAGACACTACAAGTCAAGATCCTTCGACCACACCAGTATTGAGCGACTGTGGGGGATGGGCAAGAATGGAATCAACAAATGGGCGCAGCAGCTCTTAGCATCTACACTGACGGTTCTAAAACAGCTGCAGGAGTGCGCGTTGTAGCATATTTTGCGGATTTAGCTATGGAGGCAGTTTTCAGGCTTCCTCATCACTGTAGTATTTTCCCGGTGGAAGTTTTTGTGATACATAAAGCGACAGATCTAGCATATGCTAAAGATACTACAAGTGGTGGATCAACATCTTTACAGACAGTCAAGTGGCAGTAAAAGTGCTGATGTCTCACACAAAAATCGACGAATCGAATCAAATACTCTGTTGAATTTAGACCTTGAATAGACTGGGCAACAAAAGAAGAGTCAGAATTTTTTGGGTTCTCGGTCACAAGGGCATTAATGGAAATGAGAGGGTGGATGCGCTGGTCAAGCATGGGATCAGTCTTCCCCTGTCAGAATCGGTAGACATCCCTGATTCAAACGATCTAAATTGATGCAAGATACGATATACAGGTGGCGTCCAACTCAGACCTGCAGAGTAACCAAAATCATTTGGGGGCATACAATCTTGCAGCGACTAAATACCTGCTCGAACGTGGACTGACTGCAAACGACTGGTCGGCATTATTACTGGCCACTGTCTTGTAGCAGTACATGCTTTGAAAATAGGACTAACCTGCGACATCTGTAGGAAGAGTCGAGAGCCCGGAATCTCAGAAACAATCCAGCATCTCCTGTATTACTGCACGGCACAGGAGAAAACCGGGCAGCGCTGCTTCGGTGATTCCAGGCTGGTGGATCTCTCGCATGCGGCGGAGCAGAGGCTGAAAGGCATCCTTCAGTTCGCGAAAAGGTCCGGGGCCTTTGACGGCCGCTTGGACTGAACTTTCTTTCTGCTGGTGGACTTATCTGGTATCATTATGGACCAAATAGGTCTATGTGTGGCCTTATGCCAGCCAGCTTAACCTAACCTAATGGCTTAAATGTGGAGTTAGCAATAACATTTACTATTTCATATCACGTTTAAATTAAAAGTAATGTATATTGCGATGGAATTCAAATTGCATTGCAAACTGCATTTAATATGAAACGATTTTCATTGTAAGACCTATTTATAGAAGCTAGATGCATTTTCCAATTCTTAAAGAAGCTATATGTATTTCCATTTCGATATTTCGAAGGTAATCTATCCTCCTCCGCTTCAACTGATCTGAGCAATTAAAATATATTTGGCTTTTAAAGGAAACATTTTTATTTCAGTTCAAATCTTTGATTTTGATAGCTTGAAAAAATCAGATCAGGGAAAAAATTATTAACATCATAATTAACATTATTATACTTTCATTTCTCTTATCTAATGATTCTAATAATTTTTGCCGTTCTGTATACCATCACCGGATTCCACAAACTTATTTACATAAAGATAAACTGTACGATTTGTTATTGATTCGCATCTTTATATGTATAATTTACTTATCCCGGATATCACGATAAATGCAAACTAGTAGTAGCTAAACACACATACTTTTTTTTTGATTACATAGCAATTAAAAAAACTGAAAACAGCCCAACAAAAAACACTTAATTGCATCTACTTAATACTTAATAAGCTTGAAAATACCAAACATATTCCTAAACGAAACAAACTTTTGCATTTCTCTCTGAATGTCATATATTATTTTATCAAATTATAGGTTCTTTGTCCCAAACACTACCGCCCAAGCAGATCGTATCGGAATATCTGATAAATTTGCACGTTTAAATCTGGCAGATGTTTGATTATTTCATTTCCATTTACAAATATCGAAAACAAGAATCCCGCAAAAAAAAAACAGCAAACAAATATCTTCATTTCCATATAAAAATGGATATTGGTCGATTGCTGACTGTAGAGTGACATTTAGATAAATTAGTTTGAACGCCATGAAATTTTATTTTGAAAAATAACGCTGGTCGAGAGTGATAATGTGCAAACTGGTGGTGTGCTAATCCTATTCGATAGAATAATGATAATGATTTTGACTCTATCGGTTGTTGCTCTATGGTAATTTGCGGAAAAATTAATGGATAAAAAAATAACTTTTAGTGGTGGATGGGAGGTCATATTAGTAATAAAGTAGTTTTTCAAATGACAAAGAGAAAAATATGTTGTACGAAATTGACCAAATGATGATGGAAAACGCGCTTTCAATGATTTTTCTGGGTTGCATATAGTCTATAGAGGATTTTCATCGCATCTTCTTTTATAATCTCAAAATTATGAGGATGGAACTTTTGCTGTGTGATGATTTTTATATTTTGTACTGCTCAGAATTACAATTCACAATGAAACATCAGAAATTAAGCATTATTGTCATTTCGTTCACCTCTCTTTCACCGAACGCTAATGACACATTATGTGGGAGTTTAAAGATGGCATTCACCCCGACGAATGACATCACCACCGCTATAACCCAAAAATGGCTACGTCTGCAGAACTTATAACGTCATCGTCAATATCTGTGACATCCTTTTGCTTACACTTGATAATCACATCGTTTTTTTTTCAAAATACATATTTACTCTGTCATCTAGAACACATCCGCATACTTAGCTTTCGTAAAAAGACACTGTACGCTAAAAGACATTCATCGGGTAGTCTCCTTTGTTCGTAGTTTATTTGCGCAAAACCAACTTAGTCTCGTTGTTAGTTACAAGCTCTTGCTGCAGTTTACAGATAGATACCGTCGAAGTCGATTAATAGACAAAATTCCCGAGTGGAATGTGACCGGTTCTTCTTCCTATTTAGGAGCCAACGAATCTCGTCCAACTATTCGTCGGCCGTTTCGTACTGAGGCAACGACGACAACGACGACTTCTTGTACCCGTATTGTGTTATCGAATCGACTTTGTAATTTATTTACTTAGCTGCAAGTCATTGTGGGCGGATGAGAGAGTAATCAGGTGCACGAATTGTTGCACAATGTTTTTGCATTATTGTAGTTAAATCGGGTCATGAGTACATTTTCTTACAACTTGTTGTATGAATGTTGTCGCTGCGACAAGAAAAACGAATAACGAACGAAGACGACAACGAGGGACGACGGTAAGTAGATGTTGCAGTAATAGTGAAGCAAGCTCATGGTGGGTGGAAGTTGTTAAGATAGTGTTTTATTGATATCTGTTTATTGTCGAGATAGTTTAATGATGATTGTGAAATTTTTTTTATTGCCAAGTCAGAAATATCTGGTTTGTTTTAGAAAGCACGATTTTTTTTTAAATGTTTTTCGAAAATTTTTCTTAGGTGTAACATTGAGAGATTGTGTACTATGGCTTTATGTTTTCCCATTTGAACAATATATTCCAGCATCATTGTTGTCCGATAAGATATATTAAATCTGGTAGTTGTGACATTGTGATATGTTGTTCATGTCTTTGGCCTTATCAATAATCTAAGTTATTAACTATCCAAGCTATTTATCAAGAATCCAATTTATAAAAAAATCAACAAACCACGAATTTTTCGACCAGCTTTCAGTCTTTTTTTTGTTTGATTCAAATGTAATTTTATAATTTTATAAAATTATAACATTTTACTTCCTTTTTTAAGTTATAAAGTATTCTATAAATTGAAAGCAAAAATTATTTCTGCAGTTTTTTGAATACGGCTATTTAAAACTACGAATTTTTTCAAAATATTTTCCATCTCTTTTTTTCGTGGCACGGATTGACGAACTAAAGAAATTGTAGCATCTTCAGCGCATCTGCGATGAGATAAGGTAGTTACAGAAAAGCTCTGGCGCTTTCCCCTGCACCGTCAATTTCCCAAAATGGATATCATCATACCTATTAGTAGTGACGAGGTTGGATAATCCAGTGTAGGCTGCCACGTATTCAGATCGAAAGCGACTCGACGATTCGTCTGCTAGCCGAACTGTTACTTTCGATGGCAGAAAGGTGACTGTCGATTCTCTAACACCTTCCCATGGGCTATGCGTTTCAAAACTATTGGATTGGTTGTTGAGTTGAAAATCACGTATGATGTGTCAAAGTTAATAAAAAATATCGTCTAGATAGCTGATACTTCACAACGAAAAATTATTCGGAGCATGATTGTGTATATTTGTATGTATGTTTGTAGTCCAGGATGACAGCCACGAGCCACATCACAGCCCCAGTAACCAACCAACCAAAATCCTTTTAGTCATTCATCCGGTCCTAGAAAAACTCTCCTAGTATCCCCGATGGTATGCATTTGGGTGATACAGCTGCCTCCCCTCCACATGAACTTTTTGTTTCTTACTTTTCCTCTTTCTTCTCACAAAAATTCCCTCCTACTTCCAAAATCTTCTCTCATATTTTCTCTTGAATTACATTCGTTTCGAAGAAACTCTTTAGAAACTGAACTTCTGATTAACTATACCTATCGATTTTGCGATGTGGTTACGATGGTATTCCAAATGTCCGGGGTAAATTTCTTTCATCATCTCAGTGCCTCTCTCCTTCTACACTGTTCAATAAATGTATATCTTCTGGCTCTTTCCATTCGCTTTGGAAAATTGCTAACATCTTCCCTATACATAAAGCCGGTGATCGTAGATGCATCTCAAACTAACGTCCCATTTCTTTCTTCCTTATTCTTTTTTGCAAGATCCTTGAGAAAGAAAACTTCAAGCCAGTCTACTTCTTTATTCAGTCTATCGTAGCTCATGAGCAGCATTGGTTTGACAAAGGTAAATCCACTTTAACCAACCTTATTTCTTTCACATCTTACATCACATCATCTCTTGACCATCAAAAGCAGGTTGACGTACTATATACTCACTTCTCCAAAGCCTTTAACTCTGTCAACCATATATATATATATACATGTCAACCATGTCTTCAAAAGTCAAGGAACGATGGCATGCTGGTCCTCTTCTTTCCTGATTTAAATCTTACATCTTTGGTCGAACTTGTATTATAACTGTTAATTCCTGCTCTTCAATTCCCTTTTATCCTGCATTAGGTGCTCCACAAGTGTCTATTATTGGTCCTCTTCTCTTTCTTTTGTTCATAAACGATCTCCCTCCTTTAATCCCATCTTTTTGTCTTTTATATGCCGACGATTTAAAGATGTTTCGAGTGATCGAGTCACAAGATGACTGTACTCTTTTACAAAACGATCCTAATAGCTTACAAACTTGGTGGGCTGAATGTCACAAAATGTCTTTTACTTGTAAAATGTCACCTTTGATGTTCTCCTATTTTGTTTCTGTGTCTCCGCTTAATGTTCTTGATAAATTTAGAGATCTTGGTGTAATATTTGATCCAAAGCAAACATTTGATGCCAGGGCCTCTAAATTATCAGATTTTATTATTAGATCCTCTAAATCTTTCGTTAATAATTCCACCTGGATACACCTTTTTTTCTCCTTTGTGCGTAGTGTCCTTGAATATCGCTGTCAAGTGTGATGTCTTCATTATGTCTCTTTAAATACTGCTCTGGAGTCTGTTCTGTAAATTTCAGCTTCGCTAGCGTCCTTAGGATGATCGTCTTTGATTTGGATCGTCCTTCCCTCGTATCACCGATACTTTTCCTGGATTAGTGCCTACTCTTTAAGTTATTTTATGGTGTTGTTGATACTGACTTTCCGTCCGTGCAGCAGAACATGGCACGCGTTCTTCTTTTGCCTTTAGCGTGCCATTTGCGCCCACTGATACCAATTTTCATTCTCTTGCATTTAACGAACCAACACAATGACCTTCAGTTTGGTTCTGTACTGCCCACATTACACGCCTTCAAAACTTTTCTGAAAAACAATGTTTTGCACACTAACAACTCGATGTAGATTTTTTCTTCTCTTTTTTCTCTTTTTTTTTTTTGATTTTGAAATTGTACTTTTTCACCTTGATTTTGTTTATTATTTTCCCTATATATTCGCTTTGATTTTGTTTCTTATTATATTCTTTCTGTATTTAGTAATTGGAGTTTTTTTCCGTTGAATATATTAGTAATAACTGAACAAATAAATGAGCATTGATATCTGCGGAGCAGAAACGCTGGACATTCACACCCTCTTAAGAGTCAGCCTCTTCTAGGCGGAATGGGTAAAGGTCATTTTGTGCAACACACATGCGGTACATGTATCCTCTTAGACAGTTGTGTCTAGTCAGTTTCCTACTCTTGTTTAGGAGGAATACTGCAGCCTAATGGTTGGGCTCTGAGAGGAAGATCTAAGTGTGCATGGCCAAATCAAAAGACATCCATATCTCTTCGTGGGCATCAAGTTACTCACTTCCAAAAAACTGTTATGAGCATATGCCATCAGCACATCTAAGAAGGGTTCAAAGCTTTGCACTGGAAGCGCTAAACCTTGCTCCGCAATGGCGTTAGCAGCTTCAGTGTCCCTTTACTCAGCCTGGCGCAAGTCAGTGTTCAATCGTACTCTGCCCCCATCCTTCCACTTTTTTCAATCGCCCAGCAAATTGCTCACAAGATATCGAGGAGAGAGGAGACCCACTTGGCATTCGATGAATATAGATAGACACCAGCAATATGTTCAATATCGGTCTTCAAGCTGCCCGTGAAGAAGATTTTGGAGTTTTTCTTATACAGACGTCTGAGTGCTCCTAGTCAGTTTTGCTCTAGACGTCTACTTCGTATCTTCTCCAGAAATCGAGAGGGACACTCGAGCGTCCGAGGGTATTGCAGGTAGACGTAGATCCACATAACCACATAATGAGGCTTCAGACTCCATGAGGCGGCAAAAGCTATCTTGCACTACCCGAAAGCTTTTGAGGCTTGAGTATGCTTTATTCACTTCCACATGATTCTTTCAGAATTTTTTTTGTGTCCGAGACTACTCCTATAGATATTTTAAAAGCACTACATTGTTAAAAGTGTAAGCATTCCAGTTTTTTTTATCCTAGTAAAAAAAACAAGTTTCATTTTACCAGGATACACTGAAATTTCGTGCCTCGAGGACCAACTCAATTTTTAAAAAACCGGTACGTATGTTGCTCATCATTGAAGGGGCTAGACTTAACCGCCTTAGTTCGTATGCGTCGATAAGCAAGCGTTTAGAGGCATTTTAACACAAAAGAATTTAGGCTGATCGCCCTAAAGTTTCTAGGATCCGAATAGTCATTTCTCTTCGGTTTAGGTTTAAGACTGCCCTAATCTATCGCTAAGCAGGCGAAACATACCACAAGGCAAGACATACCCAAAAGATTTCATTGAAGTCTGCCTTGAAGGTGATCGATTCGCCCTTGACCATTTCCGGAGAGATGCCATCTAAGTCCGGCAATCTGAATTTTTCAAAGGCACTGATTACATCCCTGGCCTTTTCGCTCATGACCACAGGTCTAGCAGTGTACCAGAATTGACTACTGCTGCGAACAGTAGAAGGTTTGGTCAAAATCCCAGATACTTTTTGGGTTTCAATCATCCGAGCGCTTAGAAAGTGATTCCCAATTAAAGTTTGTAGAGACTTCTTTCTGGGCTTGGTAAAACCACAATCTGACGACTTAGAGAGTTCAGTTTCGCTGATTGAACCTCCTTCAGGATTTTGTAAAGTCTCGATGCCTTTCGTACACCATCCAGTTCCTTACAAAACGATCTGAGTTATTCCTTCTTGGAAGTCTTCACCAAATTTTTATAAGTTCTTTGCGAGGTTCTGTATACAATCCAGTTATTTGCTGTATTACTCTTACAAGCTCGAATCGAGGAATTTTCCTGAGACTCTGCAGTTCCCGGGATTATCAGAGAATCGTCATGCTGCATCTGCTCTTACAGATCGCCCAGGCTTCCGTCTAGCTCCCTATTTTGAGACACCCGATCTTCAATAGACTTTGTTCACAGAGCAATGGCACATACATCTCCTGAAACAATCTTCAAAGAAACAATCATGACTTTGATTTCGCAAAACAAGGATTTTTCAAATGAAAATGGTAATTCCGTTTCATTGAATTTTGAAAAATGGAATTGGAAAAATAATACATGCAAGTTCTGCAGGTAGAGGAAGATGTTGTCAGAAAGATTACGATGACAGCTGTTTATGCCCTTCAGCACTAAAGAAGTAAATTTATTAATTATAAGGACTAGAATAGCACATCTCAATTTCCAAGAAAAAAAACACATTTAAAAAAATTTGGCCACGTTTCGGCCTCAACTTAGAGATGGTAACAAGAAATACAGCTCCTAAGCACCTTTTGCAAATTATTTAATGCGGTGGTGAGAGGGGTTGTGTGAAATGCAACTGCAAGAATGAAAAGACTGATATGTTCCGCAGTCTTTAAAAATTGATCTGTTGCGAAAATATGGCAGACATATATATTAATTTGATGACTGGACCGGATGTTATTTGACAAAAAGCTTTTTTTCACTACCACAGTGCCGCCAGTATACTCGTATTCATCAAACTTCTATCAGACCTGGCCCTATTCTGAATTCCAATTGTGTCTGAACATCTGAGTTCTCGTGAACATATATTTCGAGTTCAAAACTAGGTAATTTAGTGTTTAGTTTATCGTTCTTGTGCGATACAGAATTTTCAAAATTTTGATTTTGAAAATTTGACTAAACCATTTACTAAACCATTTTCCTGTTAAAAGCAAAATATTTTGCTCCATGATTGCCTGCACATCAAAAACCACACAAGGGTATTTCATATGATCCTCAATGATCCTTGTAGATTTCGTAATGATGTATCAGAAGTTATCATACTGAGAAAAAGCAAAGCACTAAAGTCCATAATTTATATACTTCTGGAACTATGCACATAGCTGATTTCGGGGTTGATAAAATATAGTGCCTGACACCAAAACGAATAGCGGAAAAATCATAAGAGTAGGCGCTATGTAGTATTCTAGTGTGCAAAGCCAAATAATATAGCTGTCAAATATTATAGCTCTCAACGGCATGTATTACAACCTTGAAAGAAAGGAAAGCAAAAGCCAAATTCTCTCCGCTTTAGACAGTTGAGAGATTTTTTTAGGAGATAGAAATTGATATTTTCATCCGTGACATTTTAATTCTTAATTTATAATTATGACAAACAAATCTCAAATCCGGATTCAAACCCGCGACCCTATAGTTTAAGACCCAGTGCTTTACTCATTATTGGGAAGCTTATAAATAAAAATAGCTTATTTTAAAACTATTTTTTTTAGCTTACTTTATGTGACAGAATTATGCTCATAGTAGTTGGAGCTATGTTACAAAGGAGTTGAGACTTTGATTAATGGAAGTCGAGACATGCGCATAGAAGAAAAGTCCATAATATGTAAATCAGCTCTAACAAGCCAGCGGAGGGTGGCAAATGGGCCCAAATTGGTGGCCTAATGCAAGCCGCGTTCCCACGGCAGCCCTCTTTACTAACCTAACCTAACCTAAATTAGGCCATTGAACCTGTATTTTATAGCTCAGGAAACTATGTACATAACATATGCGACTGTGAATGTTGTGATATATTACACAGGACTACGCGCTACGTGAAATTTTTCTGGTGATCAATTCGAATTTTGACAAATTTTCTTTGTTTAGTTTTATCATGAATAATATAAGTTGTCGTAAAGCAAACATCATTTTCTTCGAGTGCTGTGTTCAGTGCAAACAGCCACAAGTTGTGCGTCACTGATATAATTCATTGAAATAAACCCAAATATTAAAATCTACAAGCCCATAAAATTAATTCCCGTATTCAATTGAAATAAATGCAGTTAAGCTGTCAAATCAAATAACAATAAATTCACTTTAATATAAATGATTTATATCCAGCAATAGACAAAGTTCCTTCCTGCACAGTTGCAGGACATTTTTTCGTAAAATTATTTCAAACAAGCTAGAATGCATCATACACACATAAATTATACCAGGCATTCATTAATACACACACTAACCGTAATTGCACTTCGCATACCTGTCAATAGAATCCATAAATTTTACTTTGGCTCTATCCAACTGTTGAAAAATGTGTTTTACCTCAAAGATCAACAGATAACGCTAAGCGCCCTGCAATCCGTACAACGTTTGAATTAACAGGTCCGGCCATCTGATGCATTTTGATTTATCGCACGTTAAATTCACACCGATGATCCTCGGTTAATTAAACGCCATCACAACGTGGAACATTTGATCGGCAGTGTATGCTTAGATACAAATGCATATGCATACATGCGCTCAGAGCCCGCTCCTAACTTACTACCAGTGTCTAACCTCAATTATCGCATGTTATGGCATTCGAGCAGAAAAGAAAATAATACAGTGCTGCAAAGGGCACTTTATGCTATGCTACTACCATTAATTTGCGACAAGCTGAAAGCATCGCTGCAAACATTGCTGCCGCCTTGAAGCGAAATTGCAACCTCGAGGTTAAATGCTAAAAGTGAAAACAACTTAAAGAAACATACGATGGCGAAGAAGCTACAATCTGCGATCGCGGAACGGACTTTCTTCGCTCGAAGGCATTTCTAGTACGTAAATTCCTCGACAGTAGGCAGTCTTAGTAGTTTGAAAAAAAATAATAAGTCTTTGTAATTTGCAAAAGATACTATGCGATGAGTCGTGTCTGCAGAAGAGAGTGACAATGATGCAGATGCAATGTCCGAATTTAGTACTGAATCTGAGCCACGATCGCATTTTGTTGCAGGGTAATATGTCGCTTTTCCGGTTTTCATATTGTTCATTGTGTTCAAGTGTTCTGTTATTATTTCAATTGTAATTTACAAAATTGCTGCCGGATTTCAAACGAGACTATGCGTTGTAGTGTTTGGTAGTTTCTGAAAGAATTATTATATCTTTGCTTGGGATATATAATAAAATTAGTGGAAGATAATTTTAACAAATTTTTTCCGTACGCGTGTATGTTTGCTTTGAAATTATAATAATACTATGCCGCAGTATATACATAAAGAACAATTAAATATTTTACATATCTACTCTCTCTCTTGCTTGTATCCGTAACACTGAAGAACCTGACGATATCTTGTGCACGCAACAGTTGCATATGGTGATGAAAGCCACTAACATTCGCAATGCTCAGACCTAACGATTATCGTCTTCAATGTCAGGAGGCCGTTGTAACAGCCTTAACTATCTTGACTCTATGATTAATTGAATTTATTGCCTTTCATTATTTCCGGGAGTCGACGATTTGATCAACGAATCTGACCAAGTGTGTGACCATATTATTCCGATCTACCAACATTTCTGTTGATCAACACTCGTCGAGACGAAGATGGCAGCGAGCGATCTTGCAATCGTAGCGTTTAATGGTCTTTTAATAGCATAGCCGTTAGGTGCTTGTTGATTGTAGATTTTCGATGACCGTCGTCTTTGCAACGAAGCAACAGCAGAAAGTCACAGTTTTTCGACAACGTATTTTATTTTTTTGATTGCGTATCTCAGATTCGTTTATAGTTGCATTAGATGTTTTGGCTATTTATAAGACTAATTTCATGGCTGAACGGAAAACCCTCACGCCGGTATGACACAGAAACCCAGAAATTTTCTTTTTTTCGAATGTGCGGTGAGCACTAAGAAAAATGACTTGATCGTTTAGACGTTTCAATCAACTCAGAATGTTGAAATGTACTGTTAGATATTAGAAGGTGATGATTTGTTGGTTCTTTAAAAATGATAGTTTAATTAAGAGTTTGTGAAAAGATGACGTGACATAATTGATTGAAGTATTTTATTATATTTTATCAGGCGGTTTTTTGAATGAAGTGATATTTTAGCGTTTGAGTATACACAGGGTTAGTTCTACTTAAAATACTGTGTACTTGAAAAATATTAGAATACATTTTTCAACCGCAATGCAGAGCATTTGTGATTACTTGACTTCTTGGTTATTCTGTTGCTGTTTGCACTACTTCTGTTCAGTTTTATGTTGGATCTTTAATAAGTACTGGCTTCTTTCATTAATGGCTTCAAAGTTTCATTAATAGCAGAAAGGTTTCAACTAGCGAAGATTTTAACAAAACCAAAGGTCACGATATACTGGTCATCAGTTTCGCAAGCTGTACTTGCATCGAGAATTCTAAGAAGGAAGGTAGGTGGGTTTAAGTGGCTGCCGATCTACCGAGGCTTGCCGACCGACATACATAGGTAAAAGAAAGGTCCGTTGTGATGCCACAATAATTTGTGACTCTCTCCTACTCACTGAACTCGAGAAACCATCTGCTTCCTTTGACGAACCGAACTACCCCCTTTAAATTGACCAGTGATAGTTCGGTCAGGTTTGAGAGAAAGGGCGCACCAAGTGCCGCCACTCTTCTTCTTGCCAAAGCCAGGCACTTGCACATGAGATGGAGGATGGATTCCTCCTCGTCCTCAGAGCCACAGCTCCGACAGAAATCGTTAAACTCTACGCCCAATCGTTGCGCATGCCGGCCTATGAGGCAGTGACCCGTTAGAACGCCCCCAGTGCAACGCAGAGCGCTTCGAGTTAAACATAAAAGCTGTCTGGTGCGATGCGCATCCATGGATAACCAGGACTGCCTTGCTATCGTGCAGGATGATTCCTCTGCCAAGGACTTCCTAGCGTCCTCGATATATTTTCGCCTGATAGCCAATTTGACCGATGTCATCAGCATTCCTATTGAAGAACAAGAGACCTCCGGTAACAAGGTTCCAAGCCTTGCTAGCTCATTGGCCTCACAATTGCCCTGAAAACCCCTATGCCTAGGTACCCAAATCAATTGAACAACCGAATATTTCGATATCTCCCTAACAGATGCATGGTATTCAGCGACCATCATGGACACTGCACAAGGACCACCAAGGGACTTAATAGCCGCTTGGCTATCTGCGTATTTTGATCCCGAATATTCGATTACACAGAAACCAGTCGGTTGCCTGTAAAATACCCGTAATCACTGCCTGAAAGACACTACAGTGGTCTGGTGGACGGAGGGGCAGCTTGAGATTCAGCTCGTCTGAGTAAACACCACTCCCGATTCTATTGTATAGCTTTGAGCCGTCGGCGTACACAGGGATAAGCCTACTTTTGAAGGTGACGACATCACGCCATTCATTCCTTCCAGGAATGCGAGCTGTGAACTCTAAATCTAGTAGGTATCGCGGAGCGATATAGTCAACACCCGCTGGAGCGCGAACTCCCTCGGCCAAAATTCTCGCATGGCCGACTTCTGTTCTATTCCACGCGGAGATGCAATTCAGTCCAACAGCAGCAAGTTTGGCTTGCCGTAAGATAAGTAGATTGGTTGGCAGCCAATGAAGCAGCACGAAAAGTGCCTTGGTAGGGGTGGAGCAGAGCGCTCCAGTTACCAGCAGTGCAGCTATTCTCCGCACTTTTTCAAGCTGCCGTTTGCAGGTAGCCTTTAAAGCAGCTTGCCACCAGAACGCTACTTCAAACAATGGAATTGGGTCAATCACAGCAATATAAAGCCAAGTAACAGTACGATGCTGTAGTCCCCAATTCGCTCCTATGGCTCTTTTACAGCAGTAAAGTGCGTTGAAAACCTTCCGTGCTCTTTCTGCTACATTGTAGGTCCATAGTAACTTCGAGTCAAGAATAAGCCCTAAGTACTTGACCCTCTAGCTCAGTTCAATGGTGACCCCATTTAATTTGGGTAACTGAAAAAAGAGAACGTTGTACTTTCTTGCAAACAGTACTAGCTCCGTTTTGCTAGGATTCACATTCAAGCCGCACTCGCGACTCCAACGTGAAAGTATGTCAAAAGAGTGATTTAACCTCTCCGATAGAGTAGATAAATACTTTCCTAGCACTGCCACAGCTATATCACCAACATAAGCAGGCCCGGACTGGGACCATTTGGGGCCCTCAGCTAAAATCTGTAAAGGGGCCCTCTACTGTGGGGTCCATTTTTGAAAATTAGGTGCTTGAAAACAATGAAAACGCGTTTTTACGCTATTTTGGCACTTAAGCATAAAGAAGAAGAAATTCAGCTAGGTTTTTATGCGAATATTATGATTTTCGACTTATGTTGACTTTATTGTTTATTAAAATAAGAAATTTATAGTATTTTTAGGATACCACAACACTACAAAACACATGCTGTAGAGCTACCAATAATTACAACGGAGTTCAAAATAAAGTGCAGTATCTTATTCACACCAAAGTATTAATGAATTATGTCAAAGTTATATGTGTAGAAAAAATAATGACAAACGGATTTTAGGGATTAGAAAAATAATACTAACATTTTTTACAAAATCCTGTGTATTTAACAGTTTACAATGTTGTTATACTAGAATAGAAGGGGCTTAACTTAACTGAGATGATTCGACATTTTAGTCCCCTAGCTCTAAAGTAACAGCTTCTTTGTAAGCAACTCACCTGTTAAAGCTACTTCATCTATTATTTTATTTTTGTCCAAATCATAAAATAAATCCCTCTCAGAGCAGATTGGACATAAGCTATTGGCCTAAAGACGACCGAAGTCGATTTTTGACTATTTTAAGTTTAGAAAACAACTCGTTCACATGTGACTTGGGTACAAGGTATGGTAAGAACAAATTTATATGCTATATACAGTTTGGTAAACAGTCCAGATTGAGTAAGTTCAAACAGAACAGAAAAAGCGCTTGCCAAACACTGGAAACATTGTCTATTTTCAGAGCAGTAAATGTCAGCATTTTTTTCCGCTTCTTCGGTTGGGTCCAAATTGTCTTCTTCGTCACTGCATCTATCTCCGTAGTTCTCAGTGGACTCTGCTGCTATGAAGTTGCTGTATTGTTGTGCAAACTGTCGCAGCTCTATCAACAGCCGACTTCTTTCAATTTTACACAATTTAGAAACATTGTGCAGGGCTTCTGTGGGAAATGTTTCGAGTTTCAAGATAGAGTCAAACTTTTTGGGGTCCAACCAAGAGCAATCCTGTAAAACGTCTTTGTTGCGCAAAATCTTTCTTCAATACTCATCCTCGTACAGTCTAAAATATCAAAATATGCAATTTTGAAATGTTGAACTGTTGAAATAGAGTCAGCTTCATCTTTTGATTTTTCACCGGGCATCAATTTTTTCTTTGACGTTCTTTTTCTCTTAAAGTCCAACTCTAACTCGACATCAATGTCATTTTCGTCTAGCTTAAGATTAACTGCACTGGCATAGGTTTTTATTTTTGCGTACAATACTTCAAAATGCGCGTCATTCCTTTTGTCCTTAATTTGCTGGAGAAGTGCTTGTACTAAGTTCCAAGCTAAAGCATAATCAATGGTTTTACTTTGCAAGTACTTAGAAACAAGGGAAGTGACCAAAAACAAATCTAGTAAAACAAACGACATACACATGTTTTCAAATTTGGGCCATTGACTTATCAGGTTTCTTGCTGTGAATCGAGATTTGCTGTCAAAACTTCCATCAGAGATTTCTTTTAAAACAGAAATAAAATTTATGAATTTAGCTGAATTAACACTGTCTTCACTGATTAAAAATTCTTCATCAATAATTGATGAAAGAGCCTTATGTTTGCTCCACCACCTCGTTGCTCCTATTTTTTGCAATCTGTACAACTTGTCATGAGCAGTATGTTCTCTTTTTGTTTCCTTTTCCCAGACGGCCATTCTCTTGTGCGGTGAGCTTAGAAATACCGCAGATTCTTCCACTAATCCAAACAAGTTCTCAGCTTCTAGTAACTTTACTGTTGAGTCAGCTACAACTAGGTTCAGTACGTATGCCATACAGTGAGTATAAATAAGGTCTTCATTTTCTTTTTTTAAATGGGCCTGTAGCCCATTGTAACAGCCTTTCATGTTGTTGGCTCCATACAAGCAATAATATTTGATGTTGCAATGCCATACTCAGATAATTTTAATTTTATAAGCTCGTACAACGCTAGTCCACTTGAGTCATCAACAACTGCAATCTCTAAAAGTCTTTCATACACTTTTCCTTGAACGACATAGCGGACGCATATTACCAATTGGTCCATTACAGCTATATCTTGGGTGCTGTGCACCATTACGCTGTAGATAATACTATCCTGGAGGTCTTTCAAAATAATGTTTCGACCCATCGAGCTAATTTTCTTGATTAGCTTGTTAATGAAAGTCTTTGATAAAAAAGTCAACATTGATCCTCGTCCAATGGGCTTATTAGATTGCTTTCCTGTGGCTTCTCTTTCGTCCTTTATTTTTATTCTGTGCTTTTTGCTGTCTTCGATACATTTTTTTACATGGTTTTGCAAAATTACATCATAATTAGCCACCAACATGACCAGTTCAAGGAAATTACCATGATTTTGTAAAGAATCGCGAGCGTAGGCTGCTTCGGTTTTGTCACCTCTGTAGGCAATGCCTTGTCTTCCGATAAACAAAACTATGTCTGTCAAACGTTGAATAACCAATCTACTAGTTTGAATTTCTCTTTCATGCTGTTTAGTTTGGTTGGTATTCAGGAGAGTTGAAATATCATAGCCCTTTTGACTTTGAAAAGCTGCTTTCGCAGCAAGTTCATGATCGGTAGAGTTTTCGTGTATTTCTACTGATTTATACACATTTTTTGAAGAAACATCATAACCAGTAATAAAGGTAGAGTCTCTGTGTCCTTTATCTCCAAAAGCCATACAGCACGAACAGTACACTTTATTTAGCTGAATTGAATATGATAACCATTTACGGTGTATTTTTTCACCACTTGGCAAATGTCGGTAATAAAGTTTAGAACGCTCAAATGGCAATTTTGTACCTTTTCCTTCTACAACTTGAATAGGGTGTTTTTCCATGAACGCTTTTTTATTCGTGATTGGATCACTTTCGTTTGGACAAATGGAATACCCAAGTTGTTGCTTAGCTGCATCACAGGTCTCCTGATTTTCTTCATCATCTTCTGAATCAGAATTGGAGCTTGATTTGCCGACAATAGACGATGGATGATGGTCTATATGTGGCTGATTGCAAGCAGGCGCCTCACCCCTTTCAACTGTACAATAAGAAGTTGATGCAGTTACAGCCTGATTTGAAGGCGGTAAAGTGCACTTTTCAGCCTCTGGAAATAAAACATCCCCACTTTAGCTGCGATATAAATAATGACAGATAATATAATTACGAACAATCCTTTAAGGTAATAAAACCATGCAATAAAACCTAAAAAAAAATATTATGGTTATAAAAAGCATAATGTAGAAAAACACTGTTTGCACTAGGGAATCCCCTTAACTATACTGTAACTAGAATTAATTATGATTTTCAAAATCATAGCTAATTGTAGTTACAATATAATTAAGTTCAAACATTGCTCGTAATAATTATATTTTGACCAATGATGAATAAACCGACAAACTATCCACATTTTGCATAAAGTACCTCCTTATGACGTTGGCCTTAACACATTTCTGTTATGAATTTATCCCCAATGTGAGAAAGTTTTTTATACAGTTTATTTTGTTTAAATTATAACAATTAATTAGCCCTATTAGTAAAAACCTTTGAAGTAAAAAATGCAAAACTAATATTGCTAAGTTCTTAGTACGTGACGTAAAAATGTAGAATAAGTAGAAAAAATTTTCAAAAAAGCCAAAACAAAAATAATAATCTAAAATTTCGATGACCTTACCTACAGTCGTGTCATCGTTTCTCTCTGAGGTAGAGCTTAATGGTTTTAACCACGTAGACATCGTAGACATAGAACTGGCATACTGGAAAGCTTCTTGTTTCTTTTTCTTTTTTTCCTCTCTTTTTTGAAAACCACTCTTGTAAGCTCTCTTCATTGTTTTTGTTCCGTTCGTAATATTAATTAATCAAACAATGTACCGAAATTCAACTCTCAACGACTCAACATTTAACTAAAGAAAACTGCGCTGCAAATTTAGCAAACCGAATCGCATAAAATCGACTTGTAATGACTTGAAAACAATGGTGTGGGGTGGATGTTATAATATGTAGGAGAGGGAAGGAGAAGGACGATATGCGCTTGCGCGGCCCTACTGAGTGATCAGCTGATCTGATAGAACCTCACTGTGCAGTTGTCTGCCGCACACACGTCACCGCGCAGAAGATACATTACACCACAACAACGTAACTCAACTCACAACACAGTAGCTCATATAAAGCTTTCGTATAAACGGCGAGATATACGGCGACGTGTTCTACTTTTGGAAAATATAATTTTTTTTTGGGAAATGTAATTTGGAAAATGTAATTTGGAAAATGCAAACAAAACATTACCAAGAACACAAAATAACTTCTAACAAGACAAAAACTTTTTTTTGTACGTTATGTGGGGGCCCCTTGGGCCGGGGGCCCTCCGCGATCGCGGACATGCGGACCTGGCCAGTCCGGGCCTGAACATAAGCAATCACTTTGTAGCCGGCACGGTCCAGTTTCATTAGGAGAGTATACACTGTGATGTTCCACAGCAGGGGAGAGAGGACCCCACCCTGAGGTGTGCCCGTATTGACTCTTCGTATTACGTTGGCATTCCCCAGTGAAGAGATAACCACTCTACTTTTGAGAAGCTGCACAATAAAAGCAATCAGCCACTCATCCACGTGCAGCATCGAGAGTGCCTCAACAATTGCATTAGACTTTACGTTGTTGAAGGCCCCTTCGATGTCCAAGAAGGCGGCAAATGTATATTCCTTTAGAGCAAGCGATTTCTCAAAGTGCTCAGTGAGGACGTGAAGAGCAATCTCAACCGACTTACCCCTGGTATAGGCGTGCTGTGACTTTTTTTTAATATGGTAATCAATGATCCTTTCCAAAATCTTAAGCAAGACAGAGTTAAGACTTATTGTACGATAGTCTTTCGGCTTAACATGCGAAACTTTTCCTGCTTTAGGGATAAACACAACTTTAGTTTCCCGCCAGCTGGTGGGAACATACGAGCAGCGTAGGCAAGCGTTATAGATCTCTCTGAGCCATGGTAGTGATACTTCTATAGACTGCTGAATGTCAGCCGCAAGGACGCCATCAGGGTCCGGAGATTTAAACGGCTTAAGGGGTTATACGCAGTTAGAAGGTATTTTAGTATTTATTGTGAAAAGGTATTTTATTTTACAAAAACAAAAAGTATATATGCATTTAGTGCCAACATCTAAGTTTATAATGACACTAATAATTTGTAAAAATATTGATCTGGTGCGCTCCTCCAGACGATCTCCTGAAGGTCTTCGGCGGTGACCACGATTTCTCCGGTATAATTCATCTGAAGTAAAAAAACCAGACAGATTCTTTTAATAGATAGATAAAACTAGGTATTGATTTGATAAAACTAGGTATTGAATTTTTGACCTAAATTGCCATTTAAAATTGTTTAAAAAACAGAAATAATTATCCAAAATCTTATTCATTCGATCAATATCTGAGGAATATATCTGAGAAAGTTAAAATTTCAAACCGTTTGGTTGAGCCGTTTTTTAGAAATCTTGGTCACCGACTTGGAAACATAGTTTTGAAAAAACACGTTTAAAGTTTCGGAAAAAATGAGCACATAGATCAATTTTTTTTTACTTACATGGAGTCATCTGTTCTAGGGCCATAAGATGTACCCTCTGTAGCCTCACCAGCTTCTAATACTTCGATTTGATGCTGTCTACGAGCCATTCTTCCCTCTCGCGTACTCCCATGCGCTTCGGTCTGTACTCCACCTACTTTCTAACAGTCCGAGATGTGATTGCAAATATGAGTGTATCTCGGAAAAAAAACTTGTCAGATCGATTTGAAATTTTCAGGGAATATTATCAGTTAAATATACATTCTGAAAATCCAAAAAATAAAAAATCGATTTTAACTGCATATAACCCCTTAAAGGAGTTAATAGCCCAACTCAGTTGAGAATTTGATATTCTGAACGGCGGTATTGAACTGTAAGCTTGCTCCGTTTGGTGCACCGCTTCTATAGGGCAATACTTGCCCGGAAAATGTGCGTCCATAAGAACGTTTAATGTATCCTCGCTAGAACTAGTCCAAATGCCCTCAGGGTTCATGATTTACACCATAGCCTTCGGTGTCGTGCTTAAGATCTTACGAGGGCGATTTGCCTCGCTCAGATTCTCTACGTTTCCACAGAAAGATCTCCATGAGGACGTCTTTGCCTTGCGTACGGCATACTTAAAATCCTTAAACTTCGTTTTATACATCGACCAGTCATTAGATTTTTTCGAGCTATTGAAATCCCTCTTGCATTCTCTTCGCAGGATGCTGATCTTCCTATTCCACCAGGGATGCTTAGAGACGAAGTAAAAAGCACCAAAAATTGACGCATAAAAAAACAATGATAAATTCATTGTTTTGAAAATAAAGTTGATTGACTAAACTAGTTGTCGAATCACAAATTAATAATCAGATTGTCATGAAATTTTGACAAGGTTGGTACTTTCTAAAAATGATATACATTTTTCAGTAGGGACGCCATCTATAAGTCGATAGCCTTGGCACTTATTGACTGACGTGTTTATTTATTTATTTATTTATTTATTTATTTATTTATTTATACAAAAAAGCAATCATTCCAGCCCGGTGTCAATAGTATTTACGAACGTTAGCAGATTTGAGATAGCTCAAATAGTTTGGTAACGGTTTAAAAAAAGATGTCTATTATTATTGTGTGAATTACCGTTGCGAAAGTAAAATAACTTGTAAGTTTATTTAGCTAATAATAAAACAAAGTCATGATGAAGTGGACTGGCTCATATTTTATGCTAATTTTACAAATCTATTCATTTAAGAAATCGATAACACAACCCGAAGCAGACTGTCAAGTCTAAAAAAAGCATTCTGACAACCTTAAGTGATAGACAGCTGAAAGTAATATTATTGTAGCTAATAGGTACATCAATCAACTTAAAATATTTTTCTTCAAGCTATATAAGGTTTGCACTAAAATAGTAGCCATCCTAAAAGCGACCTTTTTACACTGTTTTCACCATCTTTACGTCATTGTTGATAATATCAGCGAACCATGTCAATCTTGAACATGTCTTTTACATTAGACTACCTATACACATAATCTAGAATTGAATAGTCAATGTCAATGCAGTTGAGTATAATTTACATTGTGTACAAGTACCTTACATACACCTATTCATACATACCTACATTACAGGGTTTCGATGCAGGCTCGTGTGGTGCACTGGACCAGGTGGGCACTTCTTGTCTACTAGCGATTTCCAAGATTGCAACAACAAAAAACCCAGAAACACTTAGCACCGAACCTGCAAGTCTTGATACGCATCTAGGAGATAATCTGAATGAACACAAATGTCTTACCCACATTGATGCTGTGGAAAAAAATGACAAAAAAAAACATTTAGTAACGACACAAGCGAGAAGAACTCAACTCACTCAACAGTCAGCGCTGCACTTATTAAATGGTAATGAGATGATTCACCTGAGCTCATCAGTACGATGATCGCTGTGAACCGGTTGCATTGAGCCATCATATGGTTGATCGATCGATCGGTCACCCATTTAATTCGGTTAGTGTGTGGTGCGCTTGTGATAGGCGGCACTGCCAGAGTCAATGCAAGTTTCACAAATTAGATTTATATCTTATCTATATCATCTAAACGGAAATTTACTGCTTCGAAAAAAATCTTGAAAATGTCAAATTCCCAGTATTGCAACAGATGAAATTGAGTGTTAAACAAATGCTAACGGTTCTCCACCAAATCGCGGAAACAACTTTTCTCCGATCGTATTAGACAGATGACGGCACCTTACAGAGCCAATCTGGCTGCATTACGGCACCCCGTAATATTTATACGGATCATGATGATGCTTGTTACTATTTTTCGCTTGCATACTACGAAAGATCGAATTGGATGCATGATGCCAAAGTAGATGTTGCTGCGGCTGATGGTGTTGTTTGATGTCATGACGTACACCATTTGCAATTAAGACCCCTGTATCGATGATTGTAAGTCAAGGCGAGTAGCTGCAAGTCGTTCTGACTGATCTGCGATCTGAACGCGTTGCCTACTGCACTCCAATATCTACTGATTCAGATTTTAATTGGAATTGTCGTCTAAGCGAAAGAATATATAGGTGGATAGGTTGGCAGTAAGTGGAATTCCTTGAAAGCCGTGCGTCCGATCATATTTTCTAAGTTTCTTTCTTTTTTTTTTTTGGTTGTTTTTGTTGCATTCGAATAGATTTGTAAGTACATTGTCTGATCCACTAATGAGTTTAGCCTGTAGCGGTAGTGTCGATTGATTGTTATAAGTGTTTATCTGATAGTTTTTGATGCAATGCGAAATACAGTTACCTTATCGGGAGCTAAGTAAAAGTCAAGTTTCTCGCTTAAGTCTTTTGATTTAGCCTATTGAGGACCAGTGGCTATCATTGCTAGCCACAATTTCAAAATAATTGTTCATCATGTTTTTTTGGTTTTGCGATGAAACTGTCAAGTCGACAACGTTGCAAAATACATTGACAATTGTCATACTCTTATTATTTTTTTCACCGGTTATCCATTGTCAATGTCCTATAATAATATCACCTCTGCTTCTCCTAAAGATATTTGCGATTTATTCGTAGATAATTTCCAGAGAAATTTCAATGTATCAGACCCATCTCACTCAAATGTTTCTCCTTCTAATTCAGCAACAAACACTATTCTCAGCCAAATTAAAATATCACGCGAAGAAATACGTAAAGCTATCTTGGAGATCGATTGCAACAAAGGCCCTGGTTCTGATCTCCTTCCACCGACCTTCCTGCGTCGGTGTGTAGAGCAGCTAGTAGCACTCCTGCATATATTTTTTGACAGGTCACTTTTGTAAGGCGTAAATATTAACATGGCAATGACGTGACAACTTTACCTAAAAAGGACATCTCGTTAAATAAGTAGTCGACGAAACGTAATAATGACGACTAGACGTCTTTTCTTTTTTTCTCGCTGAACAACGTCAAGATTTTTATTGATCATATACGATTCTGAACAACGTCAAGAGTTTATTGATTTTATACGATTTCATTACGATTTGATTGATTTGATTTATAATTAATTTAAATAAAAGCTATTTAAATATATTAAAAAGAACGTTTACATTTTCAGAAGTGGGATCGAAAGGATAACGCTTTCGTAGACGTAGTGTAGACGTAGACTTATTTTATGCGGTGGTCCTATTGTCATATTGGTGCTCGATAAACTGAAATAAAAAAAAATGATAAAGATAACCACATTGCGGGTGCACGAATTGAATAAATTATTGGAAATCAACGGGTTGCCGTCAACTGGCACAAAGACGGAGAAATTAGGAAGACTTTATGAAGTCTATGAGAACGGCGAAGTGGAGAAAGAAGAGATGGAAACGGCAAGGGAAGATATTGATGTTGCAACGCAGTTAAATGAATTGCGACGAATTGTGGTTGGGTTGGCGCAAACTGTTAGCAATTTGGCACAAAGTCAAGATCAGCGTACATGTTCTGAACCATCAATTAACGAAATTGCATTTATGAACAATTCGCGTAGTCAAAATTCGGTGAACGAAATTGCTCAGACGATTCCGACGTTCGATCCTAGTAATGAGTTGTGTTTGGACGCAGAACAGTTTGTGAAGCACGTAGAAAATGCGTATCGGGCCTACGGGTGGGAGGAAAAATGTTTACTCCTTGCCGTGTTCAGTAAGCTAAAGGGTGCTGCTAGACTTTGGTTGGACGCCTCCCCAGAGTTGCCCGTAAAATGGAACAATTTTAAAGCTGAACTGATTGCAGAATTTGGTATCGACGCTAATGAAGCTGAGATACATCATAAAATGCAAAATTCTGTACGTGCCAATTCTGAAAGCATGATTGACTATTCTTTTCGAATGTCGGCTCTGGGAAGAAAGTTCGGTATCAGTGAGCAAGCGATTGTAAAATATACCCGTGATGGTTTACGAGATCGTGAGTTACAAAATTCAATTGCCGCGATAAAGATAAACTCTGTAAAAGAACTCCGTGAATTAATAAAAGAGTTCTTACAAAATACGTCGAGAAACAAAATTTCTAACGTAGAAAACAGTACAAGATACGGTAATAATTCCAAGGCATCAAATAGTACGGCATTCAACGAGCGTGGTGATGTGCGTAGTCTATTTAAGGATGAGAAAACAGATCGAAACCAGCGAAAGTGCTATAATTGTAATGAAACTGGGCACATTTCCCGAGACTGCAAACTGCCACCACGCCGAAATCGATGCAAGGATTGCGACAAGGTACATCCAAGGTCGGAACCTATGAATTGCGGACACAAATTGGCTAGAAGAGCTGATGTTGTAAATTTAGAGACGATACTAACGAAGTATGGTAAAGCAAACGGAAGGCCTTGTCAAATATTTTTCGATACAGGTAGCCAATGCAGCTTGGTACGAGCGACGAAAGCCAGAGAAATAAGCAAAAATTGGGAAAACTGTCTCGTGAAAATAAAAGGGGTAGGCGGAGCCATTACCATACTTAAACATAAAGTTACGGCGGAAATCACATTGGATAGAACTAAACTCAACGTCAACTTGTACGTCATTGATGATACCGCAATTTCTTCTGATGTGCTTCTCGGACAAGACATTTTCGCAGATAATTTAACCAACGCAAAAATTACCAAAAATTCGTTATCAATCAGAGCAGAAGATGAAACTAGAAATATATTCCATGATCGAATGCTGATACGAAGAGAAGATATATTGTGCGGTCCTGTCAAAGACGACGATTTTAATCAATTAACCTGCCTTGTAAACGAATTCAGAGACGTCTTTGCAAATGGAATCGGAGAAATTGGTTGCACGAACGAAATTGAAATGAAGATTGAAGTCTCAGACAGTAAACCTGTAGTTCAAAGACCGTACCGTATACCCGAGCCAAAAAGAGCTAACGTAACTCGAATGATTCAAGAGCTGTTAGACCACAACATTATTTTGAGGTCAAAATCCGAGTATGCAAGTCCCATGGTGTTGGTTAAGAAAAAGAATGGTGACGACCGTTTATGTGTAGACTTCCGACTCCTGAATCAGTTGACTGTCAAAGAGAATTTTCCTACACCCAATATCGAAGAACGATTGCACGAAGCCATGGCGTATACTTGTTTTTCTGTGCTCGACCTAAATAGTGGATACTATCAGGTGCCAATAGCAGAATCGAGCAGAAAATATACTGCTTTTATAACGCCGGATGGACTATATGAATTCAAACGCATGCCGTTTGGATTGAAGAACGCTCCAGCAGTGTCTCAACGTCTCATGTCGTCACTTAAGGAAAAGACTCAGGAAGGTGACATGATCCATTATATGGACGACATTTTGGTTGGCAGTAATTCAACGCAAAACATGCTTGAAAAACTTGAAAGGGTATTTTCAGCTCTGCGTTCGTTAGGGCTTACACTCAATATCAAGAAGTGTATGTTTTTAAAACAGTCTATTCAATTTTTGGGACACGAATTATCCAAGGACGGAATAAAACCCGGTGAGATCAAAACTTCAGCAATCCGTAATTTTCCTGTACCTGAAAACGCAACGGAAATTCGACAATTTCTTGGACTAAGTGGATACTTCCGAAAGTTCGTACCCGGCTTTGCCATTCGAGCAGAACCATTACGTAAGCTTACGCATATAAATGAAGAATTCGTGTGGGAGAACGAACAGCAGAAACCATTTGATGATCTGAAAAACACATTAGTCAGTCAACCACTAATATCAGCATATCGAGTCGAAGCTCAGCACGAAGTTCACACGGATGCGAGCTCCATAGGCTTGGCAGGTGTATTGCTTCAAAGAAAAAACGATGAATTGAGTCCAATCGCATATTATAGTAGGTCAACGACAAATAACGAAAAGAGCTTCCATAGCTACGAATTAGAGACTGTAGCTGCCGTCGAGTCCCTGGAGCGCTTTAAGTATTACATATATGGGAAGAAGGTAAAGCTGGTGACCGATTGCAGCGCCATTAAAACAGCTATGCAAAAGAGAGAACTACTACCGCGTATTGCAAGATGGTGGTTACGCATCCAGGAATTTGATTTGGAAATCGAACATCGAGCTGGCATTAAAATGGCTCATGTCGACGCCTTGAGCCGAAAACCGGATGAAAAGGAAAGCGAATTAGATACAGCTTCTCTTAAAATATCAAAGGTCCAACTTGAAACAAGCGATTGGTTGTACAGTATGCAGTTACAAGATGAACGTCTGAAGCAAATAGTCGAACAAATGAAAGCAAGCGGAAAAATGTACCACGACGGTTATGTGATGTATAAAGAAAGACTTTTCAAAAAGGAAAAGGAGAAGAAATTATGGGTTGTTCCAAAATCCTTGCGATGGAACATTGTGCGAGACAACCATGACAACGCCGGTCATCTTAGTGTAGACCGCACGATAGAAAGGATTCGGACCTACGCATGGTTCCCCAGAATGAGGAATTTTGTAAAGTCTTATATTCGAATGTGTATCGAATGCGCATATCATAAGCAAGTAGCTGGGAGGAAGGAAGGCGAGTATCACTATGACGAAATCGAGCCAATACCTTTTCAAACAGTACACATTGATCATTTGGGTCCTTTTCCACGAAGCAGTAAAGGCAACGAGCACGTAATGATGATGGTTGACGCATTCACTAAATATACCATATGCAAAGCCGTGAAAAGTACTGCAACTAAGCACGTTGTCAGCTTTCTAGATGAAGTGACTGGATACTTTGGCGTACCGAAACGTATTATCTCCGACAGAGGAACATCATTCACATCAAACCAATTCAAGAAATATTGTCAGGACAACGATATCCGACATGTATTAAATGCTGTAAGGACACCCAGAGCGAACGGACAGGTAGAGCGAGCCAACAGAACTTTACTGTCGATGTTATTGCCGTCAACAAATAACGATAAGCACTGGGATCGAAACTTACGAACGATTCAATATGTCATTAATGGCTCAATAAACAAGAGCAGCGGTAAAGCCCCAAGCGAGTTATTATTCGGATTCAAACCACGAGATATATTAGGAAACAAATTAATTCTAGCGTTACATGATGGCGAATTCAGATCTGACGATGAAATTGCAAGAATGAGAGAAGAGTCTGCAAATCGAATTACTGAGCAACGAAAAAAGGCGAAGCAGCGATTTGACAATACTCACGGAAAGCCAAAGGTGTATAAGTTAGGTGATCTTGTGCTCGTAGAGAAGGAACCAACTAGTACGGGTGGCTCACGCAAATTAGAGCCACGTTATAAAGGACCATTTGAAGTCACCAAAGTTTTGGGTCATGATCGATACGTAGTGGAAGAACTCAAGGGTTCTCATAGGACTAAACAACACTATTCATCAGTTTACGCTTCGGACAAGATGAAACCCTGGTGCACGCTACCCAGTTGTAGTGACGATGGAGAAGACGAAAGCGAACGGGAAGACGAAAACGAACGGGAAGACGAAAGCGAATGAGGAGATGCACAAAAAAAAAAAAAAAAATAAAGGAATCAACTCTAGGGCGCGTTGATGATCAGGATGGTCGAACTGTAAGGCGTAAATATTAACATGGCAATGACGTGACAACTTTACCTAAAAAGGACATCTCGTTAAATAAGTAGTCGACGAAACGTAATAATGACGACTAGACGTCTTTTCTTTTTTTCTCGCTGAACAACGTCAAGATTTTTATTGATCATATACGATTCTGAACAACGTCAAGAGTTTATTGATTTTATACGATTTCATTACGATTTGATTGATTTGATTTATAATTAATTTAAATAAAAGCTATTTAAATATATTAAAAAGAACGTTTACACTTTCATCAGGGTGTTTTCCCATCCTGTTGCAAAACTTTCATATGTGACACCAGTTTTCAAAAATGGCGGTAGACGCTGTGTCGAAAATTACAGGGGCATTGCCATTGTATCTTCCATTCCAAAACTTTTTGAAAATGTTGTATACAATCTACTTTCCCCACTAGTTGATTCCCGTCTAAATTAGCAACAGCATGGCTTTAGAAAAGGTCGCTCAAGTATAACAAACTTGACAATCCTAGTTTCGGACGTTTTGTGTAAAATGGAGAATGCCTATCAAATTGGCGCAGTCTAAACTGACTTTAGCAAAGCGTTTGACAGAGTTGACCATTCTGTATTGATTCTTAAGCCGCACAAATTCGGACTTGCTGGATCTTTACTAAGCTGGCTCAGTTCTTACATCCACAACCGAATCCAACTCGTTAAATTTCAAGGAGTTTTATCAAAAAATATATTTGCTACCTCTGGTGTTCCACAAGATAGTCATCTTGGCCCACTTCTCTTTAACATATTCATCTCGGATCTATCTGACGTCCTGTCAAATATACCTCACCTACTTTATGCAGACGACCTCAAACTGTACCACACCTTTGAATCTAAATCTGATGCGCTTCAATCCAAGCTTGATTCTCTTGTTCAGTGGTGCAATATAAACAAGCTCTCGCTGAATATTTATAAGTGCCAAATTATAAGTTTTAGCCGTAAATGCGCGGTTACGCAGAATACCTACTTTCTCAGCAATAACTTATTAACTCGCGTTGATAGCGTTGTCGATCTCGGGGTTGTGATGGATGTGAAACTTCGTTTCACCTTGCACTGCGACAAAATTCTTTCCCGTGCGAATAAGCAGCTCGGCTTTATCAAACGACGTGCCAAAGAGTTTAAATCTTGTGGGCCGTTAGATCATTATACACTGCACTTGTACACCCTCTTCTTGAATAGGCCTGTATTATTTGGCACCCAGCCTTCGAAATTCACAATAATAGACTCGAGTCCATTCAAAAACAATTTTTACTTTTCGCCCTAAGCGATCTGCACAACCCTTACGACTTCGCAAATTTACCCCCATATGAGTTTAGACCGGGTGATTTAAATTTAACTTCACTTGCATCTAGAAGAATGGTGATATCCGCCTGCTTCGCATTTGACGTAATTAGAGGCGTTATTAGAGTTAAATTCCTTAATAGTAAATTTGTGATAAATATCCCCTTAAGGAACACCAGGTCCAATCGTTTACTAAAGGAATATCCACATTTCACCATATATGCAGCTAATAAGCCGGTGAATAGATGGTGCAGGGTCTTCAATGGCTTTAGCAACCTTTATTCCCCAACGATTTCCAAACTATCCTTCTAATCTTCCCTTATCCAAGCCATCTATACACCATAATTTTTAAGCTCCTGTTTAATTATCGATTTTAATTGTTATTCTTTTATTTCATTGTTATTTTACTTATTGTCTATTTCAAACTTATTTATTTACTTATTTGTTTACTCAATTAGTTAATTATTTATGTGTTATTTATTTGTATCATACCTTACACTTTTTTTTAAAAATAGTTTGATATTTCATATTATTTATATATATATATATATATATATATATATATATATATATATATATATATATATATATATTTATCTCTTGTTTGGCTAATAAATAAATAAATAAATAAATTTTATGTTCTTCGGTGCGAACGCGGAAAACAAAAGATGGTTGACAAAAATGAGCAAGTTATCATCGATCTCAAAAGTTTAAGGCAGCACATGCTGCGCAAATCTATGTAACATCCGAAATTTCACTCGATTGAGAAAAAAGTATTTATAATTTTTTGACCACAACAAAGCATACCATTGCATCACTTGGATAATATTTACTGATAAAATATGATACAATTTAAATTCCATTCGAATGCCAAAATATCAAACGTCATTTAAATGTCAGAAGAAATCAATCGAAAACTGATTAGATCTTCCAATATTATCGGAGTGTTTCAGCTATTTCCTGTTTCTTTTATCAAGCTAAAAGCCATTCCATGCAAAGTTGTCCAAAATACAAACACGGACAAAGACAAACTGTTAAAACAAAAACTTCAGTCGATTATTACAAACTGGCACGATTATGAATTTATAATCAAAATCTTGCCACTTGATGCATAAATAAATCAGATACAATAGCTAAACCTATTAGATAGAACGATCTTGACATACAAGAAAATCGAGTCTTAAAATAAATTTCAGATAGTTGATAGGTGTAAACCGGCAGCTAAGTAGCTGATATCCAGTAAGAATTAGTTGTGTGACGATTAGGATACGATTATTGACAATAACTGAATTGAAAACAACTATATACGATTATAGTTGAAAAATATGTAGAATGTAGATAGATAGATACTTCAAACAAGCAAGTCGACCTTCATGTTTCACAAAACGATAGCAAGTTTCTTTCGTTCTGGTCATACAATATAAACTATATCACATAAAAATGTAAATATCGAACAAGGTAGGTTTTTTTCGAATGTTGAAAGCTTTAGAATTTATCGATTTTGCTTGACAATAAAGAATACCATATACAGAATTGATTAATGATAATTCCATTAGATATGGATATTATTATCTAATTATTTTCGATGGATTACTATAATTTTTCGAAAAATGGTCTACCCAAAAATTGACTTTTATTCCGAATTCGATTGTTTCGAAGGGCATACTGAATTGATTTTAATTACCAGCAGAAGCTGATCTTTAACACTGGATTATTTTTGACATTCATAGGTAACGAAATCTAGTTGTAATAAATTGTGAATGTAGTTTTCGACCTTCAAATTTTTATGACGTGAAAATTACAAGATTGATTTTGTATTTCTGGGAAAATACAGCATTTCTCGTATTCGTATTAATCCATAATCCATGCACAGAGATAGAAACTGAAGCTAAATGGAAAATACCTATAGGTAACCATCAATATCCATGCCTGATTTTCTTCTAGTGCCTTTTGTCATGAATTCGTATTTCGTAACCCCTATAATTTAGGCGCAAACATAGCTTCGATTCCGCTTTTACTTCAATCTTGATGCACAATGCCATCGTAGAGCTACATACATGATTATTTTTTTAGCGTTTTTTGTTGTTATTCGTATCTTTAGGTATGGACTAGAACAAAGGCAGCAAAAGTAGTCAAAAATTTAATATTTCAAAAATAACCTATTGAAGATATGCTTTTGAGCTGTTTAGATATAAAATGGTAATACGTTTTGTTACACAAAATTATTTTGCAAAATCTACCTAAGAAACCTGATTATAAAGTAGTTTTGGCAGCCTTAGCAGCCTTAGTAATTATCAATGCCATTAAAAGGGGAGCTAGAAATAGAGTAGAGGAACATCAAAATATATGGAATTGTGTTTGTAGGATGATTAAAATTGAAAATTTTAATTAATAATCAAAATATATGTTTTACACGTACAGTGACTCCCAAAAAGATCCGCACAAGCTACTTTCATCAATGACACGAAAAGAAAACTAAAAACTGTTTATGGTACAAGACGTCTACGCAATCATTTAACACAAAAAAATAAAAAAATGTATCGCAAAACGAGAAGGAATAGGAAGGATAAAACAAAAAAACTTAAAAATCAGATATGCAACAAAAAGATCCGCAGATCGATGAAACTTGGGCAAACGCGTGCATTTTTATGCAATATAAACGCGTGTGAGTGGCTTGTTTATCTAATACGGCCTTCAGTGATATAGTCGTCATAAATCCAGGCGCATCATATCTAATATTTTTTGGAAACCACGCGTTTTTGGTAGCTTGAAAAAAGTTTGTGCTTGCATTAATGCCAAATGGGTAAATACACGTCCCCAGACAAGATCCAGTTGGTGATTGTTAATCATGAGGAAGATAAAACTGGCAGAAATATGGTCGGTCCTCAATATGAAACGTAAAACTGTTTACGATATACTAAACTTGAAGCATAGTCCCAGCCGTCCAAAGGTTCTAACGTCCGGAAAATGACGAAAAACCCTAAATTGAGTGTTCCAAAAATTGTAAGTGAAGTTTTTGCAGACTTTAAAAAAAGTGGGATGCAAAATAATGCGCCGAGTTTCGAGAAATGCTCAATATAATGGTCAGGTTGCACGCAAAAACCATTCATCAGCGAAGTGAATAGAAAAAAACGATTAAATTTCGCTAAGGAATATGTTTTGAAGAATGCTGATTATTGGGATGACGTTATTTTTGCCGATGAGAGCCAATTCGGCTCGGATGGACGTGTTATGGTGTGGCGCAAGCCCAACGACGAATTGAGTCCGAAGAACGTCAGGCCTACAGTGAAGCTCGGGGACGGCAGTTTAATGGTTTGGGGATGCATATCTACTCGCGGTGTTGGTGAATTAGTATTTATTGATAGTATAATGGATTCCCGTCGATACTTACAACTCCTGAAAGACAATTTGCGAAAAAGTGCCGCGAATATGGGCATTTAAGATACATTTAAATATTACGAAGACAATGACCCCAAATACATATAAGGCTCGCATTCTTCAAGAATGGCAGCTGTATAATTGCCCAAAATTGGTTCATCCTCCTCTCCAGTCACCAGATTGTAATCCCATTGAACACCTCTGGGATGAATTGGACCGTAGAATTCATACCAAGCCGATTTTTTCTAAGGGGGAGCTCGAGACAAGGCTTCGCGAAAAATGGGTGAAAATGGATTTAGAATACTTGCGAAAAATCATCTCCAGTATGCCAAATCGTTTAGAACGTGTTATTGAACAAAAAGTACATGCAACAAAATACTAGTTTTATATGATTTTTGTATATTTTTACAATTTAGCCTATGTGCGGATCTTTTTGAGAGATGAAATTTTTTGTTTTTTTTTATGAAATTTCCTATTTTTTGGTACCTATAAAGTGAATAATTTTTGTATTTATGTCATATGTAAGACTATTATGTTTTGCTCATATTATATGTTTTTTTTAAATTTTTCACCCGTTTTTTATTGGCTTATAAAATGAGAAAGAAGAAAGAGAAACATTTCTTACGTGTGCCGATCTTTTTGGGAGTCACTGTATATGACAGTTTATGATTTTTTACAATGTTTTGAGTAAGAGCATTAGCAGTGCACAAAATATGCTGAGAACTAATATTTATCATCATCGGCGCTACAATCGGGGTCCGATCCTGGTCTACGTCAACAAATTTTTCCATCGGTCCCGATCGCGAACCGACGTCATCCAATTGGGTACCCCTAAACTCCGAGCGTCCTGGTCTACGTCATCTTTCTAGCGCATGCAAGGTCTCCCAAGCTGTCGTCTGCCGTAAAATCTGCCACAAATGGGTTTCCGAGCAGCATCCTTTTCGAGCTAGGTGTCCTGCCCACCGGAGTCTACAAAACTTTATCTTAGTAATTAGACTCTTAGCAATTAGCTTTATCTTAGTAAATATACTAAGATTATTTTGAAGTGAAAAACAGTCATCATGTGACTCAATTACACGGGATATTTTTAAATTGTGAGTATAGGAAAGAAAAGAAGAACGATAGAAACAATAGAAAGAGATAACAGCCAATGATAGATTTTTACGAACCCCCTGATATTGGATAAAATGTATTTCAAGGAGAGGGATTGACAGTAAAAATATAATAGCGACCACAAATGTAAGAGGCAAACCAGAAGAGAACCTGTAATGCTATTAAACTTTAGCTATTGAAGAAAAAAGATATGGCTAATAAATTAAAAGCTTTCGAAAAGTCAGTATGCTTCTTATAATGACCAGATGTATGAAGATAAGGAAACTGGTTGAGGTGGGTTTACTTATGATGAATTCACACTACCCTCGAACTAGAGTAATCTGGTTAAAAAAGGATACCCTACTGTAAACCACTCTCTGAGAGATTTTACTGAAACAATGAAGAAAGGAAATAAGACGGTTGCTTGAGATGCCTAGGAACACTAGCTATGTGCATTGTGAAGATATTAGTAATTTTCTAAAATAATGGCGAAGAGCCAGAATCTATATCAATCACACATAGAAGAAGAGTAGCATTCAAGAAAAGAGAAGTTTTCGGAAGATTAGACATAATAAGAACCAGAATTAAACAAAGTGTGAAAAATTATCTGCCACTTAGTAAATTATCTGCCTGTTTGAAGTTTAGTGTAATCTTCTGAGCTTTTTATCATTTTGAACAATTTCAAATCATCAACATACAGAAGCGCTGTAGAAACTTTAAAGTATTTGATAATATCGTCAACGAAAAGTATAAATAGAATTGGACTTGAATGAGAGCCTTGTGGAAACTCGGATGTTACTGAGATTCAATCCACCTTAGATGATAGCCAGGATTAAGGGAGCCAATGCAGACATAATTAATTACAATTAATCGATTAACTTTCGTCCCAACAAAACCAATTTCACCCTTCTTATTGATTATAATGTCATTTACAATATAACTTTAAATCTATATTGAATTATGAATGATATTTTTTTTTTATTTATTTGTTTTTTAGTTTTTATTAAAATATATACCTTACAAGTTTTTACAAGGGGTACTCAGTGTTACGAAAATTTGAGAAGAATATTGCTTCAGAGAACAAGCATCTCTTAGTATTCATTAGCCTTCGAGTTAAAATGTGAATAAAATTTTCCTGAATCAAAATTTTTCGAATACATAACTATTTTTAGTTGAAGAAATTTCGGATCGTTCATGACATTTAGCAAAGCCTTACATCTAAAAAAAAAAACTCTCAATATCAAACATTAATCAATAAATACAAAACAAAAGAATAACAAATTGACCGACACACACTCTATATGTCTGCTTAATGCAGACATATTATGCGCTTAATAAACATAAACAAAAATCCATAACAAAGCACTAAAAACCGACAAAGTTCAATAGACAACAACTTTCTCATTAACATAGATCTCTCTCTGCGACATACGACCTTGATCGGAATGCACCTGATGTGATTGCAACTGGCTTGTTGTTATACCTAACCATTTTTTTTTCTTACATTTCTGCACGGTTTTTGTTGATTAGTCGTTTTCTAACGCGGGCAAATTCAAATGGCGGACGATTAAGCAAGGTTGACAGTTTCTAATTATTGAAGTACTGTCGAGTAGGTTAGATTATATTGTTGCAAAACAATCGCAACTTGGCGTGAAGGACGTTTGTTATTGCATTAACGGGAGCGATATTATCATTTATTATTATGCATACGAAGAGGCATTGTATGATGGTTGATTGGATTGTATGGTAATCGTGTGTGGAAATCTGCAACAGTTTCCATATGAAATCAAACTATTAGAGTGCTTTTGGCTGAGTTTATATTATTTCTATCACGAATACAATAAACTGAATGATTGAGTGCTACGATGAAGTTGGATTTCGTTTGATGAGATTTCTTGTAAGATTGACCGAAATAGTTGGTTTGAGGGGATTTCTTGAGCAACTGATTATTTGATGAATTTAAGATAATAATTGATAAATGTGACTCATGCTGTATTAGAATAATTCAAAAAAATTAATCAAATAACTCTAGATTTTATTTATTCAGATATAGTGTTAGTATCTTAATTTCACTTGAAATTTTAATCATTTATCTAATGCAACAAATTAATTTCAATATTTCTTTGCAGGAAAGCAATTAACGCCAAACCGAAGGTAAGTTGATTTTTTCCTTAGTGAATATGCATGTGAAATGTTGAACTAACTTTCGAAAAATACTAATTGAATTAATTAAAAATAATATTGACAATGGCATAAGTAAATGTTAATATGTACATCCACTTATAAAGTTTCTTGATTTCTTAAAGCTTAACTTTTCCTGACTTAATTCTTCATGTATTTTCACTGTATCGAAAGGTAGATGATGTTGATATATTCATTTCTACAACTTTGAATTTATTTTTGTAAATTTCATCGGACGAGTACATATAACGGATGTATGTATTTACTTGTACAATTGAATGTATTTGCAAGTATTTTGTTTTATCAATGTTAGTACTTTTGAACCTTTTTACTAATGTTCGAAGAACATTAGTATTAAAATCGCTTCGCCGAAAATTCGTCATATATATATATATATATATATATATATATATATATATATATATATATATATATATATATATATATATATATATATATATATATATATATATATATATATATATATATATATATATATATATATATATATCAGCAAAATGATTAAGAGAGATAATCTCTGGAGTGGCCGATCCGATTGAGTTGAAATTTTTGGAGAACATAGATGTATATAACAGGTAGGTCCATGATTTGCTAGAATTCAGATATCTTAAACCTTTTGGCGGCGGCGGGCATTTAAGTGAATTTTCAGGTACACCTATATTTCCAAGCAGTGTAAATTTTTGTCAAAAAAAAGTACTAGGAATGAAAACTTTTTATGTTTGTAGTTTGTTTATGATAAAGAATTGAAAATTTTGGGCCAGGTGTAGGCGCTGAGTGCCTAAAAGTAGGCAAGGATTTTTTTTCAAATTTCGATTTATCATAACTTCTAAGAAAAACAATGGATCATCGTGAAATTTGCAGAGCGTATTAATGTAAACTAGAATTTAACACACATGGACTTTCAAAACTGTGCGGGCAACTCTGTAGCTACAGCAGGTTCCTGAAAACAAATCCTTCAAATCATCGAGTCTCCTGAGAAATTTTTGATTTTTGAAAATAAATTCAAATTGTTCACAAATCTTGACTTTTGTCCACCAAGTCAAATAAAAATTTCAAAAATTCCGCGGTAAACAAGAACGGCAACCCGTGATGAAATTACCTCTATTTTCAGCACCCAAAACTTCTGTTCACGAGAACTGACAATCGGATAATGTGATCAATATGAAATTTACAGAACATGTTGGTATTAATTAGGACCAGGTCTGATAAAAGTGATTTTTCAATACGGGCAATACTGTGGTAGTGGTGCCATTTGGAAAAATCACTGAGAAAAAAAACTGGTTTTTGGCCTATAGCTTCCGATTTAGCCACCAGATTTTAACAAAATTCACGCAGTAGGTGAACCTTACTCTAAGATAGATTTCGTAGAAATTTGGTTGAAAAATTAGTACCTATATGGACGCTAGCTACGGCAATTTTTGTCTCTTAAATATTGTAAATTTGCTCAGGAAAATAAAGGTTTTTCCCTATAACTTCCGATGCAGTGATGAAATCAAAACTAAATTCGTGTGAAAAGCATATCTTGTTGCGTTTCTAATTCTGTAGAAATTTTGTTGAAAAACCGTGAAAGGGTTACCAGCTATGATGAATTTTGTAATTTATTGACATTTCTTTATCGAGCGATGTTGTCATAAAATTTCCAAGTGGGAATGATCCTGCAATGACAAATAACATCAAATATTTACGTTTCAAAAATTTAAAAAGTTTGGACGATGGTAACCCTAAAATTTAATTCACTCCTATAACTTACAGCACAGACATTCAATCGAAACGAAATTCATAGGGTGGGTTTAACACAACGTGAAGCAGCCATGGTGCTAGCACATGATTGCCAGCACCGGACAATTTCGTAAATATCGCACCAACAGATGCTTCCATTTTCTATTCATAAGCAAACTATTTACAATAAAATAAGCAACCGATATTTAAATATTCCGAGCTTTGGAAATTTTATTGTTTGTTACTTGAACCTATAACCAAGTTTATTAGTTTATTCATCTGCATCATCCCCCTTCTATGGTAAGCATAATTTATGACAAACGACTTCGATTATATAAAAGCACTAAAACATCATATAAAAGCAAAGCATCCAAGTTATATATCTATATGCTTTTAGAATCGTCAAAAATTGGTGCAACTGCACCAAGTTGTTTATATAATGTTATTTTATTTGAATAAAGCTCTTTGCCCTATAGCCTCCAGTACAGTCATGGTATCATAACGAAATTCATATGACAAATTTAAATTATTGTAGACAATATTCAGTATAAAATGTTTAGTATAAAAAAGTAAGTATAAAAAAAAACAATGATAGGGTTGCCAGCTATGATTGTTTTTGTATTTTTTGAAATAGCTTTAGTAAGCGATTTTATCATAAAATTTTCAAATCGTAGTGGTCTTGTAGTGAAAATACACACCAAATACTAAGATCTAGAAAATTTGAAAGCTCTTGCGAATGGTAACCCTAAATTTCTTTTTATCCCTATTACTTCCAATGCAGTGATCGGATCAACACGAAATTCGCAGAGCAGGTTGACTTCAACGTGAGGCAGATAGGACTGCTAGCACGAGGTGTTTTTGTTATTTTGGTACCAATAAATGCTTGCATTAAGTATTCACATCGCGAATATACAATATATAACAATATATATGACAATACGTACAATATATAATATATAAGACAATAACAACAGTATAACAACAATATATAACAATACACTCAAAATCTGCACAAATCCTCTACTGTTCTTCGGACATTAGTATTTCTAGCGGTTTTGATGCGCTAGGGTTTTTTGGACATAATTTTGGTTTTGCTTAGCAACTGCTTTTGAAAATCGAAAAAGAATTGCTAATGAAGGCATTTAAAATTGTTTTGAAATCAAATTATATTTTCTTCCAGCCCATACTTAAACCCTTTTGAATCGGTTTCAATTATTTTCAAATACAGTCAATTCCATTTCAATTGAAATCGTTTCCATGTAAAACGTAAACAATCGGAAGCAAGGGGTCGGGTAATATTAAACTTTTGAACAGTGATTTTCGAAGATTTCGAAACTAAATGACCAGTTAAATCATCAAAAAGAATTTTTAAATGCATAAAATGTACCCCAAAACGCCATGTGCATTCTTTGCACATTGAGTCTCGACGTTTTCAAGTAACTATATTACCCATTTGCCATAGACCTTCAAGTAGCCACAAATCTACTTGGTTTGCGAGGAATTCGGGGTTAACTTTCAAGCGGCTGCAAAGAGGACACAAATGAAAAATGTTTTTCAGTTATTTTCAAAAAATAGTTCAATTTTGTCATTCTTGTCTATAGTTAACAATATATAAAAAAGAAACACAAGCATATACCAGAACGTCTACCACGTTTCTGATTGTCGAAGTTGTCCCATTTAGATATTTCCAAACGAATTTCCTGCAAAAAATGAAGAAAATATGACCCGTAACGCTCAACCTTTTAAAAATTCCTTTACTTTGAACGCATATATTTGGAGTTCGATTTCAATTCAACTTAGAATATACCCACCAGAAACATTTATAGCAGTTTAATTTTATGAGCTTTATGCCGAAAAATTCGAAAATTGAAGTCTTTTTGAAAAATTTTGTAGCAGATACAAGAAAGACTGGTGAACAATCTCCTAAAGTGCCGAGACATCAAGGTACAAAACGAAGATGGCGATGGTTTGAAAAAAGATTAATTAAAAAAGATGGAAACGCAGTGAAAAATTCCTGATGCGGATGAATAATTTCATGTGCGCATTTCTCTCTGTAAAGGTCCTTTGAGTTTTGTTAAATTCGAGTTTGACAGTACACTTTTGCCAAAAATTCAATATGGCTTCAGTCCAAATTAGTACTGGCTGGAATCTAAGATTGGTAAAATGTTACAGGCTATCGATTTAAACCTGCGAATTAGAACAAGTGCTAATTTTTTTTTGGATGCACTAGAATGGAAAATATATTTTTTAATTTTCATATTTATGTAATTACTGTTGAAAATATTAAAAGTATAGTTGCGCGGGAATAAACTCTAAATATTTTCATGCCAAAAAAAAATTAACAACATACAAACAAATCAATCAAAGTAACCTATTTTTAGCCAAACTCTTTTTCAAAGATGGTAAACATATTTTTCTCTTTTAAGCACTGTTAAAATTTTTTCATGGATTAAACGGGCTTATTGAAGGCATAACTGGGTCGATAGGAAGGGACGGATAAAATATTGACATTATTCATTCTGTGACCCTTGGTATTGAGACTTAATTAGTATTAGACTTAAAAGATGTTCAGAGAAAATACTCCCCGTGAGGAGCTTAGTAGCAAAGATGGTTTTGAAATTTTTTCGCCTTTTTTAAGCGTATCCATGGCCAGCAACCTAAATCAATTAATTTAAGGAGAAAGCCGTAATATGTAAGGAGAAAAATAAAACCGTAATATGTAAATATGTAAGGAGAAAACCGTAGAAATCTTTTTTGAATGGACTCGATACGGTCAACATACACCTGCCGATAAGGCGCCCAAACTATGCATGCATACTCCAATATTGGTCTTACTAAATCACAAAATAGTATCTTAGTTAGATATATGTCATGAAACTCCCTAGATCAATTTCTCACAAATCCTAGAGCTGGTGATGTTTTTACTAAAATAGCGTTAATATGATCGTCAAAAGTGAAAGTATTATTTAAAAGTACTCCTAAATCGAGTACTTGGTCAGAATATTTTAAGGGAATACTATTTGAAGAGTATTTAAATCTTAACGAACTAATTTTAAGCTTGTACGAAACAACGGTACACTGGTCAATGTTAATTACTAATTTGTTAGTATCACACCAAGTCGGAAGGTTATCTAGGTCAGCTTGAAGTCAGAAGAAAATTTAAACATTGTTTACTTATTTTCATTGCAAATGTTTGCAATGAAAATACTTAATACATTTTATTGGAACGAAAATAACAATAAGACCTAGTGCTGGTAGTCCTTTGCTAGCACCGTAGCAAAAAATATGTCGCATCTGCCTAACGTTGAAGTCAACCTGCTCTTCGAATTTCGTTTTGACTCGATGACTGCATTGGAAGTTAAAGAGATGCAAAGAAATTTAGGGTTACCATACGCAAAAGTTTTCAAATTTTTCAGATCTTAATTATTTTCACTATAAGATCACTACGATTTGAAAATTCTATGCTAAAATCGCTTACTAAAGGTATGCCAAAAGAATACAAAAACAACCATAGCTAGCAACACTATCGTTGTTTTGAAATTAAATTTGTACTGAATATTGCCTACAATAAGTTTAATTTGCCATTTGAATTTCGTTATGATTCAATGACTGTACTGGAGGCTATAGGGCAAAGAGCTTTATTTTCCTCAGGAATTTTCAAAATTTAAGACACCTAAATTACCATAGCTGGCAGCTCCAACCGAATTTTTCAACCAAATTTTTAAAGTAAGGTTCAGCTACTGTGTGAATTTCGTCAAAATCGAACGACTGAATAAGAATTTATGGGGCTAAAAGCAGTTATCTTTTTTAGTGATTTTTCAAGATGGCGCCACTGGCACAAAATTGCCCGCATTTCATAATCACTTCTATCATATCTGGTCCTACTTAAGACCAATACATTCTGTAAGTTTCAACTAATTCTCATTATCGGATCGTGAGTTTCCGTGAACAGAAGTTTTTGATGCTAAAAATATAGGTAAATTAGGAAAGGGTTAATAGGCGTGCCCGTTGTAAAATTTCAAAGTTTTAACTTTGGCTATGTTGACAAAGCATAAGATTTATATATGAGTGGCTGTTTTTTCAAGAAACGACATTTTTTTCCGGAGAGTCGATGATTTGAAGGATTCACTTTCAGCGCCCGCCCTAGCAACAGGATTGCCAACATGCTCATTAAAAGCTACACAAATTTACAATTAAATAATACCAATACGACCTGAAAATTTCGTAATGATTGAATAGCTGTCAAAAGTTATCGCAATTTAAAAATTTTCAAATTTTCCCGTTCTCTTTTTAGGCACCTAGCGCACACATGGGGTTAAAAAATTCCAAAACATTATCCGATTTGCATTTAAAACAAGTTCGAAATTTATTTCGTCAACTTTATTTTTGCAAAAATTATTTTTGTACGGAATAATAGGTACATTAAAAATATCAATCTAAAATATATATAAAAATATCAAATAAATAATGTTCTTCGAACATTAGTAAAAACTGTAAATATAGACGAACTGTGATATAAGTAAAGTAAACCTTGCGTAGCTATCATTAGTACTATATTCTCTTTCTATGCTCAAATCAAAACCCCAATTTAGTCGTAAAAACAACTTTAAAGCCCATAAAATGTTGTTAGTATTAAAATATTATATAAAAATTTAAGTATAGTCATATACATTGTCATAGACTCACACCTCTAGTGTGAACCCCAAAAAATCAAATGCAGTTAGTTGTCGCCCAACGTGGGAAATAGCTGTTCTTGAAGTAAAAAGTTGATCGAAAATAGGAAAACAAGTTTGTCTCTGATAGTTTTTTTCACACCATTTTCTTTTTTACACGAATAAGTAGCACTTCTAGAAACTTAAGTAACTAGAAATAACCACCAGAAACCAATTTGATCTTAAAACAATTTTCCATTCATTTTTTAAATACACTACAACACCAAAACCTAGTTTGCAAAAACAAAGCATATATTTGAAACCCAGAAGAAACATTACTAAAGCTTTCATACGTTTTATTTTCTCGAATGCAATCAAATATGCTACCGCAAACCAGTCGCGAAATTCTATCACAAAACTTTTTTTTTTATTCAAGCGACCTTTATGCAATTAAAGCACCATTGACAATCAACTAACCAGATCACAAATTAAAAGCATATTCTTGTGCAAAAAATAATTAAAACAAACATAAACCGCAAACAAACATTTGATTTCGCCTTGAAATGCACTTGTATGTCTATTGAATATGTAGGTAGGTAGGTACCTGACACACTACACCACACATGAAAAACGTATTGACGATAACGAAAGACTTAAGCCAGTAACCTGGTCAAAATTAAATTTTCATTTTTTTATTGTTTCCATTGTTGATGAATTCAAGTGGCCAATAGAAATTGAATATGGTCCTTGGTTTTAGGACAATGTTAATGAGGTTTTTTGTTGTTGTTGTTTCTTATTTTAGACTTACCACGTTTATGATGTTTTTGTCAGATTTTGGTGTTGAGCTGAGAGTTGAGTTAATCATAATGCATTATGATTAATTGAAGTTTTCCGCGAAATGTTATTAAGTGGTTTGGTGGTCGAGCTGAAATGAAAGTTTGAAATTAAATTGATTTCATTTTTCATGCTTAAATTTTTTGAGAATAGGTAAGAGAAAGTGCTTAGATATTAGAGGTTCAGTAAAAGAATATTTCCATGGTATATGCGTATAATCAATCAAAAAGCAACATTATGTGGTTTGCCATTTATTTTAAGAAAAGAAAATTTATAAGTAGATGTAAGTATAGCTTTGCCAATATATGCACTATGTATATGCATGTTGTTTGGAGATATTTAGTTGGTAGCAATTTTTATTGTATTATTAAAGTATTTGTTTCAATATGCTCGCACACATTATCAGGTACTATTTTTACGCATGTATTGCTTGCTTGAACCAAATCATGTTGATTTGAGAACCATAATATTAATATTTTGAATACTTTAAACGTTAATTCATCATTCAATGCAAGAAGGTTACAAGAATTTATAAAGTTAAACGTGAACCAACATCTATTTTAATGCTCTTGACAATGATCACCGGCTGATCACAAAAATATTCTCCGGTTCAGTATAGGATATATGCATAGGAAAAATAACTTAACGTTGTTATTCGAGGACTGTGTGGGCTCATTCCCAAAGAAGTTCAAATTGACCTCAAGAAGCAAGGTTTCAGCTCGATTGAGGTTATCTACATCCTGGCCATCTGCCATCTAGTTTTCTAGGTTGTGTTTCAAAAAAAAACTAAGGGCAATGCCACAATTGACAACAATGCGGCCACTTTTTTAATAGCTGTCATGCACAGTATAGGTAAGGCAAATGTGATCGTCTCCACAATCATAAATCTTGCCCTAACAATTCTGAGTAGAAGACAAAGTGCGTTAATTGTGGAGATGGTTATCCTGCAAGCTACGGAGGGTGCTTGAAAAATACTAAAAATATCAAAAAGTCCTTTGCACAGGTAGTTGGATTCGGCTCCAATCCTCTATCCCCTAACATAAATAATACGCCTATTCGTATTAAATGTTCCAAAGCAAAAAACTCAGCCACCCCTGATCAAATGGGATAGTTCCTTGTAATCATTCAGGAGCAACTTCATGCAATGATGACTCACGTGGAGTGTCAATTACATACTACACCAAAAGGGGCGCTAGTGAAAGTTCCGAACGATTGCGGAGATGAATTTCAACTCATTTGGGAATTTTTTTTTAAACCAGGTAATCAGCTCTGTGTCTCCAACTACCATGCTTGTAGAAAAGAAAAGTTAACTGGCACGGACGGAGGCACAGCTTTTGTCGTAAGAAGGTATGTCAACTATCATCCCATAAAATTTTCAACCTAAATGTAATGAAAGTAACAGTCATTTAAGTTTAAACAAGCTTTCTCCACTCCATGGCAATCTCCGCTTACAAACCTCCAAACGCGCAAGATTTCGCGGAAGACCTTCTTTCTCGCAAAAGAACTTAATGCTCAAATTGCTGCTGGGGATCTGTGAGGGATAATCAAGAACGTAAAAACCTATGCAGTCTCCACAGAAATTTCATCCAATCTACTCATTTTTCGGATCGTATCTAATAACATTCTGGACGAACTTTCCTCAACCCACAAGCCAGTCGTGTTTTGAAAAGAGAACGTTTTTGTGGATGTCCCCATAAAACCAATTGGCAACCCTTCCTAATATCTTCCGCCAAAGACTATATGTTCGAAGCATCGGTTACAGCCGGTTACTTGGAGGAATCCATAGAACTCCTCACTTATAAAATCTCCGAAATTAAGTAGAACTGCACTTTCAAAACTCTTTTGAGGATCAATTAACACCTGACGGAACTGTCCCTGGTCAATTTAAAGGGGATAGTCCGGTTTGTCAAAGGAAGCAGATGGTTTCAGTGAGTAGAAGAGAGTCACTAATTTATTTTGGCATCACAACGGGCCTCTCTTGTGCCTATGTGTGTCGATCGTCAGGCCTCTGTGGATCGGCAGCGACTTCAACCTATCTACCTACCTACTTCTCATGCTCGTTTCATTATTATAATTTTTACTTTTATTATCTTTATTATTATTATTATTGCCGTTAGTATTACGTTTATTTCTTTTACGTTTTTATTTTATTTTGTTTTTTTTTTTAATTTTTGTAAAATAGTTATTAAATAAATAAACAAAAAGCACGAAGATGGAACTTTGGATAATTTTATTTCTTAAAAAAAATTCTAGCACATCAGAACCGCTAGAAAACTGATTTTCGAAGAAATTGTCTTTGAGTGACAAGAATATGTGGAAAGAATATAAACTGATTTTCGAAGGAATTGTATTTGAGTGACAAGAATATGTAGAAAGACGTTATACACTTTTTTGTTGCATCATATCAACCATTCCTTATCCAAACCCTATGTTCGCAGCAAAGTAAAATATATTCCAAATCTGCTTCACGTTAAGTTAAACCCACCCTGAGAATTTCGTTTCGATTGAATCACTGCGCTGGAAGTTATACGGGTGAAAATAATTTTAGGGTTACCACCCTCAAAACTTTCCAAATTTTTAAAACGTTAATATTTGTTGTTAATTTTCATTGCAAATCTAATGACATAATCGCTTAGTAAAGAATTTCCAAAAAATTACAAAAATGGCCATAACTGGCAGCCCTTTCACGAATTTTTGACGAAATTCCTACGACATTTGGTTTACATTAAGGTCCATTTACTGCATAAATTTCGTTTCGATTTTATGACTGGTCCCGAAGTTATAGGGAAAAAAGCTTTATTTTGCTGAGCAAATTTACAATATTTAGGAGACAAAAATCACCATAGCTGGCAACTCTATTCTAATTTGTCAGCCAAATTTTCACCAAATATTTTTTGAAGTAAGACCCAAATATGGTGTGAATTTTGTTTAAATGTGATATCTGAATCGGAAGGTATAGGTCAAAACACAATTTTTTTTCCTCAGTGATTTTTCAATATGGTACCACTGCCTCAAGGTTGCCCGCATTTCAAAATCACTTCTATCAGACTTGGTCCTAGTTAATACCAATATGCCCTGTCAATTTCGTTTTGATCGGGTTATGCGGTCGTCAGTTCTCGTGAACAGAAGTTTCGAGTGCTGAAAATAGAGGTAATTTGGTGATGGGTTGCCGTTCTTGTGCAAATCGGAATTTTGAAAATTTCAATTTAACATAATGGACAAAGGTTAAAGTTTATCAATGATTTGTATTTTTTGTCGAAAATCGAAAATTTTTCAGGAGAGTCGATGATTTGAAGGATTTTTTTTCAGGAGCCTGCCGTAGCTACAGGGCTACCCGCACTGTCTTGAAAATATATGTGTGTTAAATCTTAGTCAACATCAATACGCTATGCAATTTCCACGATGATCCAATGTCACTGTCAGAAGTTATGACAAATCAAAATTTGAAAAAAAGTCCTTGCCTACTTTTAGGCACTCAACACCTACACACGGTTCAAAATTTCCAATTGTTTAGCACAGGCAAGCTTAAAACATAATAAGTTTCATTCCCAATACTTATTTTAAACAAAAATTTACATTGTTTGGAAATATAGGAGCATCTGAAAATTCACTAAAATGCCCGCCGCCGCCAAAGGGTTAAAGATATCTGAATTCTAGCAAGTCATGGACCTACCCACTATATACATCCATGTACCCACAATATACATCTGTTTAGAAATATGAATCTTCGGCGAAACGAGTGTAATACTAAATTTGAATCGAAAATCAGTAATAATAGTATTAAGTTACTCACAGCCCCTTTAGACTAATGAGCGAAATTAAAACATTTTACAATTCATGAAAAATAAATTAGATATATCTTTAGTCTGATGCTTTTGTTTAATAATAATATTCCACGGACTACAAATATCACGTAGAATAGAAAACCAAATCAATTTGATCTATTCTTGTCACGATCACTTAAACCTCTCTAAAAATTCAGTTCGCTTCTATCAAATCAATAATCTGCAATGTAAATCGTGAACTTTATTTTATTCAATTTTTGAATTTAATTAAATCCATAGTCTTTAGTGCTACAGTTCCATAGCTCATTTCTAAATCAACTCAGAATTACTTTAGGTCCCTACATACTTATAAATAGAACTTTAAGGTTGCCAATCGCCATCGTATGAACAAACATTAAAAGCGACAATTTATTATTCCGGACAATACATTATTCACAGCACTCACGATTTATACCACCGGCTGATCGACTAATAAAAGATATCAAACACTTGACAATAAATCACACGGTTAACATTCGTGCCGCAGCTGAGCATACGCCACGTAAAGTGTAGTGTGCAACGTTCATTTACCCGGGCGTGGCTTCTTGAAACGAAATAACCTCACGAAGCTACTTGCGACTTGCAACTTTTACGAGTATCATTTATCTGATTTACGAATGTCGAAGTCAAGGTCTCGTGAAATTATGAATAAATTTCATTCCGCAATTTTTATGAGCAGCGCACAAAAATACGAAATTCAATTCGAATGCATTAGTGGTATTCAATAATTTTCATAATTAATTTGAATAAAGAGAAGGATTTGAAAAAGATATAAGATCTTGGTGTACGGTTGTTCGGGCAATCTACAGTTATGGCATAATATTGACCAATACATTTGCGAGTCTATTGTTCTTATCTGGCCTTGGCTCGAAACTCATATTTCTTCGGCTTTGCAAAAGCCGCGAATACGAATTTGAATAAAGATGAAAGTAGCTAATCTTGTAGCTTGCAGCCTTTTAAATCAAAACATAATTATGGTAGTAGCTAATCTGGTCGATCTAGTCGAAAAATTCCAAATCTACTCAACTATCTGATTGTTTAAATCATTTCCAAGATTTCCATAAGGCCTTTGATATTTCATCCATTTCACATTCTTCTCTGGTAAAAATATCTGATCTGAATCTTTTTTCTATCGTCAAACTTTACCTAGTCCGTTTATTGCCACGAACCGGCTCATGTAAATCATTTTCTGCGTTTAGCTTAGCGACATTCATTCTGTTTTCATACGAAATTAGAATTTTTCGAAACGATTTCGAGGAACGTTTTTTTTTTTGTATTTGACATTGAAATTAACGATATGTTAAGTGGAATTTATCTTATTTACGTCGGTACAGTATAGTAAATTTCATAAGATACGTATAAGTTCCATGCATCCGAATGATTCGTACAATGATTTCTAAGAAATTATCACTTGCTGAGACTTGACAGCGAAAGAATTTTGTACGAGTGCAAATACTTTAACGGTGTTTTGTTGGTCTTTGAGATTTCGAGAACTAATTTACACCGCCAGCCAATCATAGTCAGCTACGACGAAGAATATTCCAATCGTTTTAAAAGTTCGTTTTAGTTTGATGGGTAAATGCATTAGTAAGTTCTATTTGGTTAGCCATTATGTTAAATATTTTACTCAAGTCATATATCAGAAAAAATACACACTGGATAAAAAAGAAGCTTGCGAAGTACATATATTAAGGTAACATAGCAGAAAAAATGAGTGCCACTTTTTTTAAATACAGTTAACAAGAAATCACCTACCAATTACATGAAAAGCAAAAAAGAGGGACGTTCTAAACAATTCAGTCTCATGTATCTTGATACATAAAGAAATTCAAATAACTTTTCACATAATTTATTTTAACTTTATTCATTTGAAAAATAATATAGTTATATATTATTTATTTATTTATTTATTTAATATGTACAACAACATATCAAGTCCAATTACGCAATAGACAATGATAAATATAAACAAAAATATATATAAAACAAACAAGAGTATCAGAATTCAATCCAAAATTTAAATAAATAATTAGCCAAGATGAACATGCATTAAAAAGAATAATTAATTACTTTATCTTTTAAGATGATTTTGAAAAGCAACAAGGTCGGTGACAGGGAACCAAGTCTTAGTTCGTTATGCTACCTAGGTAAACGTAACAGCGGTGAATAGTAATACGTATCAGCCCGTGCAAAAGGAACATTAAACGTTAAGGTTGCTCTACATGACCGATCCAATACACGGACGGAAACCAGGTTGCAAAGGTCAGATGGGACAAGTCGATGGTGTAGTTTGAATAGAAGGCATTCATCGAAGAACAGCCTACGAGATTTCAGGGATGAAATTTGCAGCATGGTAAGTCTCGCACTATACCAGTAAGTCAAATTGAATTTGAAAAGCAGAGAGCTGGTGTATCTGCGTTGTACAGTTTCAACCGCATCAATTAAGTACTGAAAATGTGGGCACCATATTTGACAACAATATTCAAGGATACTGCGGACAAAAGATCAAAACAGGTGTACACAGGTGGAGATATCAGTAAAATGCTTAGGGGATCTAAATATAAAACCCGAGAGCCTGGACGCTTTGGCAGTTATATGCAATATGTGTTGATTAAATAAGAGTTTAGTGTCGAAAATAACTCCCGCGTCTCTAAAACAGAATGCAGCCTCGTGAGAGGTACTAGAAACGCAATAAGAAAATACTAAAGGGTTAGTTTTACGCGTGAATGACATTTGGCGCCATTTCAGGACATTCAAAGTAAGATAATTTGCACTACACCAGTTTCCCAGAGTGTGCAGATCAATCTGTAGCAGAAAGCAGTTTTCAATTGTATCGATTACTTTGAATGTTTTAAGATCGTTTGCGTAAAGAAGGGAGAAGGAGTTTAGGAGACCCGGAAGATCATTAATGAAGATTAAGAACAACAAGGGGCCAAGTATCGATCCTTGCGGAACACCAGAAGTGGGATAAAAGGGAGCAGAGGAACAGGTGTTCACAGTTACAACACAAGCACGTTCATAAATGTAAGAAGAAAACCAGAAAAGCAGCGGACCATGGAAACCATATTTGTCTAATTTCAACAGAAGAAGCTCATGGTTGACAGAGTCGAATGCCTTGGAGAAATCAAAATGGAGTACATCCACCTGTCTTTGCTGATCGATGGCAGAAGCAACAGTGTTGCTGAAAGATAACAAGTTGGTAATAGTAGATTTACCTTTGACAAATCCATGGCTCTTTGGCAAGAAGAGCCTCGAATAGAGGATAAATTCTGTTATAGACACCTCTTTCAAGTAGCTTGTTAAAGCAAGGTAGAAGCGAGATTGGGCGATAATTGGAAATGCAAACAAGGTCACCTACTTTCAGCATTGGGAAACTATTGGCTGATGCGATGCTGAGGTTCAAGATAATGCACAGGGATACACAAAGTGAAGAAGATAGTGACTTAGTTAGTATATTAGGAATACCATCAGAGCCAGAAGAAGAGTTAGAATCGAGACAACTCATCAAATATTCAACTTTTAAAGGGTTTGTACGAAACGAAGAGAGCGCTCTAAGATTAGCGCGAAACGACGAGGGAGTGGCGAAAAAAAACGTGGAGGAGAAACAGGGTTTTGTGGGGAAGAAAATGACGAGAAAAAACGAGCAAAGAGCTCACAGGTCTCTACAGTTGTAGCGGCAGAAATTTCATCAAGAAACACATTTTGAGGAATGACGGGGGATTTTTTCAGTGAGTGAATAAATGACCAGAAGGGTTTTGAATTGTTGGAACTAATAGAAGCCTCAACTCTGGAAACTTAGGCACGCATGGCTTCTTTAGCGACACTCTCTGCAAGAGAGCGTAGCTTTTTAAACTCAAGCAGGTCATCATGCAAAGCTGAACGTTTGAATTTGGCACGAGCAACGTCCTTTACCCTAAGGTCAGCAGCAACTTCAAAGGTAAACCAGGGAGCATCATTAGGTCTCCTGGGACGACATGTGGGAGTAAATCGAGGAATGAGATTTGCGAGGAAGACGTAAAGCCTAAGGAGAGCCTCATTAACGTCAGAACAGCGAAAAAATGAGTACCAGTTAACAAGATTGATTTCGTTCGCCATTCCAACAAAGTTGGCTTTAAAGAAATTGAAGCGCCTATAGCAAGAGACTTTAGATCTAAGAGGAAAACTGAAAGAAATTTTTAAAAGAACAGGAGGGTGGTAAGGGTCGGGAGCAGCATAGGGTAAAGCGTCGGAATCCAAATCAACAGAAGACACTGGAATATAGGAAAAAATTAGATCCAATAATTGAATTTAAATGGGTCACCGTCACCGAGCATGAAGGCGACGCATTTGTGACATCTTATCAAAAAGTTATTTTTTGCTGCCTGTGTGTTTTTTGCTGCCTTGCAACGTGATTTGCCTCAATTATTGTTCGAAAGGATTGCTTCAAATATTCAAATTTATTGATTTTGTTTTGTAAACTGTCTGTAATGACCCCAAAAATCAAGCGCAGAAAAGTCAGAAAACATTGGAGGCCAACGGAATGTGGAGTTTTTGCAGCTCAAAAAGTGTTCGTCCTCTTCCACCATTTGTGTGATTTTCTGGCAAAATTCAAAGCGAATCGGATAGCGAATCATAATATCCACTTAAAGTTTTTCTTTTGGAAGTAAAGGAATCGCGATATTTTTAGAAATTGTTGGCAACAGAATTTTAACTTTTCAGCCTTAGCTACAATAGGCATTTGCCTACGTGGTCGATCTTTGTTTATTTCGCTAACCTTAATGAGCTTCTTGAGATAACGCTGTCGAGTTTTTTCACTTATGTTGTTTATTTCATTTTTGGTGTAATTTTGAAATAAAAAAACCAAAAAAATAATCTATTTTTGGAATTGTGATTATTAATCGGGAAAATTCCTATTTAAAAAAAAAATTAAAGTCTAAAAATAAAATATCTTAACAGCGTTACCTTGTAAACTGTTTACAGAATAATTGTTCAAAATTTTCAAAGGATAGGTCCGTCGTTTTTTGAGTTACGTGTCTCACCGACTTTAAAAATTAAAAGTCTCAGAAAACGCGTTTGAAAATTTTTTTTTTTGGAAAAAAAACCTTAATTATTTTCTCTACCCACACAGAATCGTCAATACCGGGTCCACAAAGTGTAAGGCTATCAACAAGGATGTCTAGAGCATGTTTTTGTTTTCGAAGGACTCGAACTTCTTTGCACTCTTTTCCAGCTTTTTGATCAGCTCTGCTAATACGAATGTTATCCTCTTCGCGTGCCCATTCATGAGTACTTGTCCCTAAGCTCATGCCCATATCATGTTTATAACTGCGTCAATTTTACTCGGATCAACTTCAAATTTTGATGGGGAACACTTGAAGGACTATATAATAGAATAAAATAATAAAAGAAATCGAAAATTTTACCAAATTTGACCAACGTCACACTTCTGGTGTTCGACAGGGCTCGATTCTTGCCCTCTGCTTTTCTCTTGTTTATAAACGATCTCCTTTCGTCTTTAATTTTCCCCGTTTTTCTTATGCCAATAACTTGAAAATATGAATATATAATGGAAGCTTCTATTGATGCAATATGTACGAAAATATCTGGTGCTGGAAACCCTATGTTAGCAGCATAGCCAAAAATATACTGAATCTGCTCCACGTTAAATTAAACTCACCCTGTGAATTTCGTTTCGATTGAATGACTGTGCTGGAGGTTATAGGGCTGAAAAGTATTTTAGGGTTACCACCCGCAAATTTTCGAAACTTCAATATTTGTTGTTAACTGTCATTGTATGATCATTTCCATTTCGAAACTTGATGACAAAATCGCTTGGTAAAGAAATGCCAAAAAACACAAAAATTGCCATAGCTGGCAGTCCTGTCACAATTATTCAACGAAATTCCTACAAAGTTTAGCTTACAACAAGGTCCATTTACTGTATGAATTTGTTTTTGATTTCATGACTGCATCGGAAATTATAGGGGAAAAAGCTTTATTTTACTTAGCACATTTACAAGATTTATGAGACAAAAATTACCATAACTTGGCAAATCTATCATAATTTGTCAACTAAATCCTTACCAAATTTGGCTTAGAGTAAGATCCAACTACCATGTGAATTTCGTTAGAATTTGTTGGCTAAATCGGAAGCTATAGGTCAAATGGCTCGGCAATTCTCGGTGACTTTCAACATGGCATCACTGCCACAGGGTTGCCCACATTTTAAAATCACTTCTATCAGACCTGGTCCTAATTAATAACAACATTTCCTGTAAACTTCATATTGATCGAATTGTCCGCTCGTCAGTTTTCGTGAACAGAATTTTTTACTGCTGAGAACAGAGGTAATTTAGTGATGGGTTGCCGTTCTTGTGTAACGCAAAATTAAAAAAAATTTTGTTTGACATGATGGGCAAACGTTAAAATCTATCAATAATTTCAGGAGGGTTGATGGTTTGAAGGGTTTTTTTTCCACGTGCCTGTCCTAGTTACAGGGTAGCCAACACAGTCTTAAAAGATAATGAGTGTATAGTTTTAGTCAACATCAATACGCTCTGCGAATTTCACGATGTGACAATGTTTCTGTCAAAATTTATGACAAATGGAAATTTGAAAAAAATCCTTGCCTAATTTTAGGCACTCAGCGCCCACATAGAGTTCATAATTTCCATATTATTATCATAGACAAACATAAAACATAATTAGTTTTCATTTCCAGTACTTATTTCCAACAAAATGTACTCTGCATGGAAATCTAGAGGAACCTGAAAATTCACTTAAATGCCCGCCGCCGCCAAAGGGTTAAGGATATCGTAATTTTAATTAGTCAATGCAGTAGTCTTTATATACATCTATGTACTCTGAAAAATTTTCGGCAAATTGAGTCTAATATTAATTTGCTTCGAAAATCAGTAATTATATTTAGAAGCCAGATACGTTATATTCCAATTCATTAGCAGATATCGATGTTTTGAGGGTAAAAAAATCTACTTTATTTCCAACTGAGACGACACTTAAGAAGATGGCCGATTACCCACGAAATATCGATATCTGTTACGAAACTAAATTATATCTAGCATCTCAAAAAAGAAAATATATAAAAAGGTTCAAATAAATAGATTTGGCTCAAAATACCGTTCGCGTAAACTGATAGTTATTTTTATTTGTCTTTCTAACGCTGGTCAAGACAACATAACGGTCTAACTATTGGTCCTCTTCTACATTCGTTGGATGTTTTTGATCGTTTTTTATCCTATCTTTTTCGCCATACAATACGAGTTCGGAATTGCTTCCACTACTTTGCCGCATTATGAATTTTCTTTACATTATACTGCTAATTGTTTCGATTGGTCAATTGAATTTGTAACTTTTTTGTTGCAGCTGTGAATAGTTTTTATTTTTGACTGTTAAATTTATGCCTTCTTTTGCCTTTACATTGATATGTAAATCTATAAATGAAAACATGAACTGAATAAATAAACAAATAAGTTCTAAATGTAGGTCCTTATAGACGGCGCCCAATGTGGGCAGCAAATCGCATTGTTATAAAGAAAAGTTCATCGATTACGAATTTCAAAAAAAATTGTAAATCAACAAATATCTTATCTTGAGTTGCAAAAAGGCATCAATACTATGTTTTCAGAAATATTATTTGACGCAAATTAAACCAGTTTTTATTCGAGTCCAAATCAAAAATCGAACAAAGAATAAACTATATAGGTTCGCATACAATTATAGCCTTCGAGAAATTTTTCCAACATCAGCTAATAAAATAGTATTGACTTTATCGCACCCATCTATATCGCTTGGCATATTCATAAATCTGATTTCGATGCAACGCGCTAATTGTAGATAAGTACATACGAGTAGTACTTGGAATATAGGTACGAACTTCTTACATTCGTATTACCATTCAAGTACATCCTCGTTACAGTTGCCTGACTGCATGTCTACTCCCTGCGCTTTCATAGAGCCGGCAAGCTGTTTCTACTGAATACCGAAGATAACACTCCGATTTTACTTTCAAGCGCTACGATCCATTACATGGCAGACAGACTGGGTTGCGTACTAGCGCACTATACTTTTTGTGACTCGACTCAGTTTTTCATATTTACCTAGCCAACGTGTAATTCATATGTATTTTGCCAAGCTCAGATTAAAGGATTACACACAATTTAGTGTATCACACGACTGTGATCACACGATGCGATCCGTCTATGAGGCTGAACGTAGCAATTTAAGTGCCCCGTCGCGAAAATTGCGAGGGACGATCCATTGTACAAGTGTAACACATATTAGGGCGTAATAACTATAAAATTTGCTTACCTCATTTTCTGATTGCTGCTGCTGCCATCGGAGCCTGCAGACTGGACCGGCCATACATACTGACTTGTCTCGAGCATCGTAGAACAATCCTATGCAGTCCTTCGTGCAGCTAGTTGGCTACGTTTGCTCCACAGACCGACTGGGCAGCAGCGGCAGCAGCAAATTAAGTCAATAGGCTTACAGATCGGATTGTAAGGTTGTCCGATTAGCACGATCTACTCGCCTATATGTTTCGGGGTGAATGCTGTTTGCCCTTATACTTGTGGTTGGCGGCGCACCAGCAGGCTCCTAGGTAGTTTACACGTCCATTTGGATAGCTTTTGGACACGATACGTACGAGAGTATTAACAATCGGTTTAGAACTCAGAATTGGAACTTACACGCCATCAGAAAAATAAATAAATACATGGTGCGATTTGTGAAGTGGAAGCGAATGCAGATGATTCGATGTGGAAATTGTTTTTATTGTTTTTGGTTTCGCGATATTCGCATAGAATTTATGAGTGGTAAAATTACTGCAAGAGATCAGCTTGAAATACATTGTGATTATGAATATAATTGAAGGAGGTTTTTGTTCGATTCAGAAGATAGCAATCAGAATCGTGTGCAAGGATGTCTATGTACATACATATGTGAGTGAGGAATATGAACAAAAGTGTGGCATGGCTGCTTTCGAACTTGTTTATTTTCACTTTTCACGAAGTTCTGCAGCTTTTCTTTTTTCTTGCATTCTTAAGATAAGTTGAATTGAAGGTTTGAGCTAGAGTAGGCTTTCCATAAAAAATCAATCAAATCTCATTGGGTCACCTCTTAGCAGTGTGGCCAGATATTTGGGAGAAAATATAGCCCAATTTAAAATTTTGATAGCCCGAAATAGCGAAAGTTCTTTGTTTGTAACCCAAAAACCGCCACAACTGTCTTTATAACTAAATCAATTCATTTAAGCTGTTTAAATTATAATATTATAATATTTGTATTCTCATCACTTGGAATTTGAACTCTCATCACGATTCCGCTTTTGACCCTCAGATTTCAAAGCAATCCACATTTCCAAAAACATTTTTTCCATTATAAGTGGAGATACTTTATTCTAAACAGATCGTAACCAGCAGAAAGCTTCAAACACAGAAGCTAATTTTGTTGGGACTGAAGTACGCTCAGTATTTTCTAGAGCAAAGAATTTAATGTTCATCATATATGTATGTGCAATAATTTAGTTTAATCTCCTGGTTTAAGTATATTCTATTTTAGCATGATTCTCTGGTCTAAGGGTTGTAAATGAGAAGTGCAAATAGGTGGGAAGAAATCGTAGTTGATGTCTTCCAGATTATCACTGCTATTACATATAGATGTTTCGGTTTTGTGTCTGCATTTCAATATCAGGTGTGTGCATACATTCTTTAAAAATAGCACCCGTCATCCAAGATTTTGTGTTAGCTCGCCAAGTTATGCCCAAACTTCACTTAATGCCAACGATCTTGGTCTTTTGGCTTTTCCTATGACCACAAAATCTTTCTTTTCGCCGCTTACACAGCACTGCAACTGCCGCACGTTGCGTTGAAGGTTTTCCATTTGTACATCTTTAATATTTAAGGCATAGTGATTTTGTGGTGTTGCGCTAAAAAAACAATTCTGTCCCATCAAGATTATAGATTTTTTTATACCGCAGTGAATATTAGGTCTGTTCGCGTACTTTCAGTCACTGAAATTTACTTAATTTTCCTGAATCATGTGGTGGGGGAAATTCATGAAAAATACGAAAACGCTCTCATTGGATTTTCTGAAAATTGACAAACAAAAGTGTCAGTTGTCAGTTTTTGGGAGAACAATAGTGATTATAAAATCATCCTAAGCGGCAATAAATTATCGCCACAAAAATATTCGTGCTTCATAATAACATTACGCCAAAAACCTTTTGACAGTTTTCAGTATTTTTCAGTAGCTCAGACCCTACTGAAACTTACTGAAAGAGCGGACATTTTCAGTTTTCAGTAAAACGGAGTACAAAAACGGCTTCATTGCAATTAGTTGCAATTAATCGTAGTAGATTCTAGCTACCCGTTTGATGCATTGAAATCACAAAGCACTAACTTTGTAACGATTTGATGGGCTTTACTATGAAGTATGGGGCCCGATATTTTTGAAGCGTACCTTAGATAGCCATTCATACAAAAATTTATCTCTCTGGCGGTATGATAAATTTATTTTCAACCGCTTTCTGCCAGTGTCTTCGAAATTTTCCAATGTCTACCTTAGTTGGTTTTTATTTTTTAAATACGTTGCACCTGACTCTTACTAATTTTAAAGCCATCGGAATTATTTTCGGCTGAGCAATTGTTTTTTTGCTTGCTTGCTTGTATTACCTCTAACTTTTTTGTATTTTGCCGTTGTATTTTGCCCTCATATTAGATTTTTTCAGATGTTTTGCATTCATAGCTACTAACAAAGGGAAAATGTACAGTAATGGTCAAATATATCAATATTTTATTATTATCAGAATACCACTCAAATTAAAGTCGTCTACAACGTACCAAATTCTACAAACCAAATGATTTTTCAGCAGAAAGTCATGCAGAAATTATACGAAAAGTTTTCCTTGACCTTTAGCAGTTGTTCTTTTTCTGGAAAACTCATTTTTTTACCATTACCACTGAACAAATTTTTGTCTAGCTAATTTTGTCACGGTCCAATTCTAGAGATTAGCCGATTACAGAGTTAATTTTCTTAAAGAAATTGTTTGTGCGGTAATTTTATAGTTCGATTGTTCAGGTGCTTCGATGTGTCCCGATTAATAGGCTTTACTGCATAGCCCAAACATAGTTTTTCAAAAAAATATATAGCCCAAATAGCCAATTCAAATTTTAGATAGCCCAATTGACGGAAAATAGCCCAACCTGGCCACAGTGCCTCCTAGCCCCCTCCCTCTTTTATGTTTTCGAAAACTCGCATGTCAACACTATCATAACAATTTGCTGAATATCTAGTCTCATGAATAAGTTATCTCTTTTCTCAATGAAAACCAAGTGCTAAAAAGCCGCACAAACAATCAAAACATTCGTAGCATCGCAGCCTTCGCGAATATCATCATTAGCCATTAGGCATCTGATGATGTCTTGTTATTTTCTCAATTGCAGCTTAAAGATGGCAATATCACTTACTTTTTCACGTTCTTCGACACAGTCATAATGGCAACAGATTGGCTGATGGCTATATGGGTGCCGTGATCAGAGAATTTTATTCGAAACAACATGGACACGAATTCTATCACTCACGAGTTGCCTTCATTTCACTATCGCTCAAAACCGGCCAGCTTAATGATGTTTGTTGTTATAGACTTATGCCTATACTTGTCTGTATTCGTTTTTCCGTAGATTGACGAGACGAACGAATCGCAAGCTTCTTCTAAACGCGTTCTTGACGCGCATTTTTTTCGGTTATGTAATACTTGGATAGCTTGGAGCATGGTAACGAAACAAGTTACTACTCTGATTTCGTGACATATATTTTTTTTTTTGAAGACTTCATATCAATGTCGGTTCACCCAGAATTTCGTTGGAAACGTGAAACTGATCAGGGTATCAGGGTGAGATTATTTTTTAAAATGGTTGATGTGGCATTCTTGTGGCATTTAAAACTGGATTATAGGATGAATTTTCAAGTCTTATATTTTTTATTTTGTTAACATATGAAATTTTGTTCTAGATTAGTAATTCATGCAAATATGATAAAACTCAAGTGAATTAAGCCGTCAACGTACCAACGTACGAGTTGATAAAAATATTTTCATGTATTATGTCGTGGGCTCAGATTGCTGCATGATGTAGTAAGATCATATAGGCGCGAAAGCTGTTCTAATCAATTTTTGATTAGAAATGTGACTGCTCTTGCTGACACTGCTACTAATCGCGCTACTCTTTGAAAAGAGCAGTGAGCAGTGTGATTGCGCTTTGCTTATGCTGCGCAACTGCTCACATGGTCCGACAGTCTACACCACAGGTTAAGGTTCAAATCCATAGAAAACACGCCCGAGCCAACTCCTGCACCCGTGCCAACTCCTGTATCCAGACGCCACTATCGGCGGTAGCTCCCATTTGCTTCCAGTCTGTTCTTGTGGGTATCTTGACCTGGAAATCCCTCCCAAGATGTATTTTTCTGCTCATGTGGTCCGTGTTTTCCGCAACGAGCTCAAATCTTCTACGGCATTCTGTAAGAATGCAGCTGTGGTCCGACTGATTTGAATCGTTCCACATGCCGAAAATTTTAGCGCGTATTACCAGTAAGCTTGCGCTTCTAAAGATGAATCGATCCAGGGGCATGAGTCCCAGAATCATTTCCAATCCAGCCGTTGCGGCGGTTCTTAAAGCACCCGTAATACATATGCCAACTAATCTTTGCAGTCTGTAAATGTAATATATTAAAATAAAAACAGTGTCGACACATACGACATACTTAAAAAATTTTAGTTTACATTGACCAGTGTTGACCTCTTTCTTGCACTTTTTCCATAGGATGGTCATTTTCAGCTTCAACCACCTAGCAAGAATTTCAACCGTTTGATTCAGATCCTGGCAAAAATCAATGTCCGCCGGAGAAAGTTCCAGTCACGATCCGACCAGGAGTTGGAACTTCTTTTAGTCCGTTCTTTTTTTAACAAAGATTACCCGCTCAGTTGACCTCCAGCCGTCCGCGTTAAAAGATATGTACCTGTAATCAGAGAACGAACACTCTTGTATGATCATCCATCCGTTCAGAAGATGTGTGTTCTGCCCGCTGACTAAGATAACGTCAAGAACCTCCATCTGATTTAAATTGGGGAAGATCAGTTCATTGGCGATATTTTCGATAACATGAAGTCAAAGAGTTCATGATGAACATTAGAGTCACCAACACTTTATGATGAGCATTAGAGTCAACACCAAAAATAAAAGGGATACAGGTCCTAGTAAATGCAGCCACAAAATCCTTTACAATACAAAAAATGCATTAGAAAAACCCGCTGCAACAGCCAAGTGTTATACTTATCAGATAGGTAGTGAAGAACGAAAACAATTATTCTATTCTTGGCAAGAATGCAAACTCGTGGCTTTCCAGACTGTAAAATCTAATACGTCTTTGTTCATTTGGGCGTAGGCCGCAAAGCTAATTGTTTACAATCTATGGGTATTGGATTAATATTTTATTTATATTTATTTCTTAAACAGCTCTGTCTAAGATAGGCGAAGAAACAAGGCATCTATTGCTGCTTTGGAATGATGAACGTCTATTTTAAGTACCCTCACCATTACCAATCAGAGTCAAGTTGAGATCCTCCTTGCACGTTAGAGCTGATTCACTCTCCAGGAAATTTAGATGGCCACTCAAATCAAAGAAAGTCCCAACACTGACTCCATCAGCCGAGGAGCATCTGATGTTCGCTCAGATAAGAGTGGTAAACCTCTTGCAGCAATTGTTTTCCGTATATACGCAGGAACTGTTCCACACCCCCACACCTAATGATGTCCTTCTTGGGCTCTAAAAACGGTAACGCTTCCTCGTTTCAAATGAAGAGAGCCTCCCGTCGATTTTCGATAGGCTCACCAATTTGGCTAGCCTCTAATTCTCCGTCGGAAGACCAGGGTTGAAAAACCCGATCAGTGTACAAGCAGCCCTGCATCTAGACTAACCGGGGATTTATTTCTTGAGCACCACCTTTAGTTTAACGTCTGACCAAAGTTTCAGTTTCACCCACTTATAGAAGGTGTCTGGACTGATCTTCAAATACTACAAATCTGACTTCTTTAGACTAATTCGCATCATTCATCGTAGTTGGAGAGCACGAGCTGAATCTCTGCAGTTTGCAGCAGACTCTGCACAAAGCCTGCCTTATCCTCAGCCAAATTTCTGCAGAGATCAATCACAGCGCTGATAAGGCTATCTTTAGTAGCCACAAGAGCAGTTGTCATTAGCTCGATGCTTGCCTGCTTTGACCCTTTTGTTTAGCTAGCCTCTGTAATTTTTTAACAGAATATGTAGGGCTATGAGCAAAAGGTTGCTCCCTAACAAATCTTATTTTTTAGCTTTCTTTGAACTTTGAAGATTTTGAAGACTGTTCTTCTAGTTTCATAAGCCCAAGAAAATTTGGCAACTGAATGTTGAATACCTGATAAGAGAGCGAAACCTTAGATAGAACTGGTTACAGTCAAGCCGGCCCATTCCCCGTAGCCTTCATACCATTCTGCCAACAAATGAATCTCTGGGATTTTCCCAAGCCAGGCTTGTTGACATGTGCTCAGAGCCAGATTGGTGCTAACCCATATCAACGAAACCTCTACAACCAACTTAGTGACGCCAAGACTAAGAACATATTCTGAGGCCTCCAAGAGTTTTAACGGGACGGAGATATTCATTTTAAAACAGAACCGTTCACAAAGTAGATTTCACATCGTGTCTACCGCTCTTGAAGACGACAAATCAAAATAATGAATGGAAGAAATCCAAAGGCGACAGCAGAACTGCTAACTACGAGATAGAATATCAGGTTAGTCCATAAATCCCCGCGTTTTTTAAGGCAATTTTAAGCAAATGAAAACACAATTAATTTTAATATCAATCAATTTTACATTTTCCTTCATTATCTACAATCTCTTCTGTTTCTCTTCTCTCTCTGGTTTTCTCTTCTCTTTGGGACTATGAAGTCAGCTCTGATTAACTCTATTTCCTTCAGTCTTGATTTCAACACCCAGTTTGGTCGTTCTTCCTTGCTGTTAGTTTTGTCCAAGCTGATATTTTCAAGTGACAATAGCAACTGGTATTTCTAAATAGTCGTTTCTAGTAGCAGCTAAAAAATAGCAACCAAAAAATATCAACTAAAAAATAGCAGCCTGCTATATGATAGACAACATTGTTGTTGCATTCCGACGTACATGATATTAACACGCCAGGAATAGGCTATATATACCATTGTTATTTAGCTTACAGTTGATTGATTTCGGTAGTTCACGTGAGTTTCGATCGCATATTCATAACAGCTGGAAGGTCTGCAGGTCTGTTGTGTATGATATGTGTGGTGTGGAGTCGTAGCCTCCAGTCAGCTTATGTACAAAAAACCTGCGACCATACTGTAAGCTTCTATTGCTATTTGTTGCTGTTAACGTATGTCTGCTATTATGTTATCCAAATAGCATTTGAAAAGAATAGCAGGCTATCAGATTTATTGACAGGAAGCATCTGTTGCCACTTTTAAATAGCAGTCTGCTATTTAGCACCCCTAGTTGTTTTCAATATTTCATTCCACATACCGCTCCGGGATCCAACTCGATTATCTTTCATGACTCTTCTCATTTATCTTCATCTTCAAGCGAGAATTTTTTAAGATACATTCACGTACATTTAAAATTCATCGCACTTAGGTGAGATGACCGAAATGTAGATTGTTTTCCAGCAAATGAAAAAAATAAGGAAATTTCCAACCTAGACACCAAGTTTCAGATTGCATATAAAATCTAATTAAACGTCACCATTGCTAATCAACCTTGTTCATCTCAGAATGCTAATCATTTCCGTTTCATTACTTTGCAAAAAAAAAAAATATTCTAAGAAGTATTCTGTTTGCAGCTCCCGTGAATTAAATGTATGTATGTCTATCACGAGATATAAAACACCGACACTGTACCATCATTCCATGCAACATTATGAAAAAAGAGTAGACAAGCGAAGTGCATTCTTCGGAAGATTCTCAAAGCTATTGCGGTACGCTATGGAATGAAATCTAAGTCAGTAAGGTCATAGAGCCGAGCCGGTAAAGTTTTTCCGCAATCTAAGATCATCATAAGAAACGACAGTGACAGCAAACGGCTGCGGCTACGTTGCGCATCCGCATGAAAACTGTGTGAATTTTGCTAGTTTTTGCTAGCTGGCGGTATACGATTGTAATGCAGTCGTGGGATGACCTTTCTACAATAATTTCATTATGAAAACAATGCCAATCTGAGATTTGCTGGTAGTATTACAGTTTTTACTATTGATAATTACGTTTACAGGGAATGAAGAAGGAAATTGCTTGGGAATTTTGTAATTTAGTTAGTTTGGAGTTGATGCCGGTAGGTTTTATTGATGTGTATGATTCGTACGGTATACTGATGATTAGGTTGTCACATTACGATACAAAGACTATAAATAAGTCAGGAAATACGGAAGTGGCATTGAGGTTTCGTAATGTTGTTGTTGAATGAAGCGTAGGAGTGAATATATAAACTTGTAAATGTACAAACAAATTATCACAAATTAGAGTGGACATGTTGTTAGAGGATTAAGGCGGTCGTCTAGTCTATTCTATTTAATGCCTTTTTGGGGATTTTTTTTTTTGACAAACCATTAAAATGAAAAAAATTTATAAATTGTGTATCATTTTTATTAACATTAAAACAAACTTTGTGCGTTTTTTGAAGTCATCATATAGAAAATAGTCGGAGATACACCGCCCAACAGGAGAACACATATATAAAAAGAGGTGCTCCACTGCTGCCATGATTCCGGCCGTTCTGCTTATCTGAAATCAAAAAAACCTAACGCAGTTTTGAATGTGAAACTTGAGACTCTAGATGGAAGTAAAATTAAGTTAGAATTCCAAAAATTTATTGTTTTTTCTACGCTTTAGAAAAAAATCAATTTTTCGTGTTTTTTTTGGGCTTGTATAGCTTGTAAAATGAAAAGTAATGAAGCAATCTTAATTATTTTTCGTCAACTTGTAGTTATATATGTATATATTTGCGCAGAAGCAATCAAATAGTTTTGATATCATGGCAGCAGTTTAAAAAAAAATCATGTTTTGAGAAAAACGCGTTTGAAAGTTATTGTATATAATTCATAATAAAAAAAATGGTCTCACCATCAATCTACTATGCCTGGACCATAGAGTACACCTTTCTCTTCTTCAAAGACGTCATGCAAGGCAGTTCTCTTTTCTCTGTTTGATATCCGGGCTTGTTTGGCGAAATCGCTCAAGCGTCTCTCTGAGCGGTCGATGTGAGAATCATTACGTCGATGAACGAATGCTTGGGCATTTAGGCCAATATTTACTCCCATGACTTCCATCACCTTTAGGATAGGTTCGAATCCTTCGTTGAAGATTAGCACAGCAAGAAATGTGGCGATTTCGATGACTTTTGCACCAGAATGAAGATACTTAGGAGCGAAAGTCCAGATTATTGATTTTGTGAACAGTTCTAGGTACCCGTTAGTTCACAATTAGTACTGTGTACAATTAGTACAATTTAGTTACACAAAAGAGCCAGGTAAGGAATTGGACTCGAGAATATTCGATACGAAAGTCAGCGTAAACCTCCTAGGGTAACACCGTATACCTCGTACGGATTACAGCTGTAACTTTCCAACGGCTTCAAATTTCGAAAAATTCTGTTGCCCCCGTCTTTTATACATGTTTTAGATGCTATTTATGAAAAAAAAATTAAATCGGTTTTTATTATCTGACACACTAGACGACCGCCTTAAGCAAAAGTTTTTTCATATAAAGTGACCATGCCAATCACGATTATAGCATTTTAATTTCAGCCTTACATCGGGGGCTCACTCAATAAATTATATCCACACCTATGTACAGTCTGTCAAGAATGAGTGTACACATAGGAAAAAAAATCAATTTTTGATCATTTTAATTATAAAATACAACTTTTTATTTATGTAAATGAATTTTTTTTCTTAATTATAGTTATTTACATTATTTCCAACCGATATATACAAAAAATTTACAAATTCAATGCAAAAACGAACGAGAAGAACAACGAAAACAATTATTACAATTCTTGAAGTGTCAGGAAACTCTTTAGACAACTGTTTTTGTTTGTATTACTCCAACGATGCGATAAATTTACCGTAATATTTTATCTGTAAGTTCTATGAATTTGATCATTAGTTGGTGATTAATTTTTGGCTAGTACGCATAATTAAGTGAGATATTTGTGTTTTAAAATGCAAGGCAAAAGATTATCCTTTGAGTTGGTTCAAATGACATAAATACTATAATCACCAATTAGGTAAAAGTGCGCAGATGTTTTTTGTAGCACGAAAGAAAGTCTATAACGTTATAAATCGCGCTGAAAATGAGGATAGATTGGAGCCAAAGTGTGGAGGTGGCCTAAAACCAAAAATATGTAAACGTATAAAGTGCCTTATGATAAGGAAACTTGATAAAAACCCCTGGATTTCGACCAGAAAACTTGCTAGGGAACTCTAGGAAGAGTGTGATGTTGCTGTGTCCCATGAAACAGTACGACAGCTCATCCTACGAAATAAGTTCTCATCAAGAGCTGCACGAAAGAAACCACTGCTTTCTGCACTAAACATCGAAAAGCGTTTTTCCTTCGCTATGATGCACCTTTCTCAACCCGTTGACTTTTGGGACGAGGTCATATTCTGCGATGAGACGAAAATGATGTTGTACTACAATCAGTGGCGGCTCGTAACCTTATTTTATGGAGGTTCACAAAAAGAAAACACATTTATTGGGCACATGAATATTTACCTTCCACTTTTCTTAAGAGTTGCATCTGTTTTAGTTAATTTGCCGAAACATAGCAAAACTGCTTTAGAATGAGTTCTAAAAAAAATATTATAAAAAACATAACAGCTTACAAAATTCTTCAAAGGGCGATTTAAAAATCTTTGAACAATGATATTTTGACGAGACATTTAAGAGATTTGAAACTTATATTTACAGTGAACATTATATTTTCATCAGTGAGTTTTCATGGTGACTCTTTACCATGATGGGCTTATCATGGTTTATTACAGCAAAATGGATGCACCGATATCAATAAATTTTATTAAAATTTACAATCAGTCCTAGATACACATAATCCCAGAATTTATAAAAAAAAAACGGTAAAGCCCTTCTTGTATAAAATTTTTCATATATCCACACACAAACCTTCGGTGATTTAGACTAAATTAAGTGCTCTGACTATTTTTGCACAATCGAACCTGCCAATACATTCAAATGTATATAGTTTTATAGCTCTAACCCTAGTAAAAGGCCAGGAATAGGCGACAAAAGAAATTAAACTCCCAAATCATTTCCAAGCATATACTTTCTTCTAAGACTAATCTTCTAAAATACTGAATATATTTTACTAGTATTTCACAGCAAACATTTCACAAAATTTATTTCTACCTACCACGAATTAAATTCCAAATTTGTCTTGAAATTATAGAGACACAAATAGAGGCAATAGTAAAATTAAACCCAATAGTTATTATAATATTGCGCTAGCAAGCATAAACGCTCTATCTGCATTTTTCTCATTTTTGAGTTAACACCGTATTCAAAAATTACATAATCTATTACATCATTATATAAAATTTTTTTGTGGAAGTATTTTAAATTTAATATTGAAAAATGCACTCTCCATATACCTCCAGTACAAATTAAAACACAAATCATTGAATATCTCGAAAGTACTAAAATGTAGATAGAACCTTTATGTTTAGAAGGGTAGAATTATCCACATACATAATTGTATACTATATGTAAAACGCTCGAAACGGCAGCACGAGTCAGCGAATGGAGCTGACCACCGACAACAATGTCTAAATGCATCAAATTGTTTGTCGATCGCACATTCTGAGAGTGAACCCCCTGCTAGTACTGGGACGAGCTAAATGGATGCACCTCTCGCTTCCTCGCATGCTCCTCTAGCCCCCTAATTCCAGCCACACAATCGCACGTGCGATCGCTAGTACAGAAGATAATAGAGATAAGCAGATATGAAAATTGTATGGCTTGTACGTAGGAATAGAAAGTTTCTGGGATAATAGATATGAAAATGATCGGCAGGTAACATTATGTGCTGTCATAACAAGTTAGATATTGTCCAATGTAGTTCAATGTACTTGTTCAATATGTATAGATGTATTAATTTTGGATCATTGATATCTTTGAGGGGGTTCACGTGCGAAAGTGCACATTGGGACGAGCCGCCACTGACTACAATGATGGACTGACTAGAGTGTGGCGCAAGCCTTTAACATCGCTGGAAAATCGAAATATCAATCATTCCGACTGTAAAATTTGGTAAGTTATCCGTTATGATTTGGGGGTGCTTCTCAAGCGGAGGAATAGGAGACTTGGCATTCGCCGGGTCAACCATGGACGCCCAACAACATTTGCATATTCTTAAAACATATTTGACAAGCAGTGCGCAGAAATTCGGGTTTATGGATAACAACAAACCAAATTTTAAGTTTTACCAGGACAACGATCCCAAACATAAGGCGCACATGGTGCGAATGTGGCTCTTATACAACTGCGGAAAAGTAATGGATACGCCAGCCCAGAGTCCTGACTTAAATCCCATCGAGAATTTATGGGCTTACTTAAAGAAACAAGTCGCCAAAAGGCAACCCAAAAACCGAACTGCCTTAAAAATTGCGATTCTCGAAGAATGGCAAAAAATACCAACCACGAATGACCTGCAAAAGTTGATTCATTCAATGAAAAATCGGTTGCAATGCGTGGTGGATGCCAAAGGTGTCCATACCAAATATTAAATATACCAAATAATAAATATTAAAGTACAGTAAATATTAAATACAATAATAATTTGTGTAAAGTGTTTCTTGACAATTCAAGAATTGTAATAATTGTTTTCGTTGTTCTTTTCGTTCTTTTTTTGCATTGAAGTTGTACTTTTTTTTGTATATATCGGTTGGAAATAATGTAAATAACTATAATTAAGAAAAAAATGCATTTACATAAGTAAAAAGTAGTATTTTATATTTAGAAAGATCAAAAATTGAATTTTTTTCCTATGTGTAAACTCATTCTTGACAGCCTGTATGTCTTCCCTAAGTCTATTGTGAATAGAAAGTCATCTGATAGCACCATGATCAATTAAACTGATACACACAAAAAAAACCATGGTATAAAACAAAATGTGAACCAGCACCAACGACAATATTATACTTACTCCACACTACCATCGCTTAAAAACGATATAATTCCACAGGAAAAAATGTAATTTCGTGTAATTTTTTGTAAATTCTATTCAGTACCGTTAACTTTTATATTTCTTCACCTCTATATTTCTTATAGCTTTCAAGTAAGAAAAACTGTACAAAATTCAACATTAAATGGGACATGAACTAATAGTGCAATTGAAATTGTAAAAATAATATGATCTATAATACAATAATCACTTACACGACCACTTATTGCTAACCAAAAAAAAACAAACAACAACACAATAATGCTAACCACTCAGCATGATCATCCATCCGTTGGAAGAGAAATAAGAAACAATATTAATTTAGAACGAAAATTGATTTGGATCTAACTTCTAACATCAAAAATTACTGTAACATAGCATACGGACTCTTCTATTCTCACCTCGTGACCGTGCGCTCAAACTGTACAGCTGCCCGCTGCAGTTCTCTGCCTTGAAAGTGACTAAACAACTTTAACTTGAGCAATCAATAACCATAAAACCAAAACTAGAGAAACAAACAATCAAATCAAAATAAAACATGAGACACCTGAATTTCGGAGCTTAGTAATTTTAAACGTGATTATTATGTTTCTCTTCATTACAGATTTATACAATTTTCATTGAGCTGTACTCAGAACACAAAAAAGAAAAAGAAAAAAATATATAGGCTAAATGGAGTTGCCAATGACTAAGACTAATAATCATTATTGCTGAATCGATCTAGTGCTATGAGATTGTTGGATTGGAGTCGGTGGAACGTTCTGGAAACGGAATTAATAAGTGATTTGAAAAAGTGTAAAAGGACTCCAGAACGATTTAGAACCAAAGATAGTCGTTTACGTGTATTCTGAGTAAAGCAGGGAGAAAGCAGATGAAAAAGTGTTTGTTGTCGGCAAAATAAGGAGAAATATGGAAGTAGAAGTGCAGCGACCTGATCCTATTCAAAGAATTCAATCGAATGGACCGCGAGTATCATTTAATCGGGATGTGCACGTCAAAAGAATTGGTTAGTTGGAATTACAGTTGTATTTTACTAACTTTATCTAACTTTTTTTAAATTGATTATTGAATTTTGTAGATAACTATTTACATTTTGTGAGTAAATTTATCACTTTTATTGAAAAAAAAGATAGATATTGGAATGATAAGCTGGCAAATGTTAATTAAATCTCCAGCTAAAATTTTCTCAAATGCTTTGGAAAACGTAATTGATTTATCATAGATATTAGCTGTGTTTAATCATCATCGGCGCTACAATCGGGGTCCGGTCCTGGCCGCGGTCAACAATTTTTTCCATCGGACCCGATCGCGAGCCGATGTCATCTAATTGGGCACCCCTAAACTCCGAGCGTCCTGGTCAACGACATCCCTCCAGCGCAAGCAAGGACTCCCACGCTGTCTTCTGCCGTAAAATCGGCCGCAAAGGAGTTTCCGAGCATGATCCTCTTCGCTTATTCGAGCTAAATGTCCTGCCCACCGGAATCTACCGAGCTTTATCTTTGTAATTATATATGCTTCAAGGTAGATGGCATACAACTCATAGTTGTAGCGTCTCCGAAATCGCCCTTCTTTACGTAAGGGACCAAGGATTCTCCGCAAGATTTTCCTCTCGAACGCCGCCAAGAGATCACAGTGCATTTTGCTGGCCACCCAAGTCTTGGAGCCATACGTGAGTCCTGGCAGGACCCTGGTCTTGTACAGCAGGAGCTTTGATGTTCGGATGAGATTTCAGGATTTGAAAAGCCTTGACAGACTCTAGTAGGGTTTGAGCAGCCGCCCGCGTATTTTTTCGTTCATGTTGTTATCGGCTGCTACGATTGAACCAAGATAATTGAAAGATGGCACTACTTCAAATTCATGCTCAGCTACCCTGAAGGTTTGACCATTTGACGCAGATGCTTCCATCATGGACTTAGTCTTTAGTCTTAACTTGCCAAAAGTTGCTCTGATTTGTGTTTTCTTACTCTACCTTTTTTTTACAGAGTAACTTCGGGCAAGTAAACAGCTGTTTGTCAGTTGTCACAAAACCAACTATCAACAAATTTTTTTTTACTGAAGTGGAGTTTTTTAAATAATAAACTGACAGGTTGAAATTCTGACAAGCAATCAACTTTGGGAAATGTTGCCTGAAAAGTCTTCCAAAGGGCAGGTCCTAAGATCGACCCCCGTGCCACAATTGAGGTAACAGGCCTCCTTTTGACTCCTTAGTTGGTGTCTTAGCGGAACCATCGGTCTTTGAGATAGTCCCACAACATGGCTAGCAAGTTGTCGGGGATACGTAACCTCTCCTCAATGGCCCGGATGATGCCCGTACACCTCGCCGAGTTGAAAGTGTTTTGTATATCCAGCGTTACCAGCATGACGATGACATGCTTTTCCGCTCTTGCTACAGCCCCAACAACCTCTGAGGTGGCATCGATTGTTGAATTCCCTTTCCGGAAGCCGTGTTGGCTGCAAGCAAGTTCGCCAGCAGATCTCACTGCTGACAGCAGCCACGGCTTGAACAACCCTTCGAGAAGTTTCTCCGCAGTGTCCAGCATGTGCACAGTGGGCGATATACTGATGAATTGCCCAGATCACTCTTCCCTTTGTCTACAAGTACCAGTCGAGCTACTTTCGAACCCAACGGAAAGACCCCCGTGCCTGTACATGAATTATACAAATCCAATAATAGACGTGATTGACTCTCCGCCACGACTTTAAGCGCCTCAACAAGCATCTCATCAGGCCACGGAGCCTTCCGGTTCTCCATCCTGGACACTGCACTGTTCAGCTACTCGTCCGCAAAGGAAGGAAGATTCACATGGTTGTCGATATTGGGATCATCAGTCCTTGGCGGATGCACTGGAAACAATGAACCAACGATACGCTCTATAGATATCGCATGAATAAGAGAGTGCTAGCCCGCATCCAATCAAGTCTACAAGGGAACAATTTGTAGCCGTCTCTCTACGGGTCTGAGTTGACATTCTCAAAAAGCGCCCGGCATTTGGCACGTTTGCTCCTCGTGATGGCCTTGACTCGGAATTTTGAAAATTTTAAGCTGTAAAGGTGAACAAAGCATTAAATTTATAAATTATTTGCCTTATTTTCTGAAATGCGATAATTTTTTGCATAAGATTTTATGATTTGTAGGATTTTTTTTTCACGAACCTGTTGTAACTGCAGGACTGCCCGCACACTTATCAAAATAATTATCAAAAAACTTTAGCGCACCTGAAACGCTAGAAACACTAATTTTTGATTACCAGTAGAAGAATCGTGCAGATTCTGAGCGCATATGCTACCACACGTGCTCCAACCTGTTTCGATTGCAAAATCACTTTAGTCTTAACAATGCATTTTAACTCATAGGGTGGAAAGGATTTCAGGAATTTCAAGATTTAAGAAAGCCAAACACTGCAAAACTTTGAAAGCAGCATTACATAAGATAAACAAAGAAAATGTTTAGTGCTTGCAACACTTTACCAGCACTGCAATTAAAAGTCTCCCACAATTGCCTCATGTCAAAATCAAATAACTCTAACGATTTTGATTTTATCCGATGATTTCGTCGAAAGTTACAGGGATAGAAAGATTTTTAGGGTAAAAAAACCAAAGGTGTTTGGAACCAAAAATTTTCTAGAACTTAGAAAATTTAAACATCGGTTGCTCATTTTAATGTAAGCATCTATTGATACGAAAATAGCAAAAAAAAACCCTGGCGCTGGCAACCCTTTGGTAGCATCAAAGCCAAAAATATATCACATCTGTCTCACATTGGAATCAATCTACTCTGCGAACTTCGTTTTGATCCGATGACTGCATTGAAAGCTATAAGAGTACAAAGAAATTTAGGGTTACCAGTGGCAAAGTTTTCAAATTTCGAAAACTTAATATTGGTTGTTTATTGTCATTCCAAGATCATTACCGTTTGAAAACTTTGCGGTAAAATTGCTTAATAAAAATATTGCAAATAAATACAAAACCAACAATAGCTGGCAACCCTTGCAAGGTTTTTCAACCAGATTCCTCCTGAATAATACCATATATTAAGTTTCATACATAATATGAAATTCGTTTTTATTTCATGACTGCACTGGAAGCTATAGGGCAAAAATCTTTACTTTCCTGAGCGAATTTTCAAAACCAAAGACACAAAAATTACCATAGCTGGCAGCACCAACCGAACTTTTCAACCAAATTTCTATCAAACACGGCTTAGAGCAAGGTTCAGCCACTGTGTCAATTTCATGAGAATCTGGTAACTGAATCAGAATTCATGGGGTAAAAAGCAGTTTTTTTTTTATTTATAATTTTTCAAGATAGCACCACTGGCACACAGTTACCCGCATTTCAAAATCGCTTCTATCAAACCTAGTCCTACTCAATAACAATATTTTCTGTGAGTTTCATTCAGATCTGATAAATGGATCGTGAGTTCTCGTGAACAGAAGTTTTTGATGCTTAAAATGTAGGTAAATTGGAGTGTTATCGTTCTTGTCCAATGTGAAATTTCAAAAGTTTTCCTTTGGTTGTATAGACAAAGCATAAGATTTTTATATGAAATGGTTCTCACTGTAAAACACGAAAATTTTCCATTAGAGTCGATGGTTTGAAGGTTTTCACTTTCAATGCCTACCGTAGCTGCAGGGTTGCCAGCACACTCGTCTACAACTTAGTAACAGCAATACGCCTTGTGAATTTCATAATGATTTGATAATCTGGTCAAAAGTTATCGCAATTCAAAAATTTTCAAATTTTCCCAATCTCATTTCAGGCGCCTAGCGCACACATAAGGTTAATAATTCCAAAAAAATTAATATTCACATTTGAAACACGTTCAAAATTAATTCCATAAACTTTATTTTTGCAAAAGTTATATGTTGAGGTATATTTAAAATATCACTAAGTGAATAGAATTTCATGGTAACCACCCTCAAAACTTTTCAAATTTCCGAAACCTAAATATTTGTTGTTAATTGTCATTGCAGAATCATTCCCATTTGAAAATTTTATGACAACATCGCTCGATAAACAAATGTCAACAAATTACGAAATTCATCATAGCTGGCAACCCTTTCATGATTTTTCAACAAAATTCCTACAAAATTAGAAATGCAGTAAGATCCACTTATCACATGAATTTCGTTTTGAATTCATTACTGCATCGGAAGTTATAGGCAAAAAACCCTGATTTTCCTGAGCAAATTTACAATATTTAGGAAGCAAAAATTGCAATAGCTGGCAATCCTATCTTAATTTTTCAACCAAATTTCTTTGAAATTTATCTTAGAGTAAGGTTCACTTGCTGCGTGAATTTCGTTAAAATCTGGTAGCTAAATCGAAAGCTATAGGCCAAAAACCAGTTTTTTCCCCGGCGATTTTTCGAAATGGCACCACTGTCACAGTATTGCCAGTTATCATGAACAGAAGTTTTGAGTGCGCAAAATAGAGGTAATTTGATCACGGGCTGCCGTTCTTGTTTACCGCAGAATTTTGAAAATTTTTATTTGACTTGGTGGGCGAAAGTAAAAATTTATCAATAATTTGAATTCATTTTCAAAAATAAAAATTTTTTCAGGAGAGTCGATGATTTGAAGGATTTTTTTTCAGGAGCCTGCTGTAGCTACAGAGTTAGCCGAACAGTCTTGAAAGTCCATGTGGGTTAAATTTTAGTCTAGATCAATACGCTCTGCAAATTTCACGATGATCCATTGTTTTTCTTAGAAGTTATGACAAATCGTAATTTGAATAGAATAATAGAAGCTATGACAAATCGTAAGTTGCCTACTTTTAGGCACTCAGCGCCTACACAGGGCTCAACATTTTCAATTTTCTACCATAGATAAGTTTAAAACATAATAAGTTTTCATTTCCAATACTTTTTTTGAAAAAACAAAAATTTACACTGCTCGGAAATATAGGAGTACCTGAAAATTCACCAAAATGCCCACCGCTGCCAAGAAGTTAAAGATATCTGGATTCTAACAAGTCTTAGACCTACCCATTATATACATCTATGTCGTCCGAAAATTTCAACTCAATCGGATCGGCCACTCCTGAGATTATCTCCCTTAATCATTTTGCTGATATATAATCATTTTGCTGATATATAGATATACACTATCAGATTCTATAGATTAAAATACTACTGCCGTTAGATTTAATCTGTTGTTGTTATTCAGTTACTCACTAAGCTGGGATGAAAATATGCAATACAAATAATTTAAATAAAATTTGCATTCTTTCATTCACTAAGTTTGATTTGCCGAAAGAACATAAAACGTTGTCCATCCGTTTAGGGTGATCGCCTTAAAATTATCCAAATTGTTTTGTAAATCTGGTTTGTTCTAACTGAATTACACATCGCACAATCGGTGACTATTTAGGTCGCACGTTTCTGTGGACATTGCGCTTGCAATTTCGCGTTCATACAAAATTATAGGATTGGAAAATCATCCGAAATGCATGAAAATTTAATCACTTTATATACCTGGCGGCGAAATAGTTTATCCTCTGATCCGCTTCAGTGGTCTTACATATCATCCGTGCAAAAGTACAAACGTCCAGTAAATGCCCGAAATTCAATTCGAAAATCCATGCACTTTCAGAAGTCATGCCATCTATCTGATTTAGATCCAGATAATAAAATCCGATACGCGTATTGACCCCAGCCGAGCTAACTGTGTCCATTCAGCATGGGGCATTGCAGAAAATACCGAATTAGGAAGCGTATTCAGATCAGATCAGTTCAGCACTCTGATCTATAATCGTATTACTACTACTACTACTACCGCGTTCTGCTTTGGTCACGTCGCTCGATTCACAATTAGCATTGTGCCGCGCCGATCGAAATGAGCAAGTTTTTAGCACAAGATCACTGCTAAATTCTCCAATTATAGTCATTGTGTGCATACATGTTCCAGCTTCTGGCGCGGCATCGTAGCAACCGATTCGATGTTAATGCGTCTGCGCGAGATAGCCAACAAGAACCCAAGCGCGATTAGCACCGACGATCCGAGAATCAGAACAGTAGAATCGAATCACTTCATTAGCCTTGAATTAGCTGGACAAATACGTGAGTTTAATCTATGGCATTAGTAGTCATTCAGTCGACTTGTGGCCGTTATTGAATCGTTCAACATCCATCCACCCCCGCGAAATTGCGTTGAAAAAAATTAATAATCTCGTTCGACAAGTTTCAACAAGATTTATTGGATGTTCTTTTTTTTGATTTAGCTTAGAAATGCTGGGACCCATAAATGATAGACTAGAGAAAATAAGTGTTTTCGTCAGACTTTAGGGGTGGCTACTAATTTTTTAAGATGAAATCGAAAGAGACATTTTTTTCAAAACCAACAGACGATTTTGAATCAATTTGAAAGCTAATAACTCTATGGTCTAACACGTTTTTGGAAAGTCCCAACTTTCTATGATTTTTTGTTTACGCATTATTTGGTTTTCAGAAGCTTTAAATTAATGAAAATTTTTGTCAGTCGAAACTGGAAATGAAAGATATACTGATACGAAATTTGTAACCCCTTGAAAGTCCCAGGCAGTAGTAAACGTTCTTCAGCAACGCCACCTTTATTCGCGAATCCAATCCGATGGTAAACATGCTCGAACATTGTATGAAAGATCTGATCCCCGCACCAAAGTCAACTTCTGTTCACAGATAGGTGCGATTCAAGCTGTGCCGACGACATCGAAAGACATAATTCTTGCTTGGTCATGAAAAAGAAAACCCAGACAACGAGGACCGTACCCCGAGGGTCTACCTGGAACACTACGTACGTCGAAATGCGGATTCACCTTGACAAGGTTAATTTGAATCGATCGCCGAGCCAATAAAAAAAAGGCCATCAACTTATCTCGACAACAATTCGACGTTGTAGTTTCGGCGATGGTAGTAACCAGCGAATAATGCTTGCCGCCTGTGTCTTAAGCAAGCAATCGCCCTCGTCTAAATGCTGGATAGTGGATAAGACATTTATTATGTTTTCGCTTTGCCGACACATGCCGCGGGACATAAAGGGCTCGATTCGACTCCACTTGGCTTGACTCGCTAGCAGGTTGTTGTATCTGAAGTATATGCATTCTAAGCTGAATCGAATTTAATTTGGCACTTAGCTGCCACTCCGCACAACAGCTTATAGACTTGTTTCGTTCGGTTTTTTGTTTGTTTATTCGACGAACATTCATGTGCTATTCGCTTTTCCTGTATTTATTTTCGCGAAAGCTGTCTTTTCAGCATGAAAAGGATTTTCGATTGCGACCGATGTCATTTGACTATCAAGTACTCTTTCAGGAACCGGTTCTATGATTCTTGAGTTCTTGGACTTTGTGGACTTGCCATGGTACCAGTACCACATACTTTGGTCAAGTAATTTGCCTTGTACTGGTCGTGACGCAATTCAAGAGCTAAAGACAAATTATGCTATTTGAATAACCGACTGTCCTACCAAGTCATGGCCAGATGAGAAATTTAAGAAATGGGCGAGGCCGTAATTGAAGTTGAATCAGCATTGTTGATATTCTTAAGGGGTTTTTTTTCATAGGATGTGGTATTGTGAAAACAATCGTGAAAAAACAAAATATCCATGGTTGTTTAACTATTCAAAAACATTTGGATATTTTGCCGAAGATGATTATAATGTCACATTCTAAAGCAATATTACCTAAACAATAAAATCAAAGACTTTAGACCAGCATCAATGATCCTTACACTCTAATTTACATTATTCGTGAATTTTTTGCAATGTCAATATAACCCCTTCACCAGAAAGCATTAATATCTATAAGCTTCCCACAAATACCTATCAGACTAAAAAAAACAGACCCGAAATTCCACATCGAACAAACTAGTTTTGAATTAACTTAACCGCACGCCATTCAATAAGTCTCTTAAGCTTATTCTTCGGTATTTACATAAACAAGCTTGTTTTTCTCCAGAACGATGATAAGCCATTTATTGGGAAGGTTATTCCACCCACATGAATTCGCGTTCAACTTCGACTTAATTTTTTTTTAAAAGAGGAATTTGAAAATTAAATCTTGTTTTTAGCAAATGCAAGCAATAGTGTGATTCTAGCAAAGGAATAACACCTGAGTCACGTACACATCAAAATGAAAAAGGGAAAATTGGCAGGGTGTGAATTAGGAGTAGTTCAACGAAAATATAAAAACGTTGTATTTTTTAAGGGTATCGAACAACTCTATAGGTCTAAGATCTAAAAGTTGTCTGAGCCATGGCTTGATAGGGACCTTAGGCATTTGCAAAATCGTAGGAAAAAACTTTATAAGCGGATTAAAACCAATATCGACGTTAGTTCTGCTATTTAGGATGAATATAATGAAGCCGCTATGCAATTTTCGGCAAATTTTCGCGAGGCTTATGACAATTACATTAAGACAACAGGTGAAAATATAATCCGCGACCCTAAAAAAAATTTATGATTTTGTAAATGTGAAGCGAAAAACCACTGGTTATCCATCGTCGATGTTCTTTAATGATATCACTTCTTCCTCTCCTAATGAGATTTGTGATTTTTTCGCAGATATTTTCCAGAATATTTTTATTGCACCAGATCTATCAAACTCACTTCTCCCTTTCTTAGAAATTACACGTGACGAAATACGTAAAGCTATTTCGGAACTCGACTGCAACAAAGGTCCAGGGTCAGATATTCTTCCTCCAATCTTCTTGCGCATATGTGCTGAGCAGCTTATAACTCCCTTTCATATTTTTCTCAACAGATCACTTGCGTCTGGAGTTTTCCCATCCTGTTGGAAACTTTCATATGTCACATCCATCTTCAAAAATGGCGACAGACGCTGTATGGGAAATTATAGAGGTATTGCCATCTTATTTTCTATTCCGAAACTTTTTGAAAAGATTGTCTACGATAAACTTTCTCCACTTGTTGAGTCCCGTCTGAACGAGCAACAACATGGTTTTAGGAAAGGTCGGTCAACTACCACAAATTTGGCAGTCCTACTCTCAGACGCCCTGTGTAAAATGGAGAAAGGATACCAAATTGACGCAGTCTATACAGACTTTAGTAAAGCTTTTGACAGAGTTGACCACCCTACCTTAATTCTAAAGCTACTGAATTTCGGACTTCTTACCTTCTTACCTGACTTCTTACCTTCGAAATCGAACTCAGTTGGTAAAATTTCAAGGACTTTTATCGAAAAATATTTCTGCTACCTCTGGTATCTTGGCCCACTATTTTTTAATATATTTATTTCTGATCTATCTGACATTCTAGCAAATATACCTCATCTACTTTATGTCGACGATCTCAAAGTCTATCATATCATTAAATCTAAATCCGATGCACTCTTTCTCCAATCCAAACTTGATTCACTTGATCATTGGTGCAATGAAAACAAGCTCTCTCTGAACATTGCTAAGTGCCAAGTTATAAGTTTTTCCCGAAAATACACCGTCTCACATAACACGTACTTCCTCGGGAATAATTTGTCAGCTCGAGGCGAAAACGTTGTTGACCTTGGTGTTATCTTGGATGAGTGACTCCGCTTCACTTTGCATTATGATAAAATACTTTCCCGTGCAAGCAAACAGTTAGGCTTCATAAGGCGTGCGAAGGAATTTCGTAACCTGTGGGTCACAAGATCTTTATACATCCATTTATCCTCAATATTTTATTTATTTGTTATTTATTATATTATTATTTATTTAATTTTTCGTTTTATTTTTATACTCATTGTAATTTCCAATTTGGCTTTTTTACTGTTTATGTAACTTGTACCTTGCTTGGTTAATAAATAAATTAATTTACCATATTTATCTTATTTATTGTATACTATCCGTATAAAAAACAACGCGCTCCCTTAGTGGTCTCAGATCGCTCTCGCGATAAAAGAGACAGTCCGTCGACCAGCTTTTAGTTGCCGGATTGTAAAACCAGCCAATGCAGAAACATAGGAACTTCCGCTTGATTATCTACGTCTTTGATATGGCAGTTTTGAAACAGTTACACTCAAAAAATCATTATAGAGTGGGGTCTTATGTAACATAATGCAGCATTAATAGTCACACCGACGCACACTCTATGTGCATAGTTACCTGAGCTATAAAATATATCTCCCAACTCCATAATACCACAATCGAAATAGCAAATGCTCTTATATAACATAATATAGCTTAGCATTTATGGTTACATACGCTATGTACATAGTATCCTGAGCTAAAATATAGCTAAAAGGCCAAATTCATATGCATATATTGTGGGTTTTCTGCTATGGACATAGTCTCAACTCCTATGTAACATAGCCCCAACTACTATGAATGTAGTCTCGGATTATATCGTTAAAGTAGGCTAAATAAAAGTGGCTTTCCAACAAGCTCGTGTAGCTTAGAGGGTAGCGAGTTGGCTCTTAAAGTTTTGGGTCACGGGTTTGAATCTCAAATTAAGCAGGATATACTTTTTATCAGGGCTGTGACGCATGGCTTTGAGAGCTATAATACAAGGCGTTGGGGGCTATAGCTTATAATTCTGCAAGCTATAACACATAGCGCCTGCTCATATGATTTTTTTTATTATGATGTAGGGCGTTATGTTTCATCACAATACCAAAACTAAGTAAGTACGAGGTACATCCAGAAAGTAAGTGTACTAAGACCCACTCGCTTAGAGGGATTTTTGTTTTGTAGAAATAATAGGAAAAAACTAAAACTATGGTCCCAGCTACATTTCCCGTGAATGATGGCGATAAAATTTCCCGCCAAGTGCGAGATTCGAAACGTTACCCATATTATGAAGGGAATATTTCCGCCTGAAATTTTTAACGAGATCAAATCGTTTTATGAGGAAGTAGTAATGAGTCGTACGACTGTGCTTAAATGGTCTAGTGAATTTAAGAACGAACAAAGACGAACAAAGGAGTGGAAGACTGTCGATTTGGACTTGTTCGTTTGTTAAAAATTTGGAGGAAGCAGTTCGTGACGACCGCAGATTGACTTTTGATGAACATTGGATGATATTTTCACAAATCTGCATATTTTTCCTGCACGATATCATCACAGAAACACCAGGATTTCATAAACTCTGCGCAAGCTGGGTCCCAATATAGCTGATATAGCAACAAGAATTGAATCGAGTAAGAACCTCCAAGGAGTTTTTGGAGGTGAATTTCAAGGTGATGGTTTTCTGCACTATGTTGTTGCAGGGGGCGAAACATGGGTTACCCATTATACCCCTGAAACCAAAACGCAATCCTCCCAAAGGCGTCACACCTCATCACCATCAGTCGAAAAATTTAAAACCAAAATTTCCACCAAAAAATCATGGAATCCATGTTTTAAAAGGGATCATTTTGATTTAATTTTCACCACATGGTGAAACCATCAGTTCTGCTATGCATTGTGAGACATTAAAAAATTAAGAAAGGGCAATTCAGAACAAGATGAAAGGAATGCTGCAAAAGGAAGTCTGCCTTCTGTACGACAATGAAAAACCCCACACGGCCAACGTAACAAAGGAACTTTTGAAGGTGTTTGGATGGGGTGCTTTGAACCACCTCGCGCATTTCCTTGATCTGGCGCTTTCATTTTATCATCATTGGTGGGAAACTGACGAGGAAGTTGAAGGAGTTGAAGAAGAAGGTGGCGGCAGAGTTCTTTGACCAAAGCATAAAAATTGTTCCCCCGTCTCACTACATGCATCGAGAGGAATGGCGACTACGTGGAAAAATAGTTCACATACGTATTAATTTTCTGAAACCTACAAAAATTTAGTACACCTACTCTCTGGACGTGCCCCGTATATAGCGCGAGATGTATATATATATATATAATGCTATGATTTTGTTTAGTGCAAAAGTTGCATATATGAAGATTGGCTGGATAAAAGTTTGACAGCAAACAGTATTCACTTCGGTGGTCAGAAACATCTTCTAAGTGCAAAGAAATTTTGTGTTCATTTCCAATCTAGAGCTAATAGAAGTGGTACACTTTTGTCTTGTTGTGAAAAGTTTAAGACTTCTTATACTAAGATGGATTGCAAAATACATAAAGCTATTGTTTGGTGTGATCCCCGATTTGTCAAAATTAAGTTAGCACTCTAGGCTCTTCGCTGCTTTGAGTGAGTCTTAATTTGATACCAATAACGTAGAATTGTTTGTGGGCAAGGAAAGGAAGCGTCGTGTAACCTCTTTGGGAAATCCAAACTTGATCAGTTTAAACAGAAAACCTTCATGCCATACAAAATCGAAAGCTTTCTCGATATCTAAGGCACACGCTACTGAAATGCAGACTGATCTTACAGGCATGCGATGCCATGCTACATCCTATACTTTCGCCTAAAGATGAATTGTTGTTAGCTTTATTAACTCTTTTGGATGTAGGAATATCAGCTATGTACAAATTGAACGAAATTGGTGACAAGCGGGACCCTTGAGGAGCTCCTGCTGCTTTGACTCGTTTAGATGAAAGATTTTTATTAATTCTGACCTAGAAGGCTCTACCTTGAAGGAAGAGGTCAATGAATCGGATTCATAAGGTTGGCAAGAGGCCATCGATCAGCTTAACAAGAAGAGCTGCCTGTCAAATTTTGCTAAATGCCTTTTATTGAGTCCTTTTCTCATATATTGGACTAAACGAGTTAACTGGAGATCTGTGGAGTGATTTTGTTTGAAATTGAATTGCTGGACTGGCAGAGAATTATTAATTTTTCTTCCTTTTTACGTGAGAAAAAAAATGTGTTTTGCATGTTTTGTGATAAAAGCGAGGAGGCTAGTTTGGAAGTGGTATGTTAATGCACTATGGGGTTTTGAGACAACGATGACTGTGGTCTATTTTCAATCGAAAATGGCATTGAGAGTACCTGTTATAGTCTGAAAGATGTAAAAACAAGAAGAAGTAAAAGAAGTGATTTCTGGTGATTTCTGCTTTCAAGACTTTCACGATGTTCATGAAATCAAGTCGCTCTCTGTGATCTGCTATGTAATAGATGCATCGCGAACTAGTCGTTACGTTCTTTTTCAACAAGACTATCGACCGACGAAAAAAACTGATGCGAATCGATAAAGGCCTCCATTTTTTAGATTTGTATATTTTAGATTAAAAAAATGTTTCAATGGATGGCTTGTTTGGTCTTCTTCCTATGGAAATACTTAGCTATTTTCGATAGTGCACTGCATTTAGGATCTAGGCGTCGTATAAAATACTTCTACTGATCGTTCTGGAGTTTCCTGATCTAGTTACGAATGACACTCATTATTCGGATCGGTTTCCGCTTCAATCTAGGGTAATCGGTACTCGAGGCTCCTTTTTGAATTTAAATCCTACTCCTTATGATACTTTTGGTGGAATTACGTTTGAGAGCTGTGTATGGTGATTTGTCCTCCGCTGGATAGTGAAGAAAGGAAAGCTTGCCAGTAGATAATTAATTTTTTCGTTGATCGACACAGTTGTCCTTCATTCAATTGGTTGAATATTTTTATATTAAGAACCTTCCTTGCATACCCTCCATTTAGTGCGTCGAAAACGATTACGAGCTGATGGAAACTGAGCAGGAAACATGTTCTAAACCATTTTCGCTATCATGTCCTCCATTATTATATGGATTTATTTTTTCATGATGGCGACGAACTGCCTCATTCGGTCTAAGCTATTGACTGAAGTTGAAGATTATATACGAATATATAGGAATAAAATTTATCGGTGGTTTGATTGTGTTTGTCGGGGAGAGTAGAAACGGGAATGGCTCTCACTACTTGAGTAAAGAATTTTTTTTATGTTTTGCAGGTTTTGAGCCAACCTCCATAGCTTGCAAGATGGCGTCTATCACAATTGCCGCATCTCGGCATGAGCTTGCTTAGACTACTTTGTACAGAATTTTTGGCGGTGAAGCGCATCATATTTGACGCAGCAATGCTGTGTGTTTAAGTTGTTCGAAGATGAACCATAATGATGACAGTTGTGACATTGATGGTTTTGTTGTTTCGACTTGGCACATTAACTGACTAATAGCCCAAATATTTTAAATATTATATTCACCTCTTATAAAGATAACTTTCAATAGTTTAGATGAACCCTTTCTTCGTTTTATGTAAAAGACCTCAATAATTTTGAAGCGTTTTTCAAGATCTAAATTAACCTCATGATGGCAAGCTTGCAGATCATAACGATATTGAGGTGTTTCTCCTAAGGATGCTAGCAAATTTTAGCCCCACGAAGATATTGGCGATCTTTTAGTGGCTGTAGGTGGAGTTCGGAGAGACCGAATGGCAAGGTGAACCTTCTTGGTTAATACAAATTCAGCGTTTCTTTGTTTGGGAGCAAATGCGAGCTTTGTCCATTGTTTAGATTGGCGAACGATGATTGGAATCAATTTTAGGTTTGCTTTTAGTTCTTTCTCCGAGGAGCTTAGGGGTTTTGTTTTTTTTTTGTGTGCTGATGAAGTAGAAACAATTGCAAATTTTTTGTATTGTGTCAGATAGAAAAGGGTATTCTTCTATGGTTGCATTTTTTTCTTAAAGGTTTAAGGGATAATCTCCTTCACCTTTCGTTCCTCGATTGTAATAAAGCTATCTTCAGAGGCTTCAGCGGCCATCTAATGGTTATCAGCTACCTTTAATATGGTTGAAGAGTGGCTCACTTAGCTGGATAATGATAATGCATATATATCTTCTCCCAACAATATGCAAGTCTCTGCTGTGTGCAAGCAGGACACGGTCTCTGAAGAAAAATTTTGCAACCTTCCTTTCTTTTTGCTTGATGGATGATTCTAAATTTTTAGCAAGTTTCTTGTTGAATTTGTTGAGAAAATATTCATTTCTTACCAGTTTTTGGTTTTCGGTGTTACACATTCAGATCAATTTCGTCAATTCAATTATTGTATTGTATTTCATAAACATAATAAGAAATAACTATCTTTTCCTCTCCTATGACGTTCATATGCATCCAAGGCTACAAATTACAGATTTCGTAAACATGGCCACCAACATTGATCGCAATCTTTTGATAACATCTAAAATTTGTTAGCATAACAAACACAATGCTCCACATTTTTCCTGCAGCTAGAGACGCTACGCCTTCAACTTTTGTTCATATATCTTAGCCGTATTATTTACGTGCAACAAATTGATTTTAAATTGTTACCTTACCAAACTCGTAATAGATCACTAAAACTACTTTCAGCTGACTGCGATCGCAAAATCGCGAAATGGAAAAAGTCGTAAACAAAACGAATGGAGAGAAGGTCTTAATCTTGACTCCTACTCGAAATCATTCGTTTTCCCAACACATCTAGTCGTATTCGTTTGTGGCACGAAGACGACCATGACAAACTACCCATGACTTTACCTTGCTTCGAATCAGCTCGCGAAATATTCGCTTAGGTCTGACTGCAATGAATGGATGCTTCGATCGTATCCATAGCAGCGATGATGATTCGAACAATGATGATGTGACGACAAAAAGACATGATCCCCGAGAATGATAGAACGATTTGCCTCGAGTCAGAAATTCCTACACTTTTTCGTCCTAAAACGGTGAGGTCGGTGATGACGGAACACCCACCGTGCTAATTATGATGGCCAATTTCATCCAGCCCGTGCATGTGCTGCACAAAGAGATCTTAATTTCGCCTGCGAAATAATTATGCGAGAAAAAAATTATTGTTAGGAAGGACGACGGCTTGGTGAAATTCGTTTGCTTCTCCTCATAATTACATGTTGCGATTTATGCAATTAATTGGCACTGAGGCTCTGAAAGAGTAATGCTGCCCGGAGTGATTTACTATCGGGCATTAGGTGGTCACTAAATTAAGCTGAAATGTAGGTGAGGCTGGGCTTCAGTGGCATATTAGATTTATCGGTTTTGGGGTTTATGTGGTCTCTGCTGAGGAGCTTTGAAATTAATTAAAAAACGTAATGTTATGTTCTTTGAACTGTTTTACTCAGTCATAGCTGTCATGTGAAATTTTTGGACTGTTAATTTCAGATGATATTACTTTTCCAAGCTATGAGTGAGTATTTGTTGCTGTAATTACGTTGCTATGAATCTAAATCAAGGTGAATTTTTCAAGTGCAGACCAAAAACTTGATTAACTCGCGTTCTACAGTTTATAATAAATTATATATAATGCAAATGAGAGTAGAAATGAATGACAGAAAACGTGCGCCCAGTGTGGGCTAGAATCAAACCAACCATAATTAGTGGTTAATTTATGTAACTTTTTTTTTACATTTTATCGAAACCTACCTTCTTCAAACAAACAGATCCCGAGATTCTCCTCATTCAAATGATCTTCAAACTTTATCTCGATCTTCAAAATTCGATTTATACTTGGCGCCCGCAAAAGGTGACGACAGCGATCTGCATATGGAAAAGTGTGTGGGAAGACGTTACTGAATGGCTGCTGCCAGCCTCCGTATGACAGCTTTAGCGACCTTTGCAACACCACAAACTTGGATTTTTCATATAAAATTTATTTCTAAGCAATTTTGCGTGGACTCGTCGATAATAGTAATAACTCTATATAGAGGTTAGTGCTTTTCGAGTTGAATTGAGTCGCGTCGATTCGAGTATGTGTGTATACTACATATACACCGATCAGCGGCATATGTGGGTTTCAAGTATAGCCGTATGTGATGATGCTGCAGGCAGACGATGATGTCACTAACATACTCTTCATATAAGTACATGGTGCGTTGGACGCTTGACTCGGAAATTAGAAAAATACTTTTTGAAATTTCCGTATGCAGAGATAACGCCCACTATAATCGATGGGACAAAATTCGCGCTGACGACAAAAAACCGCTCTCCGAACGAAGTATTGGCAAATTTGAAGTGTGGCTGGACTAGCTGAATAGTTTTTGCTGGAGCTTTTTGCAGGCCGGGCTGTTGCATTTTAGCGTCGATTAGCAGCTGAAGTGTCTGCATTCGCGATAATGTGTGATTTCGATGTTACGGGATCGAATTCCCGCAACAAGTACTTCAATGTGACACAGACATAGTGTGAAAGTTTTAATTTGACGGGAAAGTGATTGATCGAAGGAAAATTGTTACGAGCCAAGGTCGATTGGATTTAGAATCGAATACGAAAGTTGATGCTAGACTATCGTTAGCGAAAATGTGATTTCAGGGCGAATCCTGTTTATAAAATAACTGAGTGAAGTTGTGCGAAAAAAAACTGAAAAAATTGATTGTGAGTGAAAAGTGGTTTGGGGAAGTTTGAACAAGTTTTGATATGAAATCAGAAACGAACAATTAGGTAAATGTAGATAAATATGTGAAATTCATTGCTTACTTATTTTCCTTACTATTTTTCGCTTAAAAGTGTAAACTCATCTAAGATAACTTTATTTTATAATCTAAAAATGACGGCAAATTTGACAAATAATTTTGTCAGCGATGGGTTGTAATTCAGACTTACGATAACCTTATCGCAAAGACTTCAGTCTGTTTAAAAATTGGTAGAAACAATCCTTGAAAGCTCTATATGTTATATCATAGCGATGTCAAGTTTTCCTGTTGATATGATATTATTTTTCTTGCCACGCGTTGTACTTGCTAATTGAGTGTAATTTTATCAACGACATTAACTAAGCAGCTGTTGTTTTTACCATAATATTGTTCATCTAATAACACAGAGTAGGAACTACCATCAATTCGTCTTTGAGGAACGATTAAATCGTGCTTTGGCTGGGGGAAACAAATAAAGTTTCTCAGCCATAAAACACAGTAAACATTTTTTTTATGAACAAAGCAAATCTCTAGTCAAGAAGTATTGTAGAAACTCGTGTAGAGTAGTAAGTAGAGTACTGGCTCATTGTGTTGAGGTCCCTGGCTCGAATCCAGATTCCAACTTTGAGTTAACCTAGCTCTCAATAGATACCTGAGTCAAATCTCGTAAACATTGATTTCAAATATGTGAGTGAAGCTCTCTCTCTCTCTCTCTCTGTCTTTTGCTTTAATTTTCATTAATCGAGTAGCTCATGGAGTAACTGCAGAGGATGGTTTGAAATTTATTAGGACTAGGCTTGACTTTTCATCTTTGGAATCAACAGTCCACCATTTTCCCACACATATTGGCCGAGACGTTCGTAATTTTGCGTTTGATATTGTTCTTGAGCTCTTCTATCGTTGTAGGTTTGTTGGCAGAAGCTAATGACTTAACGTAACAACATAAAAAAGAAATCCAATGGTTTCAAATCGCATGAGCGAGTTAATATTCGAACGCATCATATCTTAAAATTACACGATTACTGAACTTCCCCTTCCCCTTTTCTCTTTTAAATTTAAGTGAATTTCCCCTTTTGAAATTAATTATTCGAACCATCTGTGTGGCACCATCTTGTCGGAACCACATATTACTAACGTCGAGTTCATCGAATTTTGGCCACAAATACTGTTTCAAAGTGGCATGACAGCGAGCTCTAGTGACCATAACATGACCATCATTTTCATCAACGAAAAAATACGGTCCAATCACACCTCCAGTCACCTTTTGTAGACGCAATGGAGACTTTTTAGGCACATGCGGGTTCGCTTTTGTCCAATAACGCATATTTTACTTATTGACAAAGCCATTAAGCCAAAAATGAGCTTCATTGCTGAAGATGAATTTCCGATGAAATTCTCGATTTTCTTCTAACCTTGGCAGAGGCAGATCGAAGAAATTTCGGCAGTATAAATGATCAAGAGGCTTCAGTTATGGAGTTAATTAAGTCTTGTAAAAGTGTAGACCTAGATCCTTACGTAAAATTTGCTCCAATCTGGACTGAGAGATTTCCAATTCCAGAGATTGGCGTGGAATCGACTGATTCGGTACATTTTGAACTGAAGTCCTTACGCCTGCGATATTATCGATACTTTCACCGACATTTTAAGAATTTTTTAGTCATTTCCAAAGGTCTACCCTATAAAAAAGTTGAAGGATGTGTTTGTATCAAAATATAAAAATTATACTGATATTTACATCCCTTCTAATCTGCCGCCACGTATGAACGTTTTTTCGCTAAACTTTCTAGCTTGATTCTATTCCAATTTCTTTCTACTTCCTTCCTTATTTTTCGTGACTTTAACTTGTATGGTAGGACTCTGAAAATCTCTGTTTATTCGGCTACAATTACCTCTCTGTTGGTACTTCTTCACTCCTTTCACTTTGCTCTTGTTCGCAAATAAACTATCAACAATAAAATTTTTTAGGTAACAAAATAACTTTTGTTCTACGGAATAACTTCTATAAAGCTGACTTTCAGAAAAAGTCTACTGAAATCAGTCCAAGCAATTGCTATTCATTTTTAAGTGATTAGATGTTGATTGTGCATTATCAAAGTTGTATTCTTTCTGTTCTAATCTTATCATCCGCTTACGTTGGTTTACTCTGATACTCCGAACGCTAAAAAAAGCTCTTGAAAAGCTGAAAAAGACGGGTCCACTCATTGATCTTAAGGGAATCTTTAGTTTGCGTCCTGAAGCTAAGAAAGCGTTCAATCAGGTAATTGCGTGAAACCAACATCTTTTTGGTCCAATATTCATTCTCTCGAATCAAATTCCTCAGTTTCGGATTTCATGCATCTTGATGACGCTATTGCTTTCATCCCGTGGTCTATTTGTCATTTGATATTCTCTAATTTCGTCACCTTTTCCTTCGATACTAAACGTAAAGTTGGTGTAGTTTATACGAACTCTTGAAAAATTTTTGATTCTACAAGCCATAGCTTGTTACCCAATCAACTTAAAGGGAACAAATGCAGTTCTTTTTTCAGATTTTTTTGCATAATCGTTTCTGCAGAGTCACTTTAAACGGTTCCATTTTTTCTCCTATATTTCTCTCAAGTGGACTTCTGCGAGGATCTACCCTAGGTCCCATACTTTTCATTTTGTTTGCGAATGATCGTCTCTGCTGATAGTTCAGTGAAATCCGACATAAAAAAGGCGAAACTTCGGAAAAATTAGGGGAAAGCTGAATTTTGGTATGAACTTTGTTACTGGCATGTTGAACAAAATGTCAAAAGTCCCCATCTATCCGAGTGCTGCGTTACTTTTTATACGGGGTCAAAGGTCACCAAAAGTGACCTTTCCTAAATATCTCAGTAACGGTCACGTCTTCAGAAAACAATGTATGACGAATTTGTAGCTTAGAAAATTTCCAACAAAAAAAATCTTATAACTTTTTCTTGTAACCATAACCGTTTTTGAGATATATTGATCTAAACATTTGTTACTAACAGCATCCTCTTTCTCAACGGCATGTTGATATTTTTCGATTTTGATTACGACTTGAAATGTTTGTGAGTTGGTTTTTCTATGTTTAAGAGGCGCATGAAAAAAACATGTAAACAAACTTATCTACCACAATTTTATAATAATAATTTTTTTCTCAACTTACACCGACTTGTCTATTCCATGTCTGCATAATAAACCCTCCATTCCTTCGACAGCTTCTCATAGTTTGATTTAGTGTTGTCTGCGGACCAGTTTTCTCTTTTGTGTGCTCTCATGGGCTTTTCTGTCAGAGATCTTTATGCACTCTGCTTCATTTGCTTTGTTCCAAGACGTTCTTACACATATGCGTGTAACTTCGAGAATACTTCTCGGACTAACGTTAAATTTTCTGTGTATACAAGGGCGGTCCGATAAGTACTTAGCCTCACGGCCCGACATTCTTGTAGACGGCTACTGTCAAAATTTCAGCCGAATTGGACTCTTAGTTTTGTTTTGACCGCGTGTGGAAGCCGGCGTGTCCGCGGGTTGTAAAAAAATGGAAAAAGAGCAATATAGGTCGGTGATTCGATTCTTGTTTTTGGAAGGGAAATCGCGCAGCGAAATCAAAGAGCGCTTGGATGCTGTGTACAGTGACTCTTCTCCTTCGATGGTGATCGTCAAAAATTGCTTTAACGAGTTTCAACGTGGTTGCACGTCGGTTTTTGACGAGCCACGCCCAGGTGCCCCAAAAACCGCTACCACGGAGGATAACGTGACAAAAATCCACGATTTGGTACTGGCAGACCACCGATTGAAGGTGCGCGAGATAGCTGAGACAGTAAGCATCTCAAAAGACCGCGTGGGTCATATCCTCCATGAAGTTTTGGGCATGAGAAAGCTGTCGGCGCGATGGGTGCCGCGTTTGCTCAACAACGCGCGGACAACAAACGCAATCGTGAGACCACTTCAGAGCAGTGTTTGACGCGCGTCATTTTGTGACCGTTGACGAAACATGGATTCACTGGTACACATCAGAGACCAAATAACAATCGAAACAGTGGACTTCACCCGACGAACGTGTTCCGAAGAAGACGAACGTGCTCCGAAGAAGACGAAGACTGTCCTATCGGCCGGGAAGGTGATGGCTACCGTTTTTTTTTTTTTTTTTTGGATTCACAAGGTGTCATCTACATTGAATACCTGGAGAAGGGCAAAACGGTCACATGACTCTACGATGCCGAATTATTGGGCCGATTTGATGCGGCATTGCAGAAAAAGCGGCCCCATTTAGCGAAGAAAAAAGTGCTCTTCCACCATGACAACGCACCGGCTCACACCTCAACCGTCGCCACGGCCAAATTGGTCGCATTGAGCTACGAACTGCTGCCCCATCCACCGTATTCTCCAGATTTGGCCCAGTGCGACTTCTTAGTTCCAAATTTGAAAAAGTCACTCGCCGGGCAGAAATTTGGGTCGAATGAGGAGGTCATCGCCGCCACGGTGGCCTACTTTGCGGACCTCGAGAAAACCTATTTTTCAGGCGGATTAAAGAAGTTGGAGCATCGCTGGGTCAAGTGTGTCGAGCTGAAAGGAGACTATGTTGAAAAAGAAATTGACACTTTTCCAAAATTTTCGTTTTTCTTTTGTAGGCTAAGTACTTATCCGACCACCCTTATACTTTAATATGTATACATTACGAAAATGAAATCATATTTTTTTGACATACTGATTTTACATTGCTGAGGTTGTAATTGAGTTATATCTATAGCGCGATGGACAATAAATAAGAAAACCCTTAGATGACTTTATTTCAGTTTCCACCTCTAGTCAAAGGCTCGTCACTATAGACTAGTTGTTTTCGGTTTTTTAACAAATGGTTTTCTGATATTTGTTAGTAATAAATAAGAGTTACCAAACAACAAAGCTTGCGTTTCCTCCCTGTTTCCGACAGATACCTAGTTTTCATAAATTTCGGTAATTAGATACTGTATCTATCTCACTTTTGCTATTGATAAATTTTTTCAACGTGTGTTATATTTTTGATTCATTTCCTACATCCTATTTATTATTAGTCTATAGGAAAGTTAAATTGCATTGGCTCCAACATATTCATAGGTTGACCATAAAACAAGATCACAAATCAATTGCTGATAGAGATTTTCAAATTATATTAGCTGCGTTTTATTATCATCCAGAGTGTAGTAGGTATCCTGGATGCATAATAAAACGATCCAGAGTAGCACGCGAGTTTTTTTCTGTCAGACAGTTGTCATTTCAAAATTTGAGCTGTCATATAACCAACGCCGTTTTCAAATGTATGACTATTTACCCTGGTTGCCAGGGTGACATGGAAAATTTTTGAAAATTCCAACTATTCCAGTTGATATGACTTTTCAAAATACGTTCCACAGAGAGCACGAGTACGAAATCCACTGAATTCAAAAGTGTTTGTACTCTGGATGTTGTTGTTGTTTCGTGTGCAAATCGATATCCTGCACTACTCTGGATGTATAATAAAACGCGCCTATTTATGACCTTGGATTCAACCCTTTCGAGCTCACAAATTACATCACACTTCGAGAAATTACTTCTACGCATAATGATGCAAAATTTTAGCTCAAATAATGTTGTTTCTTCCATTTATAGTATCCTCTATTTGAAAAAAAAGCAACAGCTCGCAATATTAACTCAGAAGTCAAGTAAACACAACCCAGCTAACAATGACAATGTGACAAAACAAGTTTCCTATTTGCCTACATTGACATCATGTTAGATAATTTCGCACTTCGAAAAATCAGTTTCCGTAAACTTGAATGGGATTTACCAAACAGCGTTTAATTCCAATTGCTTATTGATTTACTTACATGCCGGCAATGACGCCCACCCATTATGCGTCAGACTCAGGTTAATTACACAAATTCAATTGAATTGGCTAAATACTCACAAAGTTTGCAAAGAATACTCAATTTCCGTCCTTTGAATTTGAATTGGAATTTTCGAATGGACAAACATTGAATGCACTGGAGGAAACTTGGGGTTGAATTAGTATGGAATATATGTCAAGGTTTACAATCCGGAGGTAAATAAGTCATTGCACGGCAGCGTATCTATTTCAGGGTACGATATGTATCTTCACGAAAAAGTGTTATCCATCATAATGACCGCTATGCGTTGCTAACGAGGCTTGAACAGATCCGATGGGAAAAATTAATCATATACCTACCGGATCTTATGGGGGAGTGACATAACAAATTAACAGCAATTTGTGCTTTAATGTTTTCTGAAGGTGTAAACACATACATGGGATGACATTGTTCGGAACAATGGGAATTTTCAGCTTTGTTTGTCGTATGACAAAGACTCGGTTTTCACGCGAAGGTGTCAATGCATGTTGGGATAGTTTGGTGAAATATTGCGATTTGGGATGAGCTTGAGTGGAGAGATCAATGTAAATATCAATTTAATTCAACAAACAAGCAAAACTTGATAATTTTTAAAAGAACTCTTTGATTATAAATACATGCACGAAAAATAAAATGTGTATAAGTATTACAAATAAATACTTATCTCAATAGCCATGGGCACACTTATAAATCTGAGGACCTTACAATAAACTCATACAGAGAATGGTTTCAAAGTTATCATTGTTTTTCCTTTAAAGGAATCGTTTTTTCATTGATAGATTTTTATGAATTGGATCACCTTTATTAATTATTAAAGGTAATTTAATTAAAAAATATATTAAATTGGTTTTTGAGCGTCCTAAGAACCTAATTTTATATAAATATATGTTACTAGATATCAATACCACATTGGGCGCCATCATTTTTACGCATGGTTTCCATTTGGGTTGGTTTGAAATTAAATCAAACTTATCAGAAACTCTATATCATTAGTATTATTTCCATTTTAAATTCTGTAGAGTGTATTTCATTCAATATTTGCAACACAATCTACGATTTTGACCATTTTTTGTAGAAGTACCCTTCACAGTAACAATCAACATTTTATCTCTATTAATTCAGAAGAAATCTGAAAGTAATTCTATTAATACAAACAATGACCTTTCATAATGAAATAAATTCCCATTTAGCAGATAAAATCAAAGCGGATAATGTTTAATATCAATTAGAGTCTATTTTTCGAATATTTATCACTCTATTAGTGTCTTTCGATTAATTAATCAAAATCGGCGTCTCAGATTTCGAATTTTATTAGACTATTTAAAACAAGTTTGAGTGAGGGCTTAGACACCTAAATGGTGGCCAACAGTCATCACTTGAATATTGACTTATTTTTTGTGATGATTTTGCAGGTTTTATATGCTCAAATGGCCATCAACGAAAATCTACTGCGAGAAATTCAATGTCTACTAATTAGTTTAATTGGTTATAAATTCCGGTTACATGTTGTCAAATTTCAATGACAGATTAGAACTTTATTGTTTCGAATCAGTGAAAGGTGTTTCTAATATAAAACTCAGTAATTAAACGTTGTTATTGTAGAAGTATCATTTCGATTAGGTCGTTAATCATTTGAAGTGGTGAGATTGGATTTTAACGATTTAAGCTAAGTGATTAGTTATTTGCTTTGTCCTAAAGACGTAAAATGTTTTTTCATGTCATTTCCTAAAGGAAGCTATAAATATTTCCCGAATATTATAAGCTTCCAAGTCCGTGGTATATATTAAATACATTTGTGCAATCTAAACTCATAAAATGGAGAGATATTTGTTGGCGTTTCACTACGTTTAAAATTCGTGAAAAGATAGTCAGCTACAATCTCCGTAAATTTAGTGGGAAAATTAGATTTAAGTTTTCGTTTCAACACCAAAATATTGTTCTCTTGAAGTAATCGATTGTTACTATTTTTCCTTTTTCAATTGCATTCAAATTACATAGTATTACGCGAAGGTTCTGATTTATTTTTTGATTGATTGAACTGTCGAATAGATCGCAAACTTTTCATGAACCTAACTAAGTGAAATTTCTTTTAAGGGAAAAACCATCGGAAAATTGTTTTTCAGCTTAAAAAATTATCTCAAGGAACCAATCTAATCAGTAACTCCTTCCACTAACCTCTTTTGGTGAACCTTCACGGAGTGAAAACTTTATGCTCCTCCTCGAAAATATTGGCAGCAGCGATCTCGAAAGTATGCGCTAGGGCTTTTTCAGTTCTCTCTCGACCTTGTTGTGCGTCCTTTCATTCTTTTTCTTTACTTTTAAACCTAAGCTGTTCATTTTGGAAATTGACCCTTATTTTACTAATACGAGGTGGCACTGAAAATGTATCTAACTAGCGTTCCAAATCACTAGTTTCCCAAATTGTAAGAAAATTTTGTCGAATTTCGCGATTGTGTGGTTTCTGTTCTCGATAATCCACACCAATTTGATGGAACCCATTCAATACTGCTTGATAAACTCACTTGCTTCGACGTTTCAATTCCTGTCTTTTCTTGGCTTTTATCGTACATCCTCAATTGTCACAGCTAGTTGGTGCTAAATAGCTGCATCTTTCTTTTTTTTACTCATTTTCGAAGAAAATTAGTATTAAATTAGTTTCGGCGAAAATTCAATATATATATATGTATATATATATATATATATATATATATATATATATATATATATATATATATATATATATCTATGCATATATCAGCAAAGTGAGTAAGGGAGACAATCTTTAGGCGCTGAGTGCCTAAAAGTAGGCAAAGATTTTTTTTAAAATTTTGATTTATCATAGCTTCTAACAAAAACAATTCGTAATCGTGAAATTTGCAGAGCGTATTGATGTGGACTAAGACTTAACACGTATGGATTTTTAAGACTGCGTGGGCAACCCTGTAGCTACAGCAGGCTCCTCAAACCATCGACCCTTCTGAAAAATTTTTGATTTTTGAAAACAAAATCAAATTATTGATAAATGTTGACTTTTTTCCACCACGTCAAATTAAAATTTTCAAAATTCCGCGGTGCACAAGAACGGCAATCCATGATTAAATTACTTCTATTTTCAGCAATCGAAACTTCTGTTCACGAGAACTGACGGCCGGATAGTGCGATCATGTTGGTATTAACTAGGACCAGGTCTGATAGAAGTGATTTTGAAATACGGGCAACACTGTGGTAGTGGTACCATTTTTAAAATCACCTTGGAAAAAAATGGTTTTTGGCCTATAGCTTCCGATTTAGCCACCCGATTTTGACCGAATTCACGCAGTAGGTGAACCTTACTTTAAGACAAATTACACAGAGATTTGGTTGAAAAATTAATATAGGGTTGCCAGGTTTGACAATTTTTGTCTCCTAAATATTGTCAATTTGCCCAACAAAATAAAGGTTTTTTCCCTATAACTTCCGATGCAGTAACGAAATCAAAACGAAACTCATGTGACAAGTGAACTTTGCTATATTTCTAATTCTGTGCGAATTTCGTTGAAAAATCATGAAAAGGCTGCCAGCTATGATGAATTTCGTAATTTATTGAAATTTCTTTACCGAGCGAAGTTGTCATTAAATTTCCAAACGGGAATGATCCTGCAATGAAATTTAACAACAAATATTAAGGTTTCGAAAATTTAAAAAGTTTTGAGGGTGGTAGCCCAAAAATTTTATTCACTCCTATAGCTTCGAGCGCAGTCATTCAATCGAAATGAAATTCACACGGTGGGTTTAACTCAACGTGAAGCAGCTATGGTGCTAATACATGATTGCCAGCGCCAGACAATTTCGTAAATATTGCACCAGCAGATGCTTCCATTTTGTATGCATAAGCAAAGCATTTACAACAAAATAAGAAACCAATGCTTAAATTTTCTGAGTTTTGGAAATTTTTCGGATGGCAGCCCCAGACATAGATTAATCGCTGAAACTTTCGATGATAGGTATCCTTGGATGAAAACGAAATTCAAAAGATAGGTTGATTAAGCACGAGCACGTTATGGTAGAGTTATTGCTACTGATATGATACTAGAAAGAAAGGTTTTACGTCTTCATACATTTTTAAGTCACTCAAAGATAATTTCTTCGAAAATCAGTTTTCTAACGGTTCTGATGCACTAGAGTTTTTTTTATCTTTCAACTGGTTTTCTACAATACTCTCTTCTTAGACGCCTATTATTTATTCTTTACCATGTACACATCAAAGTGCCTCCTTTATGTGGATGATCTTAAGGGGGGAAATACATACATGTAACATTAAAAAAAAGCAACATTCAGAGAAAAAAAAATATGCTAATGAGATATATAGTTCATAGGTTAACCAATAAAATTTAGTGTAGTTTTATAAAAGTTCGCAGCCATTTATGATAGGGACTGAATCAAAAAAAAAATTGAGGAGCTTACAATTTTTCCAGAACATAAGCGGTCCAGTTCTATGTACAAGCATAGGAGAAATGTCGAAAATCTAAATGGATTTTTTGAGGTATCGAACAACCTTTGTTAAAAGCGAGGCATGTTTTGTCCGAATAAGAGTCTTACGTCTCTTTGATTAATTATCATTTGAAGCATTTTTTTTCAAGTGATATAGATGTTGGCTTCAAAAAGTCTTCTTATCTATCCATCTTCAGCAGTGTAAGGAACTTTATTGACGTAGAATGTCATTTTGTTTCCTTTTGTAAGCAGTTAATTCGATTGGTTCAGTTAGAGGTTTTTGATTTTTGTAAACAATTTTCTTTGGAGTATTCCCTGTCAGTGTTGTCCATGTAGACCAAAATGGAGATCTTGGTTTTCTATTCAACTTTAAATATAAAATCGGTTTACATGCATTTTGTATTAATTCTAGGGTGTCAAAAGTTGCAAGTTTCATTCTTCGCTGCTCATAGTACTCCTTGTGTTTCTCCACGTGTTTACATTTGTTCGCTTCTTCGTTCTTTGCATCCATGAGTCCTGCTTTCAAGAGCGATCTGCTCGTCTCATGTGCTTGTCTGATGTTCGGTGTTGTTTACTGTCGTTTGCATAAGTTTAAGTAAATTTAAATTATGCCTCGATCAATGATTTGTGGAAAACTGTTGAACGGATTTTTGTTTTTCAATATATGTACATCTGATTTTTCGCCTGATCAAGAAAAAAACATCCTACTTATTGTTTTGTCTTCAATACTTCTTTCGCTCGTACAGAGATTGACTTTCGCTTCGCTCTTGTTACGCAGAAATGATGAGCTTCATAGGTTCAGTTAGGTTAGATGATTGTCAATCGAAGCTTCTTGCCGACAGATACAAATAGGCGCATAGAGGTCCGATGTGATACGACGGATATACTCTCCCTTAGCCACTGTAATCTGAGAACCACTTGATGTCTTTGATAAACTATACAATACGCCTTAATTCGATAAGGGATAGATCAGGCAGACCTGAAAGGAAATGCGTCCCAAGAGAAAACATTTTCTTCCTCGTAAGAGCCATGGCACTAGCACATGACATGGAAAAGGGACTTCTCTTCATTCTCGGACTCACAACTTTCACGGGAATCGTGGAATCCCACGCTGAGCCGCTGTGCGAGCCGCCCTATGAGGCAGTGGCCAGGTAAAGCTCAACAACGAACTGATGCAACATACAACCATGGAGGTCTTGCGTCTTACCGGTCTTGAGGTATTTTGGCTTAATGGCTAGTTTTACCAATGACAATGGATACCAGTTAATCGGCCACATAGTTGCTCCCAAAACCCCTATGTCCAAGTATCCAAATCAAGTGCACTACCGAATAGGGTTGCCAACTTTTTTTCTTCGGCCTTACAGGACAAATCAACTTGATGCTAAAAATATACGGGATTTATAAATTTTACCCGGGACAAAAATAAAACATTGATTTTGTGTTAAATTTTCTTTTATTCAGACTTAAAACTATACTTTGCTATAGATTTTACGGCATGCAACATATCTTTTCTTGTGATTTGACATATTTATAAAATGAGACACAATCAAAATCAAAATTGAACGTAGTAAGCAGTTCGGCTTTAATCAAATTTGGTGGAAATATCATATCTTTTTGCTAAATACTCCAAAAAGTTGGAATAAAAGTGACGAAAGTCATTTATTGCAGCTTGTCTCTCGGTTGTACATAAAACGGCGAGCATTTGACGGGCCCGGCTGCCAAAAAAGTTGTCTTTTAATCGTTGTTCAAATTTTTCGCGAGCTCCAAGAATTTTAGCATGCATTTCGAAAATTGTAATTAATTCAGACTCAATATTTTTCATAGTAACCTCTAATGAAAACATTACGTTTTGTACAAAAGACAAATAACCGAATGTCTTTTTCTCCTCTTCGTCAGATGCGAAAATGTTTTCTATCAATCGAGGGCACTCGTTTCCAATTTCCTGAAAATATACTTTAAGCCAGGCCATATTTTTAAAATTCTTTCTACAACCGGTCCAAGGGATAAAAATCTGGTAGACATATGTTTAAGAAGTTTTGTCTACTGCATTTCAGTTGCTTCAAATTGGTTTTGTAAGTTAGCCCTTCTCTTTGCCGACCTACTGAAATGGTTACATATTTTCAGAATCAAGCTTTCGATGTCAATTGCCAAGCTATCAGTACTTAACTTCGCTGCATTGTGCAAAATATGCACTGGGCAACCAGCTTTAAGAATGTTATCATTTTCCCATCTTCAAAATAGTATAAATTGAGTGATGCTTTCCGAAGTTTACGTTGTCGGCGGAAAAAGCTGAAATATTATTTAAAAGGAGGCCATATTTGTCCAAAGTATCCATTAAAAGCTTTGATACTTGAGTAGCAGATTCATCGTTGCACTCTACAAAGTCAAAAAGTCGATTTTCTACTCCAGTATTAGAGTCGAAAAATCTTACACAAATAGGAAATATTTTTCTATTTTTTTTTTTGCTTGCGTCAGAAGCAATCGAAAAATATAAGTTTTGGGCTTTAATAGCCCTTATAATATTCTTAACTGACTCTAGGGATAATATTTCACAAACAATGCTCTCTGCTTTCGTCCTTCCACAGCTAAATTTTTGAGCAATTTTTGAATCGGTGCAAATGTAAGGTAGCAGCTTGTGTGAGCAGTCCATGCTATTATAGCTTAAAGAGTGTTTAACCGTGTGATAAACTGATGTAATTTCCCCAGCAGCAATTTTAGCATTCGACTCGGAGGTAGATGTTTCTGGCTGCGATAAAAATTTCAAAAGACTACTTGATGTTCTCGTACTTACAATGCATAAATGAGCCTTTGTTGATGCATGTTGTTTTATTTCAGCAATCCCACCATGAGCACATGAGAAATCCTTATGGCAAATCTTACATAATGCTTTATGAGAATCTTCTTTGACTTGCTGTAACCAGCCAAATTCGCTTTCCCATTTGGAGTTGTATTTGGTCAGCCTTTTAAATTTCTTAACGGATACAATTGAATGCGATTCCAGTTAGTTTGTACTCGGTGAATACAAGAAGAGAGGTAGTGGTCGGTGACAATCACCCGCTCCTTTCATTTATTCGCTAATTGCTCGCGTTTCTCATTTTTTGATATCGTAGAAGGGCGAACACAGCGTTTGGGGCATTTGCTATATAAGTTTGCAACAATCATGTTGCTGCCCGCGCTGTCATTAAGCGTGCTAGTCGCAATATTCGTACATTTGTATTTATGTTTTGACCGATATACGGGACTTGGTCTGTCTGGGCGGAACATAGAAATAAATGCAAAAAATACGGGACGTCCCGGGGAATACGGGACGGTTGGCAGCACTACTACCGAATGTCATTACACTTTATAACCGATCGAATATGAAAAAAAGTTATTTGGCCGAAGAATAGTGCCTTTATCTTATAGTCTTGTACCTCAAACTAAAGTGTTAATTATTTGATGAGCATTGTATACCTTATTAAATTACGAAGTGGCATTCAGAACAATATGTTTTTGTATTATACGTATAATTATACGAAGTCGCACATGCCGTTTGCGTACTCATTCAATTACCGTCCATTCATCCAACGAGTAGCATCATTTTTGTTCCCACTCATTCTCTGTAAAAAATTATTCATTCATCCATCCGATGGTAATTTTAGGCAATTAACAAATTTTTACTGCTGTGTCATCTCGGTGTGATGACCACACGGCTGGTATGTATTTGTTTCAGAAAAAAAGCCCATTTGCACGCCTACGCATTTGTTGCTATCACTTGTCCCTCTCAGCAGGTGTACCTATGATCAGTACCTACGAACACGTTCAATTCACATTATGTCCATTAACAAGAAACCGAGACGTACGCGTGCATGTTATTTCTCTATTTTTAAGTGAAAATTGTTTGATGCTAAGTGACACACTTTCTCAGTCCAGTTAACATTAGCCGAACGAGATCGTTTTTGGCGTGTCAATATCTTCCGCGTGGGGCATATCAGCAAAAATCGCCACTCTTATATAGCATACATTTCAACCGAAATTGCACATCAAATATAACCACTACGATTGATGTGCATACATCCAACATCTAAAATAGTATCCCCTCAATAAATAAAATCAATCAATCGATAGTCATGAAGCGTTCCATGTTAAATCGACAGCCGCCTGACAAAAGCCACTCAGCCCGATCGAAACCGCCGATCTCATCTTGTGCACATGTTTACATAATTGAAGAATGATTTTCAAAATATGTACTGCACACTGTGCAAGTATCTATCTACAATATAATGAACGTACTTTGTTGCGATGAGTTTTTCACGCTGCGTTAAGAAGGCGGGTGCACGCAAGGTGTGAGCTTGTACGGAATCTGGGTACGGATCGGATCAGGTAGGAGGAAGTAATTATATTAAATTCAGCTATTTAGAGCGTAATTACATTCGCTTCAATCAACATAATAGAATATGTAATTTCATTCATTGTAGGAGTGACCTTGAGGTTTTTGCGAGACAACTAATGTTATGCCGAATTTACATTCTCGCCGAGGAATGCCAAATGTAGACAAGGTCTGTGTGTAAATGGTCTCCTAGTCTATTCTCGGCTGTTTTTTTCATGGCAAGCACGCGTGTGTAAATGGTTTGCTCGTCGGTTCTTGTTTGTTTTACGAAGGGATAATGATCCTTTTATTGCTGTGCCTGAGTGTTTATGACCGTCTCGTCCTAGTTCGAAGCCGCTCAAAGCGAAGTCGGTTTTATGTACCGAGTCAAAGGGATTCGAGAGGGTAGCATGTGCTCATTCACATTTTCGAATTTTTCGCTGGGACTTCAAACATGTCTTTGCGTGTCCCAGATTGAAATTACTCAACGCACACCAGGCAGTTGCAGTAGCCAGAGCCTGTACCTCAGCCATCGTTCACTGAACTGAACAAAACAGCTCACAACTGTCGAAAGATGCATGGTGCAATATCCTAAGTAAACAATTCACCCTATGAAAGGTGCATAGTGCTTGGTCCGTGTTGCGTGGTGCAATATCCTAAATAAACAATTCACCCTTTGTCTTGTTGAGTCTTGTCCAATGTCTTGTTCAGTCTTGTTTACTCTTGTACACGAGACGCTGGTTCCAATGTGTAAATCCGGCATTAGGAGTTGTACCTATGTCGATGTTTGTTTTGAGTAGGTTTTGTGCTGAATTGTATTTTGGCATGATAGCTGACATGTCCGTCTGGAGCGTAGTTTGTTTTTGGTTTTAATAGTACTTCAGCTGAAAGCAACGAATTAGTTTTATTTGTTCTCATCATTATATTACAGAAGATACAAAATAAAGAAAGTTATTGAAGAAAGAAAGATATTAACTCATTCTTAACTTCAGAAGAAGAAGAAAAATAATATCTACCTCTTCATCTTTTTAAATCGCGACAAATGTATTTCAACTTCCAACTCTGCACACAACGAGCCAAAGTCCAACAGATCAACGCAATTAGCAATTCTTCGAGCTATTCTTAGATCCGGAGAACACCCAAGTGTCTAATGAGACATTCAATTCGACCATACAGCAAAACCGCAAAATCATCTCAAGAATCCGCGCAAAAATACATTTCCACACATTTATAATGTACTTATACTGCGGGCATCATGCAGACATTTATGCTTCGATTCATCTAATATCCCAGGGATCTTTTATTCCCTCTATGGTTCGTGCACGTGGCCAACTTAATGTTAGGCGTTACTTTGCCGCTCAATAATTTATTGTTTTGTAATTGCTGCGACCTCTTGTCTCTTGTTCGCCGACAGAGCGCGCTATCTACGTCTTTGTAATTGGCAAATAATGAAAGAATCTGCTCAAGTGCTTATTACATTTCGGCACATATTTTTACGGCGTTACGCAACAATCAAAGAAGAAGAAGAAAACGAAGAAGAGGCAAACCAAAAGGAATCACCTGCAATAAAACCATCGCCGCCTCTAATTTTCGGGAGGTGTGAAAAATTCGCTATTACCTAAATCAAAGTAACATTTTGCGATATATGTATGTACGTAATTATTGTTTTATTCTCGAGATCAGGCCAATTGTGAATTGTATTGTTATTACGTGAAAATGTCTAGTTTTCAGTTGATTGATGTTAGTTTAATGGTGATGCATGGTTTTGAGGGACAGTGGGTTTTGATTTGAACCCCGAATTGAGACATGCTTGAGTTTTTGATGTCTGTATCCAAATCGTAGACAGTTGAGTTAGCAAAAAATCGAGGCTTTGGTTTAATTGCACCGTCTGATTCGTTAGAGGGATTATGTTGTAGACATTGTACATAAAAAGTGTGGCTAAACAGGAAACAGCGTATTTACGATTCAATTTTTGATTGAAGCATCAATATGCTGCCTAAATGCTAATTTGATTTATTTAATTTTTGTAGAATACACAGAATCCTATCAGATATTGAACATATTTCCACCCTTCGACTTTGGGGTTTTCTGTTAAATCGGAATTTCAAATAGGAACTAGGGCTCGCCCTAATAGTCCAGTAGCCTTACACATTAGACCTCGCCTTAAATCCGGCAGTTCTGATTATTTGCTGATTTCTTTATGATGTTGCGCCAATGAATGACAAGTTTGCGACCTCGAGTGCCGAACGCAAGCTTGAGTTGAATTTTAAACTTTTTTTTAGTTTTTGCCAATTGTTGTTTTATGATAAAATTCATGCAGTAAGTTTTTAAATTAATCTAAATTTGCTACAATTTGCAATCAGAACCGTCTCTGATATGACCTCTGATTTGCGTCCGTCTTAGAAAGGCTGTACATTTCCAAGATACAGCCTTTGAAATTTCACCTGGGCTAGCTGAGGCATTCAAAATTTCACAAATTTTCTGACCCATTTTCAGGCACCTAGCGCACAGATAGGGTTAAAAATTGGAAGGTATCTTTATTAGCGTAAAAAGGTTGACCTATAGAAAAGTTTACAGTCATTATGTGTTTTCATCTCCCACTGAATGTGCTATTCTTCAGATACGCCTAAATACGTCCAACCTCTTTATTGCTGCCACCGTTTACTTTACTTGCAACAGTTTAGTTTTGCTGTTTCGTTTCAAACTGAACAGCTGCTTTCAAACGGCTCTATTTTTTCTACGAAGGACCTTCAATACGCCAAACATGCAATGGGATTCTAATTTTACGTTCATCTGATGAAAGAACGGTATTTTCCTAAGCATATCGTCCTTTTCAGCACTATCCTCTACTTGTCAATACAATACTGGACCCAATTCGTTTCATCTTTCCTTTTGCATTCGTGGTTTCAAGTTCTATTTTATCATTTTATGTAAATCCAGATTTGCATCACGCTCTACTTTCAGTCGAAATATATTGCGCTTCGAAAAAAACCGCTGTCCAGCCCGTTTTAGCTTCCTAAAAGGGATCCTCCGGCATGGCCACCAAAATAAATAACATTTCCTTTAGCATGCTAACGATTTTTCTTATACTTTCTTCTCTGGCATCATACCAATGCCCAAAATATCAAGAAATATTAAAAAGGATCGAATCGAACTGCCAGGATATAACGTATTATGTGTTAACAATAGAACATTCTGGAAATGTCCGAGTTGCGGTTAATAGACTTCAATAATTTCAAACTTGTGTCTATCAAATCAAAGTGTGTTTGATGGCGATGAAAGGAACTGTTTCATTTCGATAGCGCAAAAAATCATAATCCAATAAAATTTATTTTAATTGCAAAAACACAGTAATTGGTGTCAGAAGTGGATTTTTGTGCTTCCGATTCAAGCAGCGACTTTCACATTTTTGACGATTCAACGAGCGACAGTGTATTTTCGAAAAGGTGAAAATTTGTAGAGGAGGAACTAAATAATAAGTGAGAGATGTTGAACTAGTAGTTATTGTGACTAGTTGAGTGGACGAGAAGCAGAACAAAGTCAAAGCCATTAAACAAATGAGCATTGGAAAAATCGCCAAGAATACGAGGCAGAACGAGCCAGCGTAAAGAATAATCTGCTGAAATCGGGTGAAAACTTTCGAATCTGTTCCAATTGCACCGACAGGCTTTATAGAACTCAAAGTTCTCATTTTCGATGAAAAAATTTCATGAAACTTCATTCAACTACAAGAAGCAGTTTGAGACAGTTGAGACCATTAGAGCAATTGACAACAAGCAAACACAACAGCAGTGTCATTAAGAGGAGCCGCGTCGGAAGTTTTTCAAGCCATTCTAGTGGACAATAGTTCCAGGTAATAGCGCCTCCAGTGCTTCAGATATGAGATACGGTGAAGGAGTTGCACCGTCCGCAGCTTCGACATCCAGCGGCTGACATTTCTGTCTTTCTCTACGTCAGATCCAAAACATCGGGCTGAAAAGTTTTATTTAGGGAGTACACGGCGAAGAATATTTGACTGGCAAACGGATGCTACTTACGTATTGACCTACGGATCAATAAAACGAGCGTCTCGTAGCAACGTTAGAGTTCGTGAAGTGAACGAAAAAGGCGTGTGTTATAGAGCCAATATTAACAGGGAATCAACGGCAGGGGGAGCACCATCATTTTGGAATTGTGGAGGAAATGTGTACTTAATGCGTGATTGAGGTAAGAAAAGAAAGCCAAAATTTTAACAAGGGCGTGTATCAGCGAAAATTTGCCACCGAAGGGCCAACCTCATAGGTCAGAGGATAGCGCGTTAAATTTTTGACCACAAACTTATTATCACAGACTCTAGAATACATCGGCATGAGAATGACGTGAGTCTACAGAGAAAAAAATCTAGAGCTATCTTGGCATTATCATCATTGATACCATGACAACCAAGTCGATTTTGCGAACGGATTCGGCGAAGACCTGGAAAATCAGTAACGTGGGCCGTTACATGTGGCAGTTCATGGAGAAACAGTGAACCCACAGTGCGGCGATTTAGTATTCTAGCATCGGTTTCTGGTAGAGAAAATACTTGGGATGAGAAAATACTTGGGAAATGGCGTGAAGTGGAAGACCACAAGGCGAACGGTCAGCTGCAAATCATCGACATAATATAGGCTGATTTAATAGAAACCCTAGGGCCACCTAGGTCTTCAGTATCGAACTAACCCAAACTTTGGTGCCCGACATTTTCATGGTGGCAACATGAAAATGAGACATTATGTCTCCGTAAGAGGACTGAATTTACCGGAACAAAACAGGCCAAATCGCTAACTGCCATCCAGCCTGTATCATTACTTCCTTGGTTGTTGCAGATGTGTAACTGAATCACAAAAATGTATCTATAACCGGTACAATAAATCCACAACGGTTTTGAGCGTGACTTTTGTGCTTAAGAATGCTAAGAAATCGAATTAGTCCTATTTGTCGTTTTTTGCTCTAGTTCAATAAGAATACACATGAATACTAGTTTTTATTTTTAGTTTACTTGGTTTATACGTTTGTTTTTTTTTTGGGAATCCACGGAAAATCCCTTCCTCTTGATAAATGAGATAATTAGTCCCCAACTATCGTAGAGTAATAACTAAAATTGATTTTTAGTTTCCCTGGGAATCCCCAACTAAACCTTCTAATCAAACAATTGAAAGAAGAACAGGAAATAAAGTTTATTGATCTGCAAACTATTCTTTCTTAAACTCCGAACAAACAAAAGATATAAATAATTACTTCAACAAAGGATATTTGTAATTGCCTCAAACTAATAATCAAATGTTTACTTAGAGATTATCTTTCTTCGCTTCTTATCTAAATTGAACCCACAAAGACACCCTTCTTCCGCTTTATGAAAAAACGACTTGCTTGATTACCCAACATTAGTTATGTACATTTATCACTTTTCTTACTTATATGCGAAACAATAATCGACAAATATAATTCGTCAACATGCCAGCCAGGCCGTGCGTGGGCCACAAGACTTTTTGTCGTAGCAAGAATGTTACGAAATCAACTCATTGAAAAATTTCTAGATTGGAAAGTTGACGTTGTGGTGTGGTCGTTAGGTACGTAACCACAACCATCGCATCGGGTTCTAAGAAACACCCGTTCACAATGTAAGAGGCGGCAAAACAGAATAGAACCCATCAAATCAGCCATTCATGGCATTAAGCTTCTAGGAACGCTGTAATCATTAGTCATGTCTGATCTGAGTCTGAGACACCCATGCAGCAGATTCTTCAGTTCGACGGGCAAAGGTAAAAACTAAACGAAACGAAACATTGCGTTGGTTAAGAATTCAATAAATCTGTGTAGGTTTAGGTGAGGTTTCGTACTTGATGGCCTATCTGCATGTTTTAGATACTTTGTTATATTCCATACCTACTGTACGTACTACGCTGGCATGTTCTAATTGGGAAATGCGGCACCGAATGCGAATCGAGCAGCTGTTCTCGATATTCATGCCAAAAGGAAGTAGGTTGGAATATGTAGAGAATTTATTAGTTAATAGGTTGCTGTAATTTATAATTGAAACGGTGATTGATAGAAAGTTGCCCATCGATTCGTTATTTGTTTAGGGCAAATAAATTTTGGTGAGCGTAGTTGAATCATTAATTTATGACTTAATATGCTGGGAAGATTTTTCATTTTGTAAAAACTTTCGGCTATTTGTTATTTAAAATCGTACCGTTATGAAATTTATCTTGTCTCTTCATAGTAATTAGCAAATCTTTATTACTTTCTAAAATTAAACTTACCAAGCTAATCTTTCGCATTCATCTTTCCAGGCAATCGACTCAACGACACCGACAACTATCCCGTCCAAACAACCAATCTCCAGCCACCGCAAAACTCAAAGCCGCCGTTGCGTCGCGAGTTGCCAGCCGATCTCTCCGAGGAGGGCATTCTCAAGGAAGCCGCACTAGTCCTTGCCCAAGCCGAAGGTATTAAGTGCAAGGCCGAGGGTGGCAGTGACATTGTAGGCGGTCGCGTGAATGAAAAGTCACGAGGTCGAATACAGCGACGCGATACACCGATCCCAAATAAATTCCATTCGTTGCCCACGCGAAAAAACAAGGCATCGAAACCGGTCAGTCGTAGTGTAAGTGACGCTTCGTCGAAAAAGTCCAAGAAGCCGTCGATCTTTAGCATATTTAGTCGTAAAAGTGAACCAAATCTAGATCAGCTAAGTAGTGCCGAGAGTAGGATCAGCTCGAAGGACGGCTTGACCGGCGGCAAGCGTGTTGGTCGTAGCAAAAGTGATGCTGGATCATCGAAAGAGCACCAGAAAATTGTGCGAAAGCGAAACCTGAGCGAGAACGAAGATGTTGGCGTGAACTTGTCGAAACCTACTCAACTAAGTCCTATTATAGAAAATACACAAAGAGAAGATTATTTTGCTGAGCAAGATACGAAAACAAACGGAACAGAAGACAAACCGAAAGATCTGGTTGATGCACCCAACAAAAAAGCGAAATCAAAGTCCAAGTCAAAATCGCCTACGAAAGTTGACACTTCGAAACCCCCAACGCACGACAACACTGTCCCAAGCACGTCTCCGAATATTGCAAAGAAGTCGGAACAGCTGTTTAGTATTCAATCAAAGTCCTTGGAGGATATGCACTGTTCGCAATTACCGCCTGAGAAACCCCCGCTTACAAAAGGTCTCACAGTAGATGGTATGGTCAAAAGATTGTCTATGGAAAGATTTTCCCCTCCGCCACACTTATCAACCCCTGGATTTTCCTATATTCGACCTTCAACAGAACAGCAGCAAGTGATATATGCCCAGGTCGTCTGCGACAACGACCACAAGGCCAAGCAGACAATCCATTCCAACTTGGATGCCCCGAAAGATATGGAGTTCCAAGCCAACGGCAAATACTCTCACGATAGAAACTTCAATCATAGAACTGTCATTGAACGAAGTGCATTTCCTAGTCATAGTAAATCCGAGCTGCGAACAAGCGACACACAAAATCGCTCACATTCACCGCAAGTAACGAGGATACGCAGTTCTCATTCACCGCAGCCTTATAAGCAAAGCCCGAAAAATCTGAGCGACGAAGACGAAGGTCTGGGATTCGAGCCCAGAAAATATTTTGAGGAAGAAGTCCCTGCGACTACCATCAAGATACGAAGTAATCGAGAACACGAGTTTGGTAGAAAATCGCCGTCCGAAGAGCCACCAATCATTCCAGTGATTCGTAGCCTATCACCCGTAGAGATTCGATTGAATGTAGCTGATCGCGGTCGAGCCGACGGAATGGATTCGAAACGACGCGAACACTTCATTGAATCACACAATGAATTCAATGACCTGAGCTATCGAAGAGCCGCACTCGAATCGAAGATTCGTAGTCGACGACTCGGCTCCGTCGAGCCTGATTCACGGAGGACGCCCGACCGTGAGATCAGGTACTCTCCGGAACGAAATGGCGAATATCGTCAGGAGTTCCAGAGCTCCCCGAAGTACTACCGGGAAGAACGCCACGAACGCCATTTGTCCCCGGCGCGAAACAATCTGCCCAAATATCATCGACTAAATACAGCAGAAGTAATCAATAAATATTCGCCGGAAAGGACACATCTCGATATGATCTCGCCTGCTAAAGAAGTGAAAACGTCACGTTATGTTCACACAAAAGTCTACGACGATGGTCATGGCGGCGTTCGCGAAACATATAAAAAAGAAACCACTGTCGACGAGCAAGGGCAACCGCACACCAAGGAAACACGAAGAAGAGAACGTCTCGATTCACCTAGGCGAATTCATGAAGCCGAAACCGTTGCGAATTATGATCGAGATCAGTTTGGAGATCGATATCGTCATGAAGTCGAACCGAAAAGTTTCGATTCACAGTTTAGTGAGGTGAATCGTTCGTCGCCGGAAAATCAAAAGTATCTGAGAAAGCATGAGGAACACTGGCAGAATAGTTTGAAACGAGATAAACACAATCAAAGGAGTTTCGATAAAGGTGATTCAGGAATTGAAAATGATTTCCGTAAGGAATCGTTCAATGGCGAGTTCACATCAAAGTAAGTAGAAATTATTTGGTTTCGTTTTGTACTATGGTGGCTTTTGAAAATTTATTATTGAAAATTATGTACTTGCAGAACTTATTTGATTGAAAAAGATTTTAATTCATTTTAGTTGTACATTCTTCACCTAGCTTAAAGTATAATTAGCTATGATTACTTAAAGTCTAGCGGCTATACTATTTTGGCCTGCTGCTCTTATGGTTTATATATATATATATATATATATATATATATATATATATATATATATATATATATATATATATATATATTTCTTAAACAGTTTTTATCTTACACACTAATAATACTAACCAGCTTGTACAAGTACTGGGGTTACCTGGGCAATACTTGACTTAAAATCTACCTTACACTACAATTAAGTTTTAAGCTATACCTAACCTGATTAGACCTAAAACTTAACCTAGGTCTTACATTTAGCCCTTCTGTTCGACGGAAGGCCTACATAGCTAAATAGCGCATCCATGAGCTGCCGTTGGCACGCTGACTTCGCGGGGCGCATAAATGGCTCATTGGAGCTCCCTGTAGACCCTATTGACCGAATAAGTCCGTTTTCATGTCCGTCAGTTTGCCCGTAGAATCTTGTCGTTAATTCTACAACCCGGTCCCTAAGTGGCTTCAGTCCCGACTCCTGATAGAGGAGAAGGTTCTTCGGCCACTTTTTAGTTACCGGGTTGTAGAACCTACCAGTGCAGAAGCGGAGGATTCTTCTTCCGAATATCTCCGCTTCGGCCTGACAGTCTTTGAACAGGATGGGGAAGCATAAATCAGGATAGGCAGGATCAGGGTCTGATAGCAAATGGATTTAGCTTTGGTGGTCATACCCATCTTTTTGGAGAAAAGATGTCTGATGCGTTGAAATGCGAATTTGGCAGCTTTGATTTTACGCCGCAGGTAAGGATTAAATTTTAGAAATTCGTCAAAATCAACACCGAGGTACTTTAGAGATGAGCTAGGAGTAATCTTAGAAGTTCCGAACGAGACAGCGAGTTTTCGGTCTTTTTGCGAATAGTTTGAGATCCCCGATACTTAGAAGGATTGCGAAATACACTAAGCTGTGTCTTACTGTTATTTGGTTTGATGCCTCATTCGTGAAAGTAAAGACTTAATTCTTCCAGGCTCCACTCTGCTTTGAGCGGATCCTTGCTCGATGCGAATAAGAGCGTGTCATCGGCATATTGAAGAATTTGGACTTGAAGTTGGCCCACTGGAATGGGTAAATCAGCGGTGAACATGGTATAAAGAATTGGTCCAGTGACAGAACCTTGTGGCACTCCTGACGTCACAGGTCCTTTGGGAGAATCTGCTCCATTAACGCTGACATAGTATTGCCTGTTGATAAGAAAGCTCGCTGCGAGTCTTATCACCACTTCCGGGAATCCAAACTTGACCAACTTAAACAGAAGAGTTTCGTGCCATACGGAATCGAAAGCCTTCTCGATATCTAAAGCACACACTACTGTTGGAAAGTTTTGCTCATTCAAGTGAGACACGATTTGATCGTACAGGTATGAGATGGCGTGCTTCGTTCCGAGCCTGCGCCTAAAGCCAAATTGGTGGTGCGCTCACAATGTTCTTTTATCTTTTCCAGCCAAATTCTCTCAAAAATCTTCCCCAGATTAGGGAGCAGAGAAATTGGGCGGAAATTGCTGGCCGCTTTACTTTTGCCCTTCTTATGGATGGAAATAATCTTGGCTACTTTCCATGAGTCGGGAAAATAACCATTGTTCAAGGCATTGTTAAATACAATGGAGAGAATGCTGAGCATAGAGAGTGGTAGATGTTTAGTAATGAAATTAGACTTTCTATCATGCCCAGAAGACTTCTTGCTTTTTATACCGCGCAGCAATTGCACAAAGTATCCACTATTAACAAAGTGAAACTGGTCATTTGCATCTTGCGGGTCATCCGAAGGATTTTCGGATGAAAATATGGCCAGTGGCTCGTGGTGTGTATCGAGGAAGCGACTGACTTCTTCTCTTACCATTTGGCGGTTAGGATTAGAACCGTCAGGCGAAACAGCATTTAACTGAGATTAGAATGTTGACGCAAACAACTCAGTCTGATGACTAGGGTTGCTGACAACAACGTCGTCAATCGTCACCACCATCTTGTGGCTGTTATATTTACCAGCAAGCAAATTTATTTCCTTAAACATGTCAGGGCCTGGTCGAATGTCGCTCAGCTTGCAGAACTTAGGAAATCTTGAAAGCTTTGTTTCGCAAGTTGCTAAAATAGTTCCTTTTTGGCTGTTTTTATTTTTACTAATGTTCGAAGAAGAACATTAGTATTAAAATCACTTTGGCCAATTCATATTTATATATATATATATATATATATATATATATATATATATATATATATATATATATATATATATATATATATATATATATATATATATATATATATATATATATCATCAAAAAATTTCAGTGAAAAAATCTCAGGAACGCGCCATCCGATTGAACTGAAATTTTCAGGATGCATTGGTGTATATGCAGGATAGTGCCAGGTCTCACAAAAAGTTAATAATCTTTAACACTTTGGTGCTGGCGGCTATTTTAGTGATATTTTTAATATACCTATTATTCTGTACACAAATAATTTTTGCAAAAATAAAGTTGACGAAATAAATTTCGAACGTGTTTTTCATGTGAATCGGATAATGTTTTGGAATTTTTTAACCCCATGTGTGCGCTGGGTGCCTAAAAAGAAAACGGAAAAACTTGAAAATTTTTAAATTGCGATAACTTTTGACAGAGCTATTCAATCATTACGAAATTTTCAGAACATATTGGTATTATAGAATGTGATCATGGTTCCCTTCTTGTCTATAAATCAGCATAGACAACATATACCATCTCTAAAGCTTATCAAAGCAGAGAATATTGAAACGGAAAACTCGATCGATTTGCGGAATTATATCGATGGATATAAGTCGGAGATGTTAAAATTTGTCACAGCTAGCGTAAATACAAATTAATTTTTTCCAACTGCAAGTGGTCACGCCAGTCAAGTATGCACTGTGTGCTGGTGTCTGATGAGAATCAGAGCATACTTTTGAAACCACTTTGTCAAAATAGAATTTACAATGTAGATTAAAATTTTTAATGTTAATAAAAAGTTGTTCAATTTTAATCATCCCGCAAAAACAATTCCAATATTGGTATTATTTAGTTGTAGATTTGTGTAGCTTTTAATGAGCGTGCTGGCAACCCTGTAGCTAGGGCAGGCACTGAAAGTGAAAACCTCCAAATCATCGTCTCTCTTGAAAAAATGCCGCTTCTTCAAAAAAAATTGATATGGTATAATGGGCACGCCTGGTAACCCTTGCCCAATTTACCTATATTTTTAGCATCAAAAACTTCTGTTCACGGGAACTCACGAACCAATAATCAGATACAACTGAAATTTACAGAATGCATTAGACTTAAGTAGGACCAGTTCTGATAGAAGCAATTTTGAATTGTGGGCAACTCTGTGCCAGTGGTGCCATCTTGAAAAATTACAAAGAAAAAAACTGCTTTTTGCCCTATGAAATGTGAATAAGTTACCAGATTTTCATGAAATTGACACAGTAGCTGAACCTTACTCTAATCTCTGTTTGGTAAAAATTCGGTTGAAAAATTTGATTGGTGCTGCCAGATTTGGTAATTTTTGTGTCTTTGGTTTTGAAAATTCGCTCAGGAAAATAAAACTTTTTGCCCTATGACTTCCAGTGCAGTCATGAAATCAATACGAATTCCATACAATTAATGGAACCTATTACAAACATTATTCAGGCCAATTTTGGTTGAAAAGCCACGACAGGGTTGCCAGCTATTGTTGGTTTTGTGTTTAATTGCAATATCATTATTAAGCGGTTTTATCGTAGAATTTTAAAATGGTAATGATATTGTAGTGACAATAAACAGCAAATATTAAGTTTTCGATTATTTGAAAAAACTCGCTGCAGGCAACCCTAAATTTCTTTATACTCCTATAACTTCGAATGTTCTTAAACAACGTGAAGCAGATGTGATATATTTTTGGCTTTGATACTGGCAGAAAGTTGCCAGCACAAGTCGGTTGTGCTACACTGAAAGAAAAATCTTGGTAAAATCAACAATTTTCCTTAGTTGTTTTTGCGTCAACTACGGGCTACAGTTAAAACAACTATAAGAAAATTGTTGATTACTTTTATGCACCATGACGCGTAGTTGATAAACAACGTCCGTGGTGCAAAAAAAGTAAGCAACCACAAACAATGGTATTCCAACAATATACATAGTACGGAATAGTAAATGACTATAGTCTGTAGTGTGGAATTATGTTTGTTGAATTTAACAATTGTAGAGTGGTTCGCTTACTATGAAAATTGTTGATAATTCAATATTTTGTAGTGTTAAATGAATTGATGATCATTTTTCTATAGATCAACTATTTATTGTACTTATGAACCAATTAACATAGTTGAATCCTCGAAGATTTCAATATTTTTTGTATCAGCAAAGTCAACTACTTTTATATGGTCAAATTGACTATTTTAGCATAGTAGAAAGAACCATTTTCCGTAGTTGATTCGACAATTTTGAATGAATTGTTGCAGTACTATCAATAATAGTTGAATCAACCAAGACTTTCTCTTTCAGTGTACTTTTGTATCAATAAATGCTTACAGTTAGTATTCATACCGGAAACATTTACAATGAAAATAAATAACCAATGTTTCAATTCCCAAAGTTCTGCAAATTTTTCGGATCGCAGCCCCAAACACCAACTTCAGTTACAGTGCTGCAGGCACTGAGCATTTTCTTCATTGATGTTATATGAGATGCCGCTTTCAAAGTTTTGTGAAATAAGCAATTGATAACGAATATAATTAGCCCGTGTTTTGCTCTCATAAACGTTGAAATTCATGCCAGTGGTAATATCTGAAACCTTCCACCATATGAGTTATAATGCATTCTTGAGACCAAAGTAAAACGTGGCGTTTGAAACAGTTTGGCCGTAATAAGCAGCTCATATGGTAGAATATGCACTCAAAACCTGCACGATTCTTCTACTGTTCTTCGAACATTAGTGTTTCTAGCAGTTCCGGTGCGCTAGATTTTTTTTTAGTTCTTTTCGTTTTTCTTCTTCGATTATTTTTTTTTTTGTGAAAAACTATCACCCTTCCAACGAAAATGCAGTCAGTAGTAGAAAATACAAAGTATAGGGAAACATTTATGTTTCATTATGTGTAATTGGAAATGAAGCCACTGAGTCCTGCCTAATTCGGTCTCGTCAATCGTAAGTAAAATGCATCGATATGGCCGGCATTTAATTTTGCTGGATTCAGAATCGGACCTACCAGAGTACACCCGAGACCTATTCCACAAATTAGAACCGAGGTCTATTTCAACGTCCGGACCATGTCCGAGACTCTCGGAACAGGTTCGACTTCGCAACGAAAAGAAAACCCATAAAATAAAACTCATAAGCATTATCGCGACTGTACCAAAAACTAAAATCGTTGAATATGTGTCGTATGAGACAAAAGTACAATGACTCTTGTAGTCAAATAAGTGCACTTTGAAAAAGGAGCATATGCTGTCAAAGAGCTTTTTATTGAGGCAATTTATTGAAGCAATGATACAATTAAATTAAGACTCACGTGAACAGTTTTAAATGAAATAAAAAGCTATGGTATAAAAATCAAAAAAGTATGAAGTCAAACATAAAAGAATGGCTACAAAAGGGAGGACATATGTATAATCTGGCATGAAAAATTTCATAAAACAAATATAACAATGGGCGAGGTCAACTTAAATCTTGTTGTTAACAATGCAGCATGATTACCACGGCGAACTATGTTGTGCTCGAAGCGGAACATTTGTTTCTTGATTGAAGGAGGGATGTAAGGTCGAATGGTTAAGCCAGATAAATAATGTGGATATTGATACCAAAGATTGATTGTTTCCTGAAGGTGAATTTGAAGTTTTTTCGAATCTCTTCAAACTCGGAGTCCAATTTTCACCACGATGCTATAGCGATAAAGCATAAAATACTGAGAAGAATTATTTCTTCTAGACAAGATTAGTTTTTCAAATGGGCTTGGGGTGTGAAATTTTAATAAGTACTCCTAGTCCGTTCTAGGGAACATGCACAATTTACCTAAGCACTTATGTACTAAACCACATACCATCCTCTTCAGCCTTTTCCTGACGGGACTACCGTTAAGTATTACACCTGATATTACCATCACCAGGTGGTTAACATTCATTGCTTTCTCCTTTGATTATCAGAGCCATTTCTGATTTGCTCCATTCTCCTCAACTCGGCCATTACCCTTGTTACGTACGTTCTACCAATTTTGCATGATGGAACTAATACGGAAGACCTTTCGAAGTGGCGCCATGCGAACATTGCGTGCGGGACACTGGCGGTAATATCATAGATCTCAGTTCCTCTGTCACACTCGTATATTAGCTTCTTGTCCCTAAAATAGCTCTGTAGTATATTTAGAATGTAACTTCGGGTCTATATCCTTCCAACAACATTTTGTATGTGTTCCCAGCTGGCCGAGCTCAAGACATTTTGAGCGTCCGGTATAAACACAGCGCAATGTTCGTTTGGGCCACCACTCCATTTTTGGCCAGCGATGACACCAGCTGCGATTTGAACTAGTTCTTTAACTGCGTCAATGATTGTGCGCGATTTTTTAAATCAGAGAGGGCACTCTTTCTATCCACGATTTAAAGTAGCCTTTCATAGACGATGTCATAAAGAATCTTACCCATTGTGTCTGGTAGCATATTGTGTGAATAAACCGTTGGAGCGAGTGTGCCGCATCACTAAGTCCAATAGTTTTTCGGGTGAACTAAAAGAGTGTGGAGATGGTGGTCTTAGGAATAATGTTTAGCCCGACTGCAATTGATAGTAGGCCTTAGTCAGGTCTATTGTGGAAAAGATTATTTTGTCATGTAGTTCATGACTTAAGTCTTATATAACGGGAATCCGATATCTGACTGGGACAATTATGGCCATAAGGTGTCTGTAATCGCTACAACGACGCGATTCACCATCGGTTTTACGGACCATGTTACAAAGAGACGATCAGCTGCTGTTGGAGGGGCGGCATATATCCTGCTGCAGCAGGAAATCAAACTCTTTTTTAGCCCCACGAGTTTATAAGGTATTAGTCGGCTTGGCTTTGACACAATTGGAGCGCTAATGGCTAAGATGACGCATGATATCTTGTATTTGCAGGGTTGGGAAAACCCTGTGTTGACCGCGACAAGCTGATATTTGTATATCAATCAAAACACTAAGTTTTGAAAGTTTGCATAATGTGCACGTACTATCCACCAGGATAATAGCATTTGCCACGTCAACTACTAGACCGTAGTGGCAGACGAAGTCTGTGTCTAAAACCGATTTAGAGACATCAATAACTATGAAGTCGTATGAGAACTCAAAACGGAGCCCTAGTTCCATAGATGTGAATGGTTGATTGGTTTGTCGCAACAAATTAAAGACCAGAAGAAGATAGTTGTGGGTACTAAAGCACCGAAATGTCTGGCTTTGTGTATCGTCAAGACAAAGTTGCGTTGCCTGCCACCTGAAAAAACAACGACTTAGTGTGTTGCATTTATAGAGCCAGCCTCGTAAGTATATCGAAGAGTGTGCTTTTGCGCTTAAGAGCCATTTTTGTTATGGTAATATGACTGCTAGCGAAATTTCGTCCTGGATCCAGATTGTGACACTGCCCGGATGAAAGCGGCTACTTATTTTGCTGGCACTGCTTTTTCTGACTGCAGCTTCGTGTTTTTGGGCTAGCTAAAAACCTCTGCGATTTTATCAGCCACCTATGCCAGTGTATCTAGATTGATTTTCGATGAACAAGTGAGAATAGCCTTTGATTGGTCCAGAAGCTGCTCCATCCAAAAGGTTATGAGCAGGTCTTCACATACCAATTGCTTCATTTTCGAAACAACTGGGAAGATTTTCGGTCACCTAGGCTGAAATCCCCCAAAAGGTATTTCAATTTCATCGAATCGCTGGCTGAAAGCCACTTTATTGGAGCCTTCTTGACGACCTTGTATTGCGTTTTGCGTCGTCCTTGTATTCCAGGCTCGCGTGTTTAAAGACAAACCGTCTTCAAACCCACGGAGTCCAGCGAAGAGTTCACGTGATTATAGTTGGTCAGAGATAGCCGAAACTTTATGGCCATCGCACTTAGTAAGGGTAGTCCCTCTTTGCCAATTGTTATCTATTTTCGAAAACAGGCAACGGATGGGGAAACACGACGGAATGCGGCAAAGAAAGAAAATAGACTGAAATAAAAAAGTTTTTATTCTTTGAAATATGAATGTTAATTTTAAAAATTAATTTTTATAAGTTTATTTGGTCAATTTAATGTAAGACAAGCGAGTACTTCAAAGGTTATTCTACTGACTCCGCTCAGCAGTAGTGTAGCTTCTGCTCGACGAGCTTAGCGAAGGGCGAGATAGTAAGTCAAATGGAGGGGACAATTTTTCTAAAACACGTGTCTTCGCCTCAATAAGTTGCCAAAACCGAGAGATCTATTTTGCTTCTCTTTCAGTAGTATTGAAGAATGACTTCGCGAATCACAGAAATAATCATTTCACGTGGCGAATAGCTTTGTTCTTCTGCGATGGGTTCTTCGGTGATGGCGTGCTAATAAGAAGTTGTAACTAGCTTCGACTTGGTGTGAATAAAATGTCATGCTGGTAAGTTTGTACCTTTAGTAATCAAACATCGGCTTCAGGGTCTATTAGCTGGAACCATTCAGAGTTTTCTGATTCGTAAATATCACAAGATAAGCAACTTCTTCATGAATTTGGTCATAAGCTTTAGTCGATGCCAGGGCCATCAATTTGAATTATCTGTAGAACTATCAGTCTCTTCATTTCTTAGTCACTCTATGACCGATAGACACTGAAAATCAGGGCACATGACCCTCAAAATATTGCTATTTGTCTAGAAATGGAAATATATGTAGCTCCTGAAGGCAAAAATTGATATTTCAAATAAAGTCTGATCCTTAATATCTCTTCCATTTCTTACATGTTCCACATTAAAACTTAGACATATCTGCTTGAATGAAGTATTTTTGCATCCCATTTTTAGTGTTTATTGCTCATTATAGTTAGCTTTTCCACTATTGGCTATTTCACAGATACCATCAAAATATGTAGGAGTCCAACATTAACTTAAAATTTGATTTGATTATCAAAGCACTTAAGTGAAAAACCAATAAATTTTTCACTCAGTGGAGATTTCATTTTAAGTGCATAACTCCATAAAAAGCTAAATTTCATGTTTTATGATTTAACAATTTTTTCATCGTTTTCTTTCAGATGGCGTAAACGCACCACCGATGACGATATCAAAGCTTGTGAATTGTTCCTCAAGAAAGAACGCCGACATACCGAAGAACTCTATCGCAAACGATACGATTTCGTATATCGCGAACGAAGTATCGATGATGGTTCGCATTTCGATCCACGTCTCGACAAATATCCGAAGGATACACTACGAAAACGAAAGGAAACCGATCGTTATTCGAGTCCAAATCATCAAGAAAATGGTACTTTGAAGCGTGAAAAGAAGAAAGGTGGTCTGGAGAAAGTCAAACAACTTTTCATCGGCAGTTCGAAAAAGAAAGAATCGAAGGAAGCGAAAGAAACAAAGGAATCGCGACAGATGAACGGAAAGGTCAGCGAACCGCCAAAAGATCGTTATATGGTCCGTGAAGAAGAGATGCGTCAACGCTATCACGAGTATAAGCCTCACCTTCAAGAGCCCACGGTAAGTCGTTTAAATGAATGACGTTTCAAGATTGTCGCTGTTTAATACCATATTCGAATGAGCCAGTATTTAAATCTGCGAAACGAGAATGTGATAGTTGATGGCCATTAATGTAATGGAATCACATTCGAATCATTTTGATGCTGTGATTTGATTAGGTTTTGTATGTTTTGCTTTCTCTACTTTTTCAAAAAACGGGAGACTTTTTTCTTCCATGCCATCTGTTTTTCATCTTCATTTATATTAATGATTTCCGCGTATAAATTTAATTCGATTTAGAGCCAAAATTACAGATCTTCTCCGCAGATGTATTTAAGCTCAAAAACGGTGATTTCCATTCAAATCAAGTCCAAAATCGAGAAGAATGTCATGTAAGGCTATTCGTCTAAATTTGGGCATCAAGCAAGGTCGTTCGAAAATACAGCACCAGACTAGCACCACGGCGGCCAGATAAGGCTAAGTGCAGGTATCTTTCGAATGTTTCGCACCGAATCGGTCGTTCAAGTGTTTCAGCAGTAAACGAAAATCATGCTCATGCACAAGTTGTCTTGTTTCTGTCTTTTTTTTTTCATCGAATAACCATATTTAGTGTATTGACCCCGAAACTACATATCATTCCTATGCGCTTGCACCTGGACATGATCTCATCACTTGAAATCCGTCGCACAAGTACACCACATTCATATCTTTGGTTTTTTTTTTTAAAGATATATATACTTATGATGGCGCTCGCTGAACAGCATGAACAGTTTCATTTCGACGTGGCCTCGGTTCAGAGCAGCTTCCAAAAAGTTTTTGCAAGATCTTGAAAATGGTTTTTATTTTATTGTTGGTGCTGTTCGCTTTTATCATGCTGATTTCAAGAGAGTGCAAAAACTTGGTGATTTATTCAAATAGACGCGATCGATTTCCTGATTTGGTTGCAAACGTTGGCTGGCAGTTGAGATAATTTGGCGACTGTTTAGGTAAATACGAAGCACTCGAGCTTCCCCACGCTCCAGTTGACTTTTCGTACGGAATGCTGTACAAAAAACAAACAGAAGTTTTTCAATTGACCTTGCTATGGTCCATTGATCGCACTGGTTACAGTTTGCTTGATTAAAGTCGGTATATGCATATGGCATTTGATTTGGTTAGCCTTTGATAGTTTGCGATAACGGCACTTAAGAGGCTTTGCTGGTAATATGAAACTTTTTGTAAATGGCAAATAATATACCTTGATTTTAAATGTACGGTGGTGAAAAGAAGATTAACTACGGATGATCTAGTGGTTAGTCGATTTCGAGGGGAAAGTTATTAAATTTAGAATGTTAGTGAGTGTTTTTGAGATGATGTCCATGTAAGTTTCAGTTAAGTTCAAGCATTAATAATAAAAAATAATTTCATTGAAACTAAGTGTATTATTTCAAGTCGAAAGCTATGTGTACAGTATAAAATTTTGGGATTAGACGATGTCCTTACAGTTTTGTTAGGTTGATTCAGGAGTATGGCCTTAATGGTATCCCTAACAAAACTGAACTATTGCTCTTTACGAGGAAGTATAGGATTCCATCCTTCCCGACTACCTAGGACACATTCTGGACTCCAAGATTCTATGAACAAAAAATATAGCGAGCTTAAGAGCTTAAAAAGAGCTTAAGAGCGTAAAAGAGCTATAGGAGCGACTTTGGCGCTGCATCCTCCGATTGTCTCTTGGATGTGCACTAGTCTAGTGTAACCAAATCTGCTGTACAGAGTAATAGTTTGGTAGGTAGCCATTCGTAAGGCTGTAAATCAGAAAATGATGGAGATGGTGCGTAGGTTGGCAAACTTTTTAATTATGGGGAGCTCCGTACTACCCCAACGAAAGCACTCCTGATCTGCTTGTCACACGACATGCGAGATGTGCTGTGGTGATACTAGATTGCGACCCCTGGGGCATGCTAAGATCTTGGTGCGGACCATGTTTGTTTCAGCGGACATCGACTGTACTATTGTCCAACCATCTCTGCCTTAAGGGTTTGAAGTTCAGATCAGAAGCAGGCAGGAATGGGTTAGGAGATAATCACTAAAAAATAATGCTGTAAAGATATAAACCGATACCTCCAAACTGGATGACAGAAACTTGAAGCTTTCATTCTGCCACTGCGGTGACTTTCAAATGGAGATATTGGCGATTTTCGCAACGGTCAATTGGTTCTTATTTAACCAGATGTTCGGAGGGAATATTTGAATTTCCCATGCTTCTCAACAAGATGTTGAGTCATTCAATCATGCAGCTATTTTGAGTTCCAAGACATGGAGACATTAAAGGGAACTGCGAAGTTCACGAACTGGCAAACGCTGGCACGCTTTTGTTGGAGGTGTTCTGCAGTTTCCCGATTGGCAATCTGATGGCTTCAGACAAACTGACCATCAGAAAAAACACCTAAATGGTGATGTTAAGTAAAGGGTAAAAAAAACCTTTCTGTGTGATCGCAAAGCACTTGTAGGGAACTTCGGTCGCACTAGAGAACTACTCAACTTGAAGAGGTGTCCCTACGCACGCTGGTGGCTGCTTTAATTGGACATTGTTTGTTTGGCAAGCATGTAGCGGGACTGGCTGCCTATTGCAACAACTTTTGCCAGAGCTATAGATGAGAAGAGGAAAAGGAGACAGTGCTTCACATCCAGTGCGAAATACCCGGCCCTTGCCAGAACAAGGAAGCAGTCCTTTGGCTCCTACTTCTTCGCAAATTCAACTGAAGTAGTGCCGGTAGAACCGAAGACGATCACTCAGTTCATCAAAAACTCGGGGTGGTTCTCGACTTAATAAAAATTGTACATCAGATGCATATATGTTGAAAAAGGCTGGGCTGAAGATTGACCCCTGTGGTATTCCAGCCGAAATATTTTACCCGCTGGATGTTGAACGCACTTTAACTACAAAAAGAGCTGCACGATTAATGACAGGATTATTTTAAAAAGATAAGTTGGAAAAGAATAATTAATTAGTTTGAAAATCAGCACATTTTGCTATACGGAATCGAAGGCTTTTTTTATGTCCAGTGAGATTAAACCAGTAGATTCGGCTAGATCATTTATTTGCAAATTGAAAATATGACTAGAAAAGACTTTGATTTCCTTGGTAAGATTCTTTAGTAAATTATTAATAGTACTATCTTCCCCGCGGATACGAAAAGTTTTATTTTTTTAAATATTTTCCCTTCAGAAAAGGAGAAAAGAGCCTTTGGCCCAAAATGTGTAATTCGATCGCTAAACTAATTTATCGAATCGTTAACTGTAGTAATAGTCAAAGGATCGCTAAGGTGCGAAGTTGATTTAAACGCTGTACCAACGTTATTGACCCTCACTAACGAGAGTTTCTCTGAAACATGTGGTCCCGTCAAGTGACTGAAGTGGGGAAATAATGCGAGACTTATTTCTCATATCTTTTTGGATCAGCCATAGTTTTTTCGAACTGCTTTATTGGTAAGGAAGCAGATTGCTCCATCGGACATTACGCAAATACCAAAAGGTACAGTTGAGCGCAGACAATTATTTGTTTACAGCGAGTTGGCCTATTACTAAGAATGAGATCAATAGCGGAGAGATTGCCGCCAGGTGGCAAGAAAGTAGGTCGTTCAGGTGTGTGGATAAGAAGAGTACGCCGGTAAACAAGATCGTTTAATATATTACCAACTCTGTTTACTTTAACACAGTTCCAGTGGCGGTGCCGAGCATTTACATTGCTATAAACCACCTGCTTCAATTAGAAAGGTAACAAGTACAGAAAAAAACATTTTTTCGTACGAAATTGCTTTTATTCTTTAATATATTCTCCACCTAGATTAACGCATTTTGTGCAACGTTCTTCAAACATTTTGATACCTTTTGAATAATGTTTTGAAGAAAGTTCGTCAAAATAGGCCTCAGTTTCCGTTTTAGCTTCATCATATGACAAAAACCTCCTTCCCAAGAGCCATCTCTTCAAGTTTGGAAACAGCCAATAATCGCTGTGGGCCTGATCTGCAGAATATGGTGGGTGAGGAACCAATTTCTAGCGCAAATAATTTAGTTTTACCATTCTTTTCACTGAAATTTGAGCGGGTGCGTTGTCGTGATGAGAAGCACTTTTTTCTTTGCCAAATAAGGCCATTTTTTCTTGATAATCATGTTCAAACGGCCCAATAACACGACATAATAGTCTCCTGTGACTGTTCTTCTTGGTTCAAGATGGTCCATTAATATTATTGTATGTGCATGCCAAAAAAAATGCTGGTCAAAACCATTCCAGCTGATTTTTGCGTTTTTAAGTACTTTATTCGACTTTTTCATACCCAAATACTCATGTAAGGTTGTAGACACAGAGTTTTCTGATATGGCTATATCGCACATTTTCACTTTACGGCTATCCAATGCGATACGATTGATTTCTTTTTGATAATTTCTGGAATGACTGCCTCTACACGTGCTGGTTCGACCACGTTTAAATTCAGCGACCCAATATTTGACCAGTTTATCTTCTCTCTTTCACTTTATTTTTTTCGAATTGTTCCATTTTATTTAAACACCAAAAGTTGTTCGCTTACGTTGGCTGCCAAATACAAACTAATTAGCACAGATACATGAAACTTGATATTTATTCTTTCAAAAGATCGCACAAACTGGTAAAAAAATCTTTTTCACGATTTGAGTGACACCTGGTGTAGAGTACGTTACTTTTTGAAGTATCTAGTACAATAAGTTTATTAGAGGGATATACAAAGTTCATTCAAAAAGTTCCGGGACTAATTTTTTTGTGAACTAAAAGAAAAGATTTAAAAAAAAATTTTTATTTAGTTTTCAACATAACCCCTTCTCGTTCTATACAAATATTTCTGCGCTCATACAGCCGCTGAAACGACCTGGAAAAGTGCTCTTTTGGAATAGCTTTTAGAGCGTTGGTTACATTCCTTTGTATCGTTTCAACGTCTTCAAAACATTCTCCCTTCATGGTCATCTTCAATTTAGGGAATAAAAAAAAGTCTGCCGGAGCCAGATCTGGTGAGTAGGGCGGACGATTAATCGTGGAGACCGATTTTTGGGCCAAAAATTGTGTGACTAGTATTGAGGAATGGGTTGGCGCATTATCGTGCAGCAGAAACCGATCACCGGTGCGGTACAATTCCGATCTCACACGACGAACCCGCTTCAAAAGTCGATCCAGGACACATCAAAATTCATTCGCCGATTACGAGACAGTGGAACGCGCACACGTTGAACATTCTCATCGTTAGTCGAGGTTGAAGAGCGCTCTTCTTGTGGATCATCTTCCAGCGACTGTTGTCCACTCTTGAATCGTGCAAACCACTCCAAAACCTTGCTGCGGCTTAAACAATTCTCACCATATGCAGATTTCAATAATTCACATGTTTCCGACCCACTTTTTCCAATTTAAAACAAAATTTGATCGCGGCACATTATTCCATAGCGAAAATTGTGACGTACCGATAAAAACCTGTCTAAGTAAACAAATACAGCTGGCAAATAAATGAGGTTACAACGCTGCTATCACCAGTGTGTGTAACTAAGACCTAATATGACATAGTCCTGCCATCAAATAACAGATATCGCTAGTTGTAATTTTTATAAAAAAACAGTCCTGGAACTTTTTGAATGAACTGTGTATGAAGGTTGCCGCTTACACGACTTGCTTTAGGCCACCAACTTGGACCCTTGGACCAAGTGACCATTACGCTAAATTGGGTTAGCTGGCTCAGCGAAGGGGTACTAGCTACTTCTGCTAACTATTGGAAGTTTAATGATTCTAGAATCTTGAGAAATTTGTTATTAAGGCACATACACTCGCAAAGAGTATGCTCGCTGGTTTCCTTTTCCATCTCGCCTACATACTATAAGTTATTAGATGTCAGTTCTATTCGATTCACATAAGATGCAGTAAGGCAATGTCCTGTGAGTAGGCCAACCGTCGCCCCCAAGCAGTTTCTGCTAAGCTTGACTAGATTTCAGCCCTTACTTAAAACAGGTGATGGCCATAGTGTCCTGGCTACTCTACAGGAAGTCCTTTTTACCCATTCGGACTTCAGTTTAGTCCATATGGTCGCATCTAGTTTGATTGTGGTGTCAGCAAGAGACCGCGGTACGATAATACAGGAGCTAGCTCCTGAGCTCCACCAATTCATCAGCTATATCGTTGCGTGTGACACCACCATGCGCCGGCATCATCATAATCTGGATAGGACTTTGCCTGGCCTTCTCGTTGACAGCGTTGAATCGTGGAAATCACGTAGTGGTTGAAATTTATTGTAATACTGGTTCTAGGGAGTCTTACCCACTTCCGTAATAGAATTTTTGGAAGATATTCTTGCCGTTGACGTTTACCACTGGATTTGACTACAGTTAAGGTTATAGATTAAAGTTGACTGGAATTACACTGCTTTCAACACGAAACTATCGCTCGGGAGATTAACGAATGTAGTAACAGAATGTAATAATAATAATAATTCACTAAGATAATCACGCTATGAACTTCACTTGATGAGAGGCAGAACGCAAATCACAGTTCAATCTAATTGAAGTACTAAGAACATTCACTTCAGTCCATAACATCTTTAATTTTAATTTGAAACTAACTTGGACTCTGAAACGAGCAAATTTTGCTGTAATGACCATGTATTTTCGATCAAACTCCTGGTATGTCTTTATACTTTAAAATTCAATTAATACCAATTTTCTAACTCATAACTCAAAAACATAAATCAATAATCACTTAATGATTTAAACATAAAATTATGAGCACTAAAACTGCCATATGCATAATTATGGTTCATTTTCTCATATAAAATCATAGTCTGACCTTTTAAGTGAAAGCCGAACGCAATAAATTGAAACGAACACATCAATAGCGTCTGTGCAACCTGTTCTTGTAACCGCTCAGAGCTCATACAAAACACACCACCATTGAAAATTCCACAAAATCGTAAAATCCAACAAGTTGCATCGTACCAATGAATGGCACAAATGCATATATGCATGTAAGTACGGACAATTGGCACTTGTACTTCCATATGACAAACCCTTCGAGCTATTCAACTATGTAGGATTTGTTATTGGTTCAGATACAGTGACTGCGATTTGATCGTGACCACTAAGGTTTAATTTTTTAAATGTTTTATGTGGTTTAAAATAGTATGGATATAAAGTATGAGATAATCACACTATGATTTTTTGCAATAAATATTTGTTTGCATAAAGACACATTCAATTCAGGGGTGAAAAACACAATTGTTATTATTTTAAATGTAAATCCTCAAATCAATGACTACGCTCGATATTTCGCTACTGTATTACCAACCTCAGTGTATAGGACACTCGAGATGAAAGAATTTATCGTGTGCACTTATAAGGCATGCAGAAATCGGAGTATTACGTAAGGATAAGACATGGACCATACCTACATTGGCCACCAAACATATCGACCATGCATGTACGAAAACTAAAGACTTATGCTTGCCTACTTACTTGAATACTAACTGCGGTGAGGATCGGGTTTGTTACGTATGAAGCATCGAAGTCAACGTCATATTGACTCGTAGTACGTACATACATATGTATGTATATGCAATCAAACCTGACAGACTGAAGCGAAAGGTGTTTTCTGAGATTTTAGATTTCATAAAATTTCCATAATTATCAGTACAAGTATCGGGAGCAGTGAGAGGCAATGCGGATTCACTTTGAACAGCCAAGTATTTGTCCACTGTAGGCACTATCAAATTCTAATCATTAATTGCATATATTAGAAGCCACAATTAGAGTCCAAATTCGATAGGCGGAAGCTTTTTAACTGCTTTGCAGAGTATAATTATTCTATTGTCACTGAACATGCTACGCCAAATTCGAAGACGCTAATTTATCTGAATGTGTTCCTTTTACTAATTACCTACCCGCATGATATAGTAGTCAAGTTAAATACAGTTTAATTTATAGAGTGCACGATAGTAATTAGACGTGTCTCTCATGGGATTTGATTTAAATGTATGTATGTCTTAGGTAATGAATTGATACAAATTGCAATTTAATAAATGTCGTTGAACTTGATGATACGTGTTTAAATGAATAGATTTCAATTATCAGATAAAGTAAAAATAATTTTTGATATTATTTTCGTCATAATTACTTTTGGTTAAGATAAAGGGACTTAGACTGTAGACGTTCCTTAGGAATAGAAATCTCAGACTTCTTTTTTCCTTCTTCTTACTTTCGGTCATAGATATTCTTTAAATGGATCGTTCTTATATACCATTGTTTTATACTGCATTATCTACCAATATTATATTATTATATACACTGAAAGAAAAACTCTTGGTTGGTTCAACTATTTTTAATAGTATTGCAACGATTCATTCAAAATCGTTAAAAGAACTACGGAAAATAGTTATTTTTATTATGTTAATATAGTTAATTTAACGATATAAAAGTAGTTGGTTCGGGTTGTACAAAAAATATCGCAACGTTCATGAAATCAACTGTTTTAATTGTTTCATAACCACGAAAATTAGTTGGTAAATAGAAAAATATTCATCAATTCACTCAAAACTTCAACGTTTCGAATTATCAACAGTTTTTATGGTACTTAAGGAGAGATATCCACCTAGAATGGTCGGCAAAATCGATTTATTTTTTATTGCATTTTCGTGAAGATACAGGTCTCAAAAATATCTGGTGAAAACACCAAGTTAATATTTCTATAAATAAGCTAGTTACAGCCGATATAATCAAACGTGTTTTACGAAGTATGATACGATAGTTAATAACATTCATTAGGCTGCTTCAAGTATTGTTCAATTGGTGTTAAAACAAGCTGTAAAAGAAGTACAACGGGAAATAAAAGCAAAATTCGAGTGCTGGGATAACCAAACTAACCGTTTTTGGAGATAGTACGGGGCGAAAACGTGGTTTTACCTCATTGTAGGGAGTTGAGGTTCTCATTGGACAGTTTACAGGAACAGTTTTTGATATTCTTGTAAAATCTTCTTATTGTGCTAAATGTAACTATTGGAATAAACTCGAAAATACTGAGCAATGTGAGGAATGGAAATCGAATCACGATGGAAATTGCCAGGCCAATCATGATGGATCGGCAGGTAAAATGGAAGTAGACGCCATGAAAGAATTGTTTTCACAATCTGCCGAAAAGTATAGAGTTATGTACACTAATTACGCCGGGGATGGTGACACTAAGACGAACACGGGATTAGTGAATGCGAAACCGTATGGTAACGAGATTGAAATTACAAAAAAAGAATGAGTGGGTCAAAAGCGATTGTGAACCCTTCTTCGCGAATGAAAGAAAAAAGTCCTGGAATCAGCAGCAAAAACAAATTGAGGGCAAAGTTTATAGATATACTGAAGATTTACTATGGCTTAGCTATTTGCAGAAACTGTGCCTCCAAGGAGGAAATGAAAAAAGCGATACGGGCAACATTTTACCATTACGGCTCAACAGACAGCAAGCCTCAACAACATTTCTGTCCCGAAGGCCCCGAATCGTGGTGCCAGTTGCAACGAGCAAAGGCTAAAGGAGAACTGGAAAATGTTCGTCACAATTATTGAACATTGCCAAAAATGGTGTTAGATGTCATCAAACCAGTAAACGAAGACCTCAGCAATGAAAAATTGTTGGAACGCTGTGTTGGTCGATATACCCAAAACTGCAACCAACTTATTTGGACAATAGCCCCAAAAACGATGAACAGCGGGGCCAAAATCGTTAGCATTGCAGTATATCTTGCAACATGTACATTCAACAATGGTTTCACCTCATCGCTGGAAGTCATGAATGTGTTAAGAATATCGTTCGGATCGGGAGCGCACTTGTACGCAGCGCAAGAAGACGAAACTTGCATAGCGAAAGCCGAACTGCAAGCGCAAGAACAGACGAAAGAAGGTTGAATACGGCGTCGGCAAGACAATGTAGAAGCCATGAATATTCCGTAAACAGTAAAAGACTAAACATCCCGTAAACACTATGGGCCTGGTATCGATGATTCCATGTTAGTTGACAAATTTAATGATTTATTCAGTCCTAAATTTTCAAACGCGTTTTTCTTAAAAACACGTTTTTGAAATCGGTACCCAAAATTTCTCGGAAACCAATTAACTGATTACCTTAATTCTTTTTGTGATTATTTTATATAACATTATCTAGTACTTGTCATAGGATTTTTCTTTTTCGTTACTTAGTTTTTGTTTTATAGCCAAAATAATATCTAATTTTTGGTCAAAAAATCACTATTCATGTTCAAACGTCCACCATTTTGTCATTAATCGATATTTTCAAAATCGGCTATGACACGAACTAGATTATAGTATCTAATTTAATAATTTTTTTCCATTTTTTTCTTCAGATAATTTTTGAACAAATGCCAGTGGGTACCGTTAACGCTGTTTTTTTTACAGCGCTCCAAGGATCATACAATATCCTTGCATATTTTTTATATTTTTAAATAAAAAAAAATTAAGCATACTTTTGAATGTGTATACTTTTAGATAATTAAACTCCCAATCCGATATTTCAAACAGTTTTCCTTAAAAAAATGCACGAAAATGACCGTTTTATCCGGCTCCTAGGTGTATATCTCCCCTTAAACTACTTCGCAATAGTTGATTTCAACAAACGTAATTCAGTGAGCAACGTCTTTGGAATTATTCTACGCAAAGTAGAATGGTTTCAACATTTGGATGTTTTTCATGCTCCGAATGAAATTGTTTATCAACCACGCGTCATGGTGCATAAAAGTAATCAACGATTTTCTTATGGTTGTTTTAACTATAGCCCTAGTTGGTGCAAAAACAACTAAAGCAAACTGTTGATTTTTCATACTCCTCATACTCATACTCCTATTCTATCATAGAAGTTTCAAATGCTACATGGCGAAATTGTGTTCGGTTTGCTGTTCGATATAATTCATATTCATGTTATGCATTGAAGCCTTTATATTTCCCTTCTTCTATTCACAAAATATAAGTGTTCTGTTTGCAGATCACTGTTATAAAACAGGGAGTCCCGAAAACGAATACGATTGTCCCAATGCCAGAAATTGTTTAGCAGTTCCAATTGTTTTCATAAATGCTGCAGCTTGCAGCTATGCATATGAACTCAATTTCACGTCTCACGTCCTGCTTCTATTTAAGGCTTGGATGGATTATGTTGCTATGGTTTATGGCTTATCAATGCTCCTCTAATGATACAAGCATTTAGAGAAAAATATACCAATACATCGTTACCGCCTGAACCAGTACTTTTTTGCACCACGGACGTTGTTTATCAACCACGCGTCATGGTGCATAAAAGTAATCAACTATTTTTTTATGGTTGTTTTAACTATAGCCCGTAGTTGACGCAAAAACAACTAAGGAAAATGGTTGATTATACCAAGATTTTTCTTTCAGTGTAATATTGGTAGATAATGCAGTATAAAACGTTAGCTTCAATCGGATAAAAATGCTGGTTATTTAACGAATCCAGCATCACTATAAAGTGCATAACCATAAAAATCTAATTTTAAGGTCGAACTATTTTCTATGTGTCATTTACGCAGTTTTCTATGATAGAATTAAATGTAATTTTAGGAAAATGGAGTATGCCCTTCGGCCAAACAGAATACCTAGCAATAAGGCCATTTTTTCTGGCGTCCTGAATAACGTCGAATGATCTAATCGTCTTGATGCTTCTGGTGGTGCCGAATGAGAGGCTGCCCTATCCTTAACATTACCAGAGGGATCACCGGCATGATCTACTTTTCGTCCAAGGATGACTCTGATTCTTCTATAATCTATGGTGGCTGGTGATTTTGACATTCTATTTTTAGTCGTTTTTTCTTCCGATTGCATCATCTACGTTACTAGACATGCGAGCAAAAATAACAGACCTGTTTAATAAAAACAGCAACAAATTCTTATCTTTCAAATCAAAGGTTGTCTGCCAAATGCTCTACATCCCCTGTCAAAGAAGGGACTAACTCTGCATCAGATGGTCCTAATGATGGAGGGGAAGTGGCTGAAAGGCTTGTTTTATTGTTAACTAGAGGAGAAGTAACCAGATAGCTTGTTCTACCATCTAGGGACAGTTTTTTGTATCTCTGAGTCTGTTCCACGAACCCTTGGCGATTTGTGATCCTTCCCTGTTTAAATCAATGGTGGTGCGAAACAATGAAGCTGGGTACGGCCGCGAGGAAGAAGCTTGTAGATATATGCTCCACAGAATCTACGAAAAACGGCAACTAGGCGACTCAGGTTCCCGCTGCAAATTATTCAGGTATCAAACCTTACCCCCCCCCCCCCCCCTTACCCTTCAGGCACCACGCTTCTAAAGCGTTAACTCTGCTTCGGATCATAGGAGTTGGAGAAAATTAAGGAGTGTTGCCCCCCTGTCTGAAAAGAACAAAAGTTCCTGAAATGGAGATTACACATCAAAGGTTGCTCAGAAAACAGCAAAGGCCGGCTGGGCAATCAACACACTCTTGTCACCAGGAACCAAAAAAAAAACGCCAAGACTCTACCGGTATAACTCGGCCGTTCAAAGAAATGGTCAAGGAGGGTCTAGTAAGGCCGGTCGTCGAAACTAGCAAGAGCGATGGTATTATCTCTTCGGAGAACAGCGCGCTCTTGTAATAGATTTCAAGGAATCGCTTAAGCTATTTCTGGAGTCATCTGTACGATATCTTGATGCCGGGTGGCGTCGGGACAGAGTAAAAATGATAGCCTGTCAGAGTCAATGAGCTGCGGATCCTTAGAGACTAGCAATAATCAAACTAGGGGAAGTGTGGCCAGGCGCGAAATCGGAGGTGTTGCTGAAACATCAAATTTCAAGTAAACGTCGATCCAAAGTTTGAATCCCCGTCGAGTTTTCTTCACCCGAGCATGTTATGCCAAGGCCTAATGACCTCCATAATATGCTCAGCAGGCCAAGGTCAGCGAGGTCTCCGGCGACCGATACCATTATCATCAACTGCCATTATCAGTAAGAAGAAGTCACTTCATGCATCCATATCACACTATCGGTTACGGGTTCAACTTCGTCCACTCAAACGTATACCGGGATGGTTTAAAGACCTCTACGTCGATGGACTCAGACTCTACCGAAGATGGTGATAAACGGATTTCTTCGGAGAATGATGAAATTACTATCATGACCCCTGAAATAAGTGGCTGACTTGATCTTCTGAATATCGAATCTTGTGAAGAACTGGGGGGATTTTGGATCTAACGAGGATTTAGACAGTACTTTATAGACTAGTATCATCTGAATGTTCAGGTAAACCTAGAGCCTGTACTCCCATCAAGAAGCCAATAAATATCCTAGTCCTTTCAAACTTCACTGACAAGGACAATGTCGCTGTAGTAGTTGACGCAAAGCCAAAGTTATTTCGGATCGTTTCATGCTAATCTATAGTACACGACGAAGGTTTACTTATTTCAGTTACAATGTTATATAGCTGACAGCAGCGGCAAATACATGGCAAATGAAGCCAGTCGCCTCTGAAAGCTTCTAAGCTTTAATCATGTAGCTCAGAGCTGCATTCAAGAATCCGATGGAAGTTTAACTTAAAACATCTGCTAGGAGCTTAAAATTTTAATGGACACTCCCTTTCCTGGTAGTGAGGAGAAATATTCACTTGAAGTATCTACAGCCAAAAAGAAGTGCAAGGATGATTTCAGTTACCTCTAGTGCACACATAAGATGAGCAGTTCATACTTTTGGCACATTCAAGCCACCATGTCCAGATGGCATCACTCGGACCGCCATTCAGCGGACTTTAAAGGGTATTCTGCCTTGGGTGCTGGTCAAATATTATGCGCATGTAAGGCTTTCGTATATTCCTTGCACTTGAAAGAAAATGAAAGTTGTGATCACCTCTTAGGCGGAGAGAGCATCGAAAGCTAAATCTAAGGACTCCAAACCAATTTGTTAAAAGCTCATATCTAGCCAGTGTCTTAGCATACTTGTACTACGGGCACATCTGTTGAAACAGCGCTAAATACTCTGGTAGAAATGTCGAAAAATCACTTGCTTGCAAGGAGTACATGTTGGCTGCATTTCTGAACATCGAACGAATATTCAATGATGTGCATTCTTAGGCAATTTTGAGTGATCTTTGCCACCTGGATGTCAACTGGCAGATAGTTCAACTTAAAATTGGCACTCTCCAAAGCGTTGTTTTGTCTCCCTTGCTTTGGAGTTTATCAGTTGATGAGTTTCCAAGGAAATTTTATTGAATTGGATGTAAAGTGAGAACGTATGGAGATGACATCGCTATTAGCATATCAGGGTAATTTATTTCAACTCTGGCAGAGTGATTAAATTATTCCTTATATATTATCTCGCAATGGAGCCTAAGCGCCAACTCTGATAAAGCATAACTATTTATGTTTACGAAGAAGTATGAAACCTTTCGAATGACCGAAGAATAATGGAACTCGCACAAGCTTAAAAAACAAGGTGAAATATCTGGTACTTCTAAGGAAAACCAATACAGCAGAATGGATTCGCAAGTCATTGTGTTCTTTTTGCATCTGTAAGATGGTTGTAGGAGCAACGTAGTCGTATTGTATCCTAGATTTATACTAGTATAGTGGAACCATATCTGCTGTGCGGAGTTGTAGTTTGGTGGCTAGCCATTGATTGATTGATAGCCTGGAGTGGGTCCAGAAGGCCCCTAGCACTGCAACCTTTTGGATTTATTGTGCCTCCTCTGCGTTATGTCCTATAGAATGTCCAGGCTTCTAATGAACCTGGATATGTTCTTTGATGGGACATTTATGATGTCTCTGGTAGAAGGAAAATCTTTATCTTGCTCTATGTTTTAACTTCTTTGTCCGTATCTGCCTTTGCAAAGCCGCAGTACGGAGAAGTACCTATGAAAGACATTCTTGCTCCTTCTTTGGCTTTGGTATCTGCTTCCTCCTTTCCTTGGTGACGGGCCGGGGATCCACATCAAATCGAAGCTGTTCTGTGCCCCTATTTAATTTAGGGCCTCTCTCATTTCTAAGAGTAGAGCTGAATTTATTTGATCGCGATTGATAGCCATGCCAGCCGCTTGACTATCCGATATGATCTTAATTCTGACCCTTTTAGTGTTTCTTATCTTCATTATTTGTGAGGCTCTTAGTATGGCAGATAGTTCTGCTTGATAGATCGTGGCCTCCTTTGGGAGAGGGAAATGCATTTTCCACTTCCACATTCTCTCATTTGTTCCTTGATGGAATTGTGTCCTTGAACCTCTTCCCAAATGCTGCTTCGGTTTTTATTTGGTTCCTGAGGTTCAAAATTTCTATTATGGGCCTGATGTCCTCCAGAATTTTGAGGTGGCCTTTAAAGTCCCCTGATTTGTACATGTAGGCCTCATGTAGCTGCTTCTTCCTGAGTTCTGAGGTGTAGCGGTTCTAGGTTTAGAAGGATCTGTATTCTTGCTGTTGAGGTGAAGCTCATTGCTCCTGTAATCAGCGGGCAAGCCATCCTTTGAAGCTTGTTAAGCCTATTAACAGCAGTTTTTTGTGTAGTTTTCTTTTACCACACTGCAGCTCCTTAAAGGTCTCACCATTTTTTCGTATGCCCATAGTGTCTGCCTTGGAGATAGTCCCCAATTGGGTCCAAGCATTTGTTTTTCCGCCCAGTGTGTCGTTTTGTTAAGATGATTGCCCCAGGTGAGTTTCTTATGTAGGTTTATTCTTAGATATTTGACCTTTTCCTGCAGACATACGACTGGGCTTTATTTCGATGTTTTGACTTTAGGGCTCCTATTTCGATTTCTCTTTTTCTGGTGAATGGTATTAGGCTAGTTTTTTTGTAGGATTAGTGGATAAACCCTCTTTTTTACACCATTCGATTGTTTCATTTAATATTTTTGCATTCTGGATCTCAAAGTATCTATGTGTGAGCCTCTTGTTATTACGATAATGTCGTCCACGTAGCTGAGAGCAGTTGCACCCTTATCGTTGAGGGTCACAAGAAGACTCTCAACTAGTAGGAACGAAGACGAGCGAGGTACAGCAAGTCATGTCTTGCATTGTCAAAGGCTTCTTCTATGCTTATGAAGGCACATAGTGCAATTTCCCTTACTAGTTAGCATCAAATTAAATAGACAGTGATAAGCAGGTATAATTATAAGTAGCATAGCTGTAGAGGCGATATATGTATGTTTGTCTAAAACTATGTTTTAACTCTCCACAATAAAATAACTGTGACCATATGCGAAATAAATTGAATTGAATCATCTATTTTACTGTATCTGGAATTAACTCTAAATTTCCTTAGTAGTCATCACTGGGCGGAGGACTTATATTCAAGAGATGAGAAAAAATTAATTACTTACATGACTCTTTGTATAACCCGTTTGCTGAAAGTAATTTCCGACAACAGGCGAGTTTATCTAAGGATGCACGATCTGGAATTAAAAAATTATGATAATCAAATTCAACAGTGTGATTCCCAAAAAAAAATGTGTGTGTATATTAGTATACATAAGTAGTTCAAAATTTTCATGGAAACTAAATAATTAATTTATTAATGCCATTTTGTTCACCAAGTTAATTTTTAGTCATAAATAATCATTAAAATCGACACGAAAAGTTTTATTTTAACATGCACTTCAGTTCAGGACAATATTATTACATCATCCATTTCCCACGAAACGATCTCAAAGCAAGTTTCAATTTCATTACTCCAAACGAACTGTATTCAACTCTCAATTGCCACTAATAAAAATTCATAGCATGCGAATCAGAAGAACCAAAAACTACAGCTTAAATATTCACTCAAGCGTACATGTATTGTCAATAGCAAATCGACCAACTAACAGAAAAAAAACTCCGGCCCATTCAAATTGCCAAAATAAACAGATACATGTGAAGTAGTTTACTGTCTTTTCGATTGTTAAGTCGGCATTTGTAAAATGCTTCGAAAATATCGTTTCAATACCCGGACCAGTGGTTTTTTTTACTGCGAATCTGTAAGTGCATTTGTATGACTTCGATGACTTTTGGCTGTAGAGCAGGGACGTAGAAATACTTGAAGATATCAAACCACTTAAAAAAAAAAAGTTCGATTTTGAAAATGTATTCTGAAATAAAATTCAATTCGGGTTATCGTTTGTCTCTGTACTGTTTTCAAGGTTGAGTTGAATATCCAGTCGTTTTATCTGAAACTATTTTAAGATAAGCTCTTTACTTACATAGAGTAAGATTTTCAGCGTTTGATAGGTTTCCACAATTTCACTGCTTAAAATATTTTAATTTGTTAGAATACATTAACAAAGTTTCAGATCTCTGATATATTTCGCCTTCTCCTGTTTGGCAACTCACTGTTCAAACTTCAACGCCATTAAATTCTCCAAAAACCGGTATCAAATCTTTTTTTTTGTAGTTTAATCGAAACACAAACAAAATATCGTGCTGTTCAAGACAATCAAGGTTTTTTTTGCTGAACCAGAGACTATGTAGGACCCAATTTGGCGACATATCCTGTAAGATTTTATCGAGTGAAATAAATAAATGTGAAAAATACGGGTATAGGTACAAAACCGAAATCAAGTCGCGCTGAACATCACGAATGTTGTTCGTTGTTGACAATTAAGACTGCCATAAGTTTGTCGGCGAAATTATCTACTGGCCGCCCGGTACAAAATGGCCAGTTAAGCCGGTTTTCGGTTACATAAATGCATTATCTTGTCGAATGCATAAATTTCGCTTGTAAGAAATTTAATTAGAGGTAATTTAATGCTCAAATTGTTTTCGTTTTCGTTTTATTTGGTAATGATGCTGTGTGTCCGTGTGTGAGTTCTTGGAATAGAATAACACCGAGAATGATATGCAGTTCTGATGTATGTATATTTGTACATCAAACGATTGAGGTGAATGGTGGCAGTAGGGATAGAATTCTTTATTTTTCTACGAGATATCCATGAAAAGTTATTATATAAACCTGACAGTAGCTTAAGATCTTAAGACAGTGGAAGAAAGTTGGTCTCTGCATCTGAACTTTTTGATCATAAATCAAAAGAATTAAATTAGTAACGCAAATTGACACAAATGAATAGGTCAAGCTCATGTGAATTATTCCGTTGCTCCGTTCCGTTTAAGGCCAATCTATTTCACTACCACCCACCGTTCACGCAAGTAGTCTCGCACTAATTCAATTCGGTTTGCAGCAATTTAATCATCGTTAGCTGTAAATATCTACCACACCGTGTCACACACCATTCATAGCACCACACCATGCAATTCTATTCGTGATTGGACTTCTATAACAAGTAATTGTATGAAATCCCTTAGCACAGGTTATGCAATCATGTCAAGTTAATTACACGCACCATACGCTATTGGAAGGTAAATAAAACTATTACCAAGTAGATCGTTTTTTGCTATAATGGATGATTGGTATTGCTGCTTGATTGTTGTAGGTCTGAGGTTGGCATGTTCGAGTTTATTAAATCAGTTTATTTGTAGCTTAGATTCTGCATTAAGAAATTGCAATTGAACAATTAAATTAACACTTATGGCTGAAGAAAGAAGCAGAGATGTAGAGACTGACAATTTTTGCAAAAGATGACTTTCAGAAACAAAAAGTAAAAATAAGTTCTTCTCATAAAATTGCAGACGATTTCCCACATCTACATAATAGAAAATTCACGTAAACCTTCTTCGCAAATATATGATAATATTGATATCAAACTTTTCCTAGTTAATCTAAAACATTCGCTAATGGCATCAATGCCGAAAATCAAAAATTACATAAATTTTCAATTTTTTCCACCATTTCCAAAACACCGGAAACAAACACCTAAAGCAAATCACTCTAAGTACGAGTACTCAAATACAACTTTTTCCTAAGTACAATATCATATCAATATCACATCAAATACTCAAAGCACGCTAGTATTAAATACTCGCACGAGTACGAGTAGTATACGAAATACTTGCAAGTACGAAAATACTAGGTACGAAAATGCTAGCACGAAAATACTCTATACTTGCAAGTACGAAAATACTTGCAAGTACGAAAATACTCGATACGAAAATACTTGCAAGTACGAAATACTCGTGAGTATGAAAGTATGAAATACGAGTATGAAAGCATGAAATACGAGTATGAAGGTATGATATAGAAGTATAAAAGTATGAAATAGGAGTGTGAAAGTATGAAGTACGAATATGAAAGTATGAAATGCGAATATGAAAGTATGAAATACGAGTACATATTAATATTAGGATACTACCACGTCGCTGTTTGATTGAAATGAATCAAATGGACGAAATTTATTGGGTAAATTCTTGATTACATTTATAGTTCATAAAAATACTCGTACCTAGTATTTTTGAATTTCGTACTGGCTGTCCAAAAAAAAATACCTGTATATACGCTTCATCTCCATCATTCTCATAAAAATGATGACAGCTGTCAACTGTCTACTCTAGTGCTTTGTCTGCAGAGTCGCCATACCATCAACCATATCATCTAGAGGCGCTGAAGAAAAGCGCCTCTAGATGATTCTCGGAGAAATTCGTCCTCTGCACTTTGTCTTTAAGAATGACTGAAATCGAGACACAACTCGTTTGAATATGTTTGAATCTGTTGTACCTTTTTTTCTAAGCTGTTTTTTCGCAACCTATCTGCCGACTAGATATTTCTGTGAACCTCCTTATCCTCTTATGAGTGTTTCTATTGTGAGCTGTCGGACGACATATTGACCATCTCTCCTCACATTCTTGTGCTTATCTATGCAGATTTCAACTTGCAGCCTCTCCAATAAAATTGGCAATCGAGTCCAAACACGCACACCGCATATCACTTTTCTCTATCTTTCCCTTCGGAAAGCTTTATGTCACAACTCAAATCTATTTCGAATGCGAATAGTCGCTTTTCGGACCTTCTTTTCTTCAACTTTTCCTCCAACAGGAAAAGTTCTCTTTTTGTGTTTCTCCTGGGGCTGATATTGGTTTTCATCATCCTATAAGCATCAAGCGTTCTCAAACACACCAACCAAAGCATTTTTTTCTCCGACAAAACTTTTTGTCCGCCTTGGCTTCGAAATAACCGCAGATATTGACCAGTGACCAAACCAGAGACCAAAAAAATTATAGCAGCTACCAAAAATAGACGGTTTGCTCACACAGAAACCTGCTTTTTTATAACCCTAAAAATTTTTGATTCCACGAAAAATCGACAAAGCTCTTCTCCGACCACTTCGCTTTCAACGGTAATGTTCCTTGTTGTTCCAAAGATATCGGCGGTTTTTTAGTTTTATGCCTTCAAACCTTTCTAAACTATCCAACAGTAATAACCACTCATTTTAAGCTACATGTCGTTCTGTCACAATAACTTTTCCTCCTGAAGTTAAAACTTTACTCGGATTCTACGGTCAGCAGTGGTCCAAATGGTATTCTAAATGTTTTTGTTTAGTTAAGTCTTTATCCTCTTTTTTATGTGTTCCTCTTTCAATTTTATTTAAATTAAGTTTTTCTCGCGCTGTTTTTCTAATTCTGAAATTGGAGAATTTTGAGAACGTTTCTAATTACTGTCTTGTTTTCTCTATCTTTCCTGTTTTCCAAAATAGTTCGAATAAATCACCCACAACTGAACCTATGGTGCCATTAGCCATCTGCTTTCTAAGGAGTAGCATAGATTTATCAAAGGCCCTTCTATATCTACAAACCTGGTTGAATTTATCGATGTGCTTGCAACGATTTGGCGTCATTTATGCGGTTTTCACTAACGCATCTGACGGAGTTAAGCATAATGTCTTGTTGGATTAGCTATGATTATTTAACATTTTTCACATCCGTGATTCCTGGTCTTCCTCCAATAACATTTTCCGTACTTGTTGTATCGTCTTCAATGGTTGTGTTTCTCTGTTCTTTATCCAAGAACTAATGTTCCTCACAGATCTATGTTAAGACCACTTTTGTTCGTGTTGTTCATCAATGAGCTTTTCAGTTTTCCCAGCATAATTTTCCTCCTTTTCCTCCTTTTTTTGTTGAATTTTATCCATTAATGACTGTCTGCGATTACAGTCAGAAGTTTAATCGTTTAGCGCACTCAGAAGTCACTTTCTGTTAATATTCGTAAATAACGTGTTATATCCTTTACAAATAGCCCAGGTGGTGTTTGCTTTGTCACATGTAGATCATAGGCGTCATCATCAATCATTATCAACTTCACAACAACCATTAGTTCGTTTTAGGTCTAGAGGTCCCGGTTTTATCCCGCCGTAGTCTAGTTTGATATCCTTAACATTTCTTTTGCATCCTGGCACACCATCGCTCCGCCGAAGATAGGGCTTGCCTTTGCGACTCTTTGCTATAATCTTGGCCCCATAGAGTTTCCAAGCTGGATCTTTCTCGCTCATGCATGCTACGTGCCCGAAGATGCCTTCGAGCGACTCTAAGAACTTTTTTCTGTCTAACTTGGAAATAGTCTAGCCAAGAAAGTATTTTTCAGCTTCGGTTTTCGTCCGATAGCTAGAAAATGATGTAATTATAAACGCTTCCAGAGTACTCCTCCATCACTCTCCAGTCCCTCGTCAGCGCTGACAATGCTCCTGAAGCGGGAGTTATGTCAGGTCAAGACTTGTATTAGACGTATGTGTTGAGTCCCTCTATAGTACAACCATGTTCAATCTAGCCATAATCTACATAATAAATTCTCTCCGTGTGTTCTGAGTTGGCATTCCCCACTCCTAATCTCTCGTACATGAGTCTCCAGCCACCACCAGAACACCCAGAAAATGTCACAGGGTACCTTCTGGTGCTTCCATTTTCTTGCGAAATTCCCTAGTTGGGCCATTTGGCGAAAAATAATGGCTGATAAAGTTGATACCGCAGTTTCAGATCCAAGCATAGCCATCACCCAAACACCGTCGATACCCTCGAGCTCGAACGTCTGCAAGCCATAGAACTGCATAGGCTAAAGAGTCTGGGTGTCAAGCCTCTAGATTCTTCGTTCAATACGGTTCGCTTATCATGACGAGCTCTGAATTCAAACACGACCTGTGTGAACAAATGTTCTGCAGTGTGACGCCTCTATGTATTCCCCTGGAGGACTCTCATCTACGAAGCCTCTTCTTCTGCGTTTCAAACTCTTCTCTGAAAGCTTTACACACTCCTGACCCCAGAATATGATAAGCTTCTACTAGTTTCGCCTTTTCTTTGCACAAGGAACAGAATGACGCAGGGGCTCATACATTTAAGAGCTGTCATCTTTACCGTATTTCCAACAGTTGCTGCTCCGATTTGGTCCTTTGTTGTTTGGTCGTAGTCCATGCACTTGCAACAGCGCACCACTTCTCATCACCTCCTAACTCGGCCATTCACCTAGCCAATTCTTTATCGCACATCCTTATGCATAGCTCGGGCACCTTCCAATTCCACTATGGCTTTCTGTAGTTCCCTAGTAATTTGAAGGGGCAGCGTAATTTTAACATCCTCAATTTCTCTGTCCCGAAGTGTTTCAAGGGCTCTTCAAACAATGCGGGAGAAACAATTCCTCTCTTGGCCAACGAGGTCGAGGATCCCAATTTTGGCTTTGAAAAGAAGTTTCTTAACCTCCCCGATGTTTCCGAACACCGTTGCTCGAAAATTTGACGATACCCTCATTTTTTGCGAGCGTCACCAGCACTCCACCGTACACTGTCTTTCTTATTTGACGAACCTTTTTTAACCTGGCGGTCACACCCTCGCAGATCTGCTGGCAAATATTTTCGTGCCGGCTCGCGGTCTAGCTATGCTTTCTCCATTCAATCCGTCCTACAATCCTGAATCACCTCTAGAGCTTCCTGAAGTTTCAGAAGACCGTCTTTCACATTCCGTCCCATATTGTTTTGAGCCTGAGATGCTGTTGTCATTCCGACATTTCCTCAGAATCTCCAGTTCCTACTTTATTCTTTTGTTGACGTAACTTCTCTTCAAGGAAGTACGTATCGTAGCATTGAAGAAGTTTCTACTAGCACGCTGTGGCTTCGTATATTCTTTTGAACCCTTCAGTGCGTAGAATGTCCTCAACCACTTTTTGGTGTTGATTCCGCTCGTCGGCACTAAAGAACTTTGGGTGTTAGACAATTAAAGCTACATTCTCAAAGAACTCTTGCCAGCAGGTCTCGTCTTTACGACCTTAATCACTCATGTTTTTCGCTATTGTTTAATGTATATGTCATCATATTTTATAAGCAGAAATGCCAAACTTAGAAATGAAATATCACAAATTGATTTCAGTTCCATTAAAAACCCATTTAAATTTAGCATTGCACCAGAATCGCCAGTCAACAACATCTTAACAATTTACGTCACCAAATTGTCAAAATAAATAAACATCGCATTTACGTCGCAGTCTTTGCCACAAAACGTCAATTAACGCTTGCCAAACAATCGAAAAAAAAAATCATTATCAAAAACCAAACAAAAAAATTAATGAATGAATATTCAAGTCGCAGTACCCGAAATGACATGGACTCTAAGGTCAACTTTTCTCAATTGTGTGCATCGTCTATTATTTTCGTGAGAACTCCATTTCAACTGTCTGGCGTGACTGTGATGCAATCTGTACATTTGAAGGTGAAAATTTAATTTATAAAATGACGGTGATCGTCGCGATGAAGTGCACATGCATAACCGTTTTATTTGTCTGGGAAAACTTATTTGTATGATAAATAGGACAATTTGTCATTTTAATTTTCGTTAAATTATTGTATTTATGACGGTAATTTTCAAGTCTGGTTGTCTGAAGTGGTTTGAGTTTTTTATGAGTAGAAATATTAAGTAAAATAAACCGGATTCATATAGAAATTCAGTCGACTTTATATTTTCAGTAATTTTTGAATTGAATATATTTTAATTTGGAATGACATTGTAGATAAAATCCTTCACCCTCCGCTAAAATACATTCAGGGACTGAAATTACTATTCAGTTTTCATCTTCTTATGCACTTACCTGACAAAACATTTTTTATTATTTTAGATTCCCGATATTGCCACAAGACGACGTCTATCAACACCGAAAGCAAGCCCTCTACTAAAAAGGACATCATCAGAGAAAACTCCGAAACCATCACCACTAGCACTACGAGACGATTCGACAATGACCAAAGCAGAAAAATCAGGATGGTTTAAATCGTTGGATCGTCGTTCGAAGAAGAAAGCAAGTCCAAAAGTAATAATATTTTTTCCACTCCGATTTATTACCATGCAACAATAATTGTTAATTGCAAATCAGTTGCAGCTTGATTCACCAACACGAACACCAGCTACAACCACAACAACAGAAGATGAATTTTCCACTTTACGAGTGAAAAAATCGTATCGAACCCCTGTTGCACCCCCGCCACCACCAGCTCCACCAGTCCCGGAGAAAAATTTACGTTTCTTCGGTGATACTGATCTAGAGTCGAATCCAAGTTTTTCGCGAGCTGCATCAGCACCACGGTAAAAAAAAATTATTAAAATTAGATATCTTAAATACTTCGCTTTTTAAAATCAATTTAGTGTTAGATGTTAATTTTCCTATGACTAGTCTTAATCTAATTACTTTATTCGCAAAAAAAAATTGATATACTTTTGAGCTTACTATCATGACAATTGTAAAAGATAGACACGATACTCGTGCCACTTATTCTTCTTCTAATTGAAATATCATCAAAAAATGCTGGCATTATAAATGAAAGTGGCCATCCAGAGGTTTTTTTTGTTCCATCGTTTTTTCTCTGAATACTATTTCATTGAAATATAAGTATCTTTAATCATATTCTTTTTTTTCTCTTTCAATACAAGCGCTCGACCTTCGGTACTGGCTTTAAATCGAAATCAAAGACATTCCCAAAGTGCCTATCATTTGGATCGTATCAGCAAGCCAAGCGTTACCAGATCACAAACACGAAGCAGTTCCTTGCAGAATCTGGGCGATGGAGTCGATGAAATCGATCGACCAATACGCAGACGTCAACATTCGCGTTCTCGTGAATTAGATGATATTTCCGAGAGCGCTTCGGATTCTGAAACGCGAAAAAATCGTCACGTTCGTCACGCTAGTACGTCCAGACTACTTTCATCATCTCGTGGTGATTTAAGGGAAAATGAACCAGTCATCCATCAGAAACGACACTACGAAGAACATACACATCGTAGCAGTCATGATCGGGAACATCGTGACCGACCTTCGCCATCGCATCGAAGAGATTCCTCAGATGCGGCCCGAATTGAATTTAGGAAACCACCACCCGGACCATCAGGTCCACCAAAACCAGCACGCAGTGTTGACAGAAGGACACCGTATTCCAGGTACATGAAAACTATATTCACCAAACGTTCGTTGATTGATTTTTTTGTTCATTTTAGAGAACGTGATCGATTACACGACAGCTCAGGTACTGAAGGCGAATCGAGCCTTCAAAGTCAACGCAGTGTTGTTTATTTGCATGCAACTACAGTCGGTGCCATACCTCAGCCATATCATATTAGTTCACGGCGACGTGCTATGTCCCGCGAAGAACTGTCCGCACTCAAGAAAAAGGAGAAAATGCAACCAATGACACGAACTGTATCGCGATCAGTTTCAATGCTAGCTCCTTGGAAACCAAAGCATATGCATGAAGGATATGAAATTAATTACTCGCAAGAACCTACCGATAAGGTGAGACAATAGTTTGAACCTTTGAAAGCTTTACTAACGAGATTGGCAGTATTATCTGTAACTGTGGAGATGCTAAACTAATAAAACATGATAGCGCCCAATGTGGGCTTAAAGCTGAAGTAAAATCTTTCCCGTAAATTATTTGGATATATTCCCCAAAAATTTAAGATTTTGTCAATCCTGCCATAACCTAGCCACTTATATAATTAAGTTATAGGATCTTTTACTATTAACTTTTACTTTTTACAAGAGTTAGTTCGACTTGATCGTAGTTCATCATAACCGTTGATACATTCATAGTAAGATATTACCACTTGAAAACTAAAATTCTTGACATGATAGTCTTTTTTCTTACCGTCGAAACATTGCAATTGAACAAGCATAAGATATTCTGCTATTTTTAGCTGATATGCTATTTTTTTAACGTCAAGTAGCTCACCGTCTTTACATTTAAGGGTTGTAATTCTATTTTCTAAAAAGAATAATTTCACTATCATAATTGCTTTCAAAATAAAGATATTAAGTCGAATCAAAAAGTTTTTTTTATTAATAGTTTTTGATAGATTTTATCCATATCTTATTTACTCTGTACGAATTATTGATGTATGCTTTGTCATCCTTAATCAACTTATTTGTCCTATCTTTTCACCCACTTCTGACACCAACTATTGTATTTTAGCTTACGGGTATTTCGAATATATTTTATTTTTTACTTAAATAATTAAATTTAATAACTATAGTTACTATAATTATAACTATAATTAACGCCCCAAAAATTAAATATAATATAATTTCAGTCCAAGAAAAACTCAACAATATCACGCAAATCAGCGACAAGTACCAGTGCTAATAGTAAATCGAAAAAGACATCATCATCATTATCGAGCAGTACAATGCAACGTTCGAAAAAGACCGGTTCATCTCGTGATGATCTCTCCTCAACACGGCCATCATCCTCGTTAACCAGTGCTTCGAAATCGGGTTTCTCGTCCGACAAGAAATCATCTTCGGATCTCCGAAAAGACACCCTCAGTCGCCGAAAAGTCAAATAATCATAAAACCAATAGTTCTAATATGTTTTATTTTTTATAAAATTGTAACTATAAATTCTAATCAATATACATATCTAGCTACGTTAATATACTATTAAATCATTCATAATACATATTTCGAAGCTACCATATGGAAAATTAAAATATAATTTTATCAATATTAAACAGCCGTGGAAGGAATAAAATGAAACGATTCGAAACGAAACGATTTTTTCGGGGCAGTCCAATCGTTGGAAATATATTGTTTGTGTAAAATTGGTGCTATGGCCTTAGAATAAGTTTCGGATAAAAGTCTAATCAAATTTACTGATCACTGTAATTGTCGTGTAAATATTATCGATGTATCTTTGCAGGAACCATTGAATAATTTTTTGTTTGTTTAATTGTTATTAACAAAGTCGACTTGATAAGTATACGCGTTACAGTCTAAGAGTGTAAAATGTGAGCTTATCAATTTAATTAATTTTAGTTTAATAATTTTTACGAAGAAATATGTAATTTATATTGCATATATTGATCTGTAATCATTAAAAATACATACATATTTCGATTTAATTGTGGTGCTTCTTTGTTGAATTTTAGCGTATTTTTTCACTTTTAGTACTACAGACACAAAGAATTCTACGAAAAATATAGCATTGCAAATTAATTAGTAGCAAATTTCATTGCATTGAAAGAATTTTTCATGAAAATTATTTGAATGTGATCTTTCGCCCCAGAATGTATTAGATGGATTGAATGTACTACAATATGAATGTACTACAGCACGCGACCTGATTGGCTGTCGTGAGTACATTACGCGATTAAAAAATCCCGTGATCGGAAAAGGGCTGGAAAAAGGTTTTTGAATGGCAGTTGATTTTGAGCTAACGACGAGTGAAAAATGATAAAAGTAGCGAAGTTCAGAAGTGTCTTCCTTAAAAAGCGCGTACTCCGCAAGCAGTACTCTAGGAAGGAATTTGATTTGGGTGATTGTAACTGTGAAATGCAAAGCATAATTGTCAGGATCAACTACAAATATCCGGGGAATATATTGTGCTGCATAACTTCTCAGACTAGGGTCGGACCAGTGTGACATTTTACCGAAAGAAATGATAAAGAAAAAGCAACAGTGACAAGTGCGGAATTATTTAATTGTTAGTTAGTTAGTTAGTTAGATCTATTTAATCGAATAATACTGTGATATTTGAAGCTCAAGGAACACAATTCGCCGAATATTTGCCGTTGTCTTCATTTTTGTAGGGTCTTATAGTTCGTCAATGGCAATAGTCATACTAATGGTCCCAGATACGCGTACAAAGTTGATATATCTGATGCAACCACGAACGCTTGGGAGAGCGGTAAAATTTGACTTTACCGGTCAATTGATTATTATAATTTAGAAAATATTCTTTAAACTTGAGAAAATATTCTTTAAACACTCCCCATGGTTTAGCTAGGAAATGGGAAAACAATATTTATTTCTATTTGTTATCGCAGTCCAAAAAAAGAAAATATAAAAATTTCACATTGCAAAAAATGAGGATTGCAAATGCAATGAATTGATAAATAGCTAAGCTTTTGGCCTAATTATTGAGCGATGGCCTCTAAGGACTTCATTTTTCACGATCCGCTTGTCCTGGATCACCTACTCTATCCGAGGGAGGAATTTTCGTCAGATATATGTTTTTGTTCGATGTCATAGTCACAAGGCGGTATAGACCTCTATAAAATCTGACTTCTACTTTCAATTAAGAAAGCCTAGGACATGGAAACACTTTTTTCTTGTGTCTGTGCGTGTTCATTTTTTTCAGGATTCATTTGCTATCGTACGCGTTTTGTTGCGTCTCGGCTGAGTTTTGTTTACTGGTTCATGCTTCAGTCTTTGGGTCCTTTACGGACCAGAACCTTGTGTTTCATTTTATATCGCGGCTACAGTGTAATTAGACGAATGAATAGCAAAATGGTTTCATGCTGAAAAATGCTGCTCGGCTGGCAGTGCTCTACATGAAGCAATTGAAGCAATCCTTCTCACACTCCCCATTTAGCAACCGGTTACTTTCTCTTTTTCTCAAGAATAAAGTCAGTGCCAAAATGAACCCTTTTAAGTCATTGTAGGTTGTTAAAACGACAACTTCGTAGCTGCTTTATTTTCTTCTAAACAATCTCCAATGACTTAAAAGACGTTCTTTTGAAAGCTATCAAACAAGGAGCTGCAATGCGTCTGCGGTCGGTGGAAAATAAGATCAGATCGATATATAAGTGCCAATTGAAAATAAATCGAAAGAGAAAAGCAATAAATTTGTCAGCGTATTTAAATAAATATTTTTTGTCAACCAGACCCATTACTTTATAGTAATTTATGGTACTTGTATCTCACCGAATGCCAGGTCCACCTAACTTTGTCTTCCCAACAATTGTGGGTTTTTGTCTGTGGGTTTAATTAACAAAACGAGCTTAGTATTTACAGCCTGATGAGCTTGATTTTATCATCAGCTGGTGAAATGGTAACAATTCCACAAATATACACTGCCGAATGATATAATGGAAATTTTTTTAAGCACCGTTCAAAAAAGTTTTTTTTAAATACCTTTATTAAACTGCCACCTTCGTATAAGAAGCTTCAGTTAGTTTTAAAATCGTACATGCTAAAACAAGTGATGTGCATTCCTCACAGTTGACGACGTGAACATTTTGGACCCAAGTTACTTTACTGTCTTAAAGTCAGACAGCAAAGAGCAAAGCTATGATCTGTGTTCTAGAATTACAATATTCAATGTCCATGCAAAAGAGTTTGAAAAGCAAAGAAAGTGGCTACGCAATTTGTTTTTTTCCGCGTTAGTGATGGAAGGTCCAACGGCTCAATTCTTTTGAATCGTTGAAATTTACGATGAGTTAGTTTTTTTTTGCCAGCTCGTTGGGGTGATGAGCGAGGGCTGCAATATATTTTCCACTATGATTCTTAATTTCCTCTAAAATCGTCTCGATTTGCATGCTTTTATCGAGATTGGCATTGCGGAAGTACCACGGGGTCCGGTGATAGATCGAAGTATTCTTGATTGGGTCCTCTGGATGATATTGATGTTTGATGGGCGAGCTGCGCCCCATATCTGTAAGCCATATGTCCAGATTGGCTTTAGGACAGACCTATAGACGAGCACTTTAGAGTCGAGAGAAAGTGTTGACATGCTATTGAGCATCCATTTGAGGTTTATGAATTTTAGCTTCAGTTGTTGATTTTTAGCTTCAATGTGCCGTTTCCAGGTGAGCCTTCCGACAAGGTGCATTCCGAGATACTTTACTTCGTTACTTTAAGGTATAGGCACATTGTTTAGATATACTTGAGGACAAGTCAGTTTTAGCAATGTGAAGGTAACGTGTATGCATTTGGTTTCATTCATTCCGATTCTCCGTTTCGCTAGCCATTTTTCAAGAAGTGAGATGTGGGCTTGCAGTTTACGGGATACCGTAGCTGGCTCTGAATCAATGCAAAGTATGGCAACGTCGTCCGCAAAGGTAGCTGTCGATGTTTTGTCGCATATTGGAAGATCAGATGTGAATATAGTATAAACTACAGGTCCCAAAACACTTCCTTGAGGTACATCAGCATGCAGACGATGTTTAGCGGTAGAATAGTTTTTGTAGCTCACCTGGAATGTGCGGTCGGTTAGGTAGGAGGAGAGTATTTTATGGAAGCTTTTCGGAAACATTGATTTAATTTTGAAGATCAACCCTTCATGCCAGACTTTATCGAAGGCTTAGGTTACGTCTAAAAAGACTGCTGAGCAGTACTTTTTGTCTTCGAATGCTATTTTAATGTCTGACGTGATTCGATGGATCTGTTGAATGGTGGTGCTGTGATGTCTTCGAAATCCAAATTTATGTTCTGGTATTTTTTTTGCATCTTCTAGTATCGGTAACAGCTTTTTCAACAGAACTTTCTCGAACACTTTGGAGATGTATGGCAAAAAACTAATAGGTCTGTATGACTTCACTTCATTATGATCTCGCCTGTTTTCAAACTTCAGGAAAATATCCAATTCGAAAGATAGCATTGAAGAGACTAGAAAGCCAAGAGAATACGATCGGTGGCAACTGTTTGAGCATAGCGTTGGTGATGAGATCAATTCCCGGAGATTTTTTTCAGTATGTTTCCTGCATAATGATATCTTGCACTTCCTTAGCCGAAGTTTTGAGTCCTGAGCATTGATATTCGGTGGAAAGTTACATGTTGCCGTGGTGAAAGCCTGTTCTAGGTGAACTGCGAAAGCGGTGGCTTTCTCTGCGTCACTTCTTGCCCATTGCCCGTTGACAGTTCTTAGTGGGGGTTCCCTGATCGTAGGTTTGTTGATTATTTTGACTGCTTTCCACAGTGAATAGTCGGCATTCTTAGTAGGACTGAGACTCTCTAGGAATGATTGGAACTTTAACTCGTTGTCTTTCGCAAGTGCCAGTCTGAGCTCACTAGAAGCTTTATTGAGTCGTGCTTTAGTTTAGGAGGACCGCTGCAAAAAGTGAAGGCAAATTAAAGAAACTTCACTTTCGGGAAAAGAATCATTTTAGATTTACGCGCAAAGGGAAACCCCCTCAGTGATATAAAGGTTATCGTGCGAATAGTGAGAAAAAAACCAAAACGAAAATAACTTTTCGGGAATTGCAGCACAGTTAAAAGGTAATTTTTAAAAGTAAAATTTTCAAAGTATTGTACAAAAAGTTAACTGTGCTAATACTTTTTTCACCAAAAATTTGGATTTTATTATTTTAAAATGTGTTTGTTATATCACTAATATTGTACATGGAAAAAAAATTTGCTTTTAACAAAGAAAATAAATAGGCGAACATTATACGAATAGTTGTTTCATTCAAAATATCAATTTCCGGTTCTAGAAACAACTATTTTTAAAAAATACTAACTGTACTAATACTTTTTTGCCGGTCAATGTATTTCATTATTGTGTATGAAAAAAATATTTACAGAAAAAATGAGCGAAATATTTTCAAAGATCTCACATGTCATCCCAGACTTGTTTCGCCCTATACAGCCTTGGGACGAATTTTATAACGATAAAACAACGTTTCTTGACCGACAGTCCAAACATCAATCGTTTCAGTTTTTCGAGATCCGCAATGCTGAAAGTAAGTTCATAGTCCAGCTTTCTTTGCTGTGTTTTATCAATTGTATCAATTATTTTTTAAGACAAGAAAATGGTTCGGCAAAAGCTCAAAGAGCATCCTGTACCGTTTGTTTCTTCTAGTTCAAACAAACTCTTTCAATTTCACTTCTCCTTTCACTTTTATGTGTTCTCCTTTTTTAGAAAAATCAGCATGTCATTTTGGGAATTAAGTTAAGTCACCTTTCATTTATCTGTTGACTCCTAATTTTGTTGCATTCAAATTCACGTTTTTTTAGAAGAAAGCATCGAACTTGGAACATAATTTTGTTCTGTACTACTCAACCATTTTAGTAGGTATTTTCACGATTGCGGGAATTCTTGAAAACGTTATTTCTTCAAACAACTAACACAGCTGGCTATACTTATATTTTATTTTGAAAATAAATCGATGATTATGTTACTTATCCAAAAATTGTCCGAGTCACTGTATGACAAATTCACATAACAAACGTAACAAGCAATAAAAAGGATGCTCTCAAAGGATCAAGAAATACAGCACAAACAGACAAACATGCATATGTGCCAATACTTGCCTTCAAATTTTAACCCAGTTGATTACCTAAGATCAAGTCGTTAGAAACACATAGAAATACACATAAAATGTAAACAAAAGACCGCGATAGCTCGACATTATACTGAAAAATTCATGGGAAACAAGTAGAAGTTTCGCAGGCCGCAAGCATGACGTATAAAAGCTGCGGTGAAATATGCGTGAAGGAGTTCTTCGTGAGGCGCATTTAGCAGATCCTGCTGGAACAAGTGATCCACGATAGTACAATGAAAGACCAGAGTTTTAAATGTCATAGTTTATTGAAAACGTGATTCATTTTGTAAATTAAATACAGCGAGTTATAGTAGAACAAAATAAATTACGATGTTTCGAGAGTAAAATCAAGAGTTCCGAAATTAAATTAGAGGGCGCGAACCTGCCATTCTATCTCTAATTAATTCTTGTTTTCTGCTTAATTCACAAATATCTTCTGTTCTAGTTACGTAGAACAGATAGATACTCCTGTTTTAGTTACATACAACAGGTTTATGTGCATAACATGAATTTACGTATCAACAACTACCTTCCTTTCTACCTCAAACTGCCGAAACGATTCATTCCCATCATCATCCACATTCAGCTAGTAAACGAAAAGCAAGAAACAAACTCATTTGGAATCTCTATAGAGAAATTGCATCACCGCAGCCCATGTGATAGCTTGTTTGTCGCTTTCAATTAAGTACCCGAGCCAGATAACTTTACGCCTGGCTCACTTACGAGCTGCGGTCTATTTTGTTCGAGTAGATTAGAGGGAATTCTGATGCAGTAGAACGTTGATATTCACATTTACGTATGGGCACAGCTAAGCTAGTCAGTCTAGCAGTAGCTTGCACCTAATCTAATTATTCCGAGACAGATTAATTGACAACAATGATAAAGTATGATTGGCATTGCGATGGCTCTTCCGTACTCCCCAGCCCAGATAGATACTTGCGGATTCGTCGATCCATCTATGCATACAGTCTTCGTCCGTGCACTTTCGTATATTTCGTACTATGAAATTCGAGAGTAATTGATCCCAATTGGAGAGGTTCTGCTTATGTTTTCGAAACGCTTCACCATAGAAGATATTTCCTCTCGTCGATGATGGTGTGAGATACTGATAGTATCAGTATCTGCTACTTACGACGAGAAGCTTCCAGCAGCGACAAGCAGTTCAATTTGCAATTCGGTACTGATAAGACGGAAGCTTAAGAAACAAATTGAAGTGTGACAAGTATCATACGAGGAGTACGCAAGATTCGCTCGGTCGCGATATTGTTCGAAAATCCATTGATTTTCACCGAACAGGAAGCCCTACTAGTTATTCACCAACAGAACGTTCTGTGAAACAAATGTGAAGACTGTTGTTGATGCGAGACAGTGCATAAATTGTTTGTAATCAGTTTTAGTAGTGGGTCATAGTGAGTATTTGTAGTGAAGAATAGTGTATTCCCGTTCAAATTAGAGGATTATTAAACAACAAAGTGGAATACGTACAAACTCAGTAAAAATGGTAAATATAATTTTTGTTTTTAGTTTATTCAGTTATCAAATATAGTATTGACTGCTTCAAACGCGAGTGGAAATAAACACTACTTAGATATATTTCGATTTTGCATCGTGCAATTGTTGATACGTGTTTACTTATAAACAAGCATTTTTCGAAAATCGTAGCCGACAGTGCCATAAGATGATTGCGGAAAAGTAGATTAATTTTATATTTGTTCATTTTTTTCGGTACGCACAGCCCGGTAAATGTCGTTAGTTTTCAAATGCATCTAAAATTTATGTCAACATTTTTATCGATCTCAAAAATATTCAGGGAAGTTACACGTTTTAATCGTTAGAAAATTGGATAAACTCCTATAAGCTATTCCTTAACATACTTTTTTCAATTCTTAAATAAATATATTCTTTAAAAAAGTCGAGCGCATCAGAACCGCTAGAAAACTGATTTTCGAAGAAATTATCTTTGGGTGACTTAAAAATGTGTGAAGACGTAATACACTTCTTTGTAGTACCATATCAACCATTTCTTACTCAAAGAAACAAATATCATTTTCTGACAGCATTTCCTACAACACAAATGATGAAAATATTCAGTGCTGGCAAGTGCTGGCAGGATTTCATCGAAAGTTTCAGCGATTAAACTATGTCTGGGGCTGCCATCCGAAAAATTTCCAAAACTCGGAAAATTTAAACATCGGTTGATTATTTTACTGTAAATGCTTTGCTTATGAATACAAAATGGAAGCATCTGTTGGTGCAATATTTAAGAAATTATCTGGTGCTGGCAATCATCCGTTAGCACCATAGCTGCTTCACGTTGAGTTAAATCCATCTTGTGAATTTCCTTTCGATTGAATGGCTGCGCTCGAAGTTATAAGAGTAAATAGAATTTTATGGTGACCATCCTCAAAACTTTTTAAATTTTCGAAACCTAAATGTTTGTTGTTAACTGTCATTACAGAATCATTCCCATTTGGAAATTCAATGACAACATCGCTCGATAAAAAAATGTCAATAAATTACGAAATTCATCATAGCTGGCAACCCTTTCATGATTTTTCAACGAAATTCCTACAGAATTAGAAATGCAGCAAGATCCACTTATCACATGAATTTCGTTCTGATTTCGCTACTGCATCGAAAGTTATAGGGAAAAAAACCTTTATTTTCCTGAGCACATTGCCAATATTTAGCAGACAAAAATTGTTCAACCAAATTTCTACGTAATCTGTCTTAGAGTACGGTTCACCTACTGCGTGAATTTTGTTAAAATCTAGTGGCTAAATCGGAAGCTATAGGCCAAAAACCAGTCTTTTTCTCGGTGATTTTTCACAATGGCACTACTACCACAGTATTGCCCGTATTTCAAAATCACTTCTATCAAATCTGGTCCTAGCTAATTCCAACATGTCCTGTAAATTTCGTATTGATCGCATTATCCGATCGTCAGTTCTCGTGAACAGAAGTTTTATGCTTGAGTTACAATCAATGCAACCAACATTTGCTGCCAAGTTTTGTTGGTGGAACGAGTTACAATCAATGCAACACAACATTTACTGTCATCTGTCACTGGCTATATTAAAGAAATTGCTGTTCGATAATTTGGATCCTTTAAAGTCTCGGAAAGAGATATCAGTGAATATTTTATCCTCTAAAAGCTGCGGAATATAATGCACAGCAAAAATGAGACAAAAAAATACAAATTCTGATTGTCATTTACATATAACAGTTCCGATTTCCCGAACGCTCATAGGAACAGATGGAATTGGGTATTTTGTTGCCATGCCAAGTTTGAGGTATGAGCAAACTCTGCTGCGCAACAAAGTTGTGTTGCATCATTGTAACTACTCTCATACGTTCTCATGGGTTCAAACTCATTTTGACGTGCAACAAATGTTGGTTGCATTGATTGTAACCCTAGCTTTAAGTGCTGAAAATAGAGGTAATTTGATCATGGGTTGTCGGTTTTGTTTACCGCGGAATTTTGAAAATTGTTATTTGACTTGGTGGACAAAAGTCAAAATTTATCAATAATTTGAATTTATTTTCAAAAATCAAAAATTTTTCAGGAGGGTCGATGATTTGAAGGATTTTTTTTTCAGGAGCCTGCTGTAGCTACAGAGTTTCCCGCACAGTCTTGAAAATCCATGTGTGCTAAATCTTAGTATACATCAATACGCTCTGCGAATTTCACGATAATCTATTTTTTCTTAGAAATTATGACAAATCGAAATTCGAAAAAAATCCTTGCCTACTTTTAGGCACTCAGCGCCTACACAAGGCTGAAAATTTCCAATTTTTTATCATAGACAAGCTTATAACACAATAAGTTTTCATTCCAAGTACTTATTTTTGACAAAAATTTACACTGCTTGGAAATATAGGGTTAAGGTTAAGGTTATAGGGAAAGGTTAAAGATATCTGAGTTCTAGCAAGTCATGGACCTACCCACTATATACATCTATGTCCTCCGAAAATTGCAGCTCAATCGGATCTTCCACTCCAGAGATTATCTCTCTTAATCATTTTGCTTAAATATATATATATATATATATATATATATATATATATATATATATATATATATATATATATATATATATATAAATATATATATATATATATATATATATATATATATATATATATATATATATATATATATATATATATACAGAGGGACAAAAGTATTCGCCATTAGTTGTCCGCTAGAATTAAACGTTTATAAAAGATCCAAAGAAAGCAGTAGCAACTAAATGATTACAGAATAAGAAACTCCCTGTATTTCTGTATTTACGAAAACATATCTTGTAAAATAAAACTTAGTCCACATTTATTGACATTAAGAAGAATATATATAAAACGGTTAGAATTCAAATTTCGCCTGGACAAAAGTATTCGCCATATCATAATATACATTAAAGAAGTTAACAATTATTGGAATGTTAGCAATGTTAAGTATTTGGTTGAATTTCCACTTCGCTTAATTGCCTCCCTTAAACGACTTCCCATTGAATATACTAACTTTCTGGTTGTCTCTGCACTGATTTTATCCCATTCGTCCTTTATAATAGATTTCAGCTGACTTTTTGAAGTAATATGGTGATGTCTTAATGACTTGTCGAGGGAATCCCATAAATTTTGTATGGGATTGAAGTCAGGTGACTGGGGAGGAGTTTTAGAGTATGAGGTGTATTGTAGAGAATGCACAAACGTACTATTTCAGCAGTATGCTTGGGATAATTTTCCTGCTGGAAATAATAATCGTCAGCAAGATCTAATTTTTCGGCAGTTTTTCTTAAATTTTCCTTTAAGACATTTAAATAATCTTCTTTTTTCATTAAACCGTCAACAAATACCAGTTCTCCCACGCCAGATGCCGCCATACAACCCCACACCATCACCGAATCTCCACCATGCTTCACCGTTACTTGAATGTTCTTTTTGTCGAACTCAGTTCCTGCTCGCCTCCATACACGAATCCGTCCATCTGAACGGTATAAGCAAAATTTGCTTTCGTCTGAGAAGATGGTTTTATCCCAGAAGTTTGTTGGTTTTTTAATAAACTCTTTAGCAAATTTTAACCTCTTTATTCTGTCTTAATGAAGGATTTTTTACTGCAACATCGGGAACTGTAACCATCACTTCGAAGGACTCTACGTATAGTACGAGGGTGAACATCGATTTCTGTATTTTCCTTAAATACTGCAGCGATTTTTGATGAACTGGTTTTTGGTTCCTTTTTAAGAATTTTCCTGATTTCTCGCTTTTCTCTAGCACAAAGCTTGCTAGGTCTTCCACTTCTTTTAAGATTTCGAAAATCCCTACGACCTGAAAACCGCTTTATTATATCGCGAACTGTGGTTCGACTGCGTTTCACTATTTCACAAATATCTTTGATAGGTTTCATGTCCATAAACAAATTTAAAATTATTTTCCGTTCTTCTACAGTGGTTTCTTTCCCTTTTCGACTCATTTTTACTTTTAAAACTCGGAAAATACCTCACAAGCGCAATCGCGGTCATGCTAAAATGTCGTAAACTGGAAAATTTATCCAATCGTATGCTAGTAGTGCGGTAAATTTGTTTTGTTTTGTTTGTAAATTCCTGGACTTTTAACTATGAATGCAAGTGGCGAATACTTTTCTCCAAGCCAAACTCGTACCATAACTAAATAATTAGATTTTTTCTTGAAATGGTGACAGTAAATAAATAAATACAGTAAATACAGAGATAGTATTTTCGAAAGAATTCTCCTGTATACATGTTTTTTGGAAAATGCTATGAGCAATTCAAGTCGATATACGTCGAGTGGCGAATACTTTTGTCCGTCTGTACAAGTTGTATATATATATGTCTGTTGTATATATAGTCTCTATTGTATATGATGAATTTTTGGCAAAACGAGTTTAATACTAATTTTCTTCCAAAATCAGTAAAAATAATCCTTTGATCCATAAATTAACATCCTTCTCCAGTTCTAAAAAAAACAACCAGAGCCGATTATAAGACAAGTGTAAGCGTGTTTCATCAAAAACAATCGAGCGATTAACTACTCGATTGTTTTCGAAGGAAAAAAATATCAACAAATAATTAAAAACTCGCTTCAGTGTAAAATCCTATTAAACAGTTTTAATTGGGTCAATGCCATTTCATTTTCTGAACGAATGAAATGAAGGTTTTTTGTTTCAATTTCAAGTACATCAAGCACCCGAGCATATCAATTAAACATGTAATGGTTTAACGCGGACAATTTCACTTGAAGCTACTTATCTCTTTACAATTCGAGGAACGTCACCGTACGGATGCTTATTGTGCTCAATTGTCTCCGGGATTGAATTGAAAACTTTCAAATTGAATAGTTAAATTTTTTGTGGGACTTTTCACATGACAAATGATTAAAATTCAGTAATCACGAATTGTATCATTCACTATTATACGGCATAGTCTTCACCACATTTTTTTGAAATATTTTATATGCTGTCGCCACCTGAAGCTCAAGCATGACTTCAAACATTTGACTAGATCATTTTGAACCATCACAAGAAAATAATATTCCAGAAAATATTGCACGTAGCAAGCTTAAAACTTTCACCCCAAGTAAACATGTCAACATCCAACTCAAGTATTCGCGTCAATTCTCATGAATTGTTGTCTAGTAACAACAACCTTAGCTCCTAAGCGTTATCATGTTTTCGAAATTGTTCGAAATGTTGGGCATCGACAGACGTACATAATATCAAAAGTTGAGGTCACGTGTGACCAGACGCCGGTTCCGGTTGCTGCTTATAAAATGTAACACAGTGATAATGATTAAATGATATCGGGAAAATCGATCGAATATTGACGTTTGAACTGGGGTTTTTTTCTTGAGCTGATTGCTGAAAAGCTGAGTTGTCATGAATAAAATGGAATAGCAATAAGTACACTGAATTAGTCATCAATTCAACGAGTAAAATACAATTTTTTTTTTCATGAAAAATCAATTAGAAAAGCTTTAGCGCATAGAAACTGCTATCATCAAAAAAGACTTGTTTTCGAAGGAAAGCAGAAGAATATCTAGATTTGGTTGCAGATTTTATATTGTGAAAATGTTTACGTATCCACAATCGGATCATCAGGTTGGGAATTGAAAATATAATGTTAGTGTTTTTCAGAATAAAAAACAAAATAAAATAAAAGTAAAAAAGGCTAGCCCATCAGAACCGCTAGAAACCTGATTTTCGAAGAAATTATCTTCGAGTCACTTAAAATGTGGGAAACAGTAATACACTTTTTTGTAGTATCATATCAGCCATTTCTTACTCAAAGTAACAAAAATAATTTCCTGACCGCATCTCCTTTAACACAAATGTTGAAATGAAAATGTTCAGTACTGGCAACATTTCCCCAAAGCAGCAGCAATAGGTCTGTTCCCGTACCTGAATCTATTATAATATATTAAAATAGATTCGCAGCAAGTCGTTTTGGTACTTTTGCTGCAAGCCAAATGCAAGCCAAATTTTGCAGCAAAAAAGAAGCCAAATTCTGTCACTGCTGCAGTTTGCTGAAGTAAACTGCATAGAGAATGTCTTTGTGAGATATGTGTCCGAAACCACTCTAACCCAAAATTGGCCGATTTCAGCTACTTTTGCCCTAAAAACTTTTTGAATATTAGATTAAAATACTCGCAAGTACGAAAATAATCGATACTTGAGATGCTTTCAAACTGCACTATCTAAAAGCAGATTTTATTTTAACATACTTGAAAGCATGACAAAACTCAACTTCATATAATATTTGATCATACACGTGGATCAGACTTAATGGTTTTAGCAAAACTACCAGCCATTTATACATGATAAATGCTAGCCAAACAAATTCCCATGCATATCTGATCATTACATTCCATATGTATGCACACGTAAAAAAATCTACTAAATCGTATATCCAATCCATTCAAATCTATTCTTCACAAACGGTTCTACAAGCGTACTGTGTATACTGTTGTGCTTAGGGTACTTGGTGTGCTTAGTGTGCTTGGCGTGCTGGGTGTGCTAGGTCTGCTTGGCGTGCTGGGTGTGCTAAGTGCGCTGGGTGTGCTGGGAGCACAGTGCAGCACACTTGAGTGTGGTGTACGAGGTGTGCTAGCACAGCAAAGTGTGCTGGTTTTGCCCATCACTAACATGAACACAAAATTCAAGCATCTGTTGGTGCAATATTTACGAAAATGTCTAGTGCTGCCAATCCTGTGTTAGTACCACAGTCAAAAATGTAGTAAATCTGCTTCAAGTTAAGTTAAATCCACTCTACGAATTTCATTTCGATTGGGTGACTACGCTGGAAGTTAAAGAGGTGGAAAGATTTTTAGGGTTACTATCCACCAAAGCTATCAAATATTCGAAACGTTAATATTTGATGTTAATTGCCATTGCAGGATCATTCCAATTTGAGAATTTAATGACAACATCACTAAATAAAGAAATGCTGGAAAATTGCAAAAATTACCATAGCTGGCAGCTCTTTCATGATTTTTCTACGGAATTCCTACGACAGTTGGTTTAATCATTTTGCTGTGGGCGAAATCAGTCTAACAATAATATTCTTCGAAAATCAATAAAAATCGACCAATTCACCGCCACCAAAGGAATATTAGCCCAGCTACATTTCGAAACTAACAAGGCCTGAGAATTTGGCTCTGGTCCTATGACTTCATCAGAAGTCATAGATGCGGAAAGATTTAAAGAGTTAATGTCAGCAAAGGCTTCTCATTTAGGAAACTTACACATTTGTTGTGTGGTGGTGTACCACATGAACATTTGATGGTAGCAGCTTTGATATAAAAATAACATAAAATTTCAGTACTAGCAACCCACCGAGTCCTTCATGATCCCAATAATTTTTGTTGGATTTCGTAAACACAAAGCAAAAAGTTTCTGGTTATCCCATGCCCATATATAAAAGCAACTCAATTTCTTCTGACCCACTGAAAATATGGGACTTGTTTGCCGACAATTTCCAATAAGTTGTTGTCCCTTTAAAGGACAATAACGCAAAAATTTCCGAAATTTGCCTTTTTCCCATAACTGATGAAATCTTCTGGACCGGAGAAAATATTACAAAAGCTACAAGAGAACTTGACATGAAAAATAGCCCTGAACCTGACCTACTACCTCCAAGCTTCCTAATTAAGAGTGCAGAAACGATTATATCGTATTTGGCAGTCTTTTGCCATTTAATGAGTTAGGCGTTTAACGGTGACATCTGCCTCCTTTTCCTGATAATAAAGAGCGCTTGTATTTTATCAGCATTGATTTTTATGTTTCACTTCTTGAAATATTTTAGATGGGAATTTTTGGAATGTTGGAGATTTGATGTTTTGAGGAATAAAAGATGCAAGTGTCACCAGCAAATTGGGATATACCACAGATATAAGAGAGAATTGATTAGAAATTAAACGAGAGAGATGTTCGAGTTTTCGACTTTCTGCTTACTGGTGTGAGAAGGAGGTACGGATGTGTGCCCTACACAGTTCATACGGCAACGCCAATATAAATGCAGTCCTTTATACTCAAAACTAATGAAATAGTTTTGGTAATTAGTTCACAGATCCTTATTATGTCCAGGAATTTACGAGGCGCAATTTGCTTTTTTTTTTGGGCGGTGCTGCGGCGATCCATTGGGACGGTCGCCATTTTGTTTTCTAATAATTTTTCCCAATTAAAATGTTAACTTTAAACTTTAATAAAGATGTATGTCAAATTTCAAATCGATATCTGGAATAGTTTTTTTTTGGTAGCTGTTTAAAAAAAAGGTCATTTTGAGCAGTTTAACAGTGGACTAACCCCTTAAAAAGCAGATTATCGAGTTTGACAACTAGCTCAACGTGCTATACTTTGTCAAAGCCTGTGGAACATAACCAGACCTGCAGATTGTCTTCTATTGTGCCCTTGTCTTATGTATTGGGCTACTCTAGTTAGTTGTAGAAAGTTAAGGCTTGAAACCGAATTGTTCTTCTGGCAGAACGTTATTGAGATGTAAAAGAAAATGGGTTCCGCCAGTTTTGTCATAGATGAAATAAGGCTGATCGGCATGTAGTTTAGAGGGAACAATATAATCATGTGCGGCGATTGATGACACAGCTTGGGGATCTCTAGGCTGGCTTGTTCTGCATAATCAGGGTTTTTGATTAGCTTTTCTTACAGAGGAAATGTGGATGGGCTTGGAAATAGTAACGCAGTAAAAGATCCATCATTCACGCAAATCTGCAAAAATTTGTTTGCAGCTCAGCACTGAAATTTATTCAACTAAAATAACTTAGGTTTTTGTTGCCAGCGCATTAAACACCAATAGCTACAAATAACTCTTTTGAATGACTCTGGTTCACTTAAGAGTCATTTCGCCCGTCGACTGTTACAAAAAAAAAAGTCAAAAGGTAATAAACAAACATTACCTAAACTTCCTAGGATTACCAATCTTTTTGTAGTGATAAAAGTCAACTTTGTAGTATTACATTACAAATTGATCATAATTTCAGAAATTGAAATTTCAAGACAAATCACCTGCTACAATTTTCAAAATATTATTGTTTCATCTACCGAGGCACATCAACGTATACTGACCTCTCAAAAGCGTTTGATAAGCTGATTTATTTAATATTGCTGGATAAATTATTCGCTCGTAGTTTTCTTTCATAATTTATTACTTGCATTTTTCTTTATTTGGATTCATGCAAGTGCTCTATATTTTGAAATTTCGATTTCTTCAGGAGTTCCTCAGCAATAAGGAAAGTAACATTTCAAAATCTTTTTTTGTGATTCAGCTCCTCACAACCAGTGTTTGTTCGGAATACCCTCAAAGACAATTCGGCTATAACATAATATTTATCAGTTCCTTATTATTGAATCAATTATAGATACAACGATTGCGTGTCATCCATTAAAAAACGTTGATGCCAATTGGAATATATTTCATTACATTACCGTCTTCGAGAAATATGCAACATTCACTGAAAGAAAAATCTTGGTAAAATCAACAATTTTCCTTAGTTGTTTTTGCGACAACTACGGGCTATAGTTAAAACAACTATAAGAAAATTGTTGATTACTTTTATGCACCATGACGCGTAGTTGACAAACAACGTCCGTGGTGCAAAAAAAGTAAGCAACCACAAACAATGGTAATCCAACAATATACATAGTACGGAATAGTAAATGACTATAGTCTGTGGTGTGGAATTATGTTTGATGAATTTAACAATTGTAGAGTGGTTCGCTTACTATGAAAATTGTTGATAATTCAATATTTTGTAGTGTTAAATGAATTGATGCTCATTTTTCTATAGATCAACTATTTATCGTACTTATGAACCAATTAACATAGTTGAATCCTCGAAGATTTCAATATTTTTTGTATCAGCAAAGTCAACTACTTTTATATAGTCAAATTGACTATTTTAGCATAGTAGAAAGAACCATTTTCCGTAGTTGATTTGACAATTTTGAATGAATTGTTGCAGTACTATCAATAATAATTGAATCAACCACGACTTTTTCTTTCGGTGTTAGTTTGTTATATTTTCGAATTTAATTGAAATAATCACAAAGCATATTATTTCTCAATTTCAGATTTTCCGAAGTTTTTTCCAACGGAAAGGAGGAACAGCCTATTTATGTCTACTTCTTCTGTTGGTTTCACCAACAACCCCACTATGCAATAGAGCACCCGATGGCACAGGTGCTGGCAAATCACCAGCAGATGGACGATTCCGTTTAAGAATAGCTGGAAATCCTGAGCTCTATACTGCTGGCCAAACATACACTGGTAGTTATCAGAATTCAAATATTGTATAATATTATTTTACGACGTCATCAACAATTATGGACATTTTTTAAACATTAAAATAAAGCAATTGCTTTAATTCAATTTCTCTCTCGTTTTTCCAGTTAGTGTTGCTGGTATCCGATCCATGCTTGGACCGCACAAATTCTCAGGTTTCATGCTAGCAGTCGAACCTGAAAATATCGAAACAAGTATAAATGGTAATACACCACCGCCTACCGGTGAATTTCAGTTGCTAGGGGATGCTCTGACAAGATTCAGTGAGAAATGTGTAAATGTTGTAACTCAGACTAGTACTCTGCCAAAGAGTGAAATCCAGGTTTTATGGGTTGCACCCCCGACAGGATCCGGTTGCATTGCATTCCGTACAACTGTCATTGAACACCGCGACGTATGGTATATGGACGATGGACCACTTACAAAAGTTCTGTGTGAAGATGAACAGGATGTTGTCGACAATCAACCACCGATTGTGGATCCATGTTGTGCATGCGATGAAGCGAAATATGAGGTGAGCATAATGTTTTTGAATTTAAAAGATTCGTTTTATGGTCATGGAACTAGGTACTTTGTGTCATGACATAAATGTTTATTTCCAAATCTATTGCTGAAATTTCTAAATTGATTTCCGAAAAAATCCCAAAATCTTTATTTTGTGACTCTTTGGAAATCCCAAAATGCATATTTTTTTAGTCTTTTTTGCAATTTTAAATGTTATTTGAAAAATATTAATGAAAATTTCCCAAATGCAGTTAACTTTCGAAGGATTATGGTCACGGCATACACATCCTAAAGATTTTCCGACTAATAGTTGGCTTACTCGGTTCAGTGATATTATTGGTGCTTCGCATACGGTTGAATACAGGCAAGCAAACATACATAACTATTTGGTTTTTCCTATGTAACATACAGTATTTTCTTTAATATTTCTACTTACAATAGTTTTTGGAAGTATGGTGAACTCGCAAGTAATGGTACACAACAGGTCGCTGAACACGGTTCAACTCATGTTTTAGAAAGTGAATTAAAGAGTAGGGTAAGTACTCATTTGCTTTCTGTTGCAATAATTTACAGGCTCGTTAAGTTGATTTTAAGCATACTCAATTTAAAGTTCATCATAATTTCCTTGAAACGATGCTGATTTTAGATTAATTTGGATAGATAAATTGATTTCGATTGATATCACTTATAGTGTGAGTCGATCATATTGCGGGGGACCGCACTGGAGGTCAGCTTCGATTTAACTGAGCTCTCAAGTAGGTACCTGAGTCAAACCACGGGCAAAATGATGCATAAGACTAATCATTTCGCTCTCGTAAAAACTTTCGATTATAAAATGGAGTCTCCACCGCTTCTAATGCTCAAGACTCTAAATGGGTTTTAGTAGGATTGCTTTTTTGATACTCATGATACTTATAACATCGGTATTTATAGGCAGCTCTATTTTTTCTCATGTTTTCAAAGGAACTTAATTCCTACTGTTCGCAGAAGACCCTCAGCATTTTTAAATCAATCCAATCAACGCATGGTATTGTGCAGTAGAAAAAAACGCGTGCTAAAAATAATATGAACAAAATAGTACATTCAGTTTCATAATACAAGATATGTATAAACAAATTTTTTGGTCACTATGTAATAAAGTAAATTTGTACGTTGTATGGCAAAATTGAAAAGTGTTCTGCATTTGATCGGTTGGAATGAATTGACAATAATGACATAAACCTTTAGCTGCCGCCACCAAGCCTAAAAGAGGTCCAAGGTACCATAAGTCAGTTAAAATTTGACAAAGCGCCAACGGCTCCTGAGCTCACGAGCTAATTAAATATGGAGGGCCCATGTTGCAACAAGCAATGCAGCACGTATGAAATTTAGGAAAAATGGTCCTTTATAGCTTATTGCTATAGTCCAGTGCAGCTTGGTGCAAAAATGACCAAAATCTTATCTTGATTTTGTAGACAAAAAAATAATGACCGTTTTTTTTATTGACGATATTTCAAGATTGCACCACAGCCACAGAGTTGCCCACATTTTTCAATTACTTGTATCAGATCTGCTCCTAGTTAAGCCTCATAATTTCCTTCTGTGAATTTCATTTTGGTCTGATGACCTGGAAGTGAATTCCTGTCAATACAAATTTCGGGTACTCAAAAACTGGTAATTTGGTGAAAAGTTACCATTATTGTGGGATGCAGAATTTTAGAAATTTCAAACTGTCAGGGTAGACAAAGCACTGAATTTATACATCGTTTGCATTTATTCAGAAATTGGAAATTTCTCAGGAAAATCGATGATTGAAAATATTTCTGTTCACGTGCCCGCTGTAGCTATAGGGCCATCCGCACACTTCCTGAAAATCTCAACTCAGACGGAGATAGTCTCACTTAATCTTTTCCGTTATATACAGGATGATTCGGATCAAAGTGCATTGCAATATATCACATGACTCTTTGAAGTGAGCTGATGAAAAGTTGTAAGCGATACCCCCACCACCCAAACCACCTAGTTTTTGTGCCTCTATCGGGAGCTGGCTAGGCAAATATCTTTGAAAATAAAATTAATCCTGTTCAAGTTGTTGTTTTCAATGTTAGGATAGCTAACCACCTGTCGATAGACGCACAAAAAACATGACTATTAATTCTGTCGCGGTTATTTTGTTGATCTGGAAAAAAAGTGTTTGACACTGTTGATTACAATATCTAAAGCGATATTTTGGCTGAGTTGGGTATTTGATGCATAGCTAATAGTTGAACAATATTTAAGTAGTCGCACCATCAGAACTCAATTCAAATGTGAAAATAGCAGCATAGGGATCCCTCATGGTTCGATTCTAAGTCCTACTCTCTATTAGCTATACGTACAAGGCTTTATCAATCTTGACTTAGACTCTAAATATGTTATTTCTGCAGATGACAACCTTCTTCTAAATGTTATTCACGACCCCAATGACGGAACGAAAAGTAAAAAGTAAATGCCTCGTTGGCCACAAATCGAAAATGAGCAAAGGTAAAATAAACTTTTGTTCTAAGTTAATGCCAAACCACAAGGGATTACCCTTTGAAGCGAATGCTTAGCTAAGGCGATAGGGAGACATATGTGGAAGAAGTCGATTACAATTATTTCCATTATTCTTTAAGTGTCACATTTTATTCTTGTGAAGTCTGGTATTATGCCCAGTCACCGCTAAAGCTATGATATGACACTTAATTAGTGAACGCTGGTATTATATCCAGTCACCGGCTAATAAAATAACACAAGACGAATTAATAAAATCATGAGCATACGACGGGATTCGAACCCGTGGCCAGAAAATTGCTGCTTTGCTGCAGAGCTACCGACCATTTTTCTAACTAACTCTCAAAATATTTGGGGGCGCTGACAGAAATCACAGCTAAAGTTTGCCCCACTATTGCATTTTGAAGAGAAAAAAAAAAACTATTTTGATTTTTCAATGAAAAATATGATCTACCTTGTACTTGTAACTGCATTGATAACTTATGATTTAATAAATTGGAGTCAAACAGCTTCAACTATGATTTCTATGCTCAGCAGAAACTTTCAATAAATACATTGTGCCTTTCCGAATTGACGTGCTTGTTATAACAGAATGTGACCTATAACTAAGAATGTCCGAATTCAGTTATCTACGCTTGGCATTGCTCTCCTGTATAACAGTTGACGAAGTCATGTTCTAATTTGACTTTTCGTTGGCTTCATGGTGTTTTGAGGCAATGTTACAAAACAAAACCAACGGTTTCGGACACCTCGTCTTCTTCTACTTCAAACTGTTAAAATAGCTCAGCTACTCTGCTGGCGTCACAATCTGTCATAATAAGGTGATGATGAGGACCATTCCCTGGACACGGACGGTATAACTTTCCACCGTTAGCCCCTTCAATCCTCTCGCGCACAAAGCATGTTAAAGCTGCCTTTACGCCATTTCGCTCTCATTGTCAAATTAGAGGGAAACTACTTGGATTTGACCCGATTTGACAATGAGCAGACAAAAAATTACTACCATCCCCTTCAATGTAAATCTTATGGGCATGTCCACTCCATTTCTACTATCTCACTGATGAGGACGAAGACGTGAATTCGGAAACGCCCATTAAAGCGCATAGTGTAGGTTCGTATACTCCGATGTTGGGTGATATTATTCAAACGGCGATCAGGAGCCTCGCGGGGGTTGAGAAACTTTCTTCCAAGATTAAAATCGAGGTTCTCGACCTCGACAGCTTTACAACGGAGAAAGAAGAAGCAGCAGCAATCCGAAAGAGATAAATCGAGGAAGTTAGAGTTGTCCTGCTTTCTCCAAAAGTAAAGGGGGAAGTCGTAGTGAAGGAAAAGTATATGGTGACGCGCCATTCTGCTTGTGGTGCAATGAAAAAAAAACAGGAGAAGCTAATCACACCCTGGGGTCAGGAGAAGAGCTTGAAACGCAGAAAAATTAGCTTGATAGATAAGGTTCCTCCAAAGGAATTCGCAGGGGGTGTCACACTGTGGAAGATTTGTTCACGCAGCTGTAATGCGAACCCAAAGCCCCAATCACTAGCGATCCATATCGAACGAGAAATCCAGAGGTACACTTGAGAAATCCAGAGGTAAATCCAGATGCATATTTGGTACACAGACTCCTCGTGTTGCAGACACTGAATGGGTTCAAGTCGATTGATATGTTTTGATCCGAAACCGAGGCATCAATTTTGTCTGCTGTTTTCTTCTCACCGAACGACCCAATTGGAGAAATTCGCAGGAAAATGGAAGCACGTTAACGAAGGACTGAAGAGAGATGGAAGAGTGCTCTGGAACTGATCATTACTACATCACCTTCTGGCTATCAAAGGATATCCAAAACTCGCGCAGGTCTAGTCGAAATATATTTGGCTGGAATATTTTCAAACTAGACAGGAGAAAGCTCTTGTAGTTACTTGATGGCAGCTTTGCTGGCGAGGACAGTGCAGGTCAGGTATGTTTAGCAATAGATTAAGCATAGATCGATACGCTGGTGAAGTTCATCCTGGGGGGAATTACGCAGGCATGTAACGCTATCTATTGGTTTTTGGCTTTGACTTAATTATTTCATTTCTACAGTAATAATACTACTGATATAGTTTGAACGTTTGAGTATTATTTTGAACAGATGATATAGCTTGTTACAACATTATTTTTAGATATTTACTTTTACACAAACATTAGTATTTGAAAGAATGAAAAAATATTAAGAAAAAAACAGATAAATACACATGATCGCTTCCGTCCAGAAGTTGATAACGATGTATAACATTGCAAAATAGATCGTTCAGTCATATCAAAGTTTTGCTAAACGAGATTCATGCACAACGTAATCTTGAGTAATATCATTTAAATTCACACAACCAGATAGTTTCATGGTGAGCTCCAAGTCTTTTTGAACTAGTTCCAGGATATGCTCGGCTCCTTTCTGACCATTAATAGCCAATCCCCAAACCAGTGGCCTGCCCATAAAAACTGCCTTCGCTCCCAGTGCTAATGCTTTGAAAACATCTGTACCTTCTCGCACTCCGCCATCCAGCATAACTGTCACGTTGTCGCCAACAGCTTCAACAATTGCAGGAAGAACTTCGATGGTTGCAGGAACACTGTCCAGTTGCCTGGCACCATGATTCGAAACAATAATACCTTTGCAGCCGTGATCTCGGGCTAATAGTGCATCTTCTCTTGTTAGAACTCCTTTAACGATAACAGGTAGCTTGGAGAATTTGACCAGCCATTCGACATCTTTCCATGTCAATGTTGCATCGAATTGTCGGCTGACATACTCATTGATTCCCGATGAACCTTTCATGCTTTTGACACTGTCTGCTTGCTCGCCTTCGAAGTTTCGCAAGCTACAACAACGAAGGAGTCATAGTTGATTAATGATCAACATTGTGATTTGTTGTAAAAGTACTCACCCAAGGTGTGATGGCAACTTGAATTTGTTCCTTACATCTGCACGTCTTTCGCCAAAATACGGTGCATCAACTGTCAAAACAATCGCTTTGTAGCCAGCCGTCTCAGCACGCCTCACCATAGTTTCAGTCAGTGATCTAGACGGGCTCGTTTTAACATTGTCCTGATCACAGCTTGATTCACATACCTGTCCTTGTAGATATAAAGCTGAAACCATTTTACAGTATCCGGTGCAGCTTTAGCGACATCCTCTAAAGACGTAGTGGACAGGGTGCTTAGAATGAAAATAGATCCGTGCTTTCCAGCTGCTCGAGCGTTTCCAATTTCACCATCTTCATGGGCCATCTTCTGCATAGCAGTTGGTGCAACACCTATGGGAGTACTTAGTTCACAGCCTAGAACTTTGCATTTCGTATTCACTACCGAAACATCACGAAGAAAACGCGGAAGTATACGGAACCTTTTTAACACAAATACACTCAATCATCAGAAAATGATATTTTTTAACCAAATATATTGCCTTTACCTGTTAAAAGCTTGGAGATTTAAGTGTAATGAAAACTCATTGCCTGCTCCGCTTCGGTAGTAGTCCCAGGCGTTTTTCGTAACCCGACGGTCAGCCTCTTTTTCATAATCTTCAACACAAACTAGTGACATTTTGCCGAGCGATGTTGATCACACGAACTGTGAGTGGAAATTAAATGATAGAAGGCGATCAACGGCGGAAGAATTTACAAAGGTCATTTTTGTTGTGGACAGATCAAGATAATCTGGAAACAGTTATCAGTTGAATTTTCAATAAACCCAAATGAGTGCTGATAGGAATATGAATACGTCGTTGTAAATGTACAGCTCAATGCTCTGAAACGTCATTGTTGTGAAATGAGGTTCAAACGGTTGTATAAGACGCCGAGGTGATTTGAAGATTAAATGGAAAAGTAGAATAAAGTGAAAATAAGCTCTATATATTCAAGTGTTTTTGTGTATTCGGACTTTTTGCATAATCACCTTGGGAAAAATCAAAGGCAGAAACTCGTCAATGCAGTCTTAGTCCACCCATTTTTACATGAAATGTATTTGCACTATCTAGTCCCTAAAATAATTTAAAAAAATTTTTTTATTAATTTAAGGGACTAGATAAGAAATGAAGTTTCAAAATCAAAGAACTTATTATTGAATAGTCGACTATTGCAGATGAAAAACCAACTAGACATGCTGAATAAAGATTTCGACTTTTCTTTTTGACAGAGTGAAGAAATCCGAACCATTATAAAAGCTCGAGGCATTGCACATCCAAATGTGACTGGGAAGACATTTGCTGTATTTCGTGTCGATTCAAAACATCATTTAATTTCGCTTATATCACAAATTGATCCGTCACCCGATTGGATTGTCGGTGTATCGGGACTAGAGCTATGCCTCACGAATTGTTCGTGGGTTGAATATAAAGTGCACAATTTATATCCATGGGATGCTGGGACCGATAGTGGACCAACTTATATTGTAAGTGAATTTGAATTTCAAAACTTTAATTTCAAATATTATGAAAAAAAAATAATTTAAAAATGGTATTCATGAAATTGAAAATATAGGATGAAATATTAGATACCATTCTCTTGAAGCTAAAATAGTATATCAATGTTAAAAGTGTCATCTTAGTAAACTTTTGAAACATTTTGCATATGCATATAAAATAGTCAATTGTTTTCAGTCACCGGATCAACCAACAAACCCACGCATTCCCGTCAAAAGAATTCGAACGAACGACCCCAACGATCCACGGTCTCCATTCTATGACACTAGCGGTGCCGAGATGAAGCCACTGGCAAGATTATACATCACGAGACAACGACTTTATGAAAAGAACTGTGAAAACTCCTCAGGTAAATTTTAATTTAATTTGAAATTTTATCGTTGTAATCATAATTGCTTGGGAGGCACATACGTTTTCAGCCCCTCCTAAAGTGAGTTTTATTCAGTGAAATTTGTGTCCCTTTATTTTTAAATTTTGGGAAAAAATTTGGAAAATTTTAACCTTATCCGGGCGCGAAGCGCCTAAAAGCAGGCATTTTTTCCAACTTCTAGTTGAGATACCTTTGATTTTTACCTTTGATTGGTTATCGGATATATGCCTGATTGATGAATATTGCATGTTAAATGAATGTTGTGGACAATCCTTTTTTTTAAGTAAAAAATGCAAATGGTGTATAAATTGAATGGTTCCTCTCCCCATTCAGTTTGAAATTTTCAAAATTCTTCACTTCATAAGAGCGCAGAGAATTCTTCACTTCGCCAAAATACCTGTATTTTGAGCACCTGATTATTTTGTAGTCGAGAGCTCACAACTGGATCATTAGATCAAAATGAAATTTACAAGATGTTCTGGTCTTTTCAAGAACTAGGTGTAATAGAGCTTTGGACAATATGCTGGCAATCCTTTGGATGTGGGGGGACTTCTAATATAGTGAAAGGATAAAAATGAAATTCACAAGGTTGATTGACCTTAAACACCCTTTAATGAAAATAAGCAACAAATATTAAAATTTTCTAAATTTTGAGAACCCTGGTTAACCTTAATTCTCAACATCTTTCTCTCCCCATAACTTCCGATGCAGTCGTCGGGTTGACACAAAATTCATTAAAGAAGTTGGTCTCAAAATCCAGCAGGTTTAAACTACTTCTAGTGGCAACTTTAGTATCAAAAGGATTAAATTTATAAGGAGGATACTTACAGGTCTAAGAATATATCGCGTTGTAAATTTGCTTTGCATGCTTTGCACAAAAACCATCTGGAGATAAAAAAAATACTAGTGTTGAAACCTCCGTATCATCTAATCATTCAAAACTATTTTGGTCATTTATCCATAATCTCAAAAAAATGATCTCTTGGCATTTGCTATGCACAACCGAAGAGATTTGTGAGCTCGTTGCTTATTATTGATTTTCGAAAAAAATTAGTATTAAAATCGTTTCGGCGAAAATCCATATTTCTTTATTTATATATATATTATTTTATATACTTTATTTATATATATATTATTTATATAATATATATATATATATATATATATATATATATATATATATATATATATATATATATCAGCAAAAAGTTTAAAGGAGATAATCTTTAGAGTGGCCAATCCGATTGAGTGGCCGATCCCATTTTCGGAGGACATAGACGTATATGAAGACTAGTGCAGTGGCTAATTAAAGTTACGATATCTTTAACCCTTTTACGGTGGCGGCCATTTTCAAGAATTTTCAGGTACCTCTATATTTCCATGCAGACTACATTTTTGTTTAAAACAAGTAATGGAAACAAAAACTTAGTATGTTTTATGCTTTCCCACGATAACAACTTGGGAACTATGAACCTATGTGAACCCAAAAGAACAGGCACCCATCATCAAATTACCTCAACTTTCAGCACTCGAAACTTCTGTTCACGAGAACTGACGACCGGATAACCCTGTGGAAGTGGTGCCATCTTGAAAAATCACTACGAAAAAAAAACTGCTTTTTAGCCTATAACTTCCGATTCAGCCAACAAATTTTAACGCAATTTACACAGTTCTTGAAACATACTCTAGACCACATTTGGTAGAAACTTGGTTGAAAAATTAGAATAGGGTTGTCAGCTATGGTAGTTTTTGTCACTTCAATCTTGTAAATTTCCTCAGCAAAATAAACCTTTTTTCCCTATAACTTCCGATGCAGTCATGAAATCAAAACATAGCTCATGTAGTAAATGGACCTTGCTGTGAGCCTAGCTCCGTAGAAATTTCGTTGAAAAATCATGAAAGGGCTGCCAGCTATGGTAATTTTTGTAGTTTTCTGTCATTTTTTTACTAAGCTATTTTGTCAGTAAATTTGCAAGTAGGAACGATCCTGCAATTACAATTGCCATCAAATATTGAGGTTTCGAAAATTAGAAAAAAATTGCTGGTGGTAGCCCTAAAATTCTTTTCACCCTTATAACTTCCAGCGCAGCCATTCAATCAAAACGAAATTCACAGAATGGGTTTAACTTCACGTGAAGCAGATTTGGTATATATTTGGTTATGCTGGATCGCAGCCTCAAACATCGTTATATTGCTGAAACTATCGATGAAATTCTCGGGTGAAAACGAAATTCAAAGGAAAGGTTAATTGTAGCATGAGCCTGTCATGGTAGACTTATTACTGCTTCGTTGGAAAAGTGTTGCCAGCACTGAACATTTTTATCATTTACGAGGTTTGATCCAAAGGTAGTGATAATCAGCTATTTCCAGTTCCCATAAAATTCAAAATAAATTTTTTTAACTACCTCATATACACTAAGTCAGCACAAAAAAAAACATAAATAAGCCACAATTCCAGGGAGGTACATTCATTTGAATACGAATAGTCGAAAAGAGAAAATCAAAATGGAGAAAACCGAAATTAGAGTAGTCATCAAGTAGTTCACAAATATCAAATATGATGCACGTACGACGCCATTTACAAAAATTATAATATCTTCCGATAGGGTGATTAATTTTGCGCCACCCTATATATTTACAAGAAATTAGTACATTTCATACAAAAATCCACTGTCGCAATGCTAAAACTTAAGTAGTTTTTTTCAATAAGGCTCGCCAGTTTTGCTGGACTAAACGTGTAAGAGGGAAATGTTGTTTAGCCGATCGTGCATCGTTATTGACCTTAAATACGTTTTCACACCGGGGCTCGACTAGCAATTTACCCTGCAATTTCCGATGGTAGCGACTGTCAAATTTATGGTATGCAATCTGTGCATGGGCTATTTCATGGCATGCAATTTCATTTCGAAAATGACTCTGAGCGAGAAGGACGTGCGCTGTATCCGAGTGTCAAATGCTCTTAAGAAGTTATTTGAAGCACAGAGCGAAGAAATTCTGCTACTTATGAAAAGTTCACGTGTAGGATTAGTTACTTTTTCGATAAGCGGGTGAAATTTTACACGAAAATGTAACTATTATATGATTTGCTGGGGTACGAAGGGGAATGAGATAAAAGTAATTTGAAAAATCCACCAATCATCAACTGGGAGTCTCATAAATTTACTCATCGTCCAAAATCGAAATTATTCCATTTTTAAATCAAAAAATTATACATAATTTCACCATTCCGCATCAAAATTCGATTTTTTCGCAATTTCCCACCATTTCATATTGTGTGGACTATTTTCAATGCTCAACGAGATCTAAAAATCCCTTTGAATTCAAAATCCCTACAATTTCCTATAAGAAATAAAACATTCCCACAGTTCAGCGCCATTTTGAAATCAAGAACTGTCAAAATATTGCCAGGCAGATTGCCGAGCAAATTGCATACCATATTGCCTCGAGCAAATTGCATACCATATTTTATGGTCTGCATTATGGCAGACCATAAAATATTGCATACCATAGGCTGCCTCCACTGGCAATTTCAAATTTCATGCCATGGGAAATTGCTAGTGGAGGCAGCCTGTCACTCGACGCAGAAGAGCTAAACTTCATTCCCTTGAACAAGTAATCGCCATAAGTAGACTAAAAAAGCTCTTTTCAAAAGTTGCAAAAATATGCCTCTATCACATAATAACTAACCTTGCGTTGTTGAACTCGTCTTTTTTAAATCGGCAATTTCGAATCGATGCATTTGCTTTCGACGTTCTGAGGGTTCGAAATTAATCACATTTCTTCAAATTTTGTATTGCAAGCAGTGGCGTGCGCGGTCAGACGCAAACAGAAGAAATTGACCTCTATATCATTACTCCTCTTGGAATTTTGGTTGTTGCACTTCGTACTATTCCTTTACTCGGCATTCACAGTGCTCAACTAAAAATTAAGGAAAGTATGTGCGAAATTTGTGCATATGCCCCCTCTATTTCAAAGTCTTGTGCACGCCTCTTACTTTTTCATAGGATTCAATGACGCAAAAAAACAAAGTTAATGAACGTAACGTTGTATTAGATAGAATTTCTTATCATAATACATACCGTTTCGAAGAAAACGCTATCAGAGTAGGCGATTCATTATCATTCTCTTGTTTTTTGCTTGATTCTGCAGACCCTTAAACTGTGCCTTGGGTTTTAACGAACCTCGTACAAAGCTAATCAATTTTTTGATTGTTTTAAAAAATTTCCTTCATTTTTGATTGTTTTAAAAAATTTTCTACATCAAGATTGAGATTATAAGCATTACAAATCCTCATAATGCTCGAGGTTCTTCGTGTATCTGCGTCTGTAATCCTGAAATTCCGCCAGAAAGATTCGATGTCTCATTGTAACACTGGCTATTATGTTTCGAGAGAAGTAACTTAAGTTGGACGAAAATGTTATAGGTCTGTTTGTTGATTTTTGAGCGTCAGAAAAACCGATAGTATTTTTTTCCGTAGTTAAATATCCAATAAAGGTTCTAAGACAAACAGAAACTTGCTCGTTTCTAGACACATTGGCAATTTCATCGACCTAAATTTAAAAAATTTATTTGCCCTTCTTACTTCGTCCATAATTTCTGGCAAAATTGTAGCAGCCATCAGAGCCATCTGAGCCCATCTTTTTATGGTCAAGATTTCGAGCTTTCGAAAACGTCATAAGACTAGAATTCTTGTCATTGTTGTCTATTCCTATAGACAGACCCTGTTTAGCGAATTCTTTTAGGGTTCTTAATACTTTAGTATTATTTGGATAACGCTCACTTGTAATTAAAGTGTAAAGAACTTGTCCGCTCTGCTCCAAAACTTCAGATAAGCTGAATTTAAGACTATCCCTTCGTCTCCCAGACCATTGTAGTGTCTTCCAAGTGTTGGTTCTGACTATTTTTAAGGGAATCGACTGATTCCTGGATATTGGTATTTTCACAGATAGTAGTCGGGTATGAATTCCCTTGCTAGTCCTTGTACAATTTTCAGAAAGGTTGACCAATGCCGTGCATGTCGAGATATTTGGCAGTGCAATTGTTTTGGATACTTGGATATAAGAGCGTTCGTGGCCAATAGATAACCAATAAGCTGGCAAGGCTTGGCACCTTGCTTCACCACTGATCGCTCTTTTTTCCAGTATAGCACGGTACTCTCAGTATACTCTTCGCTGCACATTTCATTACGTTTAGTCGAACGAAAGCTTTCACTCGCAGACTATGCTGTGATTTTTTTTAAAAAAAGAGCAATCAGTGGTGAGCCATGAGCTCTTTTGCCCATCTCTACTTCACACACAAACCGCTGTCTTCAGTTAAACTCGTCATAAGGCAAAAAAAACTTCAAGGACGCTAAGAAGTGCGGGGTCACTCCATTGATGGGCGTCGCATCAGACAGCTGTGGAATTTGTTTATATGTCTGGTTTTATCATCTATCTCGTCATACTCAATACATACTCTAACTCGTTTGGAGCACCGGAGTTTAGGCACAACTAACCCTAATTTTAATTTGTATGCACCTCGATCAATAAAAACAGACTTCAACCTTGGGTTTCAACTGACTATTTGAGCCCAGCTACAAATGAAATTCAACATACAATTGGAATATTTCTCTATAAATAATTTGTGGTCCTTTGATTGAACTATCAACTTCTTCTGTGCCTCTAAACGTTCCTTTAAAACGCATTTCTTTTTTAAAAAAAATTGACAGAAAACTCATTCTTATCACAACTCATTCAATTCCAGGCGAAGATGATCCCAATGCTTGCGAAACACTTCCGTGGAGCGAGTGGTCTGAGTGCAGTACTAAGTGCGGCAAAGGAAAACGTCACCGACAGCGAGAATACAAAGATTCCGTTCTGGCACACAGAATGGGATGCAAGCGCCGACTAACGCAACGTAAATCTTGCGAAGGAGTCAGTACAGATTGCGATCGAATGCCAACAGCTCAAGAAGAACCGGAATCCGAAGAACGTCCACCGCAAGGAGGATATCAGCCGGAATGTGCATTGACGCAATGGTCGGAATGGTCCAGCTGTAGTGCTCCTTGCGGCAAAGGAACTCGAACTAGGAGCCGTAAATACGTCAACAGGAAAGCTAAGAAAAAGTGTGAGGTAAGTTGGATTTAATGAGGATTGCAGGGTAGTTTTACAGTATGCCATAATACATATTTTCAGGCAGGAGCAGCGGGTAATAAACCGGCACTTGAGATGAATGACGACTGCTATGGAACCGATTGCACAGGAGATATATCCGAAACACCACTACTGGTAAGCGCTAAAGCCCTATATTATAAATGTTCTATACCAAGCTCACCAATTCTAGGATGATCATCCGGAATGTCGCATGACTAAATGGTCTTCATGGTCGCCATGCAGTGTCACCTGCGGAAATGGCACTCAAAAACGGCAGCGCCGAATACTCCACAGAGGAAGTAATCTGGCCGAGGGCGATGATCCTTGCGCTAGTGTCAAGAGGGAAGAGATTGTCGTTTGTGCAACACATAAGTCTTGTGACCTATTGGAGCCACCAGACTTTTGTTTACAACGACCAGACCTGGGACACTGTCGAAGTACGAATAACCGTTGGTTCTATGACACCGGCACACAAGACTGTGCTATATTCCCATACAGTGGTTGTGGAGGAAACGAAAACAATTTCGAGTCACGAGAGAAGTGCTTGGCCACTTGTAGAAGTAAGTGCTGTTGTTGTTGTTTTCATTTGGTGTAACAAATTATTTGAATTCATGTTTTACAGTTGAAAACATCGAACCACTACCGGCTCTCTCTGTGGAAAACCTTCGGCTGGAAAGTGCAATCTACAAAGTCGACTGCAAAGTCTCGGACTGGATAGTTCGGCCGTGCAACGTAACATGCGGCGAGGGTATTCAAATAAAAACACGAAAAGTCCTACGGTATCCCAGAAATGGCGGAAGACTGTGTCCTAAAAGAATGATACGTATTGAAAAATGTTTCATGGATTGTCCTGATTATATGCCTATGTACACTCAAGCACCGCGTCATCATCATAGGTCTAATGAACAACAACGAGTTGCCAACTACGAATCGGAGGCTGATGATAATTGCGAATACTCGAATTGGTCACCGTGGTCACCTTGTTCGGCAACCTGTGGAACGTATGTTTTGCGGCAGAGAACTCGCGTGCTCTTGAATTCGAGCCAGTTGCATAAGTGTGTAAATCGGGTGCATAATGAGCGTTGCAATGTGCCAGAATGCAATGATGATTATGATTAGGCGTTTGTTTGGTGGGTGCAAAGCGCGATGACAGTTATTTATTTGACAATTTAATGTAGGAAATGTGTAAGAGTAGACAATTTACTGATAGTTACTGTATGCGTTTTTTTAAAAATATATTTGTGATGAAACAAGATTCTCACTTTTCTATTTAAGTTAAATAAATATGTATCGAAAACAATTGTGTTTTTCGGCATGAATAAAATTATATTCCCAATTAAATTATAGTAATGATACCATGTTCTCAATGTGAGTACGTTGAGTGATGCTATCTTGCACAGAGAATTAATTATTGCCGTTACCAATCGTACATACACTCGGCAGAAAAAGTTTCCGTGCATACCCAACACATCCTACATATCTATAAAAAACATCGTTTCTAACATTTTATTCTGAAATTATTTTTTTCCCCTATTTGTCATTACTTCATTATGAACATAAAACAAAAATGAGAATAACTGTACTCTGAAACAACGGTAAAATTCGGAAACGAAAAATAGTCTGAAATTCCAGGAATAAAAAGTCTGCGTTCAAAGCGTATAAAGGGAAGTCAAAGTCTCTGAGTTGCAGTTAAATCACAATAAAGTTTGTGTAGGAAAGTTGATTTCCGTGTTTGTATCTAAGGTTTGCGTTAAAAATAATTGCTAAAAAAACGTTTAGTAAGGGATGTCTAATAAAGGAAAGGAAATTGAATTTGGGGAAAGGGAAATTATCGTGGATTTGTGGAAAAAAGGTACGTCATATCGTGAAATAGGTGCAATAGTCAGCAGAAGTCATTCATCTGTCCAAAGAGTCGTAAACAACTTCAGAAACACAGGAGTTTTGGTTTCAAAACCCAGATCTGGCCGTCCTCCAAAGCTGAGCCCTGATGAAACTCGGAGTTTGCTCCGAACGATAAAGGTTAATCCTAGATTAACTGCAGCTAATATGGCAAAGGACATCAAAGCAAAGTACCGCAAGTCTATTTCTGATGATGGTCGTTGGTAATGATGGTGTTCGTAAAATTCTTAGGAAATATGGGTATCACGGACGCGTTGCCCGTAGAAAGCCATTTATAACAACAGTAAACAGACTCAAGCGGCTGGCGTTTGCTAAGGAACACATAAATAAGCCAAAAGAATTTTGGAAACAAGCTATTTTCTCGGATAAAAGTAAATTTTGTATTTTTGGAATCAAAGGTCGGAAGATTGTATGGAGAAAAACTGGCGCGGCCTTCGACGTAAAAAATCTCTGTCCAACAGTAAAGCACGGTGGTGGCAGTGTTATGATATGGGTGTGTATGGCTAGTGGAGGAGTAGGTAAAATGGAGTTTATTGAAAGTATTATGAATAAAATAGACTACCTTAATATTCTCAAGCGCAATTTGAAGAAAAGTGCAGAACATTTGGGCTTAAGCGAAAACTTTTACTTACAACAAGACAATGACCCTAAGCACACTGCGGAGGTAATAAGACTCTGGTTGCTGTATAATGCCCAAAATCAGCTTTTCCTGATCTCCTGATCTTAATCCAATAGAGCATTTGTGGCATCACTTGGAACAAAGGATTCGAGCGCACACAATAACGTCGAAGGTAATGCTCAAGGAAGTCCTGATCCAGGAGTGGAATTCAATAGCCCCAGAGTTCACTAAGAAGCTGGTAGATTCCATGTAAAAACGGTGGTAGGAAGTAATAAAGAGACGAGGATATCCCACAAGCTATTAACAAGGAAAAACAATTGTTTTATTTTCGAAAGAAATATTTGTACGCAGACTTTTTATTGTTTCAATTCAGGATTTATTTTCGGTTTTTAATTTTAATATTTTTATGGAGTACAATAATCATCATTTTTGTTTTGTTTTATGTTTGCAATAAAGCCATGAAAAAAAAAATTATTATGAAATAAATTACTTAATAGGATGTTTTTATAGATATTGTTGCATGCACGCCAAACGAATCGTATGACGTTGTGGCGGCGCCAGAAAAAGCTAGAAACGGCGAGGAAATACTCGACATACATCTCATACATGTATTTCATACATGTATTCAAACAACGAAAACAATCCATAGATAAAACGTAGAATAATCCTCTAGAACGTAAAAAGGGAACATTCCAGAACACAAACCTGAGTCATATCTTACATGATGTTCCCATTAGTCATTTCCCATTAGTCATTTCGAAGACGGATCCAGAACCCAAGACACATTTCTAGAAAGGCCTAGATGTAGGTAATAGTAATTTATCTCACCAGACCGGATATAAATATCGCCGCGAGAAGTCTTCGGAATCAGTTGATAGTGAGTTTTGGTACAATGCGATAGATTGCACTGAGTTAGAAGCGAAAGTTTGTACACGCGAGTTAGTAGAAAGCGGAAACAGCGGAAAGGCTGTTACTTTGAAAAGCGATACAGCAAATTAGTGTATCCGGGCGCGGTTAATTAAAAGCGATAAAGTGCGAGTAATGATAGTGCGATAATTAAATTGTAACGCGAAATTATAATAGTGCGATCAGTAAAGTGTACGGAATTGAGTGTTATAAATGTGTGTGTGTGAATAAAAGTGTAATTAGTGTTGATAAAGGAAACTGTTTTATTTCACGAATGTGAAGAATATCGAATCCACGAAAGGTATTTAACGATAGAACACAACAATCTGTTGGAAGTGTTGAGTGTGTACGCAGACTTATTCTGCCGAATGTATATTGTAGTAGTGCCAACGAGTTGCTACTGCTAAGTTTAACAAAATTAATTACTATTTCGTTCCTTTAGTTGAAGGGGAAAAAGCCATAGGGCTTACTTATTTACATTAAAACCGGAACGTGTCATAGACCCCATGATGAAGAAACGAAAAAAGATGAAGCCTAAAATCCCATATAGCTAGAAAGGAGACAAAATGATGGTGCTAAGAAACAAACCGCATGTTCAAAAAAAGAGCTAAATGACTTGGCAAATGGAGTGCAAAACCTCCAAACCTAAGTTGACTTACGAATTGAGCCCTGCCGTAAAGCAGGCTAAAAATCTTTTGTCTGGACATAGTGCTCCCATAGCTTGCCCGTAAGCGGATGAAGAGGAGTCCAACAACACAGCAAATTGATGCCTGCAGAAAATCCAATTATGATGTCAGATGCTGATGAACTGTCATTGCTCATTGCAGGCAGCAATATAATCCCTGAGCTTGCTCGTTACGAGAAGACCATGAATTTAACCATGAATTTAAAGTAACCAAAATACAGAAAAAGACCCTTCACTCAAGAATAGAACAGAACTTTTCAATTCGTCCACTAAACACTTAACTTCCACCGCACTCGTCGCTATCGTTAAACAAAATACCCTAAAGTTCCCTACTATTACGGCATATAAGTTGAATGTTTCTAAATTCATCAGTGAGATTAAGTTACAATGAATTGTGCCTCTGATTAAGAATGTTTCGTGTGAAAAATCACCCATTGATCCTTGGAGGATCAAAAAAGATCTTCGAAAACAACAAAAACAGTTGTCAATTTGTGACTACTTACACTGCAACCTTAGGAAAAATCAAATCATGCGTCATCAGTGGCTTCATAGGGACATTGAACCAGCGGATATCCACAATACACTGACCTGAAATTGAAGTCAGTGACACATTGTCTTGTCCGGAAGGATTCGGAGCTGAAAAAATCCGTTTGAACTGAAAATTTCAGAACCCTGCCCGGAATTTTTTTGACACAATTTGACCACTAGCTATTCTCTGACAAAAAGTGGTATAGGAAACAGTTCGAAAGGCGACAGTGTTACAACTGCCAAAACATCGGACACGTGTCCAACAATCGTCTATGGATGCGTGAAGCACCTGGAGAGTCACACAAGAAGTGATTGCCAAAAAGTAGCCGACGGATAGCCTGAGTGCGTCAATTGTCGTGAAAAATGTCTATAAAGGGAAAAGAGGGTCTATATAGATATGGTGACCAAAATCGAAACGGAATTTGTCGAGATCATGTTATGAAGGATCGCCAACAATTTGTAAAGCAGAACCTTACGAACTACAAAAGATGTAAAATTTCTTACACACAGGCAGCGGGAGATACTACTTCTAGTGATTATGTAGGTCCACGAGTTGCTACTTCTTCGAGATTTCCTCTGACTAATGTCAATCTTAGACTGATCAAAGACTTTATCAGTCAAGCATTGACGGCCCGAACTCATGACATGAGGCTATTAATTAGATTCAAACTACTGGTGACGCTTTCCAAGTAAGATGGTTCAATATTCAACAGCACCTTGCTCATCTCGTTGGCTCAAAGAGCGTCTGCTCAGTACCTCAATTGGAAACGGATTTGGTACTTATAACAGATACAAAATTATCAAAATATTATCGAGTCGGTTTTAAAGAATACAAAACAGTAAAAGACAACCAAAACTATTTCTCGGAAAAACTCGGAAAGTCCAGGTTGTTCAACTAGGTTCGGGCGATGAATATGTTTGGATTGAAAGCCGCGGCATCAGCTTTGTCAGCTGCTATTTTTTACCGAACTACGCAATAAGGGAATTTCGTAGAAAGATAGAAGCATTAGAAAACGATCTTCCCGGGAAACTGATAGTAGCTGGTGACTTCAATGCGAGAGCTTTGGAATGGGGGAATGGATCATCCTCCCTAAAGCACTGACCTTGCGATTTCCATGTTTGGGCCACTCAAGGCAGCACTTGGAGGAGAGCGTTTTACGAATGATCAACAGTTTGAACAGTTTCTGCGCAATTGGTTGGATACACGATCGAACTCATTCTTCCTAAATATAAAATAAATTTCTTTTTGCAAGAGACTCGTTTATATTTGAATGAATTTTCCGAATAATTGGACGGAAATCGAAATTTTGTATGAAATTGCAATTTTTCAATATAAGATCGATAAACCGTATGTGCAATATTAAAAATGCAATTTGATAAAATAGAATAAAACTTTTCCTGGTCGTTTCATACAATCTATTCAAAACAAATTATTGGTTAGATGGGAAATACAGCAGCTGTGCGCTCAATCAGCAATTTATGTTTCCTTCTTTGCATCCGGTGATTCTCATTTTCTTGTATATGTACTTATTTTACATCACTGTTTAAAATGCATTCAGCAACGTGTTTACGTTGTACTGATTTTATATCAAACCTACAATTTCTGCGAAAAAATATTGATTTTAGCCCTTGCACCAAATTTACAAGAAGCCTGCAACCAATAGCTTGAAGCGGAATTTAATAAGGGAGACTTCTTCGTATCTAATAAATAAAAAAAACTCTGGCGCACCTGAAACACTAATGTTCGAAGAGAATATGTTCGCTAGAAACACTAATGTTCGAAGAACAGCAGAAGAATCGTGCAGATTTTGAGTGCATATTCTACCACACGAGCTGCTTATTACAGCCAAACTGTTTCAAACGCCACGTATTACTTTGGTCTCAAGAATGCATTATAACTCATATGGTGGAAAGGTTTCAGATATTACCACTGGCCTGAATTTCAAAGTTTATGAGAGCAAAACACTTGTTAATTATATTCGTTATTAGTTGCTAATTTCACAAAACTTTGAAAGCGGCATCTCATATAACATAAATGAAGAAAATGCTCAGTGCCTGCAGCACTGTAACTGAAGTTGGTGTTTGGGGGTGCGATCTGAAAAGTTTGCAGAAATTTGGGAATTGAAACATTGGTTATTTATTTTCATTGTAAATGTTTTCGGTGTGAATACTAACTGTAAAAAATAGCACTACCGACTCGTCCTGGCAACTTTTTGCCAGTATCAAAGCCAAAAATATAGCACATCTGCTTCACGTTGAAATTAACCTACCCTGCGAATTTCGTGTCGATCCCATGACTGTATTCGAAGTTACAGGAGTATAAAGAAATTTAGGGTTACCAGCCGCAAAATTTTTTAAATAATCGAAAACTTAATATTTGCTGTTTATTGTCACTACAATATCATTGCCATTTAAAAATTTTACCATAGAATCGCTAAATAAAGATTTTGCAAATAAATACAAAACCAACAATAGCTGGCAACCCTATCGTGCCTCATCCACCACATCGACAAAGCCGGATATAATTCCTGGCTGAGATTTGAAAAGGAAGCACTCGTCAAGAGACAATCGTGAATAATGCCTATAATAGGTTCCATTAATTGTATGAAATTCGTATTGATTTCATGACTGGAAATTATGGGGCAAAAAGCGAATTTTCAAAACCAAAGACACAAAAATTACCATACCTGGCAGCACCAATCGAATTTTTCAACCAAATTTTTATCAAACACGGCTTAGAGTAAGGTTCAGCTACTGTATCAGTTTCGTGAAAATCTGGAAACTGGATCAGAATTCATAGGGCAAAAAGCAGTTTTTTTTTCTTTATAATTATTCAAGATGGCACCACTGGAACAGAATTGCCCACAATTGAAAATCGCTTCTATCAGACCTGATCCCACTTAAGTCCAATGTATTCTGTAAATTTCAACTGTATCTGATTATTGGTTCGTGAGTTACCGTGGACATAAGTTTTTGATGCTAAAAATATAGGTAAATTGGGAGAGGGTTACCGTTCTTGTCCAACATGAAAATTCCAAAGTTTTACTTTGAATGTGTAGATAAAGCATAAGATTTGTATACAAGTTGGTTTTTATTGTAAGAAACGGACATTTTTTAGGAGATTCGATGGTTTGAATGTTTTCAGTTTCAGTGCCTGCCGTAGCTACAGAGTTGCCAGCACGTTGGAACTTATCAACAGGAATATGTCCTGTAAGTTTTATAATAATTTGATAATCAAGTAAAAATTTATCGCGATTCAAAAATTTTCAAATTTTCCCAATCTTATTTTAGGCGCCTACCGCACACATAGGGTTAAAAATTACAAAAACAATATCATATTCACATTTAAAATACGTTCAGAATTCATGGCATAAATTTTGTTTTTGCAAAATTTATTTTTTGACTGAATAATAGGTATATTTAAAATATCACTAAAATGGCCCCCGGAGCCAAAGGCTTAAAGATTATTAACTTTTTGTGAGACCTAGCACTATTCTGCATATACACCAATGTATTCTGAAAATTTCAGTTTAATCGTTCCCGAGATTTTTTCACTGAAATTTTTTGATGATATATATACAGTGGCTCACAGCTTATTTGATACAGTGACTATTTAAAAATGCAAATCACTGTAACTTTGAAATAAAGAACCCTTTCCAAAAAATTTAAACGTATTTGACTAGATGCATGTTCAACGAACTCAATGCAAACAAAAAATTTTCCAGCAATATTCCTCGGCGTCACGCAAAAGAGAAATACCACTGGTGCAGAAAAATTACAGCTCACAGCTTATTTGATACAGACACTTCAATGAGAATAAATTTATATTTGTCGCACCTGTGTTGTTTTTGTTTCTTGAATTTTTGATTGTGTTTAGAGATTGGCTTAGGTAATTTTTAGCAAGATCTTGTAAGCTGAAGTGCCAAAATTGAGTAGTTGTTGTAAAATGGGTCGTCGCACCACAATTGAACAGCGCGAATTGGTATTAAACCACTTCCAAAAAGGACAAAGTGTTCGAAAAATTGCTGAAAGTGCCATTCATTTCCAAAAAAAAAAATACAATAAGCCGATTTGCCTTTGCCCAAGAGCACGTGGGAAAGCCATCCGCGTTCTGGAATACGGTTATTTTTGCGGACGAGTCCAAGTTTAACATTTTTGGCTCTGACGGAATGTCATATATCTGGCGCAAGGCAAACACTGAGCTAAACAAGGAGAACATCAAAGCTACTGTGAAGCATGGTGGTGGTAATGTGATAGTTTACGCCTGCATTGTTACCGTTATTCTTCCACGGTGGTATTTATCAAACGTTTAACTTTCTTGCACCCCAAGTCGATAATTTCGGGGGCCTATGCTCACCGGAGATGGGGGTGGGTCGGGCGCCACTCGCTTCACAACCCCGAAACTACGCTTGCCGACGCTCGGAAGCGAGAAAATGCGACGGTTTCGCGCTAAATGTAGAGTGCAAAGAAAAAAAATACACGCTAGCGGTTTCCAAGAAAAATTTACACAACCGTTTATTAACGAAGGTTTCCAATTCACACTTACGCACTATCCTAAAACGGCGCTTATACTACGATTACATAGTTTACAACAAACCTTCGACTCCCTACCGCAAGCGTGTCCGCGTCTATAAATTAGCATGAAATTCTATCTGCCACCGGTACGGCTCGCGGGCGTGATCGACCGTGACAGCATGTCCGCAGCCGGAGTCAGAAATTTAAAGTTTATTGAGGAAACAATTGAACAAACAAAGTACCTTGATGTACTCAAAAACAATTTGCTGCAAAGCATTGAAAAACTGGGTGTTCGCAACCAATTTCGGTTGTACCAAGACAACGATCCAAAGCACAAGTCGGGAATGGTGCAGTCCAGGCCAATTTGGGAGTGCGCTCATTTGATGTCTCCGCCGGCACAGTCACCAGATATGAACGTCATTGAGAATCTGTGGACTTTGTTGGATAATAACATTAGAAAACACAAGATAATAAATAAATATAATAAACAAGACCTGAAGAAAGCACTGCTAGAGGAATGGCAAAAAATTACTCCTGACATCACAAAAAAACTCGTTGACTCAATCCCGAATAGACCCCAGGCTCTGCTTAAGGCTAAGGGCTCATAATTAACAACAATTTTAATATTTAATCAAACTATATCAAATAAGCTGTGATATGAAATTTGTTATTACTTTTAGTTTTTTGTTTTTTAAGATGTAAAACAGCAACTTTGTAGCAAATATAAACTTGTTTAATAAACAACAAACATGATATTATTATTACGTTTCGAGTTATTGTAACTTTATTTTTTAAAGAAGCACTGTATCAAATAAGCAGTGAGCCACTGTGCGTATATAGAAATATGAATTTTTGGCCAAAGTGATTTTAATACTAATGTTCTTCTTCGAACATTAGTAATAAAATTGTATATGCATATAAAATATTTATTCATGTTTTCAATATAAAATTCAAATACTTACAAACTTTCATGCTACGTACATCGAAAATGAAAACTTTCTTAGCCAACTTTAATTTAGAAATTTGGTGTGTAGTATAGTGTTGTGTGTATTGTAATTGTGAATTGTGTTCCCACAAGCTCATATTTTATTTATTCATCCAATCGTTCCGAACAGCGACAATAAAATCTACGGGAAGGATATAAATTGTCGTCGTTGTAGTTTTTCCTTCAGAGAAGAGTTTGCTTTACTTAAAAGTGTTCCGGCAAGTGATCCAGAGGAAGAGCAGACAAAGCAAGAAAAAAAAATCAAAAATGGATATTGTTGATACAACTGAGGCTGTGCGATATATCTGGCTGGCATGGAAAATCTGCGGCATTTATCCCGTTAAAAACTATAAAGTTTATCATATTTTCCATTTGCTCGCAATGGTGGCACTTAATATTTTCTGGAATATGTGTTTTGGGTTACAGATGTTCCCCGTGACTAATCTTAAAGATATGTTGGAACTTCTCCCGATGTACACTCTTGTGATGTTATGCTCCCTAAAATATATGACCGTGGTAGTGATGCGAAAGAATCTCATGAAAATCAAGGATTTCTTAATGGAGCTCGATCGCAAACCAACAACCGAGATGCAAAGGAAATCATTGATTGGCCTAGTGAAGTTTTGCAAGAATTTGCTCATCGCTACTCTTATCTTATACGATGTAGTCAATACCGTGGCGAGTGTGCAGGGAGCGCTATCGCATCCTCGAAGACTTCTCTTTGATATGTGGGTGCCGTTCGACTGGCAGTCGACAACGTCAAAATACTGGCTAACGATTTTCTATCAGTTTTCCGTCCAATGTTTTCTCGCCATAGAAAGTACCTCATGCGATTTGAGCGGTCCAATCTACTTGATGGTGTTGACGGCACACGTCGAGAATATTATGAGTCGTATCGAAGGTTTGAAATACGACAAGGATAAAACTGAAAATGAAAATCTAAATGAACTTATCGATATCATTAAATATCATTGTATCATTTCCAAGTAAATTTGAAGAATACTTTCGATCCTTGACGGATTAAATAATATAATTAATTTTTCCTGCAGAATATTCGACTTGCTTCAGAGAACTCTGTCGTACGTAATATTTATTCAGTTTTTCGGGACTGTTTTGGCGCTAGTGATGCATGCTGTTAGCTACATATTATTCCCTTTGAATTTCGCTGAATTGTTCTATATGATGCTTCTCATCATGGCGGAGATACTTATGACGCTACCTTTCTGTTTCTGCTCGCATAAGTTTATGGATACAACAGATCGTTTTGTAACATCAATTTATTCGTGTGACTGGTATATGGAGTCACCAGAATTTAAAAAGATCATCATCATTTTTATGCAGATAACGCAAAAAAAGAATGTCATCGTAGCTGGTAAAATCATACCAGTCACATTGAACACTTTTCTTTCCGTAAGTCTATTTGTGGTAGTTCTACACAACAATATTCTCTCAATTATTCCTTCCAGGTTTTGAAGTTTTCTTATTCACTTTTGGCGCTGGCTATTCAATTCCAGCATTAATGTGAATAATATTTCACACATTGTAGAGTTGGTATCAATTGTAGAGCTGGTGCCATCAGAGAAAAACTTTAGTTAATATGTGACCACTTCGGACAAATAGTTCACTTAGGAATTAAGCTTGCAAATACATAGAAGTTTAAAAGATGAGATATTAGTTTGTGTTCGTTCTATCACTAAACCGTACCAGTTTTTTTTTTAAATTGTAACTAGCACATAAGAACCGCATAGGAAGGTGGGGGAATCCTGTAGATTATTGGATATGGGTTACGGCGAAGAACACCCGAAGGAAGTTACAACTCCACGAGCCAACCTCATGGTTCAGAGTTTGGCTCTTACAATTGTCGACTCAAGATACGTCCACTGTATCGACACGAGAATGACTTGAGTCTACAGGGAAAAATAAACAACAAACAACCTAGGTCCTATTACGGACGGGCTTGGTAAAGACCTGGAGACTTAGTAACGCTGCGCGATACGTACTTTCGATTCCCAGCAGCAGAAATAACCGACGAGTGCATACTTGAGATGAGCTTTCTAGGCACTCACGGTTTCAGCCTGGATTTAGGATAAATGGTGATCAAATGATGCACAACAGGAAGGGTAATGACCAGCTGAGTATCATCATCTACGTGTCAAAGTAGCTAGAAAACCTTATGTGAAACAGATTTAATCATGATTCTGGACCACTATTCTTCATCATTGAGCCAACGCAAAATCCAGCACTCAAAAACCTTAAGGTGAGAATAAGTCAGAATCACTAATCAGAATTACGGAGGCAAATTATGTCTTCGTAAGTGTGTTGCATTCAGCGGAGCAAGACAGGAAAGTCAATAAGGAGGATAGAGAGAAGTAGTCGCTGACTGACATCCATGATGTTAACATGAATATGTACCCAGTATCAAAATCGATGACCTAGTAAAGAACAAGCTATCGTCTTCAGCACCATTCGACGGCCAGTACCAACAAGGAGTTCAACTAAATAGACATTATGTTATATCTTCTCCACACGAGATGAAGATTTTGGATGAAATCGAATCAATATACCGAAATGCATCACCAATTCGGCAGGCTTCCCGCCACTTACCTCTTGATAAACAAACTGAGGTCGCCGAAATGATACAGGACATGGCTAAACAAGAGAAACAAGACATCATTCTCATTGGCAAAACATTCAAAGAACACCTGAAGAAACTGGTGAACATATTCGAAAGGCTCTGAGCGGCTAAAGTGCCGCTGAGTCCCAAAAAGTACTACCTATTTCTACAGTTCGAAGTATCTTGGTAACGTTGTTTCCGCTGGACGAATAAAAACTGACCCAGTAAAAATCAAGCCCGTGAAAAATTGGCCAGTGCTGAAGGATATGCATAGCTTCAGAGTTTTCTGGGAACGGCGACTTGTTATCACTGGTTCGCGATGGATTTTACTACGATCATCAAAAGCATTTGAAAAACTTAAGCAGAAGCTATGTGAAGAAAACATCCATCATGGTTGCCTATGTGAGTAATAATGGCATGGTCAGCAACAGGTATTTGCTTACCTTAACAGGGAACTCTCCAAGACAGAGAGGAATTGCTGGGTCACCTAAAGATAACTGTTGGCAATAGTTGAAGTGTTTTTCAAAAAGTAAAATAATCCCACGACAATCTTTTGTCGGGTCTAGTTGTTGAAGCCGGTAGAGAGCTTCATTCACAAATGTAAAATCAATGTGAATACGAGTGTGAAGTGATTAGTTCCACAGCTCACTTTACCCCTGATTTAAATCAGGTACTCATTCAGAGCTAGGTGAACTCAAATCTCGGTGAGTGGTCTCTCGTCCAAACCCGAATTCGAAAAAAGGACGGATCTACCCTCTAAGCTACTCAAGCTTCTTGCAGCTACTAAACATTTCTCCAAATAACTGTGCTGCCAAACTTACATACTGGAGACCGATCATGCAGTTTGATATGGAGCTCTAAAGGATAAGAAGCACAATATAGTTTATCGAAAAAGACACAATTCCAAGGTCGCAAGCGTACACCTTCAAGATAGTCTATCGAAAAGGAAGCGTGGATGGAAATGCTGCTCTCCCCAGACGTCCATGCAGGCCAGAATGCAATCATAGCTATCAGTTAAAAGAAAAGACAGTTGACGCAAATGTAAAATGGATATCCGTTGCAACAGCAAGAGGATGGTTAAAATTGGAGCTGTTGGACGCGCAACTTGCTGATGGAGATCTAAGGGAATTCATAGCCTGGAAGGAGTTCGTAGCTCGACTTGATTGGGGAAGATCCAAGTCTTACGATGAAGAACTACTGGATACGATGAAACTCCCTGCATCTTACTGGAGGGCACGAGTAAGGATATATTGCAAGCAATACACAAGGCAACATAGACGAAAACGGCAAACAAAGTAAGAAAACGGTTTTATTCAGTGCATATGCGCAAAGACGTGAAAGACTGGAAGAAATGTGTAACTTGTGCACATGTAAACGGACTCAGTAAAAAACCTAGATGTGAGCTGGAGATCTATAAGGCTGAAACAGCATTAAAAAAAATTACCATCGTTGTAGCAAGACCGATTGTTGTGGTTTAATTTCATCAAAAACTTCTTTATGTTTGCTATAGATATAAGAGTGTTTGGAGTTACAACCTATGGTTATCAGATTAATAGAGTAAAGCTCTCTGTTAGTTTTCTTAATTCTGAGAAGGTCTTTTGAAATCATCAGTCGTGCTCCATAGTAGGCAACTCGCAAGCTATGTCAAAGACTATGATATTCGATGGTTGATTAGCAAGACAAAAATAAAGACCAAAACGGACTGATTTTGAAAGAAATATGGACCGATGATTCCACCGGCCCATAAACCGCACCAAACTGTGTGTCTCTGTGGCTGTAGTGGTAGTTGTTGAAGCTCTTCAGGTTCTTCATCAGCCTAAATACGGCAATTCTGCTTATTGACGTATCCATTGAGCCAAAAATGCGCATCATCACTGAACAAAATTTCGCGATAAAACAGCGGATTTTCATTGAGCTGATTCAGAGCCCATTCACCAAAAACACGACGCAAACCTATGATTTGTCAAACAATACTGAATAAAAATTACATTACAGTTTGACAGGAATCACGCGTGATCTGTCAAAAAAGCCTATTGAAAATCAAATCTCATAATGAATCACCCTGAATATGTGTAACTGCCAGCAAGCCAAAATAATATAGCTGCTAAATTTCAGATTTTTTATACTAAAAATCCCTGAAGTTATCAATGCACAATTTCAAAATTAATAAAAATTAAAATTAAGAAATATTTTTATTAGGTTGCTGCAAATGAAATGGCCGATTTAGCAATGAAATAAAGTTGGCTGCAATTTTAGTGTATTATGTTGGCACAAGGCGCCGCAAACGATATGACATATTGAAGTATAAATACTGCTACTTACGTTTATGGAGTCATTTCTGTTTTGCACGTCATAGTGATCGTAAAAACAAAAAGAGAAAATGAAGATGGAAGTGAATCAAAAACGGTTACTTTTATAATACGAATTTAAATTAGAGCACAACGCAACGGATGCAACGAGGAATATCAACAGCTCATTTGGGCCAGATACAGTTAGCGAACGAACCACTCGGCGGTGGTTCGAAAAATTTCGATCCGGAGATATGGACCTTGGAAGTGAGCCACGTGAACACCCAGGACTATCGATCGATAACGACGAACTGCGTGCCTTAGTGGAGTCTGACCCCCGCCAAATCATAAGGGATCTTGCCGAGAAATTAGGCGTTCACAATTCGACAGTTTGCCGCCACTTGCAACAACTTGGAAAAATGAAAAAGCTTGACAAATGGGTTCCGCATGATCTTACCGAGCAAAACATAACGTGTCGAATGGAGATTTCAAGTTCTCTACTCTCCCGCAACAAAAAGGAACCGTTCTTGCACCGAATTGTGACCTGAGATAAAAAGTGGATTTTATACGATAATCGTCGCCGATCAGTCCAATGGCTAGATGCCGATGAAGCGCCAAGACACATGCCAAAACAAAGCCTTCATCCAAAGAAAATAACGGTAACTCTTTGGTGGTCTATAGCTGGAGTTATCCACTATTCGTTCCTGCAACCTGGCGAAACCATCAATGCTGAGAAATAATGTGCTCAACTGAAAGATATGCATCAGAAATTGATAGTCCAACGACCTAGGCTTGTCAACAGGAATGGAGTGATACTGCTTTATGATAATGCACGACCTCATGTATCGAGAACAACGGTCCGAAAATTAAAAGAGTTGTGCTATGCGACTCTTCCTTACCCTCCTTATTCACCAGACCTCTCACCAACAGATTACCATTTCTTTAAACATTTGGATCACTTTTTGACAGGAAAAAAAATGTAATAATGAAGTTGCTGTCAAAAATGCCTTCGAGGAGTTTCTTCGAACCAGAAACTCGGTCTTCTACAAAACGGGAATAAATGTACCTGTATCTCATTGAAAAAAGTGTGTTGCATCTATTGGTACCTATTTTCATTAAATAAATTGCCTTTATAAAAAGTTACAGCTGTTTAAAGATTTATTACTAAATCGGCCATTTCATCTGCAGCAACCTAATACTATTACTCTTATTCCTGTAATGATACCCTCAGTTCTGAATACTAAACTCCGAATAATTTGATGGAAATCGAAATTTTGTATGAAATTGCATTTTTTTTCGATTAAATATCGATAAACCGTATGCAATATTAAAAATAAAATAGAATATTCTTCAGGCTTTTCCAATTTGATAAAATAAAATAAAATTTTTACTGGTCGTTTCATATAATCTATTCAAAACAAATTATTGGTTAGATGGGAAATGCAGCAGCTTTGCACCCTATCAGCAATTTATGTTTCCTTCTTTGCATCCGGTGATTGCCATTTTCTTTTATATGCACTTATTTTACATCACTGTTTAAAATGCATTCAACAACGTGTTTATGTTGAACTGATTTTCTATAAAACCTGCAATTTCCGCGAAAAAAAATATTGATTTTAGCCCTTGCACCAAATCTACAAGAAGCGTCCAACCAATAGCTCATATTTTATTTATTCATCCAATAGTTCCGAACAGCGACAATAAAATCCACGGGAAGGATATAAATTGTCGTCGTTGTAGTTTTTCCTTCAGAGAAGAGTTTGCCTTACTTAAAAGTGTTCTCTCAAGTGATCTAGAAGGAGAGCAGACAAAGGAAGAAAAAAAATCAAAAATGAAAATTGTTGATACTACTGAGGCTGTGCGATATATCTGGCTGGCATGGAAAATCTGCGGCATTTATCCCGTTGAAAACTATAAAACTTATCATATTCTCCATTTGCTCGCAATGGTGGCACTTAATATTTTCTGGAACGTGAGTTTCGGGTTACAGATGTTCTCGGTGACGAATCTTAAAGATCTGTTGGACAGTCTCCCGATGAACACTCTCGTGATTTTATGCTCCGTAAAATATATGACTGTAGTAGCGATGCGAAAGGATCTCATGAAAATCAAGGATTTGCTGATGGAGCTCGATCGAAAACCAATAACTGAGACGCAAAGAAAGTCATTGATTGGCCTAGTGAAGTTTTGTAAGAATTTGGTCATTGCTGCTTTTGTCTCGTACGATGTAGTCGATATCATGGCGGCTGCGAATGGAGCGCTATCGCATCCCCGAAAACTTCTCTTTGAGATGTGGGTACCGTTCGATTGGCAGTCGACAACGTCAAAATACTGGCTAACGGTTTTCTATCAGTTTTTCTTCCAAAGTTTTCTCGCCATAGAAAGTGCCTCATGCGATTTGAGCGGTCCAATCTACTTGATGGTATTGACCGCACACGTCGAGAATATTATGAGTCGTATCGAAGGTTTGAAATACGACAAGGATAAAACTGAAAATGAAAATCTAAATGAACTTATCGATATCATTAAATATCATCGAATCATTTCCAAGTAAGTTTGAAGAATACTTTCGATCCTGGGCCGTTTAAATAATATAAATAATTTTCCGTGCAGAATATTCGACTTGCTTCAAGGGACTCTTTCGTATCTAATATTTTATCAGTTTTTCGCGACTGTTTTGGTACTAGTAATGCATGCTCTTAGCTACATATTATTCCCTTTGAATTTCGCTGAATTGCTCTATATTTTGCTTTACATCGCTGCGGAGATACTTCAGACGCTACCCTTCTGTTTCTGTTCGCATAAGTTTATGGATACAACAGATCGTTTTGTAACATCAATTTATTCGTGTGACTGGTATATGGAGTCACCAAAATTTAAAAAGATCATCATCATTTTTATGCAGATAACGCAAAAAAAGAATGTCATCGTAGCTGGTAAAATCATACCAGTCACATTGAACACTTTTCTTTCCGTAAGTCTATTTGGGGTAGTTTGACACAACAATATTCTCTCAATTATTCTTTCCAGGTTTTGAAGTTTTCTTATTCACTTTTGGCGCTGGCTATTCGATTCCAGCATTAAATTGAATAATGAATGATTCACAAATTGTGTGGAGTTTGTCTCACAAGTCAACGTCAGTGAAAGAATTTAGTAGATATATGAGCACTTCGGACAAATAGTTCACTATTGATATTAGATCGCACAATTAAACTTTTTAGCACTTCGCAATTATCTAAGCAAATACACAGCAGTTAGAAACATGAGGTGTTAGTTTGTGTTTATTTCATATTTTAGTGACTAAAAACAGTGGCAGGGTTGCCAGATTGGGGGAAAATTTAAGCTCTAGGGGCTTTTTGGGGGATTGATATTCATGGGGGATTTTTTAGGGGAAAATCAGCGAAACAAAGGTTGATTTCTGAATTTTGTAAATTCAATACCACATTAAGTTTAATACTGGCTTCGGTTTCACGTGAAATTTTCATACAAGATTTTATTGAACCGACAGAAACAATGATTCAACAAATGAAAATATTTTTCGAAACATAAGGTAATCAATCGAATATAATATAACAAAATATAATTGACTGCCTAACTGGCATACTGTAATTAATTGCATAATCAAATCAAATTATAATAGTTCTTGAAAATTCTTAACTTTTTTTCACTTAGGAGGGCAGCATACCAACATGTAAATTTATTTGTTTTTTATTAAAATCACATATGAATAAAAACACATTTTGGTTTTTTGTGTACCAATTTTTTCCCTAGCTTGTAAAAATATTTTAATTTAAACCATTTTTTTCCTTTTGCTGGCCCACAAAAAATATATGCTATTGCATGTAAATAGCAAAATACATATAGAATCGATAAGAATGGATACTAACTGGATCTAGTTAAAAAAAAAAATTACTAAGTTTATGGATGTAAATATTTCAAGATAAAGAAAATCCGAGGCATTCATAGCGAAATATCGTTCTCTGCGTACTGTGTCATCTTGGAAGCTTTTTGAAGAAGTTATATGATAAGTCCGAAATTTTGTGTGACATCAAGCTACATCGTACAAAATGTACTGCCTTCATTTGAAATGTAATGGCACCTTGTGTGCTGGAAACCGCAACAGGAAGGAAAAGGAAAAGTTTTGTTTACTAAAACAGTTTTCAGAGACAAAAATGCTCGCGAAACTGTTCAGTTTTTGCAAAACATTCGTGTTTTTGTTCAGAAAAACATGTTTTGTCCGTGTTTTTTGTTTTGTCTCTTTGGTGGAAACCCGGCATAAGAATCGTCTTTCTTGGAAACACAAAAATAACAAAGTCGTCGGGAAACCTCATGTAAGACAACTTTCTGCAACCAACCAATCCTTCCTGATTGCGCCAACTCAAACTCCAGATAACCCCGAACCTAAGACGCAGATGTCAGCCCAAGATGAAATCGGCAATATTATAGCCCGTTCACACTAGACTCTAAATCAGGCGATTTCGATCAGCTGATCGCTTTAGAGCTAAATCAACTTACCATACATTTTTTTCGGCTTCCGACCGAGTTAATCAAGTAGATTTAGAGTTAATCAAGTACAAATCAGGTACTATTGTGAATTTTGTCCCTGGCGAATTTTTCTCAGAGCGCGGCGAATTCCATCCGTGAGAGCGAGAGTAGATTTGAATGAAATGTCATTCGAATTTCGTCCTAAAATAGCAAAAATTGATTAAAAAAGGAAAATGTGAGTTGTACAAAGTGAAAAGAAAATGTTCTTGCATGTTCCTGCACCATTTTCAACAACTTTCACGCAAAAAAGATTGTACACATAAATTCGAATGACATTTCTCTCTCTAAATCTCCTCATTCTAAATCACTTCGGGTAGTGTGAACGCTTACCTGATTAACTTGACAGATTCTAAATCTACCTGATTTAGAAGTGTAGTGTGAACGGCTTATTATCGACGAAAATACTCAGATTAAGGCCAATGACAAACACAGCGGTTTTTGCGAGGCGTTTCCCGAGAGGAAAACCGAGTCGGTATAGTCGTGCATTACTTTAGCATTGTGATGACACACACCGCGGTGCGAACCGCCTCTCGGTTCCGGAATCGTGTCGGTAGATGAGAGAAATGACCCACCGACTCGGTTTTCGAGCGTTTTTCGATTAGTTCATTGCTGCGTAGTCCGATCGAGCTGAAATTTTCTGGATGCATTGATGAATGCATGGGATAGGGGAATGAAAATCTAATAAGAAAATTGATTTTTGAAGAATGGCTAGGGTACAGTATTGGAAAATGAGATATTTGTGGGCACTTGGTTTCTAAAAGTAGGCAATTACAGATTTTCAAAGAAAATTAGCATTAGAATTACTTTGCCCAAAATTCATATGCATATACATATACTTACATATGAGTTCTTTAGTTGCAAAATGAGACTCAAGCGATTTTTTACGAAACTGAGTTAAAAACCATTTCTTATAGGAAATTTTCTCAGGAATCGATTTGTGCACTTTATTTTATCCCAAACCCAGTCTAAATGCCCTAAAAAGTGATTTGAAAAACAGCCTTATTTCCAAAACGCGACCTGAACAGAGATTTTTTCTTTCAAAATGGCGTCTAATATTTTGAACGGTTTGGTTCCAAAAAGCGACTCAAACCTTAGCAATGTCGGAAACGGTTCTTGTTATTTTTCCAAAAACCGACCTAATGTTCTAACTTTAAGAAAAGGCTAAACTTCTGTTCGTCACATATTTTTAAATGGTTATTTTTATTATTAACCTTGTTTTAAATTAAGCGGGCTTTTTCTAGAATGATAAGAAATATTTCAAAGTTGGCCATACTGATTGCGACTTCACATGTTTGTTCTTAGAAATCGTGCGCCGACACATTAAATGTGTGCGTTGACTGAAGTTGTGTCATGTTGCTTCTATTTTTTAGAAAATATAGATTCAGAGGATGAAACTGATGAATCCAACAAGTGTTTTTATCGTCGTATAGATTATAATAATCTTACAGAGAACGATATTTGGGATGCGGAAGTAATTATTGACGAAAAAAAAAATGTTTAACACAATATTTTTGCTGCTCATTTTTCCATGTTTTTAAACTTATTTTTGTATAATTGTTTTTTTAAGTTATGTTCTAAGGTAGGCACCTACTTTCTGTAAAACAAAAATTACAGGCAAAAATATAAAATTTAAAAAAATATAATTGTTTTTTTTTTTGTTCCAAAACCCGACTCCAACATGAAGTTTCGTTCCAAAACCACACCTGAAGGCGATTTTGTTCCAAAACGCGACCTGATGAACTGTAAATGCGAATTAATTAATATTTAACATAATCCATAGTTTATGAAAATTTGTAATATTGTGTAGTTTTTTATTTTCAATTTATTAAAAAAAACATTGGTTTGATATATTGACCAGGAAAGAAAATATAGTTTTTTGCTGTTTCTGAAAAGTTTTCAAAAACCTTTCAGTCTCATTTTGCAACTAAAGAACTCATATATATGTATATACATATACATACATATGTATGTATACACCACAACTTTCTTCGCCAGCATCTATATGATACACCGACGTAATTTGTAATTGAACCGACTCAATAAACGCTTCTGAAAATCGCTGTGTGTGTCAGCTGACGCGCCAAACCGAAGCGTTAAACGCTTCGGTGAAACCGAACTGTCTGTCATTGGCCTAAGGAGGTGTGGACGCGGGATTTTAAAGAACTCCTAAATTCTGCGCACGTCCCAATATTATCAGAGCCAACAGAAGCCTCCAATGAAGTGAAACATCCAACACTGGGAGAGTCGATTCGGCCATGAGAAGCCAGAAAAATAATAGATCGCCGAGCATTAACGAAGTTCCAGCTAAATTAGTCAAATGCAGTGGAAACTGCACCACGAAAATCATCCACCAAGTAATCCAGCACATCTTGGATCGAGAAAAATCTCCGCAGGTGTAGCGCAAATTCATCATATGCTCTATCCACAAAAAAGGAGACAAACTACCGTGCGAAAATTACAGAGACATATCACTACTTTGTACGTCCTAGAAAATTTTGACGATAATATTAGGAAATAAATTTAAAGTTTACGCTAACAATGCCATTGGGGAGGACCAAGGATGCTTTAGGTCTGAACTATCGATGAATGGTCAACTGTTTACGATCAAAGAAATGTTCAAGAAATGCTGGGAGTTTGACATCGACGTCTGCTCGTAGACTTTAATCAATCATATGACTGTATTTATTGAATCGTACTGTATCCAAAAGTGCTGCAATGCGGCAACCCAGCAAAACTAATCCGACTAACCAAAATGAGGAAGACAATAATGAACACCCTTTGACCCTTTGACACAAATTTTGGACTAAAATAAAGCAATGGGTTCGCTCCCCTGCTGTTCAACATTGCACTTATGTACGTGATAAGGAAGCTGCCTGTCAACATAAAGGGTACGCTCCTAAATAAATCTACCCAATTGTTAGCCTACGCGGCTGATATTAATATATGGTTACATTCTTTCGCATCCACCAAAGCACTCCTGCTAAAATTTGCCAAGAAGCAAAAGAAGTAGCCCTGAAAGTTAATCTGATGAAAACAAAAACCATGACACAAACAAAAAAGAGGATCGATAGAAAAGCCGTGAGAAAACCCAGGAAACGCTGGCCCAACTTTGTCGATGAAGACTATCGATCGCTGCTCGGATTTTGAAATTTGAGGACACGTTCGTTGGCCCGAGCAAATAGGAGGCGTTTCCTGTAAGAAGTCCGAGGGGGGCTGTAATGTTACGACGACTACGAAACTCCAGTACTCAGCCTAATCAGAATCACAGAGGGACCCTTTAATTAAGGAGAGAGAAGAAGTCGATGACTGTCTTTCAGTTTCTTCTATCACCTCATTGGATACTTCAGATTTACAATCTGAGCATAAAAGTTTACCCAGCATGTAGCGAATATGAAGATTGGAGAGTGGCCTTAGCACAACCTAGAACCAGACCGAAGTCCAGAACCAAGAGTGCTAAGGTCCAAAAAGTGGAATGGCCAATGCCATTCAAGAGGCAAAACCAAAAAAAAAAGAATTGCCCCGAGAGCAGGGTGCCCTAGAAATGGTCGTGAAGGCCCCTCGTCCGCATTAGCGGAGCACCCTTTAACCAACCCCGACGGATGCTGGGGTGCCGCTTTGCTAGCTCGCTGCGGCTGGGGTGGGTTTGTAGCGATTATGAAGATGGAGATGGCCTTAGCACAACCTAGAACCAGACCGAAGTCCAGAACCAAGAGTGCTAAGGTCAAACAGTGGAATGGCTAATGCCATTCAAGAGGCAAAACAAAAAAAAAGAATTGCCCCGAGAGCAGGGTGCCCTAGAAATGGCCGTGAAGGCCCCTTGTCCGCATTAGCGGAGCACCCTTTAACCAACCCCGACGGATGCTGGGGTGCCGCTTTGCTAGCTCGCTGCGGCTGGGGTGGGTTCTTTAAACAAATGGGGATGGTTGGCTCTCAAGAAACGGGATGCTACGTATATTCATCCGTCATGAATTGTAGCCGCAAACTGATATGAAAACATATCCAGGGACCAAAAAAGGGGGCATAGCTCCGTAAAGGAAACCACCCAGGCTCTGCAACATGGGCTGACTAAGCAGACCCAGTGCTCGTGACAACGCACGGAGCCAGAAAATTGAAAATCTAAACGGGAAAATAGGAAAAAATGCTACCTCTCTTTACAAGGAACCCGGGTGAGGCAGACAGCCCCGGGCCCCCGATGATAGTGGAGCCCTGACCCCGATGGTCTGGGGTCCTCCACCCTCTGATGCTGGCCATATCAATCCAAAAATTCAAAATTCAAAAATCTAATCAAGAAAAGCCAAAATTTACATCAAAGCGGAAACTACCTATGTGTGGCCAGCATCCCTCCCTTTTGATGCTGAAAAATACGGAAAAATTCACGAGAAAACTATTACATTATAGGCCAGCCAGGCCTGGAGCGGAACCTGAAAAAAAAGATGAACTTCTCGGGCTTTCACCCAATAAGAAGGCCAAAAGTTTAGATTTTACAAATTCATCATTATTATTTCATGCTTTGCTTTAGCTGATTAAATTCATCTATTCCAAATTTCTAAAATTTGCTTTATAAGTATCTTTAACTAAGTCCTGTTTGCGGCCTTTTTTTTTTTTCTTTATTCCTTCAATATTTTCTTTTGCTATGAATTAAAGTATCCACTTGCAAAATTTTAATGTAAAAATTATTTGCATTCTTGAGGAGAAATAGCTAGATAAATTATTACTTTTTTTTTTTCTTATATGATTCGCAACAAAAATCTACTTCGAATATGTACATGTACACCTTTCGACTTTTCCTGATAATAGTAATCATCAATAAGTGCGGAGTTTGGATCCAAACTATGCCGTTTTCATTTTTTTTCTCGAGACAATGAAAGGTATGTTTCGTCCGACATAGAATTGTAGACTTTACTTTTGTCGTAGAAAAGTAGTATTTCAGAAAAAAGAATGCAAGGTACTACACATGAACCGACATCTAAATCATTTGGACTGACTCTTTTTCTAGATCAAAGAATGTATGAGAGAAAAATTGATTAACGGTACAAGCCGCCCGTACACAAAACAACTATTTTTACATTTGCCTCAAATGTCTGATAGTGAAAAAGAACAAATGTCGTGTCTACTAGCTTACGTTATGTACAGATTTAACTAACATGACAAATATGACATCATATTCTTCGCTCCAAATCTGCTCTAAAAATCTCTTACGACTGGCATGTAGTATTATTTCATGATTTTTCGTTTTCTTCTTCATAAATATTTATATATAAAAAATGTAAGTTATTACCTCTTCCATTCTTTTCGAGGTACAAGAACTAGAGATAGCAGATATTATTAATAATATTTCGATATTTTTGTTTTTTTTTTTTTTTTCTCTTCGATAGTATTTTCGTTTAACAATAATAACATTGAATTACTTTGATTAAAATATTTTTTTTTTTTTTTTTTGTCGTTACTTTTCTTCAGAAACGAATATCTACTCTCAAATGACGATAGTTTCAATTTCCAGAAGCTAAACAATGACTTCAAATTACGTTACAGCGCTAACTTCAGCGCACTAGTTCTAACAGGCGTGTTTTATAATAGCTATCTAATCAGTTCGCTTACGTGTCTCAGCAACACAAACCTTCCTTTTTGACTTGTAATTTCGAGCCGGATCTGCTGAGCAAATATATTGGACGTATCTGGATTCCAATACAACGTAGTATATCCAACCTTGACGCCGTAGACAATTCAGCAGGATTTATAAAATTTAGACTTACTTGGTCCGAGTTGGGTGATAGGAATTGCGGTGGCGACAATTTGCCGGGTTAATTGTTGTTTTCTGAGTCGGTTGGCAAATGCGAGGAACAATCGCTAACCGGTTGGCTACCATTCTCACTGGTTATTAAATTTCATGCCGTTGATCCTGACAACGACGAGGAAGAAGAAGTGGTCAAAGACGACGCCGTTGCGGTCGAAGGTGCAGATTTTGATCGCCCGGTTCGGGACATACCCCAAAAATTCATATCCTCATTCTAAGTTGGCATTATTTCTTAGCTCCGCCTATAATCGCAGCCAAACACACGACACATTCGCTTGGAAAAGTCTTTTAAAACTCCTTACATCAAAATCCCGAATATTTTTCCCAAAACAACCCATACCAACCAACTGCCAAAGATAACACATCCGAAATTCTCGTACATCTCAGGCGAAACGGTTAACCGAACGGTATATACAACACAAATGCTGTTGATTTTTTTCCGTTCTAACACAATCAACTACAAGCACTAAACCATAACCATGCTGTTAATAAAACAATTGCACTATGTGGTTGCCTTGACTTATAGAAATGCACGATTAAATTTTGAATTTTTTTTTTTTTTATGTCAATTAATCACTCAGCGACTTTCACGAATTGATTTTTATTGAAATACTTGTAGGTTATGTGAAATCATTGGTTTCAAAAGCCCGAAAGTGATTGTAGTAAAAATGAAAGTTTTCGGATGAAAATCGCGAACGATATTGTTGAATCGAATGGAGCAGTAACAGCCGGGAAGGGAATCCACAAAACTCAGCACAAAACAGGAAAATTCCAATTGGCTTGTTCACGACGGAGTATATGCACGAACGCTACGCTCACTTATCCGACAGATTTGCAAATTGTAGCAGCACTTCACGCATCACAAAACTGAAGAACCTCTGATAATGTTGAGACGCACCACAATAACTTTGCAAGAATTTGCATTATGTTGCCACTTTTCCCGAACTTTTCGATTCATTCAAGTTCCCGTTGGCAATATTTTTCACACCACGACTCCTTCGCCACGCCGTCTGGCCTCTCGAAAATTCACTCCGACGCCCATGTACACACTCGGAGCAGATCTTCGATTCAAAATCAAAGAATTCGACTTTGAATCCGGAAAAAAATGTCATTTCGTGCGGTATCACGTTTTTCTGATCCCCATCGCTCGTCGCCTTTTCTTTTCCCGACCGCCACGATTGCCAGTTGCTATCCGACTCCGCGACCACGTCTTGCCTCCGTCGCGAATGAGATCCGACTTCCTATCGCCAAGCGCTGCATTCTCACAGCCCAGCCACAGCATCGCAATTTGCCATAAACAATTTACCGTTGATACGGTAAATTAGTTTTGAGAAAAATGAATTTTTCGAAGCGACATCGCTTGTGTTTCGATTTGACGAAAACAAGGTGCCGTTAGAGGGCAAGTAGAGGACTTTTGATACAATGCGTATCAAAAGTCGTTTGCCGTGAATTTTAGAAACAAAATTCAAATAGGCAAATGCTACAACACAGATCTTTCCACAAGGGCAAGTGCGTGGAAAGAGCTGAAGGATGGATGTAATGTGTGAAAGACAATGACGTGAACAGGTGATCAAGTCTTTTACTATCCAATCTTTTAGATTTATTGCGTGAACTAGTGAGCAAATAAAAAGGGGTAAATATAATTGTAGGAAATTTCGTGAACACGTATGCTAAGTTAATGACGAAAGTATCTTTGATAGAGGAAATGGTGAACCAGGTGAACATCTCTAGATACTTTCTCATTGGGGCAGGAGTGACACCTGAAATAGGCGCAAATGGACGATCTTCCAAATTAAATTTGGAAATCATTCGTGAACTGGTGAACTCAGTGGGTGTATCACTTAGTGATGTCTTTCGCATGAAAGACGCCCACTGATCGTCCATTTTGATCGGCCAGCTGGTAGTAAGCACCGCCGATCTTCTTAATTACCTTACTAGGTAAAAACTTCCGGTCCAGCTTTGCATTGTAGTGCGCGGCTGCGTCACTTTGCCGGAAGTTGCGCCTGTAGACCACTTCGCCAGGCTGGTATGTAACCAACCTGGAACGAAGGTTATAGGCCTTGGCATTGCGAGACTGGGCCTGGGTGGTGAGGTCGCGGATGGTCTGGCGTAGAAGAGCCAGGTGGTCAGGAAGTGGCAGAGTGGTCGTAGGGTCATCCATCAGGTGAAGTTGCCGCAGCAGGTGGTAGGTGCGGCCATGGGTCACCATTGGTTGCCCGAAGACTGCCTGATAGGGCGAAGTTCCTATGGTTGCGTGAGGGGCGGAACGTAGTGCGCAGGTTATTTCTGAGAGTTTACCGTCCCATTCCTTTTGAGCAGGGTCAATATAAGATCGAATTGCTGCCAGTATGGAACGGTTAAGACGTTCCGAGGCATTGGCTTGGGGGGAATACACAGCGGTGAAGGTATGTCCGATACCGAATTCCTGTAGAAAGGTCTGAAAGATAGACGACCGAAATTGTACACCATTATCTGTTACAACACTCTCCGGGACTCCAACAAGGTGAAATACCCTTCTCCTCAGGATGTCGATGACTGCTTTCGCAGTGAATTTCCGAAGCGGCTCTACGAAGGGGAATCGCGAAAGATGGTCTAGGACGATGAGAGCTCCAATGTTGCCAGACTTGGACCTAGGGTAGGGGCCGATAATGTCGATGTACAAGCGCTGGAATATGCGCTCGGGAACGGACTGCAGCGTCATTGGTGGACGAAGGGTGTGTGAAGGGGCTTTGGTGGTTTTGCATGTAAGGCATGATCCCACATAATCACGCACTTGAGCGGCCATTCGTGGCCAATAAAACCATTGACGTAATCGCCCGAGGGTTTTGGCCACGCCACCATGCGCACTCAAGGGTGGGTCATGAGCTCCCTTCACTAATTCTGCCGTCATTTCTGACGGCACCCACAACTTCCAAGCCAACTGGTCTTGAAGTCCGTTTCCGGTCGCATACTCAGTCCGCTTGTACACGAACCCGTCTACAACTTTTAGGTCCGGCAGTTGGTCTTGTTCTGCCTGGACTTTCGCCGCTAGCTCCAAATAAGAAGCACTTTTGAAATGCGGCGAAGTCAAGTCTAGCTCCATTGGAGTCTCCTCGCCCTCTGCCGGCGTCAACGCCTCGGCAGAGAACATGCGCGACAAGGAGTCCGGCACTACGTTTTGGCTTCCCTTTCGGTGGACAATCTTGAAGTTGAAACCTTGAAGTTTCAAGGCCCACCGGGCTAATCGTCCATTAAGGTCTGGTTGGTTCATTAGCCATTTTAGGGAAGCATGGTCGGTCACGATTTCAAATTCGTGACCTTCCACGTAGGCACGGAACTTCTTGATTGCCAACACCGCTGCCAGACATTCTTGCTCAGTGACGGTGTAGTTTCGCTGAGCGGGATTCAGTTTGTGGGACATATAGGCGATGGGGGCTTCAGCTCCGTCTTCTGTGCGCTGCACCAGCACGGCACCGACTCCATGTTGACTTGCGTCACATTGGATGGAGAAGGGCTTGTTGAAATCTGGGCTGTGCAGCACTGGGGCTGAAGCAAGGCTGTGTTTCAATTGCTTGAAAGCATTTAGCCTCTCATCGGTCCACACAAACTGACTCCGCTTAGAAAGCATGTCTGTCAGTGGTGTTGACAATGACGCATATTCCCTGACGAAGCGCCGATACCAACCGCAGATTCCTAGAAATCTTCGGAGTTGCTTCGTGGTAGAGGGAAGTGGGAAATCCATGATAGATTTCACCTTGTCGGGATCGGTCTGGATAGTGCCCCCACCAACAATGTGGCCAAGGTACTTGACGTCTCGCAAGAGGAACTTACTCTTTTCCACATTGATGGTGAGGCCAGCTTGTCTCAAATGGAAGGCGACCTGATGAAGCACCTGAAGGTGCGCGTCGAACTCGTCTGTGATCACCAACAGGTCGTCGAGGTACACGAATACCTGGTGCTTGAGTTGGGGCGGAATAACCTTATCCATCAGTCGCGACATCGTTTGGGGTGCATTACACAACCCAAACGGCATCACGACAAAATGGTAAAGGGGTCGACCGGGCACAGTGAAGGCTGTCTTCTCCTTTGACTTTTCCTCTAGAGGGATTTGCCAAAAGGCATCCTTTAAGTCAAGGCTGGAGATGAAATTTGCCTTAGGAAGTCTGCTGAGAATTCCATCAATCAGCGGCAAAGGATAGGCATCCTTCACTGTGACCGAGTTGACCTTCCGGGCATCCAGGCATAGGCGTACCTTCGAGGGCTTTACCACCAACGTTACCGGCGAAGACCATGCACTCTTCGACTCTTCGATTACGCCCAACGCTAACATCCGGTCAATTTCCTGATATAGGAGCTTTTCGACAGCTGGTGACACAGAAAAATGTCTCTGTTTTATGGGTTTCTGGTCACCAGTGTCGATGTCATGACGGATGAGCGTAGTCTTTCCCAAGCAATCAACAGCGAACGAAGGAAAGCAAGCAATCGCAGACCGAAGTCTGCGATGCTGCTCCTGTGTGAGAGGGTGGGCGCAATCGTCGAGTGCGTCGAGGCTGTTGGTGGTGTCGACCTGTGGTGGTGGCGCAAACAGGTCTGTGGCCAGGGCGAAAAGACGGACGAAGTCCACTCCCAGATAGAGATTCTGACTGAGAGTGGGTATTATCCACAGCGTCAACGTCTTGGTGAGCCCCCGGAACGTGATGTCGGCTGATACTCGGCCTACGGCTTGATGTTGTGTGCCGTCAGCTGTTTTCAACCCGAGAGAAGCTCTTTTCCAGGGAAAAGCGTTCCTCTCGAGGAATGAGCGGGCTAGATCAGCCGCCATCACGCTCACGTTGGCTCCCGTGTCGATCAAACCCGATGTAAGTTGGCCGAACAACAGAACCTGAGCGTACGGTCGAACGTCACCTGGAGGCACGTTCAACAGAGTCGCACAATCCAATTGATAACGCCAACGACGGAACTGAGCGTAAAAACGCCGCATTCTCAACGTTGAGCGTTTAGGTGTTTTAAGGTGTTTTTGAATGGTGTCAATTTCGGAGTTAAAAATTCGGTTTCGGACCGCCGTGTATTTCCGCCATCTAATGTGGTAGGGCAGAAAAGCCAAAGGTGTAGGAGGCTCTGCCTGTAAGAGTGGGATTGATAAGGTGGTAGAGTCCCCACTCGGCTGAATACTAACATCATTGGTGGTTGGGCCCACGGAATTTGGAGACAGATCATCCGTCCTGTCTACCTGCTGGAACGGGGTGGAGCTTGTTTGCCCTGCGGGAGGCGTGAGATCTTGTTCCGCGCTCCCTGCGGTCCGTTTTTTGTTTGGCAGTTCACACAATTAGGTTTATATGTGTCTGCCTTTCCGCAGCCATAACAGAATATTGTTCTGGGCTCCAAACAATCGTCGAAACGGTGTCCCACTTGCTTACAGTTCCAGCAAGTAGGCAGGACCGTGACCGCCTCCACTCCAGGTTCATCCGGGGAATCCTCATATTGGTCCAGCGGGTGTTCCTCACGTAGTTCTTCTGTGGCATGTCTCCATTGGGAGGATCGGCGTCGACCTCCAAGCTCCATTTCAAAGTTCTCCGCACGGATGACGGCCTGACGGAGCAGACGAACAGAGGGAAGGTGTATTTGGAGCAGACCACGACGGATTTCTGGCAATAAATTGCGTCTGAGAATGTCAGCTAAGTCCGCGTCGCCAATAGGGCGCTGTAGCCGGTCGACAATCTTGTAGACGTCTGCACTGTAATCGTCGAATGTTTCCTGGGGTCGCTGTTTCCTTCCTCTAATCTGCTCCATCAGGTCGGCATCCGTGAAGCGATCAGCGAAATGGTCGCTCAGGGCCGACTCCAAATCCCTCCAATTGAAATCACGTCTGGAATTGTAAAACCGCCAATACCAATCAGCGGCAGGTCCAATTAAAAGTAAGTGCATATGCTGGCATAGCACATTAAAATTTCCGCCCAAGGTGTTTCTGGTGAGAGCTGCTACCCTATTAATAAAGACTTCCACGGGCATGGAGGATTCACGACCCGAGAATTTTAGTCCCCACCCACCAATGATGCTTGCCACCTTATCGTGGTGGAACTGGACATTATTACCACGAGGGGTGCGAGGTGAGTAGGATCGCGGCACTGGAACAAATGATTGTGCGCGAGGGTTCAGTCTTGGCGACTCTACATTCCGAGTCTGGGACGGAAGGTTCAATTGAGCCATGCGCTCCAGCATCATACGCATGCCGTTCTGCAATTCGTTAATTTGTTGCTGAAGTCCGCTTAAATCCTGGGGCACTATAGAGCGCGCTCCTGCGGCTTCTGACGTCACATCTGAGATTGGGGACGCTTTTGATGACGGGCCAGGTGGCTGAACTAAACCTTCCGCCCCCGACTCGGCCTGTAAATCAAAGTCCCTGATTTCCACATCTTCATTGCTTCTCATGCCTCGGGTTCTTACTCCCGGCCGCTGGGTTTTGGGCCGAGCCCCTCGTGGCATAGATGCTGCAGCAGTGGGGGCCTGTCTGGCTCCTAAGGGGAGACTCAGTGGTCCACGGCACAGCGGGCAATCAGTGCGGTTTCTGAGCCATTGCTCCAGGCACGATTCATGAAAAGTGTGTCCACACTTGGTGGTATACGTGTCCTGGGCGGCAGCGAATGGCTGCTGGCATATGGAGCACTGAGCCTCCACTGTGGTGCCAGACAGATCCTCACTGCTGTGTCGCAATGGCATGTCTAAACTGTGAAATTTGATTATAGACGAAAATTCAAAGAAAGTGCACGATACTCGTGACTAACGAAATAATTACGCTTATAACTAAGGAGTTGCTGCAAATTCAAATGCAACTCTGTGCACAACGAGTGTGACTAACTCTTCCAAAGAACCTTAACAGATAACTAGGCAAAATATGCCAAATATTCAAAAATATATAAAAGAATATATATATATATATATATATAAGTAGGTGCACACCATTGGTGTGACTAACTCTATCAGAGAGAAAAAAACTTAACAGCTAAAGGGCACAAGAATGCCAAGAAGCTATAATTAATGAGAAAAAAAATATATAACTTCCAAAAAGTTTGAAAGACAATTTTCTAAAGTTGTCAACTTCCAAAGTTGAATCAAGAAAAAATATAAATATAATTTCCAAGAGATGGCCCTCTTACTGGACGGAACCCGATCCGTTCTCCCCCAATTCAGGTCCGCTGGCTGGCTGGCTTTTGATTTTAAAAACGCAAGAAATTGAAATACTAATTATGCAATGTTAGACTGGAACGATGTGAAAAATATTAAAAATTGTCGAAGTGAAGTGGATGTGTGATTGTGAAAATATTGAAATTTTAATTACAAAATGTTTAAGTATGAAAACTGTTTAAGTGTGATGAGTATTGAAGTTCAGTAATTTAATTGGGTCGATTCCAAAAGGGAATCGCCCAGTATGGGGGACTGTACTCTCACCCGAAATTCCTCGAAAAGAGAGGTGCAGGGGACCAAAAACAACTATGTTGCTGCTTGACTCAACCTCAGCAAATGGTTCAAGTCTGGCCAAGCTGCAGGGACGTGTAGGTGGCACCACGCCAACCTCACGTAATCCACCACAGCTTGAACCAAACCCAAGCCAAAAGCCGAAGCTGGATCAAGACAGCAAGGATATAAAAATTTGGGACAGCTTCCCAACATAAAGTGGGGCAGGGGCCCTTCGGTTGACCGGGACAGGAGCGGCGGTAAACCACCACAACCTGTTATCCGCGGCCAACCTCCAGGTTGCACCCAGAGTCAAAAAAAACTCAACAAGACGACACAACGAGAAGCTGCCCAAGAGGTAAACTAACTAGGAAATGATTTTAAAAGGAAAGGATTGGGAAGGATGTTTGCGGCTAGTAAGGAAAGAGCGAGCGATGCAGGTCTTAATTCAAGGGGTTTTGTTCTCTCGAACGAAATGAGTTGAATCGCAAAGGAGGCGATTCTAAGACCTGCGAGTAAGAATGGAAATTTTGGGATTTAAGACGTAAAGTCTTGAGGGGAGTATGAGTCGAAACTCATAAGTATTTTCTCACTTTGGTGTGGGTTGCCCAAAACAAGTTTCGGGCCCCACGTTGGGCGCCATTTGTAGCGATTATGAAGATGGAGATGGCCTTAGCACAACCTAGAACCAGACCGAAGTCCAGAACCAAGAGTGCTAAGGTCAAACAGTGGAATGGCTAATGCCATTCAAGAGGCAAAACAAAAAAAAAGAATTGCCCCGAGAGCAGGGTGCCCTAGAAATGGCCGTGAAGGCCCCTTGTCCGCATTAGCGGAGCACCCTTTAACCAACCCCGACGGATGCTGGGGTGCCGCTTTGCTAGCTCGCTGCGGCTGGGGTGGGTTCTTTAAACAAATGGGGATGGTTGGCTCTCAAGAAACGGGATGCTACGTATATTCATCCGTCATGAATTGTAGCCGCAAACTGATATGAAAACATATCCAGGGACCAAAAAAGGGGGCATAGCTCCGTAAAGGAAACCACCCAGGCTCTGCAACATGGGCTGACTAAGCAGACCCAGTGCTCGTGACAACGCACGGAGCCAGAAAATTGAAAATCTAAACGGGAAAATAGGAAAAAATGCTACCTCTCTTTACAAGGAACCCGGGTGAGGCAGACAGCCCCGGGCCCCCGATGATAGTGGAGCCCTGACCCCGATGGTCTGGGGTCCTCCACCCTCTGATGCTGGCCATATCAATCCAAAAATTCAAAATTCAAAAATCTAATCAAGAAAAGCCAAAATTTACATCAAAGCGGAAACTACCTATGTGTGGCCAGCATCCCTCCCTTTTGATGCTGAAAAATACGGAAAAATTCACGAGAAAACTATTACATTATAGGCCAGCCAGGCCTGGAGCGGAACCTGAAAAAAAAGATGAACTTCTCGGGCTTTCACCCAATAAGAAGGCCAAAAGTTTAGATTTTACAAATTCATCATTATTATTTCATGCTTTGCTTTAGCTGATTAAATTCATCTATTCCAAATTTCTAAAATTTGCTTTATAAGTATCTTTAACTAAGTCCTGTTTGCGGCCTTTTTTTTTTTTCTTTATTCCTTCAATATTTTCTTTTGCTATGAATTAAAGTATCCACTTGCAAAATTTTAATGTAAAAATTATTTGCATTCTTGAGGAGAAATAGCTAGATAAATTATTACTTTTTTTTTTCTTATATGATTCGCAACAAAAATCTACTTCGAATATGTACATGTACACCTTTCGACTTTTCCTGATAATAGTAATCATCAATAAGTGCGGAGTTTGGATCCAAACTATGCCGTTTTCATTTTTTTTCTCGAGACAATGAAAGGTATGTTTCGTCCGACATAGAATTGTAGACTTTACTTTTGTCGTAGAAAAGTAGTATTTCAGAAAAAAGAATGCAAGGTACTACACATGAACCGACATCTAAATCATTTGGACTGACTCTTTTTCTAGATCAAAGAATGTATGAGAGAAAAATTGATTAACGGTACAAGCCGCCCGTACACAAAACAACTATTTTTACATTTGCCTCAAATGTCTGATAGTGAAAAAGAACAAATGTCGTGTCTACTAGCTTACGTTATGTACAGATTTAACTAACATGACAAATATGACATCATATTCTTCGCTCCAAATCTGCTCTAAAAATCTCTTACGACTGGCATGTAGTATTATTTCATGATTTTTCGTTTTCTTCTTCATAAATATTTATATATAAAAAATGTAAGTTATTACCTCTTCCATTCTTTTCGAGGTACAAGAACTAGAGATAGCAGATATTATTAATAATATTTCGATATTTTTGTTTTTTTTTTTTTTTTCTCTTCGATAGTATTTTCGTTTAACAATAATAACATTGAATTACTTTGATTAAAATATTTTTTTTTTTTTTTTTTGTCGTTACTTTTCTTCAGAAACGAATATCTACTCTCAAATGACGATAGTTTCAATTTCCAGAAGCTAAACAATGACTTCAAATTACGTTACAGCGCTAACTTCAGCGCACTAGTTCTAACAGGCGTGTTTTATAATAGCTATCTAATCAGTTCGCTTACGTGTCTCAGCAACACAAACCTTCCTTTTTGACTTGTAATTTCGAGCCGGATCTGCTGAGCAAATATATTGGACGTATCTGGATTCCAATACAACGTAGTATATCCAACCTTGACGCCGTAGACAATTCAGCAGGATTTATAAAATTTAGACTTACTTGGTCCGAGTTGGGTGATAGGAATTGCGGTGGCGACAATTTGCCGGGTTAATTGTTGTTTTCTGAGTCGGTTGGCAAATGCGAGGAACAATCGCTAACCGGTTGGCTACCATTCTCACTGGTTATTAAATTTCATGCCGTTGATCCTGACAACGACGAGGAAGAAGAAGTGGTCAAAGACGACGCCGTTGCGGTCGAAGGTGCAGATTTTGATCGCCCGGTTCGGGACATACCCCAAAAATTCATATCCTCATTCTAAGTTGGCATTATTTCTTAGCTCCGCCTATAATCGCAGCCAAACACACGACACATTCGCTTGGAAAAGTCTTTTAAAACTCCTTACATCAAAATCCCGAATATTTTTCCCAAAACAACCCATACCAACCAACTGCCAAAGATAACACATCCGAAATTCTCGTACATCTCAGGCGAAACGGTTAACCGAACGGTATATACAACACAAATGCTGTTGATTTTTTTCCGTTCTAACACAATCAACTACAAGCACTAAACCATAACCATGCTGTTAATAAAACAATTGCACTATGTGGTTGCCTTGACTTATAGAAATGCACGATTAAATTTTGAATTTTTTTTTTTTTTATGTCAATTAATCACTCAGCGACTTTCACGAATTGATTTTTATTGAAATACTTGTAGGTTATGTGAAATCATTGGTTTCAAAAGCCCGAAAGTGATTGTAGTAAAAATGAAAGTTTTCGGATGAAAATCGCGAACGATATTGTTGAATCGAATGGAGCAGTAACAGCCGGGAAGGGAATCCACAAAACTCAGCACAAAACAGGAAAATTCCAATTGGCTTGTTCACGACGGAGTATATGCACGAACGCTACGCTCACTTATCCGACAGATTTGCAAATTGTAGCAGCACTTCACGCATCACAAAACTGAAGAACCTCTGATAATGTTGAGACGCACCACAATAACTTTGCAAGAATTTGCATTATGTTGCCACTTTTCCCGAACTTTTCGATTCATTCAAGTTCCCGTTGGCAATATTTTTCACACCACGACTCCTTCGCCACGCCGTCTGGCCTCTCGAAAATTCACTCCGACGCCCATGTACACACTCGGAGCAGATCTTCGATTCAAAATCAAAGAATTCGACTTTGAATCCGGAAAAAAATGTCATTTCGTGCGGTATCACGTTTTTCTGATCCCCATCGCTCGTCGCCTTTTCTTTTCCCGACCGCCACGATTGCCAGTTGCTATCCGACTCCGCGACCACGTCTTGCCTCCGTCGCGAATGAGATCCGACTTCCTATCGCCAAGCGCTGCATTCTCACAGCCCAGCCACAGCATCGCAATTTGCCATAAACAATTTACCGTTGATACGGTAAATTAGTTTTGAGAAAAATGAATTTTTCGAAGCGACATCGCTTGTGTTTCGATTTGACGAAAACAAGGTGCCGTTAGAGGGCAAGTAGAGGACTTTTGATACAATGCGTATCAAAAGTCGTTTGCCGTGAATTTTAGAAACAAAATTCAAATAGGCAAATGCTACAGGTTCTTTAAACAAATGGGGATGGTTGGCTCTCATGAAAACGGGATGCTACGTAGTATTCATCCGTCATGAATTTCGTAGCCGCAAACTGGTATTTAAAATACCCAGGGACCAAAAGGGGGCATAGCTCCGTAAAGGAAACCACCCAGGCTCTGCAACATGGGCTGACTAAGCAGACCCAGTGCTCGTGACAACGCACGGAGCCAGACAATTGAAAATCTACAAAAGGAAAAATTGGGAAAAGCGCTACCTCTCCTTTACAAGGAACCCGGGTGAGGCAGACAGCCCCGGGCCCCCGATGTTAGTGGAGCCCTGACCCCGATGGTCTGGGGTCCTCCACCCTCCGATACTGGCCATAAAATTCCAAAAATTCAAAAATGTAATCAAAAACAAAAAAATGCTGAAACTAACTGTTGGGCCAGTATCCCTCCCTTTTAAGATGCTGAAAAGTACTGAAAAAAACTAGTCAATCATAGGCCAGCCAGGCCCAAACGCGGACCCTGAAAAGGAGAAAGAACTTCGCAGGCTTTCGCCCAATAAGAAGGCCTGAAGGTTTCTGATTTAACAATTCATTTCTATTTATCAAAAAAAAACTAAATCGAAGTTACAATTTATTTTTGACGATTACTGTCAAAGATTAGAATCTGGTAACAAATAATAAACACTGAGCCTTTACGATGCAGTTTCCATTAGAGTTTGAACAAGGATTTTGTAATCATTGCAGCATGAAATTTAAAAGTTGGAACGAACCGTCTAGTAAATACATTCATTACAGACAAAAAAATCAGATACCTTGAGCAGGTGGGTGAAAGAAAATTCAAAAGAAAATCTCTTCTATACGAAAATTAATCCTATAGTGTTCATATTAATTACTCATTTCCTTTTGTTTAGCATAACCTTATTTATAATTAGTTAGATCACCCGAATTACACACGAGACAACGCGATGCGACTGAATCCCCGTGAATTGGATTTAGGCGCATGCGAAATCACGATTGATTTGGGGTTATATTATCCTTTTTATCTATTTTTATTATTTATTCTTTAGTATTATTATTTTTCCGCAAACAAATATTCGTTGCGATGAGCTGCCGCTGTAACTGAGAAAAAACAAGGAAAAAAAAAAGAACTAAAGACTTTCTAGCCATGAAACAATATACGGCAATTCATCGGAACAAAGGCATTAGTTTGGGTTGGTTATTTTACCGGACCATTATTCTTGGCCTGCGGGCATTCAAAATGGGAATTGTTGTCAAAATTTACAACTAGTCACGTAGTACCATGACATATCCGATTATCATATATTTTCATGCATACATAACTTATGAATATCACGAATGCTAACAAAAAATTATACTTTTATGATTGTGCAATTTTGAACTCACTTCCCATAATATGTTTCCAAAGGTCGGTAGGCCGAAAGCGAACGAAACGAGCGAACTACGGTGACGACGACGACGACAACGAGATTACCCGAGTGGATCTTGGGCCGGAGATCCAAAGGTACGCGACGGAAGAAGACACAAAAAAAACCCGACGATCGCACGAATTTCATTCCCCCTTTTCTTTTATTTTTAAGGTTGTTAGCTTTCATTTCAACTACTTGTTATCAAATCATAATTTTCATTTTCTTTTTCTTTCTTCTTTTTCTCTTTCACTACATACTGTTGATTCTATATCTTTACATATTCTACCGTGTATCCATTTTTGTTAGTTTTCGCACTGCTTAAAGTTTCAGTGTGGATATGTCTTCTACTAAATACATGCTGCAAATAATTATTTGATATTCTTTTTCACATAGGTTGTCAAATCGAAATCGAAAAAAAATAGTGCAAACATGAATGTGATTTGTGTTGTATGTATATATATGTAAATATTTTAACTTATGGAAATATGTAATTTGTGGGTATCCAATACATTGGTGTTAGACCATTGATACTGATGAAAATCGGGTGCATCCAATCGGAATTGATGAGTGGCAATGAAAAATGTGTCATCCGATAAGCGAATTGCCGGAGTCGAATTTGTATAATGTATTTTCCTTTACACCAGGCATATTTAATTGAGTTGTTTTCGCCGAGCGATGTCGGAAGATAATAACCATACCTGCTAAAACGGGATATAACAGTAGGCACTAAAAAAAACATACCAGCATAGGGATAGCCCTGAAGGAGTGTGATTTGATGGCTGTTCTTCCTTAGGACGACACAATTTAACGTATCCTCGCTTCGTACTGTACTCGTACCTTGGCGACGAGTGGCTGACGTTCCGAGCTATGACTATTTAGATGCAAACTGGCGTCGAACGACACTACCCCATGGACACCACTACGTAGCTTAGCTCCCAGAATTGAGTTGCACGTCCTTCCAACATCAGCTAATATAACCAATGCTGCACCATGCATCACTTCATCGACGCACAGTGCAACCATAGTAGGCTGGTGTATGGTTTAGATGATTCCCATTGATGTTTCAAATGTTGCCTCATGAAACGATAGTTATCAAATTGATAGTCTCCATCGTAAACCATACGCGACAGTGTATAATCGATTATGGTTACTTTAACACCAGGCGTTGGTATTTTGATATCTTCTCCGTTCAAAGGAAATGTGATTTCAGCATGATCGGTTGGTGCCAAAAGAATATTGCCCATAGACTCGTTAAATCATCATCAACGAAAAATAACCTATTAACGTAAATGCGATTTACTTCCTCCGGAAACGCGTTCCACAAATCGAATTAAGAACTGCAGCAAGTGGCGAGTGCAGGTTGAAACATGTGCGTTCGGTATTAAATTTATTTTCTTATTATTGTATACGTAGAAGATTATACAAATTTCTTTACTTCTTCAACGAGACTTGGACCAGGGCTTGATTAGCACCATTTTGAAATAATTTGCGCGGCCGCCAGGATGGCTAGTTCTCAATCAGTACTTTATTCGGGAAATCGCACTCTGCACTTCACGTTGCGGAATTGCTATTTTCACAAAATTGGCTTGTCGATGCACAAAGTAAAGTCTTTCGAAAGAATGCAATAGCTATCGAAAATGCATTGCTCAACGTCAAGGAACCAGCAACAACGCATCATACAACCGTGACTCACCTTTCATCGTTGTGGATAAGTTAATTGTTGCAATTTGGAAGAATGCATTTATATACTTTGAGCGCACACGTGAATATTCCAACCTATGCACCGCACATAATTAATTTCACTTCCCCTCCGCGCAGCAGATGGGAAAAACCATCGGAATGAAACTATCAACGATGTAAAAGCAATGTAAGGGAGACGGAATAACGCCAAGTCAGACCAGGAGTCTCGGATTTTACAAACCCGTCTTTCACTTATTGGAACGGTTCAGGAGCGTGAAAAATCCGAGGAAACACACTAATTGGTGTATCATAAAAACGATTTCCACTTATCGCGAGCACTTTTCAAAAATCGTTTGAGCAAAAATCAAAATAAAAGAAAACTCGCGTTTTCAAACGTTTCATTGGCGAGGACAACGACAGGCTTCACTGCACCATTCGTAACACTTAATTTAATCAAGAGAAAGGGCGACCGCAACGACAAAAATTAATGTTTCTCGGTGACTAATGTCCAAAAGCACTCCACGTTGTAGGACCGCAATCTCATGGGCGAGCGCACAAACGCACAAAAACGACTCGCACATGCCCAAGATACCAAAGGCAACCAGCTTCCTTCGCGGACGGGTAATCAACGACTGTCCGAGCTTATCGCGGCCAGCACACAGCCCAGTGCCGGTCTCGAAATTTTTGCACAAACAAGTTACCGTTAATACGGTAATTTGTTTGTGAAAAATGAAATTTTAACACGACATTGCTTGTGTTTCGATTTTTCGAAAAAACAAGATGCCGTAAGGTCGTTTTGTAGAGGACTTCTGATACATTACGTATCAGAAGTCATTTGCCGTGAATTTAGAAAAAAATTCGAAATGGCAAATGCTACAACACAGATCTTTCCACAAGGGCAAGTGCGTGGAAAGAGCTGAAGGATGGATGTAATATGTGAGATATAATGACGTGAACAGGTGATCCTGTCGTTTACTATCCAATCCTTTGAGAAAATCGTGAATAAGGTGAACAGAAAGAAAGGGGTAATTTTCAATGAAAGGAAATATCGTGAACACGTATACTGACTTAATAATGAAAGTATCTTTTGGTAGAGGAAATGGTGAGCGGGGTGAACATCTCTGGATACTTTTCAATTGAAGCAGGAGTGACACCTGAAATAGGCGCTAATGGACGATCTTCCAAATAAAATTTGGAAATAAGTCGTGAACTGGTGAACTCAGTGGGTATATCACTTAGTGATATCTTTCGCGTGAAAGACGCCCACTTCGTCCATTTTGATCGGCCAGCTGGTAATAAGCACCGCCGATCTTCTTAATTACCTTACTAGGTAAGAACTTCCGGTCCAGCTTTGCATTGTAGTGCGCGGCTGCGTCACTTTGCCGGAAGTTGCGCCTGTAGACCATTTCGCCAGGCTGGTATGAAACCAACCTGGAACGAAGATTATAGGCCTTGGCATTTCGAGACTGGGCCTGGGTTGTGAGGTCGCGGATGGTCTGGCGTAGAAGAGCCAGGTGGTCAGGAGGTGGCAGAGTGGTCTCGGGGTCATCCAACAGATGAAGTTGTCGCAGCAGGTGATAGATGCGGCCATGAGTTATCATTGGTTGCCCGAAGACTGCCTGATAGGGCGAAGTTCCTATGGTTGCGTGAGGTGCTGAGCGTAGCGCGCAGGTTATTTCTGAAAGTTTACCGTCCCATTCCTTCTGAACGGGATCAATGTACGAACGGATAGCCGCTAGTATGGAGCGGTTGAGACGTTCCGAGGCATTGGCTTGAGGGGAATACACGGCGGTGAAGGTATGTCCGATACCGAATTCCTGTAGAAAGGTTTGAAAGATGGATGATCGAAACTGTACACCATTGTCCGTTATGACACTCTCCGGGACTCCAACAAGGTGAAATACCCTTTTCCTCAAGATGTCAATGACTGCTTTCGCAGTGAACTTCCGAAGCGGCTCAACGAAGGGGAATCGCGAAAGATGGTCGAGGACGATGAGAGCTCCAATGTTGCCAGACTTGGACCTAGGGTAGGGGCCGATAATGTCGATGTACAAGCGCTGGAATATGCGCTCGGGAACGGACTGCAGCGTCATTGGTGGACGAAGGGTGTGTGAAGGGGCTTTGGTGGTTTTGCATGTAAGGCATGAACCCACATAATCACGCACTTGAGCGGCCATTCGTGGCCAATAAAACCATTGACGTAATCGCCCGAGGGTTTTGGCCACGCCACCATGCGCACTCAAGGGTGGGTCATGAGCTCCCTTCACTAATTCTGCCGTCATTTCTGACGGCACCCACAACTTCCAGGCCAACTGGTCTTGAAGTCCGTTTCCGGTCGCATACTCAGTCCGCTTGTACACGAACCCGTCTACAACTTTTAGGTCCGGCAGTTGGTCTTGTCCTGCCTGGACTTTCGCCGCTAGCTCCAAATAAGAAGCACTTGTGAAATGCGGCGAAGTCAAGTCTAGCTCCATTGGAGTCTCCTCGCCCTCTGCCGGCGTCAACGCCTCGGCAGAGAACATGCGCGACAAGGAGTCCGGCACTACGTTCTGGCTTCCCTTTCGGTGGACTATTTTAAAGTTGAAACCTTGAAGTTTCAAGGCCCACCGGGCTAATCGTCCATTAAGGTCTGGTTGGTTCATTAGCCATTTTAGGGAAGCATGGTCGGTCACGATTTCAAATTCGTGACCTTCCACGTAGGCACGGAACTTCTTGATTGCCAACACCGCTGCCAGACATTCTTGCTCAGTGACGGTGTAATTTCGCTGAGCGGGATTCAGTTTGTGGGACATATAGGCGATGGGGGCTTCAGCTCCGTCTTCTGTGCGCTGCACCAGCACAGCACCGACTCCATGTTGACTTGCGTCACATTGGATGGAGAAGGGCTTGTTGAAATCTGGGCTGTGCAGCACTGGAGCTGAAGCAAGGCTGTGTTTCAATTGCTTGAAAGCATTTAGCCTCTCATCGGTCCACACAAACTGACTCCGCTTAGAAAGCATGTCTGTCAGTGGTGTTGACAATGACGCATATTCCCTGACGAAGCGCCGATACCAACCGCAGATTCCTAGAAATCTTCGGAGTTGCTTCGTGGTAGAGGGAAGTGGGAAATCCATGATAGATTTCACCTTGTCAGGATCAGTCTGGATAGTGCCCCCACCAACAATGTGGCCAAGGTACTTGACGTCTCGCAAGAGGAACTTACTCTTTTCCACATTGATGGTGAGGCCAGCTTGTCTCAAATGGAAGGCGACCTGATGAAGCACCTGAAGGTGCGCGTCGAACTCGTCTGTGATCACCAACAGGTCGTCGAGGTACACGAATACCTGGTGCTTGAGTTGGGGCGGAATAACCTTATCCATTAGCCGTGACATCGTTTGGGGTGCATTACACAACCCAAACGGCATCACGACAAAATGGTAAAGGGGTCGACCGGGCACAGTGAAGGCTGTCTTCTCCTTTGACTTTTCCTCTAGAGGGATTTGCCAAAAGGCATCCTTTAAGTCAAGGCTGGAGATGAAATTTGCCTTAGGAAGTCTGCTGAGAATTCCATCAATCAGCGGCAAAGGATAGGCATCCCTCACTGTGACCGAGTTGACCTTCCGGGCATCCAGGCATAGGCGCACCTTCGAGGGCTTTACCACCAACGTTACCGGCGAAGACCATGCACTCTTCGACTCTTCGATTACGCCCAACGCTAACATCCGGTCAATTTCCTGATATAGGAGCTTTTCGACAGCTGGTGACACAGAGAAATGTCTCTGTTTTATGGGTTTCTGGTCACCAGTGTCGATGTCATGACGGATGAGCGTAGTCTTTCCCAAGCCCTCAACAGCGAACGAAGGAAAGCAAGCAATCGCAGACCGAAGTCTGCGATGCTGCTCCTGTGTGAGAGGGTGGGCGCAATCGTCGAGTGCGTCGAGGCTGTTGGTGGTGTCGACCTGTGGTGGTGGCGCGAACAGGTCTGTGGCCAGGGCGAAAAGACGGACGAAGTCCACTCCCAGATAGAGATTCTGACTGAGAGTGGGTATTATCCACAGCGTCAACGTCTTGGTGAGCCCCCGGAACGTGATGTCGGCTGATACTCGGCCTACGGCTTGATGTTGTGTGCCGTCAGCTGTTTTCAACCCGAGAGAAGCTCTTTTCCAGGGAAAAGCGTTCCTCTCGAGGAAGGAGCGGGCTAGATCAGCCGCCATCACGCTCACGTTGGCTCCCGTGTCGATCAAACCCGATGTTAGTTGGCCGAACAACAGAACCTGAGCGTACGGTCGAACGTCACCTGGAGGCACGTTCAACAGAGTCGCACAATCCAATTGATAACGCCAACGACGGAACTGAGCGTAAAAACGCCTCATTCTCAACGTTGAACGTTTAGGTGTTTTAAGAGGTTGTCTAATGGTGTCAATTTCAGAGTTAAAAATTCGGTTTCGGACCGCCGTGTATTTCCGCCATCTAAGGTGATAGGGCAGAAAAGCCAAAGGTGTAGGAGGCTCTGCCTGTAAGAGTGGGATTGATAAGGTGGTAGAGTCCCCACTCGGCTGAATACTAACATCATTGGTGGTTGGGCACACGGAATTTGGAGACAGATCATCAGTCCTGTCTACCTGCTGGAACGGGGTGGAGCTTGTTTGCCCTGCGGGAGGCGTGAGATCTTGTTCCGCGCTCCCTGCGGTCCGTTTTTTGTTTGGCAGTTCACACAATTAGGTTTATATGTGTCTGCCTTTCCGCAGCCATAACAGAAAATTGTTCTGGGCTCCAAACAATCGTCGAAACGGTGTCCCACTTGCTTACAGTTCCAGCAAGTAGGCAGGACCGTGACCGCCTCCACTCCAAGTTCTTCCGGGGAATCCTCATGTTGGTCCAGCGGGTGTTCCTCACGTAGTTCTTCTGTAGCATGTCTCCATTGGGAGGATCGGCGTCGACCTCCAAGCTCCATTTCAAAGTTCTCCGCACGGATGACGGCCTGACGGAGCAGACGAACAGAGGGAAGGTGTATTTGGAGCAGACCACGACGGATTTCTGGCACTAAATTGCGTCTGAGAATGTCCGCTAAGTCCGCGTCGCCAATAGGGCGCTGTAGCCGGTCGACAATCTTGTAGACGTCCGCACTGTAATCGTCGAATGTTTCTTGAGGTCGCTGTTTCCTTCCTCGTATCTGCTCCATCAGGTCGGCATCCGTGAAGCGATCAGCGAAATGGTCGCTCAGGGCCGACTCCAAATCCCTCCAATTGAAATCACGTCTGGAATTGTAAAACCGCCAATACCAATCAGCGGCAGGTCCAATCAAAAGTAAATGCACATGCTGGCATAGAACATTAAAATTTCCGCCCAAGGTGTTCCTGGTAAGAGCTGCTACCCTGTTAATAAAGACTTCCACGGGCATGGAGGATTCACGACCCGAGAATTTTAGTCCCCACCCACCAATGATGCTTGCCACCTTATCGTGGTGGAACTGGACATTATTACCACGAGGGGTGCGAGGTGAGTAGGATCGCGGCACTGGAACAAATGATTGTGCGCGAGGGTTCAGTCTTGGCGACTCTACATTCCGAGTCCGGGACGGAAGATTTAATTGGGCCATGCGCTCCAGCATCACACGCATGCCGTTCTGCAATTCGTTAATTTGTTGCTGAAGTCCGCTTAAATCCTGGGGCACTATAGAGCGCGCTCCTGCGGCTTCTGAGGTCAAATCTGATATTGGGGACGCTTTTGATGACGGGCCAGGTGGCTGAATTAAACCTTCCGCCCCCGACTCGGCCTGTAAATCAAAGTCCCTGATTTCCACATCTTCATTGCTTCTCATGCCTCGGGTTCTTACTCCCGGCCGCTGGGTTCTGGGCCGAGCCCCTCGTGGCATAGATGCTGCAGCAGTGGGGGCCTGTCTGGCTCCTAAGGGGAGACTCAGTGGTCCACGGCACAGCGGGCAATCAGTGCGGTTTCTGAGCCATTGCTCCAGGCACGATTCATGAAAAGTGTGTCCACACTTGGTGGTATACGTGTCCTGGGCGGCAGCGAATGGCTGCTGGCATATGGAGCACTGAGCCTCCACTGTGGAGCCAGACAGATCCTCACTGCTGTGTCGCAATGGCATGTCTAAACTGTGAAATTTGATTATAGACGAAAATTCAAAGAAAGTGCACGATACTCGTGACTAACGAAATAATTACGCTTATAACTAAGGAGTTGCTGCAAATTCAAATGCAACTCTGTGCACAACGAGTGTGACTAACTCTTCCAAAGAACCTTAACAGATAACTAGGCAAAATATGCCAAATATTCAAAAATATATAAAAGAATATATATATATATATATAAGTAGGTGCACACCATTGGTGTGACTAACTCTATCAGAGAGAAAAAAACTTAACAGCTAAAGAGCAAAAGAATGCCAAGTAGCTATAATTAATGAGAAAAAAAATATATAACTTCCAAAGAGTTTGAAAGAAAATTTTCTAAAGTTGTCAACTTCCAAAGTTGAATCAAGAAAAAAAATATAAATATAATTTCCAAGAGATGGCCCTCTTACTGGACGGAACCCGATCCGTTCTCTCCAGTTCAGGTCCGCTGGCTGGCTGGCTTTTGATTTTAAAAACGCAAGAAATTGAAATTCTAATTATGCAATGTTAGACTGGAACGATGTGAAAAATATTAAAAATTGTCGAAGTGAAGTGGATGTGTGATTGTGAAAATATTGAAATTTTAATTACAAAATGTTTAAGTATGAAAACTGTTTAAGTGTGATGAGTATTGAAGTTCAGTAATTTAATTGGGTCGATTCCAAAAGGGAATCGCCCAGTATGGGGGACTGTACTCTCACCCGAAATTCCTCGAAAAGAGAGGTGCAGGGGACCAAAAACAACTATGTTGCTGCTTGACTCAACCTCAGCAAATGGTTCAAGTCTGGCCAAGCTGCAGGGACGTGTAGGTGGCACCACGCCAACCTCACGTAATCCACCACAGCTTGAACCAAACTCAAGCCAAAAGCCGAAGCTGGATCAAGACAGCAAGGATATGAAAAATTTGGGACAGCTTCCCAACATAAAGTGGGGCAGGGGCCCTTCGGTTGACCGGGACAGGAGCGGCGGTAAACCACCACAACCTGTTATCCGCGGCCAACCTCCAGGTTGCACCCAGAGTCAAAAAACTCCAAAAGACAACACAACAGGAAGCTGCCCAAGAGGTAAGCTAACTAGGAATGATTTTAACCGGATAGGACTGGGAAGGATCTTTGCGGCTAGTAAGGAAAGAGCGAGCGATGCAGGTCTTAATTCAAGGGGTTTGTTCTCTCGAACGAAGTATATCGAATCGCAAAGGAGGCGATTCTAAGACCTGCTAGTGAGAATGGAAATTTTGGGATTTAAGACGTAAAGTCTTGAGGGGAGTATGAGTCGAAACTCATGAGTATTTTCTCACTGTGGTGTGGGTTGCCCAAAACAAGTTTCGGGCCCCACGTTGGGCGCCATTTGTAGCGAATATGAAGATTGGAGAGTGGCCTTAGCACAACCTAGAACCAGACCGAAGTCCAGAACCAAGAGTGCTAAGGTCCAAAAAGTGGAATGGCCAATGCCATTCAAGAGGCAAAACCAAAAAAAAAAGAATTGCCCCGAGAGCAGGGTGCCCTAGAAATGGTCGTGAAGGCCCCTCGTCCGCATTAGCGGAGCACCCTTTAACCAACCCCGACGGATGCTGGGGTGCCGCTTTGCTAGCTCGCTGCGGCTGGGGTGGGTTCTTTAAACAAATGGGGATGGTTGGCTCTCATGAAAACGGGATGCTACGTAGTATTCATCCGTCATGAATTTCGTAGCCGCAAACTGGTATTTAAAATACCCAGGGACCAAAAGGGGGCATAGCTCCGTAAAGGAAACCACCCAGGCTCTGCAACATGGGCTGACTAAGCAGACCCAGTGCTCGTGACAACGCACGGAGCCAGACAATTGAAAATCTACAAAAGGAAAAATTGGGAAAAGCGCTACCTCTCCTTTACAAGGAACCCGGGTGAGGCAGACAGCCCCGGGCCCCCGATGTTAGTGGAGCCCTGACCCCGATGGTCTGGGGTCCTCCACCCTCCGATACTGGCCATAAAATTCCAAAAATTCAAAAATGTAATCAAAAACAAAAAAATGCTGAAACTAACTGTTGGGCCAGTATCCCTCCCTTTTAAGATGCTGAAAAGTACTGAAAAAAACTAGTCAATCATAGGCCAGCCAGGCCCAAACGCGGACCCTGAAAAGGAGAAAGAACTTCGCAGGCTTTCGCCCAATAAGAAGGCCTGAAGGTTTCTGATTTAACAATTCATTTCTATTTATCAAAAAAAAACTAAATCGAAGTTACAATTTATTTTTGACGATTACTGTCAAAGATTAGAATCTGGTAACAAATAATAAACACTGAGCCTTTACGATGCAGTTTCCATTAGAGTTTGAACAAGGATTTTGTAATCATTGCAGCATGAAATTTAAAAGTTGGAACGAACCGTCTAGTAAATACATTCATTACAGACAAAAAAATCAGATACCTTGAGCAGGTGGGTGAAAGAAAATTCAAAAGAAAATCTCTTCTATACGAAAATTAATCCTATAGTGTTCATATTAATTACTCATTTCCTTTTGTTTAGCATAACCTTATTTATAATTAGTTAGATCACCCGAATTACACACGAGACAACGCGATGCGACTGAATCCCCGTGAATTGGATTTAGGCGCATGCGAAATCACGATTGATTTGGGGTTATATTATCCTTTTTATCTATTTTTATTATTTATTCTTTAGTATTATTATTTTTCCGCAAACAAATATTCGTTGCGATGAGCTGCCGCTGTAACTGAGAAAAAACAAGGAAAAAAAAAAGAACTAAAGACTTTCTAGCCATGAAACAATATACGGCAATTCATCGGAACAAAGGCATTAGTTTGGGTTGGTTATTTTACCGGACCATTATTCTTGGCCTGCGGGCATTCAAAATGGGAATTGTTGTCAAAATTTACAACTAGTCACGTAGTACCATGACATATCCGATTATCATATATTTTCATGCATACATAACTTATGAATATCACGAATGCTAACAAAAAATTATACTTTTATGATTGTGCAATTTTGAACTCACTTCCCATAATATGTTTCCAAAGGTCGGTAGGCCGAAAGCGAACGAAACGAGCGAACTACGGTGACGACGACGACGACAACGAGATTACCCGAGTGGATCTTGGGCCGGAGATCCAAAGGTACGCGACGGAAGAAGACACAAAAAAAACCCGACGATCGCACGAATTTCATTCCCCCTTTTCTTTTATTTTTAAGGTTGTTAGCTTTCATTTCAACTACTTGTTATCAAATCATAATTTTCATTTTCTTTTTCTTTCTTCTTTTTCTCTTTCACTACATACTGTTGATTCTATATCTTTACATATTCTACCGTGTATCCATTTTTGTTAGTTTTCGCACTGCTTAAAGTTTCAGTGTGGATATGTCTTCTACTAAATACATGCTGCAAATAATTATTTGATATTCTTTTTCACATAGGTTGTCAAATCGAAATCGAAAAAAAATAGTGCAAACATGAATGTGATTTGTGTTGTATGTATATATATGTAAATATTTTAACTTATGGAAATATGTAATTTGTGGGTATCCAATACATTGGTGTTAGACCATTGATACTGATGAAAATCGGGTGCATCCAATCGGAATTGATGAGTGGCAATGAAAAATGTGTCATCCGATAAGCGAATTGCCGGAGTCGAATTTGTATAATGTATTTTCCTTTACACCAGGCATATTTAATTGAGTTGTTTTCGCCGAGCGATGTCGGAAGATAATAACCATACCTGCTAAAACGGGATATAACAGTAGGCACTAAAAAAAACATACCAGCATAGGGATAGCCCTGAAGGAGTGTGATTTGATGGCTGTTCTTCCTTAGGACGACACAATTTAACGTATCCTCGCTTCGTACTGTACTCGTACCTTGGCGACGAGTGGCTGACGTTCCGAGCTATGACTATTTAGATGCAAACTGGCGTCGAACGACACTACCCCATGGACACCACTACGTAGCTTAGCTCCCAGAATTGAGTTGCACGTCCTTCCAACATCAGCTAATATAACCAATGCTGCACCATGCATCACTTCATCGACGCACAGTGCAACCATAGTAGGCTGGTGTATGGTTTAGATGATTCCCATTGATGTTTCAAATGTTGCCTCATGAAACGATAGTTATCAAATTGATAGTCTCCATCGTAAACCATACGCGACAGTGTATAATCGATTATGGTTACTTTAACACCAGGCGTTGGTATTTTGATATCTTCTCCGTTCAAAGGAAATGTGATTTCAGCATGATCGGTTGGTGCCAAAAGAATATTGCCCATAGACTCGTTAAATCATCATCAACGAAAAATAACCTATTAACGTAAATGCGATTTACTTCCTCCGGAAACGCGTTCCACAAATCGAATTAAGAACTGCAGCAAGTGGCGAGTGCAGGTTGAAACATGTGCGTTCGGTATTAAATTTATTTTCTTATTATTGTATACGTAGAAGATTATACAAATTTCTTTACTTCTTCAACGAGACTTGGACCAGGGCTTGATTAGCACCATTTTGAAATAATTTGCGCGGCCGCCAGGATGGCTAGTTCTCAATCAGTACTTTATTCGGGAAATCGCACTCTGCACTTCACGTTGCGGAATTGCTATTTTCACAAAATTGGCTTGTCGATGCACAAAGTAAAGTCTTTCGAAAGAATGCAATAGCTATCGAAAATGCATTGCTCAACGTCAAGGAACCAGCAACAACGCATCATACAACCGTGACTCACCTTTCATCGTTGTGGATAAGTTAATTGTTGCAATTTGGAAGAATGCATTTATATACTTTGAGCGCACACGTGAATATTCCAACCTATGCACCGCACATAATTAATTTCACTTCCCCTCCGCGCAGCAGATGGGAAAAACCATCGGAATGAAACTATCAACGATGTAAAAGCAATGTAAGGGAGACGGAATAACGCCAAGTCAGACCAGGAGTCTCGGATTTTACAAACCCGTCTTTCACTTATTGGAACGGTTCAGGAGCGTGAAAAATCCGAGGAAACACACTAATTGGTGTATCATAAAAACGATTTCCACTTATCGCGAGCACTTTTCAAAAATCGTTTGAGCAAAAATCAAAATAAAAGAAAACTCGCGTTTTCAAACGTTTCATTGGCGAGGACAACGACAGGCTTCACTGCACCATTCGTAACACTTAATTTAATCAAGAGAAAGGGCGACCGCAACGACAAAAATTAATGTTTCTCGGTGACTAATGTCCAAAAGCACTCCACGTTGTAGGACCGCAATCTCATGGGCGAGCGCACAAACGCACAAAAACGACTCGCACATGCCCAAGATACCAAAGGCAACCAGCTTCCTTCGCGGACGGGTAATCAACGACTGTCCGAGCTTATCGCGGCCAGCACACAGCCCAGTGCCGGTCTCGAAATTTTTGCACAAACAAGTTACCGTTAATACGGTAATTTGTTTGTGAAAAATGAAATTTTAACACGACATTGCTTGTGTTTCGATTTTTCGAAAAAACAAGATGCCGTAAGGTCGTTTTGTAGAGGACTTCTGATACATTACGTATCAGAAGTCATTTGCCGTGAATTTAGAAAAAAATTCGAAATGGCAAATGCTACAAGCATGAAGATAGATGACCTAAAGAAGAACATGTTATCTTCTTCAACGTTATGCATTGGAGTTCAACTAAATGGACGTAATGCTGATATATTCTCGATTCGAGACAAAGATTATAACTAAGAACCAATTTGGCTACGAATCGATACGTGAAATTCATCACCAATTGGGCAGGCTCCCCACCGTCTACCACTTGCTAAACCAGTTGAGGTTGCCACAATTATACATGCATGCAAAAACAAGGAATCATCGAGCCTTCGAACAACTCTTGAACGTCGCAAGTAGCCAAAAACAACGATGGCAGTACACGGTTTGGAGATTACTATCGACGAAACGGATAGCTACCCTTTGCAAGGAATGGATGACATCGCGGATACTCTGGCCAGTGTAAAGTGATTTTCGATGTTAGATTTGAGGAGAAAACAGTGGCAGCTTTTTCTTTGGAAACTGAACTCTAGCAATTGATTGTGATGTCATTTGGACTCTGTAATGCTCCTGCAACTTTTGAACGACCCATGGAGCGGGTACTGCATGGGTTAAGCTGAAAAACGTATTTGGTGCAGCTGAACATCATTGTCATTGAGAAAACATTCAACGAACGAGCACTGAAGAAACTGGAGGACGTAATCGAAAGGTTGTGAGCGGCTAAACTGAAACTAAGTCCCAAAAAGTGCAACTTTTTTCGCATTATGAAATACCTTAGTAACATGGTTAATTCAAAAATCCATAGCTTCGAAGATTTCTGGGATTGGCGACATATTACTGTCGGTTCGTGAAGGATTTTGCTACGATCGAAGTGTTTAAAACCTTAAGCAGGAGCTATTTGAAGCACCGAAGTTATAATATCCTGAGCCGCCGAAAACATTTATCGCGGATACTGATGCGATCATGCCGCTTTGCGATTTCCAGCCAACTACAAGAGCCCTAAAGGACAATAATGGCGATGGACTGAAAATGTTTAAGCGTACAACTTCAATATAGTCCACCGGAAAAGAAGCGTGTACGGCAATGCTGTCCCTCTAGATATTTATGTAGACCAGACATTTATGTAGGACATACATACTTGAGGAGACGTGAATGACTGGTGTAAGAAATGTGTATCTTGTGACTCCGGAGAAAAACCTAAAAGTGTGCTGAAAATCTATAACGTAGAAACACTATTCAAAAGAATCGCCATCGATGTAGCACGGCTGTTTCTAGAGTCACAGTAAGACAATCCCCAAGTGGTGATAGATGGCCGTTGGATGCAAAAAAAACGACTTTACTGGACTATACAATCGAATATTTATTATGACTCTGCGACAACTTTTTGCTGTATCTATATACAGTGGAGTCGGCAAGTAAATAAACAACTACAAATTTGAAGACAAGGTTTGAGATGAAAATAAGGTATTTATTTTAACATAAAATTAATCTCTTGGTATCGATTTTATTTAGGAACATCATATATTACATATCAATTAAGAAAAATTAAATAATTCAGAAAATTAGCTTTTTCGGAAAGTATATTAACTTTTGAGGATATGACTGGTTTCGAATCAAATTAACATTTAGTTTGATACTTTTTAGCTCTGATAACTGGCATACTTTTCACAAGTTTTCTTAAAACTTTTACAACGTTTGAGTTCTATTCCTCTCTCAGTACTGATTTAAAGTCATTTACATCTATCCGTAGACTTTTTTGAATTTTCCCATCGAGATAATTTCATACATAAGTGCTTGATAGGATTCAAGGCAGGGATTTGAGCAGGCCACTGAAGTACATTAATATTTTTCCTCTAAAGATATTCCATTGTTACTCTGTAGGCATGCTACGAATCGTTGTCGCGTTGAAAGACAAACAATCCTTTTACATCAAATTTCCCAAGGAACTAAGTTTTTTTACAGAATTTCTCAATAACTACCGCCCGCAAAATGACCGTGGATGACATGAATGTTGCCTTCTTTACTATAGTTGAAACAACCTCATACCATCACTGCTTTTACTCAGCCATACTTCACTGTTGGTGTGATCACTTCCTTCTTGAAGTTCCCTTTTGCTCTCTCCATGCATAACTGCGTTTTTTATTCCATTGCAACGGAAATTTTGATTCTTCGATCCAAATAATTTTATTGAAATATTTTTGTGGCATATTTGTTTATGTTTTTTTTCTGACAAAAGAGAATTTTTTGCAGCATTTGCTTTGAAATATATGAGAGTTTTCGTGAAACTCTACCTGCAAACCCTTGATCATGTTTCCGCTGTTTGATCTGAGTTATTTGTTTGGGAAGATTTAGGTTTGCATTTAATTACCGGGCAGTTAACTGATTTTTTTTTTTTTGAATATGCGTTGTGATTTCCCTGTCTTCTTTTTCCTCCCAAAAAGTTTTGCATTTTTAGCATTTCCCCTTTCCAGCATCCGTTCAACGATATTTTCTACACCAACTGTTGATATACCGTAATTCGTAGCAATCGCCTGCAGTATTTCGCCTCTCGTCTTACGATTAAACATCGTTATTCGATTGTCGGGCGTTAATTCTTTTTGTTTTGATAAGTTCTAAAACAGAATATTCATTTTCTCAGTTCTTTAAAATGAAAGCAATTGTATTACCTTGAAGTTAAGAGTTAGGATAGCAACAGTTAGAATAACAAAGTGAACTAATAACTGTTCAATCGGGAAAAGATTCTCCCAATAATGGATACAAAACCAGAAGAAAATACTCCAGTTAACGAATTTACCGACATCGGGTTTCTAGCACTTGCTACAATTAAATGGAATTCGCTAAAATAAGAACACATCGCTTCATTTTTATTTCTTTTTCCCGATACCTTCCACAGCGAGCTAGGCATTTATGAATTGATTTTAAAAAGGAATATATTCCTCTATAGATGGGGGGAAGGATCGTTTCTAATTGTTTTGATTGAGGTATGATTTTAAGCCATATTTGCATTCTATTACGTTATTTGCAATTATTTAAAAATTATTCGACCAGAAAGAGACCGGAAAGAGACCATCTCCTCCTTCCACCTCTTGGTCTACTTTCTAGGTATAGGTTTCACATTTCTTAGTCATTAAATGTAGCTCACAGTGAGATTTCTTCAATATGACCGTGTTGTTTGTGAAAATAATTGCTCAGTTCGCCTTACTGTTTATCTTAAAAAGTTAAGTTTCAACGCCAAATGATATGCCCAACTAGTTATATTCGCAAATTCCTACGCGTTATGCACTCTTACAGATCGTTATTGACATTTTTATCTACTCAGATGTGTAGTGATCCTAAATGAGTGAATAAAGTTACCTACCAGCTACAACCTCTAGACCCGACAACGGTCGTCGTGGGATTACTCTACTTTTTAATAAGAACCCTATGTTGCCTGCGACAAAATTCACGACTTCTCTCCCAAATCTATTCGACCATACACAAAACAGTCTTTATCTTAGGATTACTCTAAATTTTAAGATCAGAAACATTGAAATATTTAATACAAAATAATATATTTAACTTTGAAAGCAGTCTTATTAAACAATAACATTCATCTTGGTTTTATGACTATCAACCACGTTGCATATTTAACAACTAATAAAAGTGCGATTATAATGGCAACTTTCTTCCTATCACTGGCTTCTAGTCACGAGTCCTTGCCACCCGAAGAGGGGGTAGCTGTAATGTTTGGAAGAATTGTAAATTTCATATTACCACCGCGATTATTCTTCTGCACTATTCGACCGCCACCTTCACTTACAATAGCTTCTATAGCTTTGTAAATATTTTCTAACCCGGGGTCATTTCCGTTCGTCCCTTGAATTAAAATTCGAACTTCGTTGCCTTTTTCCAGCCATTTCGAAATGTTTTTCAGCCTCGAGGCCAGGTCGTGTTCAGCTATACGACTTCCGATGTTTAGGAGTTTTTCATGTTTCTTAACAGTGCTGGATTAATGAAATAATAAATACATATAATAAGTTAGCATTTAGTATTCGCTATGGGTAGGCTTCAAAATTGAAAGCATGCTACCTCTTCTTATCCGAAACTTCATCCGCGATAAATTCGGCTGTGGTCAGCATCCTATAACTAGCTCGTTGAGTTTTCACATCATAATCTACAACTTTCACCAGTCTCATATTACGTCGACGAGCCAAATTCTGAGCTTCCTCTAATGATATGACCGTTATTGCATCATTCTTTCCCAAGAGTGTAATTTTTGGTGAATCCTTTCCCTTTTTCTTATCGCCTCCGTGATCCTTTTTCGCCTCGACATTTTGCTTCTCAGGAAAAGTTGGAGTAACGGCTAAATGTCTATTCAGAAATGGTGTTGATGTCGGAGCTTCTAGTTTTCTACAAACAACACTATAAATAAGCGATCTACGTGCAATATTGATCATAAGTCCACTCATTTTTACGATATAATATTTTCACTGTCATTGAGGAGTCAGCTGCTTGCTTGACATTTCCAATTTGACATTGGCAGATTCGAGTGAAAGTTTAGTAGTAGATGAAAACTGTACTAAATTGCTTACTGGGTACAGTGCGAAATAAAAGTTTTGAAAATGGTAAAATGTGAACAGGAAAAAAGTCGTTATCTTTTCTTAAAAATTGCAATTTCAGTAAAAAATTTGCACTTCGATTTTACATCACTAATCAAGGAAATCATAAATATTACGGGATGAAAGGATAGGAAAATGTATCTAAAAGATATTTAAGTGGTTATGTCGGTGAATAACCTATTGTAAGAGGATCTGTATTGCTATCCTTATCAGCTTTATAGTGTCTGATAAAACTTGTTGGCACACCTCAGACGTGGAATGGTTTTTTAACTGAACCATGCTACTGCATTTTAACTGGCCACTGTCAATTTTCACTCATCGCGCCATATTTAGTTCACGCTTAACAGAAATACACCCGACCTTTGAAATTTTGATACGAGAAATTGTCTTGTTTATTTGTTGCCAAGCTTTTAAAAATTCAATTTCGAGGCGAGTACGCAAGTCATCGAGACGTGCCTCCTCGAAAGATAATAAATAGTACAAAATGCAAACAGTAGCAACTTGAATGGATTTGGATCTTGTCGCTATGGTATGATGTGAGAGTATGTGTAATAATTTATTAGTTCATGTATTATTCGCAGAGATTGAGCAGTCTTGTGGAAAATTTAGAAAGCTAATAAGCTTTAAATACTACATATTTATTGATAAGGAAAAAGTTTATTTTCAACTATAAGGCAGAATCCGTCTCCAACCTGAACGCCGCTGCAAAGACATTCTACCCGAGTGGAAGTACCACGCGAGTCAAACGCTGTGTGAAGTGGGCTATGCCGCTGTGTATGTATGGGTAAAGAGTCTAGTTCAGTCTTTGTTTAGACATCACACCGTCAGCTCGTGTAATACGAACAACGAGAATAAAACTAATAGATTAAAGCCAATAGTGTCTTTCATTTATTACCGAAAATTATACCCGCTTATAACTCAGGTGTGGGGTAAAAGTCACGCGCAATGTCGAAGAAAGCGAATAAGAAGATCGCGACTGCGACCGCGGCCGATGAAAATTTCGAAGAAGCGAGTGCCGAGAATCGCGAGTGCGAAACGCCGGTATTGGCCAAAGAATGTGAGTCACCACATTCGGATGCGACCGACGCCAAGTGGAGCGAAGAAGATGCGGCACGGGAATTAAAAAGGATGGAAATCGAAAGTAAAGTGGTTGACCGGCAGATAGCTCTAATGAATAAGAAACATGAGCTCATGATGCTGCAAGATAAAATCATGAAAATGGAAAGTGCGTATATCGCATGGCAGAAAGCCAAGATGGCTGCCAACGTGGTAATATCGACAGAGGCTGACATAAAAACAGATGCCGCCGTAGCTTCACCAACAGACGCCGCCGCTGCTACATCAACAGACGCCACCGCTGCCACACCAACTGACGCCGCCGCTGCTATACCAGAAGACGCCACTGCTGCTTCACCAACAGACGCCGCCGCTGCTACATCAACAGTCACCATAGCAACAGATGCCATAGCTACAGATGCCATACCAACAGATGCCAAAACAACAGATGCCACCATTTGTAATGTCAAAAAAGAGATAGCCACCGCTGCCACCGATGCTGCTACTGTAACTGCTGCTCTTAAAGCAGCTATTAAGGAAGTATTAGCCGACCAGATTAAAACAGAGGATGTGAATATTAGTGGCACAGATGCAATTGAAGTCAAGGCCGCTGCTGCTGAAACTGTAAGTACAATGATTTGTGATAGGAATAAAAAGAGTGTACCTGTGAGAAAAGGAAATGGTAGTGCTCACCCAGTGGCTACAGCGGGCATGAGACCCAAAGAAGAATCTGTGGCCGGTGCAAAAGTCGATTATAGAGATGTGGAGGCAGTGTTACCAGAGTTTTCGGGCGAAAATGTACAGCAGCCAGTTAGCAAATTTTTCAAAGACTTCGAAGACATACTGAAGCTATTAGATATAGGAGAGAACAAGAAGTTTCTATATCTCCGACGAGCTCTCATTGGGTCTGCGAAAGAATACTTATCGCTGTCACGAGCCGACACTTACGAGAAACTTAGAGAAGAATTAATTCATGAGTTTCAGACAGTGACAACGTTGGAGGACGTTTATAGGCACCTAAGGAATATGCAGTGGAATTATCCAGAAGAGCCGCTACATCGTTTTATACTACGAGCTCAAAACGCTGCTACAGTTGGAAATATTTGCGACAGAGAAATCGTGGACATCATTACAGGAATATTAAGGACCAGCGGATTCGATGCCACGCCGCTCTTAGGTAGCAGTTCTGTCGACGAACTCAAACAAAGAGTGCATCGGTATGCTGAGCTAGTAACCCAGAAAGCTACAACAGCCCGTCCGACGCCTAGTATAGCATATTCCGGGAGAAGCAATCGCCAACCAGTAAGGACAAGCAGGAGCACATGGAATACGAACCGGTCCGCTACGTCAGTTGCCAGATCCATATCTACGAACAGAAGACCAGCTGCCATCCCGCCAGTAAATAATCAGCCCGCTGAAGAAGATAGCGAAATCAGATGTTTTAATTGTCTGAAAATGGGGCACTACCAATCCCGTTGTCCATACGAGAAGCGACCAGCTGGAAGCTGTTTCAGATGCTGGGAAACAGGACACGACAGACATCAATGCCGAAATCCCAAGAAGAGGCCACAACTCGATCCTGCTGCTGCCAAGAAAAATAGTGTTTGGAATAGGTCCACCCCTAACGAGTCGATGCACCTTATGAGCGACGAGGAACAGGAAAATTGGAACAGCCGATTAGATGTTTCTAACCTGGTAAGTCTTGTTTTTAATTCTACGTCTGAGCACGAAGAAACCCACAAATTCACCACTTGTCTTTCCTTATTTGATACGGGCAGCCCGATCAGCCTTGTTAGTCAAGCCGTAGTACCGACGTCTGTGGAATTAGAGCCAGAGCAATCAGCGTATCGAGGTTTGGGAGGAAATCGCATCGAAATACAGGGAACCACAGTAGCAACCGTTGTTTATCGCCGAAGGAGGACCACATTGAAACTATATGTCATGAATAGCTGCAGTTCAGTATACAATATGATTCTAGGCCGAGATTTCCTTAACCAAAATAAAATTTATCTAAAATCAATGGAAAAGATTGCTTATACAAAAACAGAGTTGCTACAAATAAAAACAGAGGTCAAGTCAAGAATGGGTGTTTCTTTTTGTGCTCAGACGGGTGTTTTGAATACTCTAATGAAATTTGATTTAATACGTAAGGGAAAGTTTGATGAAACGCTGCCAACTCAGCCTGCCTTAATCACCTCAAATATAGATTTGCCTGATATTTATAAAATAGAAATTGATGAACCCGTAGGTCTTCCTGAAATTAACACAGAACTTTCGTGTGATGAAGTACATAAGTTATTATCTATTATTAAACAAAAGTATATTCTTGCTAAGGGATTAAAAGAGGAACCATTGGACTATGAGATGCATATCCATTTGAATTCAGATGTCCCTTTCCACTGTCCTCCAAGAAGGTTATCAGTACGAGAAAAATTGGAGGTCAAGAGAATCACTGATGATCTATTAAGTCAAGGTGTTATTAGGCCAAGCAATTCACCCTATGCTTCTGCTGTCGTCCTTGTTCAAAAGAAGAATGGACAAACACGTATGTGTATTGATTACCGAGGTTTAAACAAGCTGACTAAAAGAGACAATTATCCGCTGCCTCTGATAGAAGATTGTTTGGAATACCTAGAAGGAAAAAAATTCTTTTCGGCACTAGACTTGAAGAGTGGTTTCCACCAAGTGCGTGTAGCCGAAACCTCTAGAAAATATACTTCTTTCGTAACACCAATAGGCCAGTATGAATATACGCGGATGCCCTTTGGGTTGAAAAACGCTCCTGCTGTCTTTCAGAGGTTCATAAATGAGGTGTTTCTGGACCTAATAGGAAATGGAGAAATTGTTATATATATGGACGATATAATGTTGGCCACTGAAACCGTAGAGGAACATTGTCAGTTGTTGAGTAAAGTCCTCGAAAGAATCCAAAATAGAGGTCTAGAGCTGAATATAGCTAAGTGTCAAGTATGTCATACGAGAATAGATTTCTTAGGGTACCAAGTAACGAAAAAGGGTATCGCACCTAGCAGAACACATTTGGCTGCCATTAATAAATTAAATATGCCAGCAAATGCTCGTGAAGTCAAATCTGCTTTAGGCCTCTTCTCATATTTCCGACGTTTTGTACCCAACTTTTCACGTATAGCGAAACCTTTGCAAAACTTATTACGCAAAGATGCTCAATTTAAGTTCTCTGAAGAATGCTGCTCTGCCTTCTTGAAGTTGAAAAAGTTATTGGTTGAATCACCTGTATTAGCTATTTATAATCCGCAACATGAAACGGAATTACATACTGATGCAAGTTCCATTGGCTTTGGAGCTATGTTATTACAGAAACAGTCAGATAAGAGATTTCACCCTGTGGCCTATTACTCCAAAACAGCAACTGACGCTGAATCAAGGTATCATAGTTTCGAACTTGAGACTCTTGCAATTATATATGCATTACGTCGCTTCCGCGTTTATTTGGAAGGAATACGATTTCAAATAGTTACAGATTGTAACTCCTTGACTCAGACATTGATGAGAAAACAGGTAAATCCTAGGATTGCACGATGGGCATTAGAATTGGAAAATTATGATTACTCCATTCAGCACCGAAAGGGAACTAGTATGCCTCATGTAGACGCTTTAAGTCGAGCACCAGTTATTGCCGCTGTCACTGATGAAACTATAGATTATCGTTTACAATTGGCTCAGGCTCAGGACGCTGCTGTCAAATTACTCAAAGACAAACTCCAGATTACTTCAGTGGACAAGTACGAACTGATTGATGGACTAGTGTTTCGGAAAAAGGATGGTGAATATCCTTTGTTATATGTACCAAAGGCTATGGAATCTAATGTTATTAGGCAAGCTCATGAACTAGTTGGTCATCAGAGTGTGGAGAAAACATGGCACAGAATTAAACTCAGATATTGGTTCCCAGGAGGTCGTCAAAAAACAGAGGAATTTATTAGAAACTGTATCCCCTGCATCATGTATGCTCCTCCCGCAAGTACTTCTGAACGTAATTTACACAACATTCCTAAGAAACCGCTACCTTTCGATACGATACATATTGACCATTTCGGTCCTCTGCCGTCCTTACAGTCCAAAAGGAAACACATATTAGTAATAGTGGACGCGTTCACCAAATATGTTAAATTGTACCCTACAAATAGCACTAGTTCTAAAGAAGTTACTGCAGCTTTGGAAAAATACTTCACTTATTACAGTCGACCCCGACGTATTATTTCTGATAGAGGTACTTGTTTTACATCGTCAGAGTTCGCTACATTTATGCGGAAGAATAACGTGGAACACATTAAAGTTGCCACCGCAGCCCCTCAGGCAAACGGTCAGGTACAACGTGTTAACCGAACTTTGAAGAGTATGTTAGGAAAACTGACCGAGGAAATCAATCATTCAAATTGGGTTGCTTGTTTAACAGAGGTCGAGTTCGCTATGAACAATTCTGTTAGTGCTACTACTGGATTTGCTCCGAGTCAACTGCTGTTTGGCATAGTTCAGAAAGGTAATATTGTCAGTGAATTAGAAGAATATTTAGAGGACAAAGTCGGGTCGGAGGAAAGATCCTTACAGCATATTAGAAATATGGCAGATGAAAACCAATCTAAATCTCAGCAGTACAATTTGGAATATTTCCTGAAGCATAGTAGGCCTGCAAAAACATATGATGTCGGAGACTTTGTTGTGCTTAGAAATGTTGATACTACACCAGGAACCAATAAGAAGCTAATCCCAAAATTCCGCGGTCCCTTTATGATATACAAAGTATTAGATAATGATAGATATGTGTTACGGGATATTGAAAACTGTCAGCAAACGCAATTACCCTATGATGGAATAGTTGAGGCGGGTAGGTTGAGGAGATGGCAAGCAAATTCCCCAGTAGATCAAAATTTTCAGAAAGAGTCAGACACCGAAGAATACCAGGATGAGGAGTGGCTGAATGAAGACGCATGGGACCCCGAATACTTGGATGCTGAAGTCACGAACAACGTAGCTAACATCGCTGAAACAATCGTCGAGCCGAATAGTCTTTCGATCGAGGACGATCTCCAGTCAGGTTGGCCGAGCTATAAGGCAGAATCCGTCTCCAACCTGAACGCCGCTGCAAAGACATTCTACCCGAGTGGAAGTACCACGCGAGTCAAACGCTGTGTGAAGTGGGCTACGCCGCTGTGTATGTATGGGTAAAGAGTCTAGTTCAGTCTTTGTTTAGACATCACACCGTCAGCTCGTGTAATACGAACAACGAGAATAAAACTAATAGATTAAAGCCAATAGTGTCTTTCATTTATTACCGAAAATTATACCCGCTTATACAACATTGGATAGTTGGACGGATGGAATAAAATAGTAGGGAGATACGTAGATTGTATTGCATATGCATTCAAAGCTCAATATCATCTTCTAATTAAGACAGGATTTTTAGAACTGAGATGTATATATGTATAAATCTATTGGTTCATGTGCGGAAAGTGTAGAAAGTTGTTTTTAGTAATTAGTTTAAAAATAAGGTTGTTTTGTTTTATAAATAAAATATTTATTAAGCTAGTTTAAATAAACCAGCTTTGTCTTCTTATCACCCACTCGATCGTTTACAACCTTCTCGTAGTGAAGGGGCACAAGGCAGTGGCCCACCAAACCGAATGTGTTGCTCTTTTGGTAGGAGCAGTCCTAGGGGAAGGAGAAACTGAATCAAAAACCAATCATAGAAGATACAAAAGGTGACAAAACTATGGTGCAGGAAGTCGAATACCCAGAACCGACAACTTTAAAGGATGAGCAAGTAGGATCAGCACGCAGATATTCAGTGACCGTAACTACCATAACAGATAATAGGGGAGAAGAGGCTATCGTCTGCATGCGTGCAACATCCCAGCCAAAGCATTGATATCTGAGACGCGCAAACGCTGGGCATTCACAGAGCAAATGCTCCGCAGAGTCAGCCTCTTCTAGGCAGGATGAACAGAGGTCATCCTGTACAACACCTATTCGGTACATATGTGATCCTAGGCAGTTGTGTTCCGACAGAGTGCCTATCATGGCCCTGCAAACTTTCCTGCTCTTATTGAGCAAGAATCCTGCAGTCACATTGTTGGGTTCTGAAAGGAAGACCTTCGTGTGCCTGGCCACACCAGCAGTCGTCCATCTGTCTTTGTGAGCATCATCTACCCACTTTGAAAGAATGGCACGTGCAGATGCGGTCGGCACACCCAAGGCGGGTTCAGGGCCCCGCAGTGGAAGTCCCGAACATTGCTTCGCAATGACGTCAGCAATTTCATTTCCCTCAACACCACAGTGCCCTGGTACCCAGAGCAGATGTACCCTATTGAATCTGGCGACAGAATTCAATCGTACTCTGCACTCTTGGACAATTTTCGAGTTTGTCAGGGGTCTACGCAGCGCCTTCAGTGCAGCTTAACTGTCACTGCAAATAGCAATGCCTTTTCCCCTCCATCTTTCTTCAATTACCCAACAGGCAGCTCTCAGGATAGCAAATATTTCTGCTTGAAAAACCGAAACGTGCTCTCCAAGAGAAAAAGCCCACCTGCCATTCGATGAATGTAGATAGACACCAGCTCCAGATCTACCATCTGACATCGAGCCGTCCGTGAAGAAGATCTCAGAATATATCCTCGTACACAGATCTGGATCGTCCCAGTTACTTCTGCTCAAGAGGATTACTTCGTACCTTCTTTCGAAGTCGAGGAAGGGCACCCGAGCGTCCGAAGACATAGTGAGGGTGCACATATTCCAGATTAAAAAGGAGTCTGATGACCTGCTCTATTGGTGTTTTAGGAAGATAATGTGTTGTGTAGCCAGCGTGTACAGATTAATCTGCACTATAAGTGGTTGGCCTGTATTCACTGTTGACTCGTAACGAGGGTAAATTTGATGTGGCTCTCGTCCACGAACCTTGGATCTCTGCCGGAGACTGCCTCCGGAAAAGATCGGCTAACTTGATGAGGAAGAATATTCACGCTTATCTTCTAATTTCAGCACAGATGATTTAACCATCCGAGCGTGTGAGGGGGCGAAGAGGACGATGTACTCCTAGAATTCGCCTACATGGCACACAACAGGGCCGCAAAGCCGGAGAAGGTGAAAAAAATTAAGAAATTGCTACTCATAGCAGCGGACGTCAACGCACGAATCACACCGTGTGGGGTAGAAAGTGTCGTCATTCTTTGATAATAGATATATTAGTTTTACTTGGAGATTCAGTTCAACCAACAATTCTCGCCCGTTTCGTAATCCCAGAGTTGATTCTCTTCCCAGGATTGACTTTATAGCAGACCTGGACTTAGTGTAAATACTATCACGGGAAAACTTATGAAAGCTTTCGAACGCTCCTGTTCAAGAATCTGTTCTAAGCGCAACCCTAAGACACCCTAGTGGAACTGAGATCTAGGTTGTCGCAGATATCAAATTAGCCAAAGTAGCTGAGTGCCAGGAATGCTGGAACAAAAACTAAGATGTTTGAAGACTCTATAAATCAGAAATAGTTCTTGCCAAACACCTTGTGAGGCGAAGCTTAGTTTTCAAGGCAGATGGGGAATGGGCAACCAACAGCTGGAAATCGTTCAATATCCTTATTGATATTCACTTTTTGGGCTGTTTGTACGATTCCACACCCACTGGTAAGCAGGTGTACGACTTTCATGATACAGAAGGTATAGGTAAGGTTATGACAAGTAGAAACTAATCTGGACCATTGAACCTTCGAGTCCCCAGATCCGGATGGAATTCTGTCTGTAATGCTTCAGAACACAAAAATGCTTATCGTATTCTGGCTAGTGCCTACAGCCTGAACGACCGCTAAAGTTGTATTTATACCCAAAACAGGAAAAAGCAAACAAGCGTATCCTAAAGACTACAGATTTTTCAGGATTACCTCTTTTCTCCTCAAAGTATTCACGGAAAAATATACAAGATCCCCGAGGTAGACCCAATCAAGTTGTGTAGCACTAAGAGCTTGGGCTTTATTTTGGACTTCAAGCTCATCTCGAAGGTGTATCTAGAGGAAAGAGCAAAGAGGGCAAGCAACGCGATTTACATCAGCAAGACGATGTTGGCCAAAACACAGGGCATCGCAACGCATGAGATTTACACGGCGATAGCAAGGTCGACCGTTGGTTGCAGTTGCCCGTTCTGGTGGGCAGCAATGGATGAAATTACTTTTGTTGACATTGTAATCAGAGTTCAGTGATTAGCGGCTTTCTGTATTACAAGTATCTTAACCACGATTCCTTCGTCTGCGTTGAGCTTCCTACTTAATCTTCCTTTCCTTGGCCTCTTTGTTAGAAACGCTGCTGCAAAAGCTGCTGTTACACTTAAGGATTCAGTGTAGCACGAGTCAAGATCCTTTGGCCACAGCAGCATTGGGCAAGGACATGCAATTTTTACTTGAAACGAATATATCAAGCGACTGTTGGGGATGGGAAGGAATGGAACCAGCAATTGGGCGCAGAGGCCGTTAGCATTTACACGAACGGATCTAAAACAGCTGCAGGAGATGGTGCTGCAGCACACTCTGCAGACTGCAACATCGAAGCAGCCTTCAGGCTCCTTAATCAAAGTAGTATTTTCCAGGCTGAGTTCTTTACAATACAAAAAGGATACTACAGGGTACTAGCATTTTCACAGTCAGTCAAGTGGCGGTGAAAACACTGATGTCTCACACATATAAATTGAAGTGCTTATTAAACTGTAATGGGACCCTAAACAGGCTAGGCTACAACTGAAGAGTCAGAATTTTCCGGGTTCCTGATCGAGAAATCGGATGCTTTAGCCAAGCATGGGACCAGTTGTCGCCTGGTTGGATTGGCAAACATCACAATTCCTATACAAACGGTCAAGTGGTTGATCGACTCCAATGTAATGCAGGTTGGGTTGTGCAAATGGCGAGCAACTCAGACCTGTAGGGTAACCAAAATCATGTGAGGGTCATACAATCTCGCAGCTACTAAATGCCTACTTGAATTAACCCGAACTGACTGCAAACAGCTGGACGGCATCATTACTGGCCACTGTCTTGTAACAGCTCAACCCAGTGAAACCTGTAGGAAGTGTCAGGAGCCGGGAGTCTCAGAAAGAAATTCTACATCTTCTGTGTCACTGTCAGGCACTGCGGAAAACCAATCAGCGCTGCTTTTGTGAGCCCTGACTGGAGGTCCTTACACATGTGGTAGAGAAGGACACCCTTCAGTTCACAAAAAGGTCTGAGCCACATGAATTGAACCCCCAGGGCTTATGATCTTCTTATCACTACGGACCAATAGATCAATGCATAGCTATGTGTCAGCCAGAAAAACCTAATCGAGCTTCATATCTGCAACCGGACACGAGTATAAAGATGAATATTTTCATATCCGGGGATAGACCACTGAATTGCATGGTTAGTAGTTGTCAAATATGTATCAAATTATATTACCACGGCTCCACTAGTGATTTTCTAAACGGACTTTGAGTTCAAACCAAGGAAAGTGCTGCGATTCAATCGCGATAGACATTGAGTAATTAAAAGACAATACTATCTACAATCTATCACTTCAATACACAAAAACGGTTGAATATCACTGCAATTAACAAAAACTTTGGGTAAAAATAACGACTTATGCCAACGCTTCGGTAATTTTCGTTAAAAAGATATATCATCCATAAATCATTACCGGCTAGGTCATGCTATCTTCTGGACCAATATGAAACACATTGAAGTAAGTTTTGCCCCTACAATCCCCATTAACAAAAGAAAAACAAGCCGGCGTCTTACAGAGTCTGCGCATTTTCTCCAGCCATTCACTAAAAAACCACGCGGTATAGTCGAAACGTCTTAAAGCTTTCCCGTTAAGTGTGTCGAATAAACGATTGGATCTCACTATAGTCAAGCTTCTTTCTACTGGGGAGCATATGAAACTTTTTGCTCGTCAATCCATATGATTCCGAAAAACCGACAGATATTCAAACGAACGATACCAACTCAGCTCCCAGTCGTCGAGTGACTCCCCAGTGAGAGAAATCGTCTTGTGCATTCGAATCGTGAAAATTGTGTATGTGGTGTATTAAATTTGCATAGTGCGAAAACTGGCAGTCTTTCCAAACAACTAGGTCGATTTCGTTCAATTATTAGATCCACAATATAAGCTCGTCGAGTGGCCTGAGTTTATGCTTCGAGTGAAGGTCGTTCTCCGGTGTTTTAAATTCATTCGCGTCGAGTGTAAATTTTAAATCGATAGTTTGCTTATAGTGCCCTTAAATCATTTTAATCGAATCTCAGGAGTTGATGTTGATTGTGATTCTGCGTCCGCTAATCGGCTGAAAGAAGAGTATATGTACATGCTGCCTTGAAGTGCTTCGTTTTCACCTTGAACTGACTCTTCCAGCGACTTCTGACTGCCTGCCTTAACCGACCGAACCGATCATCTCAAGAGGTACGTGAACTTCGAACTCTGGTAAATGATGCTAGGCTATAAGGAGGCTGAAAAGTGTAGTGAGGAACCGACAGCATGCTGGTTACGTAATGGCTGTTGAAAAATTGCACTGGCGCCAAATGTATTGCGTTGCATAAAGGGCAAGCATGGGCTCGACAGCACTAGAGTCCTACGTTATGTAAGACCATGATTTTACATACGACAGCTTACACGATACTTCCATAAAAATAGTAGACTTCTTATCAGCACATTGGCCGGCTAATGAGCTGAGCGAGTCCTATTATGTAGGAAGCACGCATCGAATACTAAGTGTAAGCCATCATTTTGCTGTGTCGCTAATTCGTACTGATAATTTCAGTTACAACATTGCAACAAAGCATTCATTGAGCCTACGGCAGCACTTTTCGTAATCTACAGTAAAAAAAATATAATTCTACGGGTAACTGGGTGCTTTTCGTTTCTAAGGTTATCACGATTCTAACGACTTTACTGTAAACTGCAACTAACTATTGACTGACAATATGGCTATGTGCGTGCACAGTCAACGACAAGGTCAAAAGTAAAATTTGCTTCGTTCTAATTGCGGACAAGTCGTTGTAACATTCGATGTGCCATTTATTGCTGGGGTATGCTCTAGGTTCGGTGAGCTCCAGCTGAGAGTGCGACCTAGTGGCAGTGTGAATGGCTCGCCCGGTGGGCCGTAAATTATGTGGTGGTGGGCATGCCGTGAACTTGAATGCGGAATCAAGGCCAAAGCATGTATAAATGTTCATAAATATACATATCTGACTTTACAACTTATCTAAGATGGAAACTTTCTGACGCCTACCATCTGACTAAGATTAAGCTTTCAATTGCTAACATTGAAACCCAACACCTTGTTTACTGTTTGACCGGGAGCAAGAGTTGGAATGATTTTTATCTTAAACGGTTGTAATCATTAGATAATTCTCTAAAGTGCAAATAATATAGTTTTTAGAGCTTTACGTTCATGAGCGATTGAAATATTGTTCAAGTCATGTAGACTTAAGTGTTACATATGCATGCGGTTTTACTTTTAATTGCTTATCAAGTGCACATTTCAATGCATATGCCGATAAAGATTGTAACCGCATTTGAAATACTTAGTATAGGAATAATTGTTTTTTAATACATATCCGAGTAATCGTGCTATGATTTTTTTTTTAATATTACGCAGCACGTTTGATTAGTGGGAGCGATCAAGCTTTCTGCAAAAGCCGCAAAATTTAAATTGTTTACCAAATATTATTCAAGCATCGGGAGTTACAGAGATGGAAAAATTTTTGGAGTTGCCATCTGTAAAATTTCCAATAACACAAAATGCAAAGCATATGGCTGCCAGCACCACAGTGAAAAGTATACCAAATATCCTTCCTATTGAGACCAATATGCCCTGTAAATTTCGTTTCGACTTCTCTTCTTACTTCTCCTAGATTCATAGGATTTTTTCTATAAGTCAAATCAAATATCAAGTCATTTTTTTTTTTGCCAGACTCCTAGAATTTTTTCTACAGTCTTTTGATTTTTTTTCGAAGTTCCCACGATTTTTTTAGACTACCAGAATGTTTTGTATAGTCCCCTAATTTTTTCTAAGCCCCACAATTTTTGCCTAGAACCTCGAGTTTTATAGTTTACTCCCCTGATATTTTCTTAGCTCCCATGATTTTTTCCTTAATTCCCAAGATTTTTTTAGACTAACGAGATTTTGTAAGCTCCCACAATTTTTTCCCAAGCTCCTGGGGCTTTTTTCAGTCTTTTGATTTTTTCTAAACTCTCATAATGTTTGAAACACCTGATTCTTTTCTAGCCTCACATGATTTTTCCTCAGACTCCTAGGATTTTTTATAACCCTTCAATTTTTTTAAGCTCCCATAATTTTTCTTAGACTCTAGAGATTTTTTCTAGTCTCCCTAAATTATTTCTAAGCTCCCATAATTTTTCTTAGACTCCAGAGATTTTTTCTAGTCTCCCTAAATTATTTCTAAGCTCCCATAATTTTTCTTAGACTCCAGAGAGTTTTTTTAGGCCCCCTAAATTTTTCTTAAGCTCCCGTGATTTTTTCCTAGACTCTCAAGATGTTTTTAAAATTCCGAGATTTCTTTTTGACTCCGTTAATTTGTTCTAAGCTCCCATAATGTTTTCCCAGACTCCTAGGATTTTAATGTGATCTTTTGATTTTTTCTAAGCACCCATGATATTTCACTAGAGATTTTTTGACAACCGAAACACAACGAACCCCACAATCGAAGACTTCTGTCATAAATTACATGGCAAAACAATCTTCTCCACAATAGATCAAGATCTTTTAAGGAGTCCCAGTCAACATTGCTTTACACGATATTCCTAAGACGACCATTTGCACACCCTTCCGATTCTTTGGGCTCATCCGAATGACTTTCGGGCTTTGCATTGTAGCACAATTGTTTCAACGATTCGCATGGTCTGAAATTCTGCTTCATCTACCTCGACGTTAATATAAGATGAACACATTGTTCACCAAGAACAATTATATGAACCATCTACAGTCCATGATCTCACTATCAACCTGGACAAAGATCAAATACTTGGACCTTCTGTTAAATTCTTAAATTATGAGGTTTCACAGAAAGACGTTCAACTCTCTCTAGATCAGGTTGAGGCAATTATAACAGCTAAACTCGAAAATACGGTCAAAGATCTAATAAGATTTTTAGAGAATGTCAACTTTCCTTCCATCTAAAACTGAGATGCAGCAGCCACTCAAAGCTAATATTTCCGGCTCTAAGCAGGCTGGCGCTAAAACAACCAACATGGACACTTTAACTAAAGACTTGCCTCGCAGAAACCACTCTATAGTCTTTTTTGGACTCAAACGCTGAGCTTTCACACGACTTTAACATCGCTATTGGGGCTGCTCTGCAGCAAAAATGTCAAGGCCCTTGGTTTGTATTCGATTAAACTAAGTGGCACACAACAGAAGTCTAGTGCATACAGGGCACTCTCTATTTCAGATACTTTTTGGAAGCCCGGATGTTCACACTATGCACTAACCACAAGCCAATTACTTTTGCATTCCAGCAAATGCCGCAAAATGTCACACTTCGTCAACTTAATCACCTAAGTTTATTAGTGAGTTCACTTCTGATTTTCGGTATGTCTCTGGTTACAATGTTGGTACCGATACACTACTTCGTCTAGAAGAAATTATTCTTGCTAGTGATCGCCACTTTGCCACAATAACCTTCTTATGTAAAATAGATACAAAGTTTCAGGAGATTCTAAAGAACGTAAAATACACTTTCAAGTGACAACAAATTCTTTGGTGCCAACGTCGACATTTTATGTGAAGTGCCTGGCTTAACTATTCGACCTTCTATTCCCTCAGCGTTCAGGAAACAGCTGTTTTGAGTGGAACACATGATTGCTCATCCTGGTTTTCATGCTTCAAACGAGAACATTTCAAAAAATAGATTTTTTGGCTTTCAATAACCAAAGGTATTGACACTTGGGCCCGAGATGTCAAAAATACAAGATGACCAGACACGTGGGCAAGCCTGTATCGACCTTATCTAACGTTTGAAGGTTATTCACATTGACATAGTTGATTCCTTACCGTCTGACATTCATCGACCGTTATGCTTGTCGGCCTGAAGCAATTCCTTTGGCCAGCAACATTGTCAATTACTATGCTTCTGCTCTTCTGAGCACCTGAGTTGCTAGTTTTGGAGCTCCCTAATTCATTATCACCGGCCAGGTCCGAGGTGTGGCGCGTGTAGCGTGACCTGACTCAGTGCGAGCTTTTGTAACATGATTGATCAAATAGGACAACACAAATTAGTGGCGTGGCACGAGGCGCACAGCGCTGTGGCCGAGCCAGCTTCTCGCCTCACATGCGTCTTATTTTACGACCAGGCTTAGGCTTCGAAAACAATTGTACTACAATGTATCACCCACAAGCCAACAATCGTATATTAAAATCGAATATTAAAATCGGCTATATTAACTGACAACGATGCGTCTTGGATTCGAACACTGTCCTTAATTCTTATAAAATAATCAAAACTAAACTTCTAAAAAAAAAAGTTTTCATTTAATCTTCACAACTTCAAACTCCTTCAAACTTCAGTGAAACCTTTATATTCAAAATGTCATCACAACCAGAAAGTTGCCCGCACATTTATCGAAATTCTGTTATGTACGGTCCGACAAGAAACTAATGCATCCTGTTGATTTCACTTCGATCTAATGATTGAGTCGTGAGTTTAACTGACAGGCTGGATTAAGGACTAAACTTGGTTTCTTTTTTTTTTAAATAAAAAAAAATCAAGAGATTTTATGACTTGAAGGTTTGTGCTTGTCGTATCTACAGGGTTGCCCGCACATTGTAAATTTCATAATCGATCTGTCGGAAGTTATCATAACATGAAAAAAAAATTTCCTTGCCTATTTTTAGGCACTCAACGCTCGCATAGGGTTAAACAATTTCCAAAATTGCATCATAGCTTAGCTTAAAACATAATCATCTTCCGTTTCTTATAGTGGTTTTTTTCAAATGTCTTTTTATCAGTTGAAGTTTAGGGATACCTAAAAAGTCACTAAAATAACCACTGCCACCGAAGGGTTAAAGACATCTTAATTTTAACTCAAAACACAGCTACCCCTTCTATACATCAATATCTCATAAAAATCACAACTTGATAGCATGACGCAATAATGAATTATTTTCGCTGAATCTTTTTGCGGATATTATATAAATATAATGGAATATGAAATTTTGAGCAGTGATTTTAATTTTGCTTATCATCGAAAATCAGTATTCAACTATAATACTCAAACGGTAAATGATGTAAAACATTTTTTTGACGACTCTTGATATTCTGAATATCTATCTGTATTGTATTTTATAAAAAAGTTTCAGTTTCTTGAATATTCCTTTCGATAGATAAAAATAAATACATAGATAGACGTACAGATAGATGGAAAATTTTGACTCTTGTCATAAAAATTGTTTATTTTTTATTTATTTTTCGACTGATACATTTAGACATTGAGTCCCAATAATTAAATATCCAATTGAAAGAAGAAATATTTGGATTGATTGTGACATTCAACAGGTGGTTTACGTAAATAAAATCATTTTTTTTATAAATCTAACATACTTATTTAAAGTATTTCACCAAGTATAGTCATTTAGACTATAATCTTAGCGTAAACATTATCATTTGAGACTGCCAATAATTGTCAAATATCATAATATTCATTTAAAATTTATTCACCACTACTCTAACCAAATTTTCCCATTCACACACACATCCAAACGTGCGTAGAGTCAAAACAAAATAGAACGCAGTTTAATGAACCGGAATGTTTCTTGGAGCATATTTTGGCTGCGCAATGAAAAACTAGAGGCGATCTCTTCTAATATGTTATCTAAGACAGACAGTCAAGATATTCAGACATTCAAGTTTATTCACCAGCGGCTAGATAGGTATGTAGGTAGGTGTCCCCATTCGATAGTATTATCTTCTTATAAATGTATTTCTTTATTGGGTGAAGTGCGTGCTAAACATTGTTTTTTATCTACAATCGATTATATTAGTTAGAATTATGATTTGAGAATTGTGATTTTTTTTTATAGTATTTGATCAATCAGCTTGAAAAAGATTTTAGCAAAGCTACTTAGGTTACATTGAGGTCCGCACGCATTTGAATGTCAATTGCACGATTTCAATGTACTGATTATTACGAATTCAGTGTATGTTCTGACTTTATAGTAGAAGTCTATGAAACAGATTCGGTGACGCTGGTGAGCAGGTATCTTAAATAAATAGATATTTGTTTCTGTAAATTAAAAAGTTACCTTGGTTTTCATAAATCAGATATTAAAATAGCTTAACTGCTTATGTATACGCTACCGATGAATTCAGATATTTTCGCATACAAGTGTGAACAAAATTTATTAACACTACAAACGAAAATGAAAATATTTTAAAATCTTTTAAGGACATTTCTGCAGTATGTAATAGCTATGTGAGAAGAAGAAGAAGTTTGACAGATATCAGTAGTGTGAATTATCGTTAGTGTTTTGATTTTCGATTGTGCATTTGAATCGGTCTTTTTTGCGGTTTCTTTATAATTGAGATCATTATAATTATACGTGATTCTTAATACATTAGTAATTTGTGAAAGTGTTCCGTGATTTCTGACTGAAATTGTATTAAATTCTTCAGCAGCTGTTAACGGTACCTTGTTAGATTTTTTCTCCCTTTGTTTTAACTTGCTTTGGAAATTCTGTTTAACTAGTTTTTGACTTTTTAAGTGAAATTAATGTCGAATAAGTGCGGTAAATGTAAAAAGGAGGTAGGGGATAATGATAAGGCTCTTTTCTGTGAGGGGTTTTGTAAAAAGTGGTTTCACACAAAATGTGTGAAGATGTCAGACGATGTTTACAGGAGCATCTCTGCTGCCGAGAAATGGGTACTCTGGATGTGCCCAGAAGATAAATCCCTTATTGAGGACGTTGTTCAACAACATTGCACGTCAATTGTCAAAGAGCATCAGAAAATTAGAGATAAAGTGGAGCAGATTGAAAAATTATCTCTTGAACTGTCCAAGAAATTGGATAACATCCCCAATTTAGTTCAAAGCTGCTCAAAACCCACTTACGCTAATGTTCTGAAAAGTGACACTCCACTGAACAATAAACCACCAAGTAAATATAATGGTGGAGTGATTATTAGACCGAATAATCCCCAATCTTCAACCCAAACTCTTAATAAAATCAAAGAGACAATTACCCCATCGGCTATTAAAGTACCAATTTTACACCGCAAAGAATTGAAAGACGGTGGGATCCTTTTGAAGACGGATTCGGTGGAGGGGACCCATACACTTAGAAACAACCTCTTACAATCTCTTGACAAATCTTACTCGGTTGAGTCCACAAAAGACTTGACCCCACGGCTAATTGTCCATGGACTTGATAGAACCTTCTCATCTGAGGAGTTCTCAAAAGAGATCAAGTCTCTCAATCCAAATATAGCTGAAGGTAGTATTAGGGTTGTGTATTGTAGACAAAATAAAAGGACCAAAAAATACTCGGTAACCTTTGAAGTGATTGGATCCACCTTTGCCAAACTGGTTAACAAGTATATAAATATCGAATTTAATTCTCATTTTTGCAGAGAGGACATATATGTTAGTAGATGCTATAAGTGTCAGAAATTTGGGCACACCGCAGTTAATTGTAAAAGTCAGATAGATGTGTGTGCGAAGTGTGCAGAACATCATAGCACGTCTGTTTGCAACTCGCAAATACTCAAATGCACTAACTGCTCACTGGCTGGCTGTAACAATTCTTCGCATCCATCCTTTGCCAGGGAATGTCCAGAATATCTCAAGAGGAAAACATCGGTTCAAAGGAAAATTAATTACCTGATTACGGAAATATAAACATGAATAATATGAGTCTAGAAGTTTTTTATGCGAATATTAGAAGCATTAGGAATAAATTTACGGACCTTGAGATATTTTGTAATTCAAAGCCAAAGTTGGATGCAGTGATTCTTAATGAGACTTGGATTTCTAGTGATGAGATTAGTTTATTCAACTTAGATAGATTCGTCGCAATTCATAACTGCAGGGATCATGCCCAAGGAGGTGGCACTGCTATATACATTAATAAAAGGATTCAGCATAAGCTGCTTCATTATGATAGTAGGTATCACACTATCATTATTTCTATTGAATGCGACCTTCGGTCAATCCACTTAGGAACATTCTATAGAACCCAGCATGACGATCCTGAAGAATTTATTGAATATGTTGATGCTTTGTATCAAAGGTTTAATAACTTGATAGTTGTCGCCGACACCAATATAGATGCCACTAGCATAAATAATAGTATCTGTGTTAACTATAATAACATGTTGGCGATGAACAATGTGGTACTGCTAAATTGTGACCCAACTAGAATTACATCAAGTTCAGCTACTTTGTTAGACCATGTAACAACTACCGTCAACACTCAATCTGTTGCTTTTAAAGTAGAATACTCAGAATGGCCAGATTTAGATCACCATACTTTGTATATAACAGCATCTGGTATTAAAAAGCAATTGCAACCTATAGTTAAAAAGAAAATTTCAGTTTTAAATAAACGACTATATGTTGATTCGGTACTAAAGAAACTTAGTGAAACGCATGGTGAAATTTCTTTTAAAAGGATAATTACTATTATTCAAGATGCAAAACAGTCGGCTTCAACTATTAAGGAAATCAGAGCTAGGAGAGGCAACAATTGGATTACGGAAGATTTAATTAAGGAAATGGATAAAAAGAAAATATTATATAAAAGAATGAAAATGAATCCAAGTGATGCCAAACTTACTTCTGATTACAGATCCTTGAAGAATAGAGTATGTTCCATGATCAGAATTGCTAAGAAAGACTATGTTAGAAGACATCTTATTTCTGCTGAGGGTGATGTTAGGAGAGTTTGGAAATTCATCAACCAAGAACTCTTGTTGGGCAATAAAATAAACAAATCTAACTCTATCATCACTGCCGATAATCTTGTTGATCATTTCAGCTCTATAGGTGAAAAACTTATTGAGTACTTAAAAGTAAAGTTTAACCTTGACAACTTTGAAAGGCAGAACATTCCGTTGAATTCAAAATCTCTCTTTTTCGAGCCTACTGATCCTGGTGAAGTGTTTGCCATAATTAGCTCATTGAAGAATTCTTCACCTGGAACTGATGGAATAACTTCCGAAAACTTGAAATTAGTCGCTACTCAGATATCACCTTATATTTCTGCAATCATTAATAATCACATTACCAAAGGTGAATTCCCTACAGAACTGAAAGATACCATGATAGTTCCTATTCATAAATCAGGTGACGATGTAGATCCTTCTAATTACAGGCCAATTGCTTTAACAAGTTCGTTTAGCAAAATTTTCGAAAAAGTTATCAATAAAAGACTAGTTAAGTTTATAGAAAACAGTGTAGGATTTGATACACATCAATATGGTTTTTTACAAAAAAGTAACACAACATCAGCAATAACAGATGCCTTACAATTTATTAATTGTGAACTTGATTCGAATAAACATGTGGCCGCACTGTTTATTGATTTAGCGAAGGCCTTGATACAGTTAATCATATCACTTTGTTAGAAAATCTGAGCGAACTTGGAATAAGAGGCTTGGGACTGGCGTTAATTGGTAGTTTCCTAAAAGACAGAAAAGTTCTGGTTAGGTTTAATGATGAAATAAGTAAACAACGAGTAGTTAACATTGGTGTTCCTCAAGGGTCGATTCTAGGACCAACTTTATTTTTGCTCTATATTTATAATTTATATTTCTCTGGTCTGACTGGAAAATATATTATTTACGCTGATGATACCCTGTTGCTATACTCTGCTAACTCTGCTGAACTTCTGGAGCGACAAATAAATAATGATTTAATTGTTTATGGGTCCTGGCTTTTGGGAAACAGGCTTACAATCAATACCTGTAAAACTAGTTACATGGTATTCAAGCAGATTAATAAGAGTGAGATCTGCCTTAACATCAGAATACATGGAGAGGAGATACAAAGAGTGGCTAGATCTAAATACTTAGGACTAATTATTGATGATAGATTATCTTGGTCCCCTCACATAAGTAATGTGAAATCTAAGTTGGTTTTCTGGGTTAGGCTGTTCAGAATGAAATATTACTTGGATTTAGAGCTAAAAAATATGATATACAACTCTTTTGTGCTGCCTAAGATTACCTATGGTATTTTGAATTGGAGTCAAACTTCAGAGATGAATATTGACTCAATTCATAGAATACTCAATAGGATAGTCAAGGCAGTGCATGGACTTGATAGACTGACTCCAAGTGATGTACTATACAGACAAACAGATAAATTCAATGTAAGGGATATTATATTTATGGAAAAAGCTAAGATAATATATAAAATACTCAATAATAATATAAAATCTTCGATATGTCCAATAAAACACTGTGATTATCACAGCTATCACACAAGATTTAAAGATAATCTCAGGCTTGATATCGCTAGAACAAATAGAAAACATAAAGATCCTATTAGATTAGCTATGGAAATCTTTAATAATTTACCTAACTCCTTGAAGAATGCTAGGTCTTTTCCCGTCTTTAAAAGGCTGCTGAAGAATCACATTAGAACCATGTAAAGTAAATTACGTACTATTTAATACTAATTTTTTTTTTACTAATTGCTATTTTTCTTTTTTTTTGCATCCCTCATACCAGCACTCTGTTGCTGACTGGGAAGCACTTTCTCTCGCTTTGTTTTCTAAAAAATCCTATAATTAATTTTTATTTATATTATGAAAGAGCTTCTTCTTCTTCTTTGCATGCTTTTTTTTATTATCCATCTTTTACACTAACTTCCCATCAACTAACTCTATCTTACTTTCTTTATTCTCCATTTATCCTATTTATGTTTTCTTTTTTACTATTATATAATTTAATTACAAATTGAATGTGTCGAGAGTGTGGTTTGGGATTCCTTTCCTATCCTATTCCCTTTCGGGGGATGATGATAATTTTAATTGCTTGTTTCTTGACTAAGTGGCTTACTGCCGCTAGGAAGAAGAGGCTCTGCAATGAAGCTGACCCCATTGTGTTATTGTTATGTCCGTACGTAAGATATGCAATAAAACTATTACTATTTGATAGACTATCTTTCTATCGACAACCTGTAACATCCTGCATACCGCAATGTAAAAATAAATTCAACAAGTTGCTAAAGGCATGAGAATTTTTTTTGTAGAATTCTTTTAGACGCACGACTGTCTGTGTAATTGCAATCATTGCTGGCAGCACGTGGGTGCTAAGACTTTTTCCATATGTGCTCTATAAATAAAGTATTGAAAGTTCACATTCTACACAATAATAGATACGTTTTACACAGACGGGCGAGTGTGTGCATAAGAATTAGTGATATAATGAATTTGTTTATTTAATTCAATTAACGATTCAAAAAGGAAATGCTACATAAATGATATGTATGATCATAAAATTAATATCGGATTGCCTATTAAGTTCGGTTGCTTGTTGCCCACGATAGTGGATTATCGATTATACCGTTTTTTGGGACTTTTTTTAAGCACACTTTATGTTAATGTTCAATTTCGCACGATTATGATTCATCGAATGAATTCTAAATTTATTGAAAATTGATGGTAAAGAGCGTATTTCTCTACGCACGGCTAAATAGAAGAGGAGAAGCTGTGAACTGGCTTAAGATGCACAATGCATGCAACGAAGGTTAACAAGGAAAAACAGAACAAGCATTTCTGAAATTTTCAGCAGATCGGGAAATTTTGATTTAGAAGTAAACCCTGTCATATATGTCTCATTATAAAGGACAATAGTCGAATAATAACGTTGGTACTAGTGATTGGAAGTTTCGGCAATTGTAACGTGTCACTTTGTTGAAGTAACCAATTAAAAATTTTCGGTCTTTTGAGTTATTTGGGTTAATTTTCTAAGCATTCGGCTAAAATTAATTCGCCTTTTCATTCGTTTGTTAATGTAAATTTGGGAGAAAAATTGTGGACGAAATTCTTCAGGATGAAATAATATAATTTCGGTTTAACCTTGCAAGTACTTTTTATGCGAACGATTTGCAGCAGGTGTTCTCGACTCTCAACCGAAACGGTAGTTAGTCCTCGGTGGTTAGACCTCGTATTTACAAACGCTTATGACGAAGTGATGGCAAGGCCAATTAGTGACGCAGAACATCTCTTCTACAATAGCCTTGAATGAAAAAAAAATACCTAATAATTTAATTGTATTTGACTTCCGCAATGCTAATCGTGAGACCATAAACCACCTTCTCGACATCATCAACTGGATGAATACACTCTTATGGGCCATTTACATTGGCGTCCATGCGTCCACGCGTCCATGCGATCTAGCGTGTTTTGCTTACATGAGTCAATTTGATTTTGTTTATATAGGCGGGTCTAAAGCGAAGGAGGTGGAGTATGCTGATTCATGTACAATACATTTTAAAATGATTTCTTTCGCTGAGTGGCATGTGTGGATGATTCGTTGGTGATCATTTAAATATATGTTTTGTGGATGAATATTTTCTTATATAATGATGTGGATAATATATATTTTGCATCCTTACGTGCATGACTATTACGAAAACAAATTGAATGCATCTGAATATCTAGACACAAACATATATATGTAGGTATATATACTCATATGAATAAATACATACAACTTTCTGTTACCAATATATTTGTACGGAGCAAAAAAACATCATCATAAGCGTGTAAAATCCATCCACTTATCGCCTTAGCCCCGCCTTCAAAAAACTGGATTTGAGTTGACTTGACTCGTGTAATCTAAAAACGCTTGGACGCGCGGACGCATGGACGCTTGTCTAAATGGCCCATTAACGTTAGATCTGATGAGACCCTTTTTCAATTAACGAAAAGATATATGACACCGTTGAAAGATATGCCCTAAGATTAAGGCAAAAAAAAGTTTTCCAAACCATGGCTTGATAAGAACTTAAGACACATGTGAAAAATGTAGGAATAAACTTTCTATAATCGTTTTTAAAAGAAAACATTGACATCTGCTCTTCTATTCAAGAAGAATATATCTGCATATAATATAATAAATTGCTGAGCAATTTTTAGTGAGATCTTGAAAGACCCATGAAAACTATTTTAAGATAATTGTCCAATACATAATTCGCGACCCAACAAAAATCCAATCTTCCTGAACCATTCCACATCTTTTTCTCCTCAAGATATCTGCGATTGGCCTGATCTTCTTCCTCCAATTTTGTTGCCTTAGTGAGTCAAACAGTTAATAACCCCCGTCATATTGATTTTAATACTTTGCATTCCTCTGGGGCTTTCCCTCTGGTGTATCACAGGGTAGCCACCTTGGTTCTCTTCTTTTCAATGTATTCATATCTGACCTATCAGACGTCATATCAAATATATCTCATTTATTCGACGATGATGATCTAAAAATTTAGTACGTCATTCAATCAAAACCTTATGCACAATTTCGCCAGTCTAAATTCGACTGGCTTAACTAGTGGAGCATTGTTAGCAAGCTTTCCCTTAATATTGATAAGTGCCAAGATATAACTTTTCCCGCAAAACACTAACACATAACACATATTTTCTTGGGAACGGTTTATTAGTTCGAGTTAATGAACTTATTGACCTCGGCTTTATCTCGGATAAAAAAAAACTCCGTACAAGTACAGGAAGCCAAATTGCACGGACTGGGAAAGCTTTCGAAATTACCTTACAAGGGACATCATAGCCTGCATCCGAATTACACTACAAAGATTAAATTAGAGGACACGGCAGACAAACTCACCAGGATAGTCGTCAAATCCTACCATGAAATAATGCTCCCGACACAAAGGTACCCTGGTGGAACCTGGAGTTGGAGAAGCTCAGAATAATTCAACAGGGCCAAAAACACATCAAACTGGGAAGCTTATAAAAAGTGATTCTTAGAATATAACAAAGTGACAAATCTCATATTTGAACGAGACTTGAGTATGATTCCCATATTTGGGCAGGAGCAGGTTGTACTGCACTGTCCGCGTTAGACAAAGTGCAAAGTAAAGCTTTCAAGCTTCTTGGCGATCTATCGTTTCATTGAATGCCTGGCCCACAGATGTAATGTTGGCTGTTTTCTATATCTTTTCTATATCGCTACTTCAATGGCCGTTGTTCTAATGAATTACTCAATCTAATCCTTGAGGTTAATATCGTCATGCTCAAAACGCGATGCGGTAGTCGCGCACATCCTCATACCCTTCACGTTGGTGCCAGTTGCACTGTGAAATTCCATTAGTCCTTCTTATCCAGATCAATACGAATATGGAACAGTCTTCCATCTACTGTCTTTCCCGACATCTACAGTCCTCAAATGTTCAAACAGAACGTTCACAGGTACTTCCTTCACTCTCAGTCCTTCCCACTTCCTTTACCCTAGCTTCCCTCTTGCCAAGGGTGTACATTAGCATCAGGGTTACCATAGCACCATCATAAAAAAAAAAGAGTTAAAGAATTCCAAACAAAAGGCTTGAGGATCTTCTGAGAAAGTGAAAACCGCATAACAGAGACTACAAGGATAAGCTCTGTCCAAAGGTCACCCAGCGCATATAGAACAATTTCGAACTCCATGTGGAGGGATGGCTATCTTCGGAGACACACCGGAAGTGTTGTTCAAAACACACCTCCCAGGGTACACAATTATTAATCATAGTGAGGCTTAGGAAGAAGATCCTTACAACTGATTCATCAAATCATCTCAATAAATGGGCAATAAACTCTTTCAAGCCTTTAAAATCACCAGCATTAGAGGGAATCATACCGGCTTTGCTATAAAGAGCCATAAGAAAACTGAAAACCTGGTACAAATTTTTAGAGCGACCTTAAAACTCAGCTTCAAACCAGAGTCGTTGAGGCTGACGCGGATGGTGTTCCCTAAGAGCAGCAACAAACCGGCTGACATTTCAAAATCATACAAGGCAATCCATCCTTCATATCGAAGACTTTAGAGAATCTGATCGAAGTATACATACCTAGTGACCTCTTAGTGAAGATGCTACTACACAAATTTTAATTTGTCTACCAAAGAGGCAAATCGACTTGGTCAGCCACACGTAATAGAAAAAGAATTATACAATAAGGAAATCGCAATTTACGGATTCATGAACATGGAAGGAGTCTTTGACAATGAAAGATACGACTAACTGCACCTTTCATTCCAGAAGAGAAAAGCCCCTCAAGAGATAGTGGAATAGGCGCGTTAAATATTGAAGTACCGAGGTGTATTTGCGGAGCCAGGGGAAGCAGGAGGGGATGTCCGCAGGGAGGGCTAATATTTCCTTGCTATGATCGCTACTGGCTGACAGCTTTCTTGAGACCTTCAACAGTAAGGACTAACCCCACCCCTCTCAATCAGGTACTTTGTGGTCCAAAATAAAAAAAGGCCTTAAATCAAACAACACAATAGTGCGAGGAGGCAGATCTCTACACAAATCCTCAAATTACAAACATAATTCCATTGATCAGGAAAAGAAAAAAATGAGATAGGGTTCTTAAAAATTACACCTAAAAATTCAAGAGAAAGCGACAAGTGAAGCAATTCACCCACAACAAGCCTGCAAGTACAAATTAGGAGATCTAAAATGTAATCTGAGTATATTGGAGGACATCAGATCTATAATGGAAAAGCTGAACCTCAGTAATCAAATAAACACGAGAAACGGTTCAAGGTCACAATAATATCAAGTGGGAGAATGTTCCAAGCCCTCACAGAAAGGTTCTCCATGATGATTCTCCATAAAAAAAGCCAAAAGGAACGGACTTGTAAGGTGCTTTAACAGGGCATCTTTTTTGCAAAAAGCATCTGAACAGGATAGACAAGGAGCGAGAAGACTGCTGTAGTTACTGCGGACAAGTGACAGAGAGTATATAGCATACTGTCGCAAACTGTCCAGCACTAGTGAGTTGTTTGGCTCTAGTATTCCTTCCATCTAGTGTTCCCTTCGGGAACATATTCAAGTTCATAAGGAGTGTGGATATCCTATAGGACACAGTGCCGAGGAACCACAATAGACCCAAGAGGTCACAGTGCTAGAAGGCTATCTGCATCCATTCCCACCCACACATTTCTTTTCATTCATTCCTTAAAGTATGATTAATATTTATGACTCTGAAAAATATCATCCCCAAGCCATTAGTAAATTTTTCCCCAAAATTAGTAACTTATTCGAAAACTTAATATTTTAAACTTCGCACAATATGTACATTACATATTGTGCTAAGTTTAAAAAGCTATTAGTATGTTAGCAACAAATGATTCTTCTCATCTTCAGGCATGTTATTTCTACACAACATATCATTTTCAATTGTGCTAACTAAGTTTTACATCTATGGTTGTTTAAAAAAGTTTGTAAAAAAAAAATAGAAGAATATTCGTTCAACGTTTATAATGTTTATTAGCAAAACTGCTCCGCCTACAAAGTATCAATATTTCATGAAAAACATGTCAGATTTAACGAATAAAACCGCATGATAGACGTTAATCATTCAGATGACAATTCAAGGAATAGTATCATATTACTATACTGTATTCTACGTCTATATAATACTATAACTGTTAATAGCAAATCTGTTCATTCAAGCAATTGTATATAACACCGCAACAAACCAAACCTAATCGTACTTTGCTACGTGATATGACTAGAGACAGACGATCTAATTCAGTTTCGACGTCTGACACTATCAAAATGCTATCAAAAAGATCATCGTCTAAAGGATAAAAATATGTAGTTGCCTATTTTAGTAATTTAACAATCTATTTGAAGGTTACCACTGTATCTATTGTATAATACTTCTAAGACATGTATTTACTTAGCTCTCATCTAAACTGTGACTTTTGTTCAAGTATACTTACTATCAGTTTTAAGGTTGAGTTCTTATCTTATCACGAAAAAAGCTTTGATTTGTCTTAAGGCTACAAAAACCGACAAGTTAATTGAATGGAAAGCAATCTAACCTATAATTCATCAGTTTATTTTGATAAATATTTCCTATATCTTTGTTGATCATGCATTTATTTTGTTCTGTTAACACACTAAATCCGGAATTGGATTTTCGGCGAACTTAATCTAATCGGACAAATTGATAGCAAACAAGTGCTTTAGAACCGATATTTTCTTTAAGATAATATTTCTAGTACACCTATACCGTGCTTAAACACAAGAGGAATGATAAACATAAACATGAATCCGAGATTCTATTTAACTTCGACTTGTACATACAAGTATGCATAAAAAATTTAAAATTACTGATAAACATTTGTTTACTTTAATTTTTTTCGGTTATTCTAACGCACCATTGACAAGCAAAGAAAATTTGGATTGTGCGAAAACATGTTTTGCCCGGTTTATGATCGAGAAAAAAAATGTTTCAGAGGTCTGATAACCTTCCCTGAAATTGAATTATCATTTGAACTAGTTTTTGCACCTCGTGGCTAAATTACGAAGAATTTTCAAAGAGGTCAAGTGGTTGGGTGGAATACGAGTTGCTAGTTCTTGATAATTTTGTAATTATAATAATTTAACATACTGTATTTATGTATAGATTTTCAGTTTTGATTAATTTTTGGTAAATTAAATTATAAATAAATATTTATATTAAATACAGCCGTAATATTTTATTGAATTTCTGTTCGGTTTTTTGTTGTATATTAAAATCACGATATATCAACACCAACTAGAAAAGTGACGTAACCAAATATTTCACCCTAACGTAAAATTGAATTTGTTTAATTTAAACAATTGTTTTTTTTTTAGTTATATTCTATGAAAATATCTAATCATTTTTCGCTTGCATAATCCGATCTAGAAATTTTCGTTCATAAGAATTACACTGCGGAATGACTAATCATACAATCACAATGTACGACTTTCGTGTCGAATTCGAAATATCTGTAATTTGTTCTAGTTTCAAGTCAACGACCAAATAATAACCGAGAAGTTTACATATATATGTATATGCATATCTACCGTACCATAAACTGAACAGGTGTGTGCTTTCGCTTCGAGCTTGGTTGCACTTTGAAAAGTTCAATGATAATCAAATGGCTTGAAGCATACGAAGTACATACGTATAGCGATAAATAAACATGTATTATCTGGCAATAATTTTAAAGACACACACATTCACACATAAAATCCATAAAAATTTCAAATGAGCTTCAGAATCGTTGTTTCTCCCGACACTTAATTGAACATCGAAATACTAGATTCATGTGAAGATGTAGATAGAGAAGAACTGCAACTAATTGGACGCGAAAAATAAGCATACTCGTATACTGGATGTATGAGATTATTACCCGAAAATATATAAAAACTTGAAACTGGTGGAGAAACCTGAAAAACAATGATGCATGTTTTTTCGTATATGTTTAGCAGAACAATAATTTCTAGCAGAACAATAATTTCTTTTTGCTGTAGATTTTCGTTTTATTGAAATGAATTGAACAAATTTTTGAAGTTATTTTGCCCGAAAATTCTTATTACCTACAGCGGGGGTGTGTTCAATGTGCATGCTATAGCTGCTCCAAAAGCATAGCATAGCATCACGTTAGCAAGTGTCAAAATACGCAGTAGCTAGGTGAAGCAGCTATGGATATTGGACAGCCAAGAGCTGCTACGAAGCATGTACGAAGGCAGCCTTTACGCAGGAAATTCAAAAATAATTTTGTTTCAATTTTTTTATTGTAATTTTTGCATTTTCGTGGATCAATTCAATACTTTCATTGCACTTTTGAAACTGTATGAAATTTAGGAGTTTTCAACATACAGCTGCACAATCCATTAAAATTTTCCTAACATATTTAAAACGTATCATTTATTTCCGGCTTTTGACGCCATATATGAGAAAAAGAGCAAAAAATAATCGTTGAAAATTTGATAATACAGGAATCAGAGCACCCGGCCTTTTACGATTCATGCTTGCCTTCTAAAAACTCAAGATGAGCTGCGCTATGTACAAGCCAACTTAAAACTCGAGTTGAGTTTAAGTGTTTAAAAGCCCGTATTTAATTTATGCTGTCACTATTTTCAAATTTATTCCTCGTCTCCTTTGTCACAAAAGCGCAAAAACTTCTTTTCATTTCAATTTCAAATTGAAAATGACGTTTAAACTGCATGTCAGCTGTGTACGCACGGCCATTTTGACTTAGCTACTTTCTAGCTATCCTCCAGACTACGAGCAGCGAATAGCTGCTACCTTAGCAGCTATGCCGGAATCTTGGACAGCCCAACTGTCAAATAGCAAGCATCAGAAAGTAGCTATTTCATGACATTGGACAGCCAGAGCTGCTAAAATAGCAGCTAATAGCTGCTATAGCATGCACATTGAACACACCCCGGCTCACAGCTTATTTGATAGTTAGTTTTATGCGTCTAGGTGTCAGCTGTCTCATGTAGAGATCTACTAAACTGCTCTTTTTACTGAGCAGTGGTAGCAGGGGCGTGTTCAATGTGCATGCTTCAAAAGCATTGCATAACATCACTTTAGCAAGTGTCAAAATTCGCAGTAGCTAGATGAAGCAGCTATGGATATTGGACAGCCAAGAGCTGCTACGTAGGTCGACTTTCAAAAATCAATTCAGTTTTTTTTAACTTTAATCTTTTCTTCAGATTTTTTACTAATGTTCGAAGAAGAACATTAGTATTAAAATCACTTTGGCCAAAAATTCATATTTCTATATATATATATATATATATATATATATATATATATATATATATATATATATATATATATATATATATATCATCAAAAAATTTCAGTGAAAAAATCTCAGGAACGCGCCATCCGATTGAGCTGAAATTTTCAGGACACATTGGTGTATATGCAGAATAGTGCCAGGTCTCAGAAAAAGTTAAAAATCTTTAACCCTTTGGCGCCGGCGGCCATTTTAGTGATATTTTTAATATACCTATTATTCCGTACACAAATAAGTTTTGCAAAAATTAAGTTAACAAAATAAATTTCGAACGTGTTTTACATATGAATCGGATAATGCTTTGGAATTTTTTAACCCCATGTGTGCGCTGGGTGCCTAAAAAGAGATCGGAAAAAATTGAAAATTTTTAAATTGCGATAACTTTTGACAGAGCTATTTAATCATTACCAAATTTTCAGAACATATTGAAATTATTTAGTTGTAAATTTGTGTAGCTTTTGATGAGCAAGCTGGCAACCCTGAAGCAAGGGCAAGCACTGAAAGTGAAAACTTCCAAATTATCGTCTCTCTTGAAAAAATGCCGTTTCTTCAAAAAAAAGCCACTCATATGTAAATTTCGTGCTTTGTTTACATAGACAAAAAATAAAATTTGATATGGTATAACGGGCACGCCTGGTAACCCTTGCCCAATTTACCTATATTTTTAGCATCAAAAACTTCTGTTCACGGAAACTCACGATCCGATGAGCAGAATTAATTGAAATTTGCAGACTGTATTGGCCCTAACTAGGACCAGGTCTGATAGAAGTAATTTTGAAATGCGGGCGATTCTGTGCCAGTGGTGCCATCTTGAAAAATCACTAAAAAAGATAACTGTTTTTAGCCCTATAAATTCTGATTGAATCGTTCGATTTTAACGAAATTACACACACAGTAGCTGGACCTTACTTTGAACCACGTTTGGTAGAAATTTGGTTGAAAAATTCGGTTGGAGCTGCCAGCTATGATAATTTTGGTGTCTTAAATTTGAAAAAATCAAAATTTGGAAATGAAAACATTCAAATCATCGAATATCCTAAAAATGTCCGTTTCTTACAATAAAACCAATCTGTATACAAATCTTATGCTTTATCTACACGTTCAAAGTAAAACTTTGGAAATCTCATGTCGGACAAGAACGGTAACCCTCTCCCAGTTAACCTATATTTTTAGCATCAAAAACTTCTGTTCACGGGAATTCACGAACCAATAATCAGATACCATTGAAATTTACAGAATGCATTGAACTTAAGTAGAACCAGGTCTGATAGAAGCGATTTTGAATTATAAGCAACTCTGTGCCAGTGGTGCCATCTTGAAAAATTACAAAGAAAAAAAAACTGCTTTTTGCCCTATGAAATGTGAATTAGTAACCAGATTTTCATGAAATTGACACAGTAGCTGCACCTTACTCTAAACTCTGTTTGATAGAAATTTGGTTGAAAAATTCGATTGGTGCTGCCAGCTATGGTAATTTTTGTGTCTTTGGTTTTGAGAATTCGCTCAGGAAAATAAAACTTTTTGCCCTATAGCTTCCAGTGCAGTCATGAAATCAATACGAATTTCATACAATTAATGGAACCTATTATAAGCATTATTCAGGCCAAATTTGGTTGAAAAGCCTTGAAAGGGTTGCCAGCTATTGTTGGTTTTGTGTTTGTTTGCAATATCTTTATTAAAGGTGTTATGACACTACATTAATAATGCCATTAATAATCCGAGTAGAGAGAGACAATGAATAAACATGGATATGTGCATTTTGTATGAGCGAATAGGCCTCACTAGTCAATCATGTTAAACTGTTAAATATTAATGCCATAATTAATGTGGTGTGCTATAATAATGCGGCCGGCTTCGCATTATTCAGCTGCTAGCAGCTGAAATTTTGACAAGTCGGATATTGAATGTGTCATATTAGAATATTTGACACATTTTAGCCTTGATTCCAGCAAACTTTCGACATTTCGACTTTCATTTCGATAACAGTTAATCGTCACTGTCAAAACGAACAGTTGTTTTGCCTGCACTCACCTACTTGTCTCTTTCACACTAAATATTTCGATCTCTTTTCTTTTCGGATTAATAATGAGATGATTAATGCGCAAAATAATGTAGTGTCATAACACCTTTAGCGGTTTTATGGTAGAATTTTCAATTGGTAATGGTATTGTAGTGACAATAAACAGCAAATATTAAGCTTTCGATTATTTGAAAAAATTTGCTGCAGGTAACCCTAAATTTCTTTATACTCCTATAACTTCGAATGTAATATAACAACGTTAAGCAGATGTGATATATTCTTGGCTTTGATACTGGCGAAAGGTTGCCAGCACGAGTCGGTTGTGCTACTTTTGTATCAATAAATGCTTACAGATAGTATTCATACCGGAAACATTTACAATGAAAACAAATAACCGATGTTTCAATTCCCAAAGTTCTGCAAATTTTTCGGATCGCAGCCCCAAACACCAACTTTAGTTACAGTGCTGCAGGCACTGAGCATTTTCTTCATTGATGTTATATGAGATGCTGCTTTCAAAGTTTGGTGAAATAAGCAACTGATAACGAATATAATTAACAAGTGTTTTTCTTTCATAAACGTTGAAATTCATGCCAGTGGTAATATCTGAAACCTTCTACCATATGAGTTATAATGCATTTTTGAGACCAAAGTAAAACGTGGCATTTGAAACAGTTTGGCCGTAATAAGCAGCTCATGTGGTGGAATATGCACTCAAAACCTGCACGATTCTTCTACTGTTCTTCGAACATTAGTGTTTCTAGCGGTTCAGGTGCGCTAGAGTTTTTTTTAAACTTTAATCTCTGTATTTACGTGTATCAGCTCAACACTTGCATTGCACTTTGAAAATTGTATGACATTTTTGAGTTTTCAGCTCTTCTCTTGGCTCTGATGGAATTCCTAACTTTTTCGTTAAAAAACTTGCTTCTTCTCTTTGCGTTCCCTTGTCCATCATTTTCAACATTAGTCTGGGTAATGGTATTTTCCCAGCTTCTTGGAAAGTGTCAAGCATTTTCCCTATCTACAAGTCTGGTGATCTAAACCTAGTCACTAACTATCGCCCGATCCCTATTATTCCTTGCTTTTCTCAAATCTGTGAGCGCCTAGTTTTTAATCGCGTCTATGATTCTCTTCGTCACGTTTTTCCTGCTCAACAGCATGGTTTCGTGAAAAGCCGAATTACTACCACTAACCTTGTAGAGTTTTTTTCATTTTGTTGCTTCTGCTTTAGATAATCACCATCAAGTAGATGTCATATACACTGACTTCTCTAAGGCCTTTGACTCGGTCAATCACGAGCTCCTTTTTCTTAAATTAGAGCATTATGGTATATCAGAGCCCCTTCTTTCGTGGCTCTCATCATTTGTATTTGATCGTATTTGTTATGTCTCTCTCCGTGGCTCCTCGTCCTCTCCTTTATTTTCCTACCTCCGGTGTACCTCAGGGATCTATTCTTGGACCTTTGCTGTTTAATATCTTCGTCAATGATCTTCCTAATGTGTTTGAATCTCCTTGTCTAATGTACGCTGATTAGCTGAAGGTTTTTCGCGTTATCAATACTCCGTCCGATAATCTTGCTCTTCAAAACGATTTGAATCGTCTTGTTTCCTGGTGTGACTGTAATTACTTGTCCTCGAATATTTCCAAATGTTACTCAATGTCTTTTACATTAAAGCCTTATGCTTTTCAGTTCATTTACTTTATTTGTGGCATCACCCTTTCAGTTGTGGATCATTTTACTGATCTCGGTGTTACCTTCGATCGGAAACTAAAGTTCGATATTCATATTCGTACAACTACTCGTAAGGCGTCCCGGGTCGCTGGTTTTGTTGTACGCGTTTGCCACAATTCCTTTAACATTTCCACTTGTGTGCGTCTTTTCCTTTCCCTTGTTCGTTCTTTCCTTGAGTATTGCTCTGTAGTGTGGAGTCCTCGTTTCTGTTATTTGTCTGAGGCGGTTGAATCTGTCCAGCGAAGGTTTACTCGCTACCTTATTTTCAAGTACAGCCTACCATATTATCCTTACAGTGAACGTTTATCAACCCTGAATATTCCTCGACTTGACCAGCGCAGAATTTATCTCGATGAATGTTTTCTTTTTAAAGTTTATTGCGGCTATTTATCTTCATCTTTTACGTATTTTTTTACGTCATGCCATCATGACAGACCTATCAGGGCAACCTCAATGTTCAATGTACCTTTTGCACGTACTGACGTTTTTTTTCATTCGCCTGATTTGCGTTTACTGAGGACGCATAATAATCTTCAGCTTGGTTCTCTCGCACAGTCTACTGGAATTTTCAAAATTTTAGTTCGTAGTGCACTTTTTTCGACTACTTAATCATTTTATTTATATATCCATAATCCATTTTTCTCTATTTTTACTCTTCTTATATTGATATTTTGTACTTCTATTCTTATTCCGTATTTTTGTATTTTTCTGTTTTATTGTTATATCCATAGTCCTTTTATTCCCTATTTTTACTTTACTGTATTCTAATTTTTGTACTTCTATTCTTATTGTGTTTTTTATTTTTTATTTTAATGTTTTATTATATCTTAATGCTTTATAATATTTTTATTCATTTTGTAACTAGGCATATTGCCTTTAAAATGAATTATTTTGAATAAATTACAAATTACAAATTACAAAATTAAAAAGAGCGAAGAAGAAACGTTGAAAATTTGATGGTACATGAATCAGCGTACCCGGCCTTTCGCGCTTGAGACTCGCCCTCTAAAAACTCAGGATGAGTTGCGCTGTGTCAAGCCTACTTATAATTCGAGTTGAATTGAAGTGTTTCAAAGCCCGCATTTAGTATATAGCACTATTTTCAAATTTATTGTTCATCTCTTTTGTCACCAAAGAGCGAAAACTGCTTTTCATTTCCATTTCTAATCAACAATATGTCAGTGGTGTATTCACGTCCATTTTACTTTAGCTACTTTCTTGCTATCCTCCAGACGGAATCTTAGACAGCCCGACTGTTAAATAGCAAGCATCAGATAGCAGCAATTTTGTGACATTGGACAGCCAGAGCTGCTAAAATAGCAGCTATAGCTGCTATAGCAAGAATATTGAACACACTTCAGAGAGCAGTTAGAGCAAAGAGCAGATAGAGCAGAGAGCAGATAGAGTAAAGCACAGTATCAAGTAGCGGATATTTTAAACTTGTCCGTGATTGCTCATTGCCTGTGACTGCTAATTCTCGCATTATATGCGACAAAAAAAAATTGTTCTGCAAAAGAGTAGTGAGCAGTTTAACAGCATCAACAAAGAGCAATTACATTGCTCATGGCTCTTTACAAAACTTTCTGTTCTGCAAAACAATGAGTAGTTTAGCAGTATGAGCAAAGAGCAATCAAATTGCTCACTGTTCTTTTCAAAGAACAGTGTGGTTAGTAGCAGCGATCGTAAGAGTAGTCACATCTCTAGTCTCGTCGTATAGCAATGTTATCTCTTTGAGCGTCTTTTCAGCTTTAGACTATCACTATTATGACTTTAGAATTGAAGCATACATTTACGATTTTTAATAAAATTCCCTGCCGCATAACAATTGAACAGTGTGAGCTAGTCCTTTATCATTAGTATAATGAGAAAGTAATGTTAAAAATATGATTGAACGCTTTTAACATGAGTAACGCGTAAGAGATAAAGGTAGAAGTGCATCAAAACAAATTTCAACGTGTCAAGGCAAATTTATAGTTTTCGACTCCAAAACTAACTATTGAAGTTCAGCATGAATTAAAGAAGTCACGCAGTGCTACAACCATCCGCTAAGTGCTTTGAAAACATGGCTTTAATGTTCGAATAGCTCGTAAGAATCCATTCTTAAATAAGAAAAACCAACAAAGACGTCTAACCTTTGCCAAAGAGCATACCTGTAAGAGCTCTAACTGCTAGAACACACTATTTCTTTGCAGATAAGTGCAAATTTAACTTTTTTGGCTTTGACGACATGCCCTACGTCTGTTGAAAATCAAATACCCAACTAAATAAAGAAAACAACAAAAATACTTTGAAGTATGGTGGCAGTAGAGTTATGGTCTATGCATGTATGTTATGTATATGGAATTGTGGTAAAAAAAGTGTCTTAATATACTCAAAAATAATTCGCTGAAAAGTGCCCCCAAGCTGGGTATGTATGAACTCCAGGTTTATCAAGTCAAGGACCCAAAGCACAAGTCGGGCATTGTGCATTCCTGGCTCACATGGAACCTGCCATCCAACGGTGCAATCCCTAGTTGGAGTCATTGAAAATTTGTGAGATATGTTGGAAAACAATATTCGTCAGCATAAAATATCCAACAAAGATGTTTTCAATAAAGCGTTACTGATAAAATGGCAAAAAACTTTTTTCAATTATGATAGTCTTAAGTTTATGATAGTCTAAGTCTTAAGAGAGGTCTTATTATGCTATAGCACAGACTTGGTGGAAGGAAAATTAAGGAAAGTGATGAAGAAAGGTTTGAAATCGCAGTAAATAGTGGTGCACTTTTCGTTTAAACACTAGTTTTTAGTTGTCGGGGAAAACAGTAAATGCCAAACTGTTTAATAATGGCATTAACTCAAATAAAAAAGAATCATGTTGCTTATAAGAAAGTATCGGTTTTGCTTTTAGAAAGTGCTCTGCAAGGATCAGACTTGATATTTCGTTATATCTATAGCAATAGCGGTAAAGAAAAGAAAGGCAACCCACATCATGTCGATGTTCAATGGATTCAATATGATTCTATCCCCAATAATGCCTAGTACTATACTCTTCGCGAAACGAATTCAACGGTCGAATCCCATACAAAAAGAGCTTTTCAATTCGTCAGTAAAGCTCTTTTTGTATGGGATTTGACCGTTGAATTCGTTTCGCGAAGAGTATAGTACTAGGCATTAGCTCGAAAACTTTGCATTGGACTTTGTCTAGTTTAACTCAAGCAGTGCAGCTTGCTTCAGCCTATATATGAGAGCTATAATCAAGTCTTGGTCGTATAAAAGTCTTGTATATATGCGCTATGTCAAATAGGGTAAAGCATTTCTTGCCTCTCTAAAAGAACTCCGGGCATTTTTCGCAAATTGGAAAATGTGACCGGTCCAGCTAAGAGTGCTGGAGTTCTTAAAATATAACAGGTATAGCTAGACTGAGCAGGAGAAAATAGCATGGCTAGCAGGAAAAGAGTGAGACTTGACTGATAGAAGACATGATTGGGTTTCCGACGCAGTAATCACAACACGGTTCGCTGAGCCCCAAGCGATAATGTTTAGTAAGCCCCTATTTAAAAGTTTAAAGAGTCTGCAAGGTTAAGGGTACCGTCGTCGGCAAAATTATATATATTGAAAGTGAAAGAAAAGCGTTCATTTACAAATAAAAAGGAAGAGAGTTGTTGAGAGAACAGTACCTTGCGGTACCTCGGCATTGGTAGTGTGGACAAATGATTTGAATCTATCCAGTACAACTTGGGCGGAATGTTCGACGAGGAAACTTTCAACGCACTAGTTAAGGACAGACTGAAGACCAAATGCACGAAGTTCGCATAATAGACCTAGGTGCCAGACTCTGTCCAAAGCCTTCGAAACATCGAAAAAAAACAACCATTGCTTCACCAAAGCTATGAATACAGCGGTTCTATCTCTCAGTGATAAATGTAAGTCGCCAGTGGAGCCCCCAGAACGGAAATCATACTGGCGGTCGTTGGTAAGATGATTTGACTCAAGATAGTTCATTAATTTTAAATTTACAATTAATTCTAATATTTTAGACATAACCGAAACGAATACAATTGATCGGTAGATGGAGGGATCACAGGCCTCCCCTTTTTAGTTGTAATCCAAACGTATGCAAGCTTCCATGTGGGCGGGAATATTCCAGTCGAGTAAGACAAGTAAAATAGTTTGCTCAGAGGTTTAGCTCAGACGGAGGTGTAGCACTCTAGCACAAGGTGTGAAATATAATCAGGTCCGGCAGATTTCGAAACATCAAGCTTAGTGAGTACTTTCAATATAGTAACTCTTTTGTGCCTTGCATTAAGCGCAGAAGAAGAATTTAACGATGAAGGTTGCAAGTAGGAGTTACTACCAAAAATCCCAGCAAAGAAAATTGCCTTATTCAGTAACTGAGTAAATACCTTACCACCATGTTGAAAGGGTGGCATGGGAGAACTGGAGAAGTTGTTCTTGATCCTTTTAACAAGGCATCGCAAGCCTTTCCTTCTTTTCTGGATTGCAAGGACTTTCAGCTTAATATTTTGATCAAACTTAATTCACTCTTCGGATAGTAGATTTGATCCAAAAGGAATCAAAGTACATAAATGCAGAATGATTAGTTCCAGGGCTTAAGTATGTACTCACAGCCTTGATAATTGTTGATTGTCAATGGCTGGATTTGAACCAGGGACCACACTCACTAGCAACTCAACTGCACAAAGCTCGTATATGGTCAGGTTCTTTAGTCAGTGTCTAACAGTGCAATCTGTATTATACAGAAATTGCAGTCAAATGGTTCCTTTATCATGCCATTTTTCAAAATAAACGTCTAAGCTTCGCCTACATCCTTTTATTCCGTCTTCTTTCATTTTCATTTCAAATTCCTAGAAAAAAATCATATTCCGCGATCCTATTACATATCAAACTGCCACTCCTCAATAGAGCAAACATATTTTTCAATCCTTTAATGCTTGCTTAAGCATATACAAACTGACCACTAACGAGAACGTTCTATCTGCAGACATAGTTAAAAATTGTCAAGTTAGACGTCCTATTAGAATACTTTCATTTTCCATGCATAAATAAACATCGATACGTAATGGCTGTCGAGAACGTAACTATTAATCATAGTAGTGCATTAAAGACAATTACTATGATAAGACTGCGTGTAAAGGTAGGTTTAATGGTTCAATTCAGTTCAACTTAAACGCATTGTATCACACGTCTGAAACGACTTTTAGTCTGGCTGAGTTTTGTGCGTATTTGACCGCGAAATGTGTGAATAAAAGCATAGCTTGTTAATTATAAAGTAAATCATCCAGAAATTGTGTTACTAAGCACAACGAGTGCTTTATTGACCTGATATTTTTTTAAATATATGTTGTTAGTATTTACACAGCAGGGAAGTGAGACTTGAATCTATTTTTATCGAACATAGAGTTGATTTTGTTGCGTATTGTTGGCACAAATCATCGATTCTGGGTCTGCGGTGTGCTGTTGCATTTAATTAAATGCATATTGTAAGCAATGTTACAGTGCTAGGTGTGAATAAGTAATCAATCCATACGGTCACATTTTTAATACGCTATTAAATCGACTGCAACTGAACTAGAGTTCTGGATATAGAAAACTATTTCTATCCTGGTTTGAAATTGAAATTGTTTAGTGTTGCCACGATTTTAATGACCATTTTGCTCTCACAGAAACTTGTGTTATCGAGTCCCAAGAGCAAAGGCCGTGAGTAGTCCCTGGTTCGAATCCAGTCATGGACGATAAACTATGATCACACAGTGAGCTGTGATCATTTACCTAGAATCAAATCAAGGGTACAGTTAGTCGTGGAATTCATCATTTCGCATTGGTACACATTGATTTTGAATCAAATCTCTACCAATTTCAACCCCCGGCCAGCATCGGGTTGTATTAGAACAACAATATTTTTCTCTCACTGCAAGCCATTTATATATTCAATCATATCTTGTACTAAAGAACAATTTTCAATTTAATCGAATTGCATACTTATGTATATAATACAATACATAAGTAATTGTTGACATGTTCGCTTGACTTTATTTTGTTCCAATTAATCATCGGGAAACCTCCTGCCTTCATGATTTTCGGTGACATTGAATGGCTTCTGTTTTCGATTTCAAGTTCATTGGACGCAAAGCGTCATCAATTTAAGTGAAAGTAATAGAATGAATAAAACTCTATACTAGTTTGTTGCCATATACTATGAATGTTTTGCGAAGACAACCATATCTGCCGCAATATGTGTATAAAATTGATAGTGATACGGATAGATATATCAATAGTCGTACACACACTTTGAAGGACCATTAAACGAATTGGACATTGGTTGGTATCTTGTATTTTTGAGATGAGAAATGACAAATATATTTTTTTTAATCTTAATTTATCAGCATATAAGATTGTTTTCTATAGATTATTAACTTTTTTTTATAATTAACTTTTGATACAATAATAGTAATACAAACAGTTCGAAGGCAAAAGTTAATTATTTATCTGAGAAATAACTATTTTTTAATATATGTTTAAATTTTTGGCAACACCAATCGGCAATTTTCAAATAATCTATTAGTTTTGCAACTGATTACATCTGACCAAATATTGAAAACCATTTTGTACTGATATCAATCAAAAGAATAGCATTGAATCTCAGCCAACCAATCAAGCTGCTTTAAGGGTGTATTCCGGTCTTTCGGTTTGAAAAAATCGAAAAATTTTTTTTTGCATTTTCTCATTCCACTATGATCATATAATCTTGCTTTAAAATTTTATCGCAGTATCTGTTTTCGTTTTGAAGTTATTCGCATTTCCACCACTATCATCTCTGGAAAATCCCCGGCACGCTTGAGGCGAGAGTGTTTGAGATAAAACTTTAAACGCGATTTTCTCAAAACCATCTTTTCTCAACTTCTTGGCAAGATTTCTCGAAAACGGTCTTACAGAATTTAATGAGTGATATATCAAATTATTCGCTATGATTTAAGGAAAAAGATTAACTACGATTGTGATGATACAAAACAATTAACTATAATTTTTAATAAAAAAATCTACAAAAAAAAGGAAAAATTAGAAAAAAATTTTTTTATAAGCTGCCATTTTTTAACGAATAATTGGATATTGATAAGCGTAGTTCATCTTGTAACGGGTATTCTCCTGAGTAAAATGACACCTCATTTGCGAATTTCAGATAATTCAAACGGACGCAATCCTGCCAAGATTGATTTTCAAAGGTCAACTTCAAGCCCTCATAGCAACAACAATTTTCAACTTTTTTTTTGAAATCCAAGTTTTTTCTAAAGTTTAAATCCTGATATAAACGCAAAATAAAACCATACTCATTGAGTATTTATTTTTATGTATTAAAATTTATATTGAAATAATGAACGATTATCGCGTGAAAAACCGGAATACCCCCTTAATTGAATCAGTTAAATTCAATAATAACAAATAAAATATGTTTACGTTCAATCCAAAAAAAAAATTACGTCACCCGCCATCCACACGTCTCCATAATTAAGTATCAATTTATGTCAACAACCGCTGCATGTTGGCACTACTACTTTCATGCTAACTAAACCCAAAACAACTTCATCTACATATTTATATGGTTCTATATACATACATACATATGTAGACGGGTGTTAGATACATGCAGTCAAATTGATATCGTCCTCGACAATCAATACTATCACTCTGTTCGACGGCAACATTTTGTTTATCTGTTCGATTTTTGTTTTCTTTTCACTTTTTGTTGTATTTGTAGATCAAGGTCTACCCAGATTCTATCAAAGTCACAAGATTGTTTATAAACTTTAAACTTGTTTACTAAGTGTTTTCACGAATTAGTCGTACTTTTTGTGAATGAAGCAATCTGTTTATGTTGTTTTTACTGATTTGTTTAAAAATTATGAAAGCCATTCATGTTGAAATTAATATTTTTTTTTAAAAATAAATTGACACATATATCTTGTGTTTTGTCTTGAATACATATTGCATCATTAAAACTCGGTCAAGATGTCTTCTAAAAAGATCGTTGGACCAGAACGAAAATTAGAATGCACATTATCCTTAAGAAAAAGATGGTCTGTATGTGGATATGATATAATTTACAAACGTATTAATTACACAAAATTTAAAAATAAATCGCTAGATACAATAATAAATAAAAAAATAAATAAATAAAAAAAAATAAAAAATTGATAAACATTTTGAAATTATTGGCGGACTTTTTTGTTTTAAAAGCCAATATATAAGTATCAACAAGAATTATAGGGAATGGAACTGAAAAGTTTTCGGCCTCGTCCATAGATGGTAAAGCAACACACATAAATTTTCTCTCATGTTTGCATAACTGTCAGTGGACGCTATATGAAGTTGCATATCACTCCATCAAGCAGTTGGTAGTTGACAATTGTTTGAATCATTTGTGAGGTGCGTGTTGTTAGAATTGGAAAAAATCGAATATCGGGCAGTGATAAAAAATTTCGAAAAAGAAAGTTAAAAAAAAATATTTCAAAAAAGAAAGTTCAACGGAAATTAGTTGGGCGGGGAAAATGGGCGGGCAAGTTTGAAAATGGCCGTGAAAGCGTACGAGATTATCTACAAGAAGACTATCCCAAAACGGCAATCACTTTGAAAATCATCAAAAATGTGTTAAATGTGATTTTAGAAGATCACGAGCACAAATTCAATAATAATGTAGGGATATAAAAAAAACGTGTCGGCTACATTTGACATGAAGAACTACACTTGATAAAGCTTCACGCAAGATGGGTGTCCCGCAAAAGTAAATTCAAACGACACTATTCAAAAAGAGCTTGGCATATTTTATGACGAACAACTACTAACGTCGATATATGACAATGTAATAAACATAGATTCACATTATATCCTAGTCTTAAAAAATGTATATCAATAGCTGGAAAGGTAAACAAATTCGGTAAATAAATCCGAAAAAAATGCTGTCAATTACCGATGAAAAAAATTGGGGAATCCAGTCACCTTGGCATCTTTCACTTACTCATTACATAGCTTTAACAGAAGCTTGCCATCAGAAGACCGCTTCCTATAGAAATATCGATAGTGGTATAATGTCATGTCACAAATATTTTTTTTCCAACATTGCAAATCCCAATTCGCTCCTATGGCTCTTATGCTACATTCAAGTGCGATGCAAGATTTCTGCACCTTTTCGCTATGATTTTGTTCCCTAGTACCTTCAAGTCAAAAATGAGTCCTAAATATTTGGATATTGGGACCAGAGCGCTCAAGAGAGTGATTTTACCTTTCTGAAAGCGCAGATAAATATTTTCATGTCACTGCTATGGCTATGTCGTACGCATAAGCAACCACTTTGCAACCGGTTCGGTCTAGCTTCCTCAAAAGAGTATTAACAGTAATGTTTCACAGAGGGTAAAAAGTACTCCATCTTGAAGTGTGGCTGTGTTGACCAGCCGTCATAAGTGAACATTCCCGTAGGATGAGTGAGGTTACCACTCTGTTCCTGAGGAGCTGCACGATAAAGGCTATCAGCCTTATCACAACATTCAACAACGCAACGGCCTCCAAAGTAGCTTCAGGCTCAATGTTGGTAAAAACACTCACAGCAAAGCATGCATTCCTCAAGAGAGAAAGAGAGAGAGATTTTTTTTTTCAATTTGCACAGTAAGACCGTGAATGACAGTTTCATCCGACTTGCCTTTAGTGTAAGCGCTATGACTGGGAGATGAACGTAGGATCGATTGGCTTTTTGTAGTAGTATCCAATGATACTTCTCAAAATCTTAACCCATACAAAGTTAAGACATATTGGACGATAGTCGTTAGGTTTAACCTGCGGAACTTTTCTTGCTTTAGGAATAAACACTAATATTCTTTCCCGCCAGCTGACGGGAAAATATATATTGTATCTCCTCTAAGGTAGCGGGAGATTTGAACAGCTCGATGAAAAGTTCATGGCCCACTTCAATTGGCAGTCAGAAATCCTAAAAGGAAGCGATGGACTGAGGGTCTGCAAAATCGCTTGATGCGCTGAGTCCGCTGGAGGACTGTAGTACCCCGGGAAAAGTCAGTCAATAAAGCAATTCTGTGTATCAGTGCTCGAGTTAGTCCAGATAAGGTCAGAGTCCTGAATGCACCCTATAATCTTCGGTTCTGAGTATAAAACCTTAAATAGACGATTTGACTCATGCTGCCACAGAAGGATCTCCTTTTTGCGGTACGTACAGTTTACTTAAAAGCCTTGAGTTTCGTTTTATACAGTGACCAGTCATTAGATATTTTTCTTCGCTGTTACACTCTTTTTTGCACTCTCTGCGCAAAGCGGTTACTTGCACAATCCAACATGGGAGCTTTGAGTTCCGTTTGGCCTTAAGTGGTTTGCGCACTGTCCTAGTTGCAAAGTTAAAAGCACGGCTAAGGGTGTTAGCTGCCTGGCTCAGATCCTGGTACGAATTAATACTCTCTGGAAGAATCTCTAGAGAGGATCTGGCCAGGAACTGTAATTGGATCTAGTCCATTCTTTTCTGTTAATAAAGGCTATTTGCTTAGTTGAGTTACGGCTACCACATTAAAAAATATGTACCTGTGGTCAGAGAACGAACACTACTGGTTAAAACCCTCCAGTTATGCAAGAGATGTGTGTGATGCCGACTTACTAAAGTAATATCAGGTGCGTTTTTTGCAACCTAGCAGAGGCTGTTAGCGTAAGGTTCCAAAAAAAACGATCCCAAGCAGAAAAATTGCGTTGTTCGAAAATGTTATTGCATGTTGTTGTTGTATATTTTTGCATTCGCTCAGCTTTCGCTTAGGTTGGTTGTTATGTTAGAATAACACATCGAAAAAAACCTATATGAAATCTTATCTAGGTTTTAATCGAAATCAGACATGAAACTTGCATATGAAATAATCTACAATGTAATGTGCATTGAAACACTGAAAACTGCACAAAAAAACTGCACACACCAAGATTTGATGTAAAATAATTGACAATTACGTTCCATTGAAACCACCGTTTAGAACCCTCTTACTGTTATCAGCACACTCTACATAAAAGCTCATAAACAACAGCTGCTTAACATTTTCTGCTTCAGTGACGCGACATGTGCAAGATTTTGTTGTTGTATTCAGGGGCGGATTTGCCACTAAGCCCGTTAGGCCTGGGCCTAGGGCGGCGAATTTCGGGGGCGACAATTTTTTTTCTGTCATATACATATATCTGAGAGGAATGAGCCTAACGCCTCAACCCGACCGAATTCTCTAAAAAAATCAATGCACGCAAAAATTCACCTCTGATGATTTTTTTCGGACATTGAAAAGTTTGACTTATAATAAGAGCGTTTGATCCCCCTATCCATAACAGAACAATGCTAACCAGTGCAGACGCATTAGAAACAACAACTCCTGTTATGGATAGGGGGAGTTGTTGTTGTTTCCACTGCGTCTGCAGTGGATAGCATTGTTCTGTTATTATCTCTGGAGAACGGAGCTTCTCGCGTTTACGTCGAGTTAAGAATTATCTGCGTTCTAAATTGAAGGAAGATCGGCTTGATGCTCTCGCTATTCTCAGCATCGAGTCCGCATTATTACGATCTCTCGATTGTGATGAATTGATAACTATATGATCGCGACCCAGAAGGCAAGACGTGTGGCGATATAGGATTTATCCCAAAAAACTTTGTTTCTCGTTTACGAGTTATAATATAATTAGCAATGTACGAGTTTAATTGAAATGATTTATAAATGAATGATTGATGATTTAATAAATTGATAAATTGTTCGTATGTTTGGCATGTGTTTTTTTCTTTTCGTCGAAAGCCTTCACATATAGCAACCTTGCAAATTGATACTTTGAGGTTTTTTAGGTACTTTTGGGTTCTTTACCGTGTGTGTATTTTAACTATTTGTGCGGCAAGGGCGCAATAATAGGAAATTTTCACGAACAAACCGGTGCCGGTTTTATTCTGATATTCCTTTTTTGTGAGCTCGGGCGCAACGACAAACAGCGAAATATTCTAGGGAACCGAAAATAAATCGCATATTATTGCATATCATATAATTAAAGAAAAAGGGCGGCAAATATTTCTGAGGCCTAGGGCGGCGAAATGGTCAAATCCGCCCCTGGTTGTATTCAATATACATACTTAAAAAAATTTGATCTGCTCGGGTGTGCAAAAAAACGCACTTATCAAGAACCTCCCTCCAAACCCTCGTTATCCACATCGCTAACAGTGTCACAGAAAAGATTTGTTTGTGTGCCATGTAGAAGGAAACAAACCAGCAGGGCTTGCAATTTATTTTTCCTGCAATAGCCATGTTATCTTTTTCGCGAAAGTTATAAGGAACTAGCAGATTAATGATATTTTTGGCGAGAGTGTTACCTCCTGGTTTCTCTAAGCCAAAAATAGCTCTTTCCCTATCTTTGGCAAGTGAAAGAGTAGGGCAGCTGTTGCTGCTTTAAAATGATGAAGATTAATTTGCAGTACCTTCACCATTACCAATTAGGGTTGTGTCTAAGTCCTCGTCGGACGTTATAGCTGCCTCATGAACTTCCTGTTTTTCTAGATTAGTCCCAACACTAACCCTATAAACAAAGAGGGATTCTATATCAGATCCTTCCTCAGATGCCATCCATCAACAAATGACAGACCCCTTTGGACTTCATTCGATGCAAACAGTTACGTGTCATCTGTATATTGGAAAGCTTTAACTTGAACTTTATCCACTGAAATAAAAGAGTCAGTAGTGCAAATCGTATACAAAAGCCTAGCAATTCTCCTGATGGCACAAGAACTTTGTGGTTCTCCTGATGGCACAAATCATTTAAAAGAATTCGCTCCATAACCCTAACATAGAGCTGTTTTTAAAAATATTTATGGAAGCACTCTCACTTCCGTTGTATTATTTTATATTGCGGCTAATGAAGTGGGTTTCATTACGGATGAAATATAAGCAGCGTCCCCTTTTTCCTTAGCAATCCAAACCCATTTTTCAATAACCCTAGCGAAGAATAGAGAGAATGCAAAGTTGACTCCATCGTCATTCCTATGGGCTTAAAATCTTCAAGGGATTAAATTCTTTTTTTTTTCCTCTTAGATAGTCTTTCGCAATTTCTGATAGGAATTTGCTTCTGGTTAGGATATCCCGCTTTTCTTCTTAACATTTTCACTGCAAAATCTAAGCTTGATCAGTTTGTATAGAAGGTCTTGATGGCATAAGAAAATTACGAGGGAAAGTATCACTTTGTACGATGATTTCACTGGTACATCTTCCGGCGAAAATATTTTTTTTTGTGTTTTTATCAAAAATTATTCATCCACCCCATAGCTCGAAAATATAAAATTCAAGCAACTATTCTTTTTGCTACACGACCTGTCTCATAGTGTGAATTATTCGCGTTTTTCACTCCAATTAATCTACCACACCCACAAATTAAATATCACACCCAAACGCACTTTGCAATCAAAATTGCACTATATATTTTAACCTGTCCATAAAATAAACAGTACAAAGTACACCCAATACAATTCGCAAAATTTCAGCATTTCATCATCTTGAATCTATATGACTGCGATAAGAAACGGTCCTCATGCAATCGACCATGAATCTACATTAATCAAAATACTAAAGTGCGAAAATCCAGTCAACGTTCTTAATCCACTACCGTCATTTTTATAGGCTGATTCATAATACTGTAGCAGAAGAGAAATTATGATACAATGCCAATATCGCTGTCAAATTTATCGAGCTTCATTATTCTGTTTGTTGGGCATATGGCAAGATGAAATATTACGGGGTCAGTGGCTTATCTGGAAAATTGATTGAGATAAAGGACTAATCAACGAACGAGTGTATTGAACCGAATTGATAAAATGGAGGTGTGTAATTAGTGCTGGGATCGTCAAATCGATTTAGGTTTTAGGGGTACAGATGAAATAAACCACCCATAACAAAGGAAATAGACTACTGCATTAACGATTGACGACTTCATTAATGGATTTCAGCGGCAACCGATATTGTTATGTATTTTATTCTGGGCGAAACATTCACTTTGTACTCACTCATCAAACCAAAAAGTTTATTGTTGACTTCTGATTAAGAAAATCTACATCAATATTTCAGATACGGTTGTTTGTAAACAAAACTTAGACCATTAAATTTACTTAATCATGTCACTTTGAAATTCACCTTTTAGGTTATTTGAAATAACACATGCCAAGGATAAAAATATTCTGTATCTCAGACATACAGCATAGGTGTGCACAGGACTTTGAAATAGAGATGGCAAACATCAAAATTTGGCACGCACTTTCCTTAACTTTCATCAAAGTACTTTAAAGGCACAAAAGTGCATTTTTTTCAAAGGCATCTATGTAATAGAGAGACAAATTAGCCCCCCTATGCCCAGTGGCGGCTCGTCAAGGTACACCCTGACGAGCCGCCACTGGGCCCGCTCGAGACAAAAACACTATTATAAGGTATACGCGGATACCAACAAGAAATATCTACTTTACTTTAACTCAGTGGCGGCTCGTCAGGGTGGGCCAGGCAGGCCGGGCCCACCCTGGGGAGCCGCCACTGCCTATGCCATCGTCTATATCCGCTACAGACGTTCAACAATCATCTTATCTGTTTTATTGTACTTTCCAGCACTTGAATATATTCATGCGATTCCTTATATTGCATTTACACTACATTTATCAAAGTTTTTTGCAATTCAAATACATAAACTCATCTATTCACTTTTTTCTTTTCAGATATTAATTAAACCTCGAAGTAAAAAAAAACGGTGTACCAGCAACATTTTAAAAAATTAGGAATCTATTGAGTCATTCCAAAATTCAGTTTTAGGTAATTCGATCGAATATAAATTTTTGAAATTTGATATATGTTATTGTTTGGTAATTTTTTTTTAGGATTTTACTTCAGGATGTCTATGTGTGGAGCCAAAAAAGCGATTCATACAATATGCCAGACTCCACGCGTACGAATTTGGCTCCTCAATAGAAATAGTTATAGCACTAAGGTTCGTATCATAATACATAAAAACAAACACCAATTACTTCAAGTTTGTGGAAGCAACGCTTGTTGATAAGATTATCTTTTATCATAAAATTGAATGAATGGTTATTTCCCGGTCATACTCTAGTAATTGGAATTTCATGATGCGTAAATTAGAATAAATCTTTGAATGAGTCTGAAATGTGATATGAGTGGCTTTGTTAAGATAAAAAATAAAATAATGCGCATACATTTTGGGAAAATTCTTTCAATTTTCTATGCAAAGTTGTAGTAAAATTGACATTTTATAGTTAATTTCAGTATCGATGACTCGAACTAAATACTATTTTGTCTTTTAAATAATTAACTTAACTTAATTTCAGGTTGAATACAAACCGATCCGATCAATTCTAGTCGCAAATCGTGGTGAAATTGCAATCCGTGTCTTCCGAGCATGTACAGAATTAGGGATCAAGTCGGTTGCCATCTACTCCGAACAGGACAAGATGCACATGCACCGACAAAAAGCTGACGAATCATATATGGTAGGGAAAGGTCTTCCACCAGTTGAAGCCTATCTGTCCATTCCAGAAATAATTCGTATTTGCAAGGAGAACCACGTAGATGCTGTGCATCCGGGGTAATGTTTTTTAATAACTTCATAAACGTTTTCATCTTAATGTACCATTATCTTGTATTTTTCAGTTATGGGTTCCTTTCAGAACGAAGCGATTTCGCACAAGCCGTTATCGATGCTGGTCTACGATTTATCGGTCCTTCGCCGAAAGTCGTTCAGCAAATGGGTGACAAAGTTGCTGCTCGTATCGCTGCCATTGAAGCTCAAGTACCGATTGTACCTGGAACCGATGGACCAATCACAACAAAAGAAGAAGCTCTGGAATTCTGTCAAAAACACTCTTTGCCAGTCATCCTGAAGGCGGCTTATGGCGGTGGAGGTCGTGGTATGCGAGTAGTACGAAAGATGGAAGAGGTGGCTGAAAACTTTGAGAGAGCTAGCTCCGAGGCACTGGCTGCCTTTGGCAATGGAGCTATGTTTATTGAGAAATTTATTGAAAGACCACGTCACATTGAAGTACAATTGTTAGGAGATAAAGCTGGAAATGTTGTTCACTTGTACGAGCGTGACTGTTCCGTTCAAAGGAGACATCAGAAAGTTGTGGAAATCGCTCCTGCTCCAAGATTACCAATAGAAATTCGTGATAAAATGACTGAAGCGGCTGTGAGACTAGCATCACATGTAGGATATGAAAATGCTGGCACTGTTGAGTTTTTGTGTGATGAAGCTGGAAACTTCTATTTCATTGAGGTCAATGCTAGGTAAATCAATTTGATTTTGTTAAATGTAACTGGGTTGATTTTATCCTCGTTTTCGTCTTTAGACTGCAAGTCGAGCACACTGTTACAGAAGAAATCACAGGCATCGATCTAGTTCAGTCACAAATTAGAATCGCCGAAGGAATGACACTACCCGAACTAGGCTACACTCAGGATTCAATTCAGCCACGTGGCTATGCCATTCAATGCCGAGTTACCACCGAAGATCCAGCGAACAATTTCCAACCGAGCACGGGTCGTATCGAAGCCTTTCGATCGGGCGAAGGCATGGGCATTCGACTGGACAGTGCTTCAGCTTTTTCAGGAGCCATCGTTTCACCACACTATGATTCGCTTCTAGTCAAAGTTATATCTCACGCGTCCGACCTTCAATCTTCCGCTGCCAAAATGAATCGAGCGCTGCGCGAATTTCGTATTCGTGGCATTAAAACGAATATCCCCTTCCTCATTAACGTACTAGAAAACCAAAAGTTCTTACACGGTGTCCTCGATACATACTTTATCGATGAAAATCCTCAATTGTTCAAATTCCATCGTACTCAGAATCGAGCCCAGAAGCTACTTAACTATTTGGGCGAAGTCCTGGTCAATGGACCGAAAACACCTCTTGCTACCAAACTAAAGCCTGCTAATATTGTTCCACATGTTCCTGGAATCCCGCTAGGTAAATTACTACATGGAAAAAATTATATTTGTGACTAATTTTTCATTCTGATGCGATGGATTTTCACATAGATGTATTTCACTGTTAAAAATATAGTAGTCTTACGAGTTCATAGCTTATAATTGAAGGGTTTGAAAGCAACAACCATGGTTTCCGTAACATGTTGAAATTCGCAATACAAGTAATCTTCATTTAACACATCAAGCTATTGTCTCACTTTTTTTGTATTCTTGCATTTATTAGTTATACTCTAACTTATTTTATAAATTAAATAATAAATAGGTTTGAAAACTATAGTAAACAAATAAATATTATCAAATAATCTATGAACATCCACCGCATCAGAAATAATTTCAAAACAGTTTGTTTGGTGCTTTGTTTTATAATATTAACATTATCATTTTTTATGATATTACGAAAAAAAGCAAACAAATATCATTCATATTTAATTAATCGAATTCAATATTTTAGCGACTTCGCAGCTTTTATATTGTTTTCATTCTATTTTTCTGCTATTTTTAATGAAACAATTTCTAGCTTGATATATTTTCTTGTTTTCATTCTCTATGTTACTTTATTTTGTTCATTCACAACACATTTAATTTGGACACAACACTACTATATTTAAAAATGACGTACGTACGTGCGCAGACTTATCACCTGAAGCCATTGAAAAAGAAGAACGCGGTGAAAGGGAAGGTATGTTTTAAGATACTATTAATTTTTAAGTATTTTTTTTTTATATATATAGTAAAGTGAATGCATTGGCACAATGATTGGTATACACGAATGTTGATTGTAATTGGCACTGCCGAAGCAAAATTCTAAAATAAACTAATAATTTTTGTCTTAAAAAATACTTAAATACCCCTTATAGAAACATATTTTAAAGGCCCAACATTTTTCAAATTATTTAAAAAAAAAAACTTGTTTAGAAGCATAAATCTTGAATGTGGCGAATAGTGTTCAAATAATTCAGAAATGTAGTGAACATAGTTTCATTAATTCACTACATTCTAAAATGTAGTAAATGTACATTTAATGAATAGTTTGGTCAAACTCATGATCGGAATGCGGTTGCTGAGATATTATTACTGAAATTTATGAACGCGCGTAAATTTACTAGGCTAGTTAGCCAAATATATCCCCAAAATGTCTGCCTGGAAAAATCAGTTTTCTCCAATGAGAAAATCCTTCTTAAAGATAAAAAAATCTTTATTCCAAACAATGAAAATTTTCAAGTAAATAAAAACCATCACACACGAAAGTAAAAAATTCAATGTACTTTAAAGGGTTTTTTTTTGAACTGGTGTTGAAAACCCTTCATAAAATTTTCTGCGATTATGCTACAAGCATCTATCATGAGCCCCCATAACTACTCTCGTTCTGCCATGAGGAGTCTGTAAGGCAACCTCCTTATCTTTTCAGCTACAATCTTTTCAAAAACTCAAGCGTCTTCGGAATGAAGTATCTCCTCAACAATCGTCTCCCGAGTCGCAGGGCCGATTGCAGAGAAGAGCGCTTCGCGTCCTTTTCTGAGGCGAAGGTACTTGAAAAAAGTGGGCAATTAATCATCATTTTTCTTAATGCAATATTTGCATTGTTTCGTCCTGACGTTCCCAATTCTAGGAAGGTATTTCCTAAAGCAGCCATTGCCTAATAGAAAATGGCTCAGGTAGAAAGTTATTTCAGCGTGGTCATAACTAAGACAAGGTTTTATGGCCCGAATCAGCCTAGTAGTTCCTTTCTTTGTTCTAGTAGCCCGGCGTTCCTCCGAAAGCTCAAGCGTTCGCTTGCCATTAAGTCGACTGAGATTACAAGCACGGCGTATCTCGACAACGTACGGTAGCTATTAGTGATTCGTATCACTCCTCTGCATTGAACGCTCGTCATCCTTTAAATCTTAAGGCAGTGGCTCATATTTCCTCACCATACAGCGGCATTGTAGTCTGCGCCATAAGTAGCTTGGACCGCAGGCATTCGCTATGAGTTTGCTCAGCGATATTACAGATTACCTTATCGCATGCTTTTTCACAGCCAAGAGTCACTCCGAGATGCTAACCAGATTTTTGGGCCCGACTACTTCGGAGCCAACAGTCATGGATATGACAGTTGATATCCTACTTTTCGTTAGCATGACTAACTCAGTATTTGCGATCGCCAACTGGCGATCAAGGTTATCCAACCTTGAACCCTTATTATTACTTGAAGCTTGAGCTGAGCGAAGTTGGGATTTCTGGAGGTAATAACAACTGTTACATCATCCACGTAACCGACCATGAACATATATTCTGCCATCTCAAGATGTATTCAAGACCCTCACCGGCAAAGCTACCGTCGAACAACTCCAAAAGCGTTCCCTTGTCTAACTTGGAAAAATTGCAGCCAAGTATTTTTGACTAAAGCTTAGCGAGCTTTGGCTTTCCTTCAGTAGCCAGAAGGTTATGTAGTTATGATCACTTCCAGACTACTCCTCCATCATCATCCATTGAGTCCCCTACGACACGTAGGTGCTGAGTCCCTATTTAGTCCCAATCAAGCTACCATCCCCACAATTATTTTCCCCCGTGTTGTGGGTTGGCAATATCCACTCCAAAGCTGTCGCTGTGAATTCTCCAGCCACTACCAAAGCACTCAGAAGATCTCGTAGAATATCTTCCAGTGATTTCATTTTCCTACGAAATTCCCTAATTGGATCGTTAAGCGAGAAATAGCAGCTGACAAAATTGATGGCGCGGTTTCGGGTCCAAACATATCATTTACCCGAACCCCGCCGATTCACTCGAACCCTTTGAGCGTTTGCAACTTATAGAGGTGTCGCATTTGGAAATATTTACCTCTATATTCAACAGCCCTAAATCTTGTGGAACAAACCTTCATAATAGTGTATCTTACATCCCTCATGGTCCCCAGGAATTTGACCGTAAAGCACATCTGATATCGATATTGCTGCTAACTTACGAAGTGATTTAACTCTTATGACTACTTAACGTACTTATATATCTACATATTCGAATCTATCATTCCAATTTATGAGAACTAATTTTATTTTTGTAGCCTAGAAAATAGCATCACGACACCAAACACAATATATGTGCTATCGTGATACCTAGTGATTTTGCCTGATTTTTATCTAGTTATGCCTCAATTATTAAGAAATACATTTTATTTTTATTTTTTTTCACATCAGTGTATCCCTTCGGCCATCAAGCACTTGCACTCAAAGTATCACTTTCAATTTATTATTATTTCGATAGCTTTCAATCAAGTTTTTAGAGCATACAGTCAATCAATAGCTAATTTTCGGTAGTTGTGAAATTACACTGAAAATTTCGTTGTTCCAGTTTCAATGCAAGATTATGTTAATTTTCTTAAATTTGTTTCACATTTACAATGTATTCAATCACCCATTTTACATCAAAAGAATATCGACAACATTTTTTTTTAAAGAAACTAATAACTTTATATACTGATTTCAGTAACCGAACCACCGAAAGGTCTTCGTGAAGTTTTTCTAAAGCACGGTCCCGAAGCATTTGCCAAGGAAGTTCGTTCACGAAAGAATCTACTTTTGATGGACACTACGTTCCGTGACGCTCATCAGTCCTTGTTAGCTACACGAGTCCGATCCTACGATCTCTTGAGAATCTCACCGTATGTAGCGCACAAGTTCAACAATTTATACGCACTCGAAAACTGGGGTGGAGCAACATTCGATGTTGCATTGCGTTTCTTGCATGAATGTCCGTGGGAACGATTGGAAGAAATGCGCAAAGCAATTCCGAATATTCCATTCCAGATGTTGCTGCGCGGTGCAAATGCTGTCGGTTATACCAATTATCCAGATAATGTTGTACAGAAATTCTGCGATTTGGCTGTAAGTAGTTTAACTAATGTTTACTTTTAAACTAATATCGTGGCTAAATGACATTTTTTTTCGTATTTTAGGTGAAAACTGGTATGGATATTTTCCGAGTCTTCGACTCTCTGAACTATCTGCCCAATCTAATTGTGGGAATGGAAGCCGCTGGTAATGCCGGAGGAATTGTGGAAGCTGCTATCTCATATACAGGAGATGTAAGCGATCCAACCAAGACTAAATACGATTTGAAATACTACACCAAGCTTGCCGACGAACTAGTGAAGGCTGGAACACACGTCCTTGCTATTAAGGATATGGCTGGCCTGTTGAAGCCACGTGCGGCGAAGTAAGCTTCCAGTTTTTTGCATGAATAAATATTTTAAACCATTTTCTGACAATTTCAGATTGCTCATTACCGCAATTCGCGATAAACATCCTGACATCCCTATCCACATCCACACACATGACACATCCGGTGGCGGAGTGGCATCCATGCTGGCCTGTGCAGAGGCTGGTGCTGATGTTGTCGATGTCGCCGTCGACTCTATGTCCGGAATGACTTCACAACCCAGCATGGGAGCGGTTGTGGCATCGCTTCAAGGATCCTCACTGGACACAAACTTCGAGCTGAAAGACGTATCCGAGTATTCAGCCTACTGGGAGCAAGCGCGTACTCTCTACGCTCCGTTCGAATGTACAACCACCATGAAATCCGGCAATGCTGATGTCTACATCAACGAAATTCCCGGCGGCCAATATACCAATCTTCAATTCCAAGCCTACTCGCTGGGGTTGGGAGACTTCTTTGAAGACGTTAAGAAAGCTTACGCCGAGGCTAACAAACTCCTTGGAGATATTATCAAAGTAACACCATCCTCAAAGGTTGTTGGTGATCTTGCTCAATTCATGGTCCAGAATCATTTGAATGCTCAGCAAGTTCTCGACCAAGCTGAGGAACTCTCTTTCCCCAAATCTGTAGTTGAATTTTTGCAAGGATCGATCGGAGAGCCGTACGGTGGATATCCAGAACCATTCAGATCACGGGTGCTCAAAGACATGCCGCGCATTAAGGGCCGCCCAGGTGAAAATTTGGCTCCACTTGACTTCGGAAAGCTGAAAGAAGACCTTCGTGAAAAACACGGAAACGTAAACGATCGCGATGTTATGTCGGCTGCTCTCTATCCCGAAGTTACCAATGAATTTCTCTTCTTCCGTGAAGAATTTGGTCCAGTTGATAAACTTCCAACAAGAATCTTCCTCACAGGACCGAAAGCTGGTGATGAATTTGATGTAGAACTTGAAAAAGGAAAAACTCTAAGCTTCAAGAATTTGGCGATGGCTGAAGATCTAACAGCTAGTGGTGAACGAGAGGTGTTCTTTGAAATGAACGGTCAGCTGCGATCGGTTTTGATCAAAGATAAAGAAGCAGTCAAGGTAAGTTATTTCGACAGTTTTAGTAAACAAACAGCATTTACCTAAACATTTCGGTAACAATTCCAGGAGCTTCACATCCACCCTAAGGCCAATAAAGCAAACGAACGTGAAGTAGGAGCTCCAATGCCTGGTAAAGTTATCGATATCCGTGTTAAAGCCGGTGATTCGGTCGAAAAAGGACAACCACTCATTGTGCTGTCCGCTATGAAAATGGAGATGGTCGTTCAGTCGCCACGAGCGGGTGTTATTAAGTCTCTAGATATCAGCAATGGAATGAGTATCGAAGGCGAAGATCTTATCATCACATTTGAATAAAAAAAACAAAGTAAACATCATCTAATTTGATATAGACTTAATTTAAAATTTTTTACGTTTTATAATATTTTCAAATGACTTTTGTTGTCGTTGATTTTTATTTTTATTTTATATTTAGATCGCACAATTTAAATTAATAGTTTATTTAGGGGTGTCACAAACAATTTAAGACATGTGAGTTAAAACCTAATCAGTGATCATCAAAAGTGGTTAAATGTAGGAATCTTTTTACTGTGTTATTTTCTTCTTCTTCTTCGTAATGTTAAAAGTGTTGTAAATACTATAGAATCAAACATTGTTTTCTTTTTTGTAATAAATATAGTGAAAATTTGATATGTTATACGGTTGATTAAATAAAATAATAGTAAAATATTTTAATAAAAAATTTGACAATATTGAATGTTTTTGCGCTATATCAAAAAGTTCTCAGGTGAATTATAAATATGGGTTAGCTTCGGAGGTTAGTAAGGACTTGTAATGAATGCCTGTTTTCAATTGAAGCTGCACACCAAGTATATATTAAATCACGTGAAAAGTGAGCTGTATTATTTAATTTATAACCTTATATTAATGACCCTTATATTACCCTTACATTACGACCCTTATATCAATGACAAATATGTCCCTTATATTACGACCCTTATATTAATGACAAATATGAATGAAAAATGAACAAAATGAAATTAAAAATAAACAAAATGAACTAAAATATTCATATATTCACAATACAGAAATGTGTGTGATAGGAAAGTTGGTTCTTCTTTAAATTTTTCGGATATTATGTTATTTATTTTTCATTTCCGTGAAAGTCATTGCTAGTACACTAGCAAGTTACATAGTTTTCGATTAACATTTCAAATGCATATGGATTCTTCCGTACTGTTACCCACTTTGAAACTGCAACTCAGCACTATACTTGGAATGAGGTATCGAAATGAAGGGATTTGTCTCGCAACTCAGGTTTCCGCGGCACTGACTGGTCAGAAACGGTAAAGAACAGCTGATCTTCCACGTCAGTTTTGCCTACAGGAGTTGGATAAGCGTAAGACTGTCCCTTCTGGTTTAATTCTGCCGTTCAGTGAAAAGGCCAAGGAGGGTCTGGTAAGGACGGTCGTCGAAACTGGTAAGAGCGATAGCATCAACTCACCGGACAACTGAAGTTGAAGCAGAAGAGTCATTTAGTGATGTCTTCATGCCCGGTGGAATCACAGCAGTGGAAAAAAAGTGTCACGATCAAGTTTCTACGAATCGGTACAAGCTAGAAATAAGCAATTTGATGAAAGTGTAGCTAGGTGCGAAAATAGAGTAGTGCTAAGGCAACAAATTCTAACTAAACTAGTATCCAGAGGATGGATTTCCAAAAAATGACGAAGGTTATTGAGGTATCTGGTGACCGGCCCAAGAATCTCATCACCGGCATCAAGAATTACTCCCATAATCAAAACCCTAACGACACCATCGAGTACGGGTTCGACTTTCTTCATTTGAACGTATACCTGGGTGACATAAAGATATCCACGCCGGAGGATTCAACCCCTACGGAAGATCGAGATAAACGAGTCATTTCAGAAGAAAAGGCTATGGAATTGCGGTCGCCCGTTGTTCTTGAGTCCCATTAAAATAAATCTGTCCAAGAGTATAAGGGATCTAGATGATAGAGGATGATCACGCCCTGTGATCTAGGACCTCCTGGACCTCGAACCTTGTGACGAGATTGAAGAGGAGCCTGGATCTGACAAGGATATATACTGTAATATCATCAATAAAGATGAAGGTTCATCACATTAATCTCCGCCACTCAAAGAGCGCAGAAGAAGAAAAGAACAAATTGAAAGAGATTCCCACTAGCTTTCTACGCTGAACTGGACTACGTTCCGGCGCTGGCCAACCAGGAAGATCTAAACAACGTGATGTGCTCTTTAACCACTTCATTCAGCATTGTCGCTACGAAGTCCTGTATTTCAACTAGATCCATACAGAAAAAGAAGACCCAGTAGTGGAACAGTGAGTTTGCAAAAAGAAGTTTAATCTTTCCAAAAGAATCAAAGATTGGTCGAACTGGAAGGTTAAATTATGGCTATTCAAAAATGAAAAGAAAAATACAAAAAAAAAAAGTTTCATGGAAAACTTTGTGCGAAAATATTGAACATACGAATGAAACCTCCGAAAACTTCTATGTTTAAACTCTGTCGCTCCGGCATGCATTCAAGGATACGGTGGAAGTTAGACTAAAAGCGGCTGCAAGACGCTTAAAGTTTTGGTGGACACTCAATTTCCTGATAGTGAGTAGGCATGTTCAATTCTACTGCAAGAGCCAAAAAGGAGTGCCGGATTGATTCCTATTATCTCTAGCACACACATAAAATAGGCCGTTCATTCTTTTGACTCTTTCAAGTCACTAGGACCGAATGGTATAATGTAGGCTGCTATTCAGCAGACTTTAGAGGACAAACTGCCATGGCTCATGGCCATAAATATTGCCTGATGCATCCCTAGCAGTTGGACCGAATCGAAAATTGTGCTCGTTCTTAATTCAGAGAAAGCATCGCATGATAAACCATAAAGTGTACTCGGATCTCAAAATCACAGCATGCTTATACTAGGGGCAAATAGTCGAAAAAAAACTCTCCATAGCCTGTTATATAATACTGATAAATCACTTGCTTGTAAGAAGTGCATGCTGGTTGCATTTCAGAACATCGACGGAGGGTTAAATAATACGCTCTTCGGGCCAGCTAGTCGAACTTATAAATCAGCTATTCAAAAATCGGATAGTTCATCCATCACGTGAGTAGTGAGAGCGGACACTCTCCAGGGCGGTGTTCTGCCTCTCTTGCTTTGGAATTTGACAGTTAATGAGCTTCTAATGAAACTTCTTCTAGGTCCTCATTATAAAATTCAGTTCTTAACATATGAAAACATTCTTGAGAGTGTAAGAACACACCATCAAAGTTTGTGAAAGTTGAAAATTTTGAAACTCTTCAATCAATATTACATAGCAAATAATTTATTGGTAATTTCAATATTAGGATAACAATTACTAAAATATGTTATAATTCGAGTAAAATATTATCACAAAGCAACAATGCATAGAACTGTAGCCACATTATTTTAAACAGCGAAACGAATCTTTACTAGTTCGTCCCGTTCTTTCGTTTCACCGCAATCATATTCTTTGCCTTCACTCCCTATAGACGCCAATAATATGACTCATGCACTACCATTTCCCGTTTTATGTCTTCAACTTGAACACATCCGCACAGCCCCATCAGCAACTCGAAATCTGTGTGAATTATTTCTAAAACATCTTCTACTCCTTGCTCTCCTCCAACTGTCAATCCCCAAAGTACGGATCTACCCAAAAACACCATTTTAGCTCCAAGCGCAAGTGCCTTGAATACATCATTCCCAGCTCGAACACCTCCATCCATCATCACTAGCATTTTATCGCCAACAGCCCTTGTGATTTCAGGCAAAGCTTCAATTGTTGCCGGGGCGGTATCAACCTGTCTGGCTCCGTGATTTGATACTATGATTCCTTGCACGCCACATTCGTAAGCCAGAAGAGCGTCTTCTGGCGTCAAGATGCCTTTCAGAATCACCGGGAGCTTAGTGAATTCCATTAGCCATGGAATATCTTTCCACGTAAGTGAAGTATCGAATTTCGAGATGAGAAAGTGGTTAACTCGAGCAGCACCAGGTTGGTGACGAACGCCATTACAAAGACCATCGCTAAAGTTTGCGAGCCTATTTATAGGTCATATGTTCATAGTGTTCATCAACTAGAATTTTATGAGAGAAGACAAGACACTTACTTCAAATGGGACGGGACCTTGAAGTTGTTTTTAACATCCGATCGACGAATGCCTCGTACAGGCGCGTCTATAGTTACCACGAGAGCTTCGTACCCAGCTTTTTCAGCGCGCCTGATTAAGCACTCAGTTAAACTCCTATACATAAATAAATTAGACATTATGCTCTGTCTTTATTTAAAGGAGTATTTGCCATAGAGAATCCATTAACTGGGAGTTCGAATTAAAACATTTCAATTTGATACCGAAATTGCCAATCATTCAGACATAAAAACCAAAAAGCCATTATTCAAACAAATTTTGCACAAATATAGAAGACTTAGACGAAGTTCACCCAAGAAAGAAGAGATAAAGAAGAAAGTATAGTATCCAGAGCATATCAAAAAAACACCTATTAATTAAATACTTTCTTTTGCTTTTGAAGGATAGAATCGAAACAACAAATTTCAAAATTTACTTACCGATCTTTGAATATGTACAGTTGAAACCATTTATGTGTATCAGCAGCAGCTTCGGCAATGTCTTCCAACGAAGTCGTCGACAAGGAACTCAATATATAGACACAACCAGCTTTACCGGCTGCTTTGGCTGCCCCGATTTCACCTTCAGGATGAGCCATTTTCTGCATTGCAGAAGGTGCGATTCCGATGGGCATTTTATATTCGACCCCGAAAATCGAGCACTTTGTGTTGGTTTGCGACACATCGCGAAGGAATCTGGGACGAATACGCAACCTACGAAATGCAACATTCTAAAGTTATTTTACATATGAAACTCTATTTCCTATATTTTACCTTTTGTAGGCTTCAATGTTCTCCTTCAAAGTGACTTCGTCTCCAGCACCACCTTTGTAGTAGCCCAGTTCTTGCTTACTTAGCAGAATGCCGGCTTCACGTTCGTAATCGTTCAAACATATCAACGACATACTTTCTTGTTGATTAAATTATTTCTTCCTCGACTTGAATCACTGACTGCGACAAACAACTTGTCACTTCTGATGCCGGTTAGAGCAGAAGATGAGCTTTTAAATACACCTGCCTGCAATTGAATACAAATTAATTCTAAGCTGTGAGTTATCAATAGAATTTCGGCATTATTTCGCATCGATGATAAACTATTGCAGATTGTTGAAGTATTTATTAGCACTTTTTAGTGTTGTGAATGTATAATGATGTAATTTGTGCAATTTAGGTTGTTGCTTTGGATTTATAATAATTATTTATAAAATTATGTATAACCGAAAGTTATATCAGATTAAATTAAATAAATAAAGGATATTAGAGGTTTACTTAATATGTTGCACTAGGCTACGGTTATATTATCAAACGACTTTACGATCATGCGTTAAAGCCGTTAATTGACAATACGTTGATGCTTGTCCAGTGAATTTATTTTATGAGGCTATAACTGCTAAGGAAGTGGCAGTGCAACAAATGTTAAGAAACATATGTAACATATCGGTCCGATAGCCACTGAAGAAGAGGGCAGATTACCCTCGAAATATCGATATCTGTCAAGAAATTAACATACATCTAGCTTCAAAAGGAAAAGATTTAAAAGGGGAACGGACACCAAGTGATAATTGACGGCAAAGAACAAAAATCTGTTAAAAGGGATTTTACTAGTGGCAATGAAGTATAGATCCTAATCTCAGATATGTAGTTACTTCTTTAGCATAAAAAATCTAAGAAAAGCACTTATTTTGGGCAACAGGTGTTAAAATATAATGCTGGCCAATCACTAAAACGGCTCCCGGTAAATTTGGCAGCTGATCAAAATTTTTAGGAAAAGTACTGATGGTCAAATCTCCGCTCTATATTACCTTTCCTGGTAATATAGATGGTTATGCTTATTTTTATGGTAATAAATGAAGATTTGATTGCAAGTACTTTTGAAAAGCTTCATAGTACAGCCGAAAATATGGGACACCACACTGTTGAGACCACAGTTGAGCAAACATTAAGTATATAGCCCGAAGGCCCATATTCCCTGATAATGTACTGAGTAAGCGAGTAGAACTAAGGACTATTTTTCGCAATCTAAAGGACAAAAAAGCTCCAGGATGGAATGAAATACCAAACAAAGTTCTGAAAAAGTTGTCTTTTCAGAACTGTGTTTGTGTGTTGATACAGCTAAGTCTGATATTCAATGCCTGTTTTCAAATATCATGCTTCCTAATTGCGTAGAAACAAGCGATTGTCATTCCAATTCTCAAGACTGATAAAAATCCAGAATTATCTGATAGCTAGACACCCATAAGTCTTTTGGGTTGGAAAAATGTTTGAAAAGGTAATCTTTAATAGTATCAACGCGTTTTTGAACGCTAATAATATCCTCCTCCCCTTCCAATTTGGATTTCGAGTGAGTTGCTCAGCCACATTTCAACTGTTTAGAGTAACAAGAGAAATCGAGCAATCGTTTGAAGTGGAAGAATCATACAGAATGGTCATTCTAGTTATTGAAAAGGCGTCTGATAACGTTTGGAACGACAGGCTCGTATGCCAACTAAATAGTTTTCAATGCCACCCTATGTCACGAAGATAATTCAGTCATTTCTGAGAAACCAAAAATAAATTATCCAAATAAAAAGTGGCTAATCTTTTCCACGACAAATAATTGCTTGTTTACTACAAGGATCCTGTCCCAGCCCAATCCTTCGAAATATATACACAGCTGATATTCCAACTAGCCCTAGTAGCAATCTCACCATATTCGCAAATGATAAATGCATATACTCTTCTGGTAAGACACTAAGACACTAGTATCAGACTTACAACAGTTAAGGCTACACCAATTCTTCCATGGATGGAAAATTAAAATTAACACCGCTAAGACAAAAGCGATTTTCTGAATCAAAAAACGAAAGATTTAGCTTGCCCTTTAGGAATCCCTCCATTTTAGGGCACAAAATTCAATGGAATGATGCAATAACTTACTTGGATGTTACCCTAAACAAAAAACAATAATGAATAGGAACAAAATCTAAATTTACAAGCAGGAATGCAACCTGTTGTTTTATACGGAGTTCCAGATTGGGGCACATGTGCGGAATGACACAATTAAAGATCTCCCGGAACAGATGCTTGAAAATGCTATTTAATAAACCTTTTTCTTATTCGACTCACAGACTGCACAATAATACCGAAAGCAAAATGATTAAGGACGCATCGTGGTGAAACAGCGAAGAAATTTTCTACTTAAGCCCAACAATTACGATAATCCTCTAATTCTACCACTCTTACGCAATATGTAAAAAACTAAGCTAGGAAAATAAGGACTGGTTTAAAATAGGATGTTATCTTTAAATAGGAGTAAGTTAACATTAGTTAGATAAAACGTGCACCATACCAAAGGTGGAAAGCTTGCAAAAGACCGACGGAGCATTTTATTTTGTTGCAATGCAAATAAAAAAAACCCAGGATTTTTCGCCAAATAGTTAAAGTAGTGCTTAGCTGAGCATTTCAAATATTAAATTATTAAATACGATTTTTCTTGGCGGAAAGTGTTCTCTTTTTTCACATAGTTCTAAATAATATGGAGACATTTAGTTATCTGTGGAATAGTCCACTCCTTCCTGTTTTTCTACTTTGGAATTCAATTATTGATTGCATGTTTTATAAATTCAACCCGTTACATATTTTAGAAATTCAAACTATCTTACTATCGATTCATTGTACATTATGAAAATAGATCTGCATCGGCCTCGATCTCGTATGGTAAATTAAATCAATAATCTTCTCTTAAAAACATTCCTTCGATCAATCGAAAACATATGTGGCCGTAGCATAATTAATAGGTATTATTTTTCTTAATAGGGAATACACTTTCAAGGATATGTGCTATTGACCGAAAGATACTAGAAGAATAATATAAACCAGGAAGTCTTTTAAATAAAATGATCATATCTTTCGTATAAAGATTTGTTCACACCAAAACCACGCCTTTTTTCTTTAGGAAATTCTAAGATTTATCAATACCTTTTTTCGCCGTCCTTGTGAATTTTTATGAGTCCTTTTCTACTCGTGTAATTACTGTAAATGTAAATCTGATTCATACGGAACAAATTGCATTTAGATTTAGCCTTAGGTCTGTTCCCGTACCACCATTAATTACAATTAATCGCGATTAATTGCAATGAAGCTGTTCCCGTACTCCGTTTTACTGAAAACTGAAAATTTCCCCTCTCTCAGTAAAATTCAGTAGGGTCTGAGCTACTGAAAAATACTGAAAGGTATTGCGAGGTATTGGTGCGAGTAAATAGTTTCAAATGTGCGCGGCAAGCAACATATTTTTTCCGTAATTTTGCTATGAAGGTCGAATATTTTTGTGGCGATAATTTATCACCGCTCAGGATAACCGTACAATCACTATTGTTCTTCCAAAAACCGAAAACTGACACTTTTGTTTGTCAATTTTCAGGAAATGCAATGAGAGCGTTCCCGTACTTTTCATGAATTTCCCCCACCACATGATTCAGGAAAATTCAGGAAAATTCAGTGACTGAAAGTCCGGGAACAGACCTCTTATCATGAAGAATCTACGGCCTACTTTTCAACACCACAAAATGCTGTTCACATCAACAACTTCCCGCCTTTAATGCTGTCAGCGACGATCCAAGTCTGGCGGGGAAGAGAACAATTCACCAGCTCGTGTTTTGTTGGTGGGGCTTTTCACCAACTCGTGTTGTGTTGCGTGGACGCGTGTAAATTCGGACATGTCAAACTTAAAGTGACAAATGTCAGTTGGTCCGGCAAGAATCTTCACTTTTGTTTAATTTTTATAAAATTTATGAAATTATTGGAGGATTACTTGCATTATTGAACAAGTACATACAAATTTGGAAATTCTGAATAACAGTATCCAATGGAGACAATTTGCACTACCATGCCGCGTGTGGAAAGCGAGGCTGAGAACATCGATTCGAAAGAAGGCATCTTTAACATAAATTTTCCACTCTCAAATCTTACGATGCCCAGCAAATATTTGAAATGCGGTGAAGTATATGTTGAAGACACACTAAAATTGACTCTAGTCTGTGCCCTCTGTGGAAAGAATTTCACTGAAATGGATTTGTTCGGTGCCCATATAGCATGTGTGCATTTGTCCTCAGAAAAGTTTGAACCACTTTTACTAGAGACGGTAAAGGAAGAGTTTTCAACAATTGAGGAAGATCCCTTTCAGGTAAATATAAATTGAGTATATATAAAGATTTCTGATCTGCATATTGTTTCATGAATCTGGCTGAACTAATAAGGATGTTTTCTTAAAGGAAGGAAATTCTAATTATGGGTCTCCTGATTCTAGTTTTGAAATATCTGATGGAGTGGAGCAAATCAAAGTAAGTCAAATAAATTTTTTCCAAACAGTACTTAAAATAAACAACAATTCCAAAGAAATATTTGAGAAAAGCAGGGAGCAACGGATAGAGGTGGTCCATCTAAAAAAGAGAAAATCTCCCTCAATCCACCTTATAATGACGACAGTTTGGAATTGTAAAGTTTTTGAAGCTAGTACTAGTTGCACTTTGATTTCCTTTTACGCATTGAGCGTGCTTGCGGTCTAGCTTCATTTCTCTGGTGTGTTTCCTTGTAGGTATACTGCTTTAGGATCCTAGTGCTTGTAGGTCTGCATAAATATTATTTTCGCTCTGTTCTTTATGTTTTAAAATGGTAAGAGTGCTGTTGGTGTCACGATTTTATCAAACAGTTTGATAGACTTGTCGTGTATGTCCCTGTCTATGATATCTGTTCTTATATCTTTGAGTGTATAAATGTTTCTAATGTTCTATGCTGTAGCCGAAATATTCTTCGGCGATGATAGATCTGTTAGTAACTACTTCCTCGAGTCGTGAAAGTATTGTGAGTTCGGATTTTCCAATCGAGAATAAGCTGAGAAACGTAAAATTCTTGTTGGATTTTTTTTAGATAGCTTTGGCAATATCTATTACTTCTTGGATTTTATTGTCTGGTAAGTGTCTGGGGCAAGTATCAATTATGGTGTCAAGATCTGGAGATTTGTTTTTATTTAGAGGTGCTACCAGATGTTAGATATCTGCAATTTCCATGAGACATTCTTTAAGTCATTGTAGTTCGAAGATTGGTAGCTCTTCCCTCCATATCTTCCTCCTCGTAATCCTCTATCCTTTTTGGATATCTTTGTCGGGATTTCTTTGTCGGTTTTCCCATTGCAGTCATTTTTGAGGACGTTGGGGCGTGGATTGCTGGTATGGCTAGCTTGTTCTTCTGCGTGAAGAACAAACGTCAACCTCCAAGAATTATTGAGACTCGGCTTCATATTCAGTAAAAAGTTTTTACTCGGTTCAGTGAGATCTGGCGGCTGATATTATTTGTCAGTCGATTCGCTTGCCTTTTAAGCTATAGTCAGCTATGCGCCTAACTCTTATCAGAACATTTATTTTTTGAAGCATTCTCTCTATCAGACAGTCAGTCGTTTCTATGTAAAGTGTAATTTTGAAAACGGGCATGGACTGCGGGTTTGAGGAATGTCTCCTGAACGTGGATTATATCGATCCTACAGACAAAGTAGAATTGCATCAGTTCTCCCGTTTCCTTACTTGTAATTCGGATTCCACGTAAGGATAGAAAAATACTAAGCGAAGTCTTTTTAGTGAAAGTTTTGGTAGCTAGGAATGCAAAAACCATTCCTTACACCATTTTCGCCAACACATTTTTCAGCATAACTTGAAATATATAATTCAATATAGAGAGAATATAGTTCAAGTATTCTGAATTCGGAACTTGATTAGAGTGTTCCAGGTAAAATCGTTTAGCTGTCTGGTAGCCAATATTTAGATATTTAATGGCTCTCGTCAATTAAGTTCCTCTCTTTGGTTGCCGTATCGGTGTCAAGACTGCGAAGGCCAGAAAAACAGATTATTCTCTTTATATCGGCTATTTTCGATCTTCATTGACGTGCATTCGCTGTCGTGTGCAATTAATATGAGGCAATTGTTTCCTTTTGTACTTCGTCAATACTGCCGATATGAGAGTTACTCATTCCTATCAGTCGCGTCATCTGCTACTGATTCTGTCATATCAACTCGGTGTTTTGGTCGCTCTGCTCGGCCATGTTTCTTGTGTGTCTCTTTTAGTTGCTGTCCATTTCTTTTGGCTTATCTGAGACGCAAGATCGGATATAGTTCGGTCTTCATCAGATTCCTCTTCCTCCTTCTCGTATGACTCGCAGTCAGAGCCTGGGTCCGATTCACAAGCCTCCTTATCGTAAACCGGCTCCGAGTGTTCATTTCCTGTCCCCCTCCTACAGGTGTTTCATCCAGCCTTTAGATCCAAAATCAGTCTCTCCTCCATATCATTTTTACTTCGCTCTCGGTTAAGGTCGACACTCCTCGCGCTTTTGACGGCAATCTATCGGCTGCGTGGCGTGCTAGCAATTAAAATTGCTGTTAATTGTTTTTGTCCTGATTTCCTAAGTGACATGCTCGTCACGGCAGCTCAAGGCGAACTGTGAGTTGTAGCAGATACTTATATGACATTTACTGTAATGTTCGAAAAAGATAATGATTTGCTCACGTTTGTGATTGCTATGTCCAATAACTTGATATGGACAATTTGTTCTAACAAATTGTTTTGCACTAACAAGACTAAAATGGTAGCGGAGTACAGATTTATTAATTTTCTTTTTAAATCTACACTAAGTTTTATTTGACAAATTGGATTTATTTATTTCAGAATGTTGCCGATGAGAAATATAGTGTTGACACTCAACAAACTTTAAAGCAAACATCTCCAGATCTTTGCATAGAAGCTGATGAAACAAACTATGTAATTCACACAAGACTATGTTTATAAATATAAATTTATGTCAGATATTTCGTTTTGATTTATAACTGTTTTCTAGGACGTTGCAATCGAAAAGCATATTATCGCTATTCGAAAAACTTCAGAGCAAACAACTCCGAATATCGTATTACCAAAGCAATCCAACGATTCAATAAATAAAAACTTATGGGTCGCATTTTGTAGCAAATGCGGTCTTAAGTTCAGACATAAACTCGGCCATCTATTACATAAGCAATTATTGCATAGCGATTTACCATATGAACTAAGAGCCGAATTTAAGAAAAAAATCCACAAATATTCAAATATACTAGTACACGTACCTGTCATCTGTAAAATGTGTCGTCTTAGATTCAAGTACCAGAAGGGTTTAAGCGATCATTTGAAACTGATACATAATGTACAGCCGGAACATATAGGAGTTTTTTTACTGGAGGAAAAGCAAAACACGCTTGCTGGCAGCAACCAGGTACTCACTCTATTATAAGTTTCATTCCGAAATCAGATAAAGTCAGAATAAATTGATCTTTGTTTCGCCTCATTTATCGCAAGAAAGTAATTCGGAGTAGATAGTTTTCATAAGAATAAGTTTCGTTCATTTTAGATGTTATAAAAATTGTCAGCTCTACTCCTTTAAAAGCTAGAGGCATATTTATTTCACAGTGATAAAATTTACTGCATTAAAAAACAGATTTATGTCAAAGTAAACTTTGGTATTTGCGCAACTTGTATTATTTGAATCAATAATTTCAGATAGTGTCAATTGAAAAACGTCTACAGCCTAGTGTAGTCTCTGAAGTGGAAGCAGTACTACGGGAATATAAAGAAAAAGCAGTAGCAATAGTAGAACAAGGAGTCTGCACTAAATGTAATCGTCAGTGTAAACGAAGAAATGCTCCCAATGGGTATACTTTTCATATGCGAATAAAGCACGGCAAACTTACAAAAAATAACGAAGTCAAACCTAAATGTGCAAAATATGTCACTTATCGTGCATGTGAATATTGTAAAAAAGGCTCTCGTAAGACCAGCGATCAGGCTGCCCATCGAAATGAGAAATAACAAAATTGATAATGATTGTACTTTGCCTTATATCCGAGGAAGTAATATGACGCTTCATTTAAGGAAGAACAAATCTGTAGAATCAGTCGCAAAGACACGATGGAGAGCGATTGAAATATGAAGATTGCGAACGAATTCTGACTATAAAAATGGTTTGGGAAAAATCAGATGCTAGTCTACTCTACGGTGACCGAACAATTTTCTTCGCAACATTGCGGAAACGCTGTGCGTGTCGAAAATCACATGTTAGCTTTTAAGTGAATATGCTTTAGAGTTATAAATTTTTTAAACGAACAGTCTTTATTGTTGAATTGTTTTCAAAAGATATGCAGATATAGTCAGTTTCGATTTTTGAAACTGTCGATTTTCATAAATTCTTAATATCTACAACACTATAAATAGATCCTCCATTTTTTTGCCTTTGGCAATGTTAGTCATTGAGTATTATTGAATTTCGCAATTAATATTGAAAAAAGAAATGTTAGAGCTCATTCGTCTATAAGATTCCTAGTAGTATTCATTAGCTAGAAGGTCAAACCTAAACTATGGTGGTATCGGAAAACGATGGCTGATATGCACCGCGATAAGCCAACCTAATCCTCGTCAAACAGGATTCAGTATACAAAACAAAATTTTCAACCACCACAATGGGAGCAGCAAAGATATAATTTAAAAAGCATGGTTTTTTACATATCTATATCTTTGTTAGTAGTGAAGAAAAACTATGGCCATTATGAGCAAATTTGACAGACTTTTACTCCGCGAACAGGAAGATAGAGTTAGAAATAGTAGGCCATTCGACACGTTATAATCAAAAGCTCGTAGATCTTGGGTATCGGGGACATCAAAGGGAATATCTGTGGTAGTAATTCTCTCCATTTGTTCTAATTATTGATTTTATCTTTGTAGTAAAATTACTTCACTATACTGAATTTCGTATATATATATATGCTTATTTCATTTCCTTAGATCTCTGTTCTAAGATTTAAAAAAAACATATATGGCAAAGTAAACTTTGATGTTTTATCTACTTGTATTGCAATTGTATTGTATTGCAATTTGAAATAAAATTTTGAATTGAAAAATGGGATAAAAGTAAAATCGAAAAAACAACAAGAAGAATACAATGATAAAAGTTAGATTCTTGACCTAGCCAATGAGCTAAAGCTTGTCAGGACACCTAGTTTTCAGGTTTTGTTTGGTCTGACTGACCTGCTTGCTGAGGAAAGACTTCCAGCTATGTTTTTAGGCCGGAGTCATAGAGCGGCTGAGACCCTTGCAACGTCTGGGACTAGAGACTGTCTGCTTTCATTTAGATCTGCCTTTGAAATGGAGACATTTTCCTCAGCATTTTTGAGTGTTTTCTTCATGCTTCTCCAGCCATTTGTCTAGCAAACACACGTCTCGGTCGAAACTGGCTTGCCATCTCATGCCCGAGAGCTTTGTTGTTCTTTATGGACAAAAGTCCCTTCACCTATTTTGTTTACATTGTTACTGTTGTGTGCTCATGACGGATGAAAACACGTAGTGTCTCCTTTTGCGGCTGTATAGGAGCAAGTTCACCATACTTTTCTAGAGACACAACCTAGCCGCGTAGAGCTAGCATAGCGGCACATCAGCAACCGTCGGCATTTTTGTACTACGGTGCTCCACTAATGCGGATTAGGGGCCTGGACGTCTTTTAAGGTGCCCTGCTCCACTGGCAATCAATCTTTTTGGCCTCATTGATGGATTACCATCACCCTTTTGGCAGACTCTCTTCTGGTCTCCGACCTAGTTAAGATGATCTGCCATACCTACTGCTTTAAAATCGCTGCACTGTGTTTTAATTAGTTGTGAAAATCGTACACCTACTGTTTTTGGTTTTTTTTTTGGTAGAATGAAGGTAGTTTTCAGAATAGGATACAGGCTTTCACGAATATGCAGTATATACTTATGGACACTAGAAGGAAGTTAGCCAGAAAGTGACTATTACATAAAATGCTCGTCGCTTTTATAAAACATTTGTTCACGACCAAGGCCACGCCTTATTCAGTTCGAAATTCTAAGCTTTTTGGTTACCTTATTTATCCCTATTCTGAATTTTTTCGTGAAGCATTTTTCTGCGCCTGTACTTACTGCCATTACTTCTCAGATTAACGACAACATGCATTTGGGATTTGGTTCATTATTTTACATTCGGTTATGGCCACATCCTTTTCACTTTTAAGCACCACATTAAGAAGTTCGTAACGACGGTAACGACAATTTCCCGCCTTTAATGCTGTCAAAGACGATCTTAGTTTGGTGGGGGTGAAGGGAACAGTTCATCAACTCGTCTTTTGTTGGTGAAAATTTACACCAGGGTCGTGTAAATTTAGGCACGTCAAACTAAAAGTGACAGCTGTCGGAGACACGGGCAAGAATTCTCTACTCGGTGCAATTTTAATACGACTAGAGGACTATAATTTGCATTATTGAGCGAGTACTTACGAACTTAGAACTTCCAAATATCAGTATCAGATGGACGCAATTTCTACTACTATGCCGCATGTGGAACAAGAGCCTGACATCGAATCGAAAGAAGGGATCATTGATAGAAATATTCCACTCGTAAAACTTACGATGCCAAGCAAATATTTTAAATGTGGTGAAATATTCGTTGAAGACACACTAAAACTTACTCTAGTCTGTGTGCTTTGTGAAAAGCAATTCACTGAAATGAAATTGTTTGGTGCACACATAACATGTGTACATTTGTCCTCAGAAAAGTTTGAGCCACTTTTGCTAGAGACGGTAAAGGAAGAATTTTCAATTGAAGAAGATCCCTTTCAGGTAAAAATACAGATTTGATATCTTCATATAGAGACTAATGTAATAAGAAATGTCTCTTTGTAGGATGAAAATTCTAATTACGATTCTTCTAGTGCTAGCAATTATGGCGTGCCGGACGGAATGAATGGTGAACTCGCTCATATCAAAGTGAGTCAAGTGTGTTTATTTCAGGATAGCTTAAAATAAGCAATAATACTGAAGGAATGTCTTAGAAAAGAAAGGAGCTACGAAGGCCCTTCATCTAAACAAGAGAATATCTTCCTCGCTTAACCTTGTAGTTATGACATATACATACCTCTCTGAGATATTTTGGGTAGTATTCAGGAAACATACTGACTGGACCGTGCTTATGATTGCTACGGCCAATAACTTTTTCATTTGCAATGCCTGAGATCGAAAATGCGAACTATAGATTTTACTGCTTCATTCATGTTAGTAACGGTTCCACTTTTGCAACATACAGACAAGAAAAATACTCTTAACTTTTAATGTCTTGATTCATTTTCAGCACTATTTCAGTACTTAACATTTTCTATTATATCAGGTATCTGCTGCCGACGACAGTGGCATTACGCATCAACGTAAAATTGAAAAACTCCTCTCGGGTTGCAGGTCGTATTTAAATCCCAAGAAATATTTAGAACACGGAAAATGGACAGACTTTTGCGGTAGATGCGGTTTTAAGTTCCAAAATAATCAGGACTATAAGATACATTATAAACTTAGACATACCAATCTCTCGAATGAAGAAAAGGCACAATTAGAGGAAGCGGAAGCTTCAATTGTTTATGTCGCTCATACGTGTCCAATTTGTTATCGTGATCATAAAACTAAAAGAGCATTTGTAAAGCATTTGATAAAAAAGCATTCTCCGGACCCTAAAATTATGAAATTAGTCCTGGAAAAAGAATATCGAATCACTCGAGATAAAACTGATCAAGTGCGTGCTGATACAAAAATATTACTAGATTACGTTTCTGATATACTCAATCAAGGCGAATCCCGGGAAAAGGATTACAATAGCAGTACAGTCTTAGGGACGAAGAAAAAATTGGAACAAACGCAGAAAAATGTCAAAAAGCAACAATCAGAGGTATTTTAATTGCATTTATTAGTGAATCGACGTGAGAAGCTTTTCTATTAGGCTGTTGATCCTAAGTCCTTTATGATAAATGAAACTTACTGACTTGGCGGTGCTTGTGATTGCTACGGCAATAACTTTTTCATTAAATATCAATGCCTGAAAACGAGCATGAAAACTATAGATTTTACAGCTTCAGCTATGTTAGCCACGGTTCTACTTTTGCAACATACAGACAAGAAAAATAATTTCATTAAAAAAATCAGAAACACCCTCAAAGTTAGTTAGTCAAAGATAACTGTTGACCACAAACAAAAACAACTTATTTCCAACTTTAAACGTCTTTTTTCATTTTTTGAATGCTATTATTTCAGTATTTAATATTTTCTATTACATCAGGTATCTGCTGCCGACGACAATGACAATACATCACAACGTAACACTGAAAAATTCGTTTCGAATTACAGGTCGCATGAAAACCCCAATAAATATTTACAACACGGAAAATGGACAGACTTTTGCAGTAAATGCGGTTTTAAGTTCCAAAATAATCAGGATTTTAAGATACATAATAAACTTAGACATACCAAACTCTCGAATGAAGAAAAGTCACAATTAGAAGAAGCGGAAGCTTCAATTGTTTATGTCGCTCATACGTGTCCAATTTGTTATCGTGATCATAAAACTAAAAGCGGGTTCGTAAACCATTTGAAAACAAAGCATTCTCCGGACCCTGAAATTATGAAATTAGTACTAGAAAAAGAATATCGGACCACTCGAGACAAAACTGATCAAACTGATACAAAAATATTACTAAAATACGTTTCTGATATTCTCAATCCAGGCGAAACCCGGGGGAAGGGTTACAATAGAAGTACAGTCTTTCGGACGAAGGACAAATCGGAACAAACGCAGAAAAATGTTCAAAAGCAAGAATCAGAGGTATTTTAATTGCATTTATTAGTGAATCGACGTTAGAAGCTTTTATAATAGGCTGTTGATCCCGAGTCATTTGTGATAAATGAAAATACACCAGCGATTAAGTCTAACGCAATTTCGACCGAACAATTGACAGCAATTACAAACATGACAACTGGTTCCATGCCAAGCGACATGGAAATTGTGAAAGAAGAATTTGAAACGGAAATGGTAAATAAGTGTAGATGAAATATTTTTTTATATTTTTAATGTCTTTATGAAACAAAGCAAGTAACTCAGGCAATGTGTTATTTATGTTACTAAATTGATGTAAGATGTTTCCTTTTTAATGGGATTTGTATTTTTTCAGAGTGTTGCAAGCGAGGAATGCAGTAATGCTCCAGATCTTTGCACAAAAGCTGATGACTATGTAATTCGCATAAGGCTACATTTATTATATATTTCGTTTTGATTTATAACTGTATTTTCTAGGATATTGCAATCGAAAAACATGTTATTCCTGTCCAAAAAAACTTCAAAGCAAACAGCTCCGAATATCGTTTCATAAATGCAGACCAACGATTCACCCATCATCTGTAAAATATGCCGTGTGAGATTCAAATATCAGACGGATATAAAACAACATTTGAAAGTGATACATAAAGTACAGCCGGAATGAATAGACGCACTTCTACTAAAACTATTGTGTTTAATGAGCTGGTCTACGTTGAGCTAGGTTGAGATATCTCAGCAAAATGTGTTTCATGATTTGCCCGAATTTGCTCAGATTTGTGTTTCATGAGCCTGCTCTAAGTTAAAACAGAGCAATTTAGAGCACGATTTTGTCCTCTATTTTTAGAGCACCTTCAGACGAGCAAACAGTTTTTTTTTTTTTTGTCAATTGTGAGAGGGCCGACTATTAACGAAAAAATACGACTGAAGTAGAGTTTTGTTACTAGAGAACTGATAGGTTAACCCTCTGACATGCAATCAACTTTGAGAACTGTTACCTGAAAAGTGTTCCATCAGATTTCGAGCTCTCAATTGCTCTAACTTGCTCTGCCTTTTTTGACAGCTGCTTTACAATAACTTACCTTGAGATGCTCTGCTCTTTTTTCAGGATTAATTGTAATAAGTTTTATTCAAAAATCAGAAGGATTTTAATGTCAGATTAGATTGATTTTTGTTCACCTCATGTGTCCCAAGAAAGTAGTTCGAAGTAGAATATTTTCATGAGAATGAGTTACGTTCATCTTAGATTTTATACAAACTATCAGATGTACTTCTTTAAAAGCTACACGCATATTTATTTCACAGTGATAAAATTTACTGTACTCAAAAAAACATATTTATGTCAAAGAAAACTTGATGGCTAGCTACTTGTATTATTTGAATCAAAAAGCGTCTAAATCATAGTGTAATCTCAGATGTTGAAGCAGTGCTACGGGAATACAAAGAAAAAACAGTCGCAATCGTAGCACAAGCAACAACAATATGCCAACAAGGCACGGCAAACTTGCGAAAAATAACCAAGTCAAACTTAAATGTGTTAAATATGTCATTTACAATGAATGTAAATATTATAAAAAAGGGCTCTCGTAAGACCAGCCATCAGGCTGTCCATTGAAATGAGTAAAATCAAACATGATAATGATTGTACTTTGCCTTATATCTGAGGAAGTAATGTGACGATTCATTTGAGGAAAGGCACGATGGAGATCGATTGAAATATGAGTATTGAGAACGAATTCTGACTATAAAGTAGGTTTGAAAAATTACATGCTAGTCTATAGCGACCGAAAAATCTGTTCGCAACATTTGCGGAAACGCTTTGCGTATCGGAGATCACATGAAATACACAAGTAGTTTAATTAGCTTATAAATGAATATGGTTTGGGGTTGAGGAATTCAATAAATGTAATTTTCAAATATGATTTTTCTAAACGAATAGTCTTTATTGCTAAATGGTTTTAAAAGACACGCAAATATAGTACAGTTTCGATTTTTGAAACTGTCGATTTTCATAAATCCTTAATATTTACAACACTCTTAATAGATCTTCCATTTTTTTTTTACTTGGGCAATGTTAGTCGTTGAATATTATTGATTTTCGTAATTTATTAATTTTGAAGATGTGTAAGAGCTCATTCGTCTATAAGATTCCTAGTAGTATTCATTAACTAGAAGGTCGAACCTACACTATGGTGGTATTGGAAAACGATGGCTGATGCGCACCGTGATAAGCCAACTGAATCCTCGTCAAACAGGATTCAGTGTACAAAACAAAATTTTCAACAACCACAATGGGATCAGCAAAGACATAGTTTAATAAGTCATTTTTTTATATATCTATATCTTTGGTAGTAGTGAAGAAAAACTATGGGCACTATAAGCAAATTTGACAGACTTCTACTCCACTAACAGGAAGATAGAGTTAGAAATAGTAGGCCATTCGACACGTTATAACCAAAAGCTCGTAGATCTTGGGTATCGGGTACATCAAAGGGAATATCTGAGGTAGTAATTCTCTCCATTTGTTCTAATTATTGATTTTATCTTTGTAGTAAAATTGCTTCACTATACTGAATTTCGTATATGTATACGCTTATTTCATTTCCTTAAATCTCTGTTCTGAGATTAAAAAAAAACATATATATCAAAGTAAGCTTTGATGTTTTATCTACTTGTATTGCAATTTGAAATAAAATTTTGAATTGAAAAATGGCATAAAAGTAAAATCGAAAAAACAACAAGAAGAATACAATGATAAAAGTTAGATCCTTGACCTAGCCAATGAGCTAAAGCTTGTCAGGAAACCTCTTTTTCAGGTTTTGTTTGGTCTGACTGACCTGCTTTCTGAGGAAAGACTTCCAGCTATGTTTTTAGGCCGGAGTCATAGAGCGGCTGAGACCCTTGCAACATCTGGGACTAGAGGCTGCCTGCTTTCATTTAGATCTGCCTTTGAAATGGAAACATTTTCCTCAGCATTTTTGTGTGTTTTATTCATGATTTTCTAGCCATTTGTCTAGCAAACACACGTCTCGGTCGCAACTGGCTTACCATCTCATGCCCGAGAGATTTGTTATTCTTTACGGACAAAAGTCCTTTCACCTATTTTGTTTACATTGTGCCTATTGTGTGTTCATGACGGATGAAAACACGTAGTGTCTCCTTTTGCTGCTGTATAGGAGCAAGTTCACCATACTTTTCTAGAGACACAACCTAGCTGCGTAGAGCTAGCATAGCGGCACATCAGCAACCGTCGACATTTTCTTACTGGACGGTGCTCCACTAATGCGGATTAAGGGCCTGGACGTCTTTTAAGGTGCCCTGCTCCACTGGCAATTAATCTTTTTTCTCATTGATGGATTACCATCACTCTTTTGGCAGACTCTCTTCTGGTCTCCGGCCTAGTTCAAATGTTCTGCCGTACCTGCTGCTTTAAAATCGCTGCACTGTGTTTTAATTAGTTGTGAAAATCGTACACCTACTGTATTTGCTTTTTTTGGTAGAACGAAGGTAGTTTTCAGAATAGGATACAGGCTTTCACGAATATGCAGTATATACTTATGGACACTAGAAGGAAGTTAACCAGAAAGTGACTATTACATAAAATGCTCGTCGCTTTTATAAAACATTTGTTCACGACAAAGGCCACGCCTTATTCAGTTCGAAATTATAAGCTTTATGGTTACCTTTTTTATCCCTATTCTGAACTTTTTCGTGAAGCATTTTTCTGCGCCTGTAATTACTGCCATTACTTCTCAGATTAACGACAACATGCTTTTGGGATTTGGTTCATTATTTTACATCCGGTTACGGCCACATCCTATTCACTTTTGAGCACCACATTAAAAAGTTCGTAACGACGGTAACGACAATTTCCCGCCTTTAATGCTGTCAAAGACGATCTTAGTTTGGCGGGGGTGAAGGGAACAGTTCACCAACTCGTCTTTTGTTGGTGAAAGTTTGCACCAGGGTCGTGTAAATTTAGGCACGTCGGGCACGTCAAACTAAAAGTGACAGCTGTCGGAGGCAAGAATTCTCTACTCGGTGCGATTTTAATACGATTAGAGGACTATAATTTGCATTATTGAGCGAGTACTTACGAACTTAAGGTAAGTACGCAGTCTTGCCTGAATTTCGGTCACTCGGTTTTGCTATTTATTTCTACACGGAAAAATTTTCGTGTAGAGAAGTGTAGAATATTACAAAGTGACAGTTAATTGCTCTCAACTTTGGCGGCATGGGATTTAGAAATTAGCTTTCTTTGAAAATAACCTTTACAATCTACCAACTGTATGTGAAATACTATGTTACTATTCCATCAATGCTTCTTTCAGCTCTTCAGTTTTAAATTCATTCAGGTTTGCTGCCTCATCATACTGCTATATTATGAACCAAACCAAAGTTTATGAAAGAAACCAAGGTCTAGTAGCAAATTTTAAAAACTACTTTCACTTTAAATTCAATTAGACTGAATGAAAATAGGCGTAGTTTTTCGAAGTAAAACAATTATGTTATCTATTTAATAATTGTTTATTTGATATATATTTCCTTCACACGAATACATAATTTCCATCCATGCATTTCATATCGCGTACACATGCGGTGTTGAAAACTTTAGGTCTGTTCGCGTACCTGAATCTATTATAATAGGCGCGTTTTTTTGCTCCTCTATCCAGCGGAGAGTAGAATGAGAGTAGAGTAGACGCATTGAAAACAACAACAACACTCCTACACCAGTGAATTCACTGGTGTAGGAGTGTTGTTGTTTTCAATGCGTCTACTCTACTCTCATTCTACTCTCCGCTGGATAGAGGAGCAAAAAAACGCGCCTAATATATTCAAATAGATTCGCATAATTGCTTCAAGCCAAATTTTGCAGCAAAAAGAAGCCAGCTGCCAAATTATGTTACTGCTGCAGTTTGGTGAAGTAACATACCTTTTATAACGTCGCGCTAATTCAATAAACCAACCAGCTAATTAAAGTGCTTCGTAGTAAACGTATCTGGCAAAAAAACCAAATGTGCTGGAAAATCTTTGCTTCAAGTTTTGCACGAACTATCCTACGCATAAAATTAGTTAATTTGTCGACAGAAAGTTCCGAAGTACAACAAATTTTAAATTTTCAAACAAAATTCAAATTTGACGCGCGTTCAAAATGGCCAAAATGATTGCTTTACGTGACCAAATAAATAGCAGACCATTTAATTCCGTCACCTCGTGCCTGAAAAAACTCTCCACTTGTGCTGCAGAGCCACCTACGAGCAAAGAGCAGCACTAACATTCTGACACTTTTCAGTCAACGTTTCAGGACGGGCAGCGTACCGATTTTCTCAAGTGACCTGAAAAAAAATTCAGGTCCGGAATTCCGTCACTCTTTTCCCATGCATTTTAAAGGGGGACAGGAATTCAGGCTCGGCAGCGTACTAACCTTCAGGACAGACTGCGTACCGATTTTCTCAAGTGACCTGAAAAAAATTCAGGTGACGGAATTCCGTCACTCTTTTCCCATGCATTTTAAAGGGGAACCGAAATTCAGGCAAGACTGCGTACTTACCTTTAGAGTAAGTACGCAGTCTTGCCTGAATTTCGGTCACTCGGTTTTGCTATTTATTTCTACACGGAAAAATTTTCGTGTAGAGAAGTGTAGAATATTACAAAGTGACAGTTAATTGCTCTCAACTTTGGCGGCATGGGATTTAGAAATTAGCTTTCTTTGAAAATAACCTTTACAATCTACCAACTGTATGTGAAATACTATGTTACTATTCCATCAATGCTTCTTTCAGCTCTTCAGTTTTAAATTCATTCAGGTTTGCTGCCTCATCATACTGCTATATTATGAACCAAACCAAAGTTTATGAAAGAAACCAAGTTCTAGTAGCAAATTTTAAAAACGACTTTCACTTTAAATTCAATTAGACTGAATGAAAATAGGCGTAGTTTTTCGAAGTAAAACAATTATGTAATCTATTTAATAATTGTTTATTTGATATATATTTCCTTCACACGAATACATAATTTCCATCCATGCATTTCATATCGCGTACACATGCGGTGTTGAAAACTTTAGGTCTGTTCGCGTACCTGAATCTATTATAATATATTCAAATAGATTCGCATAATTGCTTCAAGCCAAATTTTGCAGCAAAAAGAAGCCAGCTGCCAAATTATGTTACTGCTGCAGTTTGCTGAAGTACGCGAACAGATCTTTTATAACGTCGCACTAATTCAATAGACCAACCAGCTAATTAAAGTGCTTCCTTGCAAACGTATCTGCCAAAAAAACCAAATGTGCTGGAAAATCTTTGCTTCAAGTTTTGCACGAACTATCCTACGCATAAAATTAGTTAATTTGTCGACAGAAAGTTCCGAAGTACAACAAATTTTAAATTTTCAAACAAAATTCAAATTTGACGCGCGTTCAAAATGGCCAAAATGATTGCTTTACGTGACCAAATAAATAGCAGACCATTTAATTCCGTCACCTCGTGCCTGAAAAAACTCTCCACTTGTGCTGCAGAGCCACCTACGAGCAAAGAGCAGCACTAACATTCTGACACTTTTCAGTCAACGTTTCAGGACGGGCAGCGTACCGATTTTCTCAAGTGACCTGAAAAAAAATTCAGGTCCGGAATTCCGTCACTCTTTTCCCATGCATTTTAAAGGGGGACAGGAATTCAGGCTCGGCAGCGTACTAACCTTCAGGACAGACTGCGTACCGATTTTCTCAAGTGACCTGAAAAAAATTCAGGTGACGGAATTCCGTCACTCTTTTCCCATGCATTTTAAAGGGGAACCGAAATTCAGGCAAGACTGCGTACTTACCTTTAGAGTAAGTACGCAGTCTTGCCTGAATTTCGGTCACTCGGTTTTGCTATTTATTTCTACACGGAAAAATTTTCGTGTAGAGAAGTGTAGAATATTACAAAGTGACAGTTAATTGCTCTCAACTTTGGCGGCATGGGATTTAGAAATTAGCTTTCTTTGAAAATAACCTTTACAATCTACCAACTGTATGTGAAATACTATGTTACTATTCCATCAATGCTTCTTTCAGCTCTTCAATTTTAACAGCATTCAGGTTTGCTGCCTCATCATACTGCTATATTATGAACCAAACCAAAGTTTATGAAAGAAACCAAGTTCTAGTAGCAAATTTTAAAAACTACTTTCACTTTAAATTCAATTAGACTGAATGAAAATAGGCGTAGTTTTTCGAAGTAAAACAATTATGTAATCTATTTAATAATTGTTTATTTGATATATATTTCCTTCACACGAATACATAATTTCCATCCATGCATTTCATATCGCGTACACATGCGGTGTTGAAAACTTTAGGTCTGTTCGCGTACCTGAATCTATTATAATATATTCAAATAGATTCGCATAATTGCTTCAAGCCAAATTTTGCAGCAAAAAGAAGCCAGCTGCCAAATTATGTTACTGCTGCAGTTTGCTGAAGTACGCGAACAGATCTTTTATAACGTCGCACTAATTCAATAGACCAACCAGCTAATTAAAGTGCTTCCTTGCAAACGTATCTGCCAAAAAACCAAATGTGCTGGAAAATCATTGCTTCAAGTTCTGCACGAACTATCCTACGCATAAAATTAGAAGACAGAAAGTTCCGACGTACAACAAATTTCAAATTTTCAAACAAAATTCAAATTTTCAAACAAAATTCAAATTTGACGCGCGGTCAAAATGGCCAAAATGATTGCTTTCCGTGACCAAATAAATAGCAGACCATTTAATTCAGGCACCTCGTGCCTGAAAAAACTCTCCACTTGTGCTGCAGAGCCACCTACCAGCGAAAAGCAACACTGAAATTCTGACACTTTTCAGGCAACGTTTCAGGACGGGCAGCGTACCGATTTTCTCAAGTGACCTGAAAAAAAATTCAGGTCCGGAATTCCGTCACTCTTTTCCCATGCATTTTAAAGGGGGACAGGAATTCAGGCTCGGCAGCGTACTAACCTTAAAAGAAGAATTTACAATTGAAGAAGATCCATTTCAGGTAAAAATACAGATTTGATATCTTCATATAGAGACTAATGTAATAAGAAATGTCTCTTTGTAGGATGAAAATTCTAATTACGATTCTTCTAGTGCTAGCAATTATGGCGTGCCGGATGGAATGAATGGTGAACTCGCTCATATCAAAGTGAGTCAAGTGTGTTTATTTCAGGATAGTTTAAAATAAGCAATAATACTGAAGGAATGGCTTAGAAAGGAGCTACGAAGGCCCTTCATCTAAACAAGAGAAAATCTTCCTCGCTTAACCTTGTAGTTATGACATATACATATCTCTCTGAGATATTTTGGGTAATATTCGGGAAACATACTGACTTGACCGTGCTTGTGATTGCTACGGACAATAAATTTTTCATTTCCAATGCCTGAGATCGAAAATGTAAACCATAGATTTTACTGCTTCAGTCATGTTAGTAACGGTTCCACTTTTGCAACATACAGACAAGAAAAATACTCTTAACTTTTAATATCTTGATTCATTTTCTAAATACAACTATTTCAGCACTTAACATTTTCTATTATATCAGGTATCTGCTGCCGACGACAGTGACATTACGCGTCAACGTAAAATTGAAAAACTCTCGAGTTACAATCCGCAGTTAAACCCCAAGAAATATTTAAAACACGAAAAATGGACAGACTATTGCGGTAAATGCGGGTTTAGGTTCCAAAATAATCGGGACTATAAGATACATTATAAACTTAAACATACCAATCTCTCGAATGAAGAAAAGGCACAATTAGAGAAAGCGGAAGCTTCAATTGTTTATGTCGCTCATACGTGTCCCATTTGTGATCGTGGTTTTACTAAAAAAAGAGGGTTCAAAAAGCATTGGAAAAGAAAGCATAATCCGGACCCTGAAATTATGAAATTAGTACTAAAAAAAGAATATCGGAACACTCGAGACAAAACTGATCAAGGGCGTGCTAATGCAAAAATATTACTAGAATACGTTTCTGATATACTCAATCAAGGCGAATCCCGGGAAAAGGATTACAATAGCAGTACAGTCTTAGGGACGGAGAACAAATTGGAACAAACGCAGAAAAATGTCAAAAAGCAACAATCAGAGGTATTTTAATTGCATTTATTTGTGAATCGACGTGAGAAGCTTTTCTAATAGGCCGTTGATCCTTAGTCCTTTGTGGTAAATGAAACATACTGACTTGGCGGTGCTTGTGATTGCTACGGCAATAGCTTTTTCAATAAATATCAATGCCTGAAAACGAAAATGAAAACTATAGATTTTACAGCTTCAGCTATGTTAGTAACGATTCCACTTTTACGACATACAGACAAGAAAAATTATTTCATTACAAAAATCAGAACCACCCTCAAAGTTAGTTAATCAAAGATAAGACAAAAACAACTTATTTCCGACTTTAAACGTCTTTCTTCATTTTTTGAATGCCATTATTTCAGTATTTAATATTTTCCATTACATCAGGTATCTGCTGGCGACGACAATGACAATACATCACAACGTAACACTGAAAAATTCGTCTCGAATTACAGGTCGCATGAAAACCCCAATAAATATTTAGAACACGGAAAATGGACAGATTTTTGCAGTAGATGCGGTTTGAAGTTCCAAAATAATCAGGATTATAAGATACATCATAAACTTAGACATACCGATCTCTCGAATGAAGAAAAGACACAATTAGAGAAAGTGGAAGCGTCAATTGTTTATGTCGCTCATACGTGTCCAATTTGTTATCGTGATCATAAAACTAAAAGCGGGTTCGTAAGGCATTTGAAAAAAAAGCATTCTCCGGACCCTGAAATTATGAAATTAGTACTAAAAAAAGAATATCGGACCACTCGAGACAAAACTGATCAAGTGCATGCTGATACAAAAATATTACTAGAATACGTTTCTGATATACTCAATCAAGGCGAATCTCAGGAAAAAGATTACAATAGCAGTACAGTCTTTGGGACGGAGAACAAATTGGAACAAACGCAGAAAAATGTCAAAAAGCAACAATCAGAGGTGTTTTTGAAATAGTGGAAGAAGAATTTGAAACTGAAATGGTAAATGAGTGGAGATGAAATATTTTTTTATATTTTTAATGTCTTTATAAAACAAACCTACTTGGTTTCAGGCAAGGTGTTATTTATGTTATTAGATTGATGTAAGTTGTCTCCTTTTTAATGGGATTTGTCTTTTTTCAGGATGTTGCAAACGAGGAATGCAGTAATGCTCCAGATCTTTGCACACAAGCTGATGACTATGTAATTCGCAGAAGGATATATTTATTATATATTTCGTTTTGATTTATAACTGTATTTTCTAGGATATTGCAATCGAAAAACATGTTATTCCTATCGAAAAAAACTTTATTTCATAAATGCAGACCAACGATTCACCCATCTTCTGTAAAATATGCCGTGTGAGATTCAAATTAGAGATGGGAAAAACGACTCAGTTTAGTGTGTCGATACACTTCGATTCACTCATTTGGATGAGCCAATCAGTGTGAGTCAATCAATTGTGTCAATTAGTTTTTGATTGATGTAAAATGTAGTTATGAAAAAGGATTACGCATATGTTTAGTGTCTTTTCTATTTACCCCTTATACGTGGCCGTAAAAAGGTGACAAAGAAAATTGAAAATTAAATTTACTTTAATAAATGTCTTTTTTGAGTTTTGAACATTGTAAAAAGATTTTAAAATATAAAGAAAGTACCTGAAAGCGTAGTTAACTATAGTTGATTTCAATTGCAAATTTAAAAAAAATCTAGTCCGTCAGAAAACCCTAATTTCGAAGAAAAGTAGAGGAAATATGTATGTAGGTTTTCAATGCATGTTTTGGTCCATATTATGACTAGAGTTGAGTCGTACTAGGATTTTCACATACTAGGTATAACTAGTATGAGTACAAAAAAATGCTATCAAGTATTTGTTGAAGTATGCTATACATACAATACATACGAGTTGCAGTGATGTAATGAAAAGGTATAGTATGCCCTCCCCATCCTTCAGACGCAAAGTTCCCAGGCTAGAATGGTGATGGTGCACGATGATCTTCAAAGGATACAGAGTCATCAGTACGTGCAGCTTGTCCATAACTTTCCAATGGTCGGCCATTTATTTGGCAAATCTTTTTCCAATCTAGGGGCCGTCTAAAGGAAAACAATCAAATTCAATCAATTTAATTTGATTTTCATTTTATTATATACACAAAACATCTCCTGTAGTCGTTCAAATTACCAATGTCGAAAAATTTACTAAGATAGGACAAACTAACCCTCTTGCCATCTATATGACTTTTCATCGATCGATCTCTGATACCAAACTTTTCCTGGCTAATCTAAAACAGTCGGTTTTCTACTAGGCCACACTGAAGTATGAAGTTAGTCGAAAATTTTATTAAGAAATGATAAATAAATTTTTTCGCCTATTAAACAGGCACCCACAAGGGGGCCAACCTCTTCGGTAAGGCTGGACATGAATCCAGGGGCATCTTACCTCCCGCGGTCTCGTGGCGACCTGCAGTCACGAGGAGGGCCTCACCACAGCCGGAGAAGCCAACTGGCGAACCAAAAAGGATCTCAACCTTTTCTTCCTTAGCACTTATAGTGCAACTTTCAGTTTTTCTAGAAGGTTTTCCGGTGAATTTCATTTTGCCGTATCGTCGAAACTAGGCCGCTTTTTCCTAGACTTTTATGGAAATTTCGCCCGAAACAACTCAGAAAGGTCCCTGAATTTATGCTAGACCAGAAAAATAATGTTGGTAAAAATGGATGTTTTTGCCCAATTTCCCCTATCAAAATTTTTTTCGTCCTTAAAATATCACTATTGTACTCTCCGACCATTTTCAATCATCGAAAGCGCCGTCAAGACAGTTTTTGCCAAACTATAGCCGAAAAACCCTTACTCCCCTACAAAACCGAAATTTTTGTATCGCAGAAATAGGCCTTGGCCTGTTATGTCCCAAACTACTCTAACCCAAAATTGGCCAATTTTGTCCGATTTCAGCTACTTTTGCCCTAAAAGCTTTTTGAATGTTATAAATACGTCACTTACCGTACGTATGAATATTACAGAAAAGAATCTGGTAAGATCAGCGATCAGCCTCTTTATCGAGATGAGAAATAATAAAGTAGATAATGATAGTACTTTGGCTTACATCGTTTGAGGAAGTAAAAATCTATGGAATCAACCGCAAAGACACAGTGGAGATCGATTCAAATGTCAGCATTGCGAACGTATTCTTATTAAAAAAAAGGGTCTAGGAAAATAACATGCTAGTCTATTATGCCGAAAAATGTGTTTGTAACATTTGCGGAAAGCTTTTCGATCAATATGAGGAATTCTATGCGCGTCGAAAATCATACTTTAAACAATGTAATTGTTAAGTATGACTTTTCGTAACGATTAGTCTTTATTGTTAAAAGCTTTTCGAAGAAGGCCAAGGCTGAAAAATTATATCTAAAACACGTAAGAACAGAAATAATGAATTTTGAGGTTGAAATATAAAATAATAACGAGTAGGAGCAGGCAAAGCAGACGGTGTAATAAAGATGCCACAATAAATAAAAACTCCGAAAAAAGCAGCCATTGAGCCTCTGCTCTTTATATTGAAACGATTAGAAAGAATGTTTTAAAGACATGGGTACTGTGTTCAGATTTTTAGGATTTTTTTACTGTTTTTATTTATATGTAAACAAAAACAAAATGAGACACTGGGATACAAGTAAACACGAAAAAACTGCAAGAAGAATACAATGGTAAAAGTTAGATCTTTGACCCAGCCATTGAGCTATAGCCTGCCAGGACTCCTCTTTGTCAGGTTTCATTTGGTCTGACTGACCTGCTTGCTGAGGAGAGACTTCCAGCTATGTTTTTAGGCCGGAGTCATAGGGGGGCTGAGGCCTCTGCAACGTCTGGGACTAGAGGCTGTCTGCTTTCATCTAGATCTGCCTTTGAAATGGAAACATTTTCCTCGGCATTTTTCAGTGTTTGTTTCATGCTTTTTCAGCCATTTGCCTAGCAAACATGCATCTCGGCCGAAACTGGCTTGCCATCTCATGCCCGAGAGCTTTGTTCTTCTTTACGGACAAAAGGGTCTTCGCCTATTTTGTTTACATTGTGCCTATTGTGTGTTCCTGGCCGATGAAAACACGTAGTGTCCCCTTTTGCTGCTGTATAGGAGCAAGTTCACCATATTATTCTAGTGACCCACCCTAGCCACGTAGAGCTAGCATAGCGGCACATCAGCAACCGTTTGTACTGGACGTTGCTCCACTAATGCGGATTAGGGGCCTGGACGTCTTTTAAGGCACCCTGCTTCAGTGGAAATTAATATTTTTTATCTCATTGATGGATTACCATCACTCTTTTGGCAGACTCACTTCTGGACTCCGGCCTAGTTGAGATGCTATGCCATAACTCCTGCTTTAAAATCGCTGCACTGTGTTTTAATTAGTTGTGCAAATCGCAACCGTACTGTATTTGCTTTTTCACGGAACAGGCCAAGCTTAGCTTGGTAGAACGAAGGTATTTTTAAGAATAGGATAATGGCTTTCACGAATAGGTAGTATAACCTTATGGACACTAGAAGGAAGTCAACCAGGAAGTGACTATTACCTAAAATGCTCGTCGCTTTTATAAAAAAAATTGTCCACGACAAAGGCCACACCTTATTCGGTTCGAAATTCTAAGCTTTATACTTACCTTTTTAATCCCTATTTTGAATTTTATCGTGAAGCATTCTGCGCAGTTATTATTGCCATTACTTCTCAGATTAACGACAACATGCATTTGGGATTTGGTTCATTATTTTACATCCGGTTATGGCCACATCCTATTCACTTTTGAGCACCACATTAAAAAGTTCGTAAGACAATTTCCCGCCTTTAAAGCTGTCAAAGACGATCTTAGTTTGGCGGGGGTGAAGGGAACAGTTCACCAACTCGTCTTTTGTTGGTGAAAGTTTGCACCAGGGTCGTGTAAATTTAGGCACGTCGGGCACGTCAAACTAAAAGTGACAGCTGTCGGAGGCACGGACAAGAATTCTCTTCTCGGTGCAATTTTAATACGACTAGAGGACTATAATTTGCATTATTGAGCGAGTAGTTACGAACTTGGAACTTCCAAATATCAGTATCAGATGGACGCAATTTCTACTACTATGCCGCATGTGGAACACGAGCCTGAGGACATCGAATCGAAAGAAGGCATCATTGATAGTAATATTCCACTCGTAAAACTTACGATGCCAAGCAAATATTTTAAATGTGGTGAAATATTCGTTGAAGACACACTAAAACTTACTCTAGTCTGTGCGCTTTGTGAAAAGCAATTCACTGCAATGAAATTGTTTGGTGCACACATAACATGTGTACATTTGTCCTCAGAAAAGTTTGAGCCACTTTTGCTAGAGACGGTAAAGGAAGAATTTACAATTGAAGAAGATCCCTTTCAGGTAAAAATACAGAATATCTTTATATAGCGTCTAATGTAATAAGTAATGTCTCCTTGTAGGATGGAAATTCTAATTATGAGTCATTTAATGCAAGTAATTATAACGTGCCGGACGAAATGAATGGTGAGCTCATTCAGATCAAAGTGAGTCAAGTGGGTTTATTTGAGAGAGTACTTAAAATAAGTAGGTAATAATACTGAAGAAATAGCAATAAAGCTCGACTTAATGACCCCAAGTCAGGAAATTTAGAAACCAGAGGGCGAATTAGTGTTAGCAATAGTCAAAAGTTGGATAAAAACAAGGAACAAAGCACAAAAAAGAAAACATTAATCAGTCGTACGTCTATCAGTAATAAAGTCTAACGGCTATGGGGAAACTGTAGTCGCATTTAGCCGAAATATCTTAGAAAAGAAAGAACTACCGAGGCCGTTCAGATATTTAGTGTAATATGGAATTGCTTGTTATTGCTACGGCCAAAAACTTTTTTCAATGCCTGGGAGCGAATATACAAACCATAGATTTTACGGCTTCAGCCATCTTAGTGAGGATTCTACTTTTGCAACATACAGGCAAGAAAAAGAATCTCATTAAAAAATCAGAACCACCCACAAAATTAGTTAATGAAAGATAACTGGTGACCATAGTCAAAATGAACTTATTTTCAACTTTCAAGACTTAACGTCTTGATTTATTTTCTGAATACAACTATTTCAATATTCAACATCGTCTATTATATCAGGAATCTGCTAGCGACGACAATGATAGTGCTCAAAGTAGCACTGAAAAAGTCATCTCAAAATGCAGCTCGCATAAAAACAACAAGAAATATTTAAAACTTGGAAAATGGACAGACTATTGTGGCAAATGCGGCCTTAAGTTCAAAAATAATCAGGACTATGAGATACATCACAAACTTAAGCATACCTATCTCTCGAATGGAGAAAAGACACGATTAGAGAAACTGGAAGCTTCAATTGTTTATGTCGCTCATACCTGCCCAATGTGTTATTCGGACCATAAACGTAAAAATAAGTTTGTAGAGCATTTAAGGTCGAAACATTCTCTAGACCCGGAAAGCATGAAATCAGTACTGGAAGAAGAATTTCGAAGCACTCGAGACGACACAAAACCTTATCAGGTGCGTACTAATACAAATATATTACTAGAATGCACTTCGAATAGATTTAATATTAAACCACTTCTTAACTGAAACTTTCCAGTTGTTATTACAAGTCGAGTCAGTGCTGGAAAAAGAATTTCGGAGCACTCGAGGCGACACAAAATCTAATCAGGTGCGTACTAATACAAATTTATTACTAGAGTGCACTTCCCATAGGTTTAATATTAAACCACTTCTAAACTGAAACTTTCTAGTCTTTAATTAAAATCAAACCAGTCCTGGAAAAAGAATTTCGGAGCACTGGAGACGACACAACATCTAATCAGGTGCGTGCTAATACAAATACATATTACTAGAATGCACTTCTGATAGGTGTAATATTAAACCACTTCTAAACTGAAACATTCCAGTCGTTAATTCAAGTCGAATCTGGCATGGAGAGTTCCAGTAGGCATGTCAGAGATAAACTATGTATGTTCTTATGGACCAAGCGCAAATCTGAACAAACGCAGAAAAATGATCAGAATCAACAGTCAGAGGTATTTTGTATATAAATGCATTTAATAGTGAATCCACTTAAGTAGTTTTTCTGATAGGCTATTGATCCTGAGTCGTTTGCAGTAAATGAAGACTTACCAGCGATTAGGTCTAATGAGACTTTGATCGAACCTTTGACAGCAATAAACAACATGGAAACAACTGATTCAATGCCAAGCGTTATCGAAGAGGAATTTGAGACTGAAATGGTAAATGAGTGCAGTTGAAATCTTTTTTATTTTTAAAATCTTTATGGAACAAAGTTTGTGACTCAAGCAAGACTTTATTTAGGGCTTCAAATTCAGATATTTCCATTTGAATGGGATTTGTCTCTTTCAGGATTTTGGAAGCGATGAATGTGGTAATGCTACTCAGGATATCTCAAAGCAAAAATCTCCAGATCTTTGTACAAAAGCCGATGACACAAACTATGTAATTTACACAAGGCTATATTTATCATATATACCATTTTGATTGATAACTATATTTCCCAGGATATTGTAATCGAAAAACATAGTATTCCTATCCAAACAACTTCAAAGCAAACAGCTCCGATTACCTTATCAGAAATGCAGTCATATGATTCAACAAGTACAAATATAAAAGTGCCATTTTGCGGCAAATGTGGCTATAAATTCACATATAAGCTTGGCCATCAGTTACATTACAAAATATTGCATAGCAATTTTCCACCTGAAGTAAAAGAAGAATTAAAGAAGAAAACCAGCAAATATTCATATTTATTAGTACCCGTACCTATCGCCTGCACCATGTGCGGTGTGATTTTCAAATCTACGATTAGTCTAAAATATCATTTGAAAGCGAAACACAATTTAATGCCAGGAACAATACACGCGCTGCTACTACAAGAAAAGCAAGGCACGCATGCTGACAGTAGACAGGTACTCATTTTATTAGATGTATATACTTTTATGCTTTGAAAAGTTTTTAATTTCAAAACAAGCTGTGTTAATTGCACTCTTAAGATATCTCGGCAAGATGTGTTTCATGAGCAATTCGGTTGCTTTAACGAACCCGAAGTTGCTCTGATTTGTGATTCATGAGCCTGTTCAATGGCGTAAGCGTACTCACTAGATAGCACAGAAAGAACTTGATTTGTGATACAATTTGAAACATATCCCCACTGATCGCGAGAAATAGCAATATCCAATTCAAAAGTTGGAAAAATACACAAAATTTCCCGCCAAAACGCATTGTTACAATAAGATCGTTTTTCATTCCCACTAGGTAATATACATGTGCTTTGTCAAAGAAAACTCTTAACGAATGACGTTTCATGCAATATTGATGAGTATTAAAATGGTAGACAATGAGATAATTAATGCGGAATACTATATCCGAAACTATTTGGAGAATAAAAAGACCATGTTTGACAATTTTATGCTATCCACTACAGACAATTTTGTTTGTTGCCAGCTTTGACTTTTTTAATGGGATAATATGCACATGTATGCGCTGAGTAAAATTAGTTTCTTTAAATTAATGCAGAATCCAAATATTCAGCTTACTAACATATCCCAGCACGTGCAAATTCTCTGAAATGGTTGAATTTTATTTGTTTAGTCTTAGCGAAAGCGGGATTTGCTTCTATAAGTGCCATTTTTTCCTTGGCTTCATTTCGAATGGCTTTCCTGCGCGGCGTGTACATTTCCGTACCAATTTCGACACTGGTGTTCTTTTGATACATCTTCCTCAAAAACAACACACGATTTACTTTTTGCTTGCACCAAATTTTGCCTTTACAGAAAAAAAAAGAAGTAAAATATGACGAAAATATTCATTTTGACTTTGACCAGTTTTTTACTATCGCACATTTGACCATTTTTACGTCGTAATTAAACAAATACCCTTTCATAGATTCTCTCACTTTCTCAGCTGTTGGATGGCATTTAAGTTTGACGGTTTATTTTGAACTTAATTACATGCTTAGCACCTATGAAAATTATTGCACACCACGCTCGCACATCTAACTGCTAAATGAAAAAATAGTGTTTAAATTTAGAACATATTTATTTTGATGCTTTAGTGACTTGTATTATTTAAATCAATATTTTCAGATGTCCACGACTGAGCAACTTCTAAAGGCTAGTGTAGTCACTAATATTGAAGCAGCGTTTCGGGAATCCCAAAACAAAGCAGAAGTTATAGCTAACAGGAAAGCAAAAACTAATGAAGCGGAAAGTCCTCAAGGAATCTGCACTAAAAGTAAACGTCAATGTATCCGCAAAAATAAACTAGAAAGTATCCCGAAAGGAAATTTAAATACATTCAAAATAAAGCACGGCATTCTGACGAAATTATAACTAAGCAAAATTTAAAAATGATAAATACATATCTGCGGTCATCAATCAGAGAAATAATTAAATTGATTATGATTGTATACAAGCCAATGCATAAATTTTGTAGGAAGTACTATGATGCTTCATGTGAGAGACAGTAAATATATGGAATCATTCGCAGACACAAGACATTAATTCAAATATGAGCATTGCAAATGAATTCTCACTACAAAAAGCGCCTGGAAAATACCCATGCTAGCGCAGAACGACCAAACAAATATGTTTGCAATATTTGCGAAAAGGCCCTCGCTTTATATGTGGAACCGAAGTATAAGAGAACACATAGTTTAATTAGTTTATAAGTGAATGTGGAGTTATATAGTTCAAGTAATATAATAATGATCTCGTCCCAATCCATTATGTCTTTTAGGATTGGTTTTTTCGGTCGTTCAGTCTAGATCTCACGTGACTAGGAATCTTCACATGAAAAGTGTCATCAAAACGTCTGTGGCAGAGGTTTTGCTCTAAAATACTAAACGAGTTGTTTCCCTAAAAACACCAGAGATGCCCGAAGTTCCCCTATTCTTACAACACTGGATTACCAACGATATATCGATAACTGCCAAGACATCGAAACGAACTTGAGTGACGGTAATAGCTTGGGGTGAAATGGATGAAAATGTTCAATGAGTGGTTCAATGGTTTGGTGGATTTGTGAAATCGCAACTAGGAAAAATTCCTGCATCAGAGTACCTTTTCCCAGGTTTGGAAGAAGTCGAAACACTTGTCTTCCTGTACTTCATTCGTGTCATAGCCTTTTTTTTTTTTTTAAGCAAAAACATGCCTACTTTGCGACTGACATACTAAATATACAGAGTCGCAACGCGCAGTCTACATCTATAAAACATTCTCATGCACAACGAAAAGCCCATGTTGCCACAATTGATCATAATTTAAAAGCCGTATATCAAGACCATTAAGGCCCCCTAAAACAGGCTGGATACGTATTGCAACCAGCCGATGCTAAGGAAACAGTTGTTGCGTGTGCCTATCTCTTGCTTTATTCACTGGCATTTCTGCTACATTTGCCAGTTTTCAGTGCCGGACATTTTCTCAGCTGTAGAACAAAAGGAGATTATGCGGAAAGATGTTTTTAAATCCGCCATTTTGCACGCTAATTACTTTTGTGGTCGGCCTGGTTTAGGGGACATCGGTCTAAAGTAGTGATGAGCATTTCTGTTGTTTTCAAAAAACGAAAACAAGCTGTTTTGTTTTTGAAGAAAAAAACAACTGTTTTTTTAAATTGGAAAACGACAAGAAAAAATGTTATGCTGTGCGACAAAATAAATATTTGAAATGTATGTTGGTTCAATTCAGAAACATCGTTCATAGTTTGAATGATTTTCAATTAATTCAGTACAATGAATTTTTACGTATTATGTTTTTTCTTATATATATTTTATGTATTATGTCTTATCGTAAACATTCATTGCTAGGACTAAGCGCTTCCAAACTGAATTGATATTTGAATTGCCCCAATTTTCCAATATATTAGGTCTGTTCCCGTACCACCATTAATTACAATTAATCGCGATTAATTGCAATGAAGCTGTTCCCGTACTCCGTTTTACTGAAAACTGAAAATTTCCCCTCTCTCAGTAAAATTCAGTAGGGTCTGAGCTACTGAAAAATACTGAAAAGTGTCAAATGGTGTGGTGCGAGTAAATAGTTTCAAATGTGCGCGGCAAGCAACATATTTTTTGCGTAATTTTGCTATGAAGGTCGAATATTTTTGTGGCGATAATTTATCACCGCTCAGGATAACCGTACAATCACTATTGTTCTTCCAAAAACCGAAAACTGACACTTTTGTTTGTCAATTTTCAGGAAATGCAATGAGAGCGTTCCCGTACTTTTCATGAATTTCCCCCACCACATGATTCAGGAAAATTCAGGAAAATTCAGTGACTGAAAGTCCGGGAACAGACCTATTATCTACTTGATCAACCGTATAATCATACATCGATCAGTACTCATGGTTGCGATTTACATGAGGTCTGTTCCCGGACTTTCAGTCACTGAATTTTCCTGAATTTTCCTGAATCATGTGGTGGGGGAAATTCATGAAAAGTACGGGAACGCTCTCATTGCATTTCCTGAAAATTGACAAACAAAAGTGTCAGTTTTCGGTTTTTGGAAGAACAATAGTGATTGTACGGTTATCCTGAGCGGTGATAAATTATCGCCACAAAAATATTCGACCTTCATAGCAAAATTACGCAAAAAATATGTTGCTTGCCGCGCACATTTGAAACTATTTACTCGCACCACACCATTTGACACTTTTCAGTATTTTTCAGTAGCTCAGACCCTACTGAATTTTACTGAGAGAGGGGAAATTTTCAGTTTTCAGTAAAACGGAGTACGGGAACAGCTTCATTGCAATTAATCGCGATTAATTGTAATTAATGGTGGTACGGGAACAGACCTATGGTCGTATACCGTCGAGTGCTAGTTCTGGTAAGCAGCATTCAAAACACAGCAACTGTTGTTGTTTTCAATGCTACCTAGCCTAACCAGCTCTTGATCGAGATGCAAAAATACGCACCAAATAAGTCTGAAAACCTCGTATTATATATATATATAGACATACATACATAGTTTGCCTCTGAAAATCTGTTTTCTGCAGCTAAGCAGTTTTCCATTGCCAAGCAGTTCGTTTTAACAAACGAACAACGGTTCGTTTAAAAAAAAAAACGAAAAATGATTCGTTTTGGAAAAACGAAAAACGATTTGCTTTCGAAAAACGGTTCGTTTTAAAAAAAGAAAAACGATTCATTTTAGAAAAACGATTCGTTTAAAAAAACAGAAACTGATTCTTTTTTTAAAAAACTATTCGTTTTAGAAAAACGATACGTTTTATAAAAACGATTCGTTTGAAAAAAAAACGATTCGTTTTAGAAAAACGATTCATTTTATAAAAACGATTCGTTTTAGAAAAACTATTCGTTGTAGAAAAACGGTTCGTTTTAAACTATTCCTCTTAGAAAAATTGTTCATTTTAGAAAATCTGTTCATTTTAAAAAAACGATTGTTTTTAGAAAAACGATTTGTTGTAGAAAAACGTTTTGTTTTAGAAAAAATGTTCGTTTTAGAAAAACTGTCGCTATTTGAAAAAACTGATTGTTCGCTTTTTGCAGCCAAACGTTTTTTGCAAACTGTTTGCATTTTTGATCCCATCACTAGTCTAAAATATCCGCTGAGTTATTTTTTTTAAATATTTTGCGACAATTTTGTATTGATTTTGTTCATCTGTGCTGCTAGATGCTGTTAAAATTAAAAAAAATCATCCTTTTCTCAAAGTGGATACAAACCTGCAGACGAATACGAAAATGGAGCTGATTCATGCATGCACTAAGATCATCAAAAGAGAATCGAGAAGAATTTTTTGTGTTGAGCATGAATGCCTCGGTCTTAGCGAGGCTGAGCTACTGAAAAGTGTCAAACCATGGCCACAGCGTAAAGAGTTAGTTCCTAACCAGCGTGCGGACTCCGTATATGTATACGGCCCAAAATTTCCAGTGATCTAACCTGAGATTGTATTGTTAGTCAGTCTGGAAAGTTGGAAGAAATCGTATGGAACAGAAAGAAATGCAATATACGATTCGACAACTACATACTCAGGCTAGATTTTTCGCTGCTCACATACGGCTCACTCTCGCAAAAAATACTAGCACACTCTCAGGTTGCTTTGACAGATAATGCATTGCGTAAATGGAGGCTCAATTTGAAGGTCAAAGTGTTTTTTCTGGAAAAGGGAAGGAGTTCACCCACTTATCATTCTATACACTTTGCCATGGCCTTCATGTCAAACCCATGGCACAGCGTAATGAGTAGTTCCTAACCAGCGTACCAACTCCGTATATGTATACGGCCCAAAAATCCAGTGATCTAACCTGAGACTGTATTGTTGGTCAGCCTGGAAAGTTGGAAAAAATCGCATGGAGCAGAAAGAGATGCAATATACAATTCGGTAACTACATACTCAAGTTAGATTTTTCGCTGCTCACATACGGCCCACTCTCGCAAAATATACCAACATAAGGCGCGTTTTTTTGCTCCTCTATCCAGCGGAGAGTAGAATGAGAGTAGAGTAGACGCATTGAAAACAACAACAACACTCCTACACCAGTGAATTCACTGGTGTAGGAGTGTTGTTGTTTTCAATGCGTCTACTCTACTCTCATTCTACTCTCCGCTGGATAGAGGAGCAAAAAAACGCGCCTATAATCTCAGGCTGCTTTGACAGATAATGCATTGCGTAAATGGAGGCGCAATTTCAAGGTCAAAGTGTTTTTTTGGGAAAGTGGAATAAGTTGGTACGCTGGTTGTTATTACGCTGTGCCCATGGCACAGCGTAAGGAGTTAGTTCCTAACCAGCGTGCGGACTCCGTATATGTATACGGCCCAAAATTTCCAGTGATCTAACCTGAGATTGTATTGTTAGTCAGTCTGGAAAATTGGAAGAAATCACATGGAACAGAAAGAGGTGCAAGATAAGATTCGACAACTACATACTCAGGCTAGATTTTTCGTTGCTCACATACGACTCACTCTCGCAAAAAATACCAGCACACTCTCAGGTTGCTTTGACAGCTAATGCATTGCGTAAATGGAGGCGCAATTTCAAGGTCGAAGTGTTTTTTTCTGGAAGATGGAAGGAGTTCACCCACTTATCATTCTATACACTTTGCCCATGGTCAAACGGTGTGGCGTGAGTAAATATTTTCAAATGTGCGCGGCAAGCAACATATTTTTTGCCTAATGTTGCTATGAAGGTCGAATATTTTTGTGGCGATAATATATTACCGCTTAGGATGACTTTATACTCACTATTGTTCTCCCACAAACCGAAAACTGACACTTTTGTTTGTCGATTTTCAGGAAATGCAACGAGAGCGTTCCCGTACTTTTTATGAATTCCCCCGCCTCATGATTCAGTAAAATTCAGGAAAATTCAGTGACTGAAAGTACGGAAACAGACCTTATAATAAGGTCTGTTCCCGTACTACGATTAATTGCAATTAATTGCAATGAAGCGTACTAAAATGGACTAAAAACCTCTGTTTTAGTACGCTTCATTGCAATTAATCGTAGTACGGGAACAGACCTATAGATTCAGGTACGCGAACAGACCTATTATCTGGTGGTAAGCCGCAGCGCCTGTCTGGCAGCACTGTTTCACACATTTTGAAAATTTTGTTCACATCGACAAGTTCCTACCCTTAGTTAGTGCTGTGAAGAACTGTCACTTATCGCTATACGGAAAGCGACAAATGGCGACTGTAAAACTCTGGCAAAAATTTTCATTTTTGTGCGAGTATAGTTTACCTTTTTGTACAAACGCTTAGGAAATTGGAACTACAAATATTAATACGCAATGGAGACTATTTCCACTAGTATGGCACGTATGGAAAGCGAGCCTGAGGAGAACGAATCGAAAGAAGGCATCCTTAACAGAAATATTCCACTCGTCAACCATGCGATGCCAAGCAAATATTTGAAATGTGGTGAAGTATTTATTGAAGACACACTCAAATTTATTCTAGTTTGTACTCTCTGCGAAAAGCAATTTACTGAAATGGAATTGTTCGGTGCACATATAACATCTGCACATTGGTCCTCAGATAAATATGAACCATTTTTAATAGATACAGTAAAGCCAGAGTTTATTGAGGAAGATCCTTTTCAGGTAATAAATTGAGTGCATAGATTTAAAGTCTTGTGATAGTGAAAATAAAATATGTCTCTTTGTAGGATGAAGACTCGATAAATGGATCTGCTAACGCTAGTTGTGATGAAATATCTGACGGAATGGATAGTAAACAGAAGACAATCAAAGTGAGTAAAGTGTTTTTGTTCGACATACTACTGAAAATTGAAAAATCCTCAATTAAAGTTGTAGTTCTGACTGATGTTTATCTGAGATATTTGCTTATTTATCATATCGGTTGCCATTTTTTACTGCCATGCGCAAAAATTTTATCCGGGGAAATGTGGATGCCCGGCAACGAAAAAGCCAGACAGATTTTAAAGCTAGCTTAGTGTAGGTTCCACTTAAGAGCTTACACTAAGATAGCTAAAAGCGTAAACATTAAAAAAAATAAGAACTGTGCATAAAATAAGTATTCTTGCATTACAATTAGCCATAGTCGAAATCGACTTCTTTCAATTTGAATAATACACTCTCAATTTGGAATGGGTCGCTTTCTCACGGCCTTCATCGAGATTACAAAATCGCAATAGATGGCTTTGATCGCAAGTTCAAAATAACAGCGAATGATAGTTTGGCAAAAACTGCCTTTACGGCGCTTTCGATGATTGAAAGTGGTCGGGGAGTGCAATAGTGATATTTTAAGGACGAAAAAATTTTTTTTGTTAGGGAACATTGGGCAAAAATGTCCAATTTTCGCAAGAAATTTTTTTTTGGTCTAGCATGAATTGGGGGACCTTTCTGAGTTGTATCGAGCGAAATTTCCATACAAGTGTGGGAAAAAGTGGCCTAGTTTCGAAGATTTTTTTTTGGGAAAATGACGTTTATGCCCAATGATCCCTATCAAAAAATTTTTTCGTCCTTAAAATATCACTATTGCACTCCCCGACCACTTTCAATCATCGAAAGTGCCGTAAAGGCAGTTTTTGCCAAACTATGTCCAAAAAACCCCTTACTCCCCTACAAAACCGAAATATTTGTATCACAACAATAGGTCTTGGCCCGTTATGTCCGAAACCACTCTAACCAAAAATTGGCCGAATTGGAAAACTCCTTTAATATTTGAATATTTAAAAACATAGCACTACTTAGCATAAACCTTCTATCTGCAGCAGATCATTTTATCGCTATCGTTTTATCGTTGCATGTTACGACAAAACCCTTCTATCTGCTCAACACCTATTTTCCACAAATATTTTCAACGTGAAAGCATTTCTTTCAGATTTACCGCAAATAAACGTATTTGTATCTGTGTTTAAACTTTCATCCCGTTTGAAGACGTCCGCAGCATTTAGAAAAACACAAATCATCGGTAGTATACGCAAAATTAAAACTTTCACCCAGAAAATATACGAATAACAAATCTTATCTGCCTTTTTTCGTTCCCTAATTATCTCATTCATCAGCTTATGCATTCAATAGCTAATGCTTTCGAAACCGCAAAATGTGTACACATTCTGCAATGCAAACAACGCCTTGTTACCGAAACACATCATATTAATGGGCAAAATCAACGCCACTCGTACAGCATTCGTTCCCGTGAAGTGTGCCTGCCAGTACAAGTGTGCCGGCAGTGTCAGTGTGTCGGCACTGTGTCAGTGTGTCGGCACTGTGTCAGTGTGTCGACACTGTGTCAGTGTGTCGGCACTGTGTCAGTGTGTCGGCACTGCGTCAGTTTGTCGGCCCTGTGTCAGTGTGCCGGCAGTGTCAGTGTGTCGCCACTGTGTTAGTGTGTCGGCACTGTGTGAGTGTGTTGGCACTGTGTCAGTGTGCTGCCGACACACTTATAAAGTGCCGCACTCGCACAGCACACCGAAGTGTGCTAGCACACTGTGCTAAGCACGCACAGGTGCTGCCCATCACTATATTGTAATTTCTTCTACACGATCTTATGTATTCCGTTAATTCGTTGAGGTTTGAAATATGTGTACTTTCAATGTTATGCATTGCTCATTTCCTTCTCTTTCTGATCGTTTTTAAGTATTTCTATATTTATAATTGGGCATTAACCTACCTATTCAAATGGATTATTATTAAAATAAACAAAAAAAATATTTTACATTCCATAACTTGTCTCAGTCTCAAGACTCAGTCTTCAATCTTTTTCTCCTAATAATAACAGTAGTAATAAAGTTTTGAATTTTCATTATTAAAATTAAAGAGTATGCAACAATATCCAATACTTTGTTTTCTACTGAATTCCAAATAAGATATAACAATAAAATTTGGTTAATGTTCGGTTAAACTATTTTTTTTTTGATAGAAAATGGATTCAAAAAGAAAAAAAGCAAGTCCGATTTGGGAGTTTTTTACGGTAGTTGATAGTGGCTCCGCTAAATGCGATCTATGTAAAAATCAATTTTCCTATAAAACTTCAATCTCAAATCTGAAGCGGCATATGGCAGTAAAACATCCTATAGTCAAATTACGTGGTTCAAAGTCTTCATGCAGTGTTTCAAAATATCAGAGAGTGAGTATTGTTTTATACAGTTGGGATGACTTCGTTTTGTGTGCCACTCTCATTGTAAATTTTTGTTTTTGTGTTTTAGAGTCAACACCAGACAATCAATATTCCTACGACTGATATGTGTAACGAACCAAGGCCAAATACAAGCACTGCGAAAAGAGCTGCTACAGTCCAGCACACAAATAACCCCCTCAAGAGACCTCTATCAACTAGCTTAGGGACACTCGATACTTTTACTTCTCAAAAAATAACAGCAGGAATCAAGCAAGAAATTGATGCAGAATTAATGTATGTTTTCACAATGGATCTTCAGCCATTTAGTATTGTGGAGGACTACGGGTTCAGGCGTTTTGTGAAGTCTCTAAATCCTTTCTACCCTTTGCCAAATCGTCGACACATTTCCCATACAATGCTCCCTGTCATGTATGAAAGGGCGTTGGCGGAAGTAAAACGCCTGTCAAATAGAATCGTCAAATGTTGCTTTACCACAGACTGCTGGACTTCGTGTGACAATGAAAGTTTTATCGGTGCGACAGTTCATTTTGTTGATGTGGACTTTTGTCTAAAATCAATTTTAATTAATTGTATTAGCTACAATGAAAGTCATACTGCAATAAATTTGGCAGAAAAGTTTAAGGAGATGGCTGATGATTGGAATTTGGCTGAAAAAGTACATCTGGCTGTTTCAGATAATGCTGCCAACATCAAGTCAGCAATCATTAACTATTTGGACTGGAATCATTTCGGATGTTTAGCGCAAAGCATTAATTTAGTAATACAGAGTGGTTTAATAATCCTATCTCCTTTGCTCGAAAAAATTCGAAAAATTGTTGCTTATTATAAACGAAGCTCAAATGCTACCCAAAAATTTTGGCAATGCCAGCTAAATACGGGTAAAGAGCCAAAAAAGCTTTTTCTAGACGTAACAACGAGGTGGAACTCAACGTTTTACATGTTAGAGCGATTCTGTCAGTTACAAGAAGCTGTAAAAACTATGAGTGTGTTACTGGACGAGGTAGAGCTTCCGACTCTATCAAATGAAGAATGGTCTATAGTTTCCGAGACAACAGAAGTATTGAAGCCATTTGAATCAATTACAAAAGTTACAAGCGGAGATAAATATATGACAGCTTCTCTCGTCGTTGTGCTGGTTAACGGTCTGCAAAATGTTATAGACGAGTTGCATCATAAAGATTTTCACAGTACCGTGAAATCCCTTATTAATTTTTTGAAATATGAGTTGAGCTCCAAATACGATCAACTCGAATCCAATGAGATTCTTTGTGCGGCCACTTTTCTCGACCCTCGATTTAAAAATTTAGCGTTCAAATCAAACCGGACTGCAGATTTAGTAAAACAGAAAATGATATGTGCTATCGCTTCAAAAATTAGTGAAATTTCTGCCGACAAGAAGCAAGAAGCTAGTTTTGATACAATGGAGTCTGCCGATCAACAGGAAACATTGTCGCTATGGAGTTTTTATGAAAAAGCAGTGTCAAATGTAAAACCTGTAGGCACGGTGAATTCAAAGGCAATCGTTGAAGTTGAAAGATATCTTGAAGAACCAATTTTACCCAGAAGCGAAGATCCACTTGGATGGTGGCAAGAAAATAGCCACAACTACCCATATCTGAGCCAGATAGTACGCCATTATTTATGTTGTGTTGCAACATCCGTACCATGTGAACGGGTATTTTCTAAGACGGGCTATGTTTTGAACGAAAGAAGGGGCAGGATTAAACCAAAAAGAGTTGAACAGATACTGTTCTTAAATCAAAATTCGAGTATTTTAAATCAAGTTTAACCCATTGACGTATAATGATTATTATATATTGCAGTTATCTGTTAAATAAAAGTTATTTTAGATACTAGATAGTAGATAGATACTAAGATGAATGTTTAATAGAGAATTTATTAAAATTATAAACACAATAAAAGGGAAACAATAATCTAAAAACAGCTAATGGCGGCCCTTAGCCGTCTGCCAGTTTCTGTGTGAGTTAAAATATTTATTTATTTTATCAGTTTAGTCTACCAGAAAAACACTCGTTAGCATTTCCAGGCCTAGCAGTTTATCGTGAACGATGTCGCAAAGCCATAGCGCCAGGTCCTATCGCGTGCCTCCTGCACTCTTTCTACCGCCCCAACACTTTTGAGATAGAATCAACAGTTGAATACCCCTTTCGAACGTAGTGCTGTCTGTCTAGGTGATCTAACAGCTGATTAGATTAAAATTGATCTTTCCCGCCGTCTTGATCTGTACAGGAACACTAAACAGGGATTATATCAATCCAGTAATAGCCACAGTTGACGCTTCAATAAAAGTTTGATTGCTTCGACCGGTTCTTCATCAGAGCCCGAGGCGTTCCTATTTTTCATTCCAGGCGCTGCGTCAATCAGCTTCTCCGTTAAAATAGAAACGTCCGCCCGATGATGCTACCATCCATCCCTATCGGATGCGCTGGGGACTTTCTGGAGTTGTTTAAACAAAGTCAGACTTAATAAAACACATTCTTTAACAATGTATTTGAATTATCATTTTAGCTCTGATGAATTTACTCTTTGTAGAAAATTTACACTGTCTAGCTATTTTTGCAAATTTTTTTTCTTCAAATTTGTTCACCGATTGATTTTTGAAAGTCTACTCTAATCGAGTCGGTAGCCATAATCCACCATACTTCGATATTCACTTAAATCTGAGCGACTACACTATAAACAATAATTCGTTGATAGAAAAATTACGAACGCTAGATGAAAATAAATTCTTCATAAAGAATTGTGCCCTTGCTTTGGCAATTCCCTCATTTGGATTCTATCGACCATACCAACGGTATTCGAAAGTCTGCTTACAGGTTATTTAAAGTCTTTGATTGGGCAGATAATAATAAGCAATCAACATAGCTTTACCATAATTATATTTGCAATTCGTATAAATTATCGCTTCACGTCTATGCTATCTATTCTATACAGACTTTAGCCAGGCATTCCTGACGCCTTAGCGAACAGAGCTACCGGATCCCCTAGGTATAACCCTGGCGCTTCAGAAAAATAGAAAAAAATGTGAAACTTAAAAAATAATGGAAAAATTGACATCGGCTACTCCCATACTTGTCTCCCCTCTAGCTAAGCATTCGTTTCAAAGAGTAATCCTCTGAGCTTTGGCAATATCATACAAAATAATAAATAAGAGCTGCTTTCCAGGAAGCAGAAAATATGTGTTCAGGAAAACTTTTATTGAATACAATTGATGTAGGCTCAGAAATTCATTTTTCCTTTTCAAAAAAAGGCTTCAGTGGTTTGGCAGGCAATGTTCACCCCATAGGGTGAACATAGCAATTAGAAGTTAAAATGGTTTAAGGTTACGTGACTGCAAAGAGGATTCTATTTTTGATGCATTAGAACTGTAAGCATTTTAAATTTGCCTTTTTGTAGCAAACGTCAGTTTATGGTAGGCATCTAAGAGGAGGCTAGACCGTTTAAATTTTTCTCGGTTGTTATTTTTGAGGTGATAGTTTGAATTGATGAATTTATTAAACCAAAGAGGCTGATTTTGTCGTTGGGGAAATTTAATTGTGACAAATAGTGCTCAAAAGAGAGATCAAGCCGTAATATTCACCACGAAAAAGTATTTAGGCATTTGAGGTAAAAAATCTGATTTTCAGATCGATCACAACTTCCAAAAGATGATGATGTGAGTCAAGGCAAAAAAGATTTATAAATTTCAAGCTGATTGATTGGCATATTAAAAAAAAACCGCAAGATTCATTCCAAGTCATTGTGAACAGAATTGAACTGAAGAAGTGCACAGTTGTTCATAAAAGCGCCTAAGTTGGCGAAAATAATTGCTGAACGATTCAGGTAACCCTGGAAAGTAAGGTCAATTAATGTATGGAAGCTTGAAGTCTTCACAAAGAATACATTTAGAGCTTGGGGAAGAAGAGTTAATCGTATCACTAAGGGACTCGTGGTACTCGTTATATTACTAGCATAATGATAACAGGTGCAGGAAATGAAAATTGAATCATGGTGGTTTTTACATGCGTATGGTAATAGAGCCGAACAGACTGTTTGCTGAGCAAGATAATATATCAGCAATGAGTATTCCACCACTACAAACTTTGGCAGAAATATATGAACTACGATCACAGCAGAGTTTTATACATTATATACGTAGCTGACGATTCGGGGTTCAAAAAGTCTGAGTTAAGGCAGGTTTCGGAAAAATAAATTATATCATGCGATGCTTCTAATGCAGCAAGCTTAAAGTCGAGAAGTTTGTTTCTCTAACCTTTTACATTTTGGTAGCATAATTTAAAAATTTTTATAATTTTTATAATCAGTTCCGGGGGCCAAAAAGATGTATGACCAATTTCCGGATAGTTGGCAGGATAGGTAAGCTTAAATGATATTATCTGTTGGTTCTGTGGCCTGCCGTTGGTAAGTTTTTAGCACACAAGATTTATTGGAGGAAACCCCAGACTATAAGCAACATGTTTCAATATCTTGTTTGGTTCGGTATTACAATTAAGAAATAAATCAATAAACATCTGCTCGAAGGGAATGCCAACACGTAAACGGGAGGCTGCAATGCTAGTCGTGCCAACATTGTTGGTTGGTGTTTGTTGCTGATTAAACTGTTATTAGCTAATTAAGTTGACTGCTGAAAGCTTGGTTGATGCTGTTTCGGTAATTGATGCAGAGGCAGCTCAACATGCAGAGTATGTTCATTTTGCGTTTGTTGATGGTATGCATTAGCTTGCTGCAGTTGCTTTGGGGGTGGAAGTGGCTGCTTGTACAATGCATGACGTTGAGGCAATTCTGGTTGCATACTTCCTTTTTGTGTTGGTTGTTGCAACGTTTTTTGATGACGATTACGAGTTATGGCAGAAGAGACCATCGAAGAGCTAAGAGTCACATCATCAACTTGCAAAGCAACAGCTGACGAGGTTTTCGATGAGAAAGAAAGTTGATGGATATCGGTAATTTTTACGAGCCCCTTAACCTCATGATTGACAACATCCAACTGTTCGAAACAAAATTGCAAAAAACATTTCAGCTTGCTGATAGTATCAGCTGCTGAGCTTAGTCTAGTTACGAATGTAGCCATCGAGTTGTTTATGCATGAATAATGTATGAACAAACAATGAAGAGTCCTTAGTAGCAACAGCTTCGGAGACTACGCTTTTGACCACAGTATATTTGGAATGCACGGGTAAATATAAAAAAAAACAGCAGATATCAATAAAGCAGAAATGTTCTTTTTAATGCAAAATGTTTCTGCGTAGAAACATTTTTTGATGCAACGTTTTTTGTACAACGATATCGTACGAGCAAATTTTGCTCGATTAAAATTATAATAAAGAAACTAAAAAAGAAACTAGGAATCACAACTTGTTCTCAATAATATTTTATAAAATAAACTATCTTCAACATTCAACTATGGAACGTTTAAAGCGAATGGCTTACTTCATTTCAATGGCTTACTTCACTTTTTATAATAATGCGAATTATATAAAACAAATAGTGTAATATCTGAAACCTTCTATGAATTCCTAAATCTAGTTATTAGTTTAGTATTAATTGCAAGGCTAGAACATAAACTATAGTTTAGGTTAAGCTATTGTACATGCTGTGTCAATGGGACATTAGTTTCGTATATGATGGTATAAATAAATAATATCACTGTGATTAAAAGAGTTGCTCTTTTTCACAGTGATTTAAAAACATAAAACATTCAGTTTATCGCAGTGATTGAAAAATAGCATAGTATACTATCTCTACTCTTAATTCATTTTATGAATACATACATTTTAGTATCGAACATTTTCTATTACACCAGGAATCTGCTAGCCAAGACAGTGACAACACATCTCGACGAAGCACCAAAAAACCCATCCAGAACCGAAAACAATTCGGAAAATATTTAGAACAGGGAAAATGGGCAGACTTCTGCGGTAGATGTGGTCTAAAGTTTAAATACAATGAGGATTATGAGATACATTGCATACTTAAACACGGCAATCCCTCGACTGAAGAGAAGACACAATTGGAGAGAGTAGCAGCTTCAATTGTTTATATCGCTCATACGTGTCCAATATGTTATTCGACTCATGCATATAAAAACATATTCGTATCGCATTTGAAAATGAAACATTCTATGGACCCAGAAAGTATCCAGACAGTGCTAGCAAAAGAATTTCTGAGCACTCGAGAAGATACCAAACACAAGCAAGTGCGTACTGATACAAAAATATTACTAGCATGCATTTCTGATAGACTCAACATTACTAAACTTTTAAATTGAACTTTCCTAGATCTTAACACAAGGCGGATTTCCGAAGAAGAGCTACAGACGTACAGTTTTACTAACGAAGTACAAATCGAAACAAACGCAGGAAAATGTTCAAAAGCAGCAATCAGAGGTATTTTACTTGCCGTTATTAGTGAATCGACGTAAGAAGTTTTTCTAAATAGGTTATTGATCCTGAGTCCTTTGTGGTAAATGAAGGTTCACCAGCGATTGAATCAGATGAAAATCTTACCGACCCTTTGCCAGCAATCACAAACCTGGAGACAATTGATTCAATGACAAGTGACAACGAAATAGCGGAACAAGAATTTGACACTGAAATGGTAAATGAGTGCAGATTAAATATTTTTCCTTTTTAAATTCTTTATGAAACAAAGTAGGTAACTCACACAAGGCTTTATTTATAATTCTAATAGTAAACTTATTACCAAAAACATTCGAATAGTTTGGAAAGAATTCAGAACAAATTTCTCCGATATGTAGGTTTTAAGGTCTTCTCATGCAACTATATCACTGTTATGAACCAATTAACAATAACTAAACTCGAAAATAGATAAAAAAAAAAATTTTATGCAACGTGTTTTGTACAACGATACCGTTCCAGCGAATTTTGCACGATTCAAATTTTGTCCGATTAAATACCCTAATAAAGAAATCACAACTAGGAATCACAACTTGTTCTCAATAATATTTTATAAAACAAGCTGTCTTCAACATTCGACTATGGAACGTTTAAAGCGAATGGGTTTCTTCATTTCAAGTACAGCAGACATTTCTAGTAATAATGTGAACTATATAAAACAAATAGTGTAATATCGGAAACCTTCTATGAATTCCTAAATCTGGTTATTAGTTTAGTATTAATTGCAAGGCTAGAACATGAACTATAGTTTAGGTTAAGCTATTGTACATGCTGTGTCAATGGAACATTAGTTCCGTATATGATATAAATAAATAAAATCACTGTGATTGAAAGCACTGCTCTTTTCCACAATGATTTAAAAAGAGCATTAACAATTCATCGCAATGATTGAAAAATAGCAGATTATATGGTGGTCTTAAATCATTTTATCAATGCATACATTTCAGTATCGAACATTTTCCATCCTGAATCGGAAAAAATTCAGCAAATATTTAGAGCAGGGAAAATGGGTAGACTTCTGTGGTAAATGCGGTCTCAAGTTCAAATACAATGAGGATTATGAAATACATTGTAAACTTAAACACGGCAATCCGTCGACTGACGAGAAGACACATTTGGAGAGAGTGGCAGCTTCAATTGTTTATATCGCTCATACGTGTCCAATTTGTTATTCGAGTCATGCATACAAAAACATATTCGTATCGCATTTGAAAATGAAACATTCTATGGACCACGAAAGTATCCAGAAAGTGCTAGCAAAAGAATTTCTGAGCACTCGAGACGACACCAAAAACGATCAAGTGCGTACTGATACAAAAATATTACTAGCATGCATTTCTGTCTGACTCAACATTACATAATTTTTAAATTGAACTTTCATAGATATTAACACAAAGCGGATCTCCGAAGAAGAGCTATGAACGTACAGTTTTTAAGCACAAATCGAAACAAACGCAGGAAAATGTTCAAAAGCAGCAATCAGAGGTATTTTACTTGCATTTGTAAGTGAATCGACGTAAGAAGTGTTTCTAAATAGGATATTGATCCTGAGTCCTTTGCGGTAAATGAAGATTCACCAGCGATTGAATCAGATGAAAATCTTACCGACCCTTTACCAGCAATCACAAACATGGAGACAATTGATTCAATGACAAGTGACAACGAAATAGCGGAAGAAAAATTTGAGACTGAAATGGTAAATGAGTGCAGATGAAATATTTTTCCTTTTTAAATTGAATTGAATTGAAACAAAGTGGATAACGCACACAAAGCTTTATTTATAATTCTAATAGTAAACTTACTACCAAAAACATTCGAATAATTTAGAAATAATTCAGAAGAAATTCCTCCGATATGTAGGAGAAGAGAATTCACAGTTCATCGCAATGACTGAAAAATAGTAGTTTTCCATCTCTATTCTAAATTCATTTTATGGATACAAGGACTTCAGTATTGAACATTTTTTATTATACCAGGAACCTGCTAGCCAAGATAGTGGCAATCCATCTCAGCGTAGCACCGAAAAACCCATCTCGAATCGGAAAATAATCAGCAAATATTTAGAACAGGGAAAATGGGCAGGCTTTTGTGGCTATTGCGGTCTTAAATTCAAATACAAAGAGGGGTTTGAGATACATCGGAAACTTAGACACGGCAATCTCTCGACTAAAGAGAAGACACAATTGGAGAAAGTGGCAGCTTCAATTGTATATATCGCTCATACGTGCCCAATATGTTGCTGGAGTAATAAACGTAAAACTCAATTGGTATCACATTTGAAAATAAAACATTCTCTGGATCCTGATAGTATCAAATCACTGCTAAGAGAAGAACTTCTGAGCACTCGAAAGGACACCGAAGACGATCAAGTGCGTACTGAGAAAAAGATATTACTAGAATGCATTTCTGACAGGCAATAGATGTTTTTCTTTCTCTATTCTTAATTCATTTTATGAGTACAATCATTTCAGTAACGAACGTTTTCTATTATACCAGGAACCTGCTAGCCAAGATAGTGACAATCCATCTCAACGTAGCACCAAAAAAGCCATCTCGAATCGGAAAATAATCAGTAAATATTTAGAACAAGGAAAATGGGCAGGCTTTTGCGGCTATTGCGGTCTTAAGTTCAAATACAAAGAGGGGTTTGAAATACATCGGAAACTTAGACACGGCAATCTTTCGACTAAAGAGAAGACAAAATTGGAGAAAGTGGCAGCTTCAATTGTATATATCGCTCATACGTGCCCAATATGTTGTTGGAGTAATAAACGTAAAACTCAATTGGTATCGCATTTGAAAATAAAACATTCTCTGGACCCTGATAGTATCAAATCACTGCTAAGAGAAGAACTTCTGAGCACTCGAAACGACACCGAAGACGATCAAGTGCGTACTGAGAAAAAGATATTACTAGAATGCATTTCTGACATACTCAAATTACATAACTTTTGAATTGAAATTTTCTAGATATTACCACAAGGCGGATCTCGGAGAAAGAGCTACCATAGACCAACAGTCTTACAAACTAATCACAAACTGAAACAGAGGAAGGAAAATGTTAAAAAGGAACAATCAGAGGTATTTTACTTGCAGTTATCAGTGAACCGACTTGAGACGTTTTTATAAATAGGCTATTGATCCTGAGTCCTTTGTGGTAAATGAAGATTCACCAGCGATTGAATGTGATGAAAATTTGGCTGAATCTTTGCCAGCAATCATAAACATGGAGACAACTGATTCAATGCCAAGTGACAACGAAATAGCGGAAGAAGAATTTGAGACTGAAATGGTAAATGAGTGCAGATGTAATCCTTTTCCTTATTAAATTCTTTATGAAACAAAGTAGGTAACTCACATAGGGCTTTATTTATAATTCTAAATGTATAATCTAATTTAAAATCAATCTTTTCCTTTTAAAGCTGGATATATTTTAATTTCTTGGCCGCTATCGATATTTCGAGGGCAATTCGCTCTCTTCTTCAGTGTTTATCGGTCAGATTAGAAGAGGGCAGTTTACCCTCGAAATATCGATATCTGTCAAGAAATTAAAATATATCTAACTTTAAAAAGAAAATATTGGTTTTAGATGAAAATATTTTTTTTTACAAGCTCGAAAAAAATTGGTTCACATTAAAAACAATTCTAAATTTATATTATATTTCACTTATTTCACTTTGATATTTCACTTTGTACAAGAATTGTTTTTTCCAGGATGTTGCAAACGAGGAATGTAGTAATGCTACTCCGCAAATTTCAAAGCAACAAGCTGATAAAAACTATGTAATTCTCACAAGACTATATTTATTATATATTTTGTTTTGATTTATAACTGTATTTTCTAGGATGTTACAGTCGAAAAACGTATTACTCCTATTCGGGAAACTTCAAAGCAAAATGCTCCGAATGTTGTATCAGAAATGGAGTCCAATGATTCAATAAATAAAAACTTATGGGTGGCATTTTGTGCGAAATGTGGTCTTAAGTTCAGATACAAACTAGGGTATGAACTACATAATCAATTAAAGCACAGCGATTTGCCAGCTGAACTAAAAGACCAATTAGAGAAGAAAAGTGCTCAATATTTAGATGTATTAGAAACTGTTCTATTTGTCTGTGCTATTTGCGGTTACGGTTGCAAGTACGCTAGTGCTTTGAGAGATCATTTGAGATTGAAACATGATATGGAGCCGGGAAAACGTACGGCTACCGTCCTGGAAGAAAAGCAAAACACTCAAGCTGACAGCAATCAGGTACTCATTTCATTATATGGATATATTTGGTTTTGTCAACTAAGTTTCATTCAGAGGATGTTGAATGTCAGTATGGTCTGATCTTTAATAACGTTATTTTTAAAAAATATGTTCAGAGTAGAATATTTTCATGAGAATAAATTACGTTCATCTTAGATTATAAAAAAAAGATCAGTTTGAATTTTGAAAAAGCTAGACGCGAGTTAAATATGCGAGTTGATATTTATTTCAAAATGACAAATTTAGTGCACTTGATATAAACGATTAAAAATATAGATTTATGTCAAAAGATATCTTGCTATTTGAGGGACATGTATTATCTGATTAAATATTTTCAGATGGTCTCGATTGAGCAGCTTTTAAAGCCTGACTTAGTCACTGATATTGAAGCTACGATACAAGATTACCAAGAAAGAGCAAAAAAACCAGAGGTATTTTAATTGCATTTGTTAGCGAATCCACTTGAGAAATTTTTCTAAAAGAAGTTATTTTATAATTTGCTTTTTAAATTCTTTATAAAACAAAGCATGTATTTCACACTAGACTTTATTTATGATTCTAAATTTATGTCGAATATTTCGCCTTGCATAAGAATTGTATTTTTCAGGATGTTTCGAATATAGTATCAGATATGCAGTCCAACGATTCAATAAATAAAAGTTTATGGGTGGAATATTGTCGAATATGTAGTCTTAAGTTCAGATACAAAATAGGGTATGAGCTACATAAACTATTAAAGCACGTTTTACCAGTTGAACTAAAAAACAAGTTAGAGAAGGAATGTGCCCAATATTTAAATGTATTAGTAAATGTGCCATTTGTCTGTGCCATTTGCGGTTACAATTGCAAGTTCGGTAGCGGTTTGAGGATTCATTTGAAACTGAAACATAATATGAAGCCGAGAAAAACTACCGCTTTAATGCGGGAAGAAAAGCGAAACACTCTAGCTGACAGTAATCAGGTACTCATTTCATTATATTCACTATATTATTATGTTTTATCGCATAAGATTCATTCAAAATATTTTTAAATGTCAATATATTCGATCTTTGTTATCATTATGTTTCAATAAATTGGAACATGTATTTCTCGTGATATATCATTCGTGAGGTTGGGATTCCTTTCGTTAACAAATACAAATAGTTTGCTTATTTGAAACTTATTACGTTTTTATTAAACTTAAAATTGTAACCCGCTATTGAATCTAAAAACATTCACAAATCTCACATAAAACAATTCCGCTGTTTATCGCTCGACACTCTTATTAAAACTGCCTTCCTTACTACGTCGACGGACTGTTTTTAGTCCCCTATTGAGTTTCTAGGCAATTATCGAATATTCATTTCATTAGAATATTCACCTCTCGATTGCTAAGATGCCCTGGTAGATTTTTGCTCCTTTGTTCAGGTCTCGATCTGGCTAGGTGATATGAAAATGTCCTGGGTATCTGTAGAATATAAGTCGTGGAACTTTCTACTTCATTAAAATTGATAATAAACACAAGTGCTTCAGTTATATACTTTGTCGTGTGAATATAACTGCACTCGTTGGCAGCTCACAACAAAGAGACTGTCGTAACGAACTTTTCCATCCAATGATGGTGACTACACGGTTTGTTAATAGATTGCTGTCTTTCGCTATCAGCGGTCTCTATGGCATTCTCTAGAGTCCTTACATCACTCCCCTTCAAATGAGGAAGACTCACGATGAATTCGGACTGCCGTTTGCATTGAGCTGGACAGTATTGCCTAATAATTTGTGAAAGCGGCTTGATAGGTGGCCAAAGTTCATTGGCGATTTTTTAGTATCGTTTGCTGGCGATGATTTTCTTCTTCGACGATTGATTGCGCTCAGTGTGTAACATTTCGGTCTTTGATCTTGAGAGAGTTGAATTTTTTCCAGCTGATGTTAGGCTAGTGAATCATAATTGCTGATCAGATTCAGGTTGCAATTGTGGCAGATGATTGCTGAAAAGATACCCAGGAGTTTGTGTGGATGAGGATGCCGAATTAGTACTTTCGAGGAACGCTGGCTGAAGCCGCTCGGTGGACTCGTTGACCGACTTTCCGTTCACGTCGATAGCATATAGGATACTGGAAATTCGTTTCAAAATTTTATGTGGTCCGGTATACGGTCGAGCTAATGATTTCCGAAGTGAGTCGACGCTCAAAAATACATGAGAACAAGTGTTCAAGTGTTTGCTCTGGAAGGTTTTTCGATCCCCCCGTGATGCGTTTTAGGATGGGTCGTAGCGTTTGCATGGTCTGCCGAAAGTTGTCGAGGAATTTATGTGTTCGAGCGTAGGTCTTATTTCAGGAACCAGAAACTCGCCAGGAAGATTTAATGTCGTACCGTACAACATTTCTGCATTGGAGCTGCCAATCTTGTAACTCACGAGTAACTCACGAGCCCATTTGAGGCTGGATGATACGCAGACGTGGTATGTGACGGATGTGCGTTGTGAATTGCGAAATGTATTTAAAAATGGCGAAGTTGCCTAGGTAACGCCTTATCTGAATTTTGGCTGAATGGTAATGGTAGCGATGCGTTAATACCACTGTTGGCGCCGGTATCAGTGTATCAGCAATTTAAAATTTGCTGCGTTAGCTGCAGTGCTAGTGGCTTAAGCTCGTGCCACACTTAGCAACTAACCCCCAATTTGGTAACGCTGGTCATAATCATTCAATAAATTTGTATCTTAAACATTTGTGTTTAATTTCAGTATTAATTAAGTGGATAAGTTCTAAAACTTATACTCTACATGTCTATGCAACACTATAAATATATCCTGTATGCAGTGATATGCAAAAATATTTATTTCAAAATGACAAAGTTAATTCACTCGATATATATTATTAACAAACAGATTTATGTTAAAATATATTTTGATATTTGAAAGACATGCATTATTTGAATCAATATTTTCAGATGGTCTCGATTGAGCAACTTTTAAAGCCTGATGTAGTCACTCATATTGAAGAAGCGATACGAGAATGCCAACTCAAAATAAAAAAACCTCAGGTATTTAAAGTGCATTTGTTGAAAGAAGCTTTTGATAAGATTTTCTAATAGTAGTTTTTCTTTCATTTGCCTTTTAAATTCTTTGTAAAACAAAATATGTAACTCATATTAGGCTTTACTTGTGGTTTTAAATTTATGCCGAATATTTCGCATTGTATAAGAATTGTCTTTTTCAGGATGTTGCGACTATCGTATCAGATATGCAGTCCCACGATTCAATAAATAAAAACTTATGGGTGGCATTTTGTGCGAAATGTGGTCTTAAGTTCAGATACAAGCTAGGATATGAGCTACATAAGCAATTAAAGCACAACCATTTGACAGCTCAACAAAAATACAAATTAGAGAAAGAATGTGCCCAATATTTAGATGTATTAGTAAATGTGCCATTTGTCTGTGCCCTTTGCGGTTACCGTTGCAGGTACAATACTTTTCTCAGAGATCATTTGAGACTGAAGCATAATATGGAGCCAGAAAAACGTGGCGCGTTCCTCTTGGAAGAAAAGCAAAACACTCAAGCTGACAGCAATCAGGTACTCATTTCATTATATTCATTATATTTTTATGTTATGTCGAATAAGTTTTATTCAAAAGATTTTGAATGTCAATATGGTCCGATCTTTGCTAACATTATGTTCCAATAAATTAGAGCTTATTCTACTCTCTTCAATAAATTAGGATAAAATAAGGTGCGCTCATCTTCGATTTTATAAAAAAAAATTAATCAGTCTTAGTCCGCATAAATCTAGACGCGAGTTGATATTGTTGAATTTCCCTTGAAATACCTTTCGTGAGCTCGGAATTCCTTGCGTTAACAAATACAGATAGTTTGCTTATTTGAAACTTATTAAGATTTTATTAATCTTAAAATTGTAGCCTGTTATTTAACATAAAAATATTCACAACTCTCATATAAAACAAATCAGTTGTTTATCGTTCGATACTCTTATCAAAAACTGCCTTCCTTACTGCGTCGACGGACTATTTATAGTCCCTTATCGAGTTTCTAGGCAATTATCGAATATTCGTTTCATTAGAATATTCACCTCTTGGCTGCTAACGCCGAAAATACACTCTCCGCCAAATGTTGGCGAGCAGAGAGTGTAAATGGTCACCTCGTCTATTCTCGCCTGTTTTTTCACATACCAAAACATGGCAAGCACGAGAGTGTAAATGGCTTGCTCGTCGGCACTCGCCTGTTATATGGGGGTTTAATAAGCGTTTTATGAGGGTGTCTGAGAGATTATGAGGATCTCGTCCTAGTTCGTGGCCGCTCGAAATGTTGTTGGTTTTACATATCGTGTCAAAGGGATTTGAAACAGGATCTGGTACTGGCTCCGTTGATATTTACAAACCTATTTGGTTGGGCAAGATGAGCAAGATGCATCATATCGGACAAGATGGTTATAAGGCACACTGTTCGAATATTTGTAAATAAATTTCTGACCAGAGAAAATGCAGCTTACCCACACGATACCACTTAATTTTCACACCATGCAGAATGGTGCAAAATTTATGTGTACAGATATGCATATCATGCAAGTAGGTAGATATCTTTCCATAAGATAAGCCATCTTCACCCTATTCCTTCTCGAGACTTTCATCGAGAATTCTGTCGAATGATCTGACGAAACGTTCGTCTCATGTGTAATTTCGGATTAAGATGTTCTGGTTGATTTTTGTTTATTTGTTCAGGTAGATGTCTCTTGATCGGGCTATGTGTTTTGAAAATGTGCCGGGGTTTATGTATATGCAACACTAATAAGCCGTTCACACTACACTTCTAAATCAGGTAGATTTAGAATCTGTCAAGTTAATCAGGTAAGCGTTCACACTACCCGAAGTGATTTAGAATGAGGAGATTTAGAGAGAGAAATGTCATTCGAATTTATGTGTACAATCTTTTTTTGCGTGAAAGTTGTTGAAAATGGTGCAGGAACATGCAAGAACATTTTCTCTTTACTTTGTACAACTCACATTTTCCTTTTTTGTTCAATTTTTGCTATTTTAGGACGAAATTCGAATGACATTTCATTCAAATCTACTCTCGCTCTCATGGATGGAATCCACCACACTCTGAGAAAAATTCACCAGGGACAAAATTCACAATAGTACCTGATTTGTGCTTGATTAACTCTAAATCTACTTGATTAACTCTGTCAGACGCTGGAAAAAATGTATGGGTAATCAGGTAGATTTAAGTTGATTTAGCTCTAAAGCGATCAGCTGATCGAAATCGCCTGATTTAGAGTGTAGTGTGAACGGGCTATAAGAATATGTCCTGGTTATAGGGATATGCAACACTATCCTTTCCGTAAGCCTCAATAACATACATGGCGAACGTTTCGCCACTGCATTCGATAGGACAATGTGAAATTTAAGTGGTAATATCGTGTAGGTAGCATTTTCTCTGTTCAGAAATTTGTTCCCTACAAGATGCATCCCTAAGCATACAACTTGTGCGAAATGATGTATCTTGTACGATATGATGCATCTTGCCCATGATTTCTTGGGCAAACCAAATAGGTTTGTAAATTTCATCGGAGCCAGCACTAGACCTTTTTTCAAATCCCTTTGACTCGATATGTAAAACCGACGTCATTTCTAGTGGCCCGAGGTAGGACCAGAACCTCATAAGCAATCAGACACCCCGATAAAACTCTCATAATACCCTCATAAAATAAGCGAGAGCCGACGAGGAAGCCATTTACTTTCTCGTGCTTGCCATCTTTTGGCATGCGAAAAACAGGCGAAAAACTCGCCTCGGCAACGTTTACCATAGCTCGGGGAAAGTGCAATTCCGCTTTTAGACTTTTTCGTCTTGAACAGATTCGTCGTTATCGTAAATAGTGTTGGCTTTATGAATCGGTAAACGACACGTCTTTGAGCACCTTGATCACAAGATACGACTATTCCTATTTCCGCTGTAGTTTCGGACTAGCGCCTTTTTGCCGACGGGGATTATTTATTATTTATTTATTTATTTCAAGCCAAACAAGGCATATAACAAAAAATAATAATAACAAATTACAATTTGAATTAAATATAAGTTTTCTTAAACTACACTATAACAAAATAGCATAAATAATTTTAAATACATATTCCAAACTTATATTTGGTTGTCAACTTGAGGAATTTATAAGGAAAAATGTTTTATTAAGATTTTAGAGCCTTGAATAGAGCATATTTGAAACTTGTCTTGGGAATAGATAAGGAATAGTAGTTGGAAAAATTGTTAAATATTTTGCAGCATCTGTTGATGGGCTCCCTGTCTCCATAAACAGTCCGATGCTGATGTTCATTGAGAATACGTGTATACCTAGTACGTCTTACAGGGTTATTGAAAGTGATTTTATTCGAGAGATACTCAACGTTGATCAAGCCCCTAATTGCATCAAAAATGAAACATGAGCATAATACCGTTCTCCTCGAAGAAAGTGTCTCAAGGTTTAAAAGGCTTAATATGTAATTATAAGATGGCAAACTTTCAAAATCGTGTGGGTTATATATATCTCTCAAAGCAAAAATAACAAACTGCTTTTGGATGGATTCCAATCTATCGCTATGACAGTTAAAAATGGGATTCCAAACGATGCAACCATATTCCAATATTGGGCGAACTAAGGATACGTAAAGAGATTTTGTAACCCATAAGTTCTTAAATTCTTTCGCACGTCTCTTAATGAATCCTAATTGCTTGCTGGCTCTTGCTAGAACTTTGTCGTACTGAAGATTGAAGCGCAGCTTTTTATCTAGAACGACTCCGAGATCTACAGCACTATCCACTTTTTTCAGCAACTGATTACTAAGGCGGTTGTAATGATACACCATCACCATGCCTGAAATAAATCAAATCAAAACAAATAAATCAAAACATAAATTATGCAATCCACTAATATCGTCTACGTAATGAGATATGAGCTAGCAGACCACATGTATTGTATAGGTCAAGTATAATGCACTATACTTGCGCTCAACTGACCATATCAAATTTCCGAGAAGTGACTGTGAATATCCACGCCATATGGTATATTCGAATGCGATATAGATTCTTGTTGCTATTGACATAGATTCTTGTTGTCACCATGGCACGCGACCCAAATATCATGTATTTGGTTTCAGTATGAATGAGCGCACATGGCAATAATTCTTGTGCATGTTGATTAAGTGGCGCTAGGAATATCGGTTGAGCGTAGCGTGAGAAAATAGGACACGGGTGAATCATGTAGAATATCGTGTCATGGGAAAATGTATGTGTTGATGATTTATTTCAGGGCAAGCTAAGTTTTAGTAATAAAGTAGGTTAAGTTATGATTGTAAAATCGTATATAAGGAGTTGTAGAATTAATTGAAAATAGATTCGTCTGAGTATACTGACTAGAACGGTTGTTTTACTCTGAATCTGCTCTTACGAGGATTATTCTTGCAAAGCAATAGAAAGCACGGCAAATGTTTAAGGGTAGCTTAAACATGGTGCCAGCATTAACTGCGGCCTCGCCGCTTTGGTAGGTTGATTCAGGTTTATCTTATTCTCTACTCTTGAGTCTAAGAAACTTTTCCTCCACAACAGTAAGGACCCAACAGAAGCATCCCAAGGCCCGTCGACAACATTAATTCATGACCGACAACACTTATTTCACGGTAATCAAAATTTAAAGAGCATGACTTGCGGGAAAAGCTTATGGCATGGCATTTGTCTACGTTAAGAAAAAGTAAGCCACACCAAATCATTTTCTTGAAGACAAGCCGGATTCGCTTTCAAATCATAACTCGTTTTCATTTCGGTCAGTGTTCAAATTTAGGCGATTCTTAACTGCTTTGTGAATAGATTCTAGGTATTACGGTAGCTCCAAAACATACTCCACTCTCACCTTGGAGTTTTCGGGTAGTATTCCGAATTTCACATCAGTTGGAAGATAGATAATTCGTCCAAACACAATACGTGACGGTGACAGTGATTGTATACGTTACTGATCGGTACGTCATTAGAAAAAGTGGAATATGACGATCCCAATCACACTGATTAAGGTCCACTACTTTGGCCAGGTGTTTAATCAAGATTTCGTTAAACCTTTCGACCATCCCGTCAGATTTTGGATGAAGTTCTAATTTTTATTTATTCCCAAGGCGTTACAAATTTTCGTAAACAATTGAGAAGCTCGTTTAGAACTCCATACCCACTAACCCAGTTTAAAGCTATTTGCTGAGCGACTATGGATGTCTCTTAAGTGAGAATAGCGTAGGCTTCTGGCCATTTAGTAAAATAGTCAGCTATTACCAACACGTAATGGTTGCCTTGTTGTGACTCTGGAAACAATCCTGCGACATCAATGGCGAATCTTTATAAGCCTTCAGTTTATCTCTGGTTTTTCTTCTGGGTCCTTTCCCCGATGCGCATGTGATACTCTTCTCGCATTTGTCCTCCACGGCTTGTCGTCCACGCATCCAAAAGAACCGTTTTCTTACTTTATTTAATATTTTGTTTATATCCGTGTAGCCTCCTGATGATCCCTTGTGCATTTCCTGTAAAATATCTTTGACCTTACTTCTGAACTTGCATGCTATGAGTTTATCTCGGCATCATTATCTTTTCTGTGGACTAAGTTGAAGCTATATGCTAGCAGCCTTTTAACCCATCGCAGTACTTGTCCGTCGGGGTTATTTAAATCGAACAACCATCTCAATGCAGCATGATCGGTTTTCAGCACAAAGGTATTTGTCGAATTGCTTTGTAGCTTCAACTATTGCCAACAGTTTTCTTCGGGTGAAGTTTCTCTATGACTTGGATATTATTAGCTAAATTACGCAATTACCCGTTCTTTATCATTGATTTGTTGTGACAATTCAGCGCCGATGCCAGTATTGCTTGCATAAGTATCCATATAAATGTTTTCTGTTGTTCAAGTTCCGCTAACATCGGTGCTTCACATAGCACCTGTTTAACAGGACTATCATGGAACTCGACTCGACCCGAACTCATGCGAAATATTCACATTTGCTAGTCGACTGTTTCAAAATTTGTGTAAATGAGAGACAAAGTGCTTGTCATGAGGGTCGACTAAGAGATAGATTGCTCGACCGAAATGTCAATGTGAGATTTTTTCGGAAGTGATTTGTTTTGGATGTTAAACTTTTTGGTGTGTTGCATTGATGTTTTTTTTATTTGTCAGCAAAATTGAAGCGAGTAAAATGGTGCGTCAATTTACTTTAAATAAAAATGTTTATAATTAATTTTCTTTCCTCAGTGTAAAAAAAACATACATGCTGAACTGTATATATGCTGAACAATGCGGGCACATATGATATCTTTATCAGTTCCATAAACACACCTAGTTACATCTGACACCCAGTTACACCTGGACATTTTTTTTTGAGCTACTGAAAAATACTGAAATTTGTCATAGGGTGTGGCGCGAGTAAATATTTTCAAATGTGCGCGGCAAGCAATATATTTTTTGTGTAATGTTGCTTTGAAGGTCGAATATTTTTATGGCTATAATTTATCACCGCTTAGGATGTATTGTCCTCCTAAAAACCGGAAACTAACACTTTTGGTTGTCAATTTTCAGGAATTACAATGAGAGCATTTTCGTACTTTTCATGAATTTTCTCCACCACATGATTCGGGAAAATTCAGTGATTATGTTCTCGATATTTCCTCCCCAAAAAGTTCCCAAGAGAACTTCAAACCCCCCATTTTGGAGGAAAAACCCCCAATCTGGTATCGCTGGTCATACTCATTCAATAAATTTGTATCTTACTTAAACATTTGTGTTTAATATCAGCATTAATTAAGTAGATAATTCCAAAACTTATACTCTAGATGTCTATACAACACTATGAATACAGACTGTATGCAGTGATATGCAACAATATTTAAAATGACAAATTTAATTCACTCGATATATATTATTAACAAACAGATTTATGTCAAAATATATCTTGATATTTGAGAGACATGCATTATTTGAACCAATATTTTCAGATGGTCTCGATTGAGCAACTTTTAAAGCCTAATGTAGTCACTCATATTGAAGAAGCGATACGACAAAGCCAACTAAAAACAGAAGAACCTGAGGTATTTTAAGTGCATTTGTTGAAAGAAGTATTTGAGAAGTTTTTCTAACATAAGTTTTTCTTTCATTTGCCTTTTAAATTCTTTATAAAACAAATATGTAACTCACATTAGGCTTTATTTGTGATTTTCGATTTATGCCGAATATTTCGCATTGTCTTTTTCTCTTTTCTTTTTTTCAGGTTGTTGCAAATATCGTATCAGATATGCAGTCCAACGATTCAATAGATAAAAACTTATGGGTGAAATATTGTCCAATATGTGGTCTTAAGTTTAGATACAAACTAGGATATGAGCTACATAAGCAATTAAAGCACAACTATTTGCCAGATGAACTAAAAAACAAATTAGAGAAGGAATGTGCCCAATATTTAGATGTATTAGTAAATGTGCCATTTGTCTGTGCCATTTGCGGTTACTGTTGCAGGTACCGTTGTTTTTTCAGAGATCATTTGAAACTGAAACATAATATGGAGCCGGAAAAACGTGGCACGATCATCCTGGAAGAAAAGCAAAACTCTCAAGCTGACAGCAATCAGGTACTCATTTCATTATATTCATTATATTATTATATTTTGTCGAATAAGTTTCATTCAAAAGATTTTCAATAAATTGGATCTTATTCTACTCTCTTTAATAAATTAGGATAGAATAAGTTGCGTTCAGCTTAGATTTGATAGAAAAGATCAGTTTTAGCCCGTATATTGAGTTGATATTGTTGTATTTCCCTTGAAATACCTTCCGTGAGCTCGGAATTCCTTGCGTTTACAAATACAAATAGTTTGCTTATTTAAAACTTATTAACATTTTATTAATCTTAAAATTGTAGCCTGTTATTCAACATAAAAACATTCACTACTCTCATATAAAACAATTCAGTTGTTTATCGCTCGATATTTTTATTAAAACTACCTTCCTTGCTATATCGACGGACTATTTATAGTCCCTTATCGAGTTTCTAGGCAATTATCGAATATTCATTTCATTCGAATATTCACCTCTCGGTTGCTAACGCCAAAAATACACTCTCCGCCAAATGTTGACGAGCAGACAGTGTAAATGGTCACCTCGTCTATTCTCGGCTGTTTTTCACATGCCAAAACATGGCAAGCACGAGAGTGTAAATGGCTTGTTCGTCGGTTCTCGCCTGTTATATGGGGGTTTAATAAGCGTTTTACGAAGGTGTCCGACAGATTATGGTGTTTCTAGGTCGTGGCCGCTCGAAATCTTGTTGATTTTACATATCGTGTCAAAGGGATTTGAAACAAGGTCTGGTGTTCGCTCCGTTGATATTTGCAAACCTATTTGGTTTAGGCAAGATGCATCATATCGGACAAGATGGTTACAAGGCACACTGTTCGAATATTTGTAAACAAATTTCTGAACAGAGAAAATGCTACTTACCCACATAATATCACCAATTAAGTTTCACATCATGCAGAATGGTGCAAAATTTAAGTGCACAGATATGCATATCATGCAGATAGGTAGATATCCTTTTATAAGATAAGCCATCTTCACCCTATTCCTTCCCGAGACTTTCATCGAGAATTCTGTCGAATGATCTGACGAAACGTTCGTCACATGTGTAATTTCGGCTTAAGATGTTCTGGTCGATTTTTGCTTATTTGTTCAGGTAGATGTCTCTTGATCCGGCTATGTGTATTGAAAATGTGCCAGGGTGTATGTCTATGCAACAGTAAGAATATGTCCTGGGTATAGGGATATGCAACACTATAATTTCCGTAAGCTTCAATTACAAACATGGCGAACGTTTCACCACTGCATTCGGCAGTACAGACGGCGAGACTTTTGGCAAGACATAGGGAGAAGATGGCTTATCTTATGAAAGGATATCTATCTACCTACACGATATGCATATCTGCACACTTAAACTTTGCACCTTGGTGGCTTTAACTATTTTTTTCGGGTAACGTAATAGTTTCTCTCTAGCTTGGATACTAATGATAGTACTTATTTCAATTTCACGTAAAATTTTCATACAAAATTTCACGTTGAATTTGTTCAGCTTGAAATTAAGCAAAATTTAGCTTGAAATTAAGCAAAAGTGGTATTCACTTCTTTGCGTGAAAAGTTGCTTATTTCCATGAAAAGATGCTTTCGGAATTGAAATGCAGGTGGTATTGACACAATTTGCCAACAATTTCATGCCAATTTAATAAGTGTTGTTCTTTCTTAAGAGCCAAAAAGTAACATTTGATGTCAAAAAGTGTTTGAATTTGAAAATTGAATTGTACCGATGTCTTTTCAATAAAAAAAATCGATAGAAATTGAAGTAATTGACATTTTATCCGTCAGAAATGAGTAGTCTCCACTTTTCTCCATTATCAACATTTTCGCTCGAAACAATTGGCAGATAATGGAGACTTGTCATCATTTAGCTTCACGATTAATTCGGTACTAGCATTTATTCGCTAAAGTAAGCAATTGTCCGTTATATACCATTGATTTGCGGTGACAATTCAGCGCCGATGCCAGCATTACTTGCATTAGTATTCACGCGAATGCTTTCTGCGGTTCAGGATACACTAGCATCGGTGCTTCACATAGCATCTGTTTAAGCTTTTCAAATTCTGCTTGGCACTGTTGGGTCCAGTTAAACGGTTAATTCTTCTATGTCCGCTTGTGACAGGTCACCAGACTTAAAAAGCTTCGAAAACATTTCTCACGGCATCGATTTTTTTGAGGTCAGTTTTTACTCCATCAGCAGATATTTGACTTACTGCAAAGAAGATGACACTTTTTTGTATTCAACTTTAAGTTTGCCGCTCTCACCCTTCTGAACACATCTTCCAGATTTTTCAGGCGCTCCTCAAACGTCTTTATAATAACAATAATATCATCTAGATACACCAAATATATCTTCCAGCTTAGCAAGCGCAAGACACACTTCACGCTCCATCCTTCAAAGGTTGCACGGGCATTAGAGCCCAAACGGCATAACGCTAAATTGGCACGATCCGGTTCCTAAAGAGAAGGTGGTTTCCTTACGATCACTTTTCTCAATTGCAACTTGCAACTTTTTCTTAATCGAGATTACAGGCAACGTCAAAGAGGACTTTGCCAAATTAGGAGTCGTAGCCAAATTAGTTCTTCCGTAATCATCGTCTCGAACTGAATTGTTGGCATTGCGTCTAACGTCCCCTATTGGTACTGGTCATCGTTTAATGCTGAAGATTGTAGCAATAATTGCTGTCTGTCGCTGCCAGCGCTCCCTATACCACTATCTATAGTCCCTACATATCTGTAGGGCTCTAGAAAGTGCCATGGGGAGCACTGACAGTGGCAGACAGCAATCTTCTAACAGATCGTGTCGCCACCATGATCGGATGGAAAAACACGATACGACCGTCTCTTTGTATTGAGCTGTCAATAAATTTGTATCTTACAAACCACTTGTGTTTATTTTCAGTATTAATCAAGTAGATAAGTTTCAATACGTATACTCTACATGTCAATGCAATACTATGAATATATCCTGCATGCAGTGCCATGCAAAAATATTTATTTCAAAATGACAAATTTAACTCACTCGATATATATTATTAACAAACAGATTTATGTCAAAATATATCTTGATATTTGAGAGACATGCATTATTTGAATCAATATTTTCAGATGGCTTCGATTGAGCAACTTTTAGAGCCTGATGTAGTCACTCATATTGAAGAGGCGATACGAGAGTGTCAACCAGAAACAGAAAAACCAGAGGTATTTTAAGAGCATTTGTTAGTGAATCCACATGAGAAGTTTTCTTTCTTTCACTAGGATTTATTTGTGATTTTAAATTTATGTTGAATATTTAACCTTGCATAAGAATTTTTTTTTCAGGAGGTTTCGAATATAGTATCAGATATGCAGTCCAACGATTCAATAGATAAAAACTTATGGGTGGAAAATTGTCCAAAATGTGGTATTAGGTTCAGATACAAACTAGGATATGAGCTACATAAGCTATTAAAGCACGCCGATCTACCAACTGAACTAAAAGACAAATTAGAGAAGAAATGCGCCCAATATTTAGATATATTACTAACTGTGCCATTTGTCTGTGCCATTTGCGGTTGCTGTTTTAAGACCAATAGTGGTTTCAGCGTGCATTTAAGACAGAAACATAATATGGATTCGGGAAAACGTGGCGCGTTCATCTTGACAGAAAAGCAAAACACTCAAGCTGACAGCAATCAGGTACTCATTTCATTAGATTCATTATATTATTATGTTTTGTCGAATAAGTTTCATTCAGAAGATTTTGAATGTCAATATGGTCCGATCTCTGTTAACCCTCCGAGAACACACCTATTTGTTCGATCGTCGAGAACAATTGGGGTCAAATTGACCCCAACCACTTTTGAACGTCTATAGAATCGCCGCCACTGATTTTCATTTGAAAAAAATTATAGGTATAGATTGAGACCTCTTTTAGTAGTTCTCATGAATTAGAAGTGTCCTAAATGTGCTTAACATACCTAAAATCAGCTTTTTTTTTTTACAAAAAATCGTAACTTTGTCAATTTTCAAAATTTTTGGCTAAAAATTTAGGGGTATACACCCTATAGTGACCCTTGAAAAAAAGTATGAATTTTGCATATTTACGGTAGCGATTGTGAGGATTTTAAAATTTGCACATTTAAAAAAAATCATAAATTTGTCAGTTTTTAATATTTTGAGCTAAAAATGTATATGGATACTCTCAAGACATAGTAGAATAATAAAATAAATTAGCCCTATATAAAGGGTTGCAAAAAAATTTGTAATCTTCTGAATTATCAGATTCTGATTGCCCCGAGACATGGTCGTCTTCGGAGGAATCACTGTCGCCAAAATTGTTATCATTGTCTTCAGCTAACAAATTATTGCGTACACTAGAACGCAGATTATACGTCATATTGCTGAAAACAAAAAATAAAAGCACTTGCAAGCTTATTTTTTGGCTTTTTTAAACTAATCTATCGATTTATAAAGGAAAAAAAAATTGAATTTTGACGTCGAGTACATACTAATCTGCTTCAAAGGTTTCTCAACGACGACTGACGACTTGGGACTGTATGCGAACGGTGGAAACTTATAATCAAGACACAGAAATACACTTAGGAGCCTATAGTACCCCCCTTTTCCCGCAGGCCTAAGCGCTGCGATCGGCCAAAAAAGTCACTGAGGTCAATTTTACCCCCTGTGTTCTCGGAGGGTTAACATCATGTTTCAATAAATTAGCACTTATTCGACTCTCTTCAATAAAGTAGAATAGAAGAAATTTCGTGCATCTTAGATTTTATAAAAACAGTCAATTATAGTCCTTAAAAATTTAAGAGGCGAATTAAATATGCGAGTTGATATTTGTTTCTAATATACACAATTAAAAACAGATTTATTCCAAAATATATCTTGATATTTGAGAGACTTGTTATCAATATTTTCAGATGGTCTCGATTGAGCAACTTTTACAACCTGATGTAGTCACTCATATTAAAGAGGCGATACGCGAATGCCAACCAAAAACAGAAAAACCAGAGGTATTTTAAGTGCATTTGTTTGTGAATCCACATGAGATTTTCTCAATAGAAGATTCTCTTTCATTTTCCTTTTAAATTCTTTATAAAACAAAGTATGTAACTCACACTAGGCTTTATTTGTAATTTTAAATTTATGTCGAATATTTTGCCATGTATAAGAATTACTTTTTTCAGGATGTTCTGCTATTAGGATCAGATATGCAGTCCAACGATTCGGTAAACAAAAACTTATGGGTGGAGTATTGTACAATATGTGGTATTAGGTTCAGATACAAACTAGGGTATGAGCTACATAAGCAGTTAAAGCACAACGATTTGCCAGCTGAACTAAAAGACGAATTAGAGAAGAAGTGTGCCCCATATTTACATGTATTAGTAAATATGCCATTTGTCTGTGCCATTTGCGGTTCGTGTTGCAAGTACCGTAGTGCTTTCAGCGTTCATTTGAGAGTGAAGCATAATAAGGAGGCGGGAGAACGTAGCGCGCTCATTCTGGAAGAAAGGCAAAACAGTCAAGCTGACAGCAATCAGGTACTCATTTCATTATACTATTCTGTTTTATCGAATAAGTTTCATTTAGGAGAGAATTTGAATGCCAATATGGTCCGATCTTTGTTAGCATTATGTTTCAATAAATTGGAACTTATTCTACTCTCTTTAATAAATTAGGATAGAATAAGTTGCGTTCATCTAAGATATTTCTCATAAAAATCAATTTTAATCCTTAAAAACGCGAGATAAATATGCTAGTTGGTGTTTCCTTCAAATACACACAATTAAAGGAAAAACAGATTTATCTCAAAATATGTCTTGATATTTGAAAGACTTTCATTATCAATATTTTCAGATGGTCTCGATTGAGCAACTTTTGAAGCCTGATGCGGTCACTCATGTTGAAGCAGCGATACGAGAATTCCAACAAAAAACAGAAAATCTAACAATTCAAAAAGGCCGTAAATGTACTGAATGTAATATGCAGTTTAAAGCCTCGAATGGCTATAATTTTCATATGCGAGTGAAGCACGGCATAATGACGAAAAGATATCAAGAAAAGTATAAAACTGATAAATACATCCCTCCTTGTGAGTGTCAATATTGTGGAAAACGATTTCATATGTCCACCGACCTCAAATTTCATGAGGCTGTACATCTAGGTGAGAAGAATCATAAATGTCCGCATTGTCCTAGAGCATTCTCTCATCCGGCGAATTTGCGTACCCATATTGACGGTCATTTGAATATTAGACGATATAAGTGCTCATTCTGTAATTTACGATTTGTTTCGAGTACCGGGAAGAAATTACACGAACGAGTGCATGCCGTTACAAAAGAAATGCCGTTTCAATGCGAAGAATGCGGGAAACTATTTTCGAAAGGGCATATCTTACGAGATCATATGTTGAAGCACAAAAACATTAGACCTTACGAATGCAATAAATGTGGTAAGACATTTTCAAGCAGACACAATTTGCATGGTCATATGAATATCCATAAGGGCGATATATTCACATGTGGGGTTTGCGGACGAACTATGACTACAAAAAAAGCCTTGAGAAATCATATGCTACTTCATGGCAACCAGAAAAAATACGTTTGCCAAATTTGCGACAAGGCCTTTGCTCAATGCGCGGGACTCTATGCACATCGAAAATCACATGAAGTCAGCGAATATCGAGCAAACACGTAGCTTAATTAGCATTTTTACCTCAATTTTACACAAGCCTAGATTAGTATGTCCGGATTTACACGCTTCAACTTAACACGAGTTGATGAATGGTTGAACTAACGAAACACGAGTTGGTGATAAGTTTCTCTTCACCCCGCCTTGTGAAAATTCGTGGGAAGTCGTGTGAATCCGAACAGCGAAATCTAAGCGATCGAATATTGTCAGTATCTAGTACATATTAATTTTACCTTAATATTTAAACAATTTCGTTCATGCTACTTATAGATTAATAGGAAACATTAAAGTTCATAATTGGCTAATAAAATTGAGAAAGTTATGTGCATGAAGAGAGCACAATAATATAATAATTAGCTAATAAGTTTTGCTAATTTAGTTTACCGCTAAACAGTAACCAACACTTGTGTATAGTGATGGTGAATTTTATCGAAGCATCGACAACAGTTTTTTGATGTCGATATAAACATCAGTGCATTCAAAATATCGACAAAAACTTTGATGTACGAAAGCACTGGTTACTGCTTACGGCAATGTACTGATTATCTGGATCTCTGTAATTTTTTTGCTGCTGCATTACTGCAAGCAGGTCAATAACAAAGTTTATCATAATTTAAAGTAATGAGAAAAGTAGAAACCATATTTTAGGCTGCTTTTCAATTTATCACGAACAAATTTAGTTCGTTTCATACTCAGATACGTCGATTTTACTATGTATTAATAAATTTTTAAAGTAAAATGTTCGATATTCATAAGATACATATGATACAAATATTAGTTTTAAGTTTTTTAAATGTAAATCTATAATTCTGTGGACTAATAAAAAATGAATATTGGAAATGGATTTATTTTTGAGGGGTGTAATACAAAAACGTCGGAACAAAATAAGCTCTAAGAATAAGATTTAGAGAACAAAAACGAAATACATAGTTTCAGCTGACAAATAGTTTTTTTTTTGTAAGTCATATAAAATATTTTCCCATTAGACCGTTTAGTATAAGGCCCGTTTCACACGAGACACTCGGTGTCCGGCCACTGTGTCTCTAGCCACTGCCGGGGCATAGAAATAAATGAGAGCATACACACAGAGCCACAGTGTCTGGGCCACTATTCTATACAAAAACAGTGGCGAGGATTCAGTGGCCGGACACCGAGTGTCTCGTGTGAAACGGCTCTTAGAGCTTAAACAATAGACCACCCGATACTCTTTTTATTTTTTATTTTTGAAAAGAGTTTTTAGATGGGAACCGATGTAGCAACTGTTCCAAACTATTCATTCTTTAGGTCCTTCTTAGTGCAAGAGGTATATGGATATTTTGTTGTCTAAATCGGAATTTGGTGGAGCCATACTTTTGTTCAGCTTTTAATGCCTAGTGTTTATGATGGGTCCAGATGACTTGACATTGGCTCAACCTTTGACCATGACGAGGACGTGCTTTGGGTGGCGATCTGGCTAGTTACTACTAATAATGATGACTTATAGTGTTGAGTGTTCGACAACATCTACTTATGTGATCATTATACCCATAGACTGTGTGGTGCCGGTATCCCCTAAGATGAGTTGTATGCCTAGTACGTCTTTGATTGTGAACTCTGCGCTTTGTTAGGAAAGGGAGATTCAAGTGCGATAAACGTTCATTATAAGATATACAGGGAGGATAATTAAATAGTAGAGTGTGAGTAAACACCCACTGAACTGATTCAACAACATTGGAAAGGCATGTGAAGCAAAGACTCCGGTTTTGAATAAAATATTCCAATTTAGAGCAAATAAGAGTAATAATAATAATTGAAACGTGTGAAAATGTTAAAATAATTATGCTATGAGTAAACAGTAAAGCCCACAATAGGTAAAGCACTTTGGGTAATGGTTCGAAAATGAATATCAAATTTCAGTTTACGACCAACGGTGACCCCCAAGATCAGTAAAATTTTCCTCTGAGATAAAGATGATTTCACAAACGAAATAAAGATTCAGAGATAATGGCGTGGCAAATATTTTGGAAACATTTAAAAATAGGTAATTAGAGTTACATCATGTACTACTAGAACCCAAATCTTCCACATGAAACAGATGATTAGCAGAATTTTCAATTGCCGAATTCTTTTCAAATCAGATGCGTAGAATAGACAAGATAACGATAAAACATTGGGAAGATCGTTGATGAAGCGGTTGAAAAAGAGAGGTCTAAGTATGCATCCTTGGAGCACACTCGATAAGGAGGGAAACGGTAAGGGCTTCACGCCAGAGAGGGAGACCAAAAAGTCGGGATTCATTAACAACTAAGAAATCCAAGAGAGTACCGGTTCACAGTTACCATAGTGTTTTAATTTGAGTAGAAATAGTTTAAGAGTAACAGAATAAATTTTTTTTTTTGATAAATTTGGATTGGTAGCATCAACTTTGCAGTTCCCATATAAAGCTACTACTGCTTTATAGGTTTAAGTGGACCGACCTTTAACAAAACCATGTTGCTGAGATACGAAGACAGCTAAGAGAATGATAAATATTGTCAACTACGAAACCCTCAAAAAAATTTTTAAAGCATGGATATGGGGCGATGATTTGAGGCGATTTGCTGTTGGTTAAGAAAAGGATCGATGTAGAAGTTAATTTATGTGGAGACAAGTCGAAGCCTTTGGTTATAGGAAATGCCGAGAGACCAAGTATTTTCCGCAAAAATAAAAATGATGCCAACATTTTGCTGTTCATATGAGCATGCGCAAAAAAGCGTGAATGACTACAAGCATTTCCGAGAATTAACTAGATTCTGGCAATCGCAGTATGAAGACGAAAACCGACGAATTATTCTTTTGGTCGACAACTCCTCAAGTCACACATCTGCGTAGAAGTATTTAGACATTGCTATCAAACTTTTGCGGCCAAACCTTAATTCAGATATTCAACCGCTAAACCAGGGCATAATTCGAAATGTTAAGGTGAAGTACAAGTCTGAAATGCTTTTATTACTCTTTTAAAAAGAGTATAAAAGCCATTGTGGAGCTGAATTTCTCAAATCTATTTGTTGGATGTAATAAGATGGATCGCTACAGCGTGGAATGAAATTTACAACAATAAAAAAAATACTTTGCTGGTAAATTATCAATAGAAGGCCAGTTCGAGAACTTTAAGCGGAGATGCATATGCACAAAGTTATATCAAGTGACCCTCAAGCGATGCAGGCTGACTGGGTAACCCCAGAAGGTATTATTGAAGAAATCATCACAGGGATCAATGCTATAGCTTCAGATGTGTCTGATGAAGACGTTTAAATAACATTAGTGTATTATATTTGATCTATCTTTCTACCACTGCAACGGATGCTACTTTGTATGCAAATGCGATTCTTTTCTGTGCTTCTACGAACCAACCCGAGTTGATCCAGGATGTTCTGAGCATCGAGACAAAAATCGAGCAGCGTACCAAAAAATCTAAAGTTTTATAATAAAAATGTTTGCATGATTTCCTTGAAAAAAAAAAGTTTTCTAGGTTTCTTAGAAGCACATGTCACAGAAACTATATAAAATAAACTGATTTTCCTATTATTTTAAATGTGCTAAAAAATAATTATAATAATTAAAGCGTATGTGAACATATTTATGTTGTTTGTGATGAATTTTGATTTTATTTTGTTTTTAATGCCACTTGTTAGTCTATGAATAAAAATTTCAAAACAAAACGGCCTTTCAATTGGTAGACGGATTTTCTTAAGTAACCCCGCGTAAATTGGCCACCTATAAAAATTGGTCAATATTTTTATAGGTAGCTAACTTTCACTCGTTTCACTGTATTTTAAAAATATATTTTCGAGCCCAAACAATACTTTTTTAACAAGTAACGTTCAGTAACGTTATTTAGACAGGTAAGAAAGTTCATATTATTTTGTTCACTGTTGGCTTTTATCAGCCGCCCACTATTTTAAGCGGTCGATAGCTTCGGAACAATCTTTGGCTGTATATTTATGCCCTAATTAAAAGTTTCTGAGATGAAATTCTTATATGATGGCTCAAGGAAATAATATGCACTTGATAGAAAAAGTTTGCGTTCATTTCCAATTAGTCGGTACCGTTAAAAAAAGAAACAGGCAACAAATTAAGTTTTTTTTTTTAATTTTCTTTTTCTTTATTCACTAAGTATAAACCTTTAGTATTCGACGTGTAAAAATTTATTCATTTCGCTTTAAAACTTTTGAAATAACTGCGCTTTTGACAAAAATCTCACAAAAAGAAGGTAGAAAATGTATGCGTTCAAATGCTGAATTTTGGCAAGTTATTTACTAGTTGATTGTGAGGTTAGTTTTAAGTTTTTTTTTCGCAATAGAAAATAACAGGAAAGAGATCAGTGTTAAAGAAAAGAGCATTATTGTACACTTTTAGACAGGTGAGAAAAGCTTTCCTGTAGTGAAAAACAGAATATCGTATCACTAATGAAAAATAATCAATAAGCAACTGAAATAAAAAAAAATAAAAAATATGTTTGCTCAGATATCGCGAAAAAATTCTCGGAAATGCAGTATTATCTGAATCAAAATTCCGGATACCTTAGCTTAAATGTAAATTTTTGTTTCCACCATGATAATGATCTGATGCAAACAACCAAAGTTGTGAGGATCTGTTTGTTCTATCATGCCTCTAAACCGCTGCATATACCCGTCAGAACTAAACACTATCGAACAATTCTTGGAATTGATAGAAAGAAGAATTGGGAAACCAACAACTAATAAGAAAATGCTGAAAATTTTTATAACAGAAACGTGGAATAACTAGACTGCGGAGCAGACAGCGAATCCTACCAGCTTTTAACTAATAATTTAAATTTAAATCTTAAAATTTATTAGTACGTGCGTTAAATTTAAATTAACTTTTCACACACACTTTTTTCAGCACACAGTTTCTGGCAAAAGAGCAGTTAGGCCAAAGACTGAAAAAGCGAAATAAATTTTGGTTCATTGAATACTTAAGATGTACGTAAGTGAACAAAAGAAAATTTGAGAAAACCTATATTTAATTTTTTAATGGTACAACCAACCTGATTGGAAGCAAGTGAACGCAGAACTTTTCTAGCAAGAGTATGATTGAAAAGGTTTTAGAGGTGATGTTTTTTTTTTGAAAGTGCGCCATAATTGAGTACTTTAAATGTTAAATAAGTTGTTTCTTAACGATTAGTTTTGTATTTCGTTGAATATGTTTTAAGTGTTATGGAGGCATTCACTTATCTGTACACAGAAAGCCCAGTAATCCGTGTACTATCTACTCCATCAATCCATAAAGTTGTATGTAGCTGAATGAGCTTGACTATTTATCGAACAAATCGAACTTAGTTCTTCATCGGACTTCAATCAAATCAAATTAATATACTGGGACTCACCTCTTAAGAACGATCTTCGTAACGTATGTGATCCGGGTATAATTAATAAGTATAACTTTTTCGGAACAGGTTAGAGGCTTCCAGCGACCTGTTCTGTAGACCGACGCACACTAGAGATGGGTGTAAATTCGAATATCCGTAGCCATATAAACATTCATATTTAGCACTTAACGATTAAATGGGCCTCTAAAAAAAGTTCAGCTAAAAGTGACTATTGATCAAAATTTTCATCACTTTCGTAGTGACATCTGTCCGCGCCAAATCCCGCGCCTTGGTCCAGTTGGTCCAGTCATGGGTCTTCGGTAAGAAAATTTATAGTGGCGGTTGGTTTGAAAGAAAATAGGGATTATTGGTTTTCATGTGAAAATAAGTAGATTGGATATTGTTCGCAATAGGTTTTGTAGCGCAGTAATTTAGTTAAGATATGCCATTTAATTTCGCAGAAAAATTTGAATAAAAAACTGTTTCAGCTGACAGGAGATGGTTTCATTTTGTTCGTAAGAAGTAGTGGGTGGGAAAAATTGTTGATGACTATGTTTGTGTTAGGTATTTGTCAAAATATATTTATGAAAATATGTCTATAATCTCAAATTTGTGGTTTTGAAATTTTTGTGACACAATCACTAAGGAAGAGAAGAAAATTAGTTTGCAGCGCCTGTCTGGCAGCACTGTTTCAGACATTTTGAAAATTTTGTTCACATCGACAAGTTCCTACCCTTAGTGCTGTGAAGAACTGTCACTTATCGCTTTCGGAAAGGACGGAAAGCGACAAATGGCGACTGTTCTGGCAAAAATCTTCATTTTTGTGCGAGTATAGTTGACCTTTTTGTACAAACGCTTAGGAAATTGGAACTTTCAAATATCAATACGCAATGGAGACTATTTCCACTACTATGGCACGTATGGAAAACGTGCCTGAGGAGAACGAATCGAAAGAAGGCATCCTTAACAGGAATATTCCACTCGTCAACCTTGCGATGCCAAGCCAATATTTGAAATGTGGTGAAGTATTTATTGAAGACACACTCAAATTTATTCTAGTTTGTGCTCTCTGCGAAAAGCAATTCACTGAAATGGAATTGTTCGGTGCACATATAACATCTGCACATTGGTCCTCAGATAAATTTGAACCATTTTTAATAGATACAGTAAAGCCAGAGTTTATTGAGGAAGATCCTTTTCAGGTAAGAATAAATTGAGCGCATAGATTTAAGGTCTTGTGATAGTGAAAATAAAATATGTCCTTTGTAGGATGAAGACTCGATAAATGGATCTGCTAACGCTAGTTGTGATGAAATATCTGACGGAATGGATAGTAAACAGAAGGCAATCAAAGTGAGTAAAGTGTTTTTGTTCGACATACTACCGAAAATTGAAAAATCCTCGATTAAAATTGTAGTTCTGACTGATGTTTATCTGAGATATTTGCTTACTTATCATATTGGTTGCCATTTTTTACTGCCGTGCGCAAAAATTTTATCCGGGAAATGTGGATGCCCGGCAACGAAAATGCCAGACATTTTACAGCTACCTTAGTGTAGGTTCCACTTAAGAGTTTACACTAAGATAGCTAAAAGCGTAAAAATTATAAAATTAAGAACTCCATAAAATAAGCCATAGTCGAAATCGACTTCCTTTCAATTTGAATAATGCACTCTTAATTTGGGATGGGGTCGCTTTCTCAAAATAACAGCAATTGAAAGGAGAAGGCGAAAGTCTGGCAGCTCGCGCTGTCCGTGTGTACTCTGATCTAAATGCTTTTCCGATCCCAACACAAAACATGCAATTTTAACAAAGAGCACTTTGTTTGCGTTTACACTTTTCTTGTTTAGTGTCACAATAGAAGCATTTTTTGCGCCTCTACCGAAATCTGGTTTGGATAGTAGCAATAAGAACATCAACTGAGACACGATTGTTTTTTCTTTCAATCCCACTATCGTAACTAGCTCCCGATAGAGGCACCAAGCTAATGACTGCCTGTAGCTCTGCGAAAAGTGAAGGAACTGTGATTTCGAACAGTCGTGGAGTTGTTATTTTCATTGTGAAATGGAATGAGATTATGAGTTAGGACTGTATTTTGAAGAGTAGCAGGGTCTGTGTAGCAAAGTATTTTGAGTAGTGCTGCGGTGTCCGTGACTTTTAACGCGATTGACTGAGAATCATGATGGTTTATCGATTGTAATGGATCTATGTAGCCTAGTCACAGCCAGTCATTGCTAGACTGGTCAATAATGTGCTTGTCTTTTAGGACAAGGCTGCGGAGTAGCAATGCAATCACTTTGTCTAGCTGCACTGTTAAAGTAAGACATCAAAAGTGGATATAACGAATAAAGTATAAAAGTGTTGAACATAGAAAATTCTGCATTCAGCCTTTAGATCGTTTGAATTTAAACCAAAATTATTACTCTTTCTTTACTTTTTCAATTTCAAGTTCATTGTGCGCGATTCAAAGCGTTAAGTACATTATGTCACACACCACTTCGTTGGTATATCTGATACATTTTCGTTAGTAGGCACCCATCTCCATTGGCCTATGCCAGTTGTCGCTCGAATCTCATCGGCCCGACACTCTCCCCATGCTGGAATTTTTTTTTGAGAATGGAGACAAAACGACAATTGAATAATACCAGAAATATTTATGATGTATCGTGATATTAATAGGTTGACAGCCATGGCGGTTATAGATGAACGCCTGAATTTTTTTTTGTACGGCCTGGGGGTCGTAGATGCCCACAAATCTAAACTGATGCTCCATAGTCTCATCGCATCAGCGGCAGTTTTCAAAATTTAAGCTTGGCAGTCATCCTGTGAAGTGCATTCAAACCCGTATTGCTAAGTCTGGCACCGATTCCAGCTGCGTGGAGCTCTAGTCTCAGGATTTGAGTGTATTTGAGAGGCGCAGCTCTCACCTTTGCTGTCAGAAGTGAAACTTAAATATCGTTTTTTATGACTAACTATACCGACTTCTGAATATGACCGCAGCCGTAAATGCTGATTCATCAGCATCGACAAATGTATGAAGACTTAGTTGCCTGTATTCTATGATATGTATCGACGTAGAATTATTTGTGATTTAATGGTGTTCATTTGATGATTTGGTTTGATCGTTTGTTCAAGTCGTCGTATGCTCTCGTCTTAGTCTAGTTAAATCTCCTAAATCTCCATAAACGAAGTGGTGTTATAATAATTTCACGGTTTATTGACTTTCGAGCATCGTTTAAGACACCTTTATTCGCCTTGTTAAAACAGAGAGAAAACATGATGCAAACTTCCGACTCACGTCCATCAAGCATATTATGTATGTGTTTTGAATTATACTCTTGACAGTATTGATATATTTTCAGTATTTCCACGCATTCGTTCGCATTATATATTGAGCTTGAAACAATGAGCAGATCGCTTTCAATGTATCAATGCGACACTTTGACTAACATACGAACCGAACACTCCCGAACTAAATAAGTAAGTAGAAAATATTTAGAACCTTCGATAGATAGTGGTATACTCCCATTCATTCGTCACAAAAATCAACTAGGGAAACGATGTTCGCGGTTCAAAAACAATAGCCTACCGTGCACGGGGATTATGGCGTACACCTCTTCAACCACCTCTTTGTCTCCATTAGAGATTTCAGGCGAAATTATGAAGGAGCGATTATCATCTCCAGAAACCCGGAAGGGCTATTCAAATTTGTCAGAACTAAACTGAAATTCAAGGTAGACATAGCAGTATTGATCAACTTAAACGGAGAACGATGCTATGATGTCGATGAATCTTCGGAGGTATTCACACAGGCTCAACAGAACCAAGACACAAACAGTAAATAACCAAATGATACACCTCTCACTGAAACATTAAGTTCTAGAAACATGATAGCTTTATCCACGTATCCTTTATTTCTGAGAATGTCAAAAAGACTATTCTCAATATAGAAAGTAACTGTTCTTCTGGATTATACAGAATAAGTCCTTGGATAAGGATGACTGATGATACTAAAATTTACGCCTATCTGCTTACAGAACATTCAAGACTGTTATTTAAATTTAATTCAATGTATATCTGGTGGTGCGACTGGCACTAATCCTTAAATAGTGATAAGTGTGCTGTACACCACATCGGTAAAAAACAAACTTTACTTGACATATATGATAAATTGTGTCAGCTTTGAAACTGACGTCCCACAGAGATTTAAGTCTTATCATTAGTTCTGATCTCAGTTGGACTGGAATGCAAACGCCATTTTATACCTTTTGCGCAAATCAAAAATCAATAAACTTGTTTAAGTGAAACCCAACGTCGAATATGCCGACCAGTCTGAAACCCGGTTCTCCACTTGTACGCCCTTTTCTTGAATATGTCTGTATTATCTGGAACTCAGCCTTTGAAATCCACAGTAACAGACTCGAGTCCATTCAAAAACAATTTTTACTTTTCGTCCTGAGAGAACTGCACAGCCCTTACAGCTTCGAGAATTTATTTATATAAACAAAAACCACAGCAAAATTTTTTTAGTACATATTAATAATAATACTTTTCTGATCCAGAAAAGTTGAAAGTTGGCTAACTCGTCCTTTCCATTCCATTCCAACCTTATGTATTTAGTCTCGTACATTTTCAATGCCGCCAACTCTGACGTTTATTCTGGAATGAAATGGATCATTGTGTCTGGCGCGTTTGGCTAGTAAATAAAATAAAATATTCGTGCTTAGGAAGCCTTGGAAAACTTTTAGCGCCGTGACCGTGAATGACTTTTTTATAACGAACGACTTCGACACGTTAACTTGTGCACATATATGCAAAAACGTCTTAGAGGAGACATGATTGTCATATTTCGCATATTTAAGTATAATTTTGCAGGCCTTAAAAAATTATTTGCAGTAAATGCTAGAATTCGCAGGCTCGAGCTTAAACTTAAAATAAATTTAAAACCGGTCAATATAAGGACTTCCTTCCAAATTTTGTATTTGAAATATGGAATAGAATTCCCGGAGCCCCAATAAAAACAACTAATTTACAAAATTTTTAAAGCAAATTAGATAGTACTCTACAATAACTCCATGTCAACTCTACACATCAAATTATCAGGCAACCTTTCTCTTCATCTGGTCCGTAAGACTGATGTGTTCGCAATCTACCCTCCAGCAAATCGCTATGCCGAATCATACTCCAGCGGCGTCTTCATTTACGCTTAATGTTCTCTCCGTTCCGTCATTAACGATAACAAAACCTCCAGTGGAAGTGTTTGTATGACGCTTCGAACACAACACGTCCTTTGCTCCCTCAAAAATTCTCATTCTTTCATTAGTATATAATTCCTTAGTTACGGTTTATATTCTATGAGCTATTCAGCTACCTGAAAAATTGCTTGCCTTGCCACTTTGCCTTGCTTTTAATATGTGATTTCAACTTATCGAACCTGGTATGGAATCATAACTTTCCTTCCTTAATTTCATCCAACATTAAATTGATAACCTAATGCTTTCTTTAATTGCGTTCTCTTTTTCAATTCGTTCCCAATACAAACAACAAAATACTAGATTACAACTCCCTTTCGTTACGTGCAAACTGACTTGCATTACCCTCCTCTCTCAGTGGCGTTTCAACTAGTAGAGCTTCTCGAGCCGTGCGCTTTAAGTACCATAAAGCAGACTTCGCTGGTATGACGACTGAAATGAACTTCGCTAACTGGTTTTCCTTTTCTCGTGGCCTTACTGTTGATAAATTTGTTATAAAATCCAACAACTTCCTCTCCAATCTTATCTCCCGCTTCACTCCTTCCAGCCGTTCTCGCAAGCCTAATAACATTTCTTGGTTTCGGCGTGATATAGCGCCTGTCTTCAAAGGTAAGAACGCAGCTTGAGCTAGATTTCAAATTAAAGGTTCTCATGATGACCTCGAATTTTCGAGGCCACTTGCTACTGCCAAAATTGCTGTCATTCAGGCTATCCGCGATTACATTGTAAGCATTGAGTCCTTTACCTGCTTAACTCAACAAAACCCTTCTGGTCTTAAAACTATCATCGTTTTCCCGATTCCATGTTCCTTGATAATATTAATGTCTTTAATCCACGAGTAATTTTCGACCTCTCAGCAAAATAGTTTTCTTCCTTCTTTTCACAACGCAATCCAACAACTTCTCAAAAGCTTTGGATTCTGTTGATCACAGAATTCTTCTGGCAAAGCTTGGAGGTTATGGAGTATATGGTCTTCTTTTGTCTTGGTTTCCATCCTGTTTCTAGTCGTACCTGTGTGGTAACTGTGCATTAGACCAGTTCTCCCCCTTTCTGTTCGTTTTTCAGAGATTCTCAGGGCTCCATTCTTGGTCAATTATTATTGCTAGTTTTAATGATTTCTCTTTCTTTATTCGTTCTCGCTGTCTTTTGTATACTGATGACTTCAAGGAGCTCAGAGCAATTGAATCTAGCGACAACTATTTCCAACTCCAAAATGATCTTTGTACTATCTGCAACTGGTGCTCTAAAAATTCACTTACTTTAAACATATCCAAATGACATCAAAAATCCTATACGCATCAAATGTTACTTTTAATATATTCCTATGCTCTGTACGGATTTTCTATTACGGCTGTTGACAATTTTAAGGATCTTGGTGTGTTCTTTAATCCAATGCTCACATTTGACCAACATATTGCGTATATGAACGCCAAGACCTCTCGCTTGTCCGGTTTCATCCTTGGTTGTGCTGCTCCTTTTACTAGCGTCTCTACCTTTCTTCATTTAGTCATAGTATCATAGAGTATTGTTGTCAAGTGTAGTCTCCCGCCATAAATATCTTAATCCGTTCAGCGTAGGTTTATTCGCTCATTAAATTTAACATCTCGTACTGTTGTGTGGGTATAGGGATTCCAATCCCGAACCATTTTTTCAATCCCGGGATTAAAAAATCTCAAATCCCGGGATCCCGGGATTCGAGATTCAAAATATAACACAACAAAATAAGTCAAGTTTTTAATAAACAGATTATATTATGTGCCATCATTTCAAAACTACAACAATAAGTAAGCTCAAAACTGTATAAAAAAAATATGTTACTGAATAATTACTAATTTATTTAATTGATGCAAATAAAAACAATAATTTTAATTATCCAAGACGTTGACAGGATGAAGACAAATATTTAAAATTACAACTATTAAAAATTACAACAAAAATCACGACAAAAAATGACATCAATAAATCAGAGCTCTTAACATATAAAATATTCAACACATAAAAATTCTGCCAAAGTTCGTTGGTTTTTTCGGAAGTAACATTGAAGCAATAGCAAAGTATCCAAAGTATCGTCTCCAAGCCTGCTTCTAAATTTATTCCCGATTTTGGACGCCGCAGAAACGGTCGATAAATATTAGTAAGCCTGCTCCAAACTATGCGAGTGCCACCACTTTCGAAAATATTCATTTCTTTCATTCTTTCTTTCTATTCATCACTTTCGAAAATATTCATTGCAATGGTTTTAATTAGATTAGTTTCTTGCGGCATTTCATGATTGATTATTTTCATACTTTTGCAGCTCTTCTTGTAGCGTCAATTGACGACTACCTTGTTCTGATTCAATATGGGTATCTACTGGGTTCTCCTCATTTCTTTGGCTACCAAGCAAAGGGTTCAGCATCTAGATCATTGAAGTATTTTTTTTAAATATTTGCGTTGCTTGGTTTCCAAAATAGAGATTCTATTTCACTTGGTAAATTTTTGCTGGCACAATGTAGATTCTGGAGATAACTTAGCATACCAGATAGCTCAGTACATGGACGCTCTTTTATTCGGTCCAATATTGCAATTTTCATCGCATTGACAAGAATGGACCGTTTTTCTCCTAGCAGCCTAAATAAAAATCTTGATGAAGTATTAGCAGTGCATAAATTTACATCTTTGCGATTTAAGGCCTCCACAGTCAATTTGACAATGAGTAAAACTTCAATAAGTTTGTGAATCGAATCAAACTCAGTTTCTTTTAATCGCTCTGGATATTGCAGGCCTATTAATGTATACTATTTTTCAAAATTGAAAACCGTTCGAGCATTGTCAAGAGACTATTTCATCTTGTTTTACAATCCAGTAAATGAGACAATTAAATGCCTTGCTCGGATTTGACATCGTTTTTCGTTGGAGCTTTTTTAAATATAAAACTACCTTACGAACTTTCTTTATGCATACGCTGATGTCCTTCGTCAGATCTAGCGTGTCTTGCAGGCGACCGTATCAACGTAGTAAGCTGATTCAGGAGCGTCCAAATCTTCGTGGTCGTCGTCCAGATTATCAGCTGCTTCATCAACTCTTTAATCTGGAATGGACCTCCTATTATAGAGAACATCGCAAATTGCCAAAAGGATGCTATGCGCCAAACAAATATGTTGCTCTGTATCAACTAGTCTGCCTACTTTTCGCATTTCATTTGACCCATCAGTTATGATGGTAACAATGTCTTTCCCTGGAGAAACATCAAACTCAGCAAAACGCTCTTTTAATATATCTAGGTAGTTTGCAGCTGTCATTGATATCCTTACTCGCACCAAGCTCCAGTAAGAATTCACTAAGTAGATGTTAATATTTGTGCAGCGCCTATTTGTAGTCGAGGTTCACTCATCAAACGTCAAACTGAACCGTTCACCTGAGATACGAGCCTGTCTTATCTCATTTTTTATTATTTTTTTTTTATCCTGCTTGCATAGCCCACAACTTTTTTTTTTATTGTTATTGAGGATTTTGGCAAATCTGTGTATGCATTAGCTGCTATAATTTCCTCAAATCATTCGAAGTAACGAAAGCACTAAATGCGAAACAGTCCATACTTATTTATTTACAAACCTCTTTGTATTCTCTTGTTAACTGTTACATCGGTTTGTTTTGCTCTATTCTTTACGCTTTTTGATGTGAACCTGCATGCTAATTGCTTTCTCATAAATATGGATTCTATTTGCTCTTTTCGAGTCTTGCCGTAATTTGATTGCCGATTATGCTTGACTCCCAGCCCCGGAATCCAGGCCAATTTCTGATCCCGAAAATCCCGGGATTAGAAATCATCAATCCCGGGATTTTCGGGACCAGAAATTAGCCGGGATCCCGGGATCCGGGATTGGATTCCCTATGTGGGTATAGTGATCGTCTTCCCCTATTCCGAATTGCTTCATTAGATTCCTGACGAGTGCTTGCTTTTCAAGCTACTCCACTGCTCTATGCTCTCCAATGTTGCTTGCGTAACGTTAATCGATCAGATAGATCTTCATTGTTGTTTTTACTTCCCTTCACGCGGTCTGAAGTATATTTTAACTCGCCGTTGGTGCGGATCCCCAGGAAATGCAACGATCTTTACTTTGGTCATTTAGCACTAACGTTCTCTCAGTTTAAATTTCGAATTAAAGATTCAATTCTCTAAGCTTCTAATCATGCTTGATTATTTTTATTATTATTTTACTTTCTTCTACACGATCTTATGTATTCCGTTAATTCGTTGAGGTTTGAAATATGTGTACTTTCAATGTTATGTATTGCTAGTTTCCTTCCATTTCTGGTAGTTTTTAAGTATTTCTATATTTATAATTGGGCATTAACCTACCTATTCAAATGGATTATTATTAAAATAAATTTAAAAAAATATTTTACATTCCATAACTTGTCTCAGTCTCAGGACTCAGTCTTCAATATTTTACTCCTAATAATAACAGTAGTAATAAAGTTTTGAATTTTCATTATTCATATTAAAGAGTATGCAACAATATCCAATACTTTGTTTTCTACTGAATTCCAAATAAGAAATAACTATAAAATATGGTTAATGTTCGGTTAAATTATTTGTTTTTTTGATAGAAAATGGATTCAAAAAGAAAAAAAGCCAGTCCGATTTGGGAGTTTTTTACGGTAGTTGATAGTGGCTCCGCTAAATGCGATCTATGTAAAAATCAATTTTCCTATAAAACTTCAATCTCAAATCTGAAGCGGCATATGGCAGTAAAACATCCTATAGTCAAATTACGTAGTTCAAAGTCTTCATGCAGTGTTTCAAAATATCAGAGAGTGAGTATTGTTTTATACAGTTGGGGTGACTTCGTTTTGTGTGCCACTCTCATTGTAAATTTTTGTTTTTGTGTTTTAGAGTCAACACCAGACAATCAATATTCCTACGACTGATATGTGTAACGAACCAAGGCCAAATACAAGCACTGCGAAAAGAGCTGCTACAGTCCAGCACACAAATAACCCCCTCAAGAGACCTATATCAACTAGCTTAGGGACACTCGATACTTTTACTTCTCAAAAAATAACAGCAGGAATCAAGCAAGAAATTGATGCAGAATTAATGTATATTTTCACAATGGATCTTCAGCCATTTAGTATTGTGGAGGACTACGGGTTCAGGCGTTTTGTGAAGTCTCTAAATCCTTTCTACCCTTTGCCAAATCGTCGACACATTTCCCATACAATGCTCCCTGTCATGTATGAAAGGGCGTTGGCGGAAGTAAAACGCCTGTCAAATAGAATCGTCAAATGTTGCTTTACCACAGACTGCTGGACTTCGTGTGACAATGAAAGTTTTATCGGTGCGACAGTTCATTTTGTTGATGTGGACTTTTGTCTAAAATCAATTTTAATTAATTGTATTACCTACAATGAAAGTCATACTGCAATAAATTTGGCAGAAAAGTTTAAGGAGATGGCTGATGATTGGAATTTGGCCGAAAAAGTACATCTGGCTGTTTCCGATAATGCTGCCAACATCAAGTCAGCAATCATTAACAATTTGGACTGGAATCATTTCGGATGTTTAGCGCAAAGCATTAATTTAGTAATACAGAGTGGTTTAATAATCCTATCTCCTTTGCTCGAAAAAATTCGAAAAATTGTTGCTTATTATAAACGAAGCTCAAATGCTACCCAAAAATTTTGGCAATGCCAGCTAAATACGGGTAAAGAGCCAAAAAAGCTTTTTCTAGACGTAACAACGAGGTGGAACTCAACGTTTTACATGTTAGAGCGATTCTGTCAGTTACAAGAAGCTGTAAAAACTATGAGTGTGTTACTGGACGAGGTAGAGCTTCCGACTCTATCAAATGAAGAATGGACTATAGTTTCCGAGACAACAGAAGTATTGAAGCCATTTGAATCAATTACAAAAGTTACAAGCAGAGATAAATATATGACAGCTTCTCTCGTCGTAGTGCTGGTTAACGGTCTGCAAAATGTTATAGACGAGTTGCATCATAAAGATTTTCACAGTACCGTGAAATCCCTTATTAATTTTTTGAAATATGAGTTGAGCTCCAAATACGATCAACTCGAATCCAATGAGATTCTTTGTGCGGCCACTTTTCTCGACCCTCGATTTAAAAATTTAGCGTTCAAATCAAACCGGACTGCAGATTTAGTAAAACAGAAAATGATATGTGCTATCGCTTCAAAAATTAGTGAAATTTCTGCCGACAAGAAGCAAGAAGCTAGTTTTGATACAATGGCGTCTGCCGATCAACAGGAAACATTGTCGCTATGGAGTTTTTATGAAAAAGCAGTGTCAAATGTAAAACCTGTAGGCACGGTGAATTCAAAGGCAATCGTTGAAGTTGAAAGATATCTTGAAGAACCAATTTTACCCAGAAGCGAAGATCCACTTAGATGGTGGCAAGAAAATAGCCACAACTACCCATATCTGAGCCAGATAGTACGCCATTATTTATGTTGTGTTGCAACATCCGTACCATGTGAACGGCTATTTTCTAAGACGGGCTATGTTTTGAACGAAAGAAGGGGCAGGATTAAACCAAAAAGAGTTGAACAGATACTGTTCTTAAATCAAAATTCGAATATTTTGAATCAAATTTAACCCATTGACGTATAATGATTATTATGTATTGCAGTTATCTGTTAAATAAAAGTTATTTTAGTTTAGACATGTAGATAGATACTAAGATGAATGTTTAATAGAGAATTTATTAAAATTATAAACACAATAAAAGGGAAACAATAATCTAAAAACAGCTAATGGCGGCCCTTAGCCGTCTGCCAGTTTGTGTGTGAGTTAAAATATTTATTTATTTTATCAGTTTAGTCTACCAGAAAAACACTCGTTAGCATTTCCAGGCCTAGCAGTTTATCGTGAACGATGTCGCAAAGCCATAGCGCCAGGTGCTATCGCGTGCCTCCTGCACTCTTTCTACCGCCCCAACACTTTTGAGATAGAATCAACAGTTGAATACCCCTTTCGAACGTAGTGCTGTCTGTCTAGGTGATCTAACAGCCGATTAGATTAAAATTGATCTTTCCCGCCGTCTTGATCTGTACAGGGACACTAAACAGGGATTATATAAATCCAGTAATAGCCACAGTTGACGCTTCATTAAAAGTTTGATTGCTTCGACCGGTTCTTCATCAGAGCCCGAGGCGTTCCTATTTTTCATTCCAGTCACTGCGTCAATCAGCTTCTCCGTTAAAATAGAAACGTCCGCCCGATGAACAATGATGCTACCATCCATCCCTATCGGATGCGCTGGGGACTTTTTGGAGTTGTTTAAATAAAGTCAGACTTAATAAAACACATCCTTTAACAATGTATTTGAATTATCATTTTAGCTCTGATGAATTTACTCTGTAGAAAATTTACACTGTCTAGCTATTTTTGCAATTTTTCTTTCTTCAAATTTGTTCACCGATTGATTTTTGAAAGTCTACTCTAATCGCGTCGGTAGCCATAATCCTCCATACTTCGATACTCACTTAAATCTGAGCGACTACACTATAAACCATAATTCGTTGATAGAAAAGTTACGAACGCTAGATGAAAATAAATTCTTCATGAAGAATTGTGCATATGCTTTGGCAATTCCCTCATTTGCATTCTATCGACCATACCAACGGTATTCGAAAGTCTGCTTACAGGTTATTTAAAGTCTTTGATTGGGCAGATAATAATAAACAATCAACATAGCTTTACCATAATTATATTTGCAATTCGTATAAATTATCGCTTCACGTCTATGCTATCTATTCTATACAGACTTTAGCAGGCATTCGATAAGATCAATCTTAATCTCTTGTTTAAAAAAATTCTTTTATACAATTTTCTTTAATGATATAAACACAGTTTTTAATTAGCTTCAATGTTTTTTGCTCGCAGACGACTGCAAAATATTCAAATCCATTACCTCTCTTACCGGGGTCATTTTTTTCAAATATTGCAGATTAAATTGTTCAGATCTGAACATAGAAAAAAGTCAATTTAAGGCTTAGGCATTACCTTTGACTCCAGCTTAAATTTGTCGAATGCTCAGAAAATTTTGCAATGCCATTTGCTCGACTTTGCCAAGAAGACTGAGGACGCATAATGCTCTAGAGCTCAGTCCTCTGCTTCCATTCATCTCAACTTTCAAACTAGCTTTAAGTAGTAAAGTTGTCAACATTTAATTGAAACTATCTACATGTTAATTGCGAAATAAAATAAATCCACGAATCTCATTAGCTATTTCATTTAAATAAAATAGCTTTAATTTTATTAAAACATTAATATTATGTAACTAAAATAGCTAATTATGTATAAAAAAAAAAACCTAATTATGGAAAAATAACAATTGCGTGACATTTTTGAATCCTTAGCACAACTTGTTTGACAGAAATTTTCAAGTATGGGCAGGTTGGATTGTAAGAAGTGGCATCTCTCGATGGATCTTACTCTTGCGAAAAAATAAGGTCGTTGGCGTAAACAAGGCCTTCACATGAAAGAAGGGGCGGCAGAAAAGAACCCTTGTCGAACTCCAGTTTTGGGTTTAAATGGAGTAGATAGGCATGACTTGTATCGAACACAACAAGATCGGTCATAAAAATAGGACTCAAACTGTAGTATAATAGAAGAGGAAAATTCACAGGAGAATGGTATGGTATACATTGTCGAATGTTTTTGAAAAGTCTGTATGTACGGCGTGTACATCTGGTATCACAACAAAATTTGTGAAGTATGCTAAATTTGTGGAGCAGAGTGTCCCATGCGGAAACAATGCTGCTCGCGACAAATCAAGTGATCATATTCGATGGTAATGATAAGTAAATAAGTAAGTAAATAAATATGCCGCTAATAATATGCCGCTATATAAGTAAGTAAGTAAATATGCCGCTCAAAGACTTTGGAGAAAACTGTAAGAAGTGTTATTGAACGGTAATTGGCAGCACAAAAAAGATCTCCAGATTTAGCAATTGAGTGGTCGGTAGCTCTGCTCGCTAGTCTGAAGCAGCGTTCTATTGCCCGCTGGTTCGAATTCCGTCTTATGCGTATGGTTGTATTTATTCGTCTTTGTCTTAACGGCTGGCGGCTGAACATAATATTCTCCCCCATTAATTGTCACATTATAGCTTTAGTGGCAGCTAGGCATAACCCTAGGTTAGGTTAGGTTAGTGAAGAGGGCTGCCGGGAACGCGGCCAGCATTAGGCCACCAGTTTGGGCCCATTTGCCACCCTCGTTGACAATCACACGCATTCACACTTACAGCCATGGCACTGGCGGGATTCGAACCCGCAGGCCCCGTAGCACGCCGCTTTTCGGCCTGACGCCTTAGCGAGCAGAGCTACCGGACCCCCTAGGCATAACCCTAGCGCTTCAGAAAAATAGAAAAAATGTGGCACTTAAAAAATAATGGAAAAATTGACATCGGCTTCTCCCATACTTGTCTCCCCTATAGCTAAGCATTCGCTTCAAAGAGTAATCCTCTGAGCTTTGGCAATATCATACAAAATAATAAATAAGAGCTGCTTTCCAGGAAGCAGGAAATATGTGTTCAGGAAAACTTTTATTGAATACAATTGATGTAGGCTCAGAAATTCATTTTTCCTTTTCAAAAAAAGGCTTCAGTGGTTTGGCAATGTTCACCCCTATGGGGGTGAACATAGCAATTAGAAGTTAAAATGGTTTAAGGTTACGTGACTGCAAAGAGGATTCTATTTTTGATACATTAGAACTGTAAGCATTTTAAATTTGCCTTTTTGTAGCAAACGTCAGTTTATGGTAGGCATCTAAGAGGAGGCTAATTTTTCTCGGTTGTTATTTTTGAGGTGATAGTTTGAATTGATGAATTTATTAAACCAAAGAAGCTGATTTTGAAAATGAGCTGATTTTGGAAATGCAATTGTGATAAATAGAGCTCAAAAGAGAGTTCAAGCCGATCGATTGGCATACTAAAAAAGAAAAGGCTCAAGATTCAATCTAAGTCATTGTGAACAGAATTGAATTGAAGAAGTGCACAGTTGTTCATAAAAGCGCCTAAGTTGGCAAAAATAATTGCTAAACGATTCAGGTAGCCCTGGAAAGTAAGGTCAATTAATGTATGGAAGCTTGAAGTCTTCACAAAGAATACATTTAGAGCTTGGGGAAGAAGAGTTAATCGTATCACTAAGGGACCCGTAGTACTCGTTATATTACTAGCATAAGGATAATAGGCGCAGGAAATGAAAATTGAATCATGGTCGTTTTTTCATGCGTATGGTAATAGAGCCGAACAAACTGTTTGATGAGCAAGATAATATATCAGCAATGAGTATTCCACCACTACAAACTTTCGCAGAAATATATGAACTACGATCATAGCAGAGTTTTATACATTATATGCGTAGCTGACGATTCGGGGCTCAAAAAGTCTGAGTTAAGGCAGGTTTCGGAAAAATAAATTATATCGTGCTATGCTTCTAATGCAGCAAGCTTAAAGTCGAGAAGTTTGTTTCTCTAAGTTTTTACATTTTGGTAGCATTATTTAAAATTTTTTATGATTTTTATAATCAGTTCCGGGGGCCAAAAATATGTATGACCAATTTCCGGATAGTTGGCAGGATAGGTAAGTTATATGATATTATCTGTTGGTTCTGTGGCCTGCCGTTTGTAAGTTTTTAGCACACAAGATTTATTGGAGGAAACCCTAGACTATAAGCGACACGTTTCAATATCTTGTTTGTTTCGGTATTACAATTAAGAAATAAATCAATAAACATCTGCTCGAAGGGAATGCCATCACGTAAACGGGAGGCTGCAATGCTAGTCGTGCCAACATTGTTGGTTGGTGTTTGTTGCTGATTAAACTGTTATTTGCTAATTATGTTGACTGCTGAAAGCTTGGTTGATGGTGTTTCGGTAATTGGTGCAGAAGCAGCTCAACATGCAGAGTATGTTCATTTTGCGTTTGTTGATGGTACGCATTAGCTTGCTGCAGTTGCTTTGAGGGTGGAAGTGGCTGCTTGTACAATGCATGACGTTGAGGCAATTCTGGTTGCATACTTCCTTTTTGTGTTGGTTGTTGCAATGTTTTTTGATGACGATTACGAGTTATGGCAGAAGAGACCATCGAAGAGCTAAGAGTCACATCATCAACTTGCAAAGCAACAGCTGACGAGGTTTTCGATGAGAAAGAAAGTTGATGGATATCGGTAATTTTTACGAGCCCCTTAACCTCATGATTGACAACATCCAACTGTTCGAAACAAAATTGCAAAAAACATTTCAGCTTGCTGATAGTATCAGCTGCTGAGCTTAGTCTAGTTACGAATGTAGCCATCGAATTGTTTATGCATGAATAATGTATGAACAATACAATGAAGAGTCCTTAGCAGCAACAGCTTCGGAGACACCGCTTTTGACCACAGTATATTTGGAATGCAAGGGTAAATATAAAAAAAAACAGCAGATATCAATAAAGCAGAAATGTTCTTTTTAATGCAAAATGTTTCTGCGTAGAAACATTTTTTGATGCAACGTTTTTTGTACAACGATATCGTACGAGCAAATTTTGCTCGATTAAAATTATAATAAAGAAACTAAAAAAGAAACTAGGAATCACAACTTGTTCTCAATAATATTTTATAAAATAAACTATCTTCAACATTCAACTATGGAACGTTTAAAGCGAATGGCTTACTTCATTTCAATGGCTTACTTCACTTTTTATAATAATGCGAATTATATAAAACAAATAGTGTAATATCTGAAACCTTCTATGAATTCCTAAATCTAGTTATTAGTTTAGTATTAATTGCAAGGCTAGAACATAAACTATAGTTTAGGTTAAGCTATTGTACATGCTGTGTCAATGGGACATTAGTTTCGTATATGATGGTATAAATAAATAATATCACTGTGATTAAAAGAGTTGCTCTTTTTCACAGTGATTTAAAAACATAAAACATTCAGTTTATCGCAGTGATTGAAAAATAGCATAGTATACTATCTCTACTCTTAATTCATTTTATGAATACATACATTTTAGTATCGAACATTTTCTATTACACCAGGAATCTGCTAGCCAAGACAGTGACAACACATCTCGACGAAGCACCAAAAAACCCATCCAGAACCGAAAACAATTCGGAAAATATTTAGAACAGGGAAAATGGGCAGACTTCTGCGGAAGATGTGGTCTAAAGTTTAAATACAGTGAGGATTATGAGACACATTGCATACTTAAACACGGCAATCCCTCGACTGAAGAGAAGACACAATTGGAGAGAGTAGCAGCTTCAATTGTTTATATCGCTCATACATGTCCAATATGTTATTCGACTCATGCATATAAAAACATATTCGTATCGCATTTGAAAATGAAACATTCTATGGACCCAGAAAGTATCCAGAGAGTGCTAGCAAAAGAATTTCTGAGCACTCGACAAGATACCAAACACAACCAAGTGCGTACTGATATAAAAATATTACTAGCATGCATTTCTGATAGACTCAACATTATTTAACTTTTAAATTGAACTTTCCTAGATCTTAACACAAGGCGGATCTCCGAAGAAGAGCTACAGACGTACAGTTTTACTAACAAAGTACAAATCGAAACAAACGCAGGAAAATGTTCAAAAGCAGCAATCAGAGGTATTTTACTTACCGTTATTAGTGAATCGACGTAAGAAGTTTTTCTAAATAGGTTATTGATCCTGAGTCCTTTGTGGTAAATGAAGATTCACCAGCGATTGAATCAGATGAAAATCTTACCGACCCTTTGCCAGCGATCGCAAACATGGGGACAATTGATTCAATGACAAGTGACAATGAAATAGCGGAACAAGAATTTGAGACTGACATGGTAAATGAGTACAGATGAAATATTTTTCCTTTTTAAATTTTTTATAAAACAAAGTAGGTAACTCACACAAGGCTTTATTTATAATTCTAATAGTAAACTTATTACCAAAAACATTCGAATAGTTTGGAAAGAATTCAGAACAAATTTTTCCGATATGTAGGTTTTAAGGTCTTCTCATGTAACTATATCACTGTTATGAACCAATTAACAATAACTAAACTCGAAAATAGATAAAAAAAATTTTTTGATGCAACGTGTTTTGTACAACGATACCGTTCCAGCGAATTTTGCTCGATTCAAATTTTGCCCCATTAAAGACCCTAATAAAGAAACTAGGAATCAAAACTTGTTCTCAATAATATTTTATAAAATAAGCTGTCTTCAACATTCGACTATGGAACGTTTAAAGCGAATGAGTTACTTCATTTCAAGTACAGCAGATATTTCTAATAATAATGTGAATTACATAAAACAAATAGTGTAATATCTGAAACCATCTATGAATCTATGAATTCGTGAGTCTGGTTTTTAGTTAAGTATTAATTGCAAGGCTAGAACATGAACTATAGTTTAGGTTAAGCTATTGCACATGCTGTGTCAATGGGACATTAGTTCCGTATATCATATAAATAAATAAAATCATCGTGATTGAAAGAACTGCTTTTTTCCACAATGATTTAAAAAGAGCATTAACAGTTCATCACAATGATTGCAAAATAGCAGATTCTATGCTGCTCTTAAATCATTTTATCAATGCACACATTTCAGTATCGAACATTTTCCATCCTGAATCGGAAAAAATTCAGCAAATATTTAGAGCAGGGAAAATGGGTAGACTTCTGTGGTAAATGCGGTCTCAAGTTCAAATACAATGAGGACTATGAAATACATTGTAAACTTAAACACGGCAATCCGTCGACTGAAGAGAAGACACATTTGGAGAGAGTGGCAGCTTCAATTGTTTATATCGCTCATACGTGTCCAATTTGTTATTCGGGTCATGCATACAAAAACATATTCGTATCGCATTTGAAAATGAAACATTCTATGGACCCCGAAAGTATCCAGAAAGTGCTAGCAAAAGAATTTCTGAGCACTCGAGACAACACCAAACACGATCAAGTGCGTACTGATACAAAAATATTACTAGCATGCATTTCTGACTGACTCAACATTACATAATTTTTAAATTGAACTTTCATAGATATTAACACAAAGCGGGTCTCCGAAGAAGAGGTATGAACGTACAGTTTTTAAGCACAAATCGAAACAAACGCAGGAAAATGTTCAAAAGCAGCAATCAGAGGTATTTTACTTGCATTTGTAAGTGAATCGACGTAAGAAGTGTTTCTAAATAGGATATTGATCTTGAGTCCTTTGCGGTAAATGAAGATTCACCAGCGATTGAATCAGATGAAAATCTTACCGACCCTTTACCAGCAATCACAAACATGGAGACAATTGATTCAATGACAAGTGACAACGAAATAGCGGAAGAAAAATTTGAGACTGAAATGGTAAATGAGTGCAGATGAAATATTTTTCCTTTTTAAATTCTTTATGAAACAAAGTGGATAACTCACACAAAGCTTTATTTATAATTCTAATAGTAAACTTATTACCAAAACCATTCGAATAGTTTAGAAAGAATTCAGAACAAATTTCTTCGATATGTAGGAGAAGAGAATTCACAGTTCATCGCAATGACTGAAAAATAGTAGTTTTCCATCTCTATTCTAAATTCATTTTATGGATACAAGGACTTCAGTACTGAACATTTTTTATTATACCAGGAACCTGCTAGCCAAGATAGTGACAATCCATCTCAGCGTAGCACCGAAAAACCCATCTCGAATCGGAAAATAATCAGCAAATATTTAGAACAGGGAAAATGGGCAGGCTTTTGTGGCTATTGCGGTCTTAAATTCAAATACAAAGAGGGGTATGAGATACATCGGAAACTTAGACACGGTAATCTCTCGACTGAAGAGAAGACACAATTGGAGAAAGAGGCAGCTTCAATTGTTTATATCGCTCATACTTGTCCAATATGTTTATGGAGTAATAAACGTAAAACTCAATTGGTATCGCATTTGAAAATGAAACATTCTCTGGACCCAAAAAGTATCAAGTCACTGTTAAGAGAAGAACTTTTGAGCACTCGAGATGACACTAAAGACGATCAAGTGCGTAATGATAAAATAATATTACTAGAATGCATTTCTGACAGACAATAGATGTTTTTCTTTCTCTATTCTTAATTCATTTTATGAGTACAATCATTTCAGTATCGAACATTTTCTATTATACCAGGAACCTGCTAGCCAAGATAGTGACAATCCATCTCAGCGTAGCACCAAAAAAGCCATCTCGAATCGGAAAATAATCAGTAAATATTTAGAACAAGGAAAATGGGCAGGCTTTTGCGGCTATTGCGGTCTTAAATTCAAATACAAAGAGGGGTTTGAAATACATCGGAAACTTAGACACGGGAATCTCTCGACTAAAGAGAAGACGCAATTGGAGAAAGTGGCAGCTTCAATCGTATATATCGCTCATACGTGCCCAATATGTTGCTGGAGTAATAAACGTAAAACTCAATTGGTATCACATTTGAAAATAAAACATTCTCTGGACCCTGATAGTATCAAATCACTGCTAAGAGAAGAACTTCTGAGCACTCGAAACGACACCGAAGACGATCAAGTGCGTACTGAGAAAAATATATTACTAGAATGCATTTCTGACAGACTCAATATTACATAAATTTTGAATTGAAATTTTCTAGATATTACCACAAGGCGGATCTCGGAGAAAGAGCTACCATAGACCAACAGTCTTACAAACTAAGCACAAACTGAAACAGAGGAAGGAAAATGTTAAAAAGGAACAATCAGAGGTATTTTACTTGCAGTTATCAGTGAACCGACTTGAGACGTTTTTATAAATAGGCTATTGATCCTGAGTCCTTTGCGGTAAATGAAGATTCACCAGCGATAGAATGTGATGAAAATTTGGCTGAATCTTTGCCAGCAATCATAAACATGGAGACAACTGATTCAATGCCAAGTGACAACGAAATAGCGGAAGAAGAATTTGAGACTGAAATGGTAAATGAGTGCAGATGTAATCCTTTTCCTTATTAAATTCTTTATGAAACAAAGTAGGTAACTCACATAGGGCTTTATTTATAATTCTAAATGTATAATCTAATTTAAAATCAATCTTTTCCTTTTAAAGCTGGATATATTTTAATTTCTTGGCCGCTATCGATATTTTGAGGGCAATTCGCTCTCTTCTTCAGTGTTTATCGGTCAGATTAGAAGAGGGCAGTTTACCCTCGAAATATCGATATCTGTCAAGAAATTAAAATATATCTAACTTTAAAAAGAAAAGATTGGTTTTAGATGAAAATATTTTTTTACAAGCTCGAAAAAAATTGGTTCACATCAAAAACAATTCTAAATTTATGTCGGATATTTCACTTTGTACAAGAATTGTTTTTTCCAGGATGTTGCAAACGAGGAATGTAGTAATGCTACTCCGCAAATTTCAAAGCAACAAGCTGATAAAAACTGTGTAATTCACACAAGACTATATTTATTATATATTTTGTTTTGATTTATAACTATTTTCTAGGAAGTTACAGTCGAAAAACGTATTACTCCTATCCGGGAAACTTCGAAGCAAAATGCTCCGAATGTTGTATCAGAAATGGAGTCCAATGATTCAATAAATAAAAACTTATGGGTGGCATTTTGTGCGAAATGTGGTCTTAAGTTCAGATACAAACTAGGGTATGAACTACATAATCAATTAAAGCACAGCGATTTGCCAGCTGAACTAAAAGACCAATTAGAGAAGAAAAGTGCTCAATATTTAGATGTATTAGAAACTGTTCTATTTATCTGTGCTATTTGCGGTTACGGTTGCAAGTACGCTAGTTGTTTGAGAGATCATTTGAGAGTGAAACACGATATGGAGCCGGAAAAACGTACGGCTTTCATCCTGGAAGAAAAGCAAAACACTCAAGCTGACAGCAATCAGGTACTCATTTCATTATATGGATATATTTGGTTTTGTCAACTAAGTTTCATTCAGAGGATGTTGAATGTCAGTATGGTCTGATCTTTATTAACGTTATTTTTTAAAAATATGTTCAGAGTAGAATATTTTCATGAGAATAAATTACGTTCATCTTAGATTATAAAAAAAAGATCAGTTTGAATTTTGAAAAAGCTAGACGCGAGTTAAATATGCGAGTTGATATTTATTTCAAAATGACAAATTTAGTGCACTCGATATACACTATTAAAAATATAGATTTATGTCAAAAGATATCTTGCTATTTGAGGGACATGTATTATCTGATTAAATATTTTCAGATGGTATCGATTGAGCAACTTTTAAAGCCTGACTTAGTCACTGATATTGAAGCTACGATACAAGATTACCAAGAAAGAGCAAAAAAACCAGAGGTATTTTAATTGCATTTGTTAGCGAATCCACTTGAGAAATTTTTCTAAAAGAAGTTATTTTATAATTTGCCTTTTAAATTCTTTATAAAACAAAGCATGTATTTCACACTAGACTTTATTTATGATTCTAAATTTATGTCGAATATTTCGCCTTGTATAAGAATTGTATTTTTCAGGATGTTTCAAATATAGTATCAGATATGCAGTCCTGCGATTCAATAAATAAAAGCTTATGGGTGGCATATTGTCGAACATGTAATCTCAAGTTCAGATACAAAATAGGGTATGAGCTACATAAACTATTAAAGCACGTTTTACCAGTTGAACTAAAAAAAAAATTAGAGAAGGAATGTGCCCAATATTTAAATGTATTAGTAAATGTGCCATTTGTCTGTGCCATTTGCGGTTACAACTGCAAGTACGGTAGCGGTTTGAGGATTCATTTGAAACTGCAACATAATATGAAGCCGAGAAAAAGTACCGCTTTAATGCGGGAAGAAAGGCTAAACACTCTAGCTGACAGTAATCAGGTACTCATTTCATTATATTCACTATATTATTATGTTTTATCGCATAAGATTCATTCAAAATATTTTTAAATGTCAATATATTCGATCTTTGTTATCATTATGTTTCAAAAATTGGAAAATGTATTTCTCGTGATATATCATTCGTGAGGTTGGGATTCCTTGCGTTAACAAATACAAATAGTTTGCTTATTTGAAACTTATTACGTTTTTATGAAACTTAAAATTGTAACCCGCTATTGAATCTAAAAACATTCACAACTCTCACATAAAACAATTCCGCTGTTTATCGCTCGACACTCTTATTAAAACTGCCTTCCTTACTACGTCGACGGACTGTTTTTAGTCCCCTATTGAGTTTCTAGGCAATTGTCGAATATTCATTTCATTAGAATATTCACCTCTCGATTGCTAAGATGCCCTGGTAGATATTTGCTCATTTGTTCAGGTCTCGATCTGGCTAGGTGATATGAAAATGTCCTGGGTATCTGTAGAATATAAGTCGTGGAACTTTCTACTTCATTAAAATTGATAATAAACACAAGTGCTTCAGTTAGATACTTTGTTGTGTGAATATAACTGCACTCGTTGGCAGCTCACAACAAAGAGACTGTCGTAACGAACTTTTCCATCCGATGATGGTGACTACACGGTTTGTTAATAGATTGCTGTCTTTCGCTGTCAGCGCTCTCTATGGCATTCTCTAGAGTCCTTACATCACTCCCCTTAAAATGAGGAAGACTCACGATGAATTCGGACTGCCGTTTGCATGGAGCTGGACAGTATTGCCTAATAATTTGTGAAAGCGGCTTGATAGGTGGCCAAAGTTAATTGGCGATTTTTTAGTGTCGTTTGCTGGCGATGATTTTCTTCTTCGACGATTGATTGCGCTCAGTGTGTAACATTTCGGTCGTTGATCTTGAGAGAGTTGAATTTTTTCCAGCTGATGTTAGGCTAGTGAATGATAATTGCTGATCAGATTCAGGTTGCAATAGTGGCAGATGATTGCTGAAAAGATACCCAGGAGTTTGTGTGGATGAGGATGCCGAAGTAGTACTTTCGAGGAACGCTGGCTCAAGCCGCTCGGTGGACTCGTTGACCGACTTTCCGTTCACGTCGATAGCATATAGGATACTGGAAATTCGTTTCAAAATTTTATGTGGTCCGGTATACGGTCGAGCTAATGATTTCCGAAGTGAGTCGACGCGCAAAAATACATGAGAACAAGTGTTCAAGTATTTGCTCTGGAAGGTTTTTCGATCCCCCCCGTGATGCGTTTTAGGATGGGTCGTAGCGTTTGCATGGTCTGCCGAAAGTTGTCGAGGAATTTATGTGTTCGAGCGTAGGTCTTATTTCAGGAACCAGAAACTCGACAGGAAGATTTAATGTCGTACCGTACAACATTTCTGCATTGGAGCTGCCAATCTCTTCCTTGTAACTCACGAGTAACTCACGAGCCCATTTGAGGCTGGATGATACGCAGACGTGGTATGTGACGGATGTGCGTTGTGAATTGCGAAATGTATTTAAAAATGGCGAAGTTGCCTAGGTAACGCCTTATCTGAATTTTGGCTGAATGGTAATGGTAGCAATGCGTTAATACCACTGTTGGCGCCGGTATCAGTGTATCAGCAATTTAAAATTTACTGCGTTACCTATGTCTAGTAGCTGCAGTGCTAGTGGCTTAAGCTCGTGCCACACTTAGCAACTAGCTGAACGAGAAGCTACGGTTAAATTTGTATTGTTCTATCTACAAGTGTGTGTTGCAATGTACAGTTGGTAGTAATAGAAAATAGAGCCGAGCTATACCATGTGGGAAATGTTGGATACATATTGTGTTCAAAGTACGATACAGAATCCATCAACTGTAAGTTATTAAGTGTCCTCCACCTTAAAGAAAACTAGACTTGATGTAACATTTGATGCTGCATATTATCTATTTCTAAATTGACATCTCATCTCGGAATATGGCAATTAATTTTTTGCGGGATTTTCTCCCCAAGAATAGATATGTTTGCGCACTACAATTAATTGGGGGGGGGGGGGGGGGGGGCTAACCCCCAATTTGGTAACGCTGGTCATAATCATTCAATAAATTTGTATCTCAAACATGTGTGTTTAATTTCAGTATTAATTAAGTGGATAAGTTCTAAAACTTATACTCTACATGTCTATGCAACACTATAAATATATCCTGTATGCAGTGATATGCAAAAATATTTATTTCAAAATGACAAAGTTAATTCACTCGATCTATATTATTAACAAACAGATTTATGTCAAAATATATTTTGATATTTGAAAGACATGCATTATTTGAATCAATATTTTCAGATGGTCTCGATTGAGCAACTTTTAAAGCCTGATGTAGTCACTCATATTGAAGAAGCGATACGAGAATGCCAACTCAAAATAAAAAAACCTCAGGTATTTAAAGTGCATTTGTTGAAAGAAGTTTTTGATAAGATTTTCTAATAGTAGTTTTTCTTTCATTTGCCTTTTAAATTATTTGTAAAACAAAATATGTAACTCATATTTGGATTTACTTATTTGTGATTTTAAATTTATGCCGAATATTTCGCATTGTATAAGAATTGTTTTTTTTTCAGGATATTGCGACTATCGTATCAGATATGCAGTCCCACGATTCAATAAATAAAAACTTATGGGTGGAATTTTGTGCGAAATGCGGTCTTAAGTTCAGATACAAGCTAGGATATGAGCTACATAAGCAATTAAAGCACAACAATTTGACAGCTCAACTAAAATACAAATTAGAGAAGGAATGTGCCCAATATTTAGATGTATTAGTAAATGTGCCATTTGTCTGTGCCATTTGCGGTTACCGTTGCAGCTACAATACTTTTCTCAAAGATCATTTGAGACTGAAGCATAATATGGAGCCGGGAAAACGTGCCGCGTTCCTCTTGGAAGAAAAGCAAAACACTCAAGCTGACAGCAATCAGGTACTCATTTCATTATATTCATTATATTTTTATGTTATGTCGAATAAGTTTTATTCAAAAGATTTTGAATGTCAATATGGTCCGATCTTTGCTAACATTATGTTCCGATAAATTCGAGCTTATTCTACTCTCTTCAATAAATTAGGATAAAATAAGGTGCGCTCATCTTCGATTTTATAAAAAAAATCAGTTTTAGTCCGCATAAATCTAGACGCGAGTTGATATTGTTGAATTTCCCTTGAAATACCTTTCGTGAGCTCGGAATTCCTTGCGTTAACAAATACAGATAGTTTGCTTATTTGAAACTTATTAACATTTTATTAATCTTAAAATTGTAGCCTGTTATTTAACATAAAAATATTCACAACTCTCATATAAAACAAATCAGTTGTTTATCGTTCGATACTCTTATCAAAACTGCCTTCCTTACTGCGTCGACGGACTATTTATAGTCCCTTATCGAGTTTCAAGGCAATTATCGAATATTCGTTTCATTAGAATATTCACCTCTTGGCTGCTAACGCCGAAAATACACTCTCCGCCAAATGTTGGCGAGCAGAGAGTGTAAATGGTCACCTCGTCTATTCTCGCCTGTTTTTTCACATGCCAAAACATGGCAAGCACGAGAGTGTAAATGGCTTGCTCGTCGGCTCTCGCCTGTTATATGGGGGTTTAATAAGCGTTTTATGAGGGTGTCTGAGAGATTATGAGGATCTCGTCCTAGTTCGTGGCCGCTCGAAATGTTGTTGGTTTTACATATCGTGTCAAAGGGATTTGAAACAGGATCTGGTACTGGCTCCGTTGATATTTACAAACCTATTTGGTTTGCCCATGGGCAAGATGCATCATATCGGACAAGATGGTTATAAGGCACACTGTTCGAATATTTGTAAATAAATTTCTGACCAGAGAAAATGCAGCTTACCCACACGATACCACTTAATTTTCACACCATGCAGAAGGGTGCAAAATTTAAGTGTACAGATATGCATATCATGCAAGTAGGTAGATATCTTTCCATAAGATAAGCCATCTTCACCCTATTCCTTCTCGAGACTTTCATCAAGAATTCTGTCGAATGATCTGACGAAACGTTCGTCTCATGTGTAATTTCGGATTAAGATGTTCTGGTTGATTTTTGTTTATTTGTTCAGGTAGATGTCTCTTGATCCGGCTATTTGTTTTGAAAATGTGCCGGGGTTTATGTATATGCAACACTAAGAATATGTCCTGGTTATAGGGATATGGAACACTATCCTTTCCGTAAGCCTCAATAACATACATGGCGAACGTTTTGCCACTGGATTCGATAGGACAATGTGAAATTTAAGTGGTAATATCGTGTAGGTAGCATTTTCTCTGTTCAGAAATTTGTTCCCTACAAGATGCATCCCTACGCATACAATTGTGCGAAATGATGTATCTTGTACGATATGATGCATCTTGCCCATGATTTCTTGGGCAAACCAAATAGGTTTGTAAATATCATCGGAGCCAGCACTAGACCTTTTTTCAAATCCCTTTGACTCGATATGTAAAACCGACGTCATTTCTAGTGGCCCCGAGGTAGGACCAGAACCTCATAAGCAATCAGACACCCCGATAAAACTCTCATAATACCCTCATAAAATAAGCGAGAGCCGACGAGGAAGCCATTTACATTCTCGTGCTTGCCATCTTTTGGCATGCGAAAAACAGGCGAGAATAGACGAGGAGGCCATTTCCACTCTCGCCTCGGCAACGTTTACCATAGCTCGGGGAAAGTGCAATTCCGCTTTTAGACTTTTTCGTCTTGAACAGATTCGTCGTTATCGTAAATAGTGTTGGCTTTATGAATCGGTAAACGACACGTCTTTGAGCACCTTGATCACAAGATAAGACCCTTCCTATTTCCGCTGTAGTTTCGGACTAGCGCCTTTTTGCCGACGGGGATTATACAGCCACACCAAATCATTTTCTTGAAGACAAGCCGGATTCGCTTTCAAATCATAACTCGTTTTCATTTCGGTCAGTGTTCAAATTTAGGCGATTCTTAACTGCTTTGTGAATAGATTTTAGGTATTACCGTAGCTCCAATGTGAAACTACTGTTTTTTACTCCACTCTCGCCTTGGAGTTTTCGGGTAGTATTCCGAATTTCACATCAGTTGGAAGATAGATAATTCGTCCAAACACAATACGTGACGGTGACAGTGATTGTATACGTTACTGATCGGTACGTCGTTAGAAAAAGTGGAATATGACGATCCCAATCACACTGATTAAGGTCCACTACTTTGGCCAGGTGTTCAATCAAGATTTCGTTAAACCTTTCGACCATCCCGTCAGATTTTGGATGAAGTTCTAATTTTTTTTTATTCCCAAGGCGTTACAAATTTTCGTAAACAATTGAGAAGCTCGTTTAGAACTCCATACCCACTAACCCAGTTTAAAGCTATCTGCTGAGCGACAATGGATGTCTCTTAAGTGAGAATAGCGTAGACTTCTGGCCATTTAGTAAAATAGTCAGCTACTACCAACACGTTATGGTTGCCTTGTTGTGACTCTGGAAACAATCCTGCGACATCAATGGCGAATCTTTATAAGCCTTCAGTTTATCTCTGGTTTTTCTTCTGGGTCCTTTCCCCGATGCGCATGTGATACTCTTCTCGCATTTGTCCTCCACGGCTTGTCGTCCATGCATCCAAAAGAACTCTTACTTTATCCAAAAGAACTCTTACTTTATTTAATATTTTGTTTATATCCGTGTAGCCTCCTGATGTTCCCTTGTGCATTTCCTGTAAAATATCTTTGACCTAACTTCTGAATCTGCATGCTATGAGTTTATCTCGGCATCATTATCTTTCCTGTGGACTAAATTGAAGCTATATGCTAGCAGCCTTTTAACCCATCGCACTACTTGTCCGTCGGGGTTCTTGAAATCAAGCAACCATCTCAATGCAGCATGATCGGTTTTCAGCACAAAGGTATTTGTCGAATTGCTTTGTAGCTTCAACTATTGCCAACAGTTTTCTTCGGGTGAAGTTTCTCTATGACTTGGATATTATCAGTTAAAGTAAGCAATTGCCCGTTCTTTATCATTGATTTGTTGTGACAATTCCGCGCCGATGCCAGTATTGCTTGCATAAGTATCCACACAAATATTTTCTGTTGTTCAAGTTCCGCTAACATCGGTGCTTCACATACCACCTGTTTAACAGGACTATCATGGAACTCGACTCGACCCGAACTCATGCGAAATATTCACATTTGCTAGTCGACTGTTTCAAAATTTGTGTAAATGAGAGACAAAGTGCTTGTCATGAGGGTCGACTAAGAGATAGATTGCTCGACCGAAACTTTTTGGTGTGTTGCATTGATGTTTTTTTTATTTGTCAGCAAAATTGAAGCGAGTAAAATGGTGCGTCAATTTACTTTAAATAAAAATGTATAATTAATTTTCTTTCCTCAGTGTAAAAAAAACATACATGCTGAACTGTATATATGCTGAACAATGCGGGCACATATGATCTCTTTGTCAGTTCCATCAACACACCTAGTTACATCTGACACCCAGTTACACCTGGACATTTTTTTTTGAGCTACTGAAAAATACTGAAATTTGTCATAGGGTGTGGCGCGAGTAAATATTTTCAAATGTGCGCGGCAAGCAATAAATTTTTTGTGTAATGTTGCTTTGAAGGTTGAATATTTTTATGGCTATAATTTATCACCGCTTAGGATGTATTGTCCTCCTAAAAACCGGAAACGAACACTTTTGGTTGTCAATTTTCAGGAATTACAATGAGAGCATTTTCGTACTTTTCGTGAATTTTCTCCACCACATGATTCGGGAAAATTCAGTGATTATGTTCTCGATATTTCCTCCCCAAAAAGTTCTTAAGAGAACTTCAAACCCCCCATTTTGGAGGAAAAACCCCCAATCTGGTGTCGCTGGTCATACTCATTCAATAAATTTGTATCTTACTTAAACATTTGTGTTTAATATCAGCATTAATTAAGTAGATAATTCCAAAACTTATACTCTAGATGTCTATGCAACACTATGAATACAGACTGTATGCAGTGATGTGCAACAATATTTAAAATGACAAATTTAATTCACTCGATATATATTATTAACAAACAGATTTATGTCAAAATATATCTTGATATTTGAGAGACATGCATTATTTGAATCAATATTTTCAGATGGTCTCGATTGAGCAACTTTTAAAGCCTGATGTAGTCACTCATATTGAAGAAGCGATACGACAAAGCCAACTAAAAACACAAGAACCTGAGGTATTTTAAGTGCATTTGTTGAAAGAAGTATTTGAGAAGTTTTTCTAATAGTAGTTTTTCTTTCATTTGCCTTTTAAATTCTTTATAAAACAAATATGTAACTCACATTAGGCTTTATTTGTGATTTGAAATTTATGCCGAATATTTCGCATTCTCTGTTTCTCTTTTCCTTTTTTCAGGTTGTTGCAAATATCGTATCAGATATGCAGTCCAACGATTCAATAGATAAAAACTTATGGGTGGAATATTGTACAACATGTGGTATTAAGTTTAGATACAAACTAGGATATGAGCTACATAAGCAATTAAAGCACAACTATTTGCCAGCTGAACTAAAATACAAATTAGAGAAGGAATGTGCCCAATATTTAGATGTATTAGTAAATGTGCCATTTGTCTGTGCCCTTTGCGGTTACTGTTGCAGGTACCGTTGTTTACTCAGAGATCATTTGAAAGTGAAACATAATATGGAGCCGGCAAAACGTTACACGATCATCCTGGAAGAAAAGCAAAACTCTCAAGCTGACAGCAATCAGGTACTCATTTCATTATATTCATTATATTATTATATTTTGTCGAATAAGTTTCATTCAAAAGATTTTCAATAAATTGGATCTTATTCTACTCGCTTTAATAAATTAGGATAGAATAAGTTGCGTTCAGCGTAGATTTGATAGAAAAGATCAGTTTTAGCCCGTATATTGAGTTGATATTGTTGTATTTCCCTTGAAATACCTTTCGTGAGCTCGGAATTCCTTGCGTTAACAAATACAGATAGTTTGCTTATTTGAAACTTATTAACATTTTATTAATCTTAAAATTGTAGCCTGTTATTCAACATAAAAACATTCACTACTCTCATATAAAACAATTCAGTTGTTTATCGCTCGATATTTTTATTAAAACTACCTTCCTTGCTATATCGACGGACTATTTATAGTCCCTTATCGAGTTTCTAGGCAATTATCGAATATTCATTTCATTCGAATATTCACCTCTCGGCTGCTAACGCCAAAAATACACTCTCCGCCAAATGTTGACGAGCAGACAGTGTAAATGGTCACCTCGTCTATTCTCGGCTGTTTTTCACATGCCAAAACATGGCAAGCATGAGAGTGTAAATGGCTTGTTCGTCGGCTCTCGCCTGTTATATGGGGGTTTAATAAGCGTTTTACGAAGGTGTCCGACAGATTATGGTGTCGTTCTAGTTCGTGGCCGCTCGAAATCTTGTTGATTTTACATATCGTGTCAAAGGGATTTGAAACAAGGTCTGGTGCTCGCTCCGTTGATATTTGCAAACCTATTTGGTTTAGGCAAGATGCATCATATCGGACAAGATGGTTACAAGGCACACTGTTCGAATATTTGTAAACAAATTTCTGAACAGAGAAAATGCTACTTACCCACATAATATCACCAATTAAGTTTCACATCATGCAGAATGGTGCAAAATTTAAGTGCACAGATATGCATATCATGCAGATAGGTAGATATCCTTTTATAAGATAAGCCATCTTCACCCTATTCCTTCCCGAGACTTTCATCGAGAATTCTGTCGAATGATCTGACGAAACGTTCGTCACATGTGTAATTTCGGCTTAAGATGTTCTGGTTGATTTTTGCTTATTTGTTCAGGTAGATGTCTCTTGATCCGGCTATGTGTATTGAAAATGTGCCAGGGTGTATGTCTATGCAACAGTAAGAATATGTCCTGGGTATAGGGATATGCAACACTATAATTTCCGTAAGCTTCAATTACAAACATGGCGAACGTCTCACCACTGCATTCGGCAGTACAATCGGCAAGACGTTTGGCAAGACATAGGGAGAAGATGGCTTATCTTATGAAAGGATATCTATCTACCTACACGATATGCATATCTGCACACTTAAACTTTGCACCTTGGTGGCTTTAACTATTTTCTTCGGGTAACGTAATAGTTTCTCTCTAGCTTGGATACTAAGGATAGTACTTATTTCAATTTCACGTAAAATTTTCATACAATTTCACGATAAATTTGTTTCGGCGAAAATTTAGCTTGAAATTAAGCAAAAGTGGTACTCACTTCTTTGCGTGAAAAGTTGCTTATTTCCATAAAAATATGCTTTCGGAATTGAAATGCAGGTGGTATTGACACAATTTGCCAACAATATCATGCCAATTTAATAAGTGTCAGTTCGGTTTTGACTCTCATAGAGATCACACCTAGCAGCGTTCCCAGTGTACTTATATTGTATTCTAGCTATTGTGCCATTGCAAAATTCGGTCTTTATTCTAATTGTAACCTAGAATATATTAATAGTGAAGCGTTGTCTTTCCCCTGAGGGCGATGCCCTGATGGCGAAAAGAAAAGTTACGAAGTCTGGCTCTGCCAAATCTAACGGCAACTTTTTTGCTCCGCTAAGCCAGCTTATTGATGACGAAAGTGAAAGTGTTTCTTTGCCAGTGCGCATGACCTATTCGCCTCCAATAACTATTATTGGTATCTCCCGCGCAGCTGTGGAATCTTTAATCCAAGGCTCCAATATCACGCAGTACGTAATTAAACATACCAGCATTGGTATAAAAGTTTGCTCACTTCTCGCGGAAGACTACAATCAGCTTCAATCAAAGTTGATCAACGAAAATGCGAAATTCTTTACGCATGATGATAGTGCGCGAAAATCGTTCAAAGTCGTTTTGACTGGCTTACATTCAGTAACTCCTGCCGAGCTATCAGACGAACTCAAAACTAAGGGAATTACATGCCCGGACATTAAAAGTTTAAGTGTAAGATCTCCGCGCTATGCTGATCAAGCGACTTTTGTTCTAACTTTTCCCCGTGGATCGGCCAAAATCGCTGATCTTAACCAAAAAGCTAAATACTTATTTCACACTGTGGTGAAATTCAGCCGCTATCAAAAACGGCTTTCTGGACCAGTACGTTGCTTTAACTGCCAGACTTATGGGCACGCTTTGGCCGGGTGTCACCTAAAAACAATTTTCAGTTTATGCGCAAAACCACATAAATCTACAGAGTGTCCTACTCGCGACGATATTAATGCGAAACGTCTTTGTGGCAACTGCTCCGGGGACCACCCAGCCAGTTCAAACCTCTGCCCTAGCCGTCTCAAGTACATTGAGCTTCAAGCTCGATTACGAGCTAAACGCAGCAAAACCGCCATCCAATCTACATCGCACGTTGATATAAGCAACAAAAACCTGTTCCCTGCGCTTAAACTAAGCAGTGGTACTAGACCGAAGGCAACAGTGATGACAACTCCATCATCTGCCGTGAACTATGCCACGGTAGCCAGTGCAGGCGTACGTGCTAACAATGACCTGTTCACTTGCAGTGAAATAATCGATCTGACAAACGAGCTTTTAACTAAGCTTAAACCTTGTACAAACAAAGAGCAGCAATTTAGAGTGGTTGCTGAACTTACAATTAAATACATTTATAATGGTTATTAATATTATAATGTGGAATGCTCGTAGTATTTGCCCACTGGAGAAACGTCTTGAATTCTTCTCGTATTTGAAAACAAATAAGGTTGATGTTGCTGTCATTACTGAAACGTGGTTGAAAGACAGTAACTCCATTTTTGATGAAAGTTACTTAATATATCGCACCGATCGCTATTTCGTTCATGGTGGTGGTGTGGCAATTGCAGTCCATCGTTCTATTAGCCACTGTGCGCGACCACCATTAAAAACCTCTGTAATTGAAACCTGCTATGTGGAACTAACCTGCCTTGAGCGCAATTTCCTTCTGATTGGAGCCTATTTTCCAGGCGGAAATAGCAACCATATTAAAGAACGTTTGTTTAAAAACGATCTGAAAGTGTTCGATCGCATTGAGAACAATTTTTTAATTGCAGGAGATTTGAACTGCAGGAGCAAAGATTGGAATTGCTCTCGTAACAATCGCTGGGGGAGCATACTTGAGCACAAACTTACTTTTTCTGCGTTCAACATTCTTTTTAGTTCAACACCTACTTTTTACCCTAAATCTAGAGGCAGCCCATCTACGATCGATGTAATATTGACTAATTGCATTCAGTTTGTATCTCCTCCATTTGCCCGAACTGCTCTATCTTCGGACCACCTTCCGGTTCACTTTAGTATTCTTGATGCAGGGATTGAAAAAGCTTGTTTAAAAAAGTTTGTCTTCCATAGAGCAAACTGGGAAAAATTTTCGCGCGTCACTGGTGAACTAACCAATTTGAGACAGCTAGACCTCTCTACGCCGCGAATAAGCGACATCGACGAGCACATAGTAAAGTTCAATAGCATTTTACTATCTGCAGCACAAAGTTCAATCCCTGTGACTTCAGCTAAACCGTCGTGCACAAATTTATCTCTGGATTCTAGCATTAAAACTCTCATTTCTCGGCGTAATTTTTTACGCAGAAAATGGCAGCGCTCACGGCAATCACATCTGAAGAAGGAAATTAATTGCCTCCAAAGGAATATCAAGGAAGCCATTTTTGCGCTTCGTAACAAAGAGTGGAACAGAAAACTAAAATCACTAGAGAAAGGTAGTAAAAGCTTTTGGAACATATCCAAAGCACTCAAAAAGAAGTGCTCTCAATTTTTTCCAATTAAAGTAGATGGCGTGCCCGTTTCAAATAATGTGTCTAAGGCTCAAGCCTTTGCTCAACATATGCATCACGTTCACATGTCAGCCATTATTAATAGCGATGGTGACACTGAAGCTCAAGTGGCTTCTTCTTTCGATGCTATCGAAAGTAGTAGCAGCCCCTCTATCCCCTTCATGTCTGTTTCCTCTCTAAAGAGCATCATAGCTGATTTAAAATCAAGTAAGGCTCGGGGCAACGACAACATCTACACTCTATTTCTAAAAAATATGCACAGGAAAGCGTTTATATACCTATCAAAGTTATTAAATGCTTGCCTTGTAACATCTTACTTTCCGACTGCCTGGAAAACTGCAAAAGTTATTTGGATCCCGAAACCTAATAAACCCAAGTCTGAAATCGGCAGCTACAGGCCAATAAGCCTAATCAGTGTGATTGGAAAAGTATTTGAACACTTCATTAAGATTCAGCTTCAAACCTTTATTGAGTCGCAAAATATCTACCCTAAAGAGCAGTTTGGTTTCAGAAGCGGGCACAGTACAATTCATCAAGTTCGAAGGATAACTGACATAATCACTACAAACTTTGGACTAAAAAAGTCCACTGGTTTGATAACTCTCGACTTGGAAAAGGCATTTGACTGCGTCTGGCATCAAGGCTTGATTCAAACAATGCGAATACTTAATTTTCCTCTGTCCCTTACTAAAATAATCATGAACTTCCTGCGTGACCGATACTTTTACGTTGATATCAATGGCTCGGAGTCAAATAAGTTCCCGATACCAGCTGGTGTTCCCCAAGGCTCGGCGCTAAGCCCCATATTATTTAACCTCTTCTTGTATGACATACCACTACCTGTCAATTGCATTATCAGTCTATTTGCTGACGACACTGCCCTTTTGTCATCTAATCACTGTCCGATATCTGTAAAAACCTCACTAGAAAATGGGTTCGCAACACTGTCCAATTATTTCAACAGATGGAAATTGAAAATAAACCCTACCAAAACCGAGGCAATATTCTTTACTAAGAAGCGCAAGCAATGCCTTCTCCCCTGTTCTCTTAATGTAGATGGTAACATTGTTGGCTGGAACCCGGAATATATAAAATATCTAGGAATTTACCTCGACAAAAAACTTACCTTCAAAGCCCATATCGGGCTTACCATAAAAAAATGCGACATTCTCGTCAAAGCCTTGTATCCTTTAGTAAATAAGCGGTCGCAGCTGTCGATAGCAAACAAACTGATTTTATTCAAAACTGTTTTTCAGCCTGTCATGCTCTATGGTGCTCCGGTTTGGGGGCGCTGTGCTGCTACTCACATAAAAAAATTACAAATTAAACAGAACAAAATTCTGAAAATGCTCCTGAATCTCCCATTTTTCTATTCGACTAACTCTTTACATTCAGCTTCAAAGCAGTCCCTAATTTCAAGCAACATTAACCGCATTAATACCAAATTTTTAAACACTTGTGTTGCATCAAACAATCCTTTGGTTCGAGCTCTAGTATAATGAACTTTAACTTTAAGAGCATCCACATTATAAATGACCCTCATTTAAATCCGACAATCTTAAGGCGGCGTTTCCAATGATGGAGTGAGCTTTCGCCGAATCTCAGAGTAGAGCTGGCCTGTTCCCAATGATAGATTTTCGAAATTCGAAAATTGTGATGACATTTTGTGCTTTGAGAACTCAAAGCTGTAGCACTCATTGCTAGTTTGGGGGCATTTTATGAAAAACTAATATAATCGGATTTTTTTCTAGATTTCTTGAAAACAAACGATTAAATCGATCAAATTAGCTAGTAATTTGTATAACATCTATAATAATTTTTAATACATATGTTATGTAAATAATACATTTAGATGTTATATAAATTAATAATTTGAATGTTCGCTTGGAGTTTAAATACGATAAATTCACTTTTAGAACTAGGCCGTGTTCCAATGCTGGCTTGAAGTGTAATTTATCTGCGTACGCATTAGCTATCATGAACTAAAGTTACCCTTTTTAGATTTCTTTACTTGTTGATCGTTCGATATCGACTGAACTTATCCTGCGAGATTTTGTATCAGGAATTTCTGTAGGAATAAAATGAGTGGACAGTAATCGGTGCTGCCATTCTTTATTATTTCGAAGCAATGATTTTGGGACAGGTTTGGCTGAAGGTAAAAGTACGTTTGGAGTTGAATGTGCAGATGGAGGTAACTGAGCTGAGCGTATTAATGTCATGGAAAATTACTCTTGGCCATTTACTAATTTCCAGTATTTTTGGTGAGCAAAAAGCACACCACGTCACTTTGAATCCAACATTTAGCTGACAATGGCGCTTAAATGATGCGAATTACTTTGGATGAAAAAAAATTAAACCATGCCCAGATTACTTGGCTGGAATGCACATGACACCATGGCCAACGACTTTATTACAATTCGATCAAGAAACGCCGAATCATTTACCATTTAGGTATGTGCAATGTGCTGTAGTTTGCAAGGAATACTTTAGCAGATTTTCAAATTATCATTGATGCTGAACATTAAGTAGGTCTGTAGCAGATAGATTTGATTTTCTTCGAAAGGCACGTAATAATATATGTTTATGGTATGTACTTTTATGATATATAAAAGTAATACAAAATTCTAATATGGGATAATCATGTAGGGGAAGGTGGGGCAAGACGGGGATCGTAACGTTTAACGAATTTTATAACATATAAAAATAAGTTGTATTTAAACAACTGTTATGTAAATCTTTGGTCCAAACCATATCGCACTTATAAAAAAATAAAATGATATCCATATTGAATTTAGTAATAAGCTATAGAAGTTTTTTTAAAAAGCTGTTTTCTCCCCGTTTTGCCCCAAGGACGGGGCAGAACGGGGAGTTTTCGAATAAATAAAAAACGATGAGTTGTAAACAAATTTTTTATTCAAATAGTGTTTTATTCTGACTTTACATATAGTCCATAGTTGAAAAAAGTAAAAAAAAAAAAAAATTTCGCCATATAAAATTTTTTATCAGAACTTTTTCGCTTCTTTATTTCGCCTGAGCTCGAGGTCGGCCACGGCCTCTTTTGGGTACCAACGGGTTTTTCTTCGCAAGATCTTTTTCTTTTCTAGAATTTTTCTTCTCAAGTTTCTTTTTTTCTTTTTCTGCTTTTTCAGCATCCATGTCAAGCAGTTGCTTTTTGTAGGTAGACGATGTAAGGACTGCTGTTTTTCCTCTTCTTCTGCTTACTCGTTTGGTACCTTGAACAATAGAATTGCATTTTGAATTTTACTAGTGTATTTATTGCCACCTACTTGCCTAAATTGTCTGGAAAAGGTAAATGAAAGTAGTTGATATATTTATGTACCTGAAGCAACTTTTGGAGTATTCAAAACAACTTCCGGCGAAATCGCTCCGAAAGAACTTGTTGCTTTGTTTAAACCTCCCGCATGCACGCTGATGTCCATGGAGACGTTAGCAATTGAAGTTGAAGGTATGGGCTCGGCAGGTACTAGATCGTTGCTGGGAAGCTCTATGTCTGTTGTTTTCGAGGGGAGAAAATCAACGTCACTAAAAACGTTTGGATCTATTGGGGAAATTCCAGTTTTTTTGAAACCATTGACTGCGGTTGCCATCGTTGCGGCTTTCGTATAAGCTGCGCCGAAAAGCGATGCGACGTGAGCCAATGTTGCCACTTTTCCTGGATTTGTGCGGAGAAATTTTCGGATTTCGTCGTCCAAAAACTTGCTTAGAGGTTTCATAAAAGCTACATCAAGTGGTTGTAGCTTGTGGGAGCAATGAGGTGGTAAACAAAATAAAACGACCCCGTTTTTCTGAGCTTCGTCGATAAGATCGATGTTCTTGGTATGCGTTGAGTGACCATCTAGTATCAATAAAACAGGTCTCTGTGGAGTTGCTCCGGTAAAAGCAACAAAGTGCCGAAACCATTTCAAAAAAAGCTCTTTTGTTATCCAACCTGAGTCACTGCATTCTGCGAAGGAAGCTGGCGGAAGGCCCATTTGAAAAGATGGCTGCATTCTTTTCCTGCGAAAAATCAACATTGGCGGGACGTAAGCACCAGCAGCTGAAAAGCAAATTTCAGCCGTGACCGTTTCACCTCTTTCTGATGAGGTTATAGCCCCGACCTGACGTCGTCCTTTGAATGCGATGATACGAGACAGTCCCTTGGGATTTACAGAGATTCCAGTTTCATCGCAGTTGAAAATCTTCTCAGGCGTGAAATGGTGTTTTTCATTAAGAGATACTAAAATATCAAAAAACTGGTTCACTGCCACTTGGTTGAACCCTGATGCTCGAGCTGCTGAGGTTGCCTCGGGCTTGCGCAGGCTTAGTTCTGGGTGGCGTTTCATAAAACAATGCAGCCAGTCTTTTCCAGCTTTATTATTTTCAGTAAATGGATGCGAGATTCCGTTTCTTACAGCCAATTGGTACGCAACTTCACGAAATTCATCGTAGGTTAGGCCAAAAAATTGAGCTTCCATTGATACTAAATATTGTGCCAATTCTTTTTCTTGTTCGGGGTTAAAAACACTTGTAAATCGGCCAAACTTTTTCTTTACCTCGTACTCAGGATCATCGCGCATTTTTTTCACGTGGCGTTCTAATGTGGTTTGCGGGACGCCATGAGCAGCAGCAGCGGTTGGTGTGCCACATAACCCAGAGACAACGCTCAAAACCGCGGCCTGCATGTCTTCTGTTGACCAACTGCATCTCTCAGTTTTTCTTTTGTAATTTCTTACCATTCTGTGAAAAAAAGATGAATATCTGTAGTATTTTTTCACTGAGAAACCAAATCATAAAACCTCCCCGTTTTGCCCCTCCCCGTTCTGCCCCCAAGCTATATATTTCATTAACATTGTATTAAACGCTGACAATTAATGATACGTTCGTGAATGAGAGCTTTATTTGTTCGTAGTGAGGTGTACTTTAACATAGTAAAACGCGTTCATGCATAGTATTTAGCTTTCTAGTACTTACTTGCAAATAAAAATCCGAAAAAAGTTCCACCAGACGCTTCAGAACAACACACCTTGTCACAACTTTTTTGAAAACTGACAAACTCAGCTGGTTCAGGCAAAAATTACACTCAGGCACTTTACCGACTTATTTCACACGATCTCCGCTGGATTTCACTGCATAGCTTCTTAACTATTGCCAACTCCCCGTTTTGCCCCGCTCCCCGTCTTGCCCCACCTTCCCCTATAACAATTTTTTTCAATCGATGTGTTATTGATTGTGTTTTATAAAGGCAAACTATTCTCATTTATTCCGTGAATTTAATTTTCAGCAGCATCATTGTCTTTATCAAGGACTATATTGCTTCACCTTTAAATATCAAAAACTATGGTAACGTTAATAAAACGTAATAATTACAATATTTCACTCGAAATTTTGATGAGGCATTTTATTCTTGACCCCCACGAGGAAAAAGGCAAATCGAAATCGCATATGCCTTTTATTTGTCCATTTGCCGACAATGCCTACTCCAACCTCACAACTTTGAACACATGAAATCATTCGAATTTGAATTTCGAAGGTACAACGACATCTGTCGTAACACATATTTGAATTTAATTTTCAATAACTATTTTTATCACAGATGGGTTATGAATTTGTTTCATTATTGATTTCAATGCACAAATCATTCATCCAACTGTATTTTCTGACATTATCTATTTTTTAACGCGGAAAACAACACTTTACACTTCATTTTAAACAGAGCTTTCAGCAACGCTTTCTATTAGAAAGTAGTGAATTTAAAAATTCGAAAATGTCCGAAAAGCTTCACGCTGTAGTTGAAATAGGTCCCACTCTAGAGTTCAACCACAGATTTTAGAGATTGATTAGAGAGAGAGGAAGATATGTGAAAGTGCATGAGAGCAAAAGTGTACGCAAACACATTTCACTCCAAGCCAGCATTGGAAACGCGGCATAAATCAGCAACAATGCTGCTCTTTTGTTTCTTTGTTTAAGTTAGTACGTAGTTAGCACTAAGATAGTTAAGTAAGTTTTACAACACAATTCATTCAAATAAAAGGTTTTCCCCGTTTCCTTTTAAATATCTAATGTAATTACACCAAAATTCATAAGATGCATATTAATAAAGTTGTTTAGGAATGCAAGAGCCAAAACTCGATTCACCTACTCGAATATTTTGTACAAACTGTAGTATATTTAATGTATGGTTGAATAAATAAATCTAAATCTAAATTTAATAAGTGTTGTTCTTTCTTTCGAGCTAAAAAGTGACATTGATGTCAAAAAGTGTTTGAATTTGAAAATTAAATTGTACCGATGTCTTTTCAATAAAAAAATCGATAGAAATTGAAGTACTTGACATTTTATCCGTCAGAAATGAGTAGTCTCCACTTTTCTCCATTATCAACATTTTCGCTCGAAACAATTGCCAGATAATGGAGACTTGTCATCATTTAGCTTCACGATTAATTCGGTACTAGCATTTATTCGCTAAAGTAAGCAATTGTCCGTTATATACCATTGATTTGCGGTGATAATTCAGCGCCGATGCCAGCATTACTTGCATTAGTATTCACGCGAATGCTTTCTGCGGTTCAGGATACACTAGCATCGGTCCTTCACATAGCATCTGTTTAAGCTTTTCAAATGCTGCTTGGCACTGTTGGGTCCAGTTAAACGGTTAATTCTTCTATGTCCGCTTGTGACAGGTCACCAGACTTAAAAAGCTTCGAAAACATTTCTCACGGCATCGATTTTTTTGAGGTCAGTTTTTACTCCATCAGCAGATATTTGACTTACTGCAAAGAAGATTACACTTTTTTGTATTCAACTTTAAGTTTGCCGCTCTCACCCTTCTAAACACATCTTCCAGATTTTTCAGGCGCTCCTCAAAAGTATTTATAATAACAATAATATCATCTAGATACACCAAATATATCTTCCAGCTTAGCAAGCGCAAGACACACTTCACGCTCCATCCTTCAAAGGTTGCACGGGCATTAGAGCCCAAACGGCATGAGGCTAAATTGGCACGATCCGGTTCCTAAAGAGAAGGTGTTTTCCTTACGATCACTTTTCTCAATTGAAACTTGCAACTTTTTCTTAATCAAGATTACAGGCAACGTACAAGAGGACTTTGCCAAATTAGGAGTCGTAGCCAAATTAGTTCTTCCGTAATCATCGTCTCGAACTGAGTTGTTGGCATTGCGTCTAACGTCCCCTATTGGTACTGGTCATCGTTTAATGCTGAAGATTGTAGCAATAATTGCTGTCTGTCGCTGCCAGCGCTCCCTATACCACTATCTATAGTCCCTACATATCTGTAGGGCTCTAGAGAGTTCCATGGGGAGCACTGACAGTGGCAGACAGTAATCTTCTAACAGATCGTGTCGCCACCATGATCGGATGGAAAAACACGATACGACCGTCTCTTTGTATTGAGCTGTCAATAAATTTGTATTTTACAAACCACTTGTGTTTATTTTCAGTATTAATCAAGTAGATAAGTTTCAATACGTATACTCTACATGTCAATGCAATACTATGAATATATCCTGCATGCAGTGCCATGTAAAAATATTTATTTCAAAATGCCAAATTTAACTCACTCGATATATATTATTAACAAACAGATTTATGTCAAAATATATCTTGATATTTGAGAGACATGCATTATTTGAATCAATATTTTCAGATGGCTTCGATTGAGCAACTTTTAAAGCCTGATGTAGTCACTCATATTGAAGAGGCGATACGAGAGTGTCAACCAAAAACAGAAAAACCAGAGGTATTTTAAGAGCATTTGTTAGTGAATCCACATGAGAAGTTTTCTTTCTTTCACTAGGATTTATTTGTGATTTTAAATTTATGTTGAATATTTAACCTTGCATAAGAATTTTTTTTTCAGGAGGTTTCGAATGTAGTATCAGATATGCAGTCCAACGATTCAATAGATAAAAACTTATGGGTGGAATATTGTCCAAAATGTGGTATTAGGTTCAGATACAAACTAGGGTATGAGCTACATAAGCAATTAAACCACGACGATTTACCAACTGAACTAAAAGACAAATTAGAGAAGAAATGCGCCCAATATTTAGATATATTACTAACTGTGCCATTTGTCTGTGCCATTTGCGGTTGCTGTTTTAAGAACAATAATGGTTTCAGCGTGCATTTAAGACAGAAACATAATATGGATACGGGAAAACGTGGCGCGTTCATCTTGACAGAAAAGCAAAACACTCAAGCTGACAGCAATCAGGTACTAATTTCATTAGATTCATTATGTTATTATGTTGTGTCGAATAAGTTTCATTCGGAAGATTTTGAATGTCAATATGGTCCGATCTCTGTTAACCTTCCGAGAACACACCTATTTGTTCGATCATCGAGAACAATTGGGGTCAAATTTACCCCAACCACTTTTGAACGTCTATAGAATCGCCGCCACTGAAGATTTTCATTTGAAAAAAATTATAGGTATAGATTGAGACCTCTTTTAGTAGTTCCCATGCATAAGAAGTGCCCTAAATGTCCTTAACATACCTAACAAAATTCGCGAAAAAACAGTTTTATCGAAAACAGCTTTTTTACAAAAAAAATCGTAACTTTGTCAATTTTCAACATTTTTGGCTAAAAATTTAGGGGGATACACTCAAGGTATGACAAAATCATAAAAAAATTAGCCCTATAGTGACCATTGAAAAAAAGTATTTATTTTGCATATTTATGGTGGCGATTGTGAGGATTTTAAAATTTGCACATTTAAAAAAAAAATCATAACTTTGTGTTTTTAATATTTTGAGCTAAAAATGTATATGTATACTCTCAAGACATAGCAGAATAATAAAATAAATTAGCCCTATATAAAGGGTTACAAAAAAAGATGTAATCTAGACGTACACTAGAACGCAGATTATACGTCATATTGCTGAAAACAAAAAATAAAAGCACTTACAAGCTTATTTTTTGGCTTTTTTAAACTAATTTATCGATTTATAAAGGAAAAAAAATTGAATTTTTACCTCAAAATTGACATCGAGTACATATGGGGTCTATTTGACCCCTTAATCTGCTTCAAAGGGTTCTCAACGACGACTGACGACTTGGGACTGTATGCGAACGGTGGAAATTTATAGTCAAGACACAGAAATACACTTAGGAGCCTATAGTACCCCCCCCCCCCCCCCCCCCCCCCCCGCCTTTTCCCGCAGGCCTAAGTGCTGCGATCGGCCAAAAAAGTCACTGAGGTCAATTTGACCCCCTGTGTTCTCGGAGGGTTAACATCATATTTCAATAAATTAGCACTTATTCGACTCTCTTCAATAAATTAGAATAGAAGAAATTTCGTGCATCTTAGATTTTATAAAAACAGTCAGTTATAGTCCTTAAAAAGTTAAGAGGCGAATTAAATATGCGAGTTGATATTTATTTCTAATATACACAATTAAAAACAGATTTATTCCAAAATATATCTTGATATTTGAGAGACTTTTGTTATCAATATTTTCAGATGGTCTCGATTGAGCAACTTTTAAAGCCTGATGTAGTCACTCATATTAAAGAGGCGATACGCGAATGCCAACCAAAAACAGAAAAACCAGAGGTATTTTAAGTTCATTTGTTTGTGAATCCACATGAGAGGTTTTCTTAAAAAAAATTTTTCTTTCATTTCCCTTTCAAATTCTTTATAAAACAAAGTATGTAACTCACACTAGGCTTTATTTGTGATTTTAAACTTATGTTGAATATTTTACCATGCATAAGAATTACTTTTTTCAGGATGTTCTGCTATTAGGATCAGATATGCAGTCCAACGATTCGGTAAATAAAAACTTATGGGTGGAATATTGTACAATATGTGGTATTAGGTTCAGATACAAACTAGGCTATGAGCTACATAAGCAGTTAAAGCACAACGATTTGCCAGCTGAACTAAAAGACGAATTAGAGAAGAAGTGTTCCCCATATTCAAATGTATTAGTAAATGTGCAATTTGTCTGTGGCATGTGCGGTTACTATTGCAAGTACCGTAGTGCTTTCAGCGTTCATTTGAGACTGAAGCATAATATGGAGGCGGGAGAACGTAGCGCGTTCATTCTGGCAGAAAGGCAAAACAGTCAAGCTGACAGCAATCAGGTACTCATTTCTTTATATTCATTATATTATTATGTTTTATCGAATAAGTTTCACTCAGGAGATTTTGAATGCCAATATGAATCGATCAGTGTTAACATTATGTTTCAATAAATTAGATCTTATTCGATTCTCTTCAGTCAATTGAAATAGAATAATTTGCATTCATCTAAGATATTTATTATAAAAATCAATTTTAATCCTTAAAAACGCGAGATAAATATGCTAGTTGGTGTTTCCTTCAAATACACACAATTAAAGGAAAAACAGATTTATCTCAAAATATGTCTTGATATTTGAAGGACTTTCATTATCAATATTTTCAGATGGTCTTGATTGAGAAACTTTTGAAGCCTGATGTGGTCACTCATGTTGAAGCAGCGATACGAGAATTCCAACAAAAAACAGAAAATCTAACAATTAAAAAAGGCCCTAAATGTACTGAATGTAATTTTCAGTTTAAAACCTCGAATGGCTATAATTTTCATATGCGAGTGAAGCACGGTATAATGACGAAAAGATATCAAGAAAAGTATAAAACTGATAAATACATCCCTCCTTGTGAGTGTCAATATTGTGGAAAACGATTTCATATGTCCACCGACCTCAAATTTCATGAGGCTGTACATATAGGTGAGAAGAATCATAAATGTCCGCATTGTCCTAGAGCATTCTCTCATCCGGCGAATTTGCGTACCCATATTGACGGTCATTTGAATATTAGACGATATAAGTGCTCATTCTGTAATTTACGATTTGTTTCGGCTACCGGGAAGAAATCACACGAACGAGTGCATGCCGTTACGAAAGAAATGCCGTTTCAATGCGAAGAATGCGGGAAACTATTTTCGAAAGGGCATATCTTACGAGATCATATGTTGAAGCACAAAAACATTAGACCTTACGAATGCAATAAATGTGGTAAAACATTTTCAAGCAGAAACAATTTGCATGATCATATGTATATCCATAAGGGCAACATATTCCAATGTGGGGTTTGCGAACGAACTATGACTACAAAAAAATCCTTGAGAAATCATATGCTACTTCATGGCAACCAGAAAAAATACGTTTGCCAAATTTGCGACAAGGCCTTTGCTCAATGCGCGGGACTCTATGCACATCGAAAATCACATGAAGTGAGCGAATATAGAGCGAACACATAGCTTAATTAGCATTTTTACCTCAATTTTACACAAGCCTAGATTAGTATGTCCGGATTTACACGCTTCAACTTCACACGAGTCGGTGAACGATTGAACCAACAAAACACGAGTTGGTGATATGTTTCTCTTCACCCCGCCTTTTGAAAATTCGTGGAAGTCGTGTGAATCCGAACAGCGAAATCTAAGCGATCGAATATTGTCAGTATTTAGTACATTTTAATTTTATCTGAATATTTAAACAATTTTGTTCATGCTACTTATAGAGTAATAGGAAAAATTAAAGTTAATAATTGGCTAATAAAATTGAGAAAGTTATGTGCATGAAGATAGCACAATAATATAATAATTAGCTAATAAGTTTTGCTAATTTAGTTTACCGCTAAACAGTATCCAACACTTGTGTATAGTGATGATGAATTTTATCGAAGCATCGACAACCGATTTTTGATGTCGATATAAACATCAATGCATTCAAAATATCGACAAAAACTTTGATGTACGAAAGCACTGGTTACTGCTTACGGCAATGTACTGATTATCTGGATCTCTGTAATTGTTTTCCTGCTGCATTACTGCAAGCAGGTCAATAACAAAGTTTATCATAATTTAAAGTAATGAAAAAAGTAGAAACCATATTTTAGGCTGCTTTTCAATTTATCACGAACAAATTTAGTTCGTTTCATACTCAGATACGTCGATTTTACTATGTATTAATAAATTTTTAAAGTAAAATGTTCGATATTCATAAGATACATATGATACAAATATTAGTTTTAAGTTTTTTAAATGTGAATCTATAATTCTGTGGACTAATAAAAAATGAATATTGGAAGTGGATTTATTTTTGAGGGGTGTAATACAAAAACGTCGGAACAAAATAAGCTCTAAGAATAAGATTTAGAGAACAAAAACGAAATACATAGTTTCAGCTGACAAATAGTTTTTTTTTTTGTAAGTCATATAAAACATTTTCCCATTAGACCGTTTAGTATAAGAGCTTAAACAATAGACCACCCGACACTCTTTTTCTTTTTGAAAAGAGTCTTTAGATGGGAACCGATGTAGCAACTGTTCCAAACTATTCATTTGCCAACAAACACAATTTGCGACAGACATACTTTAGGTCCTTCTTAGTGCAAGAGGTACATGGATATTTTGTTGTCTAAATCGGAATTTGGTGGAGCCATACTTTTGTTCAGCTTTTAGTGCTAACTGTTTATGATGGGTCCAGATGACTTGACATTGGCTCAACCTTTGACCATGACGAGGACGTGCTTTGGGTTGCGATCTGGCTAGTTACTACTAATAATGATGACTTATAGTGTTGAGTGTTCGACAACATCTACTTATGGGTTCATTATACCCATAGACTGTGTGGTGCCGGTATCCCCTAAGAAAAGTTGTATGCCTAGTACGTCTTTGATTGTGAACTGTGATTTTGTGAAATGAGAAAGAGAGTTTCTAATCTGACTGTCGCATTAATGATGTCGAAGGTTAGGTATGCGCTAATTGAAGTTTTTCTTGACAAGAGAGTCGTTAGATTTAAATGATAAAGTTTGTATCCATTAAGGGGAAGATTATTAAACTCATCTGAATTATAGCGGTTCCTTAAAGTGAAAGGTCAAAATGACTTTATTTGGTTCGAAATTCATTTACTTACAAACTGTTCAATTACAAATATTAAAGCTTAAAAATTAAAAACATACAATTTACACCCTTATAGAAAAGAGAGGCGGAGTTAATCAGAAGCAAATACTGCGCGGCGAATATGAATTTTAAAGGTGGCTACAGGACGTGGAAGCGGATCGAGTTGAAGGCTGTTATGTATGCGTAAAAGACGCAAAATAGGAGAATGAAAGTAAGTAGCTGTACGTGCAACGGTACTACAAAAACAACAGAGGGCCGAATTTGTCTCTCATGCTGCCGTTCCATAATTAAAGATGTGGCTGATTTTATACTGAACATTTTTGTCAAGGTAAACTCTGCACTTTGTTAGGAAAGGGAGATTCAAGTGCGATAAACGTTCATTATAAGATATACAGGGAGGATAATATTTAAATAGTAGAGTGTGAGTAAACACCCACTGAACTGATTCAACAACATTGGAAAGGTATGTGAAGCAAAGACTCCGGTTTTGAATAAAATATTCCAATTTAGAGCAAATAAGAGTAATAATAATAATTGAAACGTGTGAAAATGTTAAAATAATTATGCTATGAGTAAACAGTAAAGCCCACAATAGGTAAAGCACTTTGGGTAATGGTTCGAAAATGAATATCAAATTTCAGTTTACGACCAAAGGTGACCCCCAAGATCAGTAAAATTTTCCTCTGAGATAAAGATGATTTCACAAACGAAATAAAGATTCAGAGATAATGGCTTGGCAAATATTTTGGAAACATTTAAAAATAGGTAATTAGAGTTACATCATGTACTACTAGAACCCAAATCTTCCAAATGAAACAGATGATTAGCAGAATTTTCAATTGCCAAAATCTTTTCAAATCAGATGCGTAGAATAGACAAGATAACGATAAAACATTGGGAAGATCGTTGATGAAGCGGTTGAAAAAGAGAGGTCTAAGTATGCATCCTTGGAGCACACCCGATAAGGAGGGAAACGGTAAGGGCTTCACGCCAGAGAGGGAGACCAAAAAGGCTGGATTCATTAACAACTAAGAAATCCAAGAGAGTACCGGCTCACAGTTACCATAGTGATTTAATTTGAGTGGAAATAGTTTAAGAGTAACAGAATTAATTTTTTTTGTTGAGAAATTTGGATTGGTAGCATAAACTTAGCAGTTCCCATATAAAGCTGAGGCTACTACTTTATAGGTTGATCGAAGTGGACCGACCTTTAACAAAACCATGTTGCTGAGATACGAAGACAACTAAGAGAATGATAAATATTGTCAACTACGAAACCCTCAAAAAATTTTTTAAAGCATGGAGATGGGGCGATGATTTGAGGCGATTTGTTGTAGGTTAAGAAAAGGATCGATGTAGAAGACAAGTTGAAGTCTTTGGTTATAGGAAATGCCGAAAGACCAAGTATGTTCCGCAAAAATACAAATGATGCCAAAATTTTGCTGTTCATATGAGCATGCGCAAGAAAACGTGAATGACTACAAGCATTTCCGAGAATTGACTAGATTCTGGCAATCGCAGTATGAAGACGAAAACCGACGAATTATTCTTTTGGTCGACAATTGTTAGACATTGCTATCAAACTTTTGCGGCCAAATCTTAATTCAGATATTCAACCGCTGTACTAGGGCATAATTCAAAATGTTAAGGTGAAGTACAAAAGAGTATAAAAGAGTATTTAAAAATTATATAAAAGCGATTGTGGAGCTGAATTTCGCAAATCTATGTGTTGGATGTAATAAGATGGATCGGTACAGCGTGGTATGAAATTTACAACAATAAAAAAATACTTTGCTGGTAAATTATCAATAGGATGCCGGCACTCCTGTTGATAGTTTACCAGTTCGAGAACTTTAAGCGGATATACATCTGCACAAAATTGTATAAAGTTACCCTCAAGCGATGCAGGCTGATTAAACGCATGGGTAACTCCCCAGAAGATATTATTGAAGAAATTATCAGAGAGATCAATGCTATAGCTTCAGATGTGTCTGAAGAAGACGTTTAAATAACATTAGTGTATTATATTTTATCTATCTTTCTACCACTGCAACCGATGCTACTTTGTTTGCAAATGCGATTCTTTTCTGTGCTTCTACGAACCAATCCGAGTTGATCCAGACAAAAATCAAGCAGCGTACCGAAAAATCTAAAGTTTTAAAATGAAAATGTTTGGATGATTTCCTTGAAAAAAATTAAGTTTTGTAGGTTCCTTAATAGCACATGTCACGGAAACTATAATAAGGAATCTGATTTTCCCATTATTTTAAATGTGCTAAAATAATTATAATATTTAAAGCGTATATGAACATATTTATGTTGTTTGTGATGAATTTTGATTTTATTTTGTTTTTAATGCCACTTGTTAGCCTATGAATAAAAATTTCAAAACAAAACGGCCTTTGAATTGGTAGAAGGATTTTGTTAAGTAACCCCGGGTAAGCTGGCCTCCTATAAAAATTGGTCAACGTTTTTATAGGTGGCGAACTTTCACTCGTTTCACTGTATTTTTTTTTAAATCTCTTTCCGAAGCTAAACAATACTTTTTTAGTTTCTCCTGGCGAGTAGCGTTCAGTAAAGTTATTTAGACAGGTAAGAACGTTCATATTATTTTATTCACTGTTGGCTTATCAGCCGCCCACTATTTTAAACGGGCGATAGTTTCAGAACAATCTTGTGGTCCTTTTGGCTGTGTAATTATGCCCTAATTCAACGTTTTTGAGATGAAATTCTTATATGATGGCTCAAGGAAATAATATCCACTTATTAGAAAAAGTTTGCGTTCACTTGCTTCCTTCCAATCAGTCCGTACCGTAAAACAGGAAGGAAATTAAGGTTTTTTTTTAATTTTCTTTTTCTTTATTCATTAAGGAACCTTTAGTATTCGACGTGTATAAATTTATTCACTTCGCTTTAAAAGTTTTTGAAATAACTGCGCTTGTGACAAAAATCTCACAAATAGAAGGTAGAAAATGTATGCGTTCAAATGCTTTTTCGTTTTTTTTCGCAATAGAAAATAACAGGAAAGATATCAGTATTAAAGAAAGGAGCATTATAGTACACTTTCACAAAGGTGGGAAAAGCTTTCCTGTAGTGAAAAATAGAATATCGTATCACTAATGAAAAATAATCAATAAGCAACTGAAATAAAAAAAATGCAAAAAAATGTTTGCTCTGATACCGCGAAAAAATTCTCGGAAACGCAGGATTATCTGAACCAAAATTCCGGATACCTTAGCTTAAATGTAAATTTGTGTTTCCACAAACAACCAAAGTTGTGCGGCTCTGTTTTTTCTATCATGCTCCTAAACCGCTTCATATACCCGTCAGACATAAACACTATCGAACAATTGTTGGAATTGCTAGAAAGAAGAATTCGAAAGCACCCAATAACTAGTAAGAAAATGCTGAAAACTTTTATAACGGGGTCGTGGAATAACTAAACTGCGGAGCAGACAGTAAATCCTACCAGCTTTTAATTAATAATTTAAATTTACATCTTAAAATTTATTAATACGTGCGTTAAATTTAAATTAACTTTTCACACACACCTTTTTTCAGCACACAGTTTCTGGCAAAAGTGCAGTTAGCACAAAGACTGAAAAAGCGAAATAAATTTTGGTTCATTGAATACTTAAGATGTACGTCAGTGCACAAAACAAAATTTGAGAAAACCTATATTTAATTTTTTAATGGTACAACCTGATTGGAAGCAAGTGAACGCTGAACTTTTCTAACAAGAGTATGATTGAAAAAGTTTTGGAGGTGATGTTGTTTTTTGAAAGTGCTTCAGAATTGATTACTTTAAATTTTCAATAAGTTGTTTCTTAACGATTAGTTTTGTATTTCGTTGAATATGTTTAAGTGTTACGGAGGCATTCACTTAAATGTACACAGAAAGCCCAGTAATCCGTGTACTATCTACTCCATCAATCTATAAAGTTGTATGTAGCTGAATGAGCTTGACTATTTATCGAACAAGTCGAACTTAGTTTTTCATCGGACTTCAATCAAATCAAATTAATAAACTGGGACTCACCTCTTAAGAAAGATCTTCGTAACGTATGTGATCCAGGAATAATTAATAAGTAGAACTTTTTCGGAACAGGTTAGAGGCTTCCAGCGATCTGTGCTGTAGACCGACAGATACTAGACATGGAGGTAAATTCGAATATTCGTAGCCAAATAAACATTCATATTTAGCACCTAACGATTAAATGGGCCTCTTAACTAAAGTTCATACTTCTTCAATAGCGAAAAATTCAGCTAAAAGTGACTATTCATCAAAATTTTCATCACCTTCGTAGTGACATCTGTCCGCGCCAAATCCCGCGCCTTGGTCCAGATTTACATGCCTCAAAACGTTTTACGAGTTGGTGAAAAGTTCTACTTAGTACAGATTTACACGACTCAATAATAATTTTATCTAGGGGTTTCACCACCGTTCACCAATTCGTGTTTTGTTGGGAGAACTTTTGGACTTCGGAATTCGAGGATCAGTCATCATTTTTGTCTGTTAATTTTGTTGTGATTCTTCTCTTGCCGCTCGTGTAGGTACCACTAATATTCATCAGATAAATGTCAAAATGCATTTATATTTTATCTTATTATCATGAATCCATTCAGGCATTCGGCAACGATCACATTTTACCGACTTTTGCACAGTGCATTGGAATTTTGATTCACATCGACATGTTACCGCCCTTAATTCTACCGCGAGCTGTCACTGATTGTCAAACAAAAACTGACAGGTATCAGACGGCTTGCTATTTTAATCCTGGAGACCCTGGAGATCAGACTTGTCGAGTTTCTACATTTTAATCACACGAAACCTGAAGTATATCAAGGTCTGTACTCGAGAATGCCTACACTATATTGAACAAATACCGACGACATTGTAACTTTCAAATATCAATACCCAATGGATACAATTTCCACTACTATGCCGCGTCTGGAAAGCGAGTCTGAGGAGAACGACTCGAAAGTTAGCATCATTGCTAGAAATGCTCAACTCGTAAACATTGCAATGCCCGGTAAATATTCTAAATGCGGTGAAATATTTGTGGAAGCGGAAGAAACACTACAATTTACTCTGGTGTGTGCACTGTGTGAAAAACAATTTACTGATATGAAATTATTCGGTGCACACATAACATGCGTACATTGGTCCTCAGAGAAATTTGAACCATTTTTAACAGAAACGGTAAAAGAAGAACCATTTTTAACAGAGACGGTAAAAGAAGAACCATTTTCAATAGAAACGGTAAAGGAAGAATTTTCAATTGAAGAAGATCCCTTTCAGGTGATTAATCTATTTCTGTATAATTTCAATATTTTTATTTTACATTCTACAGCAATCTAGTAGTGCCAAAGATATGTCTAAAATAATCATGATACAATTGTTTGTAGGATGAGAAGATTTTTGATAAGTGTTCCAATGTCAGTTGTGATGGAGGGTTTGACGAAATGGATGCTGAGCTGCTGCATATCAAAGTGAGTTATTCCACAGAGCATTTAAAATAGGTAGTTATGTTGAACAGTTATCCTAAAAATGCAGTTATCTTAAAATGTATTATCTTCTACCTGAAAAAAAGAGAAAGTATGTAATCTACTTCTATCGAACATGCAAGTAAGGCAGATATCTCAGAAATTTCCTATACTATACAATGCTGGTCGTCCTGGCGATTACTAAGTCCAGAAACTTTTTCATAAAAATGTTAATGCGCTAAAATGGAAGTAAAAACCATAAATTTTACAGTCATAAGAATCTGATTGTCTTTTCGAGTAGAAAAAAAAGTAGAGTAGAATCCAGAATAGTAAATATTGAAGAATTTAGAACAGAAAAAGTGAATTAAAAGAAGTTTCCTGTGAGCTGATAACTATGTGCAGTTTCACCCGACTTGTCCTGTCCTTCAGTAGGTGTGTGTACTATATTTGAAGAGCTGCGCCAAAAGTTTGGAGATACTCGAACAGCAAGTAATATTTACTTTCTAAAAAGCACATGTTCCGAATAACTTATTGTATAGTCATATACTTCCTAAATTAGGTTTTGTTGGGTTCATTCCTAACAACTTTAGGAATAGATACGAGGCTATCAATAGCGATAGCCCCGTATCTGTGCAATATGTATGCGCCTGCGATTAAAAATTTTTAATATAGCAGCTACCCAGAGATTTAACATGCGTCATAGAGATCACCCATAGAAATATAAAACTTCGTTCTCAATTAAAATCATATTTGAAAGTACAACCCCAAAATCTGACCTTGAATTTAGTACAGGTGGACGCCTAGTCCGAAAGAGATGTGGATTAGAAGTGGAAAACGTGTTTTTTAGGAACCTTTTTGCCAAAAGATATTCAAAGAACATCTATAATACGATCAAAGCTACGAAGGCATGGTACCAGGCAGGCAGTGAGTCTAAAAGAAACAAGTGGATCAGCCTTATCGGCAGTTTAGCTGCTGATAGAAATGATGTTGAATTCTAGAAAAACTCATATCTCAGTATCCAACTGGAACTCCATAAATGATACACAATTTCTAAAACTTATCAAAAACAAGGGAACCATTACTTGCTGGTCTGCCGGCAACCTTTCTCCTCTCACCGACCCTGTAGCCCTTACGACGCAAGAGGTCCATAGCATGTTAAATAATTATATTAGGAAATCTCATATAATCTGATTAAAGCAATGTGGCTAAATAGCCTTTCAAATTGCACCAAAACAAACAACGACTTAATTAAAAAAACTTAATTAAAAAAGTTTTTAAAACTTGAAAAATTTCCTATTCTTAAATCCTAATAAACCACTGACTTGATTAACAGTTTCCGATGATGTCAGAGCATTTGCCATTGCTAATGAGATGTAAGAGCCCTATGGCTATCAGCAAGGGAGATTCAGAAACTGAGAAGGATTAGATAACTCCTCTATTTTAATTAGCGACTAATGCTTGCTCCAACTGCAGTTGTGGTTTTATCTTCCGAAAATAGAACCACTTAATAAACCGATTCAACCCACCCTCACATATTTTTTCCCCTCCGAACATTACCATCGGAAACAAACATGCTGGGCCGTTTGAACGCCTCACTAAAGAACATCCTGACAGTTCCTGCTTGATTCGTTTGATAGTGGTTGATGGAGCCAAGGTGTTGATGAAAGCGGAGGCTACCATGATTTTCGAGAACAACAATGTTGAAGATCTTTTTCCTTACCAGCTCCCACTGAAGTGCTCTGCGGTGAATTAGCACATATTTCCATGGCTCTACTGGTTGCTGAGAACAGTAACGTTAAACTTATCTACATTCTGTCAGATAGCAAGTAAGCACGTGCTATACTAGAAGATCCCAATTCCAGGGACAATATTGTGAAAATTGTAAGAGAAATCTTACTTCAAAACAGGGAGCTGAAGATCAAGGTGATCTGGGCCTGCTCAGTGAACTTCCTTTATCACATATATACAATAAGTGAAAAAAGAATATTTGTACTTAAATATTGTATTAGATATTCCCACAGCCTTAATTAGTACTAATACTAAGTAACCTCCGAAGTAATATTGAACCTTACGTGATAATATATAGCTCGCTACATTTACTAACATACCACATCCTAATATCACCCAAACATATTTCTATCTTGAATCACCCTTACTGCACTTTGTACATCCGACACCTAACGGATAAAATCATTTTGAATCTATAATACTTATGCAAATCGGACGGCTTATATCTTAAGAAAATAGCCAACAACGTTCCTTAGAAAAGCGAACAACCAAACCAAAAACAGACTATAGTATATTTTTTCTATCCAATTTATATACATTTCTATTATTTCAGGAATCTACTATTGACGACAGTGACAATACATCTGAAAATAGCTCTGAAAGATTCAGTCCAGAGTGCATTAAGAATAGAAAAGATAGGAAAAATCTAGAACAAGGAAAATGGATGGAGCTTTGCCTCAAGTGTGGTAAGCTCAAAAACAAACAAGACTATAAGATACATTGCTGTCGTAAACACGGGAAACTGACCGAAGAAGAAAAGAAGCGATTAGATGAGCAAGAAGCTTCAATAAATTACGTATCACACACATGCACAATTTGCTTTGCAACGTATAAATACAAGAGCGATTTTATAGCACACTTGAAATTGAAACATAACTGCGGAACGAAAGAAAGAAGTTCGAAAATATGTTTACAACAAGGAAAGTGGGTAGAATTCTGTGGTAAATGCGGTGTTAAGTTCAAAAGCCACGCAGACTATCATATACATAAAATATGTAGGCATAGTAATCTCTCGGAAAAGGAAAAGAAGCCATACCGTGAAGAAGAAGCTTCAATTATTTACGTAGCTTATAAATGCCTAATGTGTCCCGCTGAGTTTAAATTTAAGAACTACTTGATCAAACATATGAAATCGAAACATCTTCTGAGCTCGGAACGCATAAAGTTTGGTCTGGAGGAAGAATTCTGGAGTAGTCGAGATGAAACCAAAACTGACCTCAATGACGACGTACCTTGGAAAAAAAGCTACCATAAATTTAAAAACAAAACTGAACCGTAAATTCAGATAGTTTTGTAATTATATCAGTTTTGTAATTATATTTTTTCATAGGACTCATAAATTGACTCGGTTGTGGAAACTGAAGAAGAAAAAGGAAAACGATGAAGCAAATTGATAAAATTGTAGACAGCAACCATGAATTCGAATGGAACTGATTTAATAGTAAAAGATGCTAGAATAATTGAAGAAACAATTGCTATCGACAACTCGTGCAAAAAAGTCAACGAGTTCAAAACTAAAAATGTAACAGCGTGCACTATTTATTTGTACTATGTGTAATTGTTAATAAACAAGACATACACTGCTAATCATTTGAATAGGGACAGCCGATTCAGAAATTATTGTGAGCCGATTGTTCCAAAATTCGGCCTCATGCAACTCTTTTTTTGTCTCACAATGCGGATCAAACCCGTTAAAACGGCATCTAAAGCAAGTATAGTGGCTGTAGTTTCAAGTATTGCGCTTTAAATTTCGTTTCAAAGAGTTTGATACTTGTAATAAAATCAAAAAGGGTTCGGTTAACAACTTTTGGAACAGGCCGATATTAGGAGTATTCATCCCAACTTATTTATTTTCTTTCCGCCTTCAGAGCATTAAACTCGATATCCGAAATGAAAGAGTCTACGACTACGCATACATACAAGTAAAATAAATGAGCGCTGACGATGTACCGTTATCATCCGTCAGCTTTTTTTCAATGCACTGACAATTTTCACCTGGTGTTAATACCATTAAGTACGATATAATAAAATAATAATAAATTCAATTGATGGCCTATATTTTCACAGTTCATGCCTTCATGGCAACCAGTCGCTAAATGCCCAATATCGAAAATATTCTTTCTCATCTGGCTAAGCGATACTTGATAAAAAAAAAACTACATACGAGTACAATCGGCATAAGCAAGGCAAATAAAACAAACACTATTTTTGATTATACGATTCTATATGAACAGCTCGGAATTTCTAGATTTAATTTTATGATTATACGAAAACAATTATGCATTTTCCCTTTCAAGTTTTTGCTCAATCAACTCAATACAAAATAACATTTTAGTTTCCTTACTTGACGCTTATCATTTTCGCAGCATTATGTTTTAGTGAACTATTATATAGTTATTTTCAATAAGCCTCTTCCATAGCTTCAACTAAACTCGTCCACAAATTATCAATTTTTAAACCAATCATCATTATTATTGGCAAAAGTTGTGCCAAAATCAAAATTTTCATAGTATGTTTCAGGCTACGCTAAAATTCACATATGAGGTTTCATACTAGTTTCTCCTAAATATTTCTTCCGTATCAAACAATCTATATACTAGATACAAGACTACATAGCGTAGCTGTTAAAATATCCCTAAACAATATACTGCACACTTAGTTATGCACTTATGATAGCCATAATAATACAAGCATTATATAATATTGCATTATGTAACATCAACCATAATGAGGCAAACATAAAAAAAAAATACATACATGATACATTATCAGACACTCATATTTTTGCAAAAAACCAATCATAATAATACATTAAATAAAATAATAATGCATACATTATGCAAAAAAGCACTTTCATATGTTTTGAAAAAAATATCACGCGTCTTGCTCGATTTTTCCCGTTCCAAACACTTCGAGCGAGACGAGTGCCTTACGAGTCGCAATCGCACCGAGTACGAGTCGAGCGCAAGTCGACCTGTGAGCGGGTCTACATTCATTTGCATTGGAAATCGCAAGGAGTTCGAGTCGTTCTCGCTTCAAGTTCGAGTCGACCCGTGTGCGGACGCTCTAAATCTTCGGCCTTTTTATTGGGTAAAAGCTCGAGAATAGATTTCTCTTTTCAGTTCGCGATGGCCTGGCAAATAGAGTACTAAAGTTCTTGTTTGGTAGTTAAACTACTAAAAACATTGTTGTCTCGATAATTCTTCATATTTAATTAATTTTTTGAGATTACTTCCATTGAACAGTTTCTAAATCAAATGCCACGAAAAAGCCAAAGTAATAGTAAATACTAAATCAGAAATTATGAAAGTAGCAAAACCACAATGGAACTGCACTATATCTAATCATCAGTTCAAACGCTCGGATGACTACAAATTTCATATGCAAGTAAAGCAGTAAAAAATCCCAAATAAAATTAAAACTCGATAATGATATTCCTCCAGATAAACGTAAATATTGTGGGAAAAACTGATCTTTAAATTGGGCTTATAATTTTAAAGATTTATTAAAACGCTAAGATTTTACATTCAAATATTTATTGTTCACTTAATTTTTATGATATAAAAGTGTTCTCTATAACTATAGCTCTTGCCAAGTTTCGTGCGCACGCTAAGCGAATTAATTTGACGATTTCATCGATATTTTCCATTCTATAGTCCTTTAATATATGCGGTTGTTTCTGTAAAAGTTTTGAGATGCTAGAATTTATTTTCCTATAAAAAAAAATTTATAAAAAGAGCAAAAAAAATCACTGCATCTTTTTCGGGATTGCAAATTTAAAGACAAATCGAAAGATAATTTATAAGACCTGAAATGATTCTGTTGGGGCTTTGATTTTTTTTTTGGTCCAATCAGCAGGTAGGTGGACCGAAGTGCGATCCTGATGGAATCCAACACCGAATTTGAAGTAAAATTGCAAAGCTAACGGTAAGTAATCATTTGACATAAAGAGATGTAAATTGGCACAGCTAATGATTTGTTACAACGACTTCAGTTTTGCCTTAGAGGGCTTTGTATAAGTATTTTTATGTTTAGTATTATATCATTCAAATTGATATTTAAATAATAATTTACCTTATTTGCGATTTTACAAAGCAATATAATAGGAAAAACAATAAACTGTAGTGTGTTCTTAATTGATGGTCATGTAGTTGTTGGCAGACCAACATTTTCCAGAACAGTGATGTTGGTTTCATTTGGTTTGACATGTGTTCTGCATTGGTTTGGCTTTAGACGATACGGTGTTCTCTATTGGTCAGTTATTTCAACAAAGTTAAAATCATTTGTTGTCTATTATGATTTCAAAAAAATATTCGAAGCCAAAATTTATCATTAGATCTTCGAAATTTGAAAATCCGGTATGGCCAAGACGAAAAAAGTTATCGAGAAATTGGCCAAATTATGGAAAAAAAAGCTTTTCCACCGTTCGCAACATATGTAAGTGGCAAAAAGTGTTTTAATAAAAAACCGATTTTTCCTTTCGAAGCTAGATATATTTAATTTTGTGACAAATATCGATATTTCGAGGCTATGACACTGAAGAAGAGGGCAGATTACCTTCGAAATATCGATATTTGTCACAAAATTAAATATATCTAACTTCGAAAGGGAAAATCGTTTTTTTGTTAAAATATTTTTTTACAAACTGGGAAAAAATTGTACACTTTAAAAACAATTGGTAAAAAGTGATTTCGTTGCACTAAAGAAGCATTGACGGCCAGCAAAAAGCGGAGTGATTGGGAATGCACTCTGATCTTGAGAGAAGTTCGCAAAAATCCAATGACCAGTGCACCTAAACTCAAAGTAATGTGTGAAAAGTCAGGCGAAAAATCTTTCCATCCAGAATATGTTCCTCGTGTTATTCTAAGTAATGGTTCCAGGAAAAAAACTATTGATTGGCGAGACTAATCAAAGGAAGTGGTCCACGTTTGCCAAGGAGCAAAACCATGGCATTTCAAAAGGAAAACTTGACCTCCACAGTAAAATATATATTTTATCCCAAACGATCCCAAACACAAGCCGTTCGTTGTAGGGGAGTAACTACTATACAGCTGCTTTAAAGTTTCCAAACTCTACCCCAATATCCAGATATCAAACAACCGAAAATTTATGTGATGAATATGATTGCCGAATTCGAAAACATCAATTTTCAAATGTAACTGCATTCGTAGATCGAACTTTATGGAAGAATGAAATAAGTTACAAAATATATTTTTAAAAAATAGTAGAATTGATGCTTCGAAAATTGGCTGCAGGTATTGAACAAAAGGGTTATATCCAATGAAGTATTGAGGAACTGAAATTTTTCTTTATTTCTTTCTGTATTTTTTTTTTATATTATTTTGTTTCTAGTTTGGTAATGAAGCAAGATATTTTTCATAAATTTTTATCTGGCTCATTGGTAAATTATATTATGCTAAATTTGATCTAAAAATTTTGTTAATAGTATGAAGGTTGGGACAAAATGGAAAATAATTTTGTGTGTGCCAATATCCATGTGATGGAATGAACATTGGTCTCTAATGTTCAAATACCGAATATTAAGAATTCAACGTGCCTCGATACGAATTTTGTTTATGTATCATTTGTATTTTGTGAATATGTGCAGGAGTGTGAAACGTAAAACATCCCAAACGTTTTAATTGAATGACTAATTTTCTTGTCGGAGTTATATACGAGGTATGTAAATTCGATATTGGCAACACTTCAATCAGGTAAACATGTGATATGTCTTCAGTAAAAGTTTGAGCTCGCTGGAGTCATTTAGTTGTCTGTAGCAATCAATATTTCTCAACATAAATTTTGAGCAACGGTGTGCAATCAGGTTTTGCTCTGTTTTAGGCTACGTTTATAGATGAGCGGAACCAGGTCGCGCGACGAAGTCAAGTGTCGTTATATCGCTAATGATATCGCTGCTAGATGAATCCCAAATTTTGAGTGTCGATGATGTGGCGAATTCGCTCTTAGTTATTAAAGTCTGATCGGTAATCGGAAGCAATTATTTGCTAAAAAAAAAAGTTCTTAAAAACTGAAAATTTCCCATTAATAATGATCACAACACCATCGGAAGTATGAGAACATTTGGTCACTGGGAGCGAAACTCCATTGCCTCGGGCGATGTCCGAGAGTGCTTAATGCAGCCTTAAGTTTTCACCTTCGGTGTACGGGGTGTATCATATCCTCGTACCTTGAAACTCATCCGAACTGCACGATGTTTTGGTAGCCAATACGTTTCTAGCAGTGGCGGCTATTCTTGTCGTGTACAGAAAATCAATACAAATTAAACACTCCAAAGATTTCTTATAAAATCAAAAACTATTTTCGCACGTAAATTGGAAAAATTGCTTTCAGAACCGGACGATTGCAAATATTACTTAAGAATAGATAATGGGATATACTTCGATTTAAGGAGACAGAAATCCATTATTTCGATGTGTCGTTAAGAAAATAAAAGTTCAGTTGGTACAAAAGACCGCATTTCAAAAGCAAAGTGAGAATATCTAATGCGTCTCTATATAGGTATTTTTTAAGGGTCTACAATTTACGGTGGTTACAATTTACGGTGGACATTTTTATAGAGAAGAAAGTATATTGAAGATAAACCACACAGCGGAAGACTTTCATTTTCTAGAAACAATGCAAATTTCGACAAAATCCGGAACCTTATGCGTTTAGACCATCAGTTGACAGTCAGAATGATCGTGGAAGAGTTAGAATCACATTACCGTACACAAGATATTGAGCAATGAACTGATAATCAGGATAATTTACCAAGTTCCATTACTGGTGACGAACCCATGCAGTCTTTTACTGATGACGAGCCTTACGTTTTTAAGTACGCTCCGAAACCTATGCGCCAGAAGACGGAATGGGGCACTTCAACCTCTCAAAAAATGTGCAAGCGTGATCATGCTGATTTAGTTTTTCGATATCTAGAGAATTACGTACGAACAATTTGTGCTTAGCCAAATAGTAAATCAACACAACCCAGTACCAGCGGTTCTTGAAAAACTTCGAAAAAGGGTTATGCATGTGAGACTAATCATCAACAACAACTATGTGTTGTATCATGACAATGTGCCTTTTCACATAGCAATTTCATTAAACAAAATTTTCCCAATAAAGACATTCCAGTGGCTCCTCAGCTACAGTACTCATCTGACTTGAGTCTTTATGACTTTATCATCTTCCGAACTATGTGCTCTTCTTCCGTGTCTATCGATCAAAAGAAGAGGGTAAATTGCTCAAGAAATATCAATTTGTGCCATATATATAATTTCTGAAGAAATAATTACTTTTTCAGTTAAACATTTTTGCTTTTAAAAACTAGAAAAAATCGAATAGGATAAAGTCAGTAAAATATGCATTATTGGTTATTATCAATAAAATATTACTTACATCGCCAGTCTGCTCCATCTGCTTTCTGTTTCGCTCAATCAGTGGCACTAATTCCATTTCAAGATGACGAAGAATCACAAAAGTTTCTTTGGAAGGCACTTTGGGATCTTTAGATTCCAACAACGGAATGGAGTCAATTAACAACGAAGGCCAAAAACTAATAAAAAACAAAAGTATCTTAGTGATAACCTCTATATGCACATATACAGTATTTGATCTCACTATTCCGGTGTTATCTTCGAATTTAATAAATTGATCAAAAGTTTCGCTGCCTCAATAAACTCCCGTCGCTTGTAAAACTGATGAAAATCAAAATATTTTACAAGGAACACAAGCCGCGGTGATATGAACATTCGTCCGCCGACACTGGCAAGAACGTCGGGGCACAACATTTCACCAGTTTTCGAATAGTGCATCAAGAAGAAATCGGTAATTGAAGTTACTGCGCCGGCATCTTTTGATCGGATGGCCCATTCTAATGCATCACCATACTGCTGGTTCGACATTGCTTTTGTTGATTGTACGCGGCATATTTCTTTCTCTTGGATGGAGTTAATTAGAGTGGGATATGCGGGGATAAAAGGGAAAGAATTACCAACTGATTGTAATCCACGCTGTCTAGCCACCTCAATAACTTTCTGGGCATCTTCTTCGTCGTCAATCGGTATTTTTGTCAGAAGTAGCTCCATCGCAGCTAGACCTTTGGGTGAAAATAATCAAAATAATTTAATACTTTAGAATAATGCGTTCATAAGCAACCTTCTGAACATTGTTCTAAATAATCAACTCCCATTATCCAAAATGATTTTCGGGACATTAAAGTTGCTCCAAATTCAAAGAGAAGAGCATCACGAAGCGTCACAGCAATACTAACACAAAACAATATTGAACATAAAGTTTCCTTTAAAATTTAATAACAATAATCATCACATACTTTTTCTTCTGCTCTCCCAAAACATGAAGCTGTCCACAATGATAGAGTAAATCCGTTAGATGTGTTACAAACCATTGATTATCCCCCATTTTCTGAATCGAATGTAACACTTGATTTGTATCGTTTTCCATAACACTCAAGATGACACGATCGAGTTGTGTTAATATATTACTTCCGGTAACATTCACTTCATTTGCCCAACGACTGATCCAAAGATTGGCAAACGAGCCTAATTCAAAATATTTGCATGCTGGTTCCGTGTAAAACAAATAGCCAGGCAGAAATTCATACCAGCATGTCGATTTCTTGATTTGTTCGTTCCAACTGTATTTGTTTCCAGTTATAAGCTAATTAAAGTTAATAATTAATAATAATTTTACTTTCCACTGCAAATATAAGGCTTTGTAAGAATTATCTAATTTAATTTTAATCTTTTTACGGGAACGCTTCATAGGAATTTAAAGTCCCAGAATAAGATTACCTTAACAATTTCCTCGAGTTCTGGCTCACCGGACAGGATACCCGCTGAAAGTTTCAGTTCAGTGTCTGTGACCCAATAGTGCCATTGCGACCGGAACTTCTGAATCGACAGCCCACCGTACACCTGAAATAAATCATAAAGTTTTATTCACGTACCTGTAGCTGCGATTGTTTATCAAATCTCACATTATAGACAGGCATTGTCTTCAGGATTTGTTCAGCCATTTTGAATGCTGTTGTTTCTGAAAGGGAATGTAATTGAAGGATGGCTCTGGCTACTTCGATTTGCCCCTGGAGTATTAATCCTTTTACGGTTGGCCAGTAATCTTCACTGGTATTCGCTTCGCGTTCATACAACAAAAGTTCCGTGGCTATTCGTTCGTATGACGGAAAGTGAAAACGAGTCCATTCCAACAATTGCGGTACAACGATATTTGATGGCGCTGGATCAATGTAGAGTATCTCGCATAGGTGCCATACACACTCAATGGAATAGAATATAGTAATATAGTTCTGGAATCTAATTAAACAAATATAATAATTATATAATTGGATTATATTGCTAACTGTGAAGTAATATATCTCGGAGATAACAAGGCTAGCATATTGTTTTCTCCGGTTTTTATTATTCTTAATTGATTTGGATACCAGTTTCAATCACTGATTCAACCTTTACGTAAATGAGTATACTTTTTATAACTATTGGTACATTTTCAAAGCTACTAATATTTCTTGCCGTTCAATCGCTATTCAGACATACCCATATATACACTTTACGAGTGTTTATGAGGCCTGATAGCTGGACATAGTGATAGCTAGTCGTTGCTCTATGAAGCTTCTGGTGCAGAGTGTATCATGTGGCAACGATTCTTGCGGCAACTGCAAAATCTAGGTGTGTATGGATTAAGCAACAGTTTCGGCAGAACGAAAATAGTGGGAATAATTGGAAATCTGATCTTAACATCCTCATGCAGCAATCTTTTTTTCAGTCAAGGTTGGCTAATATAAGCAGGCTAGTCCCTTCCAAGTAAGGTTGGCGAGACACCGATAACCTCTTTCGTAAAAGCTTTCCGAAGCGCTCATCCCGAACCCATCAACAAGTCTCGGAACCGGATTGGTACACAATTACGACCCCGAAAACGGCTAAACGATTTGAGAATTTTCTCATGGCTCTACAAAGCTAGAACTGCTGAGCAAGTGGCCGAAGCCCTGTCTATATATAAGGCTGATATAATAGTAATACAAGATATCAGATGGATAGGGAATGGTGTGTTACAAAATGAAGAATATGACTTTTACTACTACTGTTTTCCAAAACACCATGTGCTACGAGTCACCTTCTTCGTTAGCCAAAAAATAAAGTCTACCATCATTGGCTTTAGTGTAATGAACAAAAGGATATACACCCTTTACGTGCCAGACAAATTTGCAAACATCAGCTCAAAAAAGGCTCACGTACCTATGGAGGAAGCTTCTGACAACGAAAAAGAAGCATATCATGAACAGGTCGAACTGATCCTCAAAGCCTGCACAAGCTATGATGTAAAAAGCAACCCATATACATGCACGTGACGTACACCAATAGTTTGCATGATTAGACTAATGACAAGGGACTTCTGAGTCATAGAACTAGCAGCATCCAAGAACTTGGACGTGGCGAGTGCCAGATCCTCGCGTAAAGATATCCATAAAGCCACCTGGGTATCATCTGATGGAGCCATTCGCAATCAGATAGACCACTTGTTGGTCGATAACCGCCACTACTGGATCCTGATGACGATACGAACGTTCCGAGGTGCCAACATATTTTCAGATAACTATCTTCTTGGTATGGTTCTCCGAGCGCGGATTACTTTGCATAGAAGAATCGCATCTGTGAACCAGGTTCGAATCAACACGGTTGCCTTACGCAATGATAATACCAGTAACATCGTTGGTCTTGCGTTACAGCTCGCTCTCGAAGAGCACGGTGGAGAGAGAATGAGGATGCCAGGCATAGATGGAAAGTAGACATGCCTTAGCAATACTGCCATTAGTGCTGATGATGCCATCTTAGGCAGTAGTCGCAGAGATCAGAGTGATTGGTGTGATGATGAATGCAAACTAGAAACTGAACGTAAGAAGAATATTGTATACGGAGCAATACATCAATCGCATAGAACTCGGGACGCGAGGAGGAATATAAAGAGCTAAAAAGAACAGAATAGACTTCACAGATGAAAGAAAGCAGTGTGGGAAAATTACCTGATCTGTGAAATAAAAAGAACTAGAGAGCGAGATCCACATCAAGCGCAGAAATGTTACCAAATAGTCCGAAAAATAACGATATACACCATGCTGCATGTACTGAAAGGGCAATGAGGGTAATCTGATCACCGATCCTGAAGGAATTCTGGAGCTAAGGCAAGTGCGCTTTAGTGAATTGCTAAAAGAGCAGCTCAACGAAGAATTGGAGGCGTCTCTAATGCAAGAAGAAGTCCTTACGCTGCCGTCACCAAGTATAGAAAAGGTGCAATTCAGTTGGCATTTAACAAAACCCCAGGACCCGACTTCATAGCAGCTAAGCTAAATAACGAAAAATCCCCAAAGAATTACTCAATTTTACTTACTTTGTCTTATCAGCTTCCGGTTCTTCATCATTCGTTACTTTTTCTTCCAAGTTCTCAAGAACTGCGCGAATAATACTTCGATACGTCCTAGATATTTTAACGTAATTTGATTGAGATCCTTGCCGCTTTATATCTTGCAATGAAAGGAATATGCCATTTGCCTCCGCAATCAAACTTCGCAAGATAGGGTCTTCGAATATGAATTGAGTGGTCAAATGCATAATGTTAACCTCATTCTGATCGGCAAAATCGGATTTGCGGTCTTTGGTGGTGCTGTTTGAATTTCAGATATTTTATAATAGGATTGAAGGATGCAATCTGTAAAAATTACCTCGTTTTAGGATTATAAGCAGCTACGGATAGTTGATGGTCGTTTATCCATTTTGCGGTTATACCGGCTCTTCTGCATAGATCATCTTTCAGCGACTGAAATTCAATTAAAAATCTCAATTATTGTTCGCAATACAAGTACAGATAATCACTCACAAATTTTACTGCTGTTTCTTCCTCCATACTATTTTGTTCCTCTAAATAACCTGCTATGAACTATAAAACTTTAAAAATCTTTCACGGATCGCGCTTTCTGCACTTTTCACATAGGCTATTTGACATTTGAATCAGATTTTAATCCATCACCTATTGCTGGTTTCCCCTTGGAAATTGTTTCACCAACAATTTTCATGTGCTTATCAGGTGCTTATATACTTGGTAAAAATGGTACGGTTGACAGTATATAACGCAGCTGTTTACATTAGATTTTTGACACTCCAAACTTCAGATGATGGAAGTTCATTGGTATTCCTCGCCTGCGTAGTTTCGGTTTGGAAATGTGTTCAATTAAATTGGTTTTCTAGTTTCCTGAGCTCCTCGTTTTTCACTTTTAAGTCATTTGAGTAAGGTGTATTCTCCTTGCGAAACGGAAAACGTTTTATGTGCCACAAAAGATGCGAATGAATATAGCTAGAACTTGATAACGACGAGACTTAAACATGCGACAAGGATTCGAGAATGCGGGTGCTTATCATACGGTTGGAAGCAGCCCAGCTTCCGGACTCAACCATTGGTTACGACACATTAAACTGCATAAATTGATATTTCTAGTTATTTTTGTGTTTACTGTGTCGATTATAGTGCACTATAATTTGCTAAGTGTAAGTTAATTGATTGCGAACTTTTGAGAGCTTATGCCTAAACGTTAATTCTATTTTCAGCCTGATGCTGGTGTCCCTGCAAATGATATCCACCGTTCGCGGTCACAACTGGATGCATATGAAGATTTTAGCAGTATGAAAGCAAGTGATCTGAAGCTACGTATCGAAGAAATGATGCGAATAAAAGTAAGTATTGTTGGAATCACAATTTAGGCAATGGCAGTATTTCTAGTTTCCTCTTTTCTATTATTGTCGTTATTGAAATTATAGTATACTGACTCGCTTAAGAGCTTATAGCCTTTAAAGTTAAATTAATATATTGGATAACTGTAAGCCCCTATTTTCTGTGAATACATTCAAGATACATGAATTATATACCTCATTTATATTCATGATGGATCGCGAACAGAAAGACGAAGTATTGACGCAACACTTTGTCATTAATCAATCAACAAAATAGATCTGGTGAGGTATAAAACTCACTCGTAAACGAAAGTTTATTTTAACGTGCCCAAATTTTTTTGAAAAATTAAATTCCTATGTAGAGTTAAAATGTTTTTGTGGGATGATTAAAATTTTAAAATTTTGTAGCTAAGTAGTTTTGAAAGTATGCACTGATTCTCATCAGACCTCAGCCCCTATTGCATACCTGACTGATGTGATCACTTGCAGTGTAAGCACATTAATTTTTATTGATGTTAGTTGTGATAAATTTTAACATCCTCGACTTATATCTAACGATATCATTTTAATCATCCCACAAAAGCAATTCCATTTGATTCTACTTTCGGAGGCTTACTCCGCAAAACGATCCAGTTTCCCGTATCAAATATTCTCCGCTTTCATAAGCGTTAGAGCCGATATACGTTGTCATATGTATATATGTGAAGCCTATCACAAAAGTTATTTTTGCAATTATCGCAAAAAAAAACCTATTGTACACATACCCTAGTTCTCATATCATAATTTCCCAGATTTCTTAACGAAATCCATAATTAATGATAGGAAAAAAGAGGCTATCCTTTGCATACGCACTTCAGCCCAGCTGAAGAGTTGATATCTGAGACGCGCAAACGGCAGCCTGGACCTCTTCTAGAAAGGATGGACAAATGCCATCCTGTGCAACATCTATTCGGTAGGTTCTCCTAGGCAGCCACGTCCAGTCTGTATGCCTGTCATGCAGAGGAGGAATCCCAGTCGCATGGTCGGGCCCTGAAAGGAAGATCTTAGTATGCCTGGCCACATCAGAGGACATCCATCCCTCTTTTGAGCATCAACTACCCACTCTTGAAAAACAGCATGTGCAGTTGCGGTTGCCACAGCCAAGGCAGGTTCAGGGCCCTGTAGTGACACGCCAAACTTTGCTTTGCAATGCGTCAGCAATTTCATTTCTTTCAACACCACAGAAACCCGGCGCCCAAAGTAATTACATTTTATTGAATCTAGCTATAGAAGTCAATCGTGCCCTGCACTATTGTGCAATTTTTAAAGTAGGGGTCTACCTTGACTTTTACTGCAAATAGCGATACGCTTTACCCTTCACTTTTCTTATTTCTGCTTGAAAAATGGAAGCTTGCTCTCTGAAATCTGTTAATTGATGAATGCAGATAGAAATCAGCTGCTAATCCAACATCCGTCTTCGAGCCGTCCGTGAAGAAGATCTCGGAGTATCTCCCGGTACAGACGCCCGGGTGATCCCAGTCACTTTCGCTCAAGAAGATTACTTCGAATCTTCTGCCGAAATCAAAAAGAGGCACTCGAGCATCTGATCTGAAGGTATATCGAAAATTGGAGAGATCTCATCGAGCTTTGTAAAATTCTCAGCCAAATTCGATATCTTAATTCTGTGAATTCGTTCATTTTCTCAGATTTGTTTGATCCCAACTTGAAATAGATTCGAAATTACTCTAAAAAAATGTATTTGGTTCCATTACAGAGCACCGTCTCAGTTGAACTGCGTGAACTCGAATCTCGTCGTCAAAAACTTCAATCGGACATAGGAATTTACATTCAGAAAATCGAAGATCTCAAACAAGAACTTCTTCGCGAACAAACTGAACTAGAACGACTGAAAATTTCCGTTGAACAAGCACAAGTAGCACGACGCGAAGCAGTACAACGGAATACACCTGAACTAGCACTGCCCAAACCTCTTCATCCGAATTCTCTGCTCGAAACCTATCCGAATCTGTCGCGAAAATTTGCTTCCACTTGTGAAATGTACACATGTTTCGATCATTCCCGATGCAGTCTAACATCTGGTTTTCCAGTGTATCTTTACGATCCGGATCATTATAATATTTTGAATTCTGGCTACGATATCGATGGGTTTTTGAAGACTACAATTAAGCAAACGTTAGGATACAATCCGCATATAACAAGCGATCCGAAGAAAGCATGTGTTTACCTCGTCTTAGTCGGAGAGGCATTACCGGAGCATGAGATTATGAAAAATAATCGGTATTCCATAGATGATGACCAAATCGCACTAAATTCCTCCATTGTAAACAATAAGAAACTATTTAAGCTGCCATATTGGGGAGGAGATGGGAGGAATCATATATTGATCAATTTGTCTAGAAGAGACCTTAGCTCGGCATCGACAAACCTCTTAAGTGATATAAACACAATGCGTGCTATAATCGTTCAGTCAACGTATATGAAGTCTCAATTTCGGCCTGGATTCGATTTGGTAGTGCCTCCTATTCTAGGACCACCAGGAGGCGATGTGTGGCAAGAGTGCGCTGGGATGGTACCCGCAAGACGGAAATACTTGCTTACATTTCAAGGTGAACTTAAACCAGAAGAAACCAGCCCAAAGCCAAATGATCTGACTGAAACCCTAGACGAATTTATAATCGAGCATTTGAAGGACATATCGAGTGGTCCGACGCAAGACAAATTTCTTTTGCAGTTCAAATGCGTGCCAGCCACCGAGAATAAGTTTAACATACCACTTAAAGACTGGACACTTTGCGGTACGGACTCATCTAGGCGAACTATACTCAAAGAATCAACATTTGCTCTGATTCTCCCACCAGCTGGAAGCCAAGTGTCGACGACATTGATGCAATCTAGAATATACGAATCATTGCGATCTGGGGCTATTCCTGTAGTACTTGGCGCTGATCAAGTACAACTGCCGTACGCCGACACGATCGACTGGAAGAAACTGGCGATATTACTTCCCAGGGCGAGGATAACTGAACTGCATTTCCTCTTACGAGCTGTTTCAGACGCTGATTTGCTGCTGATGCGAAGACAGGGACGAATGATTTGGGAGCAGTTTTTGAGTTCGGTTCAAGCTACAGTTGATACTGTTGTGGCGAGTCTTCGCGATCGTCTTGGTATTCCGCCAAGACCAGTACCGCCAATAGTTGCTCAATCAGTTTTCAACTCATCATTTGTTCCGTTGAAATCTGACCCGCCGGTAATGGATGCTGAACCTGAAGAGTCGCTAGGGCCAATTGAGCCCCCGTATTCAAGCCCGCAGTTTAGGAGAAACTATACAGTTCTCCGTCTGCAACAAAAAGAGGCTTGGAACGACTGGGGAGATCCTTTCTACTTATATCCGCATCTGCCATTCGATCCAGTTCTGCCGTCTGAAGCGAAATTCGTTGGCTCTCACATCGGATTTCGGCCGATTGGTAAAGGTGCCGGTGGTGCTGGAAAAGAATTCAGTGAGTCTCTTGGCGGGAACTACCCTCGCGAGCAATTTACAATAGTTATACTTACATACGAAAGAGAACAAGTGCTGATGGATTCACTAGGCAGACTGTATGGTCTACCGTACCTGCATAAAGTCGTGGTTGTATGGAACTCTCCGAAACCACCGCTTGACGATCTTCGTTGGCCCGATATTGGAGTTCCGATAACGGTCGCTCGCGGTCCTCGCAACTCTCTGAACAATCGGTTTTTACCACTTGACGTAATTGAAACGGAGGCCATTCTCTCCGTTGATGACGATGCTCATTTGCGCCACGATGAGATATTATTCGGCTTCCGAGTTTGGCGTGAGCACCGCGATCGCGTTGTAGGATTCCCGGGCAGATTTCACGCATGGGATCTGAATTCGAATCAAGCTTGGAACTACAATTCAAATTACAGCTGCGAGCTAAGTATGGTTCTGACCGGTGCTGCTTTTGTGCATAAATACTACACATATCTTTACACATACTGGTTACCACAAGCTATTCGCGACAAAGTTGACGAATATATGAACTGTGAAGATATTGCTATGAATTTCCTCGTTTCGCACATAACTAGAAAGCCACCGGTGAAAGTAACGTCACGATGGACATTTCGATGTCCCGGGTGTCCAGTGTCCCTAAGCGAAGACGATACACATTTCCAAGAACGCCATAAATGCATCAATTTCTTTTCGCAGGTAAGAATTATTCATTGATATTATGGAGATTATTTTAATATGTCTCTCGGATTTTCAGATATTTGGTTATACGCCACTTTTAAATACGCAATACCGAGCCGATTCAATACTCTTTAAAACTAGAATACCGCATGACAAACAAAAATGTTTTAAGTACATTTAGGCGAATAGTGCTGAGAGCATAGCTATATTGTAAAGTATATAATATTTATATATTATTTTTGAAAGCATGTACATTTTTGATTTTTTAAGTTTTTTAATAGATGCTTACGTAAAAATGTTGACGATGCGTATTGTTTTATAAGTTGAAAATATATATCTTATAATAATAGAGAAAATTGTGTTGTAGTTTCCCTCGAAAGTTCAAGACGAATCTGCATGAAGCGTAAATTTTTATTTCTATTATGATGCCAAGGCTCAGGAGATGCCCTATTATGCTATAGCACAGTCTTGGCGATAGAAAATATAAGGAAAGAGAGAGAGTAAGGGTTGAGTTTGCAGGATATAGCGGTGCACGATTCGCTTGAACAATTATGGCTCATAGTCGGCGGGGAAAACAGTAGATGGTAGGCTGTTTCATAATCGTATTGACCTAGATAAGAAAGAATCGTGAAATTTGACGATACGACTGGCACTGATCGAAAGTGAGCGCATTGAGAGGATCAGGTGTTGCGCTTAGGAGGTGCTCTATGAGGGAGCAGACTTGATATTTCATTAGAGCGAAGACCATAATAAAAGCGATAGTTAAGAGAAAGGCAACCCACATTATGTCGGTGCACAAGGGATTCAATATGTGAGGTAATAGTTTCACCGCCAATAAGCTTGAAAGTTTTGCGTTGGACTTTGTCTAGTTCCGCTAAAACACTGCGACCTGCTCTAGCCCATATACGAGAGTTATACTCAAGTCTTGGTCTTACGGGAGTTTTCTTTAGATGTGCGCTATGTCTGATGGTGTAAAGTATTTCTTGCCTCTCTGAAGGAAATCTAGGCATTTCATGGCTTCTTTCGCAATTTGAAAAATGTGGCCGGTCCAGCTTAGTTTGCTGGAGGTGTTAAATCCTAATAGTTTTAGCGAAGGTCATTCAGAAATACACCATCAACGGAAATAGTGTTGCTAGCAGGAGGAGGGTAAGGCTTGAGTGAAAGATTACAGCATTCCGTTTTGGAGAAATAAGTGCCAGTAAGCACAAAAAGAACACTCAGCATTTTTCATCAGCTTAGAATTAAGAATTTCATGGTTTACTGAATAGAAAGCTTTGGTTAAGTTTGTATATAAAATAACAGCTTGCTTCTCCTGATCGATAGAGGAAGCAATAGCATTTCTGAACGACAATAAGTTTGAAACAGTAGACTTACCTTTAACGAATCAATTTTGTTCATTGGTTAACAAGGAAAACTACTCTTTCAACGAGCTTCCTAAAACAGGGCAAAAGGCGGACAGGGCGGTAGTTAGAGATGCAAGAAATACCAGCAGCTTTATGCAGATGGTAAGTACCAGATGAAAAACTTTGATAAGTGATAAAGGACGACACAGCGAAGAGGAAAGATTTGGAATGCTATCAATACTGAAGTCAGAGCTTGAATCAAGAGAGCTCAAGGATTCGATTTCTAATAAATTTATACAAAAGGGAGACAGGATACAAGTGGGTGAGGAAAAACTGACTAATGGCGTCGAAGTGAAAGAAGAAAAGAATTGACCGAAAAGCTTACAAGTCTCTATTGAAGAGGAGACAGACATATCATGAAGGCACATAGCAGAAGGACCAACAAAGGAAGTTTTAAGGGAGTTGGTATAGTACCAAAACAGATTTTGGATCATTTGATGTAATAAAAGTTCTGACGTATTTTGAAGTATGCAAGCATAGCGCCATTGACGGACTTTTTGGCAGTAGAACATAGATTTTGTAGCATCCAGTAATTTCAAGTGAAATTACTGGAACCTTTATTTCGACGCACACTGTCCCGTGCTCGAAATAGCTACATTTTTTTCAAATCGGACTAGCTGTAAATATTGTTCGATTTGAAAAATAATATTTGCGGTAAGTCCGATTTGACATTGCCTGGCTTGATGCTCGATACGAAAGCGAGAACCGGTAACGGGATTTTGTTTTCGCGTCGAATATCAAACCAGCGCTCCGGACGGTCTTTGTTCAGCCGCGGTGGCGAGAGGCCGGGCCCTGAGCTGTGGGGAATCGTGTCATGGGACGAACGTACTTGGTCGCGCGGAAGGCTTCCATGTTTCTTATCATTTGTGTCAAAGACGAACTCCATAAATAATAACTTCAAGTATTGCCGTTGCATTTAGTGAAAAATATTTGAAGGTGTTTTCATTTTTAAGAGTGCGGAAAAGTAATTAACTTGTGGTTGGAAAGAATTGTGATTCTGCGATAAAATCTTAGAAAAGAAAAGAGATCTGACTCGTGGGTGTGAGTGCTAGTTAGTGCGAGTTGTATGCAAGACAGACGAATTTTTGCGTATGTATAATCGAATTATCAAATTCAAAGCAATATGTTAAAAAGATATATTGTCGGAATGGTTTGGGCTGCTTTCAAATATGCTCCCCCAGTTTTTAAATTTATTTACTGAGTTATTTGAAAAAACAAAATAACTGAAAAGGGGGTCAACGCATTAACAACCTGTTTGCAGTAGCTAACAATGGCGATGACGACGTTGGATTACGGTGACCTTAGATGACCTTGATGATTGTCCGTATCTAAGCAAGGAAAGTGCATTGTCCAGTCAGATCTACATACCTACCCTATGAAATGTTCATGTTTTCAATGGACATGTTCGAATTCACTAATTGCCTGAAAAACAGTGGAGAGTTACCCAATTGCAATTTTGCTATTCTGTTAACAGCGTGAATCGGGTGCAAATTTAGTGTTGTTTTTAGTTAACCGAATATGTTTTTATCTATATTTTTGTGATTACTAAGTACGTCTTCGAATTTAAATGCTTGCGGTTATTATCATCCGTATGAGACGGAGTACTTTCGGAGTAAAGCTTTCCGCTGGAGAGTGCGTGATTATAATTCTGATATGGCTCTTCTAGCAATCAGTATAGAAATTAAATAAGTACAGAAGCAAAATAATGAAAAAAAAAGGAGAAAAGTATTTGGTAACCTTGTAAAGACATTTTTCCAATGAAGTTTAATATTTAAATCGTTGAATACGAATTTAAGTTTAGGAACAAAGTCCTAGATTTTGAGCACATTTATATATTCAAGTGAATAGAAGATGATAAATGCAAGTGAGGGAGAAAATAGCTTCTAATATATTAAACATATTATTTATGTTGACGTAAGTAAAGAAGCATTTTGTTTGAGCTTTTGAAAAAAAAAAAAAAAAGAACTAATTTTCCAATTCGCAAAAATTAACCAATTCTTTTGCGGATTGGACTGAAATACTTGCGGAATCTATCTTAACTATCTCTAAAGTTTAATATGTTTTTGACAAACAGTACCCTTGAAAGTGTGTTAAATTTACAAAAGAATTAAAATATGTTCAGTGTGTAAGCCAAACACCATGTTATAATTTTCGCGATTACGTTTCTGGCTACTTGGCGCCATTGAAAAACCTCAATACTTTAGGTATTTCGGAATTTGCGATAATGTAGTTATTTCGGAATTTAGAGAGAATTTAGTTAGTATAATGAATTAGCCAAGTAAATGTTAGTAAAACAAATTAGAGGAAAATTCTTAGTTTAGTGATATCAAATGATATGTGTGAAATATTCTGCTTTTACAAGTTCGAACTTGATGAATAGAATATAACCTGGCTTAATTTTCTTCTGCTAAACAATTTTGAGGTTTTTGTACGATGAAGAAAAAGGCACTACTGAGTCAAGTGCATAGGAGATACAAGTTGAATCATTTGTGAATTTAAATTCAATGTTCTGTATTATTAATGCATTTACTTACCATTTGGAAAGCTCAATGTTTTTTTTTTGATAGTAGTTAGAACTGACTAGCATATCATACGATTTTTTTTTGATTTTTTTTCGGACCTGCAGTCCCAATACAAATTCATTCGATTGATCGATGATGTCATTTCAATCATCTATTATGATCATTATTGCCATGAATGGTTTTAAATTTAACACTTGGATCTAATAAATTGCTCATTTTCAATTGAACTTTCCCTTTTTCAAACTCATGAATTATTAACTTTGATAAAAAGCGAAATTTACGATTTATGCAAATTTTGAAAACAGATATGATGACTAGAAAAAAAAGAGTTTTTTTTTGGAATAAATATTCATCTGTGATCAAATATAATATTAAACGTATAGAAATATATTTACTAGCCATTAGATAAAGAAAATAATAATGAATTTGTAAAATTTAAACTTTTTGGCCTTCTTATTGGGCTGAGTCCCGGGAAGTTCATTCTTCTTTTCAGGGTCTGCGCGTGGCCTGGCTGGCCGATGAAGATGGTTAATTAGTGGTTTTTGAATTTCAGTATTACTTTAAAGGGAGGGATACTGGCCAAACAGTTAGTTTCAGTCGGTCTTAGTATTTTTGATTAGATTTTTTTTGAATTTTTTTTGAATATTGATGGCCAGTATCAGAGGGTGGAGGACCCCAGACCATCGGGGTCGGGGCTCCACTAACATCGGGGGCCCGGGGCTGTCTGCCTCACCCGGGTTCCTTGTAAAAGAGAGGTAGCGCGTTTCCCGTTTTCCTTTTTTGTAGATTTTCAATTTTCTGGCTCCGTGCGTTGTCACGAGCACTGGGTCTGCTTAGTCAGCCCATGTTGCAGAGCCTGGGTGGTTTCCTTTACGGAACTATGCCCCCTTTTGGTCCCTGGGTATTTTACATACCAGTTTGCGGCTACAATTCATGACGGATGAATATACGTAGCATTCCGTTTCTTGAGAGCCAACCATCCCCATTTGTCAAGAACCCACCCCAGCCGCAGCGAGCTAGCAAAGCGGCACCCCAGCATCCGTCGGGGTTGGTTAAAGGGTGCTCCGCTAATGCGGACGAGGGGCCTTCACGGCCATTTCTAGGGCACCCTGCTCTCGGGGCAATTCTTTTTTTTTGTTTTGCCTCTTGAATGGCATTAGCCATTCCACTTTTAGACCTTAGCACTCTTGGTTCTGGACTTCGGTCTGGTTCTAAGTTGTGCTAAGGCCACTCCCAACTTTATATTCGCTACAATTTTGATATTTGAGGTCATTAAGCGGGTTGGACCTACTGTATTTTTTACGCGTTGCATCTTTGACTCTAAGTGCTATCGCGACATTGACGGTGATCCAAGGATGTTAGAATCTTTTTTTGAGATATTAAATTGGAAAAGGAGTAAAATTTGCTGAAAGCATCATCCACACATAGCTCTCTGAAGAAATGATACATTAGGACCATTTATTAAACTAATCAAAGCAGTAATTAGCTTTTTTGAAGCTAAACTGGAGAGTGGAAGTGGGTTGTACTTTAATAGAACGGCACATATTTAATTCTATAAATAGACGACCATAAAGACATGGAAAGATTGGTGCGGATAACGTTAAAAAATGTATTATTAGCATTGGGCACATTGCTGAGCTGGGCGAGTGAACAAAGTGAAAGATAGGAAGATGTAGCAAGCGGAATGTTAGTTCGTGATAAGATTCTCGAATAACGCACCTCCTAGTTTAAGCTAGGGATATTGAAGTCGCTACATAGAAGAACGGATTCAGATGGGTTACGGCAGGAACAAATAAGTTTCGGGAATGATAAAATAAAACACAAAATATCAATTATTCATCCAAATCTATTGAATCCCTTTTAAAATAGGCTCCATTTGAAGCGATACACTTCTTCTAACGAAGAACCCAATCATCTATAAAGTGTTAAAGTCGTATCCGAGATTCCTTTGAGTTCCTTCAGTGGGTTCGTCTTTATGTCTTTAATCTAGTTAAAACGGTAATTTAAGCTTTGGTAACACGAAAATATGATACAGAGGTAAATCTGGTGAGCATGGGGGTTTTCAACGATATTCGTGGCGTTTTTATTCAAAAATTCGGTCACAATGACAGCCTTGTCAGATAGTACACTCTTATGGTGCAAAATCTAGGAATTGTTCTTCCAAAGATATCTTGAAAGCACGTCATAACATACAAATTACATTGTTTATTCACTCTTTGATCCTCCCGAAGGAATTCCGAGTGAACAATTCCTTGAATATAAGAAAAAAAAAAGTGAGAAGAACCTTTATTTTGGACCGGCTTTGCATCGTTTTTTTTTTTGGGGAATCGGCACGTTTGTCAAGCGCTATTTCGATGATGTATCAGCTTGGGTATCAAATTTATAGACCGAAGTATTATCTCCTGTAATGATTTGTTTAACGAATCCGGGGTTTAAATTCACTCGTTCTAGCATATCTTGACAAGCTCAATTACGATGTTCCATTTCAACAAAATTGAGGTCTTTTGGAACGAGTTGGGCTGGGATCACGAGAGATGTTAACTTCATGCGCTAGCTCCTGAGGCTGAAATGATAATTACCGAACACTTTCTCGACTTTATCGCCATTTTCCTTATTGTTTGAGTTTGGAGGCCGTCCAGAATGAGGCAATTCGACAACGGCTTCACGACCTTGTGAAGCGCTATTGCCGTCTTTTTCGTATGCTGTATGTACGTTCTGATAGTAGAGTTTAAGATTACAGTTAAAGCTCTGGCTCTGTTCGATGAGCGGGAACGAAAATTCCTGGCAGGAGTGTCGATAGATTCCCTAACAAAACCTCCAGCAGGCCGAACATTTATTTTCTATAGGTCAGTAACTCCAGAGTTGACGACTACGTAGAAAGAAGAAATCAGTCGATAGTCGAGGTTGTCCTCTGTATGTTTTCTACACGTACTGTAAGAGAACCTGGCTAGAAAGACTTATTGGTGAAACCATGACTTCCAAACGGGGAATAGTAGAATCAGTATTCGTGAGAACGGGAAGATTGTTGGAATGACTGGGCAAGAAGAAACTTGCTAACGGGATAAACTTAGTTCTTGAGGAAATACAGTTTCAATCGCTCTAACGGCTGCATGAAGTGTAGAGCAGACGTCAGGATAAGTCATAGATGGCCCAAATTGAATCGTGATTCGTGAGAGTGACTTTTGTGCTACCGTTGATGATGCAGTTTTATCAACTAAATTACTAGTCGAAGAAGTCGTTACTTGAGCAGCATTAGGTACATTGATTATTTCAGCATGAACTAGCGCTTAGTTTTTAGCCTCGATGCACTTTCGAATCTGATAAAAATAGTGTTTAGCCTATGTATATACGAGTAAACAAATATCATTTTTGAAGTTCAATCTTCTTTAATTGCGTACAATATAAAATTTTCAAAATTATATTATCTTCCTATATATAGATTTGACTTAATTACAAGAGTCCTTTGGATTGAAGAAGTTCATTTTTTTTTATATATTTTTTCAATTGGTAATAAATAATATTGATAATATTGTATTCAGTAAAATAACCAAAAACAAAACTTTTTTATTCCATTATAGTCACTTGTTTTGTCATAATTTCTCGCGCATTAGCCAGCTTAATAATTTATAAAAAAAAACAATACGATAAATAGATCGAGTGTTTGTTTCACATGTGTGAATCAAATTCAATCGATGAAAAAAAATATCACAAACAACGACAATATTCATTTGTTCATTGACCACTGCGACATTCGTATGATATTATTTATTTTTCCTCGAGACTCAGTTTGAGAGCTTTCTCCATCATTTCTCGTTCCTTTTGCTCCTCTAGCTCCATCATTTTTTGTTCCTGAGCACTAATTCGCAATGCCATTGCCAAATCCGGATCAATTGCTACGAAATCGTCTAGCTGATGGTTGTTTACGGGTGAATTGATTGTGCCACGATACTGGCTTAGTGACTCTTGTAGTACTCTACATGGGAAAGTGTAGCAGATGGTAATAGCGATAAAATTACAATGAATAGTAGCGATAATTGAAATGCAGAGAATTTTAGATGATTGAAGTGAGTATTAGGGCAAAAATGCAGGGAAACCAACCGAACCAAAGAAAGTACGAATGAGGATAATTCAAATATGGAGCAAATATTTGGACATTCATTAAAATTTTTGACTTAAAATATATAAAATCTTGTCAAAAACTTGGAGAGCGAAAGAAAATTGAAGCGTAACACACATCTAATTGAAAAACATGTACATATATGAAAGTCATTTGAAAATTTGTTTTAAGCGTTCATTATTTTTTATGGCTTTATGGGCATGCGATCTAAATTTTTTTCCAGAAAATCATGGAGTAAAAATATTATTAAAACCTTTAATCACACCAATAATTTAATGTACTAGCATACCTTTGAAGTTGGGCATCTTCGTCGGCAAGTACAGTTGGTGATGCTTTCTGCCCACGCAGCGCTTCCCAAATATCAACTTGATCGCTTTCACTGCCTGTTCCTGCCAAGCTCTGTTCGATAGCCATTTGCAACAAATCATCCTCGTCTTCTATTGTCAACTGCCGCCTCATTTCGTAGCCTGAAATCAAATCCCTCTAGCAATGATTGTGCAATTTTTAGAATCAAACCAACCCTTATTAGCGTAGTGACTTGGAACATCAAAACATGAATCATCTATTACACAAGTAAGTCGATCGTCTTCCTTGATTGTTGTGACATTGTCAACTGGCGTGTCGACTCCAAATACATTTATAAATGTGACGCAAACGTTTAATACATGAAATAATGGAATTTCTACTTTTACGGGAAAACCGGATGGCAACTGCATAGTTATAAAGTCTTTCAGTTTATTAACATGAGGACTGGCCATAGTTGACATCAGATCGAGAATGGGAAGTACTTGCTCTTGCAATTTGATCGGAAACTCTTCGCTTAACCACAAATTCGCTTTGAATCTTTGAATCTGAAAGGAATTTTCTAAGCATTAGCAAACATCTTTCTTGTGTCTTTTTAAGCTTGCGTATACTTTAGTTGACATTTTCTTTGGACGACCAATGTCTCGGCCATTCAGATCGCTATCTGAAAAGTACTCTTCAGCTGTGATATTATTTTTTGGGGTTGCATAGCCCGAATTACTTGCACCATCTGATGGTGAATCATCTTCATATTTCACTTCGGAATGAGGAGACGGAACCTGAAATGCATTTTTAATTCAATCTATATTTCGTTATGCTGCATTTCTGACCTACCCGTTCTCGATAGGAAGCAAGTTCTGGACTTCTTTGGTACTCTTCTTCGGCGATTCCTAGGAAACTATGGATTGGTGTACGGGAATTTCTCTGAAATATCAAATTTCAGTTCATTTCATTCAAACACTACGTCAATTTAACTTACTCTAGACTGATCGCCGTTTAAATGCTCCGAACGAGTTCTAGTTATAAATTCAACATTACTTGCACCGTACACTTTACAATCGTATCCATTAATGTTTTCATTTTTTTCACTTCGCCACCCCCAAATCCCCGACTTATTTCGCTCAAAACTGATTTTATCCATGTCAATATTGTTCGCTACAACAGGTGTACTGAGTCGGGCCTGCACCGAGCCAGGTGGTGGTGGAATAGCCACAACATTCCCAACTGAGCTGTGAAGTTGCTCAACTAGAACTTCATGAGTATCATGATCAATTTCAATCATGGTGGCTGTGTCAACTAGAAATTTGTATCAATTAGCAGTCAGTAGCTGAAATAATTTTGCAGGTCTACTCACGATGACCCTTGAAAATATATGTCCTGTTTCCTCGTTGCCAAGTTGCATTATCGAAACCCAAAAGTGTGGTATCGATGCGAACGTTGGCTCCTCTTTTGTAAACTTTGTAGACGTCGCTCGGGCATAAACGTGACATCAAAGGCACTGAAATGAAAAAAATATAACGATTCATAGATTTCAAACGCCAATGGATGTGAGTAGGCGAGTTAAGAAAATGCTACAAGAAATGGATGGATCTGCGGAAAGTTTAATGTAATGTGCTCAACAGCCGTGGCTTCAATGCTGAATGTATTAGCTGCGATTGTGAGCCAGAGTTAAGTCCAGGACAATGTGAGTCCTGGAACTACTCAACAATACCTGTTGGCAGTACTGCATATGCAGTTAAAAACGAAGGAGGCGATGCGATCATACTTCAGGCTGGAGAGCGATGAAAAAGAGACAAAAAGAAAATGAAAAGAGAGTCGCATCGTAGAAGGAGACTGACGCTAAGGGCAGAGAAGCGATGGGGGTTTTAATAACATGTTAAACGACTCGAGCGATCCTTACTGAAGTAGCAAAGTTTTTCAAGAGAATCCTGTTTTTAGCTATTAACCGTTTCATTGCCAGAGGCGGAATCCCAATCAATATGCAGTCCGATAACGGTACGAACTTCCATGGAGCTGGAAGGTTTACACGATATTATAGAACGAAAAATAGCTCATCTAGTAAAATAATTTTCCAGTTCAATCACTAAGTGGGTCCTTAGTTTGCCTGCAACACCCCCATATATGTAGCTAGGAAATCAAATTCTAGCGTTCAATGTTTAGTAGTTTACTTTCAGAGATAACTATCGCATCAATTATTTGAGGCTTTGTTTCGTGCACACATATTACTCTGATAAGAAATATTTACAGCATAATATCCGGGACCGTGACTCATTGATTGATGTCGACTTCGACACTAAGTCATTTAGCAATTGTGGCGAAATTGTAGTACTGATAAACCAACCATTTAGTACTGTTCTTTAGACTAAGGATTTCCTTATGTTTAGCACAGTAGCAGCCGTATTAAGTCGACAACCGACAAACAACTGTTTGCTTGTCTTTCAAGTGAGAATTCAAAACGCATCAAATATTTGCTCGGCTCCCATAACGATTTTTTATTTATACACCTACTTACCCCAAGAAGTGAACTCCCATTTCATTTCGACGTAGAAGTCGGGCGCGTCCAGTAGCAATTGTAAAAGCTTAGGCACATGTGTGACCCGTTGGATATGTCGTTGCAAATCTCTTACTTCTAAAATCGCAGTTACGATTTCTTCGTCACCGCTACAAACAGCTTCCTGGGCAACTGAAATGACAATGGTTTGGACAAAACGAAAGACCTATATCAAAGAGACATTACTTGACCATCCATCACATTCGAAATTGGCATTACATCTGGCAGCAAGCAGGCACTTGACGGACTCCCGATGTCCTAACTTCACGGCCAGCATCAAGGGTGTTCGCCCACGAGGATCCAATTTCTCTTTGTCGAACTGCAATTAAAAAAAAATCATTTCTCTAATTCGATTAAGAAGTCAGCTAGACATGAACTTTCAAACGCGCAAATCTCGGTCAGATTTTGCTCACAAATTAGATTAGCGTCTAGACGCAGCTGATTGTAGCTAAGGATAATGATTTGCCTTCCCACTTTCCATACCTTTGGTTGCTAAGGGTTTTAATATATTTTCTCGTTCCCGACCTCTTACCTCTTTAGTATTCAAGACTTTCTGCAAACCGTCCTGGTCATTGTTCCATACGAACCAGTGCAAAGGGTACTGCTTTTCGATTTCTACCGCAGAAAGTGTCATTTTCGGTTGGGCGGTGTCATTCGATTTTCACACTATATGTCTAGCTGTTGATTATTTTACAGACTACGATACTAACATACGGTATCAGGCGTGACACAAATCAGTTTTAGATTTTGCAAATAACGAAAGAAATTTGGCAAAACAAGGCTACAATCGAATTATTCTAAGGTGCAACTCACTGCTCTTACAACTGTCAGTCGATACATATTCACTCGAATTGCCATGCCTGCTCACTTGTCGATTTTTAGGCATCTGTCAAAATTATGAGTGTGCGCCTGGTGTGCGCAAAAATTGGTGGTTGAGATCGTTGAGATAGAAGTGGAAGACTTTTGTAAGACACTGTGAGATGAAACGAAAGTGGGTGGTGCTGTTGAGCAAATGAGGCATTTGAATATTTTGAAAAAATTGGATCCGTTAACATCATATAAGTGCAAATAAAAGAAGGCAAATACAATCGTTTCGAGTGAAAAAATCAGCAATGATTTATAGTTCATTCATGAATGCACGATAGTATGATCGAATTTTTGAACACTGAATAGAAATGTAATTTATAGCTTTAATAATACCTAATTGCAGGCAATAATTGAATTTTGACAAAAAATAAAGTCGACAATATATCTTTGAATCAATGGTGACGAATGAAATCCTATTTTCCCAACAGAACTATGAATTTTTGAAATTGTTATGTATTTAGAGCAGGATTGATATATATAAAAACTAGTTTTAAATTAGCTACATTAGAAGAGCATAATGTCAGTTATGATATCCCTTCCTTTGGATTGGAATTGATTTTACAGTTTAATGCTCACTTGGTTATTTATAATCATCCCTGTAGTGAAAAACATTCATTTCTACAACAGAGTAATGGTTTATTGACCACGTAAAAACGTCCAATATGTTAAATTAATTCAAATTAAAGTTGAATAGCGTTTGAGAGGCTCAAATGAAAACCGTATAATTCAAAATAGCTCAATTCACTACCTCACCACACCATACCCCAACGGTTCACCAATGAATTGCTCAATTCATGATTATCGCGCAACATTTCCCTCCCTCGCAATCTATTCCACATTCATAACTGCTGCTGTTGCTGAAGACATCTCTACGTATTTGTGCGCTACCTCCTCCGTCTGCTGTGTTGTTTGAAATTTTCTTCTGTTCTTGTTCATTCGTTGCTATGTTTCCTTCCGTATTTGAATAATTAAAGACTTTTCCTTTCATAGAACCACACAAGTGCCTTATTGAAAAGCCTATCTATAGAACGATAAAGTAGGTCCTTCCGCGTCGTATGTAAACAAGAAGTTTTGCCATCATCGTCGTCGTGTGTTCGTAACCTCATTGCTGCGTTGCAAAGCAAAGTACGGAAAAAACGACGAGTAAAAAACACGGATTGGAATCCGTCGAACGGGTCGTTGTGGCTGCCGTATGCGGCCGTGGATTTTCTTGGGAGCCCTATGAGTGCGACAGGTTGTGCTTGATGGTCGAATCGGCAATCCATTTCGAGTGGGTTGTATCAGAGTATCTCGACTGCTGTGCACAAGAAACCTGTAAAGTGATTTTTGTGTTGTGTACAAACAAAGGCTGGACCGTCAGCCAGCTGAATTTTTCGCGAGTGTAAGTTGAAGTGAAAGCAGTTGTAAGTCATAACCGGGGCCAATTAGGCATAGGCAAATAATGTGAGATTTCTTCGAATGCGCCCTTCAAATTTCCCGTGCGATCAAAGATACTTGTACCAGAAGTACACTGTACTAAGATCAACAGGTGAGCGGCCTCGCGTACAGGTGGACCGTGATGGTGGTTTTGCGGTGGCCGGAGAAAAGCCTTTTGCGGCGTTGCGGTAGAAGCCGAGTCCCACACAGTGATTGAATTGTATTTCTATTCTGCCGTCGACGGGCGAGGCGACTCATCGTTAGCAGGGAATCATCGTAGCATATGAAGACATTCTTCTTGCATTTTCTTCGTGGTCGGAAAAGCGCCAACACAGTGGACGGAAGCACTTTCCTCGTCAATCGTAGATTTTTCTGGCTCGGGCCTCTACACTTCCTAAGAAACATCTAATTAAGTGCGGGATTGTTCCCACGCCAATCGGTGTGGCTGCTGTGATTTCTCGTATTCGTATGCGATATGTTCAAAGCCGGAGTCAGTGCGTCCGCCAACCTGTTTTCTAGCGTATCTCGCAGATCGTATAATTAATTAAAGATTTTACAAACGAGCAACGCGTAGTTCTTCGACTTGCTTGTGGGCCTGCTGTTTCGGGACCAACTTGAATGAGTTGTGAGCGATATAATGTTCTGTGTATCGTCCGTGCAGTGTTATTGTTTTGCGATTCCCACGTCCAAGTCGTTATCAATGGAAGTACAAATACGCGTACGTGTCTATTGTGCCCCGAAGTGATTTGCTAGCGAGAATGTTCTACGAAGTGCTCTGATCGTTTGTTTTGTTATTTGTGTAGGAAAAGTCAGACGTAGGTACGTGCTGGCAGCATGGAAAACGACAATAATATGAAAATGAATGTGAAAACCTCTTCGTCGGACGGCCTGTTGGCGACGAGTATAAGTGGCTCCATGGCGAGCGGTGCTGCATCGGCGACTAGTCCCGGGACTGTACAAGGAAACGCGAACGGAATCAATAATTCAATGAGCAACAATAGCCACCAGGTGCCGAGTCTAGGCAGCTTGAAATCCGAGACATCATCGAATGCAAGCGTCAATGGATCGATCAAGAAATCTTCTCCAGCTACGGTTCTGATGAATTCGCGGGAGGATGTAACATCAATTGGTGGTGGATCTTCGCTGAATAGTCAGACAATAAATCTCAATCATGGTAGCAATGTAAAGCAGCAACCAAAAGGCAAGTTTGCTCCTAAGATTTTTAGTGTATTTAAGTTCTTTTTGCGATATTCAATCGGTCAAAGTTCAATTGGATCTCATAATTTTCTAAGTAGTATAAGTGGGAACTAACACAGACCCGCTACAGTTGGTTTGTGGATTCGAGGCTAATATGTCAATTTTTATGGTGATCGATGACTTTTTACTGATTTTCAAAGAAAATTTGTACTAGAATCACTTTGCCCAAAATATGTAGTCCACCTAAAAAAAAAGCTGAAATATGGTTATATTTTAGCTTGGTTATGTTTTCGATATTTTTAACGTCATGCGGGCACAAACTTCCTTGAAATCATCAATTGTCCTGTTTTTTCCTTTTTTTGGGGGAAATATGCAAATGGTTCACATGTTTTATACTTTGTTTATCATAGTGTTCAATTCTTCATCGCCCAAGAACGGTAACCATTCATAAAATTACCCCTTTATTTATCACCGTAAATATGTTTTCGTGAGAACTCACGACCTAGTAATCATATCCAATTGAAATTCAAATTATGTACACACTGTTTTTTTAGTAGGACCCGGTTTGTTAGAATTATTTGATAACGCAAGCAACCCACTGGTGCTATATTAAAAAACCGCTAAGAAAAATGAAAGATTTTACCCCTATATCAGCCATCAGATTTAAGGTACTAGTACACTTTAGAAGGCAAAAATATTACCATTTTTCAAGAAATTTTTTCTCAGACATTTTCTTAAATATTAACATGAATCTTTTTTTATAATATTATTTAATATTTGAAAAATACAAAAACAATTTTTGTTTTATTTGATTATTTATTTTTCCCTTTTATAAAGGGCACTGAAATCATGTTCTGAAAAAAATCGTTACTCCACGGCGGACAGATAATCTATGAATTGGTAGGTTTGAAACAAAAAATTTCAACAGGGTTTTAAAAACTAAGGTCTCTTACATCGTAATTTACCACGGTTTTTAAAAACCAAAAATCAAAAAAGAAATGGTGGACTTGTGAAAAAAAATGTCAAAAATCGAACCTTTTTTTCCTAGTTTCTTTAACGCCAAAAATTTGTTTTTGATTTTCTTTGTCATATTCTGGTATATTACGATGTAAGATACTCTAACTAAGAAAACGCCATAAAGTTTTTCAAAGTTGGTTCGGTGAATCCGGAGATTATCTGTCCGCCGTTTTAAAAAACCTTGTTTCGAGAAAAACGTGTTTAAAGTTTTTGTTTTTCATTTTCTTTAGTAGAAGTTGCATGCACTCAAAGTCAATATTTATATATTAAAGTTTCGAATTTGGAAAAAATATTTCAGGAGGTCATTTTTGAAGTTAAATTGAGTCGAAAAATGCATTAACAAAAAAATCGATTTTTTTAAATCTATAAAGTGTACTAGTACCTTAAATGAAGTTCACACATTAGGTGGACTTTGTCTACCAATAAATTTTCAAATGGTAATGATATTTTAAATGAAAATAATCTTGCAGTGAAAGTAACAAACAAATGTTCTAACTTTTCTTTTGACAGTGATTTGAGCAAAGTGCTGCCGGCAACAGGCATTTTTGATATTTTCGCTTCAGCAAATGCTAGCATTAAATTTTAATATGATATAAATCTACTATGCAAATAAGTAGCAAATGTTTAAATTTTACAAGTTCGGATGGAAAACTCAAACATTTTTCCATCCGTGTAAATTCCGATGCAGTGATTGGATAAAAACTAAATTCTTATCGTTGATATTGACGTAGAGTAGCTGTGATAGACTTTTGGTTCATCACCAATGACGCGATAGCCATTGATGATGTCTAGTCTAATGTCTAGTCTAAGGACCTTAATCCTGGAAGCCAAGGCCCTTGGCCCTCCTCCAATCATCAGGGCTCTGCGGTATCGATCGGGAGCTTCCATTAAGCGTAACCCTTTTACGTTCTACTCGGTAGCCGGGCTTCTTGCATTCTGTCACCGTACCCCTGATGCCAAATGATGCCTTCCTGATGAAATATTCCAGAGCAATATTGCAGAGCATTGGAGCATTGTTTTAAACCTTATTCCCTTTTAAAAGCTGTCTGTTAAATTGCCATTCATCTTCACCTGGGACTCTGTTCTCAGCATTGTGATTTTGGTCGGGTGTGTATGTTTTGTTGGGAAGCCAAAATCAAGTACGGGGCATTCCTATCGATGTGTACTTGTTTAAAGTATCTTTATATGACGTGCATAACAAAGCGATGCCCCCATAATTCTCACACCGCAACTTGTCTCCCTTTTTGTGTATAGCCAATCATCTGGTAATTACTCTTCTGCCCATATCTTGGCATATCAACCGATAAAGAAGGTTGCATAGATGGGAACCTCCTTTCTGGAGCGGTACTGCAGAATTCTATCTATCTCCGGAGCCTTGTTTTTACTGACGTTACGCACTTCTGCCTGTATCTCGGTCTGTAGTTGGTAATGAGACTGGGACATCTTGTTTAGCTCCCAGTGTGCTTGCAGATTCGGTAGTTGTTTGAGTTGCTGAGAATAGTTTCTGGAAGTATTGCAGCCATCTGTTTTTGATCTCGATTGGACTACCTATAATGAATTTTTGTACACTTCTGGATAGACTCGTTCGTGGTTTGAGGCCCTTTTTAGTTGTTTAGCAGAAGCTAATCTGGTTTCATTTAGCGTCATGTGCTTGTTAATTTGGTTATACTTATGGACTTCTGTTGGCAGTGCTAAAAAAGTGCTGCCAGCATCGAATATTTTCTTCGTTTTTGTATTAGGAGATACTTCCATCAAATTTTTATATGATAAGCAATCTATAATGAAAATAAGTGATAAGTGCTTTACTTTCTCAAATTGTAAAACTCTTACGAGTAGTAGCCCTGGAAACTATTCTACCTCATGGTTAACCTTACAGCCATCGGATCAAAGTCGTAGTTGACCTTCGTGTTGGTCGTAATAAATGACACGTTTACTAGAACATGCATTCAAAATTTACACATTTCCTCTCATTTTCTTGGAAAATGTGTATTTCCAGTTATGTGCGAATTATGCTACGTTATTTATTCAAATAAGTATTTATTATACTTTCCACAGCTTTTTAACGAGATCAATAAAATGTCAACACCTAAAAATTGTTTTTTTACCATTCGACTGAATGTGAGTACTTCAAGTAATATTTTTTGTCATTAACATCTGAAAGCTGTTCCAATTCCTGGCCCGATCATCAATGGTTATCGCTCCGGAGAGCATAGATTGCTAACTTGAATGTACCAGGAGGTTGACACTCTTACTCGTTGGTGCTCCCAACTCTATAGCTAGAGCATAATGTATATAAAGGATATACGGCTCTTATAGTGAAGCGTGGAAATCACCACCCTGCGGAGAGGGTAGAACAAGGATTTTAATAGCAGTCAGATATCTAATGAATGTTCGCTGTATAAAAAGAAGCTGAAAGATTTTAAGTATGATGTATACAAGTCAAGAGGTCCTCATAGGTATCTTTCTTCGGAAGCGTGAAGAGTCTCAGTGAGGCAAATCGCCTTAGTAGGATTTTAAGATCGACACTGAAGGCTATAGGGTGCATTATGAACCCTGATGGCATTTGGACCAGTTCAAGCAGATACTTGTTAACCGCCCTAATCGACTTTCATTTTCCGGGCAATCATTGTCCTCCTCAAGCTGCGGTGCATCAACGGAACAGGCCTTAAGTTTAATGCCGTCTCTTGGGTTTTTCAAGTTTCAACGGAGGTGGGCCATAAACTGCTTCGAGCCATTTAAATCTTCGGGCCATAATGGTGCTCTTCTAGCTGACATTTAGCAGTTTATAAAAGTAACACTACGATGGCTAGGAGTGGCATATAATGTCTGCTCGTGCTTCTCTTTTGTAAAAACAAGAATAGTATTTATTTCTAAAGCAGAGAAAGTTTTGGATGTTCACGAAAGGACTATCGTCCATATATCTTAGCTTTGTCCTGCTTAAGATCCCGTGTTAAATTTGCAGTCGATCCTTTGTTAAGTTGGCATTCACAGCATACTTATACCAAAGAGAAGCTTTTTGGCCCTACTCTTCATGTCCTCATTGAGGACAAAAGCTTTTAGTACACGCTTGCCGCCTTCATTGACACTGAGGGGGCATTTTGTTGAGGCACTCGCGATGCTGGATGTTGGATTGCAATTCTGCGTGGACTAGAACAGGGTCTGGCGGAGGTTTCCGCTCCAACGGACGTTGCTTACATCACTCAGGACGTTCTACAGATTTGGAGCTTATAGACCGCATTTCTGGTAGTGCCAAATGGATTGATGGTGTCACCCTTGGGAGTGGGTTTATCCATGCCACAGCGATGGCTCAAAACTAAACAATAAAATCGACGACGATGTCTACTCGGACGAGCTGAATCTAAAGCTGTCCCTTCATCTTCCAGACCATTGTAAGTAGTGGTTATCTTTTAGGCTATCGACTGGCTTCTGCGTACTCGAATATCCGTAGTCAATATTGGTATTTTCATAGATTCATGATACCGGAGGTGTTATGCTCCTTCTCCATAGGAATACCGACATCATCGGTCAAATCACGCATCAGGTAAAAATACCTCGTGGATGTTAGGAAGTCCTGAGCTGAAGGCTCCATCCTGAGCTGTAACAATACAGTCCTAGGTCTCCATGGATACGTGTCGCACCAAGCAGCTGTTGGCTTTTACCTGTAGTGTTTTGCAACGTTATGTAGACGTTCTCATGGGCAACAAACTCATAGGACGGCACGAGCAAAGACTGGGTTCGATGATTTCTGTCGGAGCTGTGACTCGGAGAACGTTAGAGGAATTCGTCCTCTGTCTCATGTATAGTCCAGTTTATGAAAGAAACCAGATGGGTTCCTGATGATAGTTAACATTTACTGTGGCATCACAACGGGCCTACTTTGTGCCTAGGCTACACACGAACATACCTTAACCCTACATTCATAAACATCCATGGAAGGAACTCTATTCATAAACAATCGTCTCTCAGACGAACATATAATATTGATGATTTTTCTTTTAGACAATACAAAGAGCAATAAAACACAACTTAAATCTTTCTAGTTGGTTATTAATCATTAATACCAATGAAAATAAACACAATAGTTATTCTGAGCTATCGACACCTAATAAACCGCGGTGATCCATACACATGCATTATTAACATATGTGTTTTGCATGGTCGGTGAGACGAATGTTTATGAATCCAGGGTTAAATTCCTGAATGGTGAACACATTTTCACGCGATATGAGCATTATTTGCCTTAATAAAATCCAGACACGATAATATCCCTTGTATCCCAATCCCAATTATATTTTCCTTACGATATCCCAATAGTATCAAAAATCATATTCTCTTTCGTTTTACTAATATATAACCATGTCTGAGTCACGACTGATGTTGAAACAAGATTTTAATATAAAATCATTCTTAAAATACACATGCACAACGAGGATTTGTGTGTAATATTCTCTGCTTTCCATTTTATCTTTTCGTAATGTTTTTCATGTATCAAATATTTGTTTTATCTGCACCTATAAGATTAGCTTTCGAGACAATCGCTGTGTATATTGCACTCTCAATGTGAAACATATTTGCAATTGTTTATGAGCTTATGTCTGAGTAAGAATAAAAGTTATAAACAAACATATTCCAAATCGGTTAAAGATATCACTGATGAGTCAAGAGCGCTGCGGCACCACACCACTGATGAGTCAATTTAAGCCAGAGAGAGCACATTTTTAAAGATGAATTTCTGTTTGTAAAAAATCTCGCGTGGTTTAATGTAGATCAAGCGTTTACGGTCCATTACAATTAGAATATCCATTCAAAGCAGTCATTGTTAGCATGACTCATTCATCGTCTAATAAGGGCTTTAGCCTATTAACACTTTTATAATTCCATTCAGCTTCTTTTTCGATCGACTTAAGTACAAATTAAATTGTCTTCATTGTTTATAATTTACAATTATGAATACAAAGACTGCGGTTCAGTGAGATCATTTCAACTCTGTTCAATATTTCACATTTCAATTGCATTGTGACGCCTTGCCTTCGTCCAAATTTGGTTAAATCTCCCATAAGTTATTCGAAGCCGATGTACTGAACAGAATAATGGAAGTAATGAATGTTCAAAGCTCCCAAGACTCACATTATTTCAACTGTTCATTCGCACAGAAATCGTGCACAATATCTACAACAACAATGAAGGTGTATGACCCGATCTTCTGGGCTCTGTTTGAGAACATGAAGCATAATTTACTCGAATTTGAATCAAATCTAAATATCCTAATTGTTATTCCGGAGCTTCGTTCTTCAGATACGAGTCAAAACCGATATTTAAATTTCAGACATGAGACCGTTCAACGTTCGACTGCAATCAGTTTCGATTTAACGATCGAGCGAAAAAAATCGTAGATAGACGGCAACAACAAAACATTAGAGGGAAGACCCCTGCACAGTTACAAAAAAGTGCCTAAGCTTACGTAAAATTCGTATTTTTTTTTTTGATAGTTGATTTTCATGCGATTGTGTAGATAATTTCCCTTTTATATGCAAATGACCGAGAAAAATCGAATAACGAATCATTAAAAATGGGCGAATGAGAGAATCATTAAAATCGAAACGGGGGAAGGTTGTTAGTATTATAAATACAGCTGAATTAATTTCTAGGAGCGTGACAAGTTGAGCCTGACGACGCGTCGGTTCCAGTCGAGACTTAATGACACCCTTCCAAATGACGGATGCACTAACTAGCACTGCCACCGTGCACATGTCGAACGGGAGCACCGATTAGATCCGGAAATAAGTGTTTCCAAGTGAACAGGTCGATTTGTTACCTAATCAGCGCCCCATCCGTGCTACGTACTGAAATTCGATATGCTGCCGTACTAATATGAAAACGTTTAATGATGGCTGGCTGTGGTTGCTCGATGAAGTTAAGAGGCAGGCTCGTGTATGACTTGCAACCATAATACTGTACTGCAGTCTTAAATTGCATGTAATGTGAGATGTGAAGTACTCATCAGCAAAAACAAACCAGCAATTGACTAAAATCCAGGTTGATTATGAATTTTAATGAACAGTTAGTAGAAGATGAATTTTTAGATTGAAAAAATATTCTTGTATGCAGACGTATCGATGGCATTTTGAAAAGGATTCTAGTGGTAGCTTGGATTTTTTTCCACGATAAGATGATTTATAATAAACTAACAGTAAGTATTTTCAGTCCCCCCAGTCTACTCCAAACATTGACTCGGATCTATCACTCTCATGTATCTATAAATAAAATAATCGTCGACCAATTAATAATATCTGTAAAAAAATCCAAACACGACATCCTCCCACTATCAACCGACACACAAAATTTAATTCGGGCCCAAATCAATACATGCGTCCATTTTCCGAAGAAACAGTCACGCAATGAGGTCATAATGTTGTCGCACTAATTAGCTGCGGTCCATCCACGACAGATACGCTTCATACACAGCTAAAGGCTATCAATCGGCCAAATTATTCTTTCATAAGTTTCTTCGCCCCCATATTCTGATGCTACTAGCCGACTGTCGAATTGCAACACGAAGAAAAATATAATTTCCGAAATCTATAGTAGATGTGAACACATTTTTTTCTACTTCCGTATCTTTTTACAGAATCTTGAATGGTTCGAATATTTGTTGAAAAAACTACATGTGGAATTGATCGGAAGTTAATGTTCGACGAGAAATAGTAAATCGATTTGGAAACCCATGTTGGATTTCGGTGCGAAAATGAATAAATTTTTGAGCACTATAAGTAGAAATATATCTGCGTAGGCTATTGGGCGGGTATAATTAATTAATGTGTTGGCGATTTAATTGCTGAACTATGAAATTATTAAATGAAAGATGGTTTAGAAATAATTTGATTACCTCAAAGAACAACGAAAATTTACTGTTCAATTGGACTCCCCAGGGGGGAAATAAAGCGCTGGTTGAACTAAATATGCTTTTCTGGTAAATCCTCCCTGGAACATTAGACGCGGGGAATTCAATTTGGTTGCATTCATAATAATGCAATTAAGAACTACCACGGCACATTAGGTAGCACAATATATTGTCTTTGAATTAGAGACGTATGGGTGGCCCTGTCAGGATTTGTTGCGAAACTTCGGACATGGATTCCACGAGCCCAGCTACTGGATTTAGTAAATGAACACGAAATGGTCAGAAAAGTCTCTTGTAATGGAAAAGGTTGTTCATGGTGTGAGAAACAACCCTGCTGTTTCTTATTTTGTCGAAAAGCAGAATGAAGGTAATAGAGTAATGGAAGTTTTGAGACGAGGTTTGTCAGTTAGGCAGATGGCCGAAAATATTGACTATATAACCAATTCGATAGAAATGGATTAGGTACTGTTGCATTTATTGTATGTTTTGAGACGAAAGTGGAGGTCGTTGAAGACGGCATGAAACTTTACGCACCCAAATTAGAATGTAACGTTTTAAATTTAAGACGAGTAAATTAGTAAACTACATGATTAACTAAAGTCGAAATAAAGTCAAATACGAGGTCAAAATTAGGTGTTTGGGCATGCACCTAGTTTTTGGCGGGTCGAGGACCGAAGATTAGTTGAACCGTTGTTTTGAAGAATTGGAGTTTGAAATTACTGGAGTATTGGAAAACTGAATGTACATTAGATGTAAATTCTGTTGATTTTTGATATTGCAAGAGACCAAGTATGTCATGGAAGGCTCAGATACTAATGAAGGTGGCAAACCGAATGAAAAAAATGTCGTTTGATGTGGCAAGCGAAGGCTGAGCCCCACACATAACCATGGGACCAGGCCCTAGGCACTACCGTGAAAAGGTGTCCCTGCGCACATTCGTATGGTAAAGGTTTTCGTACCTCATACAGAATGATGAGCTTCATCCGAAAGATGAAGTTAGGCAGTTCACGACGGCAAGTGTCGGTACCACGGGAGCAGGGTTCAGCCCGTACTTCTATGCCTGGGAGTACTTCCTGTCGTTGGGAATGGCCCCTTTTACGGGAGCTACGTGGCGGGTATGGTTTATAAGCTATCCAGTATGGATTCGTTATCTGAACTGACCAGAGATCGTTTCCGGATCTGGCGCTTGCTTAGGAGTTTGTGAAGAAGGCGTACACCCCGCCTGGACCCGGGTAAATGGACTATAAATGCATGAGGATAGGTGCTCATTCTACCATTAATGGATTTTGATTTCACGGATCAAATTACAAATGGTAGTATTGACACTTTGCAAATACGATGCTGTGTATTCAAATTAATAGGCACTGTCCTAATGTTGGACTGTCGTTGAAGACTCGGAGCTATATAACGGCATAAATCAATGGAACAAACTGTTCCAATTGGACATATTACCGGTCTTTGAACAATCGTTGAAGCATAACAATCTTTAAAATAGGGTCTTTCACAGATACAATGACCCATCATTCATACATCACTATTTAAATGAGGCACTTTATGAAACTAGTTGCTCAGTTATAAATTTAATTCGTTTTATTTGGAATATCTGTTATACTGTATGGTTTAAACGAAAACAAACACCGGGACGTTCTTAGGGTCTGCAAATCCGAATTACAGAAAAATAAGTGAAGGTCCTGAATGGAGCTGTACGGTGAAATTGAGAATATATCGAAAAAGGTGAGGCCTACGAAACTGCCGCGCTGAGCCTATTTTGCAGTACTAGTAACAGCAAGAAAACTTTGAAAATCCTTTTATATTCAATTTCCGGGCTATTCGAATTACTCCACCTACACAAGCGCATTCGAGTATGAAGGAATGGTATATTCATGGCATGAAGGAATTATGCGAAGTTGTAACCAGGCACAAAATAGTCAGTGCTATTGACACCATCAAGCCCTTCCAGTCCTGGTGCCTGTTATGCGTCAGAAAAGTGGAATGCGCACTATAGTTTATAGCAATTTACAAAAGTTACCTGATGCTAAGTCATGTACCTGCAGCCTAGAAGATCGCTAAGGTTGTATTTATTTCCAAAGCATCTTGAAAATCTGCTGAATTAGGCAATCCATTAAAAAAATCCCTGTTGGCCGTTGAGAGTTCCTTCAATAATGTACATAAATCAGTCATTATGAAAGGCCACCACGCAACTAATATCCATACTATCTGCAGCTGCATAAAGCAAATGCTCATATGAGTTGAATGGGCGGTAAAGCAATTTACAAGGAACGCTCACAGAGGCAGACTCTACAGAGGAGTTATGTATATCACATTTCTTGTGTATAAATAATACAATTTTAAATAGGCTGTATAGCAAAGGACTCACGGCCGTGGTCAACGTCAATGACTTTGCGTCAGCTTACCGATTTTGCCCTGGCAGGAAATACAAGATTGCTGAAAATAACTAATCAGTTTGGATGGCACCAAAGAATTGTGGACAGCAAGCTCACTTAGAAAGTGAAAATTCTGGAAATATTTAACAGCACAAGCAACGTGATTTATGCTCTAACACAGACATTCTTGACCATACTAAGGCTGGTCCTTGCTTACATACCTGGTCAGTAATAATTAAAACCATCTTTTTTGAAATCACTGATCTTTCAGCGATTGGCGGCTCTGTATTACAGACTCCATCGTCTGCGTTATGGCCCAGTCATTTTAGCATAAAAAAGGGGTCAACCTCGGAATGGGAGATAATAAGCTGCATTTTTGTATATATCTTCATTTTGGGGTCCGCAAAGTTGCCCCAAAATTCTCATAAAATCTCGTGTCTGCGTCGAAAGTTATTCAAGGTCAAAGGTGCGAAAAAACGGTTTTTTGCGATTATCTTGTTTTCTATTGCTCCAATGATTTTAACACAGGATCGAATTTGTAGAAATGTGTATGGCCCAGAAACACAAAAATTGGGTTTCTGGGCCCTTTCGAAAGTCTTCTTTTGATTTTGTTTGCGCGATAAAAGTTGTTCCAACAGTCACTTGCTCTTGAATTCCAGCAAGTGGTGTTTTGATGTTGTGATGAAAATCGGACCATCCTGAGTGGCATTAAATCCTTCATTTTTTAACCTGGGACGCTTGCTGGTGGCCGTAGTTAACTTATCGTCTTGGAGTAATTTCTGGAAACAAATTCTCCGATTTCTGCACATCTATGTTAACCTCGTACCACTGCAGATTTGACAACACCAAGTTTTTTTTTTCGCTAATTCTCGGCATGACGTCTTCTTTCTGCAAAGGAACTATTTTCTATCAGATATTCCAGAAATTGATCTTGCAAAAATGTTATGAAATGGGGTTTCTTATTACAAATAACATGTAATCCTCCTCTAACGCCAATCAAACAAAAACAAAAACTGAGGGTGCTTTGACCTTTAGTTGTTTCAATCGGTTTAAAAACCAATTAGTGAGGTACTTCGCATTAAAATCCTGTGCATAGAAAATATCACTTTTTTGATGCACTTATGAACAAACCTTTAAGCATGCATTCAGGGTTGATCATCATGATCACTGTTTCATTGAATTTCATCCATTTCGTAGACCATATAATTCTGAACCCAATTCAAAAGCTTACGAATGTTGTCCGGCAAATTATGATATTACTTTGAATAGCAACGAATTAGATTCGGTAGTGGACGAGTTCGAGTCAAGAGTTTTATAAATTGTGAATTTGAGCCGACAAATTATGTATTTGTCCTAGTAAAACTATGAATTTGATTCGAATCAGTTGAAATTGTGAATCAAGCCCGAAAATGGTGTTTATTAACTTTTATGGAAACATACATCAGTTTGGATATGTCGATAAGAATATATTTTGTTTTGTTGGAAAACTTTTGGATGATTGTGTAGGTTTCATATGTCTGGTATTGAACTTACATTTTTGCTTGTTCTCAAACATTGAGTAAACTTTGAATTCTAAAAACATATTTTGAATAATAGTTTTCTCTTTCCAAAATCTTTCGGGCTCTGAATTTTTGGTTATGAGTCATGTTTGTTTGCAGTGTTTATAGATTTCACACAATACAAAATTGTTTGAGAGGCAACTTTATCTAGAAAAGAAAGGAACCCAAAACAGTGCGAAAAATACTAGATGCATTAAAAAATAGTAGGTAAAAGTTTAGTAAGCTTAAATCAGTTCTATCTATTTAGTTGCTATAAATATCATAATGCATGCTGAATTGAATAAAAAACTAATATGACATATTACCTCAGTAAAATTCAGAATTTGAAAAAAAAACTAAAAATGCAGAAACTCTTCACTTTTCATAGTTTTATACAATTCGACTACTGACCATTCATTTTCCCCATAAAATTCACATAATGCAATCAGTTCTACATTAAGCAATCTACCATCGACACCTCACTCCATGGGTGGTGATTTCAACCCGAAGCACTAATCTATTTTCAAATTTAGCCAGATGCTATTCGATCCACTCGCAATCCCATGTTTCGAAACAATTCCCATGCAAACAACAACTAGAACACGATCCAGATTGCTAGCACACGCAACAACACACGCCAAGAGTAGTGCGTAAGATGCACTCTATGAACCACAAAAGAAGGTATATGAACCAGACCGACTTAGCACCACAAAGTTGCCTAGTTTGGATGAAATTATATGCAGCTGCTTCCATGAGAATATCTACTAAATATGTAAATTTTATGTATGTACATATGAGCTTTGGAAATTGGTCAATCGCACGGGCAATAGAGAAAAACCACACACGCAGCAAGATACTTTCGCTTTCGTCTTTTGTCATTTTACCGCGAAAAAAATCGTGTGCGAAAAGCATTAATTATATTATGACATCAATTAGAAATTTATGCATCATGAATGAATAATGTTGTATTTGATAGTGACATATTGACCGATGATAATAAGTTTTTGATTGGCTTTATATGAGATATTGTGTAAAAGTAGGTCTTCGAAAAATGGTAGCTTTGAAGGTTTTACTTTGTATCTGTTTATGCGACATTTGAGCGGCGCTTGAAGGTTGATTTTTGGCAAAATTGAAATTGCAAAAACGATATTATGTTTCATCAATAACTATTCGGAATTTGAAATGCAGCATCTAGTTTTCCAGACATTTTTAAACTATAAAAATGTACAAAGGCGTTTTAATGTTACACTGAAAGAAAAATTCTTGGTTGGTTCAACTATTTTTAATAGTATTGCAACGGTTCATTCAAAATCGTTAAACGAACTACGGAAAATAGTTATTTTTATTATGTTAATATAGTTAATTTAACGATATAAAAGTAGTTGGTTCTGGTTATACAAAAAATATCACAACGTTCATGAAATCAACTGTTTTAATTGTTTCATAACCACGAAAATTAGTTGATAAATAGAAAAATTTTCATCAATTCACTCAAAACTTCAACGTTTCGAATTATCAACTGTTTTTATGGTACTTAAACTACTTCGCAATAGTTGATTTCAGCAAACGTAATTCAGTGAGCAACGACTTTGGAATTATTCTACGCAAAGTAGAATGGTTTCAACATTTGGACGTTTTTCATGCTCCGAATGAAATTGTTTATCAACCACGCGTCATGGTGCATAAAAGTAATCAACGATTTTCTTATGGTTGTTTTAACTATAGCCCTAGTTGATGCAAAAACAACTAAGGAAAACTGTTGATTTTCCATACTCCTCATACTCATACTCCTATTCTGTCATAGAAGTTTCATATACTACATGGCAAAATTGTGTTCGGTTTGCTGTTCGATATAATTCATATTCATGTTATGCGGTGAAGTCTTTATATTACGTATATGACGCTTTATGACGCTTTATAAGTTAATCACATGACAATGTCTTTCACTGTGGCAAACGCAGTGGGCTGCGGCAATACATCCATTTCTTTTTGTCTTTTGTATTGCTAAATCCTGTTGTACGAGGATTAAGTTGGCTTGTCACAATACAAATCAGCCATTGCTTGTCTATTAGATCATTCAACCTAGTAGTGATGCCAACCTATGGTAGGTATGACAGTTAGCGGTGCGGCAAAATTAGAAATTTGGTAAATTCTGCCGCAGCGGCAAATTCAGCCGCAGCCATTGTGCGCGTTACCATACAAATGCTAAATTCAACAAACATAATTCCATACTGCATATTATGCACACTGCGTACTATATATATTGTTGGAATACCATTGTTTGTGGTTGCTTATTTTTTTTGCACCACGGACGTTGTTTAACAACCACGCGTCATGGTGCATAAAAGTAATCAACTATTTTTTTATGGTTGTTTTAACTATAGCCCGTAGTTGACGCGAAAACAACTAAGGAAAATTGTTGATTTTACCAAGATTTTTCTTTCAGTGTAAGGATTTTGCCTAAAAAGCTGATTGTATATAAATAAAAACAGCATTAAAACTGTGAAAAGTAAAAAAAGATTCAAAGGACATCTGAATATTAAGCATAAACATTTCCTGATAATGTGATCATCCATCCATGAATTGTATCCTTTTCTGTAATTGAGTGTACTACTCCAGCTGATATTTTTCGCCTGGCTTTCTTAGGCCCTCCAACGTTCGATAATATTCTGGCAAGCGATGATTGTGCTTTTGGTGCTTTTACACTTGCGTAGCCTATGTGCTCTTTCAAGTTCAATCTGTTGGCTAAATAATTCCAAGTTATTCGAGTGATGGAGTGGATTTGATGAATTATAAGCCAATTTGCACCTCCATAAACTAGACCTTCTTCCGGTTACTTATCGGCACGGCTTCTGTTTTGTATCCAGCCAGATCCAGGTAGCCAGCGTTTAAGCATGTTCTTATTTAATCAAAAGCAGCGTTCGTAGCAGCCTCAACATGGTGGATATATTGAGCTGTTATTACTATTGCTATGTCGTCGTCAAACCCGATAATTGTTCAATCCGCTGGTAATGGAAGTCGCAACACCTTGTCTTTCATTATATTCCACAGAAGTGGGCCCATTACAGAGCCTTGAGGAACACCCGCGGTGATGTCATAGGTTGCCTTTTCGTTGTCGGTGTTGAATATAAGCTTCATTTCCTGGAAATAGCTCAATATCAGGTCTAATAGAAAGCCCCTATAAAAAAGAAAGAGCGCCCCTTGTTAAGAAAATCCCTATATTTTTGAGACTTCTCGCAGGTTTCTTACTTTTTCACCGTGCTCCGAATTTAAGCATCTTTAGATATCCGATTTGCATTTTCAAATAGTTATTTATATATTTTTTCGGGAAGAATAGCATTAGAAGTGTTTGTTTATTGTTTTCTCATCTAAAAAAAAAAAACGACAAAAAAATGGTTCTGCGTACAATAAAGAAGCGTTCTCAATACTATGATTTTAAACAAATTTCACTCTTGGCTTAATAAAAATTATTGCTTCCTTGCGATTCGAAGTCAAAACAAACTTCACGCTAAAATGACTATGCATATCATTTAACAACTCATTAATAGATTTCTGAGTCAAATTTATAATTTTTATATTTAATAATTTTTATATAAAGTCGAATTCATACGTTTCTGGACCAAATTCGTAACAGGATTTTATTGCACAAATTTATTCGTTTTTCGAGGCATATCTACAAAGTATTAAGATAGGTAAATCTACAGTTTATTCAAGTCTAATCTCAGAACAGAGAGATTTAAGGAAATTAAACAAGCGTATACATATACGAAATTTAGTGAAGCAATTTTACTACAAAGATTTAATCTATAAATAGAACAAATCGAGAGAATTGCTACTTCAGATATTCCCCTTGGTTTCCCCGATGTCTTAGTTCTACGAGCTTTTAGTTGTTACTGAGTTGTTACTTGTCAAATTCGCGTACACATGGCCTACTATCTTTCTCTATCCATCTCTTTCTTTGTCTCAGTCTATCTTTCTGTTCGCCGAGTAGATGAATGTCAAATTCCATCACTACTACTAACGGTCAGATTCAGGCAAATTGCTTCAATTCTCACTGCCCACAGATATAAGAGAGAATGGATTAGAAATCGACCGAGAGAGATCTGCTAATTTTCGACTTTTTGCTTACTGTTGTGAGAATGAGGTACTGGTGTGTGCCCTACACAGTTTATATGGTAACGCTCATGCAAAAACCACGAGAGATCGCCATTTTGAACGTCGTTTGACATTTCTTTCCCCGAACCGGCGAGTGGAGATTAAAATGCTTATTGTGAATGAAATTAATTATGATTCCACACAAAAATAAAACGAAATTGAAGCCGAAGGTTAATTTCACTTACCCGAAATTCGATATCCCCTGCGAAGCATTTCGGTAGCTAATTTTGCAGCCTGGAATGCGGCACTTTATTATCGCACTATTTCATAGTTTTTTACCGCTAAATTATGCGCGAAACCGACAAAAATTATAGCGCACAAACGTAAATGTACGTTTCCACCGAATACGCCGAAAAATTGTCAAATTTTATTTGGCAAATTTTGAGTGAAATTCAATGTTTTCAGTCCCCGACCCAAATCAAACTGGCATTGACGTTTCTTTCTGTGTTGTCCGTTGCACGCTTTTACACCGATCTGGTGTTCACAGCATTAAGACATAGTATTAAGGCTTTTCAGTTGTGAGGGCGGTAGAAAGGGGCGCACTGAGCGGAATTTTTGTGAGAGAGCAATGTTGTGCGTGTATTAAAAAAGGCACAATAACGTATAGGTACACGGATATCCATTTCGCATTCATATTCTTTCATATCTATGTCACTGCCATTTCCATTTCCTTATATCTCTCTCTTCTGAGAGTCTAATTCAAATTGGCGCGAATAAAGTTAAGAAATTTTCGTGAAAAATGTACGAATTCAACTGAAAAATATTCTGAATTTGTTTGGCTTAAAAAATACTGAAGTTATTTCGGAAAAGTGATGAATTTGTCTAGAAAACCATCGATTTAACTTAAAATTTTTTAAAATTCTGTTATAAACAATATTTTTTAAAAGCCGAATCTAATTCTTTAATTTTTTAAGTCAAATCAATAAATGTCTGATTGTGGATCATTCAGTGAGTTCCTTTGAATAACAACGAATTAGTCTCGGAAACGAATGAACTCCAATCAGAAATTTATGAATATGACTCGCAAAATTACGAACTTGAGAACATGAATTGGACGTGTAAAAATTATTAATTTTATAAATCTATCAATTTGATTTGAAAATTGTAAAATCATGCAAAATAATATATACCATATATTGAGCACAAATAAGATATACTTATTAGACTCAGAAATTACCCATCCTAACGATGGAATTGAATGCGGACTGAATTATAGTGGGCCTAAGTGAATTTAAGTCACTGTTTGAGATGGTTTACGAGAACGCCACTGGTTTGAGTGATACTATTTTCCAAGTTAAAATCACATTTACTGAATATTCCTGAAATTTTTCACGAACCTCACATATATCGTGGACTCGACATTAGTGTGATGTGAAGTAAAGAGTTGAGTAACCACATTAACGGTACAGGTCACCACTAATTTCTTTTATCGGCCAAATATAAGTAATAGGTATATACAATTAATCTAAACTAATCTCGATCTCCGAATTCAAAGTAATTGTATTACTAAAACGCAATAAGCGTCTGGTTGTTATAATCCAAGCTATAATAGCGAATTCCACTGCATATCTATATCACGCGAAAACTGCTATAAATAATTGATAAAACATCTTAAAAAAAAACCCACGATAGGCCTAACGAAAATATAGTTCTTGTTTTGGTCGCTCTTCTCTACATCCATACGATCCATACCTATGACCTATATTTACAGCATGATATTTACGCTATAAATTTTTCGGGCTAATGAATGTGATGCGAGGCGTATATAGTTTTACAATGCAAATAACCGCAAACGTCGAAAGGATGGAAACTTTATAGTGTAAACAATCTACACAGCAGCGTACAGGTTAACGATTTTTCTACAGATCTACCGCGTGTGTTTGCGGTGATTTCAAGTATTTTCGAAGATGTTTACAAATAAAGTTGGTACATTTCTCGCTGATAAGATAATCAAATTCATATTCAGTTGTAAATTTTTAAGAAAAATAAATATTTGAGTGTGAACTGTAAAATCGGGGGTACCATGTAACGGGTTTTGGATGTAAATTTGCGGATTGTGAAAGATATAGTGGTATAGTGGTAAAGTGGTATTGCATGATTTTCTAAATATTCGATTCGTGACGCTCATAAATCGCAATTTTGGATAAAATAAAAAATATGGTCCTAAAACTCGACCTTCAATCTTTTAAATTAACTCATCACTGCGACAAAAGGTATTCGCCTATTTTAATATTAAAAACATGTTTTTTATTGCGATTTCTACACTTGGATCTCAATAAATAAATTGGCTTGCTGTATCGCAAGAATCAGTTTTTTCCCCAACGAGTATTGAAAAACCATGAAAAGATTTCGTGCGAACGATACAGGATTATGTGGAATTCTTATCTTCAAAAAAACATCACATGCTGACCGGTGAAATCCGAGCCGGAACCGCTTTTGCATTACTTCAGCTCAATAGCGCTACTTTTATTTTTTTTTATTAGAACTATATCCTGTTTTATGAGGATTAGGTTGGCTTATAACGATAACGCATCAGACCTTAAATAATCATTGACAACACAAACACATAAGTGACTCAAACAACGCAACGAACACGAAACCGCAGTTTAAGACACGTTGAAACACGTATTGTCAATTCCAGAGAAAGACTGTCCTTCGGAGAAAAGCAAATTTCTCAGCAATTCTCCGGCTACAACCTTCCACCACAAGAGCCAACACGCGAATGAATAGCGCTACTTGCACCTACCAAATATCCTATCGGCTTACTTCCGTTCAGTCAAACTTTCAGGGATCTATGACGCATTTTTCCTCTTTTTTCAAGCGAAATGCCAGTTGTTCATATGCTGATCAAATCCAACATCATCTCCACGATTGTCTCTGGCGGCACAGAGCCGATTGCAGAGAAAAGCGTGTGCTGGTCCCTTTTGGGTATGCAAAACGTCATCATTTTTCGTCACACAATAGTTGAAAAACTCCTCCTGACTTTCTCCATTCTGTAAATGTATTTTCTGAAGTACTTAGTTCTGGCCCACTTATTTCACCGTGATCGTCCATACCTCCTTAGAGATCGTAGCCCAGAGTCTCTCCCGAAAGTCGACGTTCCCGCTCGTACTTGAGCAGCTACTACTTCTCATACTTCTCATGCTTTTCCGATGTGTTTCTATAAGCCTGCCTAGAGTCCAGCATCATTCTATGATTCTTAGCCGATTTTCTGGTGCCAATTACTTCAGGGCCAATCGTCATGGACAACGATTGCCATCCTCTTCGTCAGCATTACAATCTTAGTTTTTGTGATCGCCAGCAGAGGACTATGGCTTTACATCTAGCTCTTAGCCCTTCTCATTACTTGATTGAGTTTGATTTGGGTGAGCTGGGGATTTCAAAATGTGATGATAGCAATGGCATAATCTACCAAGAGCACATTTTCCAGCATTTTGAGGCGCAAGAGACTATCATAAGCAACATTGCATAGGTGTAGTCTAATAATAGACCCCCTTCTTGCTCCAGCTGTAATAGTTTTACGTATAATCGTTCCCTGATTCGTCTCATATATCAAATGGTGATGATTCAAGTATTTTCGTACTGTGGCGATCAAGTAGCCCTCTACATGAAAATTTCGCTGAAGAGAGCCCGACAAGTCTGTTCATTTCGCTGAGTTAAAAATGATACAAACGTCTAGCTTTACCAAAAAGACAATAGATTTAGTCCAATGACATGCGATCTCTGCGCGCTCTACTGCGCTAATAACTTAACGGATGGTCTATTGTTGAGTAGCCACTGCGGAACCTATGTTGGTTTTTCGAGAGGTTGCCAGCTCTTTTTTAGCAACCCTTCTAGAAGTTTCACCGCAGTATCTATTTATTTATTTATTTATTCAACAAGCAAGGTGTGCATGTACAGAAGAATAAATAATATAGTACTTGGATAACATTACGAAACAAAATAAAATAAAATAATATACGAAACAAAGTAAAAAACAAAACTACATATGAATACAAGACTAATAAATACCGCAAAAATAAATTAGTTACAAATATATAACAAATAAAGTAGACAAATTACTAAATGAAGTGAATTTAAATTTACAATACATATATATATTAGTATGGCGGGGGAAAGGGAGAGACTATGAAGAGAGAGCCTTCATAATATTTTTTTTGAAAGTTGCCTTAGATATCGTAGGGGAAAAGTTCTCGCTCATGCTATTGAATAGCCTGCAGCACGTATTTATTGGCTCGTTTGCTGCATATGTTGTGTTGTGTTGGTATTCAATAAGCAATCGTCGGAATCTAGTGATTCTCAAGGGCTGATTGAGTACAAACTTTTCTTTCAAGTAAACGACATTAACCACGTCTCTGATGACATCGAAGCTGAAGCAGGCAGATAACATTAATCTTCGACGCAAAAAATCGACGCAAGGGGTAACAAATTAATACATTTAAGGCGATATTCGTATGAAGGTAGATTAGTGAAATCATAAGGGTTGAAAAGATCCCTCAAAGCGAAAAGTAAAAACTGCTTCTGAACAGACTCAAATCTTTGGCTGTGAATTTCGAAAGCCGGGTTCCAGATAGTGCACGCATATTCGAGAAGAGGACGCACGAGTGAAATATATAAGGATTTAGTAACCCAAAGATTCTTAATTTTCATTCATCATTCAAGCAAAGAGGTCTGTACGTTTTTGGTGTGTTAGGGTCTCCCTTTCGCTTTAAAATCAGAGCGATTCATGCCCCTTTCAAACATAATGGAAACGCACAACTGCTTTTAGCTCTTCTGTTGGGAAGTTCCACAGGCACGGAGGCCTTTCGGTCCTATATTCTAGCGACCGGGTAGCGCAACTCCTCTTTACTGAAGAAAGGATCGTTTTTCTGGCGGACTGTGTGATCGTTTTCTGTTCTCACGTCATGCGCTGGAAACAGTAAATCTACAATATGCCTAAAACCATTTACTCCAAGGGAAGTTTGGGGCCCAATCCTATTGAAGCTATTTTTTCGCCTTCACCATGGGTTCCGGGAGCATTTCTTCACAGAAAGTTTGTCACATTTGCTTTTTCCACCGCTTAATAGTTGTTGCCAGTACATTTTTTGCCTTTTTATGGTTTATGGCGATTCGCGACGCTTCTAGTCTTCTAATAGATAGGTCTATGTCTGCATGCTAGAGCTCGTCGCATCTGTTCCGCTATCTCCTCAGTCAACCAATAAACCTTCTAATTTCCCGGTATTGACTTTCGAAGTGGTATCGAGGCATCACACGCTCGCCGAATTTCGCCCACGGTGAAATCTACCAGCGCACCTATTCTCCCGGGCTCCAACGCTTTCCTTATTTGGTCTGTACTCACCTCGCCAGCAAAGATGCAGTCAAGCTGTTGTCCAAAAGCTTCCTTCCGTCCAATTTCGAAACATTCCACTCAAATATTTGCCGACTTGACGTCTGTATGTCAGGACTGATATAGTTGGGGTCACCCTCGAGTCCCTTGCCAACGGGAACAGCGCTCCTGAAATAAGAATTATATCGGGAATGGGCTCGCCGAAACCAGTTTATGTTTAAGGAAGAAATGGATTACAAAAAATATATTTAAACGGAAAAATAGTTGAAATATTATTTTAAAGCTGGATTTGGTAGTGAAATTATATGATTTGTTAATTTGACTAGTTGGTTGCGAGCCCTTGTTCAGCACGATCATGTTGACTGGATACAATTTCCATAGTTAATGCTCCCCTTGTGTTTTGAGTAGGCATTCTCCAGTCCAAAGTTGTCGAACTGAAGTCGCCGGATACTACTACTTTGCCCGCAAGGTCTTAAAGAGCATCTTCCGACGCTACGAAATTTCCTGATTGGGTTATTTGGTACAAAATAGCAGCTGACCAAGATAATGTCTAGTAGAGTAATTTTAGTTTACATTAATTTGATTTCCAACATTTGCTAATAGCCATAGTGTACTGCGATACTCGAACCCTGGGGAAGTCATGCATTTCATCATTGCAAAATGCGTTACCCTACGTAAACGTCACTGGCTCGCAAATTGAGTTAAACTAAGAATGACTTTTTAGATTTTGAGAATATGATAAATGAAATGTTTGCGTTATGTTGCTTCTGAATTAAAACTATAAACCCAATAATTTGATAAATAACAATTTTTCGGTTTGGCCTGTGAACCATAGTAAATTACATTGATTACATACGGTCGCACATTTTAAATGATGTGCCTTCTTCCTTGAACAGTATTTAGACACAATAAGGCGTTTAACAGACCGGTCAAAATTTTTATTGTGGCGTTGAACGAAATTTTATGCTGAAAAAGAAATGGTAAACTTTGAAAAATTAATTGGCTCAACCTTCAACCGATTTTCAAAACAATTTTATTCTATCAATATTTCAATCTCCCAAGTCTCTGTTAGAAGTATTGAAACAAAGCATAATCCTTACCAAACTTAGTCTGGGATCGAGCACGGCTATGATCCACGACCAAACCTATATCTAATATTCAGATGAAAATGATTCACACACGAGCAATTTTTCCCTAAAACAGCTAGCCAGACCGACCACAAAGTAGTCATTCGTAGTGGTTACTGGACTTCTTGATGAATCACTATGGCCTTCTTCAAAGCCGTCGCCAGATAATCCGCACCGCAACCTAATAATAATCATCGAAAACCACGAGCAAAAACTGGCACGAGAAGGAGAAGGCGCGGGGGGATCAAGAAAGCAAAATCATCGAACCGACAATCCACAACCATGTATATATTGTATGTACATACGAATGTGTATGGCTTGACTACGTCATCGAACGTATTCATCTTTGGATTGTTCTCATTGGAATTCCTTTTGATTCGATCAACAATTGTAGCCGTTCTTTGATGGAAGCACTGTGTCCTAAATCGACAGATTATGCTATAGAGCACATAAGGTGATAGTTGAGAATTTGAAATTTTCATGTCCGACTTGATGTACCTATGCTGCTGGGTTTCTTGTTGATTTAATTTTTACATGTACCGGTTTGCGATTCGGTTAAAGATTATTTGCTTGTGGTGTGAATGGTTCATTTTCGTGGAGAAATTGTTTACTTATTAAAATTCAGTTTACATTAGATAATTAGGTGGATTCGGGCAAATATTCATGACTCGGCTGTGTCGGAAATAAAAGCATGCTTTCTCCTCTGCATGAGGTAATCGATTGTTCCAAGAAATCTATGAAATTTATGCGGAAATGGAACTTAAAACTAATTTTGAAAAATATATCAGATAAATTATGTCTATTTTCAATTGCCAAATATTGAAATAATATCAAAATAAGTAACTGGCTTTGGAAATAAATTCCTGAGTCTCCAGAATTTAAAATTTGAAGAGCAGACACGAAATGCAAACCGAAATCCCCCTTAATTCCAAATCCTTATACAGACCTATAGCAAGATATAAGGTGTGCTTGAGAGCCGGTAGACAAGCTCTTATGCACGCAGTGCCATTTGCCGACTCATTGTCATTGTCTGAATTTAATTGTGCACTTTAATGTTTCTGTGATCAACTCCTCCAACCCGTATGTAATGCATAGAATTGCTGCGCACAAAAGCGCAATGCATTTTCAAGCCTGACCCACTGCATGAATGAATGAGGAACGTCTGGAATGATGTGGAGAAGACAATGCACTCACTGTACTGCACGCATTTAGCGCAAACAGCACAGCTACTAGTTAGCATGGCAATCCAAATAGAGGGGTTTTGCAGATACATATGAACTTATCTATTGGATGTTGGCTTAGTTGCCCAACAACAGCCATAATATCAAAGGCTCAATCTCAGTTGCCGGTATACATACATATGCATATTCATATATTTTCATGTTTTATCCAATTAATTAATCATCGTCTACTCAGCGTATAATGAATTACATCAGGTTGGCTATGGAAAGAGGCAACGAGACTAATGCATCTAACTGTTTGGGAGCGAGAAATTATTGTGCTTTGTTTGATAATAATTATGACCTAAAATGACATGATTCTCATAGATGCTACATACATATGCATGAGATTATATATTCTGGGAAAGCATGGAAATTAAATATGATTGAATGATTATGCTTGATGTTTATATACAATACGCTGAGAACTGGCATCTTCATTCAGTATCCAAGTGCGTGGAAATTAGAAACGCGAATCCAATGAATGAAAACTGCTATTCACACAAAAACAGAAAAAAATTTGAAAATAAAAGAAAAACAACCTAAAAATGTGTTTTTAAGTATTATGTCCTCTAAGTTTTTTTTTTTTTTAAATCTAGTGCTTTAGACTATTTATTTATTTTACTCTTATATTCATCTTTCTTCTCTTTGTACCTAATTTAACTTTCCACAATATGTTTTTCACTGAGTTGATTAACAAATGACTGAGATGACAACAAACAGTACAAAAAACAACTCGAAATTTTCGCTGATCGAATTAAAGTCGCATCAAAATGTAAAATTTTACTAATTGGAAAATTTCACAGGTGAAATTTCCATAATTTGAAGTCCATTATCATGATAAATTTTCTCATCATTGACACCATGCTTATTATAGATAGACAACGTGTTTAGATATGATCGATCTTCTAAAAAAATTATTGACTAAAAAGAACAGTGTTAAAATAACTGCTTTTGAATTTGAATGGCGTGTTGGCAATAGAACAAACAATATTCAAATAACATATTCCATTCGATTTCTATAGAAATCGAATTCTTAATGAGCACTCTTGATACCAGCAGTGACTGCGTTAGATGATTGCGCTCGGAATGTTTGTGAAGTCACTTTCGTTTCAGCAAAATAAGGAAAGTGATTTAATGAAAATGTTCGTTGTTTTTTTTTCAGATGGTTGGGAAAAAATCTTTGTTTTTCGGTCAGTACTTTCGTTTCACTTTGGAAACCTGCAATTTAACTCTTCACTCATAAAACAGTTGATCTATCTTTCATCTCCAATTACCGTCCCATATCTCTTTAAGCCCATAATCTAATATTTTAAGAGCATGGAATGATTAGTTTCGCGCTTCATTTTGCCCCTGATTTGACTGAGGTATCTAATCAGATCTAGGTTAACTCAAAGTTCGGTACTAGATTGCCCGTCCGTGCCTGGATTTGAACCAGGGCTGCCAGGTCTTCTGACTTAAATTACCGTACAAATGTTCAAAAATTACCTGATTTTCACGTTTTTACCGTACGCCATTACTTTGTATTTGTGTAAACCTTAATACCTAAATACTTTCGATAGAACATTCATTTTTTCCATGAATATGATTCTTTTATTCGTTAATTATAGTATAGTTTTATTGGGGGCCATGTTTTGATTTTACCACTTGTGAGCAAGAAGGAAACAAAACGCGGTTACAAAAATAATTTAGCTTTTTGGTCGAAATACAAAAACAAAATAATGATTGAGAGAGAAAAGGTGGGCTTTCAGTCAAAAACTATAATTTATTCGAGGAACTATTTCATAACTAACAAAATTTATTAACATGTTTTGTGAAAAAATACGAAAAACAAATTGATTCACGCACTATTTTACTTCCATGCAAGTAAAATAAGGTGTGTATACATATAAAGCAAATACTTATTTGTAAATATCTTGGTTACATTTTTTGTGCTACTTTCTGGAGGGTTAAATTTCATACAAGTGGATTCACCGATAGATTCTGACGTTAATATTGCTGCATTCAGCGTTTCCAAATTCATTTTATTCCTATTTTTCGTTTTGATCAAATTAAGTTTTGAAAAAAATCCTTTCACAATAAGCGCTTGAACAAGGGAAACAAAGGAGATCTAATACAAATTTGGACAGGACAGCAAACTCTTGTTTTCCAGTTTCATCCACAATTTTACCCAAATTATAATAAAAGCAACAAATTTCATCGTCAATCGTGGGAAAATTGGAAGTCTCCTCCACTCATCATCTAAGTCTTAAATATCTATTCCATTTCATATTCTGGGACAAAAGCTGCATGAGTATTTTAAGGAGTGGTATTCGTCTCTTTTTTAAAATATGCATTACAGCGAAAAGTGGGTTCAAAAATTAAATCGCTTTTTCATTTCTACGCAAGCAAGCTTATAAAATTGGGTGCCATTCCGAATAAAACTTTGATTCGCCTGTTCGAAATCGGCTACTAAATTTTTATCTTTAATACGCCACAAATACTCTTCCACACTATGAGGAAGATAAGCTTTGTCTAAGGGTAGACATTTTTCGTTCATAGAAGGATATACATATATCTTCAGCTTTTACGGAGTAAGAAAAAGTTAAAGATATAAGTAGATCCAAGTAATATCAAAAACCGAAGAAAATTGTTCGTGAAATACCCTGACGGGATGTTTTCGTTACAGCTGTTAGCAATTTTGGCACAGTTCGTTTCAATTCCTTAAATGCTAAGGGTGCAACTACTCGAAGTATACGAAACAGTAAGTGCATAACATTTCCGAAATACATTTATTGGGTTAATATTATTTGGTGGAATTTTCAAGAAGATTAGGTAACAGAAATTGGTACAAACATACATAAAATCAGCCATTTATAAAAAAAGCAAAAATTACCGTGCGGTAATAGTTTATTACCTTTAACCGTACGGTGCTTGAAATTACTGTACAAATACGGTAATTACCGTACACCTGGCAACCCTGATTTGAACCTTCCCTGGCTGAAATCCAGGCACGGCCACACACCAAGAGCTAGTGCTCTACCCGCTAGGCTGCATGAGCTTTCATTGCTTTGCTCATTGGAATATCTGTCTAGTTTAATTTAATTATCAGTGAATAACCTGGGTTTAGTCGCTTAAGTCAACAGTATCAAACATAATTTCACCCATTTTATCATTAATAATTTCCCCCAACCGCTGTCGACTAGCAAAAGCACGTGAATGTTTTATATGAATTGCGTCATCACAAACGGCAATCCAACAGGTAGCCCAGTCTAGTCCCGTTGTAGTGGAGAGATCTAGGCTAGAGATTGATAGCACATGAGTGAAGCAATCAAAATGAGTCATTCAGTCGCATTCAAATCGTATGTCGACACACTATTCTCAGTGAGTTGCCTCACAAGCACTTTTCCACTTGTTGTGATCATGTGTTGCTCCCTGACACTTGTGTATACAGAGATTTAAAGAAGGCAATCAAAATGAAGCAATCAAATGATTAAATTGATGTGATTATGAGCTTGTTGCCTTTGGTGGACAATTTTGTGTACGCACAGGAACGAGTCAATCTTTACACATCAGCAATCATTTGTGTGAAAAGTTCCGTGCCAGAGTTCCTCACTAAGCTCTAGCACAAAGTTGGATTTTGGTGTGACTTACTTAGAGTGTAAAACAAGGCTGTAAGCAATTCGGTATGGTGCGAGCAGATAGATGGGATCAATGATGATGGTAACTGGTCGTCGCGGAAGAACATAATATGCATAAACTTTAAGAACCGAATAAGATTTTTATTTTGGGCTTTCACATTCACTTTTCCCTTATTTTACAATTTAATATTTTATTTTACAATTTAATATTACCGTCCTAGCTCAATGCCTCTTCTAAAAAAATTGTTTGTTCAAGATTCAGGATGTTCATGAATTTCTTTCAATACTCCTTTTGCGTAAAGAAACATTTTTCGCCGCTTTTGTGTCACAACGTGTAGATGTAAATATTCTTTGGAAGTTAATTTTGAATCTTGATGAAGATTTTGAATCTTTTTACATAAATTTGACTTGATTTGTTTATCAACTTTCTCTTTTGTCTTCTAAAAGTATTGTTATTTTTTAAATTTCATTTATTGACTTTGAATTATTTCAACTGATGATAATTTTTTCAGAAACCAATGCAATCAATATAATTTTCACTACCATTAAAGAGGAAATTGGATTTTGTACCAATTTTTACTCGTTTCTCCAACCAACTACATATAGTCTGGCACATTGACTCAACCCGGCATGCATCAGCACACAACTTCTCGGCATACCGGTGTTTTCTCTAAACATTTAATCGCTTCAATGAAGCTAAACTATCGATTCATTGCTCACGTACGATTCAATTCTGTACTGTATACAATTTCTAAGCATACTTTAACCGTATTTCACACATATCACACCAATAGATTTAGATTTTCATGGATAAGCTTAGCGTACGCTAATACTATTTCGGGAAACTGGAGCAACTATTTCGAACTAGTGGAGCTATGGACGTTTTAGTGTCGTAATCTAATTAAAGTTTATAGTATGCTTGTGAGATATAAAATATTGTTTGAATAATATTTGAAATCATCATGGAAAATGTTGCAAATGAATTTTTTGTTGAAATCTTATAATCTTATCTTATGACAACCAATAAATAACTAAATTTCCCATTTTACATTTTCTTCCATTTTTTGTTGTTGAATTTTTCCTTCTGGTGATCTTTTAGGGCCACTTTTCAGTTAAATCTAGCCTTACAAAACTGAGTTTTGGAAAATCTGTTTTACTTCAAAATTTTCGCTCGTAAAGCTTGGCTATTAAAATTTTGGTGTGTTAATTTCTTAGCATAGAAATTCAGTTTGTAATTTTTAAAGTCATAAGCGATTCGTATACCTCGTTTCATTAGTGCACGGTAAAACTTTGGATTTCGCGATACAAAAAGAAGAGAATTTCGGATACCGCTGGTTGATATTGCCGAAAAAAATATAGACAGTTACATTAATTATTTGCAAATGAATTATTTGTATTAATTATTTACAAAAATGAAACTCAATTTAATGCTTTGCTAGAAAAAAATGATCCATTGATACAGAAAGCCGACATAGTGCCAAGATTGGCATTGTCTAAAATGCTTAAACTTAAATACATATCTGTCTGAGTCAAATTCATCGATTTTCGGTTCAAAATCTAAAAATTTCCGAGTCAAATTCATAATTTATCCCAGCCGGTTCATACATTAAAACGAGTTCCTATATTTGCGAAATAATTTCAGAATTTATTGAATGAAACCAATTCAGGCAACATCATACTGTACCGGAAAGCTTTTGAATGGTTAAGTTGAAATATAATATAAACGATCAATTTTCACTCAAGCCTCGCTCACCTGGTATTTTGTGTAATCCTCCTGCTTCCATAGATGCTGCTTCTATTACCCTCCGAATGGAAGTGATGGTACCATCGCCGAAGGTATTTGTTTCTCGGTTCTCTTATAGAACCACAGCCTAACAAGGCTCTACGTATATCCAAGCTAAACTGGACTATAATCCGCCCTCGTTATTGTGTTGAAAACTTACGCGGGACAATCTCGACCATCAACAAATTTCTTTTTTGTCTTACTTACATTAGTGTTACTGATCTGCTGAACGAGAACTTCTGGCCGACTGGAGTATTCGTTAAAGGCATATTCGACAAAAATTTTCGTTGAGCTTGAATCGACATCTGAAAATTTATTATCAAAACGGTTGCGATCTCAGGACCAAAGTTAGTGATGTAACGATCTTCATAATTGCGTCTGATGACATTATCTGCTTAACAGAAACATGGTTGTCTGGGGATACATAACGATTAAATTTTACCTCTTCAAAATATCTTACCCAGGAATCGGGACCGAGCTGTTTTTCAATCTTTTTTTAAGGAGGTTTTGGTGTAATTGGTGTTCATGAATCTCTGAATAAAACGCTCTTCAGTGTTGTATGTCTCCTCAATCTACATCACTTGCAGTAGACTATCAACTCTTCTTCTACCTTCTTCTCTCTCCTACCTGGTCTATCAACTCTTGCTTATCTCAACAACGCTTTTTTTCTGCACATAAAAGTATGGATGTGGGGACTTTAGCATCCCTTCGTGAGATTAGGATAATTGTTTTTCGAGTGTTTTGTTTTTAAGCAATATTTCACTAAAGTATGTGCTAAATTGTGATCCGCTTGTAGCGTTCCTGCCTACAATACCATAGGCAGCGTTTATCTGCTCCAAAGCTTGAATTCTAAGCGGACAATATGATACGGGAATACGAATCATTTTGCGGATATAACCTCCGAAAGCATTATCATATAGAAGTGTTGCTGTCTGGTGAGAAACGTTGCAAATATTTTAAATTACTTAGTAAAAAATACAATTAATAGTATTGTAATCTAAACACTTCTATGTTGTGCTCGTTACTTTTTCTCCAATACTAATAACGAAATCTTCCTTATTGTCCTGACTAATCTGCCTCTCTTTTCATTTTGCTAATGTACCTTCTAATGATCCTCATCCTCCTCCTCTCTTTATGAAATTAACTGAACCGCTCGTTTAAAGTGTTCATGTTTCTCTAGCTCTCACTTCACTATTACTTATTGCCTCAATCTACATCCCCTGTAAGAATGCTTCTTCACTTCACGAGCTTTTCTTTTCAGAGCTCTCATCTTATCTCCTATACCGTTTTCCTTCCGCTCACTTAATGCTATGTGGTGATTTTAAATTGCCTTCAATCGAATGAAATACCTCTTTTTTAACCATCACTTCTAGCAGCAGTCTTTCCCTTACTTTGTCTTCCTTCATTTCTTTATGTTGTCTGTCCTAATTGAACTCGGTACCTAATACTCTGGATCTAATTTTTTCCAACATCCCAGTGTCTTCTGTTTATTTAGATTCCGATGCTTTACCTTATGTCCCTCCCGGTCCTCAACACCCTGATGTCCTTTTAGAACTTTATCTCAATCTTCCTCTTATCTTTACCTGCTTCAATTTCTATAAAGCCAACTTCGCCGGAGTTGCGAACGAAATCAATTTTGTTTACTGGTATTCATTTCATCGCTGTTCTAACGGTGACGAAGCTCTCTATAGACTTTACATCTTCCTCTCAAATTTCATTCTTCGCTTCACTCCCACATGTTGTCCCAGAAGACCTAATGATGCTCCCTGGTTTACCTCTGAGGTTGCTGATGCCTTTAGGGCAAACGATGTTGTCCGCGGCAAATTCAAACATTCTGCTTTGCATGATGACCTGCTTGAGTTTGAAAAGCTACGGTCGCATACAAAAAGGGTCGCCAAAAAGCCATGAGTGCTTACGTTGCCAGAGTTGAGGCTTCTATCAGTTCCAACAATTTAAAACCCTTCTAGTCATTTATTCATTCTCTGAAAAAATTCCCTTCATTACTCGAAATATATTTCATGATGAAATTTCTGCCGCTACAACTGAAGAGACCTGTGAGCTCTTTGTTCGTTTTTTTCTCGCCACATCCTTCCCAAAATCCTCTTCCTCCTCAAAATGTTTCTTACTCAACTCCTACGTCGTTTCCCGTTAAACTTGGAGCGCTCTCTTCGTTTCGTACAAACCCTTTAGAAGTTGAATATTTAATGAGTTGTTTCGATTCTAGCTTTGATGGTATTCCTAATATACTAAGTCACTATCTTCTTCACTATGTGTACCCCTGTCCATTGTCATGAACCTCAGCATCGCAGCTGGCGTTTTTCCTTACTTATGGAAATCAGCCAATATTTTCCCGATACTTAAGGAAGGTGAAAAATTTTCAGAGTGTTGCGAAACAATTGGAAGTTTTAGTTAGCTGGTGCGTTGTGAATACACTTACTTTTAATGTTGCGAAGTGTCATCACATTTCGTTCACCTACAAAACATCCCCCTACTCTGCTCTCGGCTCCTCTCTCAATGCAAGTTGATAGTTTCACTGATCTTGGCGATTCTAAGCTGAGGTTCGGCCAGCATATACTGCATATCACTGTCAGGGACTCTCGGTTTTCCAGATTCATCATCAAATCCTCTAAACCTTAACCTTTCCATCTTTTTGTATTTACTTTTCTTCTTCGCCCGTATTGTTTCAGAATGCTGTTACCAAATTTGGTGCCCCCATTTCAGATACTTGATCGATGCGGCTAAATTCATGCGACGCCGATTCACCCGCTCATTTTAGACGTTAAGATTGCTCAATCACTTGCTCATTCTACAAGTTCAGTGTTCTTTATTATGATTACAGTATGCGCCTCTCCATCCTACAATTCCCTTTTCCTTCCTTCCCAGGAAGAGTGTTTTTCGATGAGTGATTCCTTTTTGAACTTTTTAAACGCTTGATATTATGTTTAGTCGACCGCATCATTCACTTTTCTGCTAGAGAATCGGACCGCCCTTATAGAAGCTTCTTCGTACAGACACCTATTTCTTTTCCTCACTTTTGCGTTTGCCTGGTTAGCACAATAGCCTTAACGTTGGTCATCTTTCTCGAACGTTATCTGTATTTAAAAGTGCTACATATAGTGCGATAAACTCAACGACCTGATATTTCACAGAATGATGAAATTTGATAAAATGCTTGACATTTTGGTTAAATCATCCATCCAATCGACTACAGACGCAGATGATGACAGATGTTCATTTGAGATAGAGTATCATTTTATATCCTACATTATCAATTAATCATCCTTCATTATTTCACGCAAATTGATTTTGGAACGATCGCAAATATCTCATAACTTATTGGTATATATTCCGTCTTTATACCTGACTGAAACTGGAATTCCTCTCTGATACTGACAACATATGCAATCTTTCCTATTGAGATTATAATCCAAAGCTCTGAAAAATATAGAATTTCCACATTCCATAGCACATCATCTGCCACAACTGCAACTGAATGGCTATGCAACATTTAAATATTCCTAAAGAGCTCTTAAGTCCGACCACATTTTAACACCAACCACAAAGCTCAAGAATGTGCATTCGATATGTTCATCCCAAGTAGTATTCGCAAGACCAAAGTATCGTACATATACCTACATATGTATATTCATAACATTTTATAAACGAGAATCGTAAATAGTAGATGAGCCGTTTCGTTGCATAATAGCAAATAAAACTGCGATATTATCTCATCGAGCGTGGAAGTGGAACGCTATGTAGAGCAGCATGGCAAGGAAATGATAGTTTAATTCGAATTTGTTTAGGAAAATTACTCTATCTCTTGCTGTGTATTGGAATCGAATGTGCCGTAGAATCTAGAAAATAGTATTCTGTTAGATTTCCTGTTCGAAGTACATGTATCTGATTCGATTCGGTCGAATGTTGTAATACTAGGAAATACAGCTAAGAACTCACCTACCTACAGGTAATAAAGTAGTTTGGGATTTATCTGTTCATTTTGTAGGACGCAAGTCGGTAACCGGTAAGATGGGGTGCTGTAATTGAATTTAGTTATACACTTTAGCTGGGTCATTTAATATGAAGATTAATTATGAATAATGTGTTTTGTTGTTGTTGGAAGTATGGTTACATTGTTGGCAACACATTCGTGAAGCTGCTTTGTAAAATATCGCATTAAGATTGCATGCCTATAAAATGTTATTGTTGGGTTATTTAATTATAATTTTATTGTTATTATTATACCTTCTGGTTACAAAATACTAGCGTTGCTACGATTATGTTTTGTTTGGGTTTTGAATATATTCCAAATTAATTTTCTGGGCATTTTTGAGTACTTGCATTTTGGGTATGGGACAGAAAGTCAAATACACAGTCCATTTTAATGTACAGCCATGATCTCATAAGTACCACGAATATATTCAAATTGAAAAAAAAATCTTATATAGAGAATAGAAGTAACGAAAAAGAAAAGTATGCATAATTTGAACTTAAACTAATTCACTTAGCAACAAAAAATAAAATACAGCTAGAAAAATTGGAATTAGTTTGAAAAAATAGCTTATATTGGCAAACATCTTGATCATATAAAAAAAGCCATTATCTAACCTTGTAAACATCTATCGATTAGTAGGACCAGAATTTCAGAATCGAGTTTTAGACAAATTTTCAGCCAATTATTATTTTATTTTTAATCGCTACTCCACATCTTTGGGTTATGATTTCCACAAGTTTCTGGAATCGGTCCTTAATATTTGATTGCAGTCCATATAGTGACTTTGAAAAAATTGAAAATTGCTTCTAATATTTCAGGCCAACAGAAGCGAACACAACAGGTTCATAGAATTGCTCAGCTGTATTTCTAGTCGTAACTCTAGGTTTCAAAATCAATTATTTCTTCCAAAAAGTTTCCATAAAATCCTTTCATCCTACCCAGTCGATCATACATTCTGGGTTAGATATAAAAAGCTTTACAACTGGTAAGTAATAAATGCATACAAGCGCACCTCAAGGAAGTCGATTGAAACGTGTCAATTATAAGCGTTTTTACTCAAAGTAATTCCGTCACTGCGTTAGGTAATGCGACATATTCCACTTCGGTTGATCAGAGGACAAGGCGATTCTGTCTCTGAGTTTCCCATAGTGCTGAATTTCCATGAAATTGAATCAAGTGTCCTGACGTAAACTTTCGGTCATTTACGCTACCGGAGTTCGCATCAGCGTAGCAGCTAACGACAGCTATTTGGTTTTTCTTTAAAATGAGTCCTAAGTCCAAGGTCCATTTGACATACCCTAAAACTCGTTTGAGATGTTTTGGCAATTTTTTCATGTATGGACTATGGAATGGAACGGAATCTAATATGTCTACCGTCTACTATAATCCTTCAGCTAGCTGTTTTTTTCTTGAAGTTCGAAGTTCGTTTCCACGGGAGTAGTTGCAGGGTTGCAGTTTTCTATTTCGGTCTTGTTATTTTAATTCCCAGAAATGTATTGAGATTCTCCAGGTCTTTCATTTTGAATGCAAAGTTTCCTCTCTAGTGCATTTTTCACAAAGATGACTTTTTCTTCATCGGTTTCATCAAGAATGATATCGTAAATTTAGAAAAATAGAAATATCTTGAATGTTCCAATGTGGGCGCTGCAATCTGCAGCTTAACTAACGAAGCCAGTTCCGAGCGAAAATTTATCAAATATTGCATTCCATCCTCGGGGTTATTGTTGAAGCCCATAGAGTGCCCTTTTCAACTTGCATCCTTTAGCAGCTTTTCTTACAAATCCAGGCGTTATTTTTACATAAATTTCCCCATGGAGATTGCCATGTAAAAAGGCATTTTCCTCCCATATTGTTCTCGGATATGCAAAGTCTCTTGATTTACGACGGGGCCACAGCGGTATTCTTACAGAATGCCGCAAAAGATTTGGGCTCGTTGCAGAAAACACGGACCACATGAGGAAAATAATACATCTTGGCAGGAATTTCCAGGTCAAGATACCCACAAGAACAGACTGGAAGAAAAAGGAAGCTACCACCGATGGGGGCGTCTGGATTTACACAGACGGGTCAAAGACAGACACAGGAGTTGGCTCGGGCGTGTTTTCTACGGATTTGAGCCTTAAACTGTGGTGTAGACTGTCGGACCATGCTACCGTCTTTCAGTCTGAATTACATGCTATACGCATGGCAGTTGAGTCCATTAGCGGAATATCAACCAGATCAATGACGATTTGCGTCGACAGTAGGGTAGCCATTCTCGCTCTTGCGTCTTACAAATGTTCTTCAAAAACTGTTAACGCTTGCAGAATGGCTCTCAATGAAAAGGCAAGGCATATTCCTATCCGGATTATGTGGGTGCCAGGGCATAGTGGGGTCATAGGCAACGAAAAAGCTGATGAACTGGCGAGGAAAGGTTCAGGAGCTAGCAATAGCCCCTGCATCACTGTACCTCGGTCAATCGCTGACGCCACAAGCAAACTTGATGCCGCCATATGGGCCAAAGTAAAGTCCGAATGGGAAAACAGGCTGGACTGCAGGGTGGCCAGGACATTATGGCCATCACCTGATCCAAGCAAAAGCAGGAAACTGCTTGAGAGCCACGGTCGGCTTGCTCACAGGGCACTGCCTTACCGCGTCTCATGCGAACAGAATGGGACTGACATCCAGCAATTTATGCAAGAGGTGCGAGATGGAAGAGGACACCATCGAGTATACTCTCTGCGATTGTCCGGCCCTAAATAATAAACGCCTCAAAATTTTTGGTGCATACCACTTTCAAGGCTTAGCAGAGGTGGCCAGTAACGTGACGCTGAGTCAGCTGATCCAGTTTGGCGAAGCGGTCACTTGGCAGCTCTAAAAAGCCAGCGGAGAGTGGCAAATGGGCCCAAACTGGTGGCCTAATGCAAGCCGCGTTTCCCGGCAGCCCTCTTTACTAACCTAACCTACGACGGACAAAAGTTCTCTTTGGGTTGTAAGTTGAACTGCTGGAGCATAAGTTTCTTCGCAGTCGACTCATCGTCTCTGAACCCATCCTTTGACAACTATAGCTATGTAACGCTCGATATCCCTGTCGATTCCTATTTTGACGCTGAAGAGCTATTTACAACCTATTACACGTTTCCCTTCAAGTAGTTCGACGTGTTCTCAAGTGTCATTTTCGATAAGAGATTTCATCTCCTCCTTGAGTGCTTGTTCCCACTGCTTATTCCCAGTCCGTATTTCCTACTAGCTTTCAGGGACGTTCAACGAGCGATTCTGCATTTAGGCCTATAAAAACGTAGTCGTCCATGTATCGGGTCTTCACTTGATGTCTGGAACCTTTCCCAGAGCTTTGACCCAATTTCTTCGATAGTGAGTATATTTTTTCTTTTTGGAAGAGTTGGCTGCGATTAATTGATCAGGACACCAGAGCTTATATCCGTTCGAACAGTACCTCAATAGGAAATAACGTTAGCATCTTTAGTTGAATTTGTCTTTGAAAACTTCCTTGGGTCGACGCCGAGATGTATGGTGATGTATAGAGATGTTTCAGATTTGAATTCCAATTCCAATTTGGATTCCAGTTTATTCAGATTTGAATTGACACTGCGAAAGGTGTGTAGTCAGGGTCAACATAAATCGCATTCCCTCTCTAGTTGTTGGCGTACTTGGTCTTAAAAATCACTGTGCACGATTTCCAATGGTTTAGTCGCTCGAGTGATTGTAGAGAAACAACGCCTGTTTTCCTTCGACGCACATGTCGCTAACTTCGGGTACCTCCTTAGTTTCAACAAATTTAATTCCATTTACCCAGTTGGGCAGACAATTGAGACTGTTGTGATTGAGGTGACCTAGGCACTTATACCAAAGTTGTAAAGACTTCCCACTTTACCAGAGGGTTGTTCTCGTGCTGAATTCCAGAGCATACAAGAGTGGAAATTCTCTTCTCGTGGCGATAGCAGCAGCTTTGCCATTCTACGAAATAGCTTCGGATCCTCCTTAAAAAAGAATTTCGAATTTGTTCATTTTCATCCTCCTAATTGAGAAAATGTTGTGCCTCGAACCAAGTGCAGAGAGAGCATGTGTGATCCGTAAAAAATCTTTTTGGCCGTTGGTGACGCGGATGATATCTAGATCCCCAATGTGCGGGATCTTGAGCGGCGCCTTCACTTTTGCAAAGGTGGCCGCTTTAATTTTTAGCGTACTGTAATTCCTCCTCGCCTCGAACCAGATGGTCAGATACTCCTTAGCGCAGGAAAAAGACTGCCAGTGTTGTCCTCAGTTGACGCTTAAAATCAAAATTGATTTAATTCTCCGCTCGCTACATCAGCATTTGATTTCCTTTTATTAGATTGAGGGTATTGTATGCCAAGAACGTCGAAAATTTTTTATCCTTTATGTATTCCAGACGACTGTCAGCTATCCATTGTATAATTTACGATTTCCATGTTTGGCGCTTCAGCTTTTCTAATTGTGATTTCATTGCGCCCTTATCCGCCAAATCTTGCAGAGGAGTCTTGATAATCTTCAACAGGTGGAGCTCCATTAGCAGCGTTTCTATTTGGAACTTCCAATTACTGAAATCATTGCTGTCCAAAAAGAGAATGCGATACTTCGGGTCGGCTTCCTCAGCGAAATTGACTTTATTCGCGATGCCTGGGCCCATAACTTGTTAACAGTAGAGCAGGTTGTATATTAAATAATGAAACTCTTGTGTACGATAAGAAAAGGTAGTTTTCTTTGGTTTTTTTTTATCTAAATGTCAGTGCCTGTTACAGTCAGTAGAGCAACTTGTCGCGAAGAACGAGCGAAGTGAGTTGTCAATATTTACATACTTTATCAGTTAGAAACTTGATTTTGCGTCCAACTTGTAGACATCAAAAACCTTCATTGATTTCACGAGAAAATCATAAATGTAACACTATGCCAATACTTTTCTGATGCTTATATATCTACTAAAACTACAATAGTAACAATACTAAACAGTTAGACGAAATTCAAGTGTTTTTAACTCCTGTGTCTATCTTTATCTAATTCAGTATTCAACACTTTTTTTCTTGGAACATCTTATTATATTTCGCATTCCACCTGGGTATTTCACTGGCTATTTATATTCTTCGTCTACTGAAATCTAAAATTGCATTAATTCTTTTCGAATGAATGAACTACGTTACCACAACAACTCTGGTATCTACAACAAATAAATTAGCATTTTATTACCCTTAACAGTCTCCGCCGAAGAAGCATGAGTATTTTGAATATATTTTCAGCATGTTTAGTCCCGTAGCAGATGTCATTTACCTGTAGTCTTTTTTCCACTTGGCTGATATTTTTAAAACAACACCTCTCGATTGTATTTTAAGCTGCGACCAATCAAAATGAAATTAAAACTAATGGTTGATATACTTCAGTTTTTGCGAATTTCTCCCGGCATAGAATGAAATTCATATTATGTAGATATTTTTTAAGATTTCTAATTTGATTCGATCAAATTTAAGATAAGTAAAGGCAGAGCAAACGTTTTCCATTAATAAAAAAAAGTAAACGATTGCCATAAATTATTTGATTTCCCAACTATCAATCAATTATTCACTTTTGCGAAAATAATGTGCATTCACGCTGAAAACTAGCTTTGTTGTTTTGATAATTATCGTGAAATTGGTCTGATGGTGTATCGTTGAAAACATATTGATTTTGCGTTGAAAATTATATATTTTCGTTGCTCACCCATGACGCTTGCAGTTTTCCGAGATTCTATTATGAATAAATACTTAATGTAACATTATTCAATGGAATGAATTAGATGTTAGGTTCTATCACGTCGAGATCAATTACTCATTTTATATGTGCAAAATGTTATTTCGAATTAATTAAAGTTTATTGAATTGTTTATACTTATACATCATACCGAAGAATATTTGTTTATAACACAAATCACTTACAAAGACTATTTTTCATCAACCGACCATTTTTAATTATAAAAAAAATCAGCTCAGAATATTCTGCAAATACTCTCAACTCCAAACGACTACTAATTAAACAAAAAATGTTGTTCCTCTTTTAGATCCATTTCCACATATGCACAATGGTCTCCCGCCAAGACATCCCCTGTCGCAGCACGATCATCATCATCAGCAGCAGTACCAAGAAGGCGCGAATGACGGGTTGGGGCCGCTTCCACCCAAATGGGAAAAAGCCTTCACAGAAAACGGAGAGCTATATTTCATAGAGTAAGTAGATTTATGCTTATTTGATTTATTCAATGCCAAATTTACATACATATTTAATTTGCAGCCACAATACAGGAACATCACATTGGCTGGACCCAAGACTGTCGAAATTCCAAAAGAAATCCCTGGAAGAGTGTAGTGACGACGAATTGCCATATGGCTGGGAGAAGATCCATGATCCACAATACGGAACGTATTTCATTGATCATGTAAATCGACGAACACAATACGAAAATCCCGTGTTGGAGGCTAAACGACGTGCCGAAAGGTTACGAAACGAGACACCGAAACAAACTTTGCCATATCAGTTTACGAAAAATCCCGCAGAGATGTGTGGTGAACGAATTACAACGACTCTATTGAAATCCTCTCGTGGACTGGGAATTACAATTGTGGGTGGAGATGATAATATTGAAGAATTCCTTCAGATAAAATCTATAGTCCCGAATGGACCAGCTTGGCTGGATGGAAAACTACAGACCGGCGATATTCTTGTTTATGTGAACGATACTTGTGTACTGGGATTTACACATCATGAGATGGTGAATGTGTTTCAGTCGATTTTACCGGGCGAGACGGTTACTCTGGAAGTGTGTCGAGGGTAATTTGAGATTTGTTTAGTTTTATTTGATTATTGTTTTCGCCTTAAGTGCTTCTAATCAGTATATCACAGTTTTAATGTGTTGAAACAGGCGTTATATGATTCAACTACACATTAGCCATCGCTTAAAATAACTAAAATAAACCAAAAAATCTAGTAATTTCTTTCATTATTTTACTTACTAAAAAAATCACTTATACTAGGTGGGGTGAAAAGTAAGCTCCTTGGGAATGAAAAAATGTTTTTTTTAAATTTTTTTTTAAATTTTATTCAACGTAGTCCCCTTTTAGGTCGATACACTTATTGCAGCGATTTTCCAACTTTTTGATCCCGTCCGAAAAGTAATTTTCCGGGAGGCCTGCAAAATACTCCTCCGCGGCGTCGATGATCTCCTCGCGCGAGCTGAATTTTTTATTGATGAGCCATCTTTTGAGGTTTGGGAACAGATAATAGTCCGAGGGAGCCAAGTCAGGCGAATAAGGTGGATGGGGAAGCAATTCGAGCCCTAAATCGTTGATTTTAGCCATTGTTGCGATGCTCTTGTGTGACGGCGCGTTGTCTTGTAAAAGCAAAATTTTTTTTCGCTTCATGTGAGGCCGTTTCGCATTGATTTCAGCTTTCAATCGCTCCAATAATGCGCAGTAATACTCGCTGTTGATTGTTTTTCCTTTTTCGAGGTAGTCCACGAAGAGTATGCCATGACAATCCCAGAAAACCGACGCCATGACCTTTCCGACCCATTGAGCCTCCCTTGGCCGCTTCGGAGCACTCGTGCCGGCTTCAGTCCATAGCCGGGCACTCATTCTGTTCTCTGGCGTGAAATAGTGGATCCAGTCACCAATCGACGCCAAAAGTCCACCCGATTTCGCCTCAGCATGGCCAAACACGCTTCCGAAGTGCGCTCGCGTTCGTGTTTTTGGTCCGGAGTCAGCATGCGCGGCACCCAGCGGCAGGATAATTTTTTCATCTGCAGAATCTCGCCCAAAATATGGCGTGTGCGCTCAGTACTAATCCCTGTGGCATCTGCTAGCTCACGCACTTTCACTTTCCGGTCGGCCAACACCATTTCATGTATTTTTTTGGAATTTTCCTCTGTAACCGCTTCGGAGGGCCTGCCACTGCGGACTTCATCGGCAGTGGAGTTTCGGCCACCACGAAATTCTCGAAACCAATATTTCACGAAGTAGTCTGAAGGAGCACTAGCCCCATAATATTTGTTCAACTTTTCTTTTGTTTCCTTCGCCGTTTTGCCTCTCAAAAAATAATGTTTTATGAGAGAACGAAAATCACTTTTATCCATACTCAACATGATGCCAAACACGTCAACAAAAATCGGCTGTCAAAATAAAACAAATGACTGTGTCGCTCTGAAATTTGACATGTCCGCCTAAATATAAATGGACTATAAGGCACAATAATCTTTTTGGCGATTGCAGCGCATTCTGGTGGTCAAGGAGCTTACTTTTCACCCCACCTAGTATGTTAGTCCTATATGATAATAAATTCATTTTTTCATAATTCTAGCTATCCACTACCATTCGATCCGAATGATCCTAACACAGAAGTTGTAACCACAATTGCTGTAGATGGTATCAATTCCGATCCAGAAAAAAATCGAATACTTATGGATCTAAATATGGATGGAAACTACAATTTTCTAGACCTATCCGATCCACCCGGAGGAAACAACACCCAAAGAAATGCTATCGGTCAAAAAAATCCACTCTCGAAAATTCAATCGGGAAATAATGGAACAGATCAAAATGACGGCTACAGTGCTGACGATATTTTAATGTACAAAAAACCAGAAATTTTAAACATATCAATAGTTAAGGGTTTAATGGGCTTTGGTTTCACAATTGCCGATAGTGCCTACGGTCAGAAAGTGAAGAAAATTCTCGATCGAAATTGTTGTAAGAATCTTCAGGAAGGCGATATTCTTCTTGAAATTAATAATACCAGTGTGAAACATATGTCGCATAGTGAAGTTGTCCAGGTGCTAAAAGATTGTCCGAAGACGCAAGAAACGGTGCTTAAAGTTCAAAGGGGTCATTATTTTACGGGCGGTATTAATGGCAGCGGTCGTGCTGCGAAGATTCGAAAATCAGGCGGTATGGGTGGCAAAGAGACGTTGGGTAGTGGATTGTATAGAAGTAAAACACCAACGGCTGATTTGTATAGCACTCAGGCGAAGGAAGTGCTGCCGATTCGACCGAAAACCCCATTAGTTGATACTCGCAGGGCAAGAGCCAAAACACCAAATAATGAGCTGAATGACGAAGTAGAGGCTGCAACAAATACGTTGGGAAAGAACGATGACAATAAATCGATAGCGGCTGATGCCAAGTCGAATAATAGTCTCAATGAGTTAGATTCAATAAATAATGAAATCCCTTACATGGATCCCTTACCGAAACTAGTTACAAGCTTGTCGGAGCGACTAGCCGAGGCTTCGATGCTGCACGATAATCACAACAACATATATCAAAATCCTATAGATCCCATGTCTGTTACTGGACAACGACCGCTATATGAGAACCAAATCGGCGCTGGTTCTGATTACAATTACCACTCGCCATACGGGAACGGAAACAATGGAACATCATCCTACAATAGCTCAAATTTATATTCACCTCCGCCTCCTATGCCGCTGATGGCTGCTCCTGTTCCAACCTATCATCAAGACACGTGTTATTGTTATGAATGCCAAGATTACAACAACAGTCGATACCAAGTAGACTATCATTTACAGCCCGTGTCCGGGCCAAATCACAATTCATCAGGGGTGAGCACGATGTATCATCCGCAGTATCCGCCCATGATGCCACCCATGCAAAACGGACGGACACAAAAGCGTGTGAATGAATTTGTAATAGATAGACGAAAAACGGGATTTAATCCACTGGAAAATCATTCGGCAAATGTGCCACCATCGCAGAATTTTCCACAAGCTTACTGGAAATATGGAACGACACCAACTACAGGATTAATTCAGCCTGTGACTGAGGTAAATATTTTTTTTCATTGATTTATTATTTTACGATTGGTATTTATTCAAAACTGGTGTTCATCAAAATATTTCGTTTGCGAAGTGTACAATAATCCCATTCAAATTTGGGAAAAATACTGGCCATTTGAAAAAAACTGAAAATTGATCAATTTATAATTATAAAAAAAAACTTAATATGTTTATTTAAAGAACAATTTTTTCTCTTCTAATTTCTTGTCAGTTATGAATATTTCAAGGACATTCTGCCTTTTTCTTCGAGGTCCATCTATCTTTAAATTAAATCCTCTGGTCTGAAAGCTAGAAAATAGTGAATTATTTAAATTAATCTAAAAATGTAAATACTTTTTGTGATTTTAATTCTATATGGATAAGCTGTATTTTTTGCGGCTCTAATAAGAGCTATGTTTGTAGTTAGCATTGAAAACAACAACAGCTGGGGCAGGATTGTTGTTTTCAATATTACCTACTCTAACCAGGTCCCGATAGCGGTGCAAAACAACCTAACAACAATCTTGACCAACTCGAGTATGCTCAAAAGATGGTTAATTAGTGGCAAAGAGCGTGGGCTTTGGCATGAACTCCGATAGAATCGATCTTATAGTTGTCACTAGGAAATACAAGATTGTTGAAATAGATCCAATCAGGTTGGGCGGACCTAGATTCTCAAGTAGCACACTTAGTACTTGGGTCTTATTCTGGACAGCAAGTTCACTTGGAAGACTAGAGGAAAGAGCAAAAAAAAAGATGATGGATTGTCGCAGCCCTGCTCTAACGCACATGATCTACACGGTGAAAACACGGTTGATCCTTGCTTATGGCTCCCTGGTCTGGCCGCCGGCAATGGATAAAATTACCTTCGTTAATATGGCGAACAGACTCGAACTCTCTGCTATAAGTGCCTTAACAACGACTCCTTCGTCTTCGATAAACATTGTGCATCATTTCTCCTCGCTTGAAATCTTTGTTAAAGGCACTGCCACATAAGGAAAAAAAATATTAGGCAAAGGCACGCAGGATGCACTGACTACTTGGTCCTCAATCTACGAGATGAAAACTAATGGAATCACACCGACGGATCTAAAACAGCTATAGGAGCTTTGGGAGTATAGAGCTTACTCTGCAGACTAAGATATAGGAATAGCCTTTAGGATTGCTAATCATTATCCCAGACTGATTGCAAGCTGCTGATCGCCATCATTACTGACCACTGTCTTGAAGCAGCACATCCTATTTATTACCCCCTAACCAGCGACATCTTTAACCCTAGATTCATAAACATCTATGAGAGTTACACTATTCATAAACATTCGTCTCCCAGACGAACATATTATATTGATGATTTTCGTTTTATAAAATACAAAGAGCAATAAAGCACACTTTAAATCTTTCAAGTTCGTTATTAATCACTCATTTTCTGCAATGAAAATAAACACAATAATTATTCTGAGCAATCGACACATAATAAACCACGGTGATCGATACACATGTTTTTGAATCTTGGGTTAAGAAGTGTCAAGTGCCGGGAGTATAGAATTCATTTAACATCTCCTGTGTCACAGTCCGGCACTGGTGAAAATCAGATAGTATTACTTCGGTTGACTCTAGCCGCTGGACCTCATGCACGCAGTGGAGCAGAAGCTGAAGGATATCCTTCAATTCGGAAAAAGGTTTGGGGCTTTTAATGGGATGACCACTTGAAACTGAACCCTTAAGCTCTTGGTTAGTAGATTTTAGATATTCTTATCTGGCATCGCTTCGGCCCAATAAGATTTGTGTGACCTTATTTAAGCCAGGAAAACCTAGCCTACATCAAGTTTTTAGTCAAAGAAATAATTGATTTCTCATCAGTTTTTGGACCAATTTATCCCAAAAATGTAGATTACATAATATCAAGTATCTTGCATTTTAAACGATTTGCTGTTGTTTCTATAGTGGGATGGGTCTAGCCGACACTGAGGCGTGACGCGACGATACTTATTCTCTCTATATATTAGGTTAGCGTAGTCTAGGTTGAGTGGCTGTCAATCGGAGAGTCTTGTCGAAAGACACACATAGTTACAGTAGAGGGACGTTATCATATCGCGGATATACTCTCCTTTAGCCACTGTTCTCTGGGAAACATTTGATTCTCTCGATGAATTATGGTCTAACTGATGGACTATGCTAATATACTTTCAGACGATAAAGGCTACATTAGTCCAACTTGGGCGTCCCGAGTGAGGTCATTTTTCTCCTCGCCTGAGTCGGAGAGATGATGGAAGAACTCTTCTTTATCATGAGATGATGTAAGAACTCTTCTTTATCTTCTGAGTCAAAACTCTGACTCTAGTGCACCTTAATTTTATTCTGAAAGCGTCGATGTTTATCTTCTATATTTTCCTTTATATTTTTCTTCTAGTTTTTCATTTTAATTTTCTATTAATTCATGCTATGTTCCCATTCAAGGACGAATACACTCTATCCGAAGTGACGCTGGAACGTCAAGCACTTGGTTTTGGTTTCCGAATAGTCGGTGGAACAGAAGAAGGTTCTCAAGTTACAGTTGGACATATTGTTCCTGGTGGATCGGCCGATGGTGATCCACGAATAGCAACTGGCGATGAAATCTTAAGTATTGACGGGGTAAATGTGGTAAGTAACTTATCTAGTATAAATCACAATGAAACTTAACTGACTATTCATGGATTTTTTTTTAGATTAATGCATCACATCATAAAGTTGTCTCATTAATGGGCGAAGCAGCACTTCGTGGTCAAGTTAAAATGATATTAAGGCGACGTATTAGACATCAGCCCTTACTTCGATCAATTCGATATCCTTACGATGTGATTGTAAGTCGAAATGAGAACGAAGGTTTTGGCTTCGTAATAATATCATCATCAAATCAATATTACGGTTCAACAATTGGTTAGTAGATTTTCCCACCTCATACACTTGACACTACATCACTTAAAAAATGGTTACGTTTATTATGATAAAATGAATAACTTCTGCTGAAAATCAACTTAATATATAATACACAACCAAACTTACTTTGAAAGCTATATTAAACATTTATGTGCCATCATTTGAAAAGCCCTTTGTGAAAATTTTTTATGACAAATGAAAAAATAAATGACAAATGAAAAAATAAATGCAAATTCTAAAACTAGAATAAAATTAAAAAGAATCTTTACAATCATAGCAAATTAGCTTGCACTTTCTTATATCCCAATTTTGTTTTTAGGCAAATTAATCCCCGGCAGTCCAGCTGAACGTTGCGGCGAGCTTAAAGTCGGCGATCGAATAATTGCTGTCAATCGAGTCGACATCATTGGAATGAGTCACGGTGACGTTGTGAATCTTATCAAAGATTCTGGATTACATGTTCGTCTAACAATCGGCTCGCCAAAAGACGTATCAACAATCGTGCAACAATCACAACCATCCCCACTATCAGTTTCAATTGCTGCAACAAAACCATCTGAATCTGCATATTTCGATCGATCGCAACTAGTACAACATCCACAATTATGACTTTGAGACTTACAACTACGTTTGTATAAAAGCTTCATTTTCGAAGGCATGTAGTAGTGTCTTGCCTATAAACATTAATTTATTGCTGCATTTTCGTTGTATGTTCAGGAAGAATGATAAGAATAGAACAAGAAAAAAAGAAGAGAGTTATTGTAGATGCCAATATTATATAAATAATTTTCGTCGAATATGTTTAGGATTTAAGGTAGTCATTGTTGTTTTAGTTCCAAAGACTGATGTAATTTTATTTTATTTTTGCTAATTTATATATAATATTGAAATCAAGTTATGTCTAACGTTTTCACTTATTGTCATATCAGCTTTATATGCCATTGTACTTATTTACTTGAATAATAGCATGTTTTTAACTTAAACATATAAACTTTTTTTAAAATTTGAAAAAATTATATGTTGCATCTACTTAGAATTGTGATGTACACGAAACAATAGTGCTCATTTGACATAGATCAAGTCTTTAAAATGCAAAATAAGATATAATGAAAGTATCGTGAATCTAACAAAATTTACTTACACTTTTTGCTAGGAAATAGTTAATTAGAGTAGTTGGTGATATTGTAATTAAAAGAATATAATTCATCTTTTTAAAATTGTACCCGGATCCGGATAAAGCATATTGTTGAATACAGTATAGGAAATGTTTTTTCCCGGATAGTGTGCTATTAAGAAATCAATAAATTTTATTGAAAAGATCTAATAATTTGGTTGTATTCATGTTGGAAAATTTAAGCTGGTTTTGTCGCCAAAAACCGGTCTTAATAAATTTAAATTTTCTTCAACAGGAAAATGACATTTTCACACTTTTGATATCGGTTCGTTGACGATACAATTTTCTTTCGATATCGATACATCTCAGTTAATATTTCAGCTTTTTAATATTGTAAACTTGATTTGTGCTGAAAGGTTTGTAGTTTTCGTTCAACTGCCTATGAATTGTTGCGGAGAGCGAACGAGAAGTGTGAACTAGTCATAGACCTCCCCTATATGAAAGATAGGGAAAGGACAGTTACCCGAAACATACAGTGAAGCGACTAATACACTGGATTTGTCAGGAAGGAGACACAAGCAGCAACATGTTGAATGGGAGGAAATGGAGAAAAATTGGTGCAGAGCTTACTTTGAAGATGATTTAAGACTGCTACAAGGACACCATCATCCTCATATTTTCCAGAAACTATTATATTTCGATCATTACGCTGGACATTATATCCAGGAACAATTTCCAAGTTTATGATGCTTTCAGTAAGCCAGATTTCAGAAAGGTATATTAAATGATCCTCTACGATAAAAAAAAGAAGTTACAAACTTTGCAGCGAGCTATGCGCGCAGAAAACCCTAGTAAATGTACAAGCTGGGTAGCATTATTAGTGTGTAAGATAAAAAAAATTCAAGAACAAAAATCTAAGAAAAAAAAAACGGCAAGAGCCAGCCGTCCGAAATAGTATAGCCGCTAGATTAATAGGTTTTTTCATTGTTTGTTAAACTTTAAGTTAGGTTAAGGGTGAACAAATAATATAAGTAATAAAATTTTTTTCAATTACAATTCAAAGTTCGGTTTTCAAACTACGAAGATTTTAGTAAAATCAACTAAGGGAAACAAGGTTAGAAATTAAATGCGCTTTCTCTGTTTGATGCTGCAGTGAAAATTTCCAATACTCTCAAAAAGTTTTACTAAAGTTCCATGTGGCTAACAATCCGTGTGAGCAACGATTAAGGTAAGATGGTATAGTTAACTAATTAATGATTAATTAATAATTAATTAATTTTTGTAAATATGTAAATAAAATGTAGATTTGTTCTGGAATACTAATGAGCGACATCGCACGGTTTATTTTAATTCAATTTATTGTAGCCTACAATTTTAAATATGCATATTGCTTTAGGTTAAATTATATTGTTAGAAATAAAAATAGAATGCAAGCTTTTCTGTAGCCATACTTACTTCTTAACCAGAACAGTTTCAAAAAAATAATTCAAAAAAATATACTCATTTAAACCAGCGCAGTTAAAAAATAATCTACTATCTAATTAACGTGGGCTATAAGAAGAAAACATTAAAGAGGTTTTCGATCCGATTTCGATATTAAGCATAGCAAAACAAAACATGCAAATCTGCTTTTAAATGGTTTCAACCAATACTTGTTTTATGACTTTTATTGTTTTGAGAGAACTGAGCTGTAATGATAAGACAATATCTAACCAGCATCTCATCTTCATGCAGATAGAAACACATTCGTTGTTGCTAATTTTATAGAGATTGTACCGTATTCATGATAAATGCGCTTATCATAGTTTGTCTCGATTTAAGCCGATTAAGATTTAACGTGAGTTTGGCATTAAACTTATATTGGCTTAAAACTTATTAATGTGGTCTTTAGTTTCTCTACTGAATACGGCTAGTAATCTGCACGTTAAAAAGATAGTTCATGGTATTGTCTTTGGGTGTTTTAATATGGATTGTTTTAACGTCAATTTGAATAAGTTTTCAAATATTTTTACTGATCCTGGTTTTAAAAAAATGCAAATGCTAAGAATGTGTGCTGAATTTCGTATTGAAACTTTATACGTCATGATTTTCTCCATGGTTGCTGCTTATTTATTCATTACAATGAACATATTTTTTATTGGGACACATTTCAAACCAAATGAATTATTAAATAAGGTATCTCTGAAGTAAATTGATTCTTCATTGTTTCAACTTTGAATTAAAACACGTTTGTGAGATGCAAATGCATCAACTGAAATGCACTGCTTGAACTTATTATATTTTGATGTTTTGATTATTACCATCTTTCAAAATAAACAGAGAAAGAGGTTAGGATGCCTACTTCAGACAGATTCCGGAGAAGGTACACTTAGGCACACAAGGGCCCATTGTGCTACCGTATTGCGTAGTGCACAACTCTTATTAAATGAAGAGCCACCCTGAGTCTTTGACAAACTGGGTGATCCCCTTTAGGTACACCTCGCAGCGGTATTGTTAAATGCAATAGTTAGAGATTTCACTGCCTTATCCAGTTCTTCCCGATTGGTGACCGCCAGAACATGGTCTATCTAGCTCAGTGCAGAAAGGTTATCGGAATTTCCACCTAATCTAGTTTTTCCTGTTTAAGTAAGTGGTTGCCCTCACATTGCAATCTTCCAAAGATGAATGACATTTACATGTGGCCTCAGAGTGATCACTGGTGCAAAACACTCCAGGTTTGCAGAGAGCTCGTTTTCAGTGTTATATACAACCTCACTTGTGTTGGAGGTCCTAAACGGAGGTTAATAGCTAATATTTGCTCTGACATGATTACTAAAGAGGATGAGATCATATTCTTGTTGTATTGTTTTATGTCGTTCCATAACACGAAGTTTTCAACGACAGTCCAACATTAGGACAGTGCCTATTAATTTGAATAGACAACATTGTATTGTGCACTACAATACTATCATTCTTGATTCAACCCATGGAGACTAATTTATTAATGGTAAAATAGCGCACCTACCTATATGCGGTTTTTATAGCCCATTGACCCGGGTCCAGGCGGAGTGTGCGCCTTCTCCACAGACTCCTAGGCCAGCGCCGGAACCGGAATCGATCTCCTGCCAGTCAAGATAACGATTTCATAGCGGATAGCTTATAAACCACAGCCACTGCGGAGCTCCCACTAAGGGGGCCTCTCCCAACGGCAGGATCTACCTTCGAAGTAGGTAGGGGCTACACTTGCCCCCGCAGTACCGATACTTAGTCACATATGTAGGTCGTGCAGACCAAGTGATGTTTCCCTTTCGGATGAAGCATACATCTTTTAGTATGAAGGCATGAAAGCCTTTATTCATACATATGTTCTCCGGAGCACTTGTCCATGGTCGTGCTTTAAAGCCGGCACTTAATTTGCTCTGAGATTCTTTAATTATATTATTGAATAACATAATAGGTCTGTTCCCGTACTTTCAGTAACTGAATTTTACTGAATTTTCCTGAATCATGTGGTGGGGAATTTCATGAAAAGTACGGGAACGCTCTCATTGTATTTCCTGAAAATTTACAACCGAAAGTGTCAGTTTTCGGTTTTTGGGAGAACAATAGTGATTATAAAGTCATCTTAAGCGGTAATAAATTATCGCCACAAAAATATTGGACCTTCAAAGCAACATTATGCCAAAAATATGTTGCTTGCCGCGCACTTTTGAAAATATTTACTCCGTTTGACACTTTTCAGTATTTTTCAGTATCTCAGACCCTACTGAAATTACTGAAAGAGGGGAAATTTTCAGTTTTCAGTAAAACGGAGTACGGGAACAGCTTCATTGCAATTAATCGCGATTAATCGCAATTAATCGTTGTACGGGAACAGACCTAATTTTATCACCAATGCATATGATAATATTCCCAGGTATGGCATGCCAGAAGAACATAGGTTCAACCAGCTATTACTCCCTGGGGTAGATGAATTCATATTCTAAGCCCGTTTCTTTGTTTAACGTCCGTTCCTAACTGTTAAGTTTTATCGGACGGCCCACCATTAGGGCAGGGACTGACAATGTCAGTCACCATCGACTAAGCAAACAAGGCAAGCCTTGCTACTCGTGTCTTCCAGTGTGTGCTGGGGGACGGTCCCAGTCACTATACTGGTTAATACGAGGTCTATCCACACCTCTGTTATACTCCAAGGTATAACGCCCGGCCATATACGCGGCTCCACGTCGCCTCCGGAGATAAATCTCCGGCAGACTAACCAAGCGCCAGTTTGGATAGCTACTTCGCTGTAGTGTAGCATCCTCCCCGGATTAGGCTCTAAAATCACAACCCCCGCGTTGCTCCCACAAGGGGGCCTTTCCCAGCGGTAGGGCTGGACCGAAGTCCAGGGGCATCCCTACCACCCGCGGTCTCGTGTGTTTTACAACCCCGGTAAACTGGTTGGTTATCCTCTCTGTGGCTACCATCAGGCACAGAGAGGACCTGACACTTCTTGCACAGCACAGTGGGGACACACACTGGCTAGCCACTATAGACATCAGTCTTTATTTAGGGCTTATTTTAGTCACTTTTCTTTGGTCCGACTATTTTTGCTTATACTAGTCTTATTTTATCTTATATAACTTAAATTTACCCCAACTTATAAACTACTTACTGTTAATCTTAGTCTATTGGTGCTGGGTAATGGTTAAATCAACAATATTATTGCTACTATTCTTATTTTAGACAAAGCTTATATATACCCAAACTTATGAACTAGGACATTCACAAGGTGGAGGTTATGTATCTTTCTGCGTTGTTTTTCAGCACGTATCGCTTCTATAATCTCTTGATTATCTTACGACTTTCATATATACATCATGGGGAAGTGCAGGGATTCGCGCTCCCTGAAGCCAGTCCCGAGAGACTGACCACCCATACACTAGCCGAGGATGTGTGGGATGCCATCCCCTTTGGACCCGTTGCGATTCCCGAAGGAAAAGCAGGGGTCCTCCTCGCACAATTTCCCAGTGAGGGTGTACCTGAAGAACATATATAGTTCAACTGGCGTTGTTTACCCCCACTGGGTAGATGAATTCATATAATAATTCTCCTCTATCGTTAGTGTCTGACCTATCCTAGCACTCATTGAGTGCTTTCGCGTCTACACTTATTATTAGCGAAATCCGCCGTGTATTTGCGGCTGATGTTAACTCCCTAATAGTGTTATTGGGACTTAACCAGAATGACTTCGACTTCGGGTCGATTACAATAGTGAAATCGAGCATTCTTAAATCTCTCTAGAATCCGAAAGGCGCCCCTCCGTATAAGGATCATATTTGGATGCCACTTTTCCAAAGTCCTTGGACAAAGTTACAGGGAAGGTGGCCATGGACGGCGGAACCAATTTTCTGGCTGCTTTTTGAAGCAATTGGCCGTAGAAACAGCCCCTTCTTTTACTTTTGAAGCAAAGAATGTATTGGGAGAGTAAGAAATGTGGTTTCCAGAGGTTCGAGAAGCAAGCTTGGAAGCCATTTCTCCAAAGCCCTTCGACAGAATCTCAACAAAGGTACCCGTGGACGATGGAACAGGCTTTCTGGCTGCTTCTCCGAACAATAGTGCAACAAGCCTTCCAGCCACTTCTCCTCCATCATTAGGGTACAAGGCCGTGGAAGTAGAAACAGGGGTCTCCTTTACTGTAGAAACAGGGGTTAGATTCGAGGAGTTAGACTTCAGCAGGTACGTTTCAGTTTTTTTTTTGTGTTTTGAAAACATAAATGCTGTTGGGTCCAAACTCAGACTAATTATTTTAGCTCGAATGTGTAGTCACCAAAGTGCTCCCATGGTTATCAATGCATAACAGGGAAGCTTTGATATAAAAACAAATGAAAAACAACATACTGTTTGTGCTATAAAAAACAACATACTGTTTGTTTTATAAAATATATATTTTTAAAATATGAAATTCTGGAAAAACTTTTTTATGAAATATGTGGCGATCGCCAGTGATGCTCTTTTATCTGGAGAAAAATTTTAGGTGATGCATTGGAAGGCAACATGTTAAAGCACCAAAGATGTTTAGTTGAGAAACTAAAGTGACTATTGGGTAGATACTTTCAAAATCTGATTTAAAATCATTGGTCTTCAATACCACATTGGGCGCCATAATTTTTGGTATTGATGTTCAATCTCACTCTTCACGTGAAAGTGAAATATGCCGTTCATTCATATATTTGTTGTCCGATTAAGTTTGACAAAATTGTTTTGCCTTCAAATAAAATTTTTTATTCACAATTGAATTTAAATTTTTATAGAGTATTTTTAATTTTCTTTCAAAAGTTAATTTTAGAAATTATTTTGTGTGAGTGTAGAGAAAAACGTGTTGTTCTGATATGATATTAGCACATTTTCTCCATATGCCCTATATGAGAATAGGCATATCCTACAAAACATTATTATTGTAGCATCTGCGTATGCACCCACTCATACCTCTCAAGTTCAAGTTCATTTTATTCTTTGCCAACAAAGTATCGAAAGTGAGATGCGTATTTCTTTTTTAACGCGTAGGTTTCTAGGTCGATTGATGACTATATTTGGCTAAAATTTACATTTACTACTTGCACCTACGTTTTGATTCGAAGATTCATTCATTAGTTTTTATGTTGTTTAGATCCCAAGTGCATTTGTTAAACCTGCCCTATAGGTAGGCACGTGGGTACCTACCTAAGTAGGAAGATGTGAATATGTATGTACGTTTATTGTGTTGAAGTTATGTGGATTGAAAGCCCTCAAAATTTGATAAAAAGCAAATGTTGCGATTGGATGATCCTCAGGTGTTGATTTGAATTTAATGTCTCTAAAATGTACTCTAAACTTGAAACTTCTATTTACCTGTGACAAAATCAGTAGAGAAGAGCTCAGTACATTGCGTTATTATGTCGATTCATTAGTCAACATACTAGTTTGTCACCTGCTTACTGGCAATTGATAATCCAAAACTGCAAAACGTAGAAGTCTGGTGAAGTCGGTTAATATAATTTCCGCAGAAATCCACCGTAGCTTTCATTTACCATATGCAAATTAACGTTCATTTAACAGTAGACTTGTGCGTAGGATGCAATCGGAAACTGCAAAACATGACTAATACACGTTCACGTAAAAATTTTATTCATCCGTAACCGCATACGAAGATCACTATGGTATAAACATCTGCAGAAATACTAACAACAAGATCTAACTAACAAGATCTCAATTGGCTAGACAACAAGCCAATTGTGCTGATCTAGCGTCGTCTGCAAAGAAAAATACTCAACTTGGCGCGTTTGAGTAAAAACATGAACAGAGTCCATGCAAGCTCCGCAAAGAATCTGTACGATTCTGAATCTAAGAATTTGTACAATTGCTAGAGTATCTTGTATCTGTTCGCTTCGCTTTCGTCCCACAGCCGGCCTTGTAGCCACTTCACTTGTCCGCCCAGTCGCGATCAGACGGTTTACATCGCGCTTTGGTTGGTTCTATCCAAGTTACAGTCTGTGTTCGATCACTAAGCTGCAAAGTGGATGTAGATACGGTTCGCGAAATCTCCGCTCTGATGAACTAAGTTTGCGAAAAACCCTGTGCATATGCAGGAGATGATGTGCATATACGATTTAACGATATCTGGAATTACGAGTACTGTCCAATAAAAAAAACCTGTTTGCATATTGGAGATTTGCATCGCAGAGTCGATATTAAGTAGAGTGTAGAAGTGCATCGGGTTTGGTGTGTGGTTGAAGTTACGTGTTTCGTAGTAGATTCATAGTTTTAACAAAAGTGTTAAATATTAATTTCGATTTTTGTGTGATTCATAGTTTCTTGAAATAAACAATAGTTATAAAAGTGAGAATAACCCAAGTGCCACGGCCCATATTATGCGGGTATACTGTGTCGTCGAATTTTAATTATTTAATTGAAGTCATCACTCAATACATATACATATGAGATCCGTCGTTGACTGTTGACCACTATTGCGGTATTTGGGTTCTATATAGACTTCACGGTGCTTAATATTGAATGAAATTATCCAGTGGAAGAGCATACGAAACCACACATTCTGCTGACATATGCGGATTAGGCTGCCTCGTTCTTTTCCAATTTTAGCATCGAAAGTCATATATGGAAGAGGAACTACAACAACAGATCTTTTGGGACAAATGAGAGGAAATGAAAATTGAATAGTCGTGCGTGGCATAATAACGACAACAGCGACCGCTACGATCATCATCCAGCGTTCGGAAGAGTACACAAAAAGGTATTACCTACATTCAACTGTATTGACTATTATTACTATCGACATTATACTGAAGTTGCACAATAATTACTTCTGATTTTTTAATGCTGAAATGACAAAGCTCTTTGGAAGGGAAGTGGCATGCACGAAATCATTTTTTTTCAGTTCAAAGGTAATCACACTTTTAAATAGGAACAGAGTTGGGGCGGATCATTTGGGTTATTTTAGATAGGTTTTTCAATATGAAACGCTCAAAAAACCTCCAGGATATAACAATTCGTGCTATAGATATGTGAAATTAGAAAATAGGACAATTGAATCTGATTTTTTTATCTTTAAGAACCAAATATTATAATTTAAAGACCAATTTTTTTATGACCAATTGAAAGGCCCTTGAAATATCATCTGCCGAGAAATTGAAATATATCTAGCTTGTAAAGGAATAATATGTCTTTAAATTAGAAAACAGATATTAATAATTAGTATGAAATCGTATCAAAATCATAACGTGTATAAACCGATCTAACCAAACCACGTAACAGAAACAAAGACCTAACTAAATTTCTAAAAAAAATCTAATATTTCGCCCCAAGATTTTGTCCGAATGTTAGCTAAAGAAACTATTGTTTGATAAACACCTGCAGACTCAAATATTCAATAAGCCCTCCAGTGATTTGGAGCGTAGAGTTTTCGTAGCTGACAATAAACCAGCTGCGAGAAAATGATTGAACCTATTTCAAAAGAATTATTATACTTGTGTTTTAAACATTTAATTCCATGTATTTATGTATACTGTGAGGAGGATTAAACGTTTGGAATATTGAAAATCTTATTATCTACATTCTGTGCTACTGATCTGACGGAACAGCTTCCTGTTCCTTTCTATTTATTGAGTTAATTTTGAAATAAATAGATATACAAATTTAGGAAAAATGTGCAAAAAAGATAGATGAATCAATCTTAAAACTAAAATGGTTGCAAGTGTGGTCATTTAGTTGAAATGCACATAAGGTCGTGTAGTTTAGTGGGTAGAGTATCGGCTTCTAGTATGTGAGGAACCTGGCCCCAATCTAGGTTCTGGTGCACCAAGCTCTGAGTTCACGTAGCTCTGAATAGGTTTCTTAGTTCAATCACGGCTGTGTTCAATGTGCATTTTATAGCTGTTCCAAAAGCATAGCATATCATCAATTTAGCAAGTGTCAAAATTCGCTGCAGCTTTTGGAAGCAGCTACGGATATTGGACAGCCAAGAGCTGCTACGTATGTCGACTTCTATACAGCACTACTAAATAGCAAATATTTGTCTTTTTTTTTAACATTATTATTTGTATTTACGTGGATCAGCTTAACACTCGCATTGCACTTTAGAAATTGTAAGAAAATTCGGAGTTTTCAGCATACAGCTGCAGAAACCATGGAAATTCTCCTAAGATATTCAAAACGTTTCACTTATTCCCGGCTTTTGATGCTACACGAATCAGCGTACTCGGCCTTTCGCGCTTCACACCCGCCTTCTAAAAACTTAAGAGGAGTTGTACTGTGTAAAAGCTTACTCAACATTTGAGTTGAGTTGATGTGCTTAAAAGCCCTATACAGTTTATGATAGCACTATTTTCAAATTTATTGTTAATCTAGTCTGCCACCGAAGCGCGAAAACTGCTTTTCATTCCTAACGTCTATTTTGCCTTAGCTACTTTCTTGCTATCCTCCAGACTGTGAGCAGCAAATAGCTGCTACCTTAGCAGTTATTCTGGGGTAAACTCGACTTGATGCACCACAGCCGGGAAACTCTACCACCAGAGGACGAATAGGTGGTAGCAGGGGTAGAAAATTGAAGAAAAACACACAAAATTATACAAAAAAATACTCGAGAAGACAACACAATGAAGAATAACAAACAAACAAAAACCCCAAAACCAGACACACCGCCACAAAAACACAAACATACTAGCGAGACATCTATTGGCGAAATTAATGTAACGGCTGTGTGGTGCATCAAGTCAAGTTTTACCGTTATTCCGGAAATTTGGACAGCCCGACCGTCAAATAGCAAGCATAATATAGCATCTATTTGGAGACATTGGACAGCCAGAGCAACTAAAATAGCAGTTAAAGCAAAAATATTGAATACACACCAGGGGCGTTGCCGATTTCACGTCTTCGTCCTCATCAGTGAGGTATTAGAAATGGAGTGGACATGCCCACAAGATTTACATTGAAGGGGATTAGTAATTTTTTTTCCCTTCATTGTCAAATCTGGTCAAATCCAAGTAGTTCCCCTCCAATTTGGCAATGAACGGAATTGCTGCTTTAATATGAATTGTGCGCGAGTGAATCGATGGGGCTAATGGTGGAAAGTTATACCGTCGATGTCATCTCAACCTCTACTACCTCACTGGTCCTCATCTTCAACTTGTTATGACAGATTGTGTCGTCAGCAGAGTAGCTAAGCTATTCTAACAGTTTGGAGCAGATCAAGACGAGGAGTCCAAAATCGGTGGCTTTGCTTCGTAACATTGCCTCAAAGCACCATCAACACTGAGAAAACACATGGCGCCAGACGCCATAATTTATAGAGTTCTGGCGCCATGTACATAGTCGATTTAGGGATTGTGATAAAATATGGCGCCACACGCCATAATACATGGCGAAAAGTACATAGGCCTCCACGCCCTGTACATGGCGTGGAGGACTATACTGTATGGCGTGGAGGACTATACTGTATGGCGTGGAGGACTATACTGTATGGCGTGGAGGACTATACTGTATGGCGTGGAGGACTATAGTACATGGCGTGGAGGACTATAGTACATGGCGTGGAGGACTATAGTACATGGCGTGGAGGACTATAGTACATGGCGTGGAGGACTATAGTACATGGCGTGGAGGACATAGTACATGGCGTGGAGGACTATAGTACATGGCGTGGAGGGCTATCAGCATAGCGTCTGCTCCTATGCACTATGGCGTGTGGAACTATGTGAAATCGATTATGTACATGGCGCCAGAAGTCTATAAATTATGACTTCTGGCGCTATGTGTTTCTTCAGTGCATCTGAAGATGATCCAGTTCACATCCAACAAATCGCCACGAGTCTTCTCAGTTCGATGCTCCGAACTGAAAATTCCCGAGGGATAAATAACTTCAAGAAGCTTGCTGCCATTTATACATCTCCTCACACAGCATGGCTGTGAGTTATAATTGTAGTGCCATGAGCCATATTACATGGTTCATGGCACCATGTAATATGGCGTGTGGGGCCATGATTTCTGCGCCATGTAATTATGGCGCTGGGAGCTATACTGCATGGCTCAGGGTACTATGTACATGGCGTGTGGCACCATAAATGCTGCGCCATGTAACATGGCACCACGCGCTATGTAGATTCTGACATTATGGCGCTGGGAGCCATATTGCATGGCTCAGAGTACTATGCACATGGCGTATGGGGCCATAAATAATGCGCTATGTTACATGGCTCTTGGCGCTATGTGGATTTTTTTCAGTGTATTTCATCCATTTCTGATTCCACAGAATTTTGCTGTTGTCTTGAAGAGCACGGTTGAAAATACTTCCACATTTGCGGCTGAACAAGTGATGTTCTTTTGTTTTTCTTTAAGTTCTTTGTTAACTCCAAGACTCTTATTTACACCCTCGCAAAATATTTTAAATATCTGTTTATCTGGATCGGAAGATTCAAATATATTTACCGCTTGACCGAAGAAGTTAAAGGCTTTAGACATTTTTTCTAATGTTAATGTGCAGCTCTGGTCTTCACCTTCTGAAGATGAAGAACATGTGTTATTCGGATTCTGCTGATCGCTCAAATATTCGAAAAGTTCTTCAGTGGATAGGGGTTGTTCATTACAACTTAAAAATTCTTCCACATCATTTTCGGAAAAATAATTCTCGACATCCATTCCCATAATTTCTTTTCGAATTTGCTCAAGCTCGACATTTTCGTGTAAAGCAGACATTAATGGCCGCCCAGATTTTGCGATTTGAATCCATGTTTAGTTTTTGGGAGTTTTTCTTTAGAGCTGTCTTAATTATAACGTCCTCAACAATTTAACAGCTCAAACATCACATAATAGCCGAAGCTCGAGCCATAAACCCGGAAAAAGGCGAAATCATAAATGAAAATTTTTCAAAGAATGACTATTTGCAAGAAAAGCCGGAGAACATTTGTCAGATAACAGTGTGTTTCATATTTAATGCTACAGTTTGTACTTTACAGTGAAATATACTAATTTGATTTTTTTTTTTCAAAATCATTTATTTTAAAATAACGGCTCCTAATGGAAAACGCTGTAGTATGCCAAAAGCAGATTTAATGATATATTCACCTAACCCTTTATCGAATCTGTACCGGAATTTTGCTTACACTAAGATCGTGCTGTAGCATCAATGCAATAAATAGAATAACAAAATCATTTTTGAAATTCTTCCAATAGAAGAACCTCTTCTCTCTTTCAAAAACTTGCTACCAACAGTAGGCTTTCCAAAGATTTAATGCAGGTGTTGGTACTTTGCGTTTTGTAAATTTATTTGTCAATAGACACTACTGCAATTTTCACAGCTGAATCATTTGTTCTAACCAATTGAGAAAAACTACTTCCACTAAAAACAAAAAAATATTTCCACAATTTGTAGATAATAAATCATTTCACAATTTAGATAATTGCTTCTTCGACTCTTGATAAAATTGACGAAGCCACTTAATATCCATCAGCAATCTAACAAAGTGCAGATACTAATCCGAACATTCTTCGGCTAGATAGTATCGACGTCAGCAATTTCTGGACAAAGAATATCTCTCTCCTAGAACATCAGAAGCACCAAAGTCGGACCAGATGACTCAGTCAGACTCTACTTCATAGGTTCATGCGAACATTGTCGGATATGTCTGTCAGATAAATACACATACAAAAGACTTCATATGAACTTGTATGTAACTCAAAATCATTTATTACCGCAAAAGATAATAAATTCAATCTTAAAACAATTTACTGGGCACCGGTACCGACAACTTGTACATAGACTTGTGGATAAAATTGTGTTTTTGAAAATATCATATGCACGAAACAGAGTTGGTTTTCTGGCGACTGATTTAAACATACATCATGTAAACATCACCAAGGCAAGCGAATGTGTCTTTTTCTTAATACCGCATAGTGCAAATATTCATACATACATATGTACGTACGAAACGAAGACTTGTACTGCACTTGATCCGCGCGACATTGAATGTATCCAGGAGGAGCATTATATTTTTGGAAAGAGTTTGTTAATTTTAATTGCGACTTCTGTTCGCGGTTAATCTGAGGGTTCCGACAGTTGATATTTACTGTATGTACACAAGCACATTAATTCCATGGTCTGATACAATGGCAAATGTGTACAGAATAAATTCGATGTGTATACAAGCAATTATTATAGATGTTTATACAGAAACTTCCGATTATAATTACATGTATCCGATGTAAACGATAAATATATACCTAGGATTCAAGAAAGTTGAAAAAAAAACACATAATGATAAAACAACCATGAGATTACCTAAATACTTGAATAATCGGAGGCATAATATTGGGCAAAAATTAATTTGGTATTTTGCAATGAGGCTCAATTGATTTAAGAGATTTATTTTTCGTACACCGAAACTTAGGTTTGTCGTTGGTTAATTGTGCAATTTATACGAGAAAAAATCCATCCATACCAAATTTTTTATACCAAATGCAAATCGGAAATCAGAGATGGCACTAAAAGGCAAGGAGGGACCAACTATAACGGAGAGTCTATACTGGAGAGTCAGCGGATGAGCGCGGAAGAAACGCAAGGTTGAAGCGAAAGCCGATGCCTGCGTTCTCAAGCGCAAGGTGGCGAAAAGTGCCAAAATCTGCGAGAGTGATCTCGCTGTGGCTGGTCCTTCAGGTACGAATACACCACGAAAGAGAAGATGGGAAAATCTACGCAAAAGCAGCGTCTTCTTACCTCACCGTTGTGATAGATGTGTATAACAAGGATGGCAAACTTACTTAGTGCGCTATCCTTATGAACGAATTGTGGAGATAGCGGAATCGGGACCAGTTTACAACTTCACGTAAGAGAGGCTTGTGGACGGTCACCTCCAAGTCGCCTGCTCTATCCAAGCATCAAAGGAATGGCTCACACAGATCGTTTATAAATCGTGTTTAGCAGTTGGCCCAAATTTACCCTTTCGGACCTTGATCTCGCCAAACCCTGTGATCTCAGTTGTTGATTCCCGGTCCTCGCAAGAGTGCAGGTGAGTTTACAGGCTTGAGAATAAGCTGAATCTGGGCATCGACGTGAAACATTGGATTATCAGGTACATGAATCCCAGGACGAGCCCCATCACCGGTGAAGACTGTATTTGACCTACCAGCTATTTTCTGTATGCGATTAAATTTCACCAAATCAAGGAGAAGTGAAGCATCAACTCCTGTGACTGTCTATGGATATATCTCCAGGGCAAAAAACATAAAGATCTAGTGGAACTTCTGTTCTATAGAGTCTCTTGCCCAATCAGCAAGAGTAGATGCAGCAGGTGAAACCGTAAACTGCGGAAGCTCAGGACAAGTACAGAGACTTCCTAAATCGACCTTGTAAGGACAACATTGAGAATGGCTGGATCACCTACAGAACTTTGCAGAAAGCCTATAAAAATTTGATGAGGACCTCCAAGACGATAGTTTTGTGAGGGGCTGGAAGGTGCGCAAGAAACATCGATGCTGTGCAATGTGATAGAGGTCTCTTCAGCTTAGCTGGATTCTCTAAGACGCCTGGATGGTGAGAGAGTTGACCATCTTCTAGAAGCATACCTAGAAGAATTTTTTTGGGCTGCATGGCTTTGGGGTATACTGTCACCTTGGTGATAGATTAAGGTAGTCTTCATACCCAAGCTGGGGAGATATGACTATTTGAATCCATCAGCCTAACTTCGTTTATTCTGACATGCCTCGAGGGACTTGTTAAACGATACAGACGCACTAGGGCACTTAAATCTAATCCCTTGAATGATGAGCAGCATACGTACCAGCGAGGAAATCATGAGTCGGTCCTTCATTCTCTGGTTTCTAGAGTTGAGGAAGCGATCTCAAATGGCAAGTTTACGATCGGGGTACTTGCAACATTAAAGGCGCATTTAGCTGTACCCCATTTAGAGAGCTATGTCAGGCAGTGAAAGCTCATAAAGTAAACAAAGTTCTAGTTAAATGGATATATACCATGCTGATGCAGAGATTGTTGCTATCGGAAGCTGAAGCCATCTGCTAGCTGAGAACGGAGGTGACAAATAGACACCCTCAAGAAGGTATTCTACCACCACTCCTGTAGAGCATACTAGTTGACTCCCTGCTAAACGCAATGTAACAAAAACTCTACAACTCGGTCGCCAACTTCAATAAAGTGCATCTTTTTTGGGTACTGGGGCACTATGGTATTGGAGGAAATGAAGTTGTTGACGCCATTGCGAAGCAAGGTTCAGCGCTTTAACTATAGGGTCTTTAACCCGCGTCAGGTGTGCTGATCGCACTTGCATATGCCATTTTTCGGAAATGAGCACTTGATACCAACAAATAAGGATGGTATTTTCTGGTGTGGCCAGGCACACTATAGTCTTCCTTTCAGAGCCCAACCTTGCGACTGGGATTCCTCCTCAACAAGCTTGCAGAATCATAACAGGCAAACTGACGGTCTCTTGAAACTGACTAGATCTGGGAAACTATGGTAAAGGGGGGTACAAATACAATGGGTCTTTCTGGCTTATGTACTTAGAAATGCCAGGCGCCACTCTCCTAACCCAAAACACACACATACACAAACACACTAAATATTGTATGATTTCCTAGAGCTAAAACTTACATTGCTTAAAATCATAAAAACTTGCTTACGTTTTTAATCGAATTTTCCTAAATCGTTTCTTTATAGTTTTGAAAATCAAAGATTTGAATTTAAAGACCATTAGACATTGAGAAAGAGGGCAGATTACTCTCGAAAAATTGATTTTTTAAGAATTTGAAATTTATCAAGCTTTTTAAAAGAAAAAACTGTGTTTTAAATTAAAAATTTTGAATTAATTTTTTATGAATAAAATATAATATTACCTTATTAAATATATAATAACTAAATAAACGATAATTTATAAAAAATTTGAATATCTCACACTTTAAATAAAAACCGTATGTGCTACATAGAACTGAATGTAATATTATCCATATTTTTTCATTAGCAACATCTCATCACGTTTTGACTATCTTCAATCTAGTATTTTTTTGTTGGGCACTTTTCTAACAAAGCTTTCACAATCTTATCTTAACTCTCGCACGTTCTATTCTGCAGAAAAATGTTTTCCAACTTTTTTCGAAACTCTGCACGTTCAACTTTAATATCCAACAATGAATTATCATATTTTTGAATTTAGTTTTCAATTTATTTGTATGGTTGTAAGTAAATATAATGTTGACTCGAGACATGAAGTACTATTAAACAATCCTTTGTGTAACCGCAAATATAGGTCTTCCATGACTGCAAAACCAGTCCCATTTACACGGAAAAGCATTGTACCAGAGGTCAAGTTACATTGAGTGTAAATAAGAAAAAAATAATCAGTCTGAAATTTACCTCCTATTCATTAACACATACTGGGTATAAATCTAAGTTTGTACTATTGTATATGACGGTAAATCACATGTCTAAGTGTATGATGCTATTGTATAGTGTAAAATGAAAATGATACCGAATCCGCTCTAAACGTCGTAATTTAAATCGTCGTTGAGGTACACTTTGTTGACATGTTTCACCCATCTTTCAACTGATGGGTGAAGCATGTCAACAAAGCAGCAACCCGTTCTGAAAGATGAAGTCTGGTTCTGATTTCTTGCTGATGTCCGATGAGACAATTTAAATCGTGACTGCATTGTTTGCGGTTTCATTAGAGCTTTCATGGACATCATCACGATTTTTATGTTTGAATTTCCTAAATTTGGCAATAGGCTGTCAAATTGCTTCTTGGAGGTTAAATGACTCAGACGGAAAATTTTCCATAGGAGGGTCCGTATAATTTACTTATTATACGTGGTTCGTAAATTAATAGTAATCCATATAAGTAAATAATCAATATTCCAAATAGTTTAGATTTTAGATTATGAAGATATTTTAACAGATCCTGTATATGAGTTGTTCTCACCGACATTTAATTCTTCTTGATTTACAACTACTGCGATAATTATCGAGTGCCATTAAATAAAACCCGATAAGCGTCATGAGAAATCTATTCAAGTCTACTCGATCGATTAAGTCGAACTCACCACACAATTAACTTTAGAGTCAAATGATCTTGCTAATTGGCAGACCTTTGTTGAGTAATGTGAACATTTTGGTCTTTCAACTATTCCATTGTTAGAACGATTCCACATTGTCTATCTTATTACAACATCATATGAAGGAGGAGTTTTATTTTTTTCTATTGAAGACAATGATTGATATCATTGTGTGGTTAATGCGTAAAATAGGTTGTAAAACACTGTGAGAGCATCGATAAATGCTTTAATTTAGAGCATCTAGGAATGCTATAGGAGGAACAAAAATTTAATTGATTGAGTTATGAGAAATAGGGAATGAAGTACAAAATGGCATGATATAGTTCAGTTTTAAATATTAAATTGAAGTAAAATTATAAGACCGAAACTTATATCTATTTTATTACTGAAAAGTACATTCGATGGGATTTTTCATTAAAATGGGTAAATAATCATTGTTTCGATTATGTCGGCGTGCAAATTGTTGAAGATTTTCCGCAAAAATCAACGCAAGATTGCAAGTACATTAGTAAATAGTTACTGGAAAGGACTGAAATATTTGCTTTTAGTTAAAGCAATTTAATTTACTTATATATATTTAAATATTTTCACAAAAAAAAAATCGATGGAATTCAAATCGGGAGCCTTAGGTGAATATCAACCTGTTAGGTATAATTCTTCGCCATCAATATAGATTCGTCAAATATATCTTTTTTGCTTCTGTGAAATATTCGGTAGATTTTATAGTTAAGGCTACGCGAACGAAAAATCAGCGTCCAACTACTACAGCCGAAAAGCCACCCAGCTATATTGCTCTGATATCTACTGATCATTTGGCATCTTTCACATCTAAAATATTTGTGAATTTATGAAGTCCGAATATTACGATATTTACGTTCTTTTATACTTTACGGATTTTATTTTCTTGATTTGTCTTAGTTTCAACACTTTAAGTGAAGTTAGTAGTGTTGACAAGATTTTTTTTTTAAATGACATCCAAAGTGATACTTATTTACGCACAAAAAGAGCTCGTATCTGATACAAAAACTGATGAAACCAGTGTTAACAAAACTATGAATAATTGCCCAGGATCTCCGATCCAGGATATAATTTCCTTCATATAATGATTCAATGTGGCCACAATGAAAGGCAAATGAATGTGCAAATTGCTCAGTTTAATATTAGGAAGGAAAATATATTAGATACCATAAGAGCGATTCTTGGAAACTGCGTTTTGTTTGTCAGACCCAGTTAGTATAAATGTATGCTATAGGTCTACTAAAGCAGCCTTATATCAATACAGACTTGAAAAACTATCCAAGCTGAGCATCCGTCCTCATGATTGTATCAACTGAACTTACACCACAAAGTTTCTGCCAACGAAAATGCAAACATATTTTGGCGCCCGTTACTTTTACAAAATTTTAAACAAAAATATTGTTGGGCATATTTACGAAAGTAGGCGAATAATTAGGAGAATAATAAAACACACACTGAAAAAAATCCACATAGCGCCCAGAGCCATGTAACATAGCGCATTATTTATGGCCCCATACGCCATGTACATAGTACTCTGAGCCATGCAATATGGCTCCCAGCGCCATAATGTCAGAATCTACATAGCGCGTGGTCCCATGTTACATGGCGCAGCATTTATGGTGCCACGCGCTATGTACATAGTACCCTGAGCCATGCAGTATAGCTCCCAGCGCCATAATTACATGGCGCAGAAATTATGGCCCCACACGCCATATTACATAGTGCTATGAGCCATGTAATATGGCTCATGGCACTACAATTATAACTCGCAGCCATGCTGTGTGAGGAGATGTATAAATGTCAGTAAGCTTCTTGATGTCTTTTATCCCTCGGGAATTTCTTTTTTCCATCACTTAACATCAACTGCTCTACCTCCTGATGCTCCCAACTGAGAAAGCTCGTGGCCTTTTGTTGGATGCGAACTACATCATCTTCAGATGCACTGATAAAACACATAGCGCCAGACGCCATAATTTATAGACTTCTGGCGCCATGTACATAGTCGATTTCGGTCGATTTGTGATAAAATATAGTTCCACACGCCATAGTACATAGGAGCAGAAGCTATGCTTATAGCCCTCCACGCCATGTACTATAGTCCTCCACGCCATATAGTATAGTCCTCCACGCCATGTGCTATAGTCCTCCACGCCATGTAATATAGTCCGCCACGCCATGTACATGGCGTGGAGGACTATATTACATGGCGTGTAGGCCTATGTACTTTTCGCCATATATTATGGCGTGTGGCGCTATATTTTATCACAATCCCTAAATCACCTATGTACATGGCACCAGAAGTCTATAAATTATGGCGTCTGGCGCCATGTGTTTTCTCAGTGCACTTGAACTTTATTCTATACATTTGAAAATGATTACTTGCAATTAGAAAAGGAGAAATTCTAGATATTATAGGAAAATCAAATAGGGCCTTCCAATGTCAGGAAGACAGAGAGGGAAGGGTTTTCACGGGGAAACTGAAGAAGCTAATGAGATGTAACGATACCGGGAAAAGAATACCATATATACTGTTCTCGCCTATGTGGTGAACAAGTTCAAGGTCAAATTTATGGAAGAGCAAATTGAGCTGTTTAAACAAGGTCTGAATTTTGCTGTTAAGGAAACAGCATTTCCAACAGAGGATTTGGTGGTAGACGTCGAAGCAGCGATAAAACACATTTTTGAAGAGGAGAGAGCACAAATTAGGGGAAATGTGCCTAAACTCATCAGTAAAAAAGTAGTAAGAGGAAGAATGCTGGTAATCCATTAACCCTCCAAATTGACCCCAGTGACCTTTTTGGCCGATCGCAGCGCTTAGGCCTGCGGGAAAAGAGGGGTACTATAGTCTCCTAAATGTATTTCTATGTCTTGACTATAAGTTTACACCGTTCGGATACTGTCCCAAGTCGTCAGTCGTCGTTGAGAAGCCTTTGAAGCAGATTAAGGGGTCAAATAGACCCCATATGTACTCGACGTCAATTTTGAGGTAAAAATTCAATTTTTTTTACTTAATAAACCGATAGGTTAATTTAAAAAAGCCAAAAAAATAAGTTTGCAAGTGCTTTTAGCAATATGACGTATAATCTGCATTCTAGTGTACGCAATAATTTGTTAGCTGAAGACAATGATAACAATTTTGACGACAGTGATTCCTCCGAAGACGACCATGTTTTGGAGCAATCAGAATCTGATTATTCAGAAGATTACACCTTTTTTGCAACCCTTTATAAAGGGGTAATTTTTTTTTAATTATTTTACTATGTCTTGAGAGTATCCATATACATTTTTAGCTCAAAATATTAAAAACTGAAAAAGTTACGATTTTTTTTGTAAAAAGCTGATTTTCGATAAAAATGTTTTTTCGTGAATTTTTTTTAGGTATGTTAAGGACATTTAGGGCACTTCTAATGCATAAGAACTACTAAAAGAGGTCTAAATCTATACCTACAATTTTTTTCAAATGAAAATCTTCAGTGGCGGCGATTCTATAGACGTTCAAAAGTGGTTGGGGTCAATTTGACCCCAATTGTTCTCGATGATCGAAAAAATAGGTGTGTTCTCGGATTGTTAAGGGCGCTTAAAGAGTTGGCTACCAGACAGGTCTTTTGTACTAAAGTAGATAAAGCAAACGCTGTGATCAAAATGGTCAAATATGAATATGACCGATTAGCTCAAAAACGGAGCCTACCATAAACTAAGGATGGATAAGGACCTGACTATTAAACGAGTGAAAATTTTTTTGAAAGAGTTCAAGGGGACTACTGGAAAAACCAACAAGCTAATGGTCGCGAACCCAACAGTGAAAATTAACAAGGACGGAAATGCTCCAAAGCAGATTGTTAGCACTACAAAAGCACTAACCACAAGAATTGCAAAATGGATTGCGGAAGAATATAGAGCCTTGGGAAAGATTAGTGAAATCGAAAGGAGATTATAGAGCGGCCTGGAAAAGCGGCAATAATAGAGCAAAAACAAGTACTTGGATTATTTGAGGATTGGTTATTATAGAAGAATAACTCCTGATAGTGAAGCAAGAAAATTAAAGACTACTCAATGTGCAAGTGTAAAAACAACTTCGCTTTCAGAGGGAATTAAAGAGGTCGCTATGGGAAATCCGTTACAACCGCTTGTTAGTGAGATATTTATAGGTAGATTGGAAAAGAAACTGAATGAAGAAGTTTCGCTTTTTTGTTTGTGGATGAAGTATGCAGACGACATCCTGGCTATTTTGCAAAAATATGTTTTGGCAAAAACTTTGGAGAAGATGAACAAAGCACATAAAAACAGTGTAGTGATGAGCAAAACGGCTCTTTGAAGTGAGCCAGCTCCGTCAAACTCACTTATTTTAAACAGCTACTCTTTAAGAGGATTTGTTGGTTCTAGTGTTTATTTTCTTCAAAAAGCTATGTCATATATCTATGTGAAATTGTTGCTTGCTGGTTTGGTTAAATCTTCCAAACAATTAATATAAAAACCATGCTATGTTGGAATATCTTATACAGTAGTCCCTCGACTTACGTCGGAACTAGGTTCCGAGAATATGCGACGTAAGTCGAAAACGACGTAACTCGAGGGTAGAAGGAACCCCAGGCGATAAATGTATAAATTTCCTTTTTTTTGTATATGAATGTATTTATTTTTTTAAGTTTGTACATAATTCATTTTTTTAAAGAAAATCGTGGGTTTTCGTCCACATAGGTTTTATACTTGTACCCTTCATCAAGTGCTTATACACGACTACACGTTAAATTGCAAATAGAAATCAAGGCAACAAGTAGAAACCGGAATACGTATTTATAAAACTTACGAAGAAGAAAATAGACGGCTTTAAATATGTACAAATATGTACATATTTAACATATAGCACTAAAAACCAACCCATTAATTGTTATCATCTTTAGAATGAATAGCCTCTATTTCTACTGTTTGTGGGTTGACTGGTTTACTGGCGAAGAAGGTCGAAATTCGAGTTTGGGGCAAAGTTTGTTTTCTTTTTTCTTCGACCAACTGCTTTGTAATCGTTGACAGAAGTGAAGACTTCGTTTGAAATTTCTGCACTTCTTGATTTTTCAGGATCATTTTCTTTGAAGATTTTTATATATATGATTAGTAATGCTTTATGTGAAAGATTATTGGCTTCCAAATATTTCTTTATTGTCGGACAGAAATGTTGACAAAACCAATCACGAAATATATTAGAAGTAACCCAGGCCTTTTTGTTGCACCTCCAAATAACCGGTCGATTTTCCTTGCATACATTTTTGAAAACCCTTGGATTTTCTGATTGATAAACAGCAAGAGGTTTCAGTTTCAAATCACCTGATGCATTCCCTCCAAGAAGCAAAATAATCCTGGATTTTTCTGCCTTAAAGCCAGGAGCTCTTCTTTCTTCAATCGAAAGAAATGCTCTTGAGGGCAAGCGTTTCCAATACAGGTCTGTTTCGACAACATTAAACACCTGCTGTGCACAATATCCTCTATTTTCAATAATATCATGTAAAGTGTTTGGAAAGATCTTCACTGCGTCATAGTCCGCACTATCAGCTTTACCTGTTACTTTTACATTGTAGATTTTACTTCTTTTCTTGAAGTTTTCAAACCATCCATTGATGGCAACGAAAGTAGCTCCTCGATTCAAGTTTGCTTGTTCGAATAAGCTTTTTTCCTTCGCCTTAATAGTTAACGTGCTCACCGGCATATTTTGATGGTTCAGGTCTTTGATCCAAATAATCAATATTTTTCCCAATGCAAACGCCAAATACGAAAACTTTTCTACGAAAATCGCACTCACACAGTTCTGGGAATTTACTTTTACCATAGGAACTGTTTGCATATGAACAAACATCTTTTCTATGAAAACGGCGACGTAAGTCAAGGGACGGACGACGTAATTTCAAGGGTTTGGTCTTAAAGTAATGAACGACGTAAGTCGAAAAAGCGTATAACAAGGGAGACGTAAGTCAAGGGACTACTGTACATAAATTTTAGAAAACGTTAAAAATGTTTCACTATCGAAGAATTTGTGATTTAATTGCGAATTGAACTAAAATGTGCTGATAAATTTCCATTGATGGAGTTTTTAAAATCAGGGAACTGTTATTCAGTTCATAACCCTTCTAAGAATTTTTCGAATATCGTTTAGGATCTATGTAGCCTTACAATAATGAATGGATTCTAATTGTAGACCACTACTAGCTTAAAATGTATATCCAGTGGCCCAAACTACAGGCCGAGCTATAAATTGACATAGTTATCTAAATGAGAATGTGTATTTATTACTACGAAGCTTTAGTTGAGTAGCGGTACAAAGTGCAGTTTTTATTCGAAACACAGAAGCAATTCAAGTTAATAAAAAACAATATAGAATACCTCTCCAACTTACGAGTAAATTTAGGCTGGCTGGAGTTAATTTAATTTGATAATTAGATATCATCACTTCCCCCGTAAATACATATGGGGCTTTTTCAGCGCTATTATTACTATTATTGAGCACTATAAGTCGGTATTACTCAGGGGTGTAGTCTCTATCAAATAATATGTACTGAAATTCCGATGTATTTTGAATTTACAAACTGTATCATCAGCGGATTCTTGAAACAATATTATCCACACATATGTTTGCAACAAATATGTATTGGCACCGAAGAAGAATATCAAATAATATTATGCAAACAAATAAGGCAAACAGGGTAATCTGAAACGATATCATGCACAAAAGTGTTAATCCCAGCATAAAGATATCGGGCACTTAATATTCCAGTTAACAGCCAAGCCCAGACAAAGTATGTACTTACGCGTTTTGCGGCGATGACTACATACGTGCGGGCACCATCTTACGGGCTCGACCTTAAGCAGTTAGTCATAGGACTTAGTACTCAGTTGATAATTTTATCTATTATTTTAATGACTTAATAGTCCAAAATTTGAAAAATTGAAGAAAAAGTAATCGAATACGATATAAGAAGTTGTACATATGATTTCAAAAGTGTTTGCGAAAGATTTTGTAAATCGCTAACAGATAAATGTTTATCAATGACGAATACATTCGATGAGCACCGCATGTCATCAAATATGGTTGTTGGTTGGATTTAATGGAATAATAAGTGGGCAAACATGAGCTCGCCCACAGTATTGTCGTTTCTTGCCCGCAAATGTCACTGTGTTTGTGAACATATTTTAACGTGTGCGGCAGTTTAATCACATTAAATATTGACTAGATGTTAAGAGATATTCAATTATTTCTATAGATACAAGTACTTACTACCTATTTATGTATCTAAACGAACCAGCTGCAATTGTATTCATGAATGAACGGAATGAATTACACATCCGTTGCAGATTGATTCGAATCGGTGAAGTTAGAGATACAGGTGAAGAAACCGTTGTGACGACCTCAAGTATTGATTCAATTTTCCGCATGAAAGATTTACAGATTTGCGTGAAATGTGTTTGGAATTGTAAAGTGCTGTTGTGAGGATATGTTGGAAATAATTACATGGAAAAAGTTGTAACTTTCAATTACAGCACATAAACACAATGAAAATTCTATGACTTATATGATTTCATTGAAATATTATCTTTGAAGTCATTGACCATATAAAAATGGAATATAGTATAATTATCATGTCAGGTATTTTACGCTTGTTTACCAATTTTCACAAACTCTCTTTCAATTAGTTACTGATCAATATAGAGAAAAGTATTTGAATTATTTTTAAATGATTTATAATGGTTTTTCAATTTTTATGCTTAATTTTTATTTAACTTATACATTTGTATCTCAAGCTAAAACTCTTCAAACTTATGTATTCCTACCATTTGATGTTACTAATATTTCTATTGATTCATCGTTTCAAAAAAAAAAAAAAATCTATTCCGATCACTTAAAATTGTTTTCGTTTCTGGAAATAAAGTTGTTTGAATCATAATATCACAAGATAAAAATTTCAAACCTTCAAATGCAATAATTTCCGTACCATAGTCACTTGAATTGAAGAGCTACAAAGAAAATCCCGCAATTACATCACATGTATCAAATTGAAGCCGACAACTTTACTCTGGTTATTACGAATGCCTTTATGCTTTTGTTTTCTACCCGCCGAATTTCACACTTAAAATCACTATTTCCCATAAAATAAAGCAATTTATTATGAAGGCCGTTAAAAATCGTTTTCGATTTTCCTCCCGATCACCAGACCACTTATGCATATCTCCAGCTCCATAATTCCGATTCGAAAAAACATTCTGTGAAAATTATCGTAGCAACGGCAATAGAAAATCCATCCGTTCAGAAAGAAAATACATGCACTTGAAACGAAATGCCCTCAGTTCTGAATTGTTAAACTAAAAGATCTTGGTTAAGTGGATCTTACGTCATCATGGGATAGAAATTTAACAGCGTTCGCACTTGTACGGTTGGCTTACTGTGGTCGTGAATGTAGTTCATTTTTGGTGGACGCGTTTATTAACGCTAATACCCCGGAATATTTTGTTTAGTGACGCACTTATTTGAATTTAGCTATTGTGTTACGAGCTGTGTGTTGTTTCCATTGAAAATTAACATGGCGTCTTGTCCACATCGAGCTGCGGTCTGAATCTGGAAGCGCCATTGTTGTTTGATTATTTGAATTTTGAAAAGTTCGCAGGGAAGTTAAAATTAGAATAATGCTCTGAACTGGAATGCATTCTCATCAAATACAATGGTATCAGAATAATGCGAAACGTACGCCGAACAAGAGTAAAACTATAATGGGGAAATTCAAGGATGCTATTTAAAATATTAATGTCTGCATATTTCACAATTTATTTACTCCCACATGAATTCTATTGATAAGTCACTTTGTTTTGAATTTGTATGCTGACCGTCCTCAACCATATGTTTGAGACGTTGATGTGTAATTAAGTCTTTATTGAGTTTCCATGTGGGTATTATTTACTCACATATTTGGACATGTTTTCTAACTTCTTTTATACAAATGTGTTATGCAGATTATGCGCTGCAAATGGCTTGATGATAGATTTTTTTCGAATGGTTACAGGAAGCTCTTGAGCGGAGCTTATTCAGTGATTGTAATGTGCATTTTGATAATAGAATGCAATATTTAGTTTGCTTAGTTGGCCTTGATATGTGGATGCATGAAAATAAAATTCTTTAAATATATGAAATTATTATTAAGAGAGCTACTCATGTGATACATTAATTCGTAGTTTCTTAATGTATTTTACCAAAGGTATTGATAATGGGGTAAGAATCCAGTGCGAAATAATGATATTTATTGTTATTTATTCTACACTGGCTGTTAACATGTGTAGTCCTTGTTTGAATCCGATTATCATCAACACAAACTTCAACTTAACTTTGGGTAGGTATTTGAGTCATATCAGAGGTAAAGTGAATCGTGAATGAATGCATACATTGATTGTGAATGAATTCTCCGCCAACTTCGTCCCCCATATCCGACAAAAATTGTTCAAAGTCCACTTTTATGTATTTGTTTATGAAGGTTTTTTTTTTGTTGTAGATGGCAAAAAAAATCCTCAGCAGATACCCGGGTCACCAAACCACAGGTTATGTAAGAAATTTACTTACTAAAAAAGCCCATATACTACATGGAGGTCCGGGTCGGAGTACGCTCTTGCATTACTTCAATCCGGTCAAACTTGCTCACCTATTGGTGCCTACCTATTTTTTGAGTTTCCAGACCTTGGGTGACGGTAGGCCAGCTCTCCTATTGCTTTGTGTATTTCCTTAATATATGTTGAAACTTTATGCCAGTTATCTTCGTTACGTAGCATCATTTTCACGAGCGACTCTGGAGTGATCGAGCCAATCGTGGACTTGAAGTTGCTCCTCAAACTTGCGAAGCGACGGCGCATAAAGAATGTGTGGTGAACATCATCGTACTCATCTACACAGTACCGACAGTACGATGTTACCCATTCTATGAAGGTACCATTTGAAATAACCGCACCCCATTAGGAATTATCACAGATAGAGTTTTACCTCTCCGTGACCACGGCTCGCCCATCGGTCCAAAAGATCTATCAGTGCTGTCCAGCTTAGAGCCTGTGAGGTACCCTTCTTGTGCTCTTGCGCATCTTGCGGTATCTTTCGACAGAGTGCGGTAGCTACAGGCGATGTGTAAGCCTCTACGCTGGCAATCCACGCTCTAAACTTTTTCGTTTGGTGTGCGTTCGCCAAAATATTCACCCCGTGCAAAAAGATCGAGTTAGTCGTTGTCAGAAGTAGCCTCCGTTTCGTTTTGCTGGGGCATCCGATAATGCCCATCAATCTGCCCAGCAACCCCATGATTCTTAGAGCCCTATCACATACCTTACGGATGTGGTCCCAGTAGGTTAGCTTAGTATCCAGCGTATCTTCCAGATATTTTAACGACTTACTGGTGTGGCCTTCTGCGGAGGTCACTGTCATCGGGATGACAGTCGTTATCCTCCGCTTCGTCAGCATGACGATCTCTGTCTTCGATAGGGACCGCTTTAGGCTATGATTGGTCATCCACCGTTTCACCCTTCTTATAACTTGGTTTAGTATGAATTGGACTAACTCAGTAGTTTTAGAAGTGATTACTGCTGTCACATCATTAGCATTTGCAGGCTGAGCAGCCTATGGTAAACAATGTTCCTAAGATAATGTCCGGGGATTGACCTGCGCAGCCCCTGAAGTGATAGATATGCCCCGAACTCCTTCGTCGAAATTAAACAGCAGCCATCCGTTCCTTAGATAGTCCCGCATCATTATCAACAAGCAATCAGGAATGCAGAAGCTATACTCAAAAGCTAGAAGCACATCTGTCTACCTCGCCGAACTGAACATCTAGCTTTACTAGTCAAATGACCGGTCTGGCGCTGTGGCTTGAATCCTACGCTCTTGTATGCTTCGTCCGCAGTATAGCCTGGCATATTCTTGGCACGCTTTTAACCAGCCTTTCTGGGTATTCTGTGAACACCGAGGAACGAATTTCGCGCATAGCAAGAACCAGTTGCCTCGAATTGTCGACAGGCTTTCCGGCGAGATGGGTTTTCATAATTTCCCATATATTTTCGATAGGGTTAGCATCTGGGAAATTATGAAGCTCACTCTATTGTGACGCCAATTTCTTCTTTCCAGGACTTGCAGATTAGGCTTCGTTGTTTTAAGTCACTATCCTCTTTCAAGACCCAATTTTCATTTTTTCGTGCAAATATCTCGTTTAGTGATTTAAGAAGTCCACGCTTTTATAAATTGACGTCCACGCTTTTATAATTTTTCGGCGTTCAAATTTTGGATGAAGAGCTCCAAACGTAACAGATCGCGCTCGGAGAACCATCCCTAAATATTCACTTTCAATAGATGGTTAACAGTGTGCTTGATAACATTTGTACTGCGGATGAACCAAGTTTGCTTCAGGCGACCCCACGCCCAAAAAGTTTCTTTCTCGGAATAAATAGCTTTAGTCTAATCAAGACCCATATTTTCGTTCGTCCAAATCTTTCGCTTTTCGATGTGTTTCTCAGAAATCAGAGATTTTTACGTTATGAGACAGTAAGATACGTTTGCCTCCTTTAAACGCCGTTTACTGGGCTTGGTGCTGACAACTGTTCTCCTCATAATGAGAAGAGTGCGATCCTAAGGTAGTCGCAGGACTTTTGCAGCCATGCAGTGTGATAATTTTGGCCCTTTCAAGTGCACTGTCAGATGCCCGCTGTCTTCAAGCCCACCTTCTCGTGTATATTTAATCTACTTTTGTAGTTTTACCCTAATGCTATACCTATACCCTAATGCTATACCTGTTTTACCCTAATGCTTTGGTAGAATAAAAATTTTCGTGCCTGTAAGAATGTTGAAAATTTCTCACACTTTATTTTTGTTGGTTTAATTTGAGCTGATTTCTATTTTTTGAGACTCGGAGTCGCGTTACTGTACTCGTGATCTTTTATAACAATTAATTTTTACTTATTTGAAAAGTTTAAAAAGTAAAATTTTCACTTTCAAAGCACTATACATAATGTAGATCTAGAGCATATTTTTATATAGCACATTTGTTTTTAAATTTTCACAGCAAGTTAAGATTTAAAAAAAAATTGTTTATTTTTTTTTTATAGAATATACAATTCTACTTTCTTCGTACTCGATGCTCTAACACATCATCACAATGACCAAAAGATATGAAATCGACTTATCACCATTCGATGGCTGTCTACAAGACCCACAGGTAATTGAATTGAAATTGATAGCTATTCAAGCTCCAATAATTTTTTTTTGTTTAACATTTTTTTTTCTCGAAACAAACAGTCGGCACTTGCCAAAGCATTACAGAATCGAAGCATTCAAGAGTTTAAGGTTGCTCTTGAGATGGATGCTGATCCAACTCGTATCGATGAAACCACACATACAAGTGTCTTTGAAAAAGCACTTCAAACATTTGGCTGTGTCGAATTCGTCGAGGAGTGTATTAGACGAGGATGTAAATGCGATTATGTGAGTATTACCGTGTACTTAGATGAGGTAGATGTACAATTAGAAATTGTTCATCTGTACGGTTTGATAAGATTTGAGATACTAAACTGACCCGATGAAAATTACAACAAGAAAACATGATAATAATTATAGGTTCTTGTTATTTTGGGCGTTTAGAGGTGGTTGGCGGTAGAATGTGTTATTTTGGTTTTCAGCTAGATGTTCTCACGTAGATGTGATTGGGTTGAGTTATACGTACGATTGCAGTTAATTTTCATTTGTGGTCAGCTTTATATAGCTTATTTAGTTTCGTTGATTTGTTATTATGTATTTCCGGTTTTCAACTCAATATCGAAATTTCATTTTGATTTCATATCACAAAAATAGTCAAACGAGCTAAATTTAAACTTAAGTAATAATAAATAAATGAAATAAATAAAAAAATATCAGGAAAAAATTCATTACAATTTGAAGAACAAAAAAATAAGTTAACCATACAGAAGGAAAATGCAGTGAAGTAAAATCAGTAATAGTAAATGAGGTTGAAATATTCACAAAATTTTTTGAAAACCTAAGTATAGAGCCAGACAATCGTGATGACGAGGCGATGATATGCATGATCTGCTGCTCAAATTTTAGTTTGAAGCCTAAGACAACATCGAAATCTTTAAAGATATCGACCGCATCAAGAAAAGAGCCGAAAAGTACATACAAAAATTACAAAGTTTTCTTACGAGTGTAAGGCAATTTATTTCATTTTGAGATATTCGGAGTAAGGGAGTTGGGAGAGCACTAGTTGTTAAAGGTGCGTAATTCATTTTGAAGAATAAATCTCTCTAAACACCTTTAAGATATCCGCATATAAAAAGCAAAATGAGTTTATCGCCAAAGGAAGGTTTATAAAAAGTAAAAACTGTATGGGACTAAGAATGGATCCTTGCGTAATTCCAGATATAGGATGTGAATGAACATGAATTGGTATTTATCACATATACGGTTATGCACATAAGAGGAAAACCAAGAAAGAATCGAATCGACGAATCTATAGCCTTTCAGTTTTAAAAGCAGTAGCGTATGAATAAAGGCGGCAATAGCTTAGGAAAAGTCAGTATTTAGGACATTAACTTGATTTTGTTGATCCAACAAAGTGAAGACGAGATACATGGAAAAGAAAACATTATGCGGGGTAAGTCTGGAGGACTGGGTACAGATAAAGGAGAAATATATCGCAAAGACCTCAGAAACGCCGATGGCATTGGAAGAGGAAGCATAATTGATATACTGGATGGAATGGACGACTCAACACCTATCGAAGTCACTGCTTATAGTCATATTTGTTTTCAGGAAGTTGAAACGGGCAGGACAGCGGCTATTTCTAGAAAAACATTTCAAATGAAAGAGAGAGATGATGCGACTGAAAGGACACATAAGGTGATAAAGCAGGGCTTAAGTAGGCAAAAGAAAGAGGGAGGCTGGAAAAACAAGGTACAATATTTTATTGCTCGATTTGGGCACATTATTATATTGGGAAAGGGAGCATAACGATACGTTATACACCCTGTCCTTTTTATATTATTGTCGAAAAATTACAGTTCCATTGCACGTTAGGCATATTGAAGTACCCCTAGACAAAAAATAGTACAGTGGGAAAGCGGCTGCACACATAAGTGGATATTTCAGAAAATACACATTCACACATCAAAGCGGGGTAGTTGCAAGGAAAGTAAACGAAGGATTTAGGGAGATTGGAGCAATAACTTATTGAACGATAGACGAAAACTGAAATTTACAACAGACTGTTCCTTTGGGTGCTTTTTTCATGCCGATTAAGACACCCCAACCATCGGATTTACCAGTGGTTAGACGATCACGGTATATGCGGAATACAGTATGCAGGGGCAAACCTTCATTATCCAGAACTTTCTCGGTAAGCGAAGTTTCTGTCAGGAAGTGGTAATAACCGTAAATAGTCTATAATTTACGTGATCTATATTATCGCGAGCCAAAGAAGACGAAAAACTAATATCATTAGTCTTGGTTCTTACCCCGCGTACATTTTGATAAAAGGTCCTAAGATTATTCTTTAAGGTTGGGTGATCTTCGAAACTCTGGGGCGAAAATGTTGTTCAAAGTAAAGTAATCGCATGGTAGCTTTTAGCAAGGCTACGGGTTGAAGCTGATAGAAAGCTTTATTCACAAATTATAACAGGGTGGGGTTTTAATCAGATACCTATTTCGACATGGCAAACAACGCACACAAGCGTCTTTGGTTACGGCATGTTCAATGTAAGTTTTCACAAGGCTACTATGTCTCTTTATTAAATTTTTTCTTTCGATTGAACAAGAAAAGCACTACGTGCCGTAAAGGCTTTTTGTTTGGATTGAAGCTTGTCATGTTTACCACATAAAATTAGCCTAACTTAAAATCGATTGAACATCTATGGCGTTTGAAAATTAGAGTCATATCAGCAAAATGACACAGTGAACCAACCATTTCTTCCAGCACCATCCAACGCAAATATTAACAACTGTTTACTTGGTATTGATATTCATAATTCCCTTTTTTAATATATTTATCATATTTAATCTACAACAATACATTTACTTTTTCAGACCAACAGGCTACTCAACAAACAACCCATAAATTTTGCAGTTGATTCCCGAGACCCAGCTATCGTAGAAGCTATACTGAAAACGAAAGCCGTCAATGTCGATGCTAAATATGCAAATCTTACACCACTCAATTCCCTTGCAAAAAACATCAATGGCGACAATTACGAAAATACTTATCAATGTATAAGACACTTAATAAATGCAGGTGCGAATCCGAACATTCCCGATCAAGGAGAACGTACTCCTATACTATATATTTTGAAAAACAAGAAAATATCTCATCACGAACAAAAAGAAGTCATCGAATTCCTCCTGGATAACACTGATTTGGATATCGATAGTTTCCGGGATGGTGAAGCTAGAGAAAAACTCAGGGATGAGTATCCAGAACTTCATCTACCTCATGAAATTGGAGCGAATATTACTTTTGACACATTGTTTACATTCTTACGTAATGGGAATGAAGGTAAATTTGTGGCTAATTTCAATGAATATCACTTGAATATGTCCGAGAAGGACAATCAACAGAACGCGGTACAGGAGAACAACATTAGTCTGTTGAACGAAGCTATCAAAAAGGGCCTGCAGAATGCTGTGGAATTGATTCTGAAGAATGGAGTGAACGTTAATCATAAGGAGAAGAATAGTAGCCCGATCGAAGTAGCCTGTACGTATGGAAATTGCAAAGCTCTGCAAAGCCTCCTCGATCAGGATGAACTGAAACTGAAAAATGTCGATAATCTCCTTATCACGGTCATCAAAAAGTTAGATTCGAAATCTCACAACGGATTCTCTGACTATTATAACTCGTTCTTTGTTTTATTGAACTCCGATAAAATCGATATCAACGAGCCGGACGCATCTGGATCAACTCCGTTACACTATGCTGTTAAGTATAAAAACGAAAAAGCGATTCGGGAGCTTTTGAAGCGAGGAGCTTATATTGGTTGTCGGAACGCCTTCAGCAGACTACCAATCGATGACATTGATCCCGAGCTACTGGAAGAATGTTTCGACTCATGCATTACTACGAACGACCAGAAGCCGGGAGATGATGATTTCGAGGTCTTAATAAACTTGTCTAACTTAGTTCCGCCCACCAGCAACAGTCGCGCAAGTAATATATCGAGGGAAGAGATGCTTCCCATAAAATACATCGCAGACACCACTGAATTGAAACATCTCCTCAAACATCCATTGATCACGAGCTTCATGTTCCTGAAATGGCATCGATTGGCCGTTATTTTCTATATTAACTTTTTACTCTACGCGCTGTTCTGTGGATGTCTTGTAACCTATATAATTCTAAATTTCAACCCGTCAACTGATGTGAATGTGCTTTCAACGTTTCGTATTTTGTCCGGCATTGGATTGATCTACATGATGATCAGAGAAGTCATACAACTTTTGACATCCCCAAGGATGTTTCTCAGTTCAATAGTGAACTATATGGAAATTGTGTTGATCATATTCACCATAGTGTCTCTTAGTAGTCCCAACTATGAACAAGAAACTCAGCGCGTTATTGCAGTGTTTACAATTTTGTTGGCATCGGTAGAACTATGTCTGCTGGTCGGATCATTACCGGTGCTGTCAATTTCAACGCATATGTTAATGTTACAGGCAGTATCAACGAGTTTCATCAAGAGCTTTACATTGTACTCGATATTTGTTATAACCTTCAGCTTGTGTTTCTATGTACTATTCGGTCATCAAACACTTGCTGAGGCAAATGCTGATGGAGAAGATGGCGAACTTAATAAGTTTGACAACCCATTTACGGCTATAATTAAAACGATTGTGATGTTAACGGGGGAATTTGAAGCTGGCGATATTAAATTTCAATCACTTGCAAGTTACTTTGTGTTTTTGCTGTTCGTATTCTTCATGGCCATTGTGCTGTTCAATTTATTGAATGGTCTGGCTGTGAGTGATACTCAGGTAAGGATTGATTTTAGTAATGAATTTTGTTTAGACGAAAAGCCCTTGTTTAAAAAAAATAATTTCATTCGAACATATTTCCAGGCCATTAAACAACAAGCCGAGCTAAACGGTTGCATTTGCCGTACAAATCTTTTGAGTAGCTACGAAGGGATCGTTACCGGTCAAAATAGTACAACAGGATTTTTCGTCAATTGTCGACCTTTCCGTTTGATCTGCAGGAATCTCATAAGTCTCTTCCCGAACTATATTACTGGCCAATATATCGCTATCACTCCAAATAATCGAAATCGAATTCTCATCCCGGCAGATAAGGCAATGGATGACGAAGTGGCATTACTGAAGAGCAATGGAAAATCATTCTATAAATTTCGTGAGGATCCTGATTATCAGAAGCAGATTTTACAAGGTCCCGTTCGAGCATTACCGTGCTGTTGCTCATGCCTTGTCGGATCATGCTCGCAAATGGAAAAACGAACAGTGAAAGCTGCTCTTGCTGTTATTGAGAGCAGGACACGAGCCACGCAACAACAACAAAAGACACAGGAACAAGAAGTCCGACTTCGAAAAGTTGAGCACAGGCTCGACGAAATATTCCATTTGTTACAGGAGCTTTCAATGAAATGATCTAATCTATGCAAATGAAAAGTTAATTTTACTTGTGAATTGATTTTTTTATGCATCCAGAAGTGTGTATAATTTTACAGCAAACGCAAAGGAAGTAGCTTGCATATATGCATCGAAAAACTTCGAATATTTTTACTGTTTTATAGATCTTAAGAAAAATTAACATATGCAAGTACATATATTATCTATTTTGTACGCTTAAAGAAAAAGAATAGCTATTATTTATTAATCAGATGGAATAACAAAGATTTACACTAAAATGTTTATTAATACTGTTATGTAACAAAGAATATTTGAATAAAACAATTTTTTTTTAATATTACGTTATCGACGATAATTACGTTGGTTTCGCGGGTGCCTTCTTCAGATAAAAAGAAATAGCATGAGCTAAGAACTTATTCTTTCTTCGAGCAAGGACCGGGCATTCGCACAGGAGATGAAGAACTGTTCCCTCTTGCTCCTCGCATCTATAGTTCTGGCAAAAGTCTTAATGGGAACCCAACCTTGTTACATGCCTGCCAAACATACAACGTCTAGCTAAGATCACCATCGATGCGCGGAGGGAGTCCCTTCCTAGTTCAAGATATTCTCTAGTGCGGCCAATGTCAAAAGTTCACAATTGTTTAGCGACCGCACAGGTAGTTTCTCTTACCCAGAACCTCACAGTGTCGTTTCAGATTTTTACATGATGGTCAGTGTAACTGAAGCCATCGGAATGCCAATCGGGAAACTGTAAAGCGTCAAAATTGTGCCAGCCTTTGATCCGCTTCAGTTTCTCTTAATGACCCTATTTTCTGGCACCTAAAACAGCTGAATCATCGAATGTCTCGATATCTCGTTAAGAGACGTACAACATTCGAGGACTAGCTTTGAATGGGTAAAACCTCCAGCAAGGGAGGAAGATACAAACACTCACTGCGAATATCTCCGAATAATACACAACAGCTAGTTTGCCGCTGCGAGGATCTCCAACACCTAAGCTTGAAAGACACTACAATGGTCTGGTAGGCGGTAGGACAGTTTCAAGTTAAGGTCAGTGGCTCTGAAGCTCGAAGAGCACCGAAAATTGCTTGAAGACGGACCTCGATGGAAGCAAGTAATTTTTCTGTATACTCTGCCAGAGTGTGCTGCGATTTTTCTACAAGATTTTCTCTTCTTATAAGCATGCTATGATTTTGCGATTATAGTAGAGTTTAAGGCACTGGCCATCCAATATTTCACAACACACTAAAATCTTTAATAGAAAGGCGCTTGTGATGCTCTCCCTGCCTTAGGAAAGAACACAGCTTTCGTTTTCCTCCAACTGCTAGGAAAGAACGAAATCTTTGGGCTGACTGTCCACTGCGTAGTAGATGATAACTGATGCGTAGTAGAAATTTTACGGTTTCAGTACGCTTGCGTGCAGCTTCCGATACCAATACCGCTTGCGTGCAGCTTCCAATAATTGCCGCGTCAGAAACATGTTTTCATCGTAGCATGCTATCGGCATGTGGCCTGTCGGCAAGAATGTTTGCAGCAAGGCGTACAATGCATCACCTTTGGGTAGTGAATATTGCATTTTTAAGAAAAATAATATGGAAATTCGACTATATTTTCCTCGTTAGGTAATATGGTATTTACGTCTTCTCTTAATTATTATGTTGCCTTCAAAGTTGACAACAGTCTCTTACCAGAAGACATGATCTTAAATTTTCCACTTCCGTGTGTGCGGAGCAATAGAACTCATAAAATGATTTAAATTTTCGATTATCTTTCAACAATTTTGTAATGTAAGGAGGTATATATATTGAAGAAGTAGAATATATTATTTACCTGTTCACAAGTACATTTTAGTGCGATCGAGCAAAATAATACAGCAAAAACACATCCCCTTTATCACCTGAGCTCGACATTTTCGCGAAAAGATATTAGCTAGACTTGCTATCAGTTACTGTGAGAATACACTTAGGTGAACAGAAGCAGTAGTTGTATGGTATCGTCAGGTTGTGAGCTACGATGACGAATCTATGAAGCGACACTTCAATGAACAGTAGGCCATCATAAATGGCCCAGCTTAATAGGAATTGACTTAGCATTCTTTTTTTGGTTCTTGCTGAAGATGTCTCCTCACTACCAGGAAACAAAGTGTCCATCAAAATCCTAAGCATCTAGCAGCTGTTTTGAGTCCAACTTTTGGATTACCGAATGATTCAGATGACACCAGCATGCGTCCGTCAATTCGTAATCTGCAGAAACGGTACTTAACAACACACTATTTCTTCTGCGCTCCAACACAGGTAGAAGCGAAGAGTAGCCAGCGCTGGCTTCTAGCAGTGAAGGTTAATTTGAATTTGAATTTTTTTTTTTTTTTAGGGATAGTGTCGTCCAGATCTACGTCAGATCCAAAGTCCTCCTTCACCTCGTCACAAGATTTGAGATCTAGCAATTCAAGGCGGCCAACTAGCTCAGAGGTCGTGGCAGCTCTTCCATTATCTTCCACCAACGATTTTTCTGAACAGGATTCAGGTACAATGGACGACTTCCGTAGGGACTGAATCATCCGACGTGGAGACCTTTAAGCCAACCCGGTATGGTTTCAACCGATGGTGTGGTTGCGCTACTTCATGTGCGGAAGTGACTCCTCGCTAATGATGATGAGAGCCTGGCGCCGGTCATCGGTACCTCGCTGACCTTGGCCACCATTCAACCATTAACTGGTCGACCAATATGTATTGCTAAGTCTAATGGCCTCCATAGCTTTTTGTGGTGAAGAGGGCTCGGTGGAAATTCACTTTCTGGATCCTACACGACAGTGATATTTGATATCGATATCGAGTCTTGACTAAGTAGTGCTCGGAATCGCAGTTGGCCCCACGGAAGGTTCGCACATCTAAAATACTGGACGCCCACCTTTTCTGAATCAGAATACGATCAATCTGATTAAAGGTGCGGTCGTCCGGGGATGCCGATGTCCTTTTGTGAATGTCGCGATGCGGGAAACACATGGAACTTACGATGAGGTTTCTACTGCTCGCAAAGTCGAAGAGTCGTTGTACATTGTCGTTGCAAAGATCGTGAAGACTAAATTGGTCGGTGGTTCCGCGATGTGCTTCCTCCTTTCCAACCTTTGCGTTGAAGTTGCCCAGCAGGATTTTCACATCATTTGATGGCAGAGAATCATATAACCTTTCCAGAAGGTTATAGAAATCATCTTCCACTGCCTCATCCTTATCTTCAGTGGGGGTATGAACGTTAATGAGCCAAACGTTAAAACACTGCTCGAATGCGGATCGCACACAATATTTCGTTGACAAATTTAAAATCGATTATTTGTGGTTTCATGTTTTTTGTCCACGATGAAGGCCACTCCAAATTCGTGATCGATATGGAGAAGCCACAATTAGCGCAATTTAGCGTTCACGTTCACACCACTACACGAAACAGTGTTCTTGCACATCTTCGCAACGGATGGTACTTCCCCGTTCCGATTAAATATACAAATTGGATGGCTTTGTAATAATGCTCTTTCTGATATACGTATACGTCCATATTGAATTGAACGTCAGCCCATACCTATTCCGTGCAACATGTTGCTGGCTAACAGCTGAATGGATTGGTGAATGTTCATTTTGGCATTTCGTCGCGATACACGGTAATTTTGTTATATTCTTGCTGGTTAGAATTGAAATTCGTTTTCATCTTCAAATATGTCAGATAATACCGTCGATCCAGTTGATGCTATGCTAATACGGACAGGATGTATTGATCTGCATTTCAAGGTCCAGGTAAGATCATGGGACTTGTAAATCATGTGTTAATTATATTAACCGGACGAAAGAACAACTCAAGAAACTTTGATCTATTTATAATATTCGCGTGTTATCGGTTTTACTTTTACAAAGTTTAGTAGGTTCTTATGTAAATTTAATTTCATAAATCATTCGTTGCCTTTCGTCACCACATGAACTTGAAGTTTGCCTCCATAAATCATTACATAACTCCATCCAGACTGCTGCAATTTCCAGCAGAATAGTAATAAAGATTTCACTTGAAATGCGTGTCTGACAATAAAGCATTGTTTCATATTCTGATAAGCTCCTGATAATTACAAAGAATGCAACTAAACTTTTTTCTTCCAAAAAGAGCATATTTGACTTGTAATACAAGACTCTTTCTTCATTCGCAGGAATGCATTGCTGAAACACAAGACTGGCGAAAATGCCAAAATCAAGTTAAGGACTTCAAAAAATGCATGGAAGACTATACAAATCAACAACGAAACAAAGTCAATAAAACCAAGTAACCGTTCCCAACAATTATGCTTCAACTCATCAAACGAATATTCCTACCAACACCCAACAATCTGAAGATATCTGGTCCACTCAAAATGGTCTTGGTCGTTCGTGGCGACTTGAAAATGACTCGAGGCAAAACAGGTGCACAGTGTGCTCATGCGGCAATTTTGTGCTATGAAAAATGTATGCGTAAAAATCCACAATTGTTGAGGGACTGGTGTACAACGGGCCAGCCAAAAATTGTATTGAGAGCAGAGAGTCTAAGTGAAATTGAAAATATTTATAAAAAAGCAAGTGAGGCGACAATTATTGCAGCAATTGTTCGTGATGCTGGGCGCACACATTTAGCCGCGGGGACAGCGACTGTTGTAGGAATCGGTCCAGATTATGTAGAGAATATCGATAAGATAGCAAAGCATTTGAAGTTACTGTAGTTATTAGAAGTGTACATATTGTTTATCGAGTGTTTTTTTTATTAAATATGTTTTATACAAACACTTTTATGTATACTACTTATTTTATGCCTAAGAGTCCATAGCATCTGGGTGAGGTCACAGGGTCGAAGAGTCTTATCAAGTAGCTCCTTTCTATGCCATTTTCCTTCAGAAACAGAAGCCGGTCTAGCAGTATTAGCGATTCTATTGATTGTGCGTAGGACATCCTTATCAAGTAGAAAAGAGTGATAAGATGTTCCATGTTTTTGTGCTTCTCAATAACTTGTTCAACGTAATTTGTCTCCAGGTTAAAGAGATCCAAGCAACACCTTTCATCACATCGCTGCAAATACTCTTTGAAATCAGAGAATTTTTTAACTTTTCCAACACGTGGAGTTTCAGTCAACTCGGGATACTTATTCTGAATTATCACTTCCAGCAAAGCACGATAGAATAATGATTGTGTATTTAGCGAGTCCTTCAGTTGAGTTCTGTGTATTGATTGAGAAGCCAACATTCGCGCGTTTCGACCAAGTTTTATTTCCTTGGATTTTAGGTATTCGCTCATAGGAAAGCCCGCACTATTGCTCTTTGTTATCACTTTCGTGTTTGTAAAGCTATCTTTGTAAAATAGTTCATTGAGCAGATGGTAGCAGCAACCGACATTGCAGAGCAGCTTGATGTTTGAATTGGTGACGAAAGCCTCTAAACATGTTGGTGCTAAGTTTCCACAAGTGTGTAGGCCTGTCAGGCACATTTTGAACTCTGATTGGACATTGAAGTTATTTTTTATGAGTTCCTCGAAGTTTGTATCCTTTGTAATGTACGAATTTATTGATTTATAAGTGTTTGTAGTTTGCGACTCAGAGATTGCACAATCGAAATTTTTTCGTTGTTTCGGCTTTTTAAAACGACGAGGTGGTGTGATACCTTGGCTTATCAGTTCTGTTCTTTCTTTTAAACCTGACCAAGCACGCTGAAAACACGCAAGTTTATCGAAAAGAATATTTTTAAAAATGTATTCCGACTATACTATACAATTACCGGATTTTGCAATAGCTTAGGAATTCGGAAATATAATTGGAATTTGAAATGAAATTAAACAATTTGAAACCATTCTACAGAGCTCGTTGCGTCAATAAAGTGATGATAGGCCGAATTCCGAACATTTTCAATGAAAATTCATGGGATGGAGTAAAGCGACTTTAGAAACTTCAATTACCTCAAGTTTTTTCAATCGTTTCTGCGACCCCTCCGTATTTGTTTCACTAGCATCGATGCCGAGCACTTTTAAATTATATTGCAGGGCTAGTCTTGACGACAGGTATCCTTTTCCGTCACCAGCATCCAATACGTAAGTATTCTCTCCTTTCAATTCTTCCAAATTTGTTGTTAGTCTTGAAACAAGTCTCGATACTATATCAACCTGTAAAATAAACATTCAACCACATAATTTTTACTAATGTTCTACTATATACCTCATGATTCTTCTTCTCATTCATGAACTCTTTGATATTCACCGAGTTATCAGTCAGCAAGTTGTTTTTTCCGATCTCCTTTAGCAATTCATCAGATGAAAGTAAAACACCGTCCAGGGACTCTAAGCGATATTTTCCGGATTCAATGATAAACTTCTGAATATTGGGGAAATCAACGGATTCACATTTGCTGAGAAACAGCTTTGTGGCAGCGAAAATGTCTTCGTCATTTTTTATTTCCTGTTTGATGCCTTCAGGAATAAATTTTTCCCATAAACCTCCGGTTATGAACTCTACCATATGACAGTTTAAGAACTGTAACGATGGCGCCAAAAACGCAAGTAACTTGTCAATATGATTCCTCGTTAGTGCGATGTTCATTTTCGTATCACTTAAAATGATAAATCGGCGCTTTTATCAGGATTTTCGCTTGTATCTTTCAGTTTCAACACGGCTTTTATACGTTTGAATTGCGTGCGAATATTCGTTATTTCCGATATGATATCAATGTTAGGATCATTATTTTTCGGGAATGATTCTATAGATTGTTTTAAATTCTCTAAAAGTGATTTAACTTGTTGTGGTTGGTTAGTTTTCAGATGAAACAGAACGATTCCGTAGAAGTCGCCAAGCTCAGTGCCAAGTTCGTATCCTTTGGTGTAGCCTAGTTTGTAGCCTTCGATGTTTCCTTCTGCCAAGCCTTGCTGGTAGCCTTCGTTGTATCCTTCCTTGGTCAGTGTTTCTTCAGTCAGTAAGATATTATCGAAGACGTCGTTGATATCTTTTTCTGCCGACACCATGACCGATCCACCGATGCACACCACTTCACGAACAGCTGATACTAGACGGCGACGAAGATACCACATTTTGTCCACGCATCAACTCAACATAAGATTTTACTAGTTGGTGAAAATTCCTGCCAACTAAACACGAGCTGGTGAACGGGCTCTCCTCACCTCACCCTTTAAAAACTTGTGTAGGTTTGATGCGTGTAAATACGGACATTGTTAATGCTCAAAAGTGTTTGGTGTATGTTTAGAGGGAAATGTTGCAAGCTTTTTTATTAACTCTAAGTTCAATTTATTGAAAGGATACAAGATGTGACGCGACGTAGTTCATTTGATAATATCAAGGATAATATGGTAAGCATAATTGGTTAAACTTTACATCAAATGACGTACTAAGTATGTAGAGCAAAAGCTAGGTTATAAATATTTAGTTATTCTTTACACTCCGGTGCAAAATGGCGACACACCCCTAAAATCTAGTTTCTATAAGTTTAGAAACTATAGACAACCGAAAAGCCTCGAAAAATACAAGTATCGGCACTATTGAACTAATGATTACTGTAAATTCAATGGAAAAAAGGATCTTATACTTATTCCTTAATGAGCTTTTTAAAATGCTTAGTAATTGGCTGCTACAATAAGATAAGAAGTTTGGATGCTAGAAATTAAAAGAATAGGTATTTATTTATTTATTCAATCATCTAATACAACAAAAATATTCCAATCAATGTATAGATAAAGTGAGTTTAATAAGTAAATGAATAACAAAAACGAAAATTTATATCGTTTTGAGAAAATTCATTAAAAAAATGAAAGTGAAAAAGTAAAAAAAGACAACAGTTTTGTTCACGAGATAGCGGAAAACTATAAAACTCTAGTTTAAAGAATGTTTTTGAATTCAGTAAGTGTCTGCGGCAAGGAACCAAGATCAAGGCTGTTATGCGCTCTAAGCATTCGTAAAAGCGGTGAATAAAAGTATCCATCCGAGCGCTCAAAAGGGATATTAAAAATGGTCGTCACTCTATTGGGATTGTACAGGGATTGCAAACCTTTGCGTTTGATTCTTGTATGAGCTACGTCTTTCAACTTCAATATAGCAACATCCAGAGTTGAACCAAGGGGCATCATTTGACCTTTTAGGGCGTTAAGTGGGTGTGAATAGTGAGATGACGTCAGAAGAGAAATCCGTAAAATTTATGGGTGACGTTAATCATTTCCAGTCCCCGGAAGAAGGAAAACCAATTGACTGAATTTATCTCAGAAGCCATACTCGGGTAGTTTGCTTTAAGTAAGATATAAATTCTTCCTCGTAGAATATTAAATGAGTGAGATTTCAATTGAAAGTGGAGGGTGATGATGATCTCGAGCCACATATGGTGAAAGTGCAGAGCTAAGGAATACAGCCGAGGTAGGGTGGTTCCGAAGAATAAGGTCTAATATTTTGATATATTTTGTCGTATTGAGCACAGTCCTGTGTTGTGAGAAGCGAGCATACAGCCGTAAATGAGAAATGTTCCTTGATGAAATAAACGAAAAAGTTGGATACCATTCATCAGCCAATTCGAAATCTCCACAGATCAACACAGTGGCGGTTGAAAAGGGACTGGATATCAATAAAAAGCCTTCATAATTGAGAATGAAATCTTTATTCAAATCTGAAATCCCAATTTATATTTGCCTATTCACAAATACACCATAGTTTGAATTACTTGAAACAAATACGAATGAACGGAAAAAAAACTACTTGACAATTTACAATCTACAATAATATATTTCCAATCAAAACCGCAGCTTTTTGTATTCTTATCACATAAATTCTAAATTATAACGTTACGAAAATGTATTCTTAACGCAATTACATAAATTAAAACTAAAAACATTCGTCCCGATTTGCAAACCTGACGAGCTCCCCTACAATTGGAATGACAGACCTCACCACGTCACGTAATTCAAGACGACTAAGTTTAGAGGCAATAATTAATGGTTGTTGGATTTATAGGAAGTTCGCAGAGTATTTGTTAGCATGTTCAAATAGTTTGGAGTCTAATTGAATGTTTTTAGCCTTCCACTCCGAGAAAAGTAGTATTGCTATGGTCGACGTTAACAGGTCTTTGCTGAATGCTGATATATTGTAACGTCTCAGTTTTTCACAGAATACGCGTCGTAAATTTTACTAGCTTGCGATTTGACTTTATTATACGTAGTTTTGGCAGCATCTTTAACAGAGGTCGTTTGTTTTTGTTGGTTGTGTTGAATGTCCATGGAATGTTGTGGGAACATTTTGAATAGGACGTGATTGAATCCAAGTTGCTGGAATTCAAATTTAAAAACAAATTATTAACTCATTGTCGAAAATGGTTATTTTTAAATAGTTGGAGTATGAGTGAATTATTGTATTACCGCTTTCTGACAATTGCTCTTGAAACGTTCAACTCCGAATGTTCGAATTGCTCTCGAGAAGCCAAATACCTGGGAACTTATCCACGCTGATCGAACGGCAACAGTCTTACCATCTTCTCTCTCTTTGTACTCTACTCTTTCATCGACGCTCTGAAACAACGTTTGAATAAATTAATTGTTTTCGTGGTTTTATTGCTTAAGATAGCTTAAAGTATTCTTAGCGGTTCATGATATCCTAACTTCCATAAAACTGAACTCACCATGATTCGCTTGTATCCGATGTTTCTTGTATACGTAATTAAAGTCCGTTTTTTCAAGTCCAGTACAGAATCTTCTAGAATTTTCACGGATTTCGCATTGTAGAAACGCTCGGCCCATTTCGGACAAGGATTTGTTTTCGAAAGAATTCTCCTTGTATAGAGTTTTCCATCACGGACTTCTCGTTCAATTGTGTCCTCGGTTAAAACATGAGAGCTGAGAACACACAAATGTAAAAGATTCAATTGATTTTGAATTGATTAATTGTAATCGTAAAATAGAAGAAAATTTGGATTCATCAGTACTAAACCGGTGACTTTCAAGTTATCATAGAAACACTTTAAATTCAAAAACACCGCAGAATTGTTAAGCTACATGATTACTGTCTAGTTTTCGTTTTTTCGTAAATGGTTTGTAAAGGTTTCTTGTCTTTCTTTATATATGGTTCATGAGTCTTTTCTGATGATTGTGGTTTTTCGATGACATCGAGGGTTTTGATTGACGGTAAAGTAACGAAAAATTTATCGATTAAATTAATAATTGCGACGAAAGTCCCATTTTCTGTGAAACACAAATGAAGGTACTTGCAGTAAAGAAATAACTAAATAAATACTCTGTTCAGCTGGTTTTCTACGAAAATAATTTACGAAATGCTGGGCTACCATAAAACAAATTTTTCTCGCATTCTCCTCGTGAGTTTCATGAAACCAGACCAGAAACTAGGGAAAGATTAAAACAATAATAGGAGAAAAAGTCTGTAGCCAAGAGTCGAGCCTAGAGAATGATGTGGTTTTTCTACGCTAGTCAGTTTTACTATTAAAAATGTTATGAATTGAGCCTGATCATAGTACAATCAAAAAATGCAAACAATTTTTTTGAAATTTATCTGCTCAAGTAGAATTTCGAGACTAATTTGACGCAAAATAGTAACACTTACAAATTGTCTCGAAAGTGCATAGTAACATTAGTTTTTATGTAGCTAGGCCTATACATTTTGTACAACAAAATTTAAAATAATTTGAATGGTCATTTGGTTAAGTAATAGCCAGATGGTATCGACAAAATGTGTGGTATCTGTTACTGGACTAAATTAATGGCCCCCACTCACGAACAGTCCAAATGGCCTGAGTCCATTTGGCTTGAGTTCGTTTGATTTAAGTCCAATTTAGCTCGCCACTCACGATAGAGTCTCGATTCAGTCAGTCCATTCCATTTTCTGTCATTAATTAAAAAAAAAAATAAAAGTAAACTTGAAGAAAAAATGATTTTTAATCTATTAATGGATCCGAAGCATATGCAGGAGTTTTTTGCAATTGCAACTTGAATCTACATAAAGAAACCAAAACCAAAAAGGAGGTGGAAAAAGGGATGGCTTGTCAAACGGAAACAAATGAGTCACATAAATTTGGTAAAAGAACTCACATTTGAGCCTTCTGATTGTCAAAATTATTTAAGAATGGATGTATATTATTAATATACATTCATGTGACATATATCAACTTCCTAAACAAAATCATGGCCACCACTATCCATTATGCTGAATGTTTCGATTAAATAAAATAATCACAGAAACAGTCAATGAGCTTGTCACAGGTCAGGTCAGCATGTGAAGCAAGACTACTACGTCATATGGACTGAGGCTTCAACATACACGATTATTCCATTTTATGGATTGTCCAAACTCGGCCTACTGTTTCCCCCCACACGGTCGAGCCAAAAAAAGACCCGATGGCCTGAGTCCATGGACTTAGGACTGACTGGAAGTCCAATTTGGTTCCTTGAGTCCATGAGTCCTTCCGAGTTCTCCCACACATGGTGAGTTTTTGGCCTGGCCTCAGGCCATTTGGACTGATGGACTGCTCTTGAATGGGGGCCTTTAAACTAACTAATTTGACGTACTGTCAAAAGCGAGTATATCCTTTAGCTCAGCAACTTTGAACATTAACTGGCATGGATTCCTTCCTAGTTTCCTGCTGGAATACTGTTTCATTGGAACACCCACATTCCTGGTGAAACTGGGTGAGATACGGCCAACCGCGAAATTGAAAGTGGTGCTAAAACGCCAGATACCGAATTAGCTTCGACACCGGTCAGAGTACCGAAAATATCGGAGCCGTAAGTACTTCAGTTCAAAATGAACCAAATCAGTCGTTTCACAGGAATTGGGAATCTCTCAGTCTACATTGTAGGTAATTTTGCGTAAAGAACATTGCCTACACCCATACACTATCCAATGAATTCAAAAACTGAAGCCTCTTGATCAATTGAATTGCCGAAACTTCTCCGATTGGGCTCATTTTGGCTTTCTCAAAAAGCAAAATGTGCGTCATCGGACAACAACAAAACTAATATGTCCTTGAAGAGACCCCATTGCATCAACAAAAAGGGACCGTTTCGTTTGGATTTCATGTCGGAGATGTGATTGGACCGTAATTTTTCGTTGATGAAGTTCGCTGTCGTGCCATCTTGGAAGACTATTTTTGACGAAAATTAAATGGACTTTACATCAGTGATATGTGGTTCTAACGAGATGACGTCACGTCAAACAATCTGTTGAAGGGGAAGTTCGGTAATCGTGTAATCTTGAGAAATGATTCGGTCGAATGGTCACGTCGCTTATACGATTTAATGTTGTTAGATTACGTTTTATGGGGTAACGTTAAGTTGTTGGTTTCTCCGATTGACAGCCACTGAACCTAACTTAATCTAAGTCGTTGGTGTTATGGCACTAATCTAACAACGTTAGAGAATTTCTGGAACAAAATTGAATGTGAAATCGTCAACTTGTTGGCCGATATGTGTAGAAGAATGGTGAAAAGAATACATTGCTGAAAAAGTGCTTGTGGTGGTCAAATGAACGAAATCGATTATCGTACTTAAATGCAACATGTGGAATAAAATCTTGTAATAAATTTCAGCTCGATATCTCAATTATTCTGTATTTTATTTAAATACAGAATGCTATGTCCTCATTTACTATCTTCTAATATCTGAAGTTCCTGGTTCAAATCCAGGATGGGACGGAGATCGCGTCTAGCTCTGAATAGGTACTTGATTTAAGTTAGGGGTAAAGCGAGTCGTGGAACTAATCACTCCTAGCTTATGTATCCTAGCTTATGTACGCATTGGTTATAAAATTTGTGACTGAAGCTTTCTATCATCTTCAATCCCTATACTGGCTAGAAAACATGTAGTTCTTATCCGTTATTTAGTTTTATTCATCCATTATATTGAGAAGTTATTTTCAATTGTCTTGTGAAAGATTAGCCACTGACTATAAGAAGCAATTGACCAAATTCAAAACAACAACATTAGATTAGATAAGACTGCTAACAAATAAAAAAAATTATCTATACATATACATATATATACATATGCATTAAAATTTTTTGTTGTATTCCTCGGGAGCATTTTCAAAGTTTGATATTTTTCACATATGAAACTATGACGATAAATTTATACATAATCAGTTATAAATAAAAATGTAGGTAAGATTGTTAGCTAAATTTTATAATTTGTGCAGACTTGAGTAAATAATTTGACGACTCAATTATACTAACAAGCATTGAGATTAAAATTCAGAGAAAATATTGCTTGCAATAAAAATAATCAAAAGCAAGAGTACGCGATAAGAAATATTAATTCATTGAGCATACATTCTTTATACGCGGGAACTTGTACGATACTTAGTGCAGATAATGGGTTATTATGTATAGCAATATTTGCATGTTTACATGCTTAAAGTTTACAAGGATGCTTTTTACTGATCAGACACATGCTTTTTTCTATTTGACTAGAAGACTACTACGAAATTTGTTTTAAAGCAACATTGACTTAGTGAAGATCATTATCGCACTTTTGTTTGACTTCTTAATAATCACAGTTTACTCTTCAAGTATGCCGGTTTGTAGATTTTTGTGAAATTACAAGTGAAACCGACCGAAATTAAAACTATAAAACTGTAAATTGTGTATGACCTGATGACAGTCCGCAACTGTTTTGCCCCGCTTGCTGTCCTGCAGAAAGTTCTTCTACCTCTGACGTGATAATCAGCAATTAGCAAGTCTCTATTTCATAAACCATTGTTTTGAACAATCTTTTATCTCCCCTGTGTCATTTTGAATTCATTTTTCAAAAATAAGTCTAGGAACTATCCTCTACAAATTTCAGATAGTTCTAGCACATTTTCCACAAATGAGAAACCTTTTAGAAGTGAAAGTCCATAGACAGCATGCTTTCACTTCGCACCTAGCTGACAATGATAATTCGCATAAAGTCCACCATAAAGTTTCTAAGTTATCGTCTTCGGCACCTGATTTCAATCGTAATTGCTTTTATACTTCTCTTGAAGTGAAATCATTCCTCAAAGGAATTAAATTAAAGTCATCTACCGGCAATGATGGAATCCCAAGCAAAATCTTCAAAGAAAAGCGATTATTATTTTTATATTTCATAGCTGTTTAAAGCTTAGGCACTTCCCAAATACCACTTGTTATTATCATTACTATGAAATTTGTAATTTTTTTTAACAAGGAAGGGAAGAAACAAATACTAAATCCTATACTGCCCTCCGTAGTATAAACGCTCTATCGGCATTTACTACATACTCTATTACATCATTCTACAAAATTTGAAAAACCTATCTTTTGTGAAAGTATGTTAAAATCAGTATTGAAAAAAGCACTCATGCACATATATCTCCAACACAAATCCAAACACAAATCGTTGAATATCTCAAAAGTACTAAAATGTAGATATAGCGTTTATGCTTAGCAGGGCAGTATAGTTTTCTAATTTACTAAAACTATTCAAATAATCGCCTCGATATGATACATGAGTGTGCATCAGAGCTTATTACATTTAGTTTGTAGCAAATCGTACGCATGACAGTGACCTAAAATTGCACACGTTTAAATCAATCTTTATTTGTTGAGCTAAAAATATAAAAAATATATATAATTTTAGTTTCATCCTAAAGAAGTATTTTTTCTTGGTAAAAATAGTTTTCTAGATATTTAGGAATTATATTTTAGCAACCATTGCATGTTAGCTCTCAAGAATGAAAGATAAACTTAGGTTTTCCTCCCACAAACAGTTGGATTCTATTAGGTCTTTATTAAGTAAACATAAGATTTTTGTATGCCGCCTGAAAGAAGATACGCAAAGATCTTTTCAAATAGTTATTTTTCTCAAATATTAATGGTGCAGCTGGTGTTTATTTGTAAAATGAATGTTTTGTTTGCCTATCTCATTGCATCTGACTTCTCCGCTAATAGATAAATTGTATGCCTGTAGCAATGTTGTAAAGTCCGAAACCTACACATGTTCTTCTATACTATGATGAAATCAATAACATAACCCGCTGATTTGTTCTCAGCAGAACTACACACGAAAAATGTGAATGATTGCACAACACTGCTCTAGTTGTCGCACTCAACTACACGACGTGAGGAATGTCTTGCGTGATTTGATGAATTGGTTGGCCTTGACAGAATACTGATGAGATAAATAATATTCGAATAGGTCCAAAGGCCGTCTGAATGTAGACTCAGGTGCTTCTGAACAGGTGAACTTACCTCGAGGGATTCGGATAACGATTCCAGAATCCCTGAACGACCTGTTTCCAGTTGAATTCAAAAACCTGCGTGTTCTCGTAGTAAGAGGCCATGTTACAGCTCCTTTCAACGCAACATCCAGAGCTTATTCGAATTTCAAAACTCGCGACGAGTGTCTACTAGTTTTTTTTTTGCGAACGGGTGAAAACTTCACTACCCGATGCAGACCCTTACAAAAACTACATAGAGTTTTCTGTTGTTGAAGCCACAAAATTTTACCAACCGGCCGCTATTTGCCCGTAATGTCACGTTTCGTAAGCAGTACAAAACTGGACGGACGACAGATATGCGCGAGAACAATATTCACATGCAATTCGTTGACGAAGCGAAAGCACTAAAAAGTCGATAAGAGCCGGTTGATAAAAATAGAAACGCAAATGAAACCGATTACTTTTCGGGAGTAATTAGAATGATTTTTGGAAAATACTGGAGTTTTCAATGAGGATTTTGTACTGCTAAGACTATTGTTACCGATCCGAATGATTCACGCGTATACTTTAAAGGTTGGCCGACAAAGCAATTGGAAATTTCGAATATTTAGGACTTTCGTCCTCGGAGAAATCTATGAAACAAATCCGATTCCCGAGAATACCTTCAGATCTGAACAGGATTATGTGACAGCTGACAGCTGCAATTGACATTTGCGTAATGACACATTTCTTGAGTTGCGCAATAGAGAGGCGTTGATCATCGGAAGCTTTTGCAAGCCGCCAGAGAAAATGAGCTATATTTGCAGGGCATAAGGTGGTTGTTCGAAAGCAGTAGCAAACGCAACGCGTCGACAACATGCCGGAAGTCACGTCATTCATAGTGGTTGGTTTTTTTAATGATTTTGTTGGATGATTTGGTATTATTACGATTTGGCAATGAAAGTTACGAATGGAGTGAAAAGATGGGCAAAAATAAGTACAATTGGCAAGAAGATTTAAGGTCTGTTCCCGTACCACCATTAATTACAATTAATCGCGATTAATTGCAATGAAGCTGTTCCCGTACTCCGTTTTACTGAAAACTGAAAATTTCCCCTCTCTCAGTAAAATTCAGTAGGGTCTGAGCTACTGAAAAATACTGAAAAGTGTCAAATGGTGTGGTGCGAGTAAATAGTTTCAAATGTGCGCGGCAAGCAACATATTTTTTGCGTAATTTTGCTATGAAGGTCGAATATTTTTGTGGCGATAATTTATCACCGCTCAGGATAACCGTACAATCACTATTGTTCTTCCAAAAACCGAAAACTGACACTTTTGTTTGTCAATTTTCAGGAAATGCAATGAGAGCGTTCCCGTACTTCTCATGAATTTCCCCCACCACATGATTCAGGAAAATTCAGGAAAATTCAGTGACTGAAAGTCCGGGAACAGACCTTTAAATTTCGCTTTGTACCTAATCTGATCGCTAGGTAGCGCTTCTAAAACGTCAAGTACATTGCGGGTTGAAAGTTCACACTTTACCACAATCTCTATTGTGAATTGCGTTGGGATAAGGTAGAATGTTGGCGCAAAAATAGTTTTAAATATTCCAACCAGTGTCGGAGATTCGGGATAGAAAAAATGGACCGAATTCTTCCAATAACAGCAGTAAATTCATAGGCACAGTAAAATTGAATAGAATTCGCCACAAAGGTGCTTTTATATGCTAAAATTAAATTTACGGCAGTCAATAAATATGTAGTCAAATATGTTTTTTTTTATAATAGTTAGATTTACGTAAAATATTTTCACGATACACAAAAAGATAGTGTTTAGGCGAAATAAATGAATAAAGTGTACACTAAAACTGATGATGATCGTTTGATTTTAGCTAAATTTCAAACTTTTACTCCCATTTCAATGCATCGCATATTTTTCAACCTGGTAAAATCAGGGAGAGTTTATAAAGCGCCACCTATTACAATCTATTATTACTTATCAGTTCATCCTTAAATTTTGGTTTTGGTGGAATCACTATCTAAATTTTTGCTTTCTAATTTATCTCTCTGAAAATTGGCATTTTACCTGAACTACATACTTGGCTGTAAGGTTCATTTAATTGGTGTCGAAGTTTGAATGCTGACATTCGGAAGCTAAATTATCTTTGGCATGTGTAAGACAAAAGCCAAGGACTAGCCACTTCAACAGTTGCTCAAAAAGCCAATAAGGAAAAGACCAGACCTCAAAAATGATATTCCAGACGACATTCCGCCGAAGAAGACAAGGGGCACGAATGAGGCTCCAAAACATTTAAAGCAAACTCAACCCGGTAAAAAAAATGCATAAGATATTTTCCCGCTGGACTTAATACGACCGTCTAAATGGATGAGGTACGAAAGGCCTTGGTAAAATAATTTGAATATTACATTGAGGAAAACTGCTTGTGCATATCGAAGTTTCCATCGCCCCGAGCTTCCTTAGTATTGCCTACAAAGTAGGAAACGTGTCTCTTGTTGCAAGGATAAATCAACAGCCGAGTGGATAACCGCGGAAGCCCTAAGGATTGAGCCGTAGGAAGAAGCGAGTCTGTGGGCCACGAAGGAATTCCTGAGTTCCAACCCAAAGATTCATGTTGGCTACTTCCCCAACTCAGCGGACCCGGCAACGAACACGTTTCTAACGTCTGCAGAATGCTAAAATGAGGACATTAATGTCTAGCTTTGGAGAACATTTTTCAGGGAGAATGGAGCAAGTGCGTTATGCTAGTCATAGCAACGGATCAAGCTCCAGCCTCCAGAATAACTGAAGGGAAAGTTAACTTTACTCTCAGTTTGGGGAAGTTAAGTTGACTGTTTGAAATGTGCGTGGAAAGGTATTAGAGCCAGTAGTCGATTCAACCACCAGTAAGGAGTGCAATGGAACCAATATGGAGGCAATACCAGGTTGCAGCGGCTACCAACCTCCTAAAGAAGTAGATTGATGTGTTTATAGGCGGACCTGATTCATGCCAAAGATTTCTCGGTGGAAGTAAGCAGCAGGTTTGCTTGAAGCACTTATAAAATGGGGCTACTACAAGAGACCTGGGTAAATGAAGGCAGAATATATGGCCTAAATAAAGCAAGTTAAATTGGTCCGCATAGAAAGAAAACCCGAAGGTAGCGATAGTAATTGACACAAATATTAACTTTCTGCTAATCCTAGACAACACAAACAAGGACAGGGTGTGATCGAAGCACAGATCCTCATTGACGGAGGCATAGTAGATGCGATATTTGTCTCAGCCTACTTCTCCGGAGATGAATCTCAACGAAGAACATCAAAGGATAGTAGACCACGGTAGAAGAGAGAACAAAACGTTGTTAATTGGATGTGATGCATATCGCACAGTATGAACAAGCAGTGATATTAGCAGTAAAATAAATAACTCTTAGAATTTCTCCTAACCAGCAATGTAGCTTTTGCGAATAAGGGCAAGACGCCCACGTTCCTGACAGCTAACATGCAAGAAGTATTAGACTTTACGTTAAACAGTGCAGTGCACTTAGTGACGATATTAAATATCCTAAACGGGGCTTCGTTCTCTGGTTATAGACACATATTACTCGGAGTAGGAAAATATAGCGTCAAAATATTCAAGTACAGGCAATCAAAGTGCACGGATTGCGAAGGCTATCGAAATTTCCTAACAGTGGTACTTCATGGCCTTCATACAAATTACACTACAGTGATCCCATTATATTACAAAGTCACCAGAATAATTTTTAGGTGGAAAAATGTGCGTCTACACAAGGAGGTAAAATATCTAGAAATCAACCTGGGTAGGAACTCACCTGAGGCAGTCAAAGGCGCTTTGGGCAATAAAACAAATGTTTGGACGCAAAGCAGATACTCTGGGCATTCAAACAAATGGTGAGACCTAGCATCTTATATGGATTAGCAGTGTGGTGAAAAAAACTACACAAGAAACGGCTGCTAACAGGCTCAACAAGCTTCAAAAGATTTCCTAGCTGCTGGTCACAGAAGCAATGAGCTCCACTCCAACGGCAGGGATGGAAATCCTTCTAAGCGTTGAGCCGCTACACCTAAAAATATAAAAGGAAACGGTAAAACAGACAATAAGTTTACAAGATCTCTCCAGGTTCAAATCGGGGAGCTTTAAAGGCCATCTTAGTAAAAGAAAGAAAATCAGGCCTACAATGAAAATGCTGGACGTTAGCGATCAAACAAGACTAGAGAAACCTTCGGGAAAATGTTCAAGGTCACAACGCCATCAATAATCAAATGGAAAAATGGTCCACTTCCCTTGCAGAAAGGGCTGCAAATATGGTATACGGATGGTTCAGGAATAGATTGTAAAGCGGAAGCAAGGATCGTAAGACCCAGGCGCAATGTACTTCCCCACCTAAACAAAACACTTCAACAATGAAATCACCATTTTGTCCACGAAATTACTTTGATCCCAAATTTCCCCGTTTCCTCACGGACGACTCATCCACAATCCTTCCATCAGCTCTTCTCCTTTTTACGGCCCCAGCCCGACTGTCCCAAGGTTCGATGCCGTCTCAGCCTCAGCGCGTCATTTCTCCAAACTCACCACACATTGCTCATCGCATTCCGTTTCGCGAAGAAATGTTACCTTGTAAGGCAAAACCGGGGACGAGAAATCGATGGATGGGGAAATCGATAATTATTCACAAGGGGTGAAAAATGAATTGAAACAGATAATGCATATCCATAGAAGTAATGGAAACTAATTTTCCCTAAAGGCGTAGTCACACTGTGACTAAAGGTGTGGAATGAAAACTTGAAATTTTCTGATTGATGTTGAATATACCTAATGATGAATGTGGATTGAATACACGTTAATTAGAGAGATATGAATATGGATGGGCACAATGTGTTCGAAATTATTTCAGGAAAAATATAATTGATGAAAATTGATACTAAATTACGGGCTGTTTGAATGCAAGTGCATTGCAATTTGTGAATGGATATAAGGCAAGCGTAACACACTGAGGAGGCACAATAGATCCAGGAGGTCACAATGCTTGAAACCATTCAGACCCGTTCCATGCTTTCATTCATTTGTGATGAATTCACTAATCTCCCATATCTTCAAAGTAATATTTCACGATGCTTTTCACTGTTAAATTGTATATAAATGGATATGCATAAACCGCCCGAGTTTAATGCATAGCCCTGTATAGTATGTACGCTTTTAACCAAATCGCCACCCACATTTATTAAATGATTTACTCGTTGGTGTATTGACAAAAACGTCAATTGAAAATCCTTCCAACGTTTCAAATTATGCAACGAATTCAATTAAACAAAAACATTCGACAGCAACCAATGCCATTAATTGGATTTTAAGCGGCTTGTCAACTCGTTAAATTTTTGATAAATGTTCTCCTCAACGAGATTTTCCTTTCAAACTCACACACAATACCTCTCGATTTCCTTCGTCCTGCCATAGCTGGATGGCAATATGTAAACAAAATGAGCTTCAGGCATGAGCCATGAAAAGATTAGAATGGAACGGCTGAAGTGAAGCATAAGGCAGACTCCAGCTTGAAACTCAACTGAAATTCAGTTTTGACGAAGGAGTTCTCATCGTCTCGTCGCTACCAAATACATACCGTTTCAATTGATGAATATCCTTGTTTGTAAAGCCATCAACAATGGTTGTCACAGGCTCGCCTCATCTGCTGTCGTCCCGATTCCGCCCGTTACCGCTCTCGTCACCTACACCTAACAGCCAGGTCTGATGTTGATGTTTGTATGTTAGTCAGTCGTTATTGGCAAACCCAGCTCCATTACGTTGTTTTGTTACAACCTTCCTATTTTTATTATACGCTCCGACGAACACGTTTCGGGGAAGATTCTTCGCCATGTGTTCAATTTCAATTTATTGTGCAAACATCAGAATGGCAATTGAATTTAATTCTCTCGTTCTGTGTTCTGTTTTCGACTTGGCCTAAGATGGAATCCAAAGGAAATTACTTTAATATTAATTAGAAATGAAAATTGGTGCAGCCGGCAGGTACTAACGTCATGGAGCAACAATCGGAAAATTGTACTGGGCTGTGGATTGAACGGGAATCGTATTTAGTGATTCGAGGAAAATTGAGAATACATGTACTATATATATGTATGTATATAAAGTAAACAAAGCTTTACGAAAACAAACTGACATTGTTTGGTATAATTGGTAACGGGTATGCTCTCGTAAGTAAGCAAGATTTTGTCCGTTTTTGACTTCGACCAGAGTATTATTAGCTGGCAAGGTAAATTGGTAAGTAGATTTCGTAGTCTTTTCGAGTTTGAATGTGTTCAGTGGAAATTAAATTGAATGAGTATTAAATGTCTAATGATAATATGATAGTTGATTTATAGTTGGGGTTTCACTTACAACATCTTCCCACTGAGTTTATTTTCGCTCATTTGCAGGCTGTCGAAATTCAGAAAATTCATAAAATTTCCGAAGTGCTCCCTCTTATATGAATTTCCTAAAGCTGCCTCAACCAAATGGAAAATTTTAATAGAGGTATATTGTAAAGCCAAAAAACGATCTGCATTCGGTGAAAATAATGCGAGAAGTGAACGAATAACACACAACACATCGATGAACATCTTTTGCTAAATGACAAATTAATAACGATAGTCGATACCAACATCGATCTTTTGGCCACATCAACACTAATGAAAGTATACTCTGAATAACAATGGACTTATTTTAAATGCAACCAAGCCAACAAGAGTAAACCAAACGTCTAAGTCCTTGATAGATCATGTGATAATAAAAAATCCACAATTATTAGATCGAATGTCATACGAGGATAACGATTGGCTCGGGTTAGACCAAAAAATCATAAAAATATCGATCATTGAATGCGGAAAGATAAAAGCACGGCCCAAGATTATGGCCATCAATTCAACTGATAATGGCGGCGCGCCAAAGGGATTTTAGCTGCTGGTGGAAGTTCTGCCGTCGATTCAGATGACCAAAAACATACAAATGAAACATAATCTTATTTACTATACTTTTGTCTATGTCTCCTACCAGAATTGTGAAAAAAAATGACAAATGAAAAAGTAATGCAATTTTGAAAAAGAAAAACGATTTTTTCCATTTTTTTTTTGGCTACAAAGTGTTATGTAAAATGAAAGATTGTTAATATTTTTTAATGATTCTGTTACTAGCCATGAACAAGCCTTTGATACCCAACTGTAAAATATTTTGTGATGATTCCTTAACCCGTCTGCCTTCAATCACTTACACTCGACATCGCTCCCTATATTAGGGGATAACTTTCGTAATTCATGTATCTACAGTATCTATCAACATGTGTCTATCTGTCCGTATGTATCTATACGAAAAGGCAAAAACACAAAATTCGATTTTTTTGACCGCACAAGGTAGAAACTTGCCTTAAAAATTAAACCAAATGTTACTCTAGAAGGTTTAATCGATATCGAAAGCAAAAGAAAAAGCAACATCAGCCAAACACGTAACAGTTCAGCAGGAATCATGGATTACTAAGAAAGTTATTAATGCTGCTAATCGCAAACGAACTGCTTACAAAACATACATGGTAAATCAAGACTGTGCAACGAAAAAACAGATTATGTAATTAAAAAAGGAGTCAAACAAGATTACGCAAGAGGCAAAGAAACGTTATTTTGTCAATAAATTCGATAAAGCAGCTGGGAATAGTGCTAAATATTGAAAAAAAAATCCTAGCGCATTAGAACCGCTAGAAACACTAATGCTGGAAGAACAGTAGACGACTTGTTCAGATTTTGAGTGTGTATTCCACCACTATCTACTTAAGGACACCCTATGTAATAATAGACCCTAAGCCAATTCATCGAAAGTTACAGCAATAGAAAGGTGTTTGGGATTGCTATCCAAAAAATGTCCAGACCTTAGAAAATTTAAACTTTGGTAGGGTTGACAGCGGCTGGACCAAATGTGACCTGAACTATAGCGCGGACTAAGTGAATTTAGTCCTAGGGTGTTTACATCGACCTGACCTAAAATTTGAATTTAGTCGCAGTTTGTACATACGTGGCAGCTGTCATTTAGTTTGATTTTAGTTCATACACTGTAATTATCTTTTCATTTGTCGCTCAAGCATAATTATTTAATTGATTTTGAAATAGTGTACTGACCTATTGCTTGGGTCGGGTGCTGGCTGAGTGTTTACAGCAGGTGGACTAAATAGTTTAGATGGAATTTGGTGTATAGTCCGCGGACAAAGCGTCTGCTGTAAACGCTATAACTGTTTACTTATTTTCTTTACCTATTTTTAAATGCTTATGTAAGCATTTATTGGTACGTAAATAACAAAAATGCCTCGTTCTGGTAATCCTTTGCTAGCACCGAAGCCAAAAATATGTCAACCTACTTTGCGAATTTTGTATTGATCCGATGACTGCATTGGAAGTTATAGAGATACAGAGAAATTTAGGGTTACCACCCGTAAAAGTTTCCAATTTTCTAGATCGTAATATTTGTTGTTTATTTTCACTACAAGATTACTACGATTTGAAAATTTTATAATAAAATCGCTTACTCAAGATATGCCCAAAAAAAATAAAACCAACCATAACTGGCAGCCCTATCATTGTTTTTCCAACAAAATTTCTGCTGAGTATTGTCTACAATAAGTTCAATTTGTCATATGAAATTCGTTATGATTCCATGACTGCACTGGAAGTTGTAGGGCAAAGAGCTTTATTTTCCTAAGCGAATTTGCAAAACTTAAGACAGACTTAAGACAAAACTTATGTTACCATAGCTGGCAGCTCCAGCTGAATTTTTCAACCAAATTTCTATCAAACTATTTCTATCAATGAATTTCGTCAAAATCTGGGGACTGAATCAGAATTTATAGGGCCAAAAGCAGTTATTTTTCTTAGTGATTTTTCAAGATGGCACCACTGGCACAGAATTGCCCAAATTACAAATTCACTTCTATCAGACCTGGTCCTATTCAAGGGCAATACATTCTGTAAATTTCAACTGTATTTGATAATTGGGTCGCGAACAGAAAATTTTGATGTTAAAAATATAGGTGAATTGGGAAAGGGTTACCCTTCTTGTACGTTGTAAAATTTTAAATGTTTTACTTTGACTATGTAGACAAGGCATAAGATTTACATATGAGTTGCTTGTTTTCCAAAAAGCGACAATTTTTAGGAAAGTCGACAATTTGAAGGTTTTAACTTAGCTACAGGGCTACCAACACCCTCATCAGGAGCAACACAAATTGACAACTTAGTAATATCAATATGTCCTGAAAGTTTCATAATGATTTGATAGCTCTGTCAAAAATTATCGCAATTTCAAAAATTTCAAATTTTCTCGACCTCTTTTTAGGCACCTAGCGCACACATGAGGCTAAAAATCCAAAACATTATCCGATTCACACTTAAAACACGTTCGAAATTCATTTCGCTAACTTAACTTTTGCAGAAATTATTTGTGGACAGAATAATAGGCATATTAAAAATATCACTAAAATGGCCGCCGATGCCAAAGGTTTGAAGATAATTGACATTTGGTGAAACCTGGGCCTATTCTGCATATACATCAATGCATCTTGAAAGTTTCGGCTCAATCGGATGGCGCGTTCCCGAGAAATAGTCACTGAATTTATTATGAAAAGTACGAAAACGCTCTCATTGCACTTCCGGAAAATTGACAAACAAAAGTGTTAGTTGTCGGTTTTTGGGAGGACACTAGTGATTATAAAGTCATCCTAAGCGGTGTTAATTATCGCCACAAAAACATTTGTCCTTTATAATAACATTACGCCAAAAACCGTTTGACAGTTTTCAGTATTTTTCAGTAGCTCAGACCATACTGAAATTTACTGAAAGAGGGAAAATTTTCAGTTTTCAGTAAAACGGAGTACAAAAACGGCTTCATTGCAATTAATCGTAGTACGCGAACATACCTAATTATTCACAGCTGTCACATTTCCCTTTTTACCTTGAATTTAGTTAGCGTGGTAGAAAGAAAGATAGGTAGATAGTTGAAACGGTTTTTTGAAATTAATCAAGTAACATATCCAAGTATACAAATTCCTAGAAATGCTTTAGAAAATATGTGAAACGTGTGTTTGAACCTATAATAATTCGCAACACTGTACATATATGGGCAAAGCTCTTTTAATAATAATTTTGTAAAATATTTTGTAAAATATTCATGGACATTTGCTCTTTAAGCTCGCAAACTTTTAAACGAAAAACATTAGTTTGATACCCACTCCCCCATAGTAATATAATTGCAAAATTACATTTCAATCAAACTCAAATTAAATGCGTGCCGATGAATATCGACAAGTCAACGACACTGGCACCAATCACATCAAAAGCAGCATTTCTCAAAGAAATGAATCACTAAGAACTGGGAGCTGAAATTGAGTACCAACAAATAAGCAATTACTATTTTATGCGCACAACCCTCGATAAATAACTTAAACGATCCTTCGACCAACGAAAGCTATTTCATTTTGCTAACTCTTTACTTTGACCATAACTTAAATTGGTCATTCTATGCATTATTGAAAAGCAAAACGAATTCGAATGGAACCACTTTAATCAAAATTTATTTCGATGCTTACTAACTACGTTCGTTTACTGAATCTAAACCTTTGACGATAACTTACTCCAGATTCCTACATTAGCTTGACGAAAACGATGAAACGTAAGCAATGTATAGCTACCCGACATGCATTGAAATTTCACTCCTGGAAATCCGAATCTCTAACGTAAATATGAAACCAGATTCATCAAAGTAAAGAATATTTATACTTGGGTCAACTGCTAGAGTTCGTTGAGCGAGGCTTATAAAACCCAACTGGGGTGAATTTAAAATTATTCTGGCTCACGAAAATTTTCGATATCCCAGAGAGACGTATCCATTTTTGCTGGCCGCTAAAGGACGACTGTAGGGAGCAGCCTCTATAAAACACAGGTGACGCCTTAATTAAATTAAATTTTCTCGTCAAGACGAGTGCGTTTGATAGTCTATGTTGGGACTGTGTAAAAGCAGCCTGCTCGACTGCTGGCCTTCATTGAATCGAGCCGGCATCCTGGAAAACTGAAGTTAACGGAAAATGCCGTGCAGAGATGCAAGTTTTGTCTTTCAAGTTTCGAAATGAAAGCTATCGTTCTTGCCGTTGGAATGAAAGTTTAAATATTAATAATAATCGTCGATAGTCGATTAATAGCAAAAGGAGTTGCGGAAAGTAATAATTCTCTTGTGTTGCTGAGTTCAAATTAAAAAGCAACGAAAAGAGAATTTTGTAAAATGACTTTGTGAAAATTTAGCTCATTGACCGTTACGCGCGTTATAATTTTTAATGACGGCATTGTTATAGAAGAGCCAGTGCAGAAAATTAATAGCCGAGTCACACAATTTTAGAAAGCAACGCTACGATTAAGGCAAGTGCTTTCACGCATAATAGGAAAATGAATGTTGTCCCATTAAAAATATTTCGCCATTTTATGAGTATCATTGAGAAGGCAAAATTTTTAAACTTACTATTTGTGAGCATTGGGATTTTATAATTAGAGCAATATAGTTCCCAAAAATAAACAGAAATTGTAAAAATATCAAATGTTTTCGTTTTAGTGTTTTGTTAGACTTTTCCATTGATTTTTTTCGTAAAGATAATATATAAGTATGCCATAAGTTATTAAAAAATTAAAATAAGGGGCATTTCACGTGAAGCGGACAACGAAAAAAAGTCGAAGTTCTGGATTTCGTTCATATTGCGCATAATGGTACTTCTAGAAGATAAAAAACGTGGATACACTATTTTTGGTTTCTATGAGGTTTAGTTGCCGAGCTATGGGCTTTTGAAAAATGGATGAAATTTATGAAAGGTTTTTTTGGAAGCGGATTCTAGGATTCAAAAAAAATCTAAATAACACCAAAAATACTGATTGGTGTAGAAAATTAACTATTCTTTTTAATTTTGAAATTAAATTTGAAAACCGGAAGTAAAAATTTGTCTGAAACCAGAAGTAACAATTTTAACTCGTTTCGTCGACCAGGTTAATTTTGTTTATTTTTATAACTGGCTTTTTATGGCAGAATTGACTTCTTCCAGCGTTGGAGGTGCGATTGGCACTTCCTCAGAGACTTCTATCGGCTCTGATATTATTGAGCCCTGTGCAGGATATTGAGCCCATCCAGACTTCGTCAACCGGCCTCACTTTGTTATTTTGTAGGATGGGGATTAGCTTAGTCTCAAGAGTTTTTGAGAAGCTTTCTGCTACTGACGCCGTTTGGAGCTTTTTGATGTCAAATTTACGAAGGGGACTGGTCTTCGTCCCATACGCCTTTGACATGCGACATTGATATTTGGATTTGACCAAGTAGTGGTCCGAGTCATAATTTGCTCCTCGAAACGTCCGAACGTCAAGTATGCCGGGAGCCCATCTCCGCTGAATAAGGACATGGTCAATTTAGTTAAAAGTACTGCCATCTGGTGATGCCCACGTTCTTTTGTGGATGCGTCGATGTGGGAAGCATGTCGAACTTATGACTATATCCCTACTACATGCAAAGTCAATCAGGCGTTGGCCGTTGTCGTTAGTTGCATCGTGGAGACTGTGCCCTCCAGTTGTTCCCCGATGTACTTTTTCATTCCCGACTTTAGCATTGAAGTCGCCGAGTATTATTTTAACGACGTTTGAGGGCAATGAGTCGAATAGCCTTTCCAGGTGGTTAAAGGATGCGTCTTTCGTTTCTTCGTCTTTTTCTTCTGTCGGGGCGTGAACGTTTAGCAGCCATATTTTAAAGAATTTTGCTTTGATGCGAATCGCACACAATCGCTTGCTTACTGCCTTGAAGTCCATAACGTGTGGCTTGAACTCCCCATCCACAATGAATGCCACTCCAAATTCACGGCCCCCTGCAGGCTTCCCACTCTTGAATAATGTGTGCGATCTCATGTCTTGAATCTCGCTACCAATCCATTTCGTTTCCTGGACTGCCAGCACGTTCAATTTGTACTGAGTGGCCTGTAATAATAAATTTTTTTACAGCGCCAGGTTTATTTAGTGATCTGACATACAACAAAAACTATACAAAGCTCTACAAGAAGTAATCGAGTGGCGTCAATCACATAATCTCCATAGCAAAATTACTGGTTCATTCCCTGATATACATATTACTGTCGTTGAATTGCGTTGAATTGAATCCTCTTCTCTGTAAGACAATGGTTTCATGCGCATTAAGGTATGTAGTACATTCTTAGTAGAGCCACAAATCGTTTATATCAATCTGGTTCATATTGTTAACGGATTTATCATTTCTCATTCCCTGTCAACGTTGCCCATCAACTGCTATGGATAAAAAACGGATATATGATTTTTTAGATGACACCGAATAGTAAACTTTTGTGAGAGCGATTGGGTCCCATGAGCCTCTTTTTGATTTGCTTCATTCTAAAACTATTAATTTTACTTGTTCGCAAAACCCTTGAGCAAATAATAAGCTTCAACACTAAACACGATTTTCAAATACATATTTCGGTTTTTGTTTCTTTTTTTTTTTACTGATTTCGAAGAAAATTAATATTAAGATCACTTTGACCACGTACCCCAATATTTCTGTGGAAACAATGTGTTTGGAAAATATAACTATAGAAAGTGAAAATAAGTTATGTTTTTTAGCTTGGTTATGGTTGTTTTTTGTAATTATCAATCGCATCTACGCGCTAAGTGCCTATAATTATTTTTATTAATTTCAAATTGCCGTAACTTTGCACAGAATTAACAGACCTTAACAAAATTTACACAACACATTGATAGACACACGGCAGGTGCGTAAACAAAAAACTTTCAACTTCCCGAACCTTCTGGAAATCTTTTGCTTTTGTTGGGAAAATACCAACAATTGCTATAGCTAATGCATAGTATACACAGTCAAATTGAAATTTTTAAATTTGTTACTGCACAAGAAAGGTAAGCCTTCGCTAAATTACCTTTATTTTTAGCGTCCGAAATTGTTATTCGCTAGAGCTCACAAACCAATCATCAGATTCAATTGAAATTGACAGAATGCATTCCTTTTTAGTAGGACCAGGTCTGATAGAAATTATTTGGAAATTTGGACTAGCCTATTGTAGTGGTGCTATCTTGGAAAAACCTTCAAAAAATTAAAGCTTTTTCTCCTCTTGTTAACGTTTCAGTTTCATTTTGAAATTTTCGCGTGCGGTAACCCTAAATATCTTTCTACTCCTGTAACTTTCAATGCATTAATCACATCAAAAGAAATTTATATGTTGAGTTGGCCTCGTCGTGAAGCTGAGTTTATTTACTTTTGGCTGTGGGTTTAGTACAGGGCTGCCAACTTGAGGCATTTTCGTAATTTTATTTAAGTAGCAATGCTCAAATTCGCCTAATTTTGGAAAGTTTTCGGATGGCAACCCCAAAAATCTTTCTAATACTTGAATTCAATTCTAATTGTGAAGATAGAAACTTGCTTTTTTGGCTGGCACACAAATGAAAAAAAAAACAAGTATACTGAGTAAAAGCATTGCGAAAGAGACCATATTTTATACAATTCTGGTGCTATATACATAGTTGATTTCGAGATTTTGATAAAATATAGAGCCTGACATCATAATGCATGGCGAAAAAATTCATAAGAGTTGTTGCCATGTTTGTTGCCATGTTTTGCACAAAGCAAAAAACCCAAAGATAAAGTAAAAGCGAAATTGTCACCGTTTTAGACAATTTTGGTATGTTGAAAATTGTAGGTTATTGTAATTTCTGCTTAAATTACTGAAATATTATTTCTTGAATTTTAAATTATGCCAAATAAATCCTGCTAAAATCTTGGTTCGGACCGAGAACCATATTCTTCAAATGTCGACACTCTATCCACTAAGATTATCTACCACTATTCTCTATCCACTGGCTTATTGAAAAATTATTGTTATTATATTAATTATTTGTGCTATGCCCAGAGAATTATACTCATAGTAGTTGGAGCTATATTAAATAAGAGCTGAGACTATGTACATAACAGGAAAACCTATAATTTCTTCTTTCAGTAATATTTTTTTCTATCATCCATGGAGCGCATGCGACTATAAATTTAAGCCATTTGTTACGTAGAACTACTTTTAACCGATAAGGTTTTAGTAGCCGGCAACTCTAAAAGCTGCCTGCCAATGGGCGTTAAAAAAGAGGGACGTTTGTCGAGACTTGTGGTGACAGGAGCCGTTTGAACTACTCCTACTAAGGCGTTTGTTGTGCTGCTTCATTAGTAATCGACAAAGTTAATAGTCTTGCAGTAAGTTAATCTGGCTGCTGTGAGACTGCACTGTATTTCGTCATGGATTAGAACTGAGTTTGACCATGCTAAAATCTTATATGAGGTATATCCTGCGATAGTGGACGTTGACAACATAACTCCGGACACTGAATTAAATCTGAAGTTTTCAAATTGAATTCCTGGTAGGATGGGTAGAATGATGGTCTCACCCCCGAGTTCGGGCTTATTAATGTTTGAACCAATGACTCAAAATTGAACAATAAAGATGGCAGTGGCATAGATTCGGATCAGCTGACTTTAAGGCTGACCCTTCGCTTTCGAGACCATTGTAGTGTTTTTCAGGTGGAGGTGGTAGCCGTTTTTCAAACCATCAACTAGCTTCATGTCTGATCAAATATTCGGAGCAAAAATATCAAATTTCACAGATAGTGAACCCACTATAAATTCCCTTGCTGGTCCTAGTATGGTGTTCGGAATGGTTGCTGAAAGTCATGTATCTCTAAAGGCGGATCCACACTCTTGCCGATACATGATAAGTATAGCCGAGTACGAGAGTGGGGATGGTTTTCTTGGTAGATCTCGCCTGTTTTCCTACATATACACACTTGCCCAGTGGTGACAAGCACGAGAGTGGGTATGGTTTTTTCGCAGGCGCCTACCTGTCTTATGAGGTTTACTGGGGGGTCTTCCCTAGCTCTGGGTCGCTCGAAATTTTGTCGGTTTTAGGTATCGATTCAAATGGATTTGAAAAAAGGTATGGTGTTGGCTCCGATGATATTTACAAACCGATTTGGTTTGCCTACAAAATCATGGATAAGATGCATCATACAGGTCAAGATGAGTATGGATGAGTGCAAGGTACACTGTTTGAATATTTGTAAACCAATTCCTGAACGGAGCAAATGCTTCATACCTACATAAAAAGCACATAAACTTCACACTCTTGATATCTTTTCAACGCGGATAGGGCATGTTTTATGGCGTACTGAAATAAAAAAGGGTCTATGGTTTAAATAAACGTTTTTTGAATGAAGACTTTGAATACTCTTCGAATGTTTTGGCAAGTAACTTGACAAGTGCCTTGAAGAAACGTTCGTCATATGTGTATTGCCGGCATTAGAGAGATGTTGAAACATTTCGGTAGTGCAACTCATTTGGGTACCTGGTTACACGGGTAATCAGAACGACTGTGTGGCTGGTGAGCTGGCAAGGGTTGGTACCTTGTTACCGGAGATCGCAAGCTCGTTCACTATATGTACACCGATATCATCGGTCAAACTAGCCATTAAGTAAAAAAAACCTCGAAGAAGCTAGGAAGTCCTGGGCATTCGGTGCGATAACAAACTAGTCTTAGGCTTCCAGGGATGTACGTCGCAGCAGTTTAAGTTTAACTCTCTATGTAGTGGCCGGTTTCACGGGCCACTGACTCATAAGGTGGAACGTATAGCGGCTGGTCATAGGGTTCAATGATTTCTGACGGAGCTGTGGTTCACCGGATCAAGAAGTGTCTGTCCTCCATATCAAATGCCAGTGTCCGACACTCGCTAGGACGAGACTGCCCTCTCCCGGATCGCCCTTTCCCTAAGTTAAGCAGATATGAGGTCATACTGATCATTGTGTTAATCTCATCGATCATTTTAGTTTTGATTAAAAAAAAATAAAAATCACAATAATATGTACGCTATGAAGTTTATACTAAGAAATGCGATATTCTCACTTTTATCAAGAGATAGTGTAGTACGAGTCATATAGTACAGTAGTCATCCATCAAAAATGTACTCAATTTTTCAATACTGGCACACATGGTCCATTGAGGACTACTTTCGGGACTGATTTTTTCAAGCAAAGTGCGTTCTATGCTAACAGCAAAACTCAATAATAAACTTAATACTCAATATTCTGATTAATTAAACTAGAAAAATTGAACTCAATATACTAATTAATTTTTCGTTATAGCGCTACAGCTCCTCCCGAGCCTTGGCGTTTACTAACTAATTATTAGGTGCAAAAAATACAAGGGAAAAATGTATACTTTTGCCCTGTTAATGCTTTAAAAATTATTTGAAAATTCCATCAAAACACCATCGAAAACAACCAAAAAAATTATTTTTAGGATCATTTCTTGCACCCAGGAGGTACATTTCAATTTTAACCATATACATGAATTAAATGCATGTGAAATTATACTGCAAACTATAAAGTAAGCGTAAGATAAATTTTTGGAAGCTTGCGAAATAATTTTTATAATGTTTGTATTTTTAGGAATTTGCATGGGTGATATATGTATATCCCTTCATTGGTGATGAGTATTAAATAAACGATATCCATTATACATTTCAACAGATAATTGAAGTCATCACTGATACGAAGACGTGTTAATGTTCCATTCGAAGTTTGTGATATCTTACCTTGTAAAATAAACGATCAACATTACTTCTATTTTGACTCTGTCACATCCTCATTTGATTCTTTCTCGCCCCGAGAACATAAAACTATAAAGTCAGTTTTATATTCATTTCAACGCTACTCAATTTTTTCCCACCATTCCGTCCACTCTTCGGTGCAACTTATTGCAGAATATTTCTAAAACTAAACTTAAACTTTTCTCCCTTCCTGCATCTCTATATGTTTTTATGCCATTTTCAGACACCAGTGTCGACATACACCCCTGGCAAACTGAAAGGAAGTAGAAAAGTGAGAACAGAAGAAAAAAAACTAACGTAAAAAAGAAGTGTTCATTCATTTGAGTTTGTTGCCGCCATCTTGACTGGGATTGCGTAAAGTTCTCAAAGTAATTTTCCTGTGACGGAAATTGGAAAAATTCTTCGACCATGCAAGTGATCAGGGTCTCGGCTATGAGTATTTTGCAAATGAAGAAGTGCAGTAAGTTTTTTTTTTGCCTGGCCGTAGTTTCGATGGTTCACTTTGGAGGGTGTATGAAAAAAATCGAGTCTAGAGTGAAAAGTTTTTTTCGTTTTGATGTCGTCGACAGAGTAATTATATCGGATGTAAGTGTGTTGAATTGAGATGCAAAAGTGTACGTATTCATTATTTTCGAGTGAACATACTATTTTAGTTTTGAAACTTTTTTTTGTGAACAGATGGAAATATCCAATAAAAATTGCTGTTTTCAAATCAACTTCAAAGTGTTTTTCAGGACTGCGTTTTTGTGCTAAACTTTGAATGAAATGCATTTGATAAAACCGTATTATCATTTTTTGATTGAATTGATTTACGTGCAGTATGCTCGTGTGTAGCAAATAGCATACTAAATGAAAACTACTTTCCAAAACCAAACAAACTAACATTCTTTCAAATCATTAATTTTAAATTAATCCATCAGCAAAGCAGACCGGACTAGACCCTTTAGCCTGGCATTTCGCATGGCTTAGCTTCAGCGCATTCACAAAGCGCGCTCAAAGGGTTTAAATATTTACGTAAACCGTTAACGGGTTTAGTGAATTCATTTCATATTCTCTATGAAATGATTCTACGTTTGTTTTGAAACCGTTATTTGCAATTAGTCTGAAAGCATTTTCGTTGATGAACAAACTCATCCACACAAACTATATAAACGTTCAAAACGTGAGAGTAAATAGTATGCGGTTTTCGAGTTAGATCAGTGAAAATTCAGGTGAAATGCCGAGATAATTTCAATGATAATTTCTTTATGATTACAAAATAGCGGTTTCGTATTCATGCGTACAATACTCATAGATGCAGAGATGCAAGGTAATGCCATTAGTAATTTTATATCCTTTTTTCATTTCACCTGCAAGACGATGGCATTATTTTTTTTCACATTTGTATTCCTGATTGTTGCATGTGGATGCCACGTGAGTAAAATGTACTCGTTAGTACTTTATGTAACAGAAAAAGGAATCTACAGATTAAAAATAGTATCAAGTTAATTGGCATGATGTAGCTACAGTTGCAAGTGCTACGAGCTGCAACGAATGATGAGAGAAATGAGCAAACAGTGATTAATTGCAGATTTTTACATTTTTAATTTCATTTTATCTGATGAAACTGTATATGCTCGAGAAAAACGTTTTTGAGGGGATGATTTTATGTAATTTTCAGGAAACGAAAGCGGTTGATGAGAAACCAACCAATGTTTTACAATTTATGTTTAAATCTATAATTTACAGTTCATGTTTAAACTCAAAACTGAGGAGTTAGTATTTTATATTATTCAAATGCGAGTGGTTTATGTTATATTACATTTATGTTACATTACATTTAATTTTTTGGGCTTTGGTTTCAAAGTTATCACTAAGTTTTAATTTTAATGTACGAGGGTAGTTTGATAAGTCAGTGACTGTTTGAATGAACGATTTTTTTTCGGCAAATAAGCGTTTTACTTCTCATCATATTCTTATTTTAGCTCTATACACTGAGTTCAGCGTTTTTGTAATTTTTTTATTCCATCCTTCAAAATAGGCGTTTGTTTCAGTGATGACTTCTTTATTCGACCCAATTCTCTTAACGCTCAGTTATTTCTTCAGGTTTGGAAATCGGAAATAGTCGCAGAGGCCTAAATTTGGAAAATTCGCTGCATGAGGTAGCAGTTTGTAGTCTAATTTATGGATTTTTGCCATGGTGACTACGCACGTGGGCACTTTTTGGCCGAATACCACCTTGGCCTTCTTTGGTACACGTTCACCCAAAGAAAATCACTGTTTTGATTGTTCCTTAGTTTCTGGTGTGGTGTGATGGATTCATTTTTTGTCTACGGTAACGAAACGGCGCAAAAACTTGTTCTGATTGTGGCTGCAGATTGCCAAATACTCCTTTGAAGTAGTCACACACCCGCTTAGTTGAAATGCCTACAGCCGCAGCCTCTTCACGCACTTGCATTCTGCGATCATCCAATATCATTCCATGGGTTTTATCGACAAGTTCGTTTGGAACGCAGTAAATCAGTTCTTAACCATTAAAATTGATAGTGCAGAGTCCCCTTAGTATTTATCAAACCTTTTTTTGTTTCGGCGATGGTTTTTTACGCAAAAAATAATGCTTAATCAGCACATGAATTTCACTTTTTTCCATTTTCGTTAAAATTTATGAGGTTGTCTGTTTTCAATGGCTGCCAAACGCAAACTCAAAATTTTACAGTAGTCTATTTATAGATGGCAGTTGACGGGAGCACTGTTCTATTTAAACTCACTGCACGGGAAATTCAAAAAGTCACTGACTTATCAAGCTGCTCTAGCATAGTAATACATTTTCTAGTTTTCCTCGACTTTCTTTATTTTGAAATATTAAGGGTAGAGAGTTTTATTTTTATTGCCTTTGGTTAATTACCCCTCCATGAATTTAATTGGACACTTACATAGCATATAACAAATAAAAGTATATCATTGCTGCCGATGGCTGTTGCATATGCTTTCCTATCAATGAATTTCTGTGTGTATGCTTGCGTTCTTCTTTTATTTCTGGCTACCTGTTATCTTTGGCTAGGTGGTCGTAAATTATTCCTGCAGTTCAAGCCAGTCATAAATTGTCTTACCTTGCGTTCAAGCCAGTCATAAATTGCCTTGCTACCTTTTTTCCATTTGCTTATCATCATCGGGGCACTACACCCCGAATCGAGCCTTCGTCTCCATTCGTCTCGGTTCATTGACCGCGTCCTCCAGTTCGGTGCTCCCAAAAGTGACCTGCTGTCAGCATCTATAGAATTCTCCCAGCGCTTGCGTGGCTTACCGACTGGCCTGGCTCCGCTCGCTCGCCCCTTGAGAGATCGTTTGAGGATTCGATTGTCGCTCATTCGTTCGACGTGGCCAGCCCATTGTAGTTTTTGGAGTCGTATGACGGTGGAGACTTCCGGGTCGTCATATATGGTATACAACTCGTTGTTGTATCTGATTCGCCATCCATCTTCTTCCCGTATTGGACCGAGGATCCTTCGCAATACCCTTCTCTCGAACGTATTCAATGCTTTTTCAGACGCCTGGGTCAGTGTCCAGGTTTCGCTTCCGTAGCATAGCACAGGTCTAATAATTGTTTTATAGATGCGAAGCTTCGTATTCCTGTGTACGCATCGAGATTTCAAAGTGGGAAGCACCGAAAAAAATGTCTTATTGGCTAATTGAATCCGTCGTTTGATTTCGTCAAGCTCATCCCCATCCTTCGAGAGGTTCGTCCCTAGGTACACGAAGTTGTCTACGTTTTCAAGGTTATAGTCCCCTATCGTTATGTTTTGTCTTATTGGCGTCATTTTCGTTGATTGAGTCATAACTTTAGTTTTTTGTTCGTTAATTTGAAGACCAACTTCCTTGGCGGTTTCATCTAGAGCTACAAATACTTCCTTGGCGTCGTTGAACGAACGTGACATAATGTTGATGTCATCAGCGTAAGCTACTAGCTGTGTTGACTTAAATAATAGAGTTCCTCTCGTGTCAACGGGGATTTTTCAGATGACGTACTCAAGCGCTAAGTTAAAGAGTACCGGAGCTAATCCATCCCCTTGCTTTAGCCCAGTATTCGTCGAAAACGAGTCGGTCATATTATTCTGAATCAGCACTTGTGACGTGGAGTCGGTCATGGTCATTTTCACCAGTCGTACCAACTTTGCTGGCATTCCAAACTGCAGCATGATGTTATATAATGCAGTTCGGTTGATGCTGTCGTGCGCTTGTTTGAAGTCGACGAATATTTGATGGACATCAATGTTGAATTCCCAGCATTTTTCCAAAATTTGTTTGACCGTAAATATTTGGTCAGTTGTCGATCTTCCACGTCTGAAACCACCTTGATATTAACCAAGAATTTTCTCAGCGTGATGGGAAATCCTTAACTCTAAAATTTTTGTCAAGAGCTTGTACGACGTACAAAGTAGTGATATGCCCCTGTAGTTTTCGCATAGCAGTTTATCTCCTTTCTTGTGAATGGGACATATAACGCTTTTTTGCCACTCATCCGGCATCGTTTCTTGTTGCCAGATGCCTGTCACCAATCCATGGATCGCCCTTAAAACGGAAATCCCGCCTGTCTTCAGGAGCTCCGCGGGATACCATCGATGCCCGGTGCTTTGTTGGATTTCAAGCGGTCCATGGCCTGTCGGACTTCATCTAGTGTAGGAAGGTGAGATGAGGCACTGTCAAGGTATGTGCCAATTAATGATGGCGATTCGTTGGGTGCGGGGACATTTCCGTTAAATAATTGCTGGAAATAGGACGCCCATCTTTCTTTCACCTGTTCTGAGCCACTTATGATGCTTCCATCGGCAGCCCTACATAGGCTAGTTTGTGGTTTAAAGCCTTGTTTTAAGTGCCTCACTACTTTGTACGCTTGTCAAATGTTGTTAGCCATAAAGCTGTCATTCATGTTATTCAGCATGGTGTCAAAATGCTTTCGTTTCTTACGTCTAATTATTCTATTAGCTACTCTCCGAAGATCGTCATATTTTTCTTTCTTGGCTCTCGTTCAATGTGTGCTTTTGATCGTAGTCCAAACTTCGTTGATAGACGTGGTGTTAGGCGTAGAAGCTAGTTCCATTTCCAGAGCAGATCTATATTTGGCTTCGATCGTCTTGTTTCGAAGCTTGTCGACATCGAACTTGCGTCTTGAACTTGCTCTGGCTTCATACGACAGTGATATTCGACATCGATATCGAGTCTTCACTAAGTAGTGGTCGGAGTCGCAGTTGGCTCCACGGAAGGTTCGCACATCTAAAATACTGGACTCCCACCTTTTCTGAATCAGAATATGATCAATCTGATTAAAGGTGTGGCCGTCGGGGGATGCCCATGTCCTTTTATGGATGTCATGTCCTTTTATGGATGTCCTTTTATGGATGCTTGCGTTCTTCTTTTATTTCTGGCTACCTGTTATCTTTGGCTAGGTGGTCCTAAATTATTCCTGCAGTTCAAGTCAGTCATAAATTGTCTTACCTTGCGTTCAAGCCAGTCATAAATTGCCTTGCTACTTTTTTTCCATTTGCTTATCCTAAGTTTTTTTTTCTCCTGAGAATTTTGGCATTTTTCTTGTTTGTTGCTTATTATAAAAAGCTACATAAGTCTACAACTTAGTAATGTTAATATGTCCTCTAAATTCCAAAAAATCTGATATCTCTGTTAAAAGTTACCGCAATGCAAAATTTTTCAAATTTGCTGGATTTATTTTAAGCACCCAGCGCACAAATGGGGCTAAACATACCCGATGTATTCATCAAAAAAATTTCTATTTATCAAATTCACATGCGAAACATCTTTTAAATTCATTTCGCAAATGTAATTTTTTTGAAAATTATTTGTGGATTGAATAGTAAGGATATTTAAAATATCACTTAAATGGCCGCTGGCGCCAAAGGGTTAAAGATAATTAACATTTGGTGAAACCTGGACTTATTCTACATATACACAAATATATCCTCCTGTTTTTCCATTTTCTCCACAAGTTTTATATTGAAAGCAATATCTTCGCACATACTGATCACTTCAACTTCTTGTATCTACTACTTGTAACCAACACCGCCAGCCGTATGCAGTTCTTATTGCGCAATTTTTACTGCTACTTCATTGGTGTGACTGCATTTCGGCCGTTTCAAATTAAAATATATGACACAAAACGATTTCGGTCGCATTGCAGTAAATATTGGATACCTCGTATTGCTTTAGTGTGACCGCCGCCTAAGAATCGAAAGCTTCTTGACCAAAATGTAAAAATTGTTTTTTCTTAAGGCTCTCTTTTCTAAAATTTGCTTTCAAGTTTAATATTGATTTCAGAATAAAAAGTACGGAAAACTCCACACATAATGAAAAGACAGTTATATCAGGTAGCAATATATACTATAGCAGTTGACCCACGCTGGGCGCTGATTAGAAATAGCAAATAAACTAGCAACAGTAGGTGGTAAAAAATGTTGTCTATGTCAGAGGAAAATTTGAGTTCACCGGCTCTATATACCTTTGCAAGGTCAAAATATACGATGGATGACTTAAGAACTACTTGTAAACATCAAGGATGTTTTGGTCTTTTAATTATATAAAACCTTGAGCTCATGTTGCAGATCTGACGTCAAATCAACACAAATTCCCTCTTAAAGAGCAATGAAAATTCCTTCGATAGCAAGATTATTCAAAGAAATGAATCTGCTATGACAACGAAATGATCTTATTCCTTATTTTAATAAAATTCTGGAAAACTATATTTTATTTTTTTCGCAATTCGCGTAATCAGCTGGTTTAGCGATGTCGATTGGTTTTATGGTAACGCTAAAGGTCGATATTGGGAAAAATATCAATCTGCGAAAATAGCCCAAGTGAAGGTTTCTCGACAAAACTATTTTAATTGTGGCGCATAAAAATATTGTATTGATACGACTGTTCACTTCAAGATCAACCCGCTTTTTGAATTTCGTTTTAATCCGGTGATTGTATTGGAAATTATAGGGATACAAAGATTCGTTGCTTCTAATCATTATAAAATCATTATAATTTGAAAATTTAAACTATGGCATCTCTTTGTCAAAATATGAGTATAGCTAATTTGATCTTCACTAAGTTTGATCTTCACTAAGATCCAATCCGCTGATTGCATCACAAATTATAGAGTAAAATCTTTCAAAAATAAGTTACAAAACATGTGTTTCCTCGATTTTTTTTTTTTTATATTTTACCCTTTCCTGTTGTAAAGCTTCTATGCGTTTAAGCCCATTCCAGCCGAGCATTTTTCAATTTGGTTGTCAATTTTGATTTTTTAATTGGCTGACAACATTTGATGTCCTGTTCGTACAACCGTCACTGCAACGTTATCGTCTATATTTCAATGTTGCCCTCCTTTAACTTTTCGTGGATTGTTTTTGAAGTTGCGTGTCAGTTTTTCCAAAGCACATTGACTGATCAGACGATCAGTTCGTGGAGCTATTTTGCGTTTTCCGCGGCAGTGTTTCCGTTTCTTTCCGAATTCTTCGGAATATTCTCTTTGACGTGTTTGGCTATCCTTGAAACTGTTAAATGAGAAATTCCTTTATTTCGTGCTAATTCTCAAAAAAAGTACTTGCCGTTTTCAATTAGCAGACAAATATAAACTTTTTTCTTACTCGATATGTCTTTTTTCCTGACCATTTTCGTTCTGCTAGTTCCCTAATGTAGCAAATACATATTGGCCGAGGTCAGACGAGACCGCCGACATGTGGACGGCATTTGAAGGCTCGTCACAAAATCGCTTTGACTCGTGCTCAAAGCCCACTCCGATCGAAAGTCGCACGAGCGCCGGTGAGACATGTCATGTAGCAAATAGATATTGGCCGAGGCCAGGCGAGCCGAAGTCAGACGAGGCCACCAACATGTGGACGGCATTTGACAGCTCGTCCGAATCGCCTTGGCTCGTGCTCAACATCCATTCCGATCGGATGTGGCACGAGCGCCTGTGACACCTGTCAAAGTCGCTCGTCTGGACTGCCCACACACTCGGCTCGCCTGGGCTCGGCCAATATCTATTTGGCACATCAAAGTCGCTTGTCTGGACTGTCCACATACTCGGGCTCGCTAGCTTTCGCCTGGGCTCGGCCAATATGTATTTGCCGCATAAGATTGATAAGCATAAACCTCCTGCTTTATGCTTTCTCAACGTATTTTGAGACTGCGTGCCAGTTCGCCTCGTTTTGTAGCTTTGCATCCACGATCGGGTCAGGCGTTACCAGGCCGATTGTGGGCTCAATGGTGCGTCTCAATCTTACGAAGCGACTGCACATAAAGAATGTGTTCTGAGCATCATCGAGCTCAGTTACACAGTACAGTCAGTACGGTGTGACCACCTTACCCATTCTGTTCAGGTATTTCCTGAAGTAACCGCGCCCTATTAAGAATTGACAAAGGTAAAAGTTTACATCTCCGTGGCTCCGATTAAGCCAAAGCTCAATTAGCCAATTAGCTTAGTCCAGCGTCCTTTATCATTTTCATTCCAACGTTATTGCCAAAGTTGGAGGGTCAGTGTACGTGCGTACGTCAAAGCCTCAGTACTGTCTAGCTCTGAGCGAAAGAGGTACCCTCCCTTGCGTTCTCGCGCTAGCAGATTGATCGGGAATACTCTCGATACACAGTCTCTTCTGAGACCGTGCGGTAGCTACAGGCTATTTGAGGGCACCCCTACGCTGGACACTGGCAATGCACTTCCGGAACTTCCTAGTTCGAAGCGCATCTTCCCAAATTTCGGCGCCATATAGCAAGATGGAATTGGTAGTCACCATCAGCAGCTTCCCTCTCGTCTGGATCCGCTAACGTTGGTCAGTAGCTTACGCAGCGAAGTGACGACTACTAGAGCCCTGTCACATGCCTTGCGGATATGATTTCAATACGACAGCTTGGTGTCCAGGGCCACTCTCAGATACCGGACCGACTTGCAGGTCTGGACCCCGATGGAGTCAACAGTTATGGGTATGACGGTTGGTATCCTCTGCTTCGTCAGCATGACAATCTCTGTCTTTGAGACTGCCAGCTGGAGGCCGTGCTCAGACATCTACCGATCCCCACTTCTCATAACTAGACACCGGGACATTACGAAAACTTAGTTTCGTGTTTATACGCAGGCAAAAAACAGGAAAAACCGAAACACATTTACTAATTACAATACATACAGAATTGTCCTTCTGTTGCCGTAAGCTACCTGTGTTTAAGGGCTGCCTGCTGTTTGTATCACAATGCGAACAACGGAAAAATCACATTTACATGTGTGATCCTAATATGATGGCCAGGGTCTGTACACCAACACATCTTAAAAGCTGTAGATTAACCAGATTGCGCAATCACGAGAAATAGTCAACGATTTTTTTTAAACAGATATGGCCATGTGATTCTAATACTAATCAGTAAATTATATTTATAAGTAAAACATATATTCGTTCTCGTGAATCAGCTCAAATTTCAGTTTATTGTATCCATTTGTATCCATTATAGATACAGTTTCAGTATACCTAGCCACTGACATATTTCTCATTTGTGGATTTCATCTATGGTTTAAACTATTCTCCGAAGACTAGTATATTTGTAAAGAGAAACAAATAGCCAGACAACATCTATTTATTTCTCCAACAACCACATTTCGCTTGTCCGAAAGCAATCTACCGAAAAAACAGCTCTTCATGTAAAAAAGCGAAACAAACAGATACGATTATTATACTCACCCTATTAATCTTTTCAACTTCATTATACTGAAGCGAACTTTGCCGGAGCAGGCAACGAATCCCTTGTATCGTTAGGAATGCTCTCAGAGGATTCCACGGAAAACTAGGCGCCTCGCCGCCAAACTTAAATATTAAGCCAGACTACATTAGCACTTGCAGCCAGCTTGGTAACCAGCCAGTCAGTCAGCGAGACATCAGCTCGTCCAGCTGTAATGGCAAACTAATTTCATGCAACTTATTCATTCATTTGAATGGTTGACTTAAAATTTTCCCGGTTTCTGAAGTCTACTCTTTGATAAGCACGAGCTTTTGCTGGTGCATTTATATGAATGTCTACATAAATACATCTATACATACAAGAATATCTACAGCATTTTCATGCAAAGTGATTTTCGCAAGCTGGGATCTGAGTAGATTCCTATGTAAATTTTCGCCAAGATATCTAAAGAAAACAGCTGTAAAAGTGATAGTGAGCACAGATGACGTTTCGGAAATGATGAGTTTCTTCAACAAAAAAAGTTAGATACCAGTTGTGATATGAATTTGATGTTGGTTATTTCAATTATTTAAAGCAAAAAGGATTTTAATTAATTTACTGAAATAAATTTGATTTTCAGTTGAAATTATTAATCCTCGTATCGTTGGATTATCTATGCGGAACGCAATAAACAGAAATAAAGCAGTTAAGGAATAAATAAACATAAATGCGAACTGTGTTCAAATATATTTTCAGGCAGTTTGATCCTTCAAGCTCAACTCTAGATTATCTGAAATATTGAGCAATATCCGTTCCAATCTGACCATTTCGAAATCTTATCAGCAAACTAAGCCTAGTCTCAATTATACAAACGCAATAAAACCACCCAATAGACCTTCAAAATCATCATCGCCGTTGAAAACATTGGAAAATTATCAAAATTCCCAAAATAACAGATTGAAATTTCGTTCTCGTTGAATAGTTACACAAAACCTAAACACAACGAGCAACGATTGTGCAGGGCAGCACATAATAGTCAGGCGACCGGGCTCAATTCTCTACTAACATAAATTTTAATGAGCTTTTGAGAAAGTCCTTTCAATGCAAATGCCGAATATCCTTTAAACCCGGGACAAACACCTTATCCGATTGCAAAATAAAAAAGACCATTTTCATGGAAATAGTCGTACATCTAAATATCCGATAGCTTGGTCGGTATCTTTGTTGCAAATCGATAGGACACCCCGTTTTCCTTTCAATAGTTTTATGATTCACTTTTATTACGCAATTATAAGGGCACGTAGAAATGTGATAAAAACAATGTCAACGTTCACTTGGATAGAAAACATAAGACTACGCAAAACTAGACCGAACTCAAGTCGGTTCGAGGCGAGTCAAGAGACCTGCCCTGTTTCTTGTTGCTCATAAAAATAAAGTCCATTATCTAGACAACTGCCATGACGATGACGATGACTATGGTGGCAGCAACCTTTCGAAAAACCCATAGCAAGAAAAAAGGAAGTGAACCCTTTCAATCCTCATATATCACGTTTCTTTCTAATCCTTTCAATTGGCCGCCCTGCTTGCTGCACGTTTCATTCGCAACTCTGAAGCTTTTAGTCGATCGGTAAAATATTGAGGTGGTGGCCGTTGAGAAATTTTGTCATCAATTTGATGTCAGGTTAGCTCCAGTGATTCGGTTTGTGTGTTTGTTTGTTTTATTTTGAGTGTGTTTGGAATGTCATTGTGTGTAGTTGCAGGACAATAGCAAGAACGTTGAAACGGGACGACAGTTTAATTTTATTGTGTTCTACGATTTCAGGCGTGGGATTTGACAATTTTTTTTGCTTTCACGAAATGGCACAAGGTCGGATTATAATTTTTGATAGTGTATAGCTTATTGTCGTTTTGGTATACTGTTCGGTCAATTTATAGTAAATGAATGTTCTGGTTGACTTGCAAATAACACTAAAAGTGGTGGAATGATTTTGGTTGATTTGAAAATAGTTTCTTGGAATGGCTTGGAGGAGTATACCTCCACATTGTTGTTGTTTGGGTATTTGGTACTGGGGCATTGTGTGATGTTAAGATTAATGTCGTTAAAATTTCTGTGGTTTACATTGAGGTTCAGCTCACCTTCGAAAACTCTATTCAGGAGGAAAAGAGGTTAACAAAATTCAGAGAATTAACTAACTAGTGAGGAAACTTCCACTTAGATTTGAATTTAATCAAGTCAAATCAAATATTGTGCTACGAACATTACATTTAAATGTAGCTATAAAGTATGAAAGAGGACCGAGTTGGAGGCTGTTATGTACACGTAAAAGTCGTCAAAAAAAGCGAATGAAAGTAAGTATCTGCACTGAAAAAAATCCACATGGCGCCCAGAGCCATGTAACATAGCGCATTATTTATGGCCCCATACGCTATGTACATAGTACTCTGAGCTATGCAATATGGCTCCCAGCGCCATTATGTCAGAATCTACATAGCGCGTGGTACTATGTAACATGGCGCAGCATTTATGGTCCCACACGCCATGTACATAGTGCCCTGAGCTATGCAGTATGGCTCCCAGCGCCATAATTACATGGCACAGAAATTATGGCCGCACACGCTATATTACATAGTGCCATGAGCCATGTAATATGGCTCATGGCACTCCAATTATAACTCGCAGCCATGCTGTGTGAGGGAACGTATAAATGTCAGCAAGTGACATTAGAGCTTATGTCTACATAATTGACTCATTTTGAACTGAAGTACTGGCTGCGATATTTTCGATACTTCGACCGGTGAATTTTCACACTGGAGCAGGAACATTCAATAGTGAGTATGTTGACTCGAATTTATCGAATTTATATTTGGTGCACTGAAAAAACACAGCGCCAGACGCCATCGTTTATAGATTTCTGGCGCCATGTACATAGTCGATTTCAGTCGATTTGTGATAAAATATAGCGCCACACGCCATAGTACATAGGAGCAGACGCTATGCTTATAGCCCTCCACGCCATGTACTATAGTCCTCCACGCCATGTACCATAGTCCTCCTCGCCATAAACTATAGTCCTCCACGCCATATACTATAGTCCTCCACGCCATACACTATAGTCCTCCACGCCATGTACTATAGTCCTCCATGCCATGTAATATAGTCCTCAAAGCCATGTACATGGCGTGGAGGACTATAGTGTATGGCGTGGAGGATTATAGTATATGGCGTGGAGGACTATAGTATATGGCGTGGAGGACTATGGTACATGGCGTGGAGGACTATAGTATATGGCGTGGAGGGCTATAAGCGTAGCGTCTGCTCCCATGTACTTTTCGCCATGTATTATGGCGTGTGGCGCTATATTTTATCACTATCCCTAAATCGACTATGTACATGGCGCCAGAAGTCTATAAATTATGGCGTCTGGCGCCATGTGTTTTTTAGTGTGCACGTCCAAATGGGACCTAATGTGCAGAGGACCTAATTTGCCTCTCACACTGCCGTTCGTTAATCAATTTATTTATTTATTTATTATTTTATTTGGTGCGTATTCAATACAACAGGTAAATTGCCCAGTTATAGACTGGATAAAATGAAAAAAATAAATAAAATGACAAGAACTAAATAAGAATATATAAATATAAAATATACAAAAAATTCTTAAAGTATTAAATAATAAAGTAAAATTAAGTAGAGTAAAAAAGAAAAGAAAGAATCCATTATAAACAAGAATAGAAAATAAAATTAATTAATTAGAATCAAAAATTTTGCTTCGAACCATATTTATGAAAATGGCAATTGATTGTGGAAGAGGACCAAGTTGAAGACTATTGTAAGTGCGTAAGAGTCGCAAAACGGGAGAGTTGAAGAAAGTGTCAGTGCGAGCATACGGCACTTCAAATAGAATGGAGGACCTGATTGGCCTTACGGATTCTCGCTCAATGAACAAAAATGCTAATGAGGAAGACAGGTAGCCATGACAGATTTTGAAAAGGAAACTCTCATTGAAGTAAACTCTGCGCTGCTCAAGGAGAGGAATGTAAAGAAGAGATAGACGTTCACTATAGGATACATACGGCAGACTATATTTCAAAAGTAAAGTACGTGCAAACCTGCGCTGAACTGATTCAACAGCATCAGAAAGGTTATTTGAAACGAGGACACCACACTTGACTGCAGTGTTCAAGTACAGAATGGACTAGGGTAATAAACAGGTGGACACAAGTAAAAATACTAAATGAATTGTGGCAGGAACGAATCACGACGGCAGTAGTCCGAGAAGCTTTTCTAGTGATAGTAACGACATAAACGTCGAATTTCAGTTTGCGATCAAATGTGACCCCAAGATCAATAGCATAAAGAAAGATAGGAGTGTGAAGCTTAAGAGAAGGACATAGAAAAACACTTGGAAACATTAAGGGACAAATAGTTCAATTTACACCAACCAGAGAGAGAGCATACAAATCATCCTGAAGAAGCAGAGAGTCAGCAGTATTTTTAATGACTCGAAAGATTTTTACACCATCTGCATACAGAAGACATGAAGACTTAAAAACTCTAGCGCACCTGAACCGCTAGAAACACTAATGTTCGAAGAACAGTAGAAGAATCGTGCAGGTTTTGAGTGCATATTCCACCACATGAGCTGCTTATTACGGCCAAACTGTTTCAAACGCCACGTTCTACTTTGGTCTCAAGAATGCATTATAACTCATATGGTGGAAGGTTTCAGATATTACCACTGATATGAATTTCAACGTTTATGAGAGCAAAACACGGGTTAATTATATTCGTTATCAGTTGCTTATTTCACCAAACTTTGAAAGCAGCATCTCATATAACATCAATGAAGAAAATGTTCAGTGCCTGCAGCACTGTAACTGAAGTTGGTGTTTGGGGCTGCGATCTGAAAAATTTGCAGAACTTTGGGAATTGAAACATCGGTTATTTATTTTCATTGTAAATGTTTCCTGTATGAATACTAACTGTTGGCATTTATTGATACAAAAGTAGCACAACCTATCAAAGCCTAAAATATATCACATCTGCTTCACGTTGTTATATTACATTCGAAGTTATAGGAGTATAAAGAAATTTAGGATTACCTGCAGCGAGTTTTTTCAAATAATGGAAAGCTTAATATTTGCTGTTTATTGTCACTACAATATCATTACCAATTGAAAATTCTACGATAAAACCGCTTAATAAAGATATTGCAAACAAACACAAAACCAACAATAGCTGGTAACCCTATCGTGGCTTTTCAACCAAATTTGGCCTGAATAATGTTTATAGTAGGTTCCATGAATTGTATGAAATTCGTATTGATTTCATGACTGCACTGGAAGTTATAGGGCAAAAAGTTTTATTTCTCTGAGCGAATTTTCAAATCCAAAGACACAAAAATTACCATAGCTGGCAGCACCAATCGAATTTTTCAACCAAATTTCTATCAAACAGAGTTTAATGTAAGGTTCAGCTAGTGTGTCAATTTCATGAAAACCTGGTAACTTATTCAAATTTCATAGGGCAAAAAGCAGTTTTTTTTCTTTGTAATTTTTCAAGATGGCACCACTGGCACAGAGTTGCCCACAATTCAAAATCGCTTCTATCAGACCTGGTCCTACTTAAGTCCAATGCATTCTGTAAATTTCAATGGTATCTGATTATTGATTCGTGAGTTCCCGTGAACAGCAGTTTTTGATGCTAAAAATATAGGTTGACTGGGAAAGGGTTACCGTTCTTGTCCGACATGAAATTTCCAAAGTTTTACTTTGAACGTGTAGATAAAGCATAAGATTTGTATACATATTGGTTTTATTGTAAGAAACGGACAGTTTTTGGAAATTCGATGGTTTAATATTTTCACTTCCAAATTTTTATTTTTTCAAATTTAAGACACCAAAATTATCATAGCTGGCAGCTCCAACCTAATTTTTCGACCAAATTTCTACCAAACGTGGTATTAAATAAGGTTCAGCTACTTTGTGAATTTCGTCAAAATCGAACGATTCAATCAGAATTTATAGGGCTAAAAGCAATTATCTTTTTTAGTGATTTTTCAAGATGGCACCACTGGCACAGAATCACCCGCATTTCAAAATCACTTCTATCAGACCTGGTCCTATATAAAACCAATACATTCTGTAAATTTCAATTAATTCTGCTCATCGGATCGTGAGTTTCCGTGAACAGAAGTTTTTGATGCTAAAAATATAGGTAAATTGGGCAAGGGTTACCAGGCGTGCCCGTTATACCATATCAAATTTTTTTTTTGTTTATGTAAACAAAGCACAAGATTTACATATGAGTGGCTTTTTTTTGAAGAAACGGCAGTTTTTCAAGAGAGACGATGATTTGAAGGTTTTCACTTTCAGTGCCTGCCCTAGCTACAGGGTTTCCAGCACGCTCATCAAAAGCTACACAAATCTACATTTAAATAATACCAATATGTCCTAAAAATTTCGTAATGATTGAATAACTCTGTCAAAAGTTATCGCAATTTAAAAATTTTCAAGTTTTCCCGTTCTGTTTTTAGGCACCCAGCGCACACATGGGGTTAAAAAATTCCAAAGCATTACCCGATTCACATGTAAAACACGTTCAACATTTATTTCGTCAAATTTATTTTTGCAAAACTTATTTGTGTACGGAATAATAGGTATATTAAAAATATCACTAAAATGGCCGCCGGCGCCAAAGGGTTAAAGATTATTAAAGATTAAAGATTATTAAAGATTATTAAAGACTTGGCACTATTCTGCATATACACCAATGTGTCCTGAAAATTTCAGCTCAATCGGATGGCGCGTTCCTGAGATTTTTTCACTGTAATTTTTTGATGATATATATATATATATATATATATATATATATATATATATATATATATATATATATATATATATATATATATATATATATATATATATATATATATATAGAAATATGAATTTTTGGCCAAAGTGATTTTAATACTAATGTTCTTCTTCGAACATTAGTAAAAACAGTGGGAAGGTCATTGGTAAATAGATTAAACATTGAACAAAAGAGGTCCTACAATGGAACCTTGAGGAACACCAGAAGAAGGGGAGAAAGGTGAGGACGACAAGCCAAAGAGGGAGACGACACAAGTGCGATCAGTTAAAAACGAAGAGATCCCGGAAAGCAAAGGTTCACGAATGCCATAATGCTTCAGTTTGACGAGAAGCAGGATATGATTAACAATGCCAAAAGCTTTGGCGAAATCAGTACAAATGACATCAACTTGATTGTTACTGTCAATTGCAGAAGCGATTACACGAGTAAACTCAACAAGGTTCGTAGAGGTGCTCCGGCCTTTTACAAAGCCATGTTGTTGCTCTGCAAAGACACAGTAGAGGGTATCACAGATACGATTGAAAACGAGGCGTTCCAAAATTTTGGAAAGGCAAAGAAGAATGGTAATGGGGCTATAGTTAGAAACAAGGTTCCTATGACCCGATTTGAAAATGGGACGAATGTTAAAGAACTTCACAAAGGACGGAAACTAACCAGCACAAAGACTGACATTGAATAAGATGGCTAAAGGGGCACAAAGTGAAGACGCAAGATTTTTTCCGAAAAAATTGGGAATACCATCCGAGCCCAGGGAACTATTAGAGTCAAGTGAGGACAAAAGCAATTCAACCTCTACGGGGTTAGTTACGACTGAGGAGAGACTATCAGGAAATTCAAAGGAAAAGCAGTCAGTAGCAGGAATCGATGGGAAAGTATAAACAGAAGAAAAAAACATAGCAAAGAGATTGCAAATGTCAAGAGGATTGGGAGAAAAAAAAGATCCGATCCTGGGAATCGTAGTTACAGCACACCGCATACCTAGCCAAAATCAAAAGATCGCCTTTTCCCGGCATCTAGCACCCAAGTAACTTTGCATGATCCACACAACGGATTTTCTTACGCGGACCCATTGCATGCATCTATGCAAGTTTGCAAAATCCGGCCGTTGCACTTTTCACCAGGGCATTGCTTCTTCTTTGCACGAGTACACTTGGGTAGCAATGTCCTTCTTTCCGCATTTTTTGCTTTTCCGTGGCCCAATTAGTGGCATTCCAGTGTCATTTGAAGTATTTGACACTGGCGTTTTGCTTATTTCGCACTCGTCCTAGTTTACCGTGTCAGTGGTTCAATCCCAAGCAGCTTCCATCAAATATTTATTCTTCGAATAAACAGTTTCCAACGCCTCGCAAGCTTTATAAAACTTGCTCAAAATGTAGTGTCGCGTAAAATGCGATCGTAGAACTTGTAAGTAAACAATGCTTTTTTGTCATTATTATTTTCATACTGCCCTCGATCGGCTGCGAATGCCAATTCATGTTCTTTTCAGAAATAAAACTAAGGTTGGTAAAAGTTAAGTTTGAGTTTTTTCTAAATCTCTTCTTCATTTACTTATTGATATATGTATACGTTTGTTTTCAACATTAACTTGAATGTAAATTATGATTCTTTGTATTGCAAAACTGTAAGCTTATTGTAAAGAACGGATGAATTAAACAAATTTAAACTGATATTAAATAAATTGAAATCGAAAATTAACAAGAATAAAATAAGCTTTTTTAAGCCTATCAGAATCTATCATACAAAGAGGAATATTACTCAACCAACTCAGTTCAATCACAAGTATGGCGATAGTACGGCGAAAGCAAGTTCAAATTGGGAGATACATTTATTAAAATTCGCGGCAAAACAAGAAAAAATCTTCTTGAGCCTTTTCTTTGACATTTTCACCATCAAGTCAGAAAATTTCTTTTATTCACTCATGACCATTTGGAAAAACCACTCAAAAGTACCGGATTTTCACATTTCTGTTCATTTAAATGATTCTAACGTTTCGCAACTATAAAAAGAGAAAATCCCGAGTCCATTTAATTCAATCTCATTATCGATAACGATATCGTTGAGCAGACATTCACATATAATATTTAAAATGAACCGGATTATTTTGTGTCGATTACATCCGTCGTTATTGAAATTTTCTCTAAACTTTCATAAACGACTCTGGAATTCAATGAAATAAGTCCACACTGCTTCCTCGTGTGTCTGCTTTTGAATTCTTTTGAATCTGATCATTAAATTCTCAACTCGAAGATATTTATTTCTGGCTCCCTTATTATTTTTCATTCTTGTTTCTGTGAATATTACGAAAATTTCAATATTGTATGTTTTTCGAAAAAAAATATAGTGATGATGATGCAACGACAGAGAGAATAATGTTAATCTTGGCTTCTTGTCGTGGCATCGTCTGTCGGAGAAAAATTATCCAATGCCACCAGCTTGAATAGAAACTATATTACAATGATATTTCAACATTAAAAAGAAAACAGAATAGCCGCTACGTTCACACGTTCCTAGTGACTTTGGAGAGTACTTGACAATATGCTGGAGTTTTCGTTGAGAATATATTGCTTCACGCGTTCCTTGATATTTTTCATGCCTGCAACTAGAGGAGGTAGTAGTGTAGTGGATATATGGGCAAGTGCCTGAAAGACGGAAAAAAGAGTGCTGGCTTGACAATTTTTCTCGAAGGAAATGAGTGGATAGACGATGTAAAGAAGCTAATCAAGAAGGTATTATAAATGAACTGAAAGAAGGAATTGTTTTTTGAAGTGTGGTTGTTTTGGTGTGAGATGCAGACAGTGTTAAAGGTAGATAAGTATGAATTCGTTTTTTTTTAAGTTTCATTAGTAGTATTATGGGCCCACGTTGAAGTCGAGAAAGTGTTATTATATGTGGTCTAATGGCTATATATGTACCTAGGCTTTATATTACAGTCATACGTTCTAAGTGTTTTTATTTAATTATTTTTTTTTTAAATTAAAAGATAAATTTGACATCGGTGAGCTATTTTCGTCATTTTAGTATTATTAATTGGAAACCTTGTCAAAAAGAAAAAGGAAAAAGTCAGTATGATATGTTAACGTCGCTCTTAACACAGGAAAAACAAAAAACAACCATAAGAGTTCCAATAATTTTTTCGCCAATATTCAAAAAAGTTCGGAAACTTCTTGAACGCGTTGATATTGTGAGCTGCTACAATTTAAAATTGTTGATTATTATCAAACTATAAAATTCAGCAACTATTTTATTCTTCAAAAATTATTCTTGAAGATAAAACTAAATTATTGTTGTTCTATAAAAACAGTATTTGTTTTCTAAACTGGTTACTGTAACGATCAATATTTATCGAAATTTTAAAATCAACAACAACTTTGAACAATCAACTTATATGTAGCTCTCCTTCTATTTTTTTTTACAATTCTTTGACATTTTTCTCTTAAGACTACTTTGTTTTTATAATTCATAATTGTCTAAAGTAGTGTGATGAAAATTTAAATGTAGTGTGGTGAGTAGTGGAATGTAAGTGAGATAAGTGTATGTGTATATCCACAATACTCTCATGCCAGCGTTATACACATTATCGCAAGGCGTACGAGAGTGGCGCCTTTGTGGTTCGACCAGCCAGAGAGACATATGGTGCAAAAGAGACTCTCCTCGCTGGTCTCTTTTCGGGAGCCGAAGACAGCAATGGTTTGCTGTTTTGTGGAATGGTTGTCGGCAGGTTCCGTAGAGGATGTCATGTAACAGGGCTTGAGCCTGTTAATGGAAACATTGACGGATTTCTTTCTAATGTCAAGATTGTAGTTTCATCCCCCAACCACACAACCCCCGACAGTAGAAGCAGTTGATTTCGCCTTGCGTTCACTGAAAAGGAACAAAGCGCCGGGTGCTGACGATATACCAGCTGAGTTACTCAAGTCTGGTGGGGCGGGTTTATTAAGTGCGCTACATCAACTACTGCTGCGAATATGGGAGACTGAGGTGATCCCATGACGATTGGCGAGAAGCACCATCTGTCCCATACATAAAACGGGAGATAAACTGCAGTGTGAGAATAACCTTAGTCTGTACGGCCTACAAAATTCTGTCAAAAATCCTGCAGTATAGGATTAAACCTTTCGCGGAAGAAATCATTGGCGAGTATCAAGGCGGTTTCAGATCTGGTCGCTCCACAATCGACCAGCTCTTCACGGTCAAGCTAATTTTGCAAAAGTGCTGGGAATACGACGTCGACGTATACCTAATCTTTGTCGACTTTAAACATGCTGCTATTTGCTATACCGGCCATATTAGTGAGACTTATAAAGATGACGATGACCAACTCCATCTCGCAGGTCCGGATCTAGAACAGATTGACGGATCCTTTTGAAACTCTGGCTGGCCTGAAGCAGGGCGATGGAATAGCGCCCACGCTCTTCAACCTGGCACTTGAGTTCGCTATTCGGGCAATGAGCCTGAGCACCAGCGGCACGCTATTTTTTAAGTCGAAACAATTGGCTGCGTACGCGGATGACATTATCATCATGGCTCGAAAACTAACCGATGCAGAAGAACTTTTGCTTAGACTTGGCACCGCAGCAAAGGAAGTTGGACTACGAATCAACGAGGACAAAACGAAAGTTATGATGCAATCTAGGACAAGGACGCCAGCGCACACGACCATCAACGTAGGGGACCTTTGCATCAAATTCTTGGACAACTTCGTTTACCTGGGTAGCAATCTACCGAGTGACGCCAACGAAACTGACGAAATCAAGCGACGGATTTTGATTATGAAATCGAAATATGTGCACAGAAAGTCTAAGCTCCGCGTTTATAAAACTATCACAAGACCTGTGCTGTGTTATGACTACGAAACTTGGACCCTAACGCAAGCCTCCGAAAATATGATCGACACCTTCGAACGGAAAGTTCTACGGCGGATTTTCGGGGCTTTTCGCGACCGAGATGGATGGCGCATCCGGTACAACAATGAGTTGTACGAACTGTACTGTGAGCTGGAAGTCTCCAAAATCGTCAAATTACAACGGATACAGTAGGCTGGGCACGTGCAACGCATGAATGACGATCGCATGCCAAAACGTGTCATGAACGCAAGACGAGTCGGAGCGAGGCGAAGAGGAAGACCAAGAGCTCGTTGGGAGAGCTCATTGTATGCGGACGCCGAGCAACTATTGGGGTTCCAAGACTGGAGGAAGTGGTCACGTGACCGAGATAATTGGAAGAGATCGATCCAGGCGGCCAAGGCCCGACCTCGGGCTGTTGTGCCACGTTGATGATGATGAAGAGTGTAGTTTATATAATAATAAAATATTTTATCATAATATTTTATTATAATAAAATTATTTCCAACCAGTTGGGTTAAACAAATATAGGTACTAAATTATGTCACGTTGAAGAGAAAAAGGAAAAATGTGGAATATATAAAATTACTTGTCCAGAATGCGACAAAATATACATCGGTCAAACGAAAGGGTTAGTTGGTGTTAGATTAACGGAAAATAGGCGGGAAGCAGCTTCAGCGAGGGAACAGAATACAACATTAGTACGATCAGCAGTAGCGGAACACATCCTGGAAGAGGAGCACAGCTTAACATGGGAAAACGTGGAGGTGATTAAGGAGGTACAGCAGGCACGAAAACTGGATGCGTACGAAAGCCTAAACATATGGAAAACCCCAATGAATAGACGACTAAACACAGACCAAGGAAACTGTGCATCACCATTGCTCAGATTAATTTGAATATACATTTGATAGTGAAGAGGAAAAAAAATTTAATTAATGTAGATAGTTAAATGTATTTAAGTAAGTAATTAGTAGACGATTAGGTGGTAATTAGTATAAGTCAATACTTTGAAAGTAAGCACTATAAACAACATACCTAAGTAAAATTAAGATTATACCGATAAACACTGAAGAAGAGGGCAGATTACCCTCGAAAAATCGATATTTGTCAGAAAACAAAGTATATCTAGCTTCAAAAGGAAATATTCGGTTTTTATTAAAAAAGCAAGAAATATTTTAATTGCCTCCTATTTTATTTTATTGATTACAGAAAGTGATATTACCCATGATTTTTGTATATCAAAGCCGAAAAAAGGATTTCAAAATAATAAGGTACTAAATGGAAAATTTTTGTTTTGACTAATAAATAGATTGCTGCAAGGAGTGTCCAAGGAGCAGAGTATTACGAAACGTAATACTCCGCTTATTATTTTGAGCCACTGCTTATATCGCTGCCAACGTTTTTCTATCCTATAGTAGATTGTTACAGTCAATCGTATAAAAGTAAAGAGGAATTCAAAAAATCGAAGTCTCCCTCACTCTCTAGATGGGAGAGCAGTGGAGGCTAACGATAATGACTAAGCTAACGAAAATGACCAGAAGTCTGTTCCCGTACCTGATTCTATTATAATATATTAAAATAGATGCGCAGCAAGTCGTTTTCGTACTTTTGCTGCAGCAAAAAGAAGCCAGCTGCCAAATTCTGTTACTGCTGCAGTTTGCTGAAGCACGGGAACAGACCTCAGGTTTCAAAATAAGGTTAAGATAGAAAAGGACTAGGTTTCGGTACAAGTAACACCCAAAGACGATTTGTAACTAGTTGCTGTGAAGTACTGGAGACATAAACCACAGTCTACGCAGCAACATACGAAGTGTAGCAGTACCTAGTCACAGACAATAGTTTAGGTTAATGGTTCCCAGTAGTAGGTGCGTTTTTTTTTTTGATACAGATACAGAACAGAATAAAACTATGCCGCAAAAACAACGATCTAGTACAAAACAGCAGTGCATTCGCTAAGATTTCTATAGGTTGTTATATTTGCTGTAGTAGCACAAAACAGCTGAAAATAATGGGAGAAAATAACGAGTATACACCACCGCCACCGATAGAAAATAGAAACAGAACAAACAAAAATTATCTCTTTTAACTTTCTACACATTATGAGAGAAACATTCAACATAACCTTGAAAAAACCAAAGCCCTCTCAGCAAAAAAGACAACTTCCCATTAGCTTTTCTTTTTTCTATCAGCACATTCTATAGTTCAGCACGTGAACTACACATGAGGAATAGAATTTCTTTACTAGTGAATTCACTGGTATAGGAGTGTTTTTGTTTGCGGATAATTGGCTGACGAATTTCAAGAATAATCAAGATTATATAAACAGCAGAAGGTATATCCTGTTTATTAAATGGTGTTCAACAAAGAATAATATCCATGCATTAGGCACTCTAAAATCCCATACGAATTATAATACAATCCAAGCAACGATTTGCAAATGTGTAAAAACCGTACACGATTTATAAGGTCCAATTATGAGGAAAGAGTTCTTCCGAAAACTAACATTTATTTCAAACTACAATTGTATTCAAACCGCTTAGCCTATCGACCAATTATCCTTCACCCATAATGAATAAATCCTCGAAAAACTCAAAAAAGCAAATACCATCTATTCGCACTAAATCACGGCACGAAAAAAATCAGAAAATTCAAAATGGGAATTTGTTCAACCGAAACCTACCACCCGGATGTTTGTCCATATACCAGTAGATTCACCAGGATCAGTAGATTCACGCTCTCTACTATGACCTCGAGCCAGGATTTCTCATTCTCTCTTAGATTCAGAGTTAGCTGCTTTTAGCTTAAATAAATCTCCGAGAAAATTCCTATCCTGGCCATTTAACAAGGATTTTAATTAGAATGAATGAAATTACGAGCAGTATGATGGCGGTAAGGTATAGAAAAATGGGGCACAGTACCAAGAGGCGCCCGGTTAAAGGCAACAAGGCAACAGAGCTTAAAAGTATGGCAAATGGGAAAATATTCGTTAGTACTATAGCTATGGTGGCTGTAACAAAAGATGTGGAATGTGAGAATCCAATGGATTAGCAGATAGCGTAGCAGGCAAAAAGAATATCTCTCGCCGTCGAGAATCGAAGGATATAAATCTCTAAGCGGTTTTTTCCATCCCGTACCAGCTTAACTTTTAGCTCAGAGCATAGCAAAGTGCATATAAAGTACCGCAACACTAGTTGAGCACTTTGGTAGATAGTGTCGGTTCGAAAGAGATAAGAAAACGTTAAATATTTTATGGTGAGTTGCACGTTGTGCCAATTAAATTTTCTGGCTCATTTGTAGCAGGATATTGCGATACATGCCAGAATAGAGAGATTTTTTTTAAAGAGCTGTAGCAGATGTTCAAGTATTGTACTGCTGCCAGATGACAATGATGCTATTTCGAATTGTTTTACAGTTATGCTGCAGTTACACTGATTGTAGAAAGATCAATTATTGACGTCAATTGGGTCCAATTGTGTGTAAGCACCAGTCAATTGCCTGTTGGCAATCAATCGCCAGCATTTGTCAAACAAATTGCCAGTGAGTTTGACAGCAGTGTGAGTACTCCTTGGGCAAGCAATTGCCATCCATGTCAAGCAATTGACCCACAATTTTGATTGACATCAGTGTTGCCAATTTCGCATGCTTGAAATGCATGAGTTTGTAATAAAGTCTGGTAAAAAAATGGAAGGCAGATCTCAATAGTCGCGAGAAAACTCAGACAAATTGCGAATCTTAGCAAGAGAAATTGACTGACGCAGATTTCTTGTTTGGCATTATAGAACTGGATTTTGCTGGAGCTAGTGCTTTCTCAACCTTCACCTAAACATTGAATTGTCTCTTAGTGCAGATGTTCCCCACTCTCCCGTTAGTTGTCGAAGGCTGGCTGGGAAATCGATCATTGGGGAGGTTGACAATATCTCTCAGTTAATTAACTAAAAGATGCTTCAAGGCTCCTGCCCTGAAACATGCCGGATTTTTACCGACTCTAACCACCTCCTTCTTCTTTCACACTCGCCACGGGACTACTTATTCAGCATTACTTCGCGGGGGTGGACCAGCCCTTGGCTGCTTCTATACATCCTTTCTTCTTCCTTCTTTCTGTCCCTTTCCGCGTCCCGCAGTTTGCGGTGAATATTTTTAAGTGCTATTTCGACGGCATTCTACGCAGTTTGGGATTTCAGCATACAAATTACGATATTTACCGCTGATATCCTTGTGTCTAGTACCGTCTCTAGGCTACTTTTACATGCAGCAAAGCGCGGATAGCTGAACGTAACGTATTCCGCATCATCGGGTATATTTTTGCAGACTGAACAGTCCGGCGAGGTGTCGTGTCCAAACCGATGCAGATAATACCGATGATCGCCATGCTCGCTCAGAAATTGGGTTAGGTCATAGCTTGTTTCTCCCTGGCTTCTTGAAGCCCATTGCACAATATTGGGGATTAATTTGTACGTCCAACGCCCATTTCACGCCTCTTCTCAGCTATTCTGCCATGAGCGCATTGACACTACCCTTTGAATCTCCCGCGTGCTTGCTGTCCGTGCTTCGTTTTTATAGAGTCGAAGCTCCTCATACGCAATCATTTCGATGGGCAGCATACTGGCTACACACGTTGCCTCATAGGACGTTGTTCGAAAGGCTCAGCAAGTTCGAGGTGCAGTCAGACGGTAGGCTGCTTGCATTTTTTGGCGGTTCAATTTTATTTGCAGCGCTGGTGCCCACATTGGTGCTGCGTACATTAGAATAGAGGCCACCACTCTTGAGATCCATAGCCTTCGGGGCGTCAATATTGGGTAGCATTCTAGCCAGTGCTGAATCGACAACGAATGTATTCTTGCCTGCTTTCTCCAGATGGGGCTTGAAGTTCAGTTTATTGTCGATAGCTAGGCCAATGACAAACACGGTGGTTCCAGCGAAGCGTTTCCCGAGAAGAAAACCGAGTCGGTTTAGCCGTGCATTCATTTAGCATTGAGATGACACACACCGCGGTGCGGACCGCCTCTCGGTTTCGGAACCAAGTCGGTAGACGAGAAAAATGACCCACCGACTCGGTTCTTCGAGCGTTTTTCGATTTGTTCATTGCTGCGCAGTCTGATCGAGCTTAAATTTTCAGAATGCATTGATGAATGCATGGAATATGGGAATGAAAATCTCATAAGAAAATTGATTTTTGAAGAATGGTTAGAATATAGTATAGGAAATTGAAACATTTGTTGGCACTTAGTTTCTAAAAGTAGGTAATTAAAATCACTTTTCCCAAAGTTCATATGTATATACATACATACATATAATGTGTACACAACTACTTTTTTCATACGCATCTATATGATACTCCGACGTAAGCTTAACCGCCTCGATAAACGCTTCTGAAAACCGCTATGTGTGTCAACCCCCAAGTGTGTCATTGGCCTTACGCTTAGGTATTTTATAGCAGGCTGGGGGGTAGTTGTACAGTCACCAACCTTTATCCGTACTACTGGTAGCTTCCTCCGCTTCGTGATTAATACCATTTCCGTCTTATGGTCGGCTAGTTTAAGCCCAGCGCAAGCAAGCCATGATTTAACCACCCAGATTGTTTCTCTTGCGTAAATTTCGACTTCCTCGAGATGACGGATTGGAATCACGATGCCAATATCGTCGGTGACATCTACCATCACCACATTTTTAGGCACTCGTATCCTTAGTATCCCGTCGTAAATTACGTTCCAAAGTAGGGGGCCAAGAACAGATCCCTGTGGTACTCGCGCCGTTACTAAGTAGAGTTTTGGTCCTTCGTCTGATTCGTAGCATAAGGTTCTTTCCTTGAAGTGGTCGACGATTATAGATGCCAAATAGCGTGACGCTCCATTATCGACCAGAGCCCCTACAATACGGCTCCACCGCGCAGATTTAAAGGCGTTTTTTACGTCTAACGTGAGCACGGCGCAGCAGCCTGCTTTATCTATCTATCTTTTGTAAAGTAGTGTCTTGCTCATCATGTTTAGTTTGTTTGGTTCTGATCATGGATAGGAGTATGCTCAGCATACCGTTGATTTTCCGTCTTTTGTCTTTTATGTGCGAGGTCAAATTGGAGCCACAAGTATATTGCAGTACGTTGTCAGTCTGCCGTCCGGTTGTCGATTGTTAGTTGTGGTGGCTGTTATTGGTGTCGACTCGTTACGAAGAAAGCTTGCGTCTGCGCGACATTTATTTGATGTTTCCACTTCTGAAAATATTCCAAACAGGTATCAATGCAGGTATGCGGTTTAAAAGATGTAGCTTCTGCAAGCCTTGATGATCGGCGTACAGTGAAACTTTTGCATTGGGCACATTGGGAGCGTCTGCTGTATAAAGACTATGCAATATTGGGAAGAGTGGTGAGCCTTGTGGGACTCCAGCTTCTATTGTCCGCATTGTAGAGAGATGGCTGTAAATTCTAGCACAGAAAGCTCTGCGCTGAAGCAATGATGCAATAAATGATGCAGTTTAAAAATTAGTCCCGCATGCCAGACTTTATGAAACGCTTTGGCCACATTCGAACATGACGAAGCCCGTTGATATTCTTTGACCGAATCCGGTCCGAATGTGCCGCACCACTCTTGTGAGGTGCAACTCAGTGGAATGCAAATTGTACCTCTGCGATGATGAATTTTTCCTCAACTATATCGTTAAGGTGGTCGCTCACTCAGAAACTTTTCTTCTCCGCTAATGTCATCTTCCGGAGAACGGCTGTCTTCGAGTTGATTCAACACATCGGTGAAGACCTCAACCTTGCCAGCACTGTCAAAATTCAGCCAATGTAGCCCATGTATGGGGACACTGAAACTTTGTTTTATATAACGAAAGTATTTGGTCATGCGCCAATAAATGTTATCCCCAGGTTCTACACTGTGTCGAAAGTCACCCCACTTCTCATTGCAAAACTGCACGATTCGACAGCTAATGGTGCTTGTAAGCCAATTTGCTTCCGTTCTCAAACTGGCGTCACCCGTCCTCCTAGCTCCTCTCCAGATTCTATTCCTCCTCTGTAAGAGATTTTTTATATCTCTTGGGAGTTCGTAAGGGCTCGTCCCCTTTATGGGAGTTTAATTGTATTTTCCTCTTTTGCCTGCTTAAATTTGGCTGTTATGGGCCATTCAGACAAGGATCCATGCGTCCACGCGTCCATGCGATCTAGCGTGTTTTGCTTACACGAGTCAATTTGATTTTGTTTATGTAGGCGGACCTAAAGCGAAGGAGGTGGAGTATGCTGATTCATGTACAATAGATTTTATAATGATTTCTTTCGCTCAGCGGCATGTGTGGATGATTCGTTGATGATCATTTAAATATATGGAATGTTGATGATTATTTTATTATGTGATGATGTGGATAATATTTTTTTTGCATCCTTACGTGCAGGACTATTACGAAAAAATTAGAATGCATACGAATATCTAGACACAAACAATTTTATATGAAGGTATATATAGTCATATGGATAAATATATACAATTGTCTGCTACTATTTTTTTTTTGGAAGCAAGAAAGAAAATGGGTAAAAAGTGAGGAATGGGAATTAGTAATGTTTTAAAATTGATCACGACGATGTTTTCAAATATTAATTATTATAATTATTATAATTCAAATAATATGAAAATAAAAAAAAAACTCTAGCGCACCTGAACCGCTAGAAACAGTAATGTTCGAAGAACAGTAGAAGAATCGTGCAGGTTTTGAGTGCATATTCCACCACATGAGCTGCTTATTACGGCCAAACTGTTTCAAATGCCACGTTTTACTTTGGTCTCAAGAATGCATTATAACTCATATGGTAGAAGGTTTCAGATATTACCACTGGCATGGGTTTCAAAGTTTATGAAAGAAAAACACTTGTTAATTATATTCGTTATCAGTTGCTTATTTCACCAAACTTTGAAAGCAGCATCTCATATAACATCAATGAAGAAAATGCTCAGTGTCTGCAGCACTGTAACTGAAGTTGGTGTTTGGGGCTGCGATCCGAAAAATTTGCAGAACTTAGGGAATTGAAACATCAGTTATTTATTTTCATTGTAAATGTTTCCGGTATGAATACTAACTGTAAGCATTTATTGATACAAAAGTAGCACAACTGACTCGTGCTGGCAACCTTTCGCCAGTATTAAAGCCAAGAATATATCACATCTGCTTCACGTTGTTATATTACATTGGCAGTTATAGGAGTATAAAGAATTTTAGGGTTACCTGCAGCGAGTTTTTTCAAATAATCGAAAGCTTAATATTTGCTGTTTATTGTCACTACAATATCATTACCAATTGAAAATTCTACGATAAAACTGCTTAATAAAGATATTGCAAACAAACACAAAACCAACAATAGCTGGCAACCCTATCGAGGCTTTTCAACCAAATTTGGCCTGAATATTGCTTATAATAGGTTCCATTAATTGTATGAAATTCGTATTGATTTCATGACTGCACTGGAAGTTATAGGGCAAAAAGTTTTATTTTCCTGAGAGAATTTTCAAAACCAAAGACACAAAAATTACCATAGCTGGCAGCACCAATCGAATTTTTCAACCAAATTTCTATCAAACAGAGTTTAGAGTAAGGTGCAGCTACTGTGCCAATTTCATGAAAATCTGGTTACTAATTCACATTTCATAGTTCAAAAAGCAGTTTTTTTTCTTTGTAATTTTTCAAGATGGCACCACTGGCACAGAGTTGCCCATAATTCAAAATCGCTTCTATCAGACCTGGTTCTACTTAAGTCCAATGCATTCTGTAAATTTCAATGTTATCTGATTATTGGTTCGTGAATTCCCCTGAACAGAAGTTTTTGATACTAAAAATATAGGTTAACTGGGAAAGGGTTACCATTCTTGTCCGACATGAAATTTCCAAAGTCTTACTTTGAACGTGTAGATAAAGCATAAGATTTGTATACAGATTGGTTTTATTGTAAGAAATGGACATTTTTGGGATATTCGATGATTTGAATGTTTTCACTTCCAAATTTTTATTTTTTCAAATTTAAGACACCAAAATGATCATAGCTGGCAGCTCCAACCGAATTTTTCAACCAAATTTCTACCAAACGTGGTTAAAAATAAGGTCCAGCTACTGTGTGAATTTCGTCAAAATCAAACGATTCAATCAGAATTTATAGGGCTAAAAGCAGTTATCTTTTTTAGTGATTTTTCAAGATGGCACCACTGGCGCAGAATCGCCCGTATTTCAAAATTACTTCTATCAGACCTGGTCCTATTTAAGACCAATACAGTCTCCAAATTTCAATTAATTCTGCTCATTGGATCGTGAGTTTCCGTGAACAGAAATTTTTGATGCTAAAAATATAGGTAAATTGGGCAAGGGTTACCAGGCGTGCGCGTTATACCATATCAAATTTTTTTTTGGTCTATGCAAAAAAAGCACGAAATTTACATATGACCATTTGTTCTCTTCATCATTCGCAGAGGCTCGTTAATGAAGATGTTTTCAATGATGAAGAGCACCAGCTTGTGATTGGATAGAAGTTCGTAGAAGACAGTCAGTCGTAGATTATGATCGAAGTTTTTCCGACAGTCTTATGCGTAAGACATGACTATGAACTGACTGACTATGAAATATGTAGGTTCGTCGGGGAGATGCAGGCTGAAGCAAATTTCCATTATGAAGCTTTGTAGCTCGATTCCAGCTTTGTTGCCTCTCACGTCTCCCCAATGGTGACGATAGGCGTTTAGGTCTCCTGCAGGAAATACAGGACCTTCGTGCTCGCATTCTTCGTTTTTTTACAAACCGTGTTTTAAATTTTTTTTAACAAGAAATCGAAATCCGCTGTAACGATTCTCGCAAATTTTATGAACAATTTCGGATCATTATTTCTCAACTGTTCTTTAAACTCAAATAAAAAACTTTTTTCAGCACGAAATTGGAGCAATTCACGGACTCAGTATGTACGTTTTTTTTCTTCGCACTTTCTTTCTTTTCGCAGATTGAGGCCACTATAACTCTTGCGCTCAATGCGCACAATTCCATTCCAGCAGCTGTACACTGCTTACAGATATCTCCAACATTCAGCTCTGTGTGAGTAAAGTGTAAAATAAAAAAGGATATCGCTTTCAATAATTTATGCCGTGGATGATCGTAAGTAGGTGAAAGCAGTTGATTTTTTTTTGTCAATGAGCGAACTTTTACCTACCTTGCATACTCTTATATTCTGGCGACTAATATGAAAGTGATTCTCATAAAACCAAAAAAATGTTTTCGCAAAACTTTGCAGCAAATTCATATTCGAAAGCGAAATACCTTTCACGAATAAATTTTCCTGCAAACGCATTATCTGCATATTTGAACTCGACATACTTGCATGCAGGTTTCATACAGCTGCCATAGTTCGTTTTTCGAATTTCACATAATATAAGTCTAGACTTGAGGGCCTTTTAATGCGATTACGTCATTTTAATTCCTTTCGCAAGCGTTTCAAGTGTTCAAACAACAAAATCAGCTCAAAACTCAACAACGTGCATGATACGTGCTGCGTGCACAGTGAAAAGTCAAAGCACCTCGTAGGTCGGTAGGATTCATTGTGTCGCATTGCATGCACAGGCTACTTATAGCACTGACTCCCATATCTACACATAGTATCTGTATTATATATTTATATACTCATACTTCAGCAAGTCATTTAACGAAAATATTTTATTCATGGCGGATTATGTTACTATTGATTGCCAGGTTTGTTCAAAAAAGGATATATGCACACAATGAGCAAAAAATTTCATTTCAAAGCGTTTTTACGTCAATCAGACTTTCAGACCGGAATACAGGAGCATATAACGTACATATGTGAATACTTGCCACAAAAATTTGCACTTTTGTTGGTTTGGCTGCTGCTCTGTTTTTTATATTCTTCATGAGTATTTTTCGAGGTATTCTTCCGGTTTGCATTCGAAATGGTGTTGAAAAGTTTCAGATCCGTTTTGATTCATTTCATAGTAATATCGAGTCGAATATACGAAATATTTTGACTGCTCGATTGTAAAGAGATAATGCAACGTGGTAGGAGGATGACTGCTATGAAAGACAATTACTGCTTCATTTGTTTTCAATCGATTTAATGGACGTCAGTGTCGGTAAATGAAACTCGAATACATGCATCTCGGTAATGATAAGTATCCTGAGAGTAGACTTAAATATTTTACGATAACGGACAAGTGCAACCGATATAATGGAGTGAATGAATGAAAAGCTTTTTATGCTTGATGGTGATGTTGTGCTCAACATTTTATTATATTTACAAATAATTTATACTATGATATCGGATTTCAAGAATAAACTATTGTGAGAACTTATTCTCGTATTCCATGTTTTTGCTTTTGATATGTTGAATATGAAAGTGGAGTTTAAAATTATCGGTCTGGTAGATTAAAATAATTAGAGTTTTTGCTCAAAAAGATATGTAAGAAAAAAATATTTAGTGCTAGCAATGTAGTGGCTTGAACAGAGTGAGATTATGGAAATCATGAATTTCTTTCCATCATATAAGAGCGTAAATTTTTCAAACACGACTTTGTTCTCGACTTGCAAAAAATTGAGAGAAGCCAAGTAAAGTGCGTAAACTGTAGATGCAAGCACCCTGCGAGTTATAGGGCCTGCCAGTGAAATTCGAAGGTTTTTGCACGAGAGGCAAGTGCTACTCCAAGCGTCTCCAAGATCTCTGCTGTTCTCATTTCTAAAAGCCTATCCCAACCCGCAACCAAAACTATCTAAGTCAGTCCTGAGCATATGGTTCAGTTCATCATCATTACGCAAGGACAATTACATACAATGATTAATCCAAGACTTTTTTGCTGTCCGAATCTAACCCACCGCACCAAGCATGCACAAATGTATCCTACTAACTATGTTTCGAACCTTACGTGTAAATTCTTTACTGCCCAAAAAGGGTGAGCTAAGCCTACGCACTTTGGCACTATAAACAGCTAAGCACTAGCTATATGGATCGGGCACTCAACGAAAATGTCCATGTCAACGTCCTCGAAGATGTCTCATCTGAGAATATGTACATATGTAGATGAAACAGTAGCATAGAGGGCATAGAAGACGTTTTCCAAGTTATACTGGCCAAAATAAACCAAGCTTTTGAAACGGCCAGCAATTTAAAGGAATCAATTGATATCTCCACCAATACGACAAAATAGGCAAAAGAGAGCAATACGATCACAATTCTGGTAACAAAAACATAGTCCCTACGAACTCCTTATTGAATCAAGTTGCTTATACAGAGGTGGAAGCAGCTCCGGAGAAGAGGTATAGGTGAACCTAGAATAAAGCGGGAAGCAAACCGGCACTATCCGTAATAAGATATCTCAGCACCAGAATGGGCAGTGGGAGATTCTGACAGAAAACATCTTGCTGGGCAATAGCCCCCTTTGGCAACTATTCCTGTACTTCTGAAAATAAGCAAGGCACTTATGCCATCAATTCATGGTACACAATTCCTTAAATGGCATAATACTCAGAAAGCCAATGCGTTTGCAGACTTTATAGAGCTGCAAATCAAACAGAACCCTGAGCAGAACAATTGAGTCTAGCTGACCTTGAAGAAGTTAAAAACTTGATGACGGGGTTGACAAAATCACTAGTGATAGATAACATTAATAAACTTTGCCTCACGCATTTATCAAAGAAAAAAGTGCAAGTACCTATTGATATGATCAACGCAATGCTCGCCTAAGGAGGTATCCTATGATGTGGAAATCAGCCATTATTATAGTTCTACACAAAGGTGGTAAACATTTCAAGTTTTCCCGAAATTGAGAACCCATAAGCCTCTTGTCATTTCTAGCCAAACTGCTCGGCTGAGTTTCCTTTTTTTGCCTGAACGAGAAGAAAAAAGTAACCGAGATCAATATTCTCCCGCAAGAGCAATTTTTTCCAGCAAGTAACGGTAGTTCAACACTTTAGAACAGAATTCAACCATACAAAGTCGACTAGACTGGATATGTTCGATATAGCCATTGCCTTCGACAAAGTTTGGCATGTAGAACTAATCTTTAAAATGCATGAATATAATAAAATCCATAGGATTTTTTCTCAGGGGCAGGTCATTCCTCGTTAGAATCGAGGGTCGATCTTCATGAGAACGGACAATCGCACCTGGAGTAGCACACAGATCTCCGCTATCACCTCTTTTATATAACATAAATACAACAGATATCCCTGGACTGCCAGCAGCTAAGCTATCTATCTTTGCTGAAGATACGTGTATCTTCCATACGTCAATGCGAGCGAATGCCATGATTTCAATCCTACAATATTCCATAAACATGCTCTTAGAATACTTGTAAGGATGGAAAATCAAAATCTCTGAAGCATAGCTGAAGAAAAACCGCTCACTGATAGGAATGGAGTAAGAGTGAAAATGTTCACCAGCTTCAAAGCAACCCAGTTCCTTGTCGTCAGAAACCACTCTGAACGTATTTTCATAAAAACACTGAGAGAGAAAAGAGAGTAGATTTTTCTTTTGTTTAAACTGTGCATTCTTACATCAATTTAACGTTTAATTTACACTACAAACTTAAAATTTATCAGCCATACTATTACTACTACTGTCTATAAAGTCTTGTTTTTAATTCTACAGCCGAAGATAAACATTTCTTTACGCATTCAGCATTTTTCATTGCAAAGTACCAATTTTTTGGCCGCCATACGTGGAATTCATTAACATCATCCTAGTGTTGGAAAATATGGTTTTTTTTAACGTTTAATGCTTTTCAATGAATTCAAAATGTACTTCAAAATACTTTTCTCCCTCACAAATGAATAGCGCCCAACGTGGGGGTTAGTACATAGTGAATTAAAATTTTCTTTCAATACTTTATGTTAAAACATTGAATTTACGAAAAAGTAGGGATTCAATAAAATGAAATAAATTCAAAGCTTCTGTTTGTAGCTGAAGCTCTTTTTTTTAAAAAAAACTTGAAAAATGAATTTGAAATTTAGAAATGAATTTAGTATAAATATAATAAAAAATGGCTATTGCTCAGTATTTATACTAAAACTTCAATTATTTTACGTTCGATAAGCATCATCATCAGCCGTGTTTTCTTTTCGCTTATGTAATAATTAAATTGCCATTCTGATAACAAACACTCAAAAAAATGTCGACTGCCATGTTCTTTTTACTTTTCTTACTTCCGATATTTTCCATCGAGATACGAAAACTACCACTCAACTAAGCTCACTGTATCTTATGTACTCAGTTCGCCATCTTCAGACTATACTTTCAAATACTTATCTTCGCATCGCAACACACAAGACGAAAAGAAAACTTTTTCAAACTACTTGAGTTCATTATTGGCATCAGATCAGTTTTCCCCGTTTTTTTTTGTTGGTACATTGCAAGATTCAGAAACTCATGTGTGTATCTTTATCAGAAAAGTTCATTAGAAGAAGTTTCTTCCGTTTTTACAAGATGTGTAATCTGAAACTGTACGGATGAGCAGCAGTTTTTCAGATGCACACATAAAGATATGACGTTATAGTATTTTTGTTTACGACTTACAATACGCACGCGAAATAGCTAAATTAGATTATGCCTGCAACTGTTATATGGTTAAAGTTTTATCTTATCAGAAAATTAGGGATTTTTATGGGCTCTATGCAGGATGTGATTTAGTTTTGTAAGAATAACAAAAACTATCGCTTTGTTCTTGAATATTTGCGGTCTGAGGAGTTTGATCGGAATGATTGAATGAGATGGTGGTCGTTTTGGGATTCGTGATGACGATTCCGAAGAGAAAACTTGGATAGTAAATTAGATATCTCCTGGAAATAGAAGTGAAAATAAATTAATAATAGTTTGGTGCCACGTTGTCGAGAATTGTAAAGACCACTTACAGTTATAAGAAGTGTTGAGAAATTTCTTCGAAGAGTCTGTTTATTCTATATATTCAATTGTTTTTTAATGGCTTTGTATGTTCACGACGGGACTGTTTGTAGCCATTTAGACATCTTACAGGTTAACTATATAGAATTCAAAAAATATAAATTATACTACAAATTTTAATTGACTATAACTCTCTTTTTAGATCATTTTCTTGTGGGGAATTAATATAAAAAAAACTAATTTGTATCTTATATTTAATGGCGCAAGATTGAAAACCCCTAAAATGGTTAAAGTGTAATTTGATTGAACTGGGTAATTGACATTCAATTCCTGCAGTTTCCTTGTAGGTTAAATAAAATATAAACTTTAGAGGTTTTATAGCCTGAACTGAAAGCAAAACATTGAAAAACGATAAGTGCATTAATGAAAGCTTCTGAAGAATTTGAATAAATTGAAATTCGGAGCTATGCCATGAGCTTTGAATACAATTCAATTCAATTTTGCCATTGAAAGGTTGAGACAATGCTGAATTTTCGAAGATTAAAAAGGAAAGTGTAGACAAAACCGACCCATTTATTATCATATCGGAACTGAAAATGTCATTTATTTTAATTAATTTTTTATTTTAATTAATTATTAACGAGAGGAACGAAACTAATCCTGAAGATGATCTCTTATTTCAATATTCGAAATAGGACGATCAACAAAATGCAAACATCTATTTATATCAATAAACAAAGCTGTGGAAATTTCGGATTCATTTGGCGCGTTTTGAATTTCGTTGGATTTTTTTCAGCAAAGCTCTTTCTGTAAACTTTCTTGACAGAATACCAAAGTGACACACTACATGGTATAATTTCTAACGAAAGATCGTCAAAAGAGACTAACGTTTGTTCGTTCTGCTGGCAGCCCTTTGCTAGCACCGAAGCTAAACATATGTCGCATCTGCATCTCGTTGAAGTCAACCGGCTCTGTGAATTTCGTATTGATCCGATCACGGCATTGAAAGTTAAAGGGATACAAAGAAATTTAGGGTTAACATTCGCAAAAGTTTTCAAATTTTCTAGATCTTAATATTTGTTGTTTATTTTCACTTCAAAATCACAATGCTTTGAAAATTCTATGATAAAATGGCTTACTACAATATAAATATACAAAAACAACCATAGCTGGCAACCCTGTCATTGTTTTTCCAACTAGGTTTCTACTAAATAATGTCTACAATGAGTTTAATTCGCTATATGAATTTCACTATGATTCTATGACTGTACTGGAAGCTATAGGGCAAAGAGCTTTATTTTCCTCAGCGAGCTTTCAAAATTTAAGACACCAAAATTACTATAGCTGGCAGCTTCAACCTAATTTATCAACTAAATTTTTATCAAACGTGGCCTAGAGTAAGGTTCAGCTACTGTGTGAATTTCGTCATTCCTGAATCAGCATTTATAGGGCAGTCATTTTTCTTAGTGATTTTTCAAGATGGCATCACTGGCACAGAATTGCCCGCGTTTCAAAATCACTTCTATCAGACCTGGTCCTATTTAAGGCCAATATATTCTGTAAATTTCAACTGTATCTGATCATCGAGTCGTGAGCTCCCGTAAGCAGAAGTTTGTGATGCTAAAAATATAGGTAAATTAGAGAAGGGTTACCGTTCTTGCCCGTTGTGAAATTTCAAATGTGTTACTTTGGCTCTGTAGACAAAGCATAAGATTTATATATGAATGGCTTTTTTCCAAAAAGTGGCAATTTTTCAGGAGATTCGATGATTTGAAGGTTTTCGCTCTCAAACCCTGCCCTAGCTACAGGATTGCCAACGTGCTCATTAAAAGCAACACAAATTTACAAGTTGCTAAAACCAATATGTCTTGAAAGGTTCATAATGATTTGACAGCTCTGTCAAAAGTTATCGCAATGTAATTTTTTTTCAAATTTTCCCGATCTCTTTTTAGGCACCTAGCGCATACATGGGGTTAAAAAATTTAAAAACATTGTCCGATTCACATTTAAAACACGTTGAAAATTCATTTATATATATTTATTGCATGGCTAATCGAGATCTAGCCGCTAGTCACGGCTCCACATTTTCCGAGATAGCATTAGATATAATATTATAAATGAGTTTTATAGTATGGGTCACCATGTTTGTAAATCTTGCGTGGCGAAATTGGTCGCCGCGTAGTAAGATTACAAACGCTAGTGCCATCGAGTTAATAAATAAAACTATGCTTGTTTAATTTGATCCGTCTGTATGGTCGCCGAACGGAGCTGGCGTTCCAAGACAGACTAACTTTATTGTCTCATGTCCGATCTTAAATAGTAACATTTTCGTTAAATTAGTAAATGAAAAATATATGTACTAAAATGTATGGATTGGGGTTTTAATGTTGTTTTTAATATTAAGTGCAATAATTGCTGCTAATTTTAGTGCTCACCACTTTCTTGTGATGCCGGTAGAGCTGTAGTTGTTAATTCTAAGACAGAAAGTTTTGCTCTGAAGAAACAACGATTTGCACGAGTTGTAGTGGTATTCGGAGAGCATGCATTTTGAAAATCAGTTCTACATGCCAGACTTTATTAACCGCCTTGGCCGCGTCAAACATGACCATGCCTGTTGATTTTCTTCGGTTATACCCAGTACGTATGTGTTGTACCACCTGTGCAAGCTGGAGTTCATGGAATTCTGAAATTCCTCCTGCGGGACACTTGATTTTTCCACAGCTACATCAGTAAACCGATTAGAAGAAGACAGCCAGCGATTTTTCCTACGGAGGTAAGAGAGGTAATACTGTTATAATCTCTGACTTCCATACATAGATATAAGAAGAATGGATACGAAATGGGCCGAGAGAAATAAAGCAATTTTCGACCTCTGGTCGCAATGTGTTTGTGTAAAACAACAACAAATTTCATTCAGAAAAGTTGATGTATTTGGAAATTTGTGTCCATGTATTGTTTTCCCCGTTATCCCAACCACCCCGTAGATCGGATGGATTGAAATGAATGTTTACATAGAGAGTCTACAGCGCTGAGGGGTGGTGCGTGTGGCATTGAGGGGAAAGCTGTTTTACAGAGAGTAAAATTGCATGTGTAGTAAAATTGCTTCATTTACGTACGGGTTCATGCATTGTGATTGCGTGTCCATTCTTTATATGTCTATGCTTCCATACCTCTGGAAAGCTCTTCATGTTGAAGATTGCGTTAATTATGTCTGTTAAAATCGTGAGTGGATTGTCAGGTATGTGATTCAACGACACGTTTCAAATTGTTTTTGTTTCACTTGCTGACACCTCTTAACAAATGCTTGACCTCTTCGATCTTGGTTGGCCTGATTTGAGAATTTCCTGTTGGCGTAAATGCTAGTGTTTGCTCAAATATAAAAATATTTCTGTAATCAATTTTTCAGATTACTTCAGAAGAAGTTTCAAATTGCTTAGACTTTTTGTATGTGCACAAAAAAAACTTCACAATCTTTATTGGAAAGCTGCAAAACGTAGAGAGTCATTGATTGAAAAATTTAAAACGCATCCAGCATTAATCTTATACATTGAACAATAATGTAAATATCTATAATACTAAGCCCACGCTGGGCGCAAATACTAAGATGCAAGTTTACAGGTTTTCTATTGGTTTTATAATTACTTCAGTGGTGAATTTAGTTGACTTTGGATCCAAATAGGATCAAATTCAAAGTTTCATAAAACTACAGATCGAAGTCAGTGAAACTTGAATAAATAACGAAAGAGTAGCGGAAAGAAGTGACTGATCAAGTAGCATTACGTAACGACATTACTTCTTGAACTTTTTCGTACAGTTTTTCTTACATTTCAATAGTTCAATGAATTTTCTTTAGTAATGAAAGCTTAATTTTTACTTTCTCTTCTATGCATAAAAAGAAAATTAGTATAAACTTGGACTGATGGTCTCCGGTCTTGAGAACAGTTTATCATTTTCAAATGCCAGAGAATAAACCGGCAGTAGAAAGGTCGGCTAGAACTTCAAATCTCTAACATAACATTAGCCTAGAATTTTAAAGAATGAACTGAAGAAACATGAAGGATCACCTTTCCAAGATCACGTTTACTATACGTATAACATAATAATTGAACGCTATGTCAGCTGGGAATGTGCATAACGAGTGCGATAGTTTTGACAGCAGCTAATTTTGTTTAGCGTATGCAACTAAAGAGGATAATGTACTTGGGTATTTTATCAGTTCTATATCGATATGTATATTGATATTAATTAGTGCTAAATAATGTTAAAGTAATATTTCTAAACCTTTCGAGATGAATTCACTCAGCTAGTTGTCGAACTGCGAACTGCAAAATTATAGACGTTGCTTCTGACTGGAGACCATCTATCCAAGTAGTACTTAATTTCGTTCATGCAAATGTACAAAGACATATTCAAATAATATCACTTATTTAGCAATAAGCAATTCAAAAGAAAAATTTAGGTTAATAACTTTTTCACGAAAAAAACTTCAAATCAAATTCAAAGATACCAGCACTGACAAATTACGCTCTAGCTCTTACTCGACAAAAACTTCCAAGCCAACTTTCCCTCTACCGTAGCATCCAGTTAAATTTTCATAAACTTCTAAAAAATTCCTTCGAGGCAAACTTTCGAAAATTTTCTATTGTCAGTCCATCTGTTCGTCATTTACGCCACTTTCATTGTTTTGCTCTTGTCTAAAAAAAATCACAGACAGTTTAATCGAAATCTTGTTATCAAATTGCCATCGGGATGAAACGAAACAAACAAAACAAATATTTTTTTCGTTTTGTTATATCAAATTGTAAAGAACGCAATATTTCTCTGCTTATAAAAGCTAGATTGGTAACGTTCGGACCGTACAAACTTCGGCTTATTGTGTGAGTCCATGTCTATGTCAGGACAAGATATTTGCGCGACAGTAGCGATATGACGAACAAACTAAATAGCCTGAAGAACATGATATAAGATGTTTTGTTTAGAGCATTTGATGATGAAAAATGGGGTTGCCGATGCATGTGATTTGGCAGGTGATTGTATAATACTAGCAGAATACCCAATTCAATTTGAGTTAGAATAATTGTATTTCAGAGCGGCTATGAATTGCTGAAAGTGATATTCCCCAGATTCCATGAATCCTTCTACATGTGCATCTGATTGAAAACCCATCTCTCAGATATGAGTAATTTCTTACCTAAACCATCCCGTGTTAGCGTGCCGTTATTACTAAAAATACCTGATACTTACAAAAACCATATACATCATTCTACAGTATGATTTTAAAAAATCAGTAAAATAAGAGCACTACAACTCTGTTATCTGCTTCAGCTTGTCAACGAAAACTTTATCGTTCATTTTCTCCATGAATCAAAATTAAATTTACAAAATAATATCTATTTGATTGTCATTTCAATTATAACGAGCCTTGCAATATTTCTTAGACGAGCGTAAGGCCGTATCGGTAAAGCATCTACTCTTGCAGTCGCTAAGTACATGCCAGAATACCATTCAAGTCGTTCCAAATATTTGAACTCCACTCAATTCTACCTCTCTTTCTCCAGGCAACTTATTCCTGCGGCATCGAAACCCAAAATCCTTCCACAGTTTATCAGCCGGCAAACTGGTCTCTCGGTGCTATCACCGCCATCATCTTCGCAAGCTCACACTGCGAATATTTTCACGTCTCCCACGATAATTGTAATTCGAACAAAACTGCCATTGTGAAAGTTCGAAGGAATCAACAGACACGGAGCTGGGGGAGTCAACCATGTCGTCGGCGTCGTTGTCGCAGTCTTTGTCATTGTCGGGAGTGGAAAATAATTTTTCTTCTTTGAATTGTGCTCGCAGCTGGAATTGAACTGATAAGCTGTCACCTTTGCGGGCTAAGTGAAAGTAGGTGAGGAGAGAATTCGGCCCTAGAGTATATACTATATAGTTGAAAACAATGTTTTATGGAGATCGATGTCTCCATCGTGTACAGTACTGCAGACTTGAATTTCGCTGTTTAGTCGATTCTAATAAAGATAAATGTTGCCGTTGTAGGGAATACCCAAAGGATACTAATTTGTTTCTTTCCGCAAGGAAAATCTGTTAGGAAGTGATTTGCATTTTGTTGAATATATTGGGGATACGTTTCGGAACTGTTTCTTTCTAGAGTGCTTTGAAGTTTAGTTTTGGGTTTCATTGGTTGAAGTTTAAAAAACAAAAACAACACAAGTAAGCATGTATAAGGATTTGCCGTAAAATACTGTGCATTATTATGAAGACGGTGTGTTCTCAGTGTCTTTATTTGTTTTTATTTCTCGACAAGGAATCTCATATTTTAATTTTTTTACTCTGGTTTTTGAAAATAAGGGGTCAGTTCCATGCCGTCAAAAATTGTCAGGATATGGTGTATATTTATTTAACATCAACATCAGGAAGGAGAGGGGAAGGTTCAGACAAAAAAGAACTACATACTGAACTAAATATTATTAACTCAAGTACCTATTCAGAGCTAGGTAAACTTAAAGTTGAGAGCACGGTCTCTCGTTCGAACCAGGTACTCTATACACTAGGAGGTACTCTAGGGATCTACCTACTACCTAACGAGCTTCTCTATCAACTGAGCTCATACAGTTAAACACCGCATAGAATCCAGGAACATTTTAGAATGATGATTCACAATTGTAAATCCAATTTTCATGTAAAATAATTATATCTGCCATCATATAAATCTTCGTTGTTACTTCGAGCGGTGGAAGTTTATTTCTGACACTCCTCACATGTGCTGAAAATAATCTTAAGAAACGTAAAGCCTTAAGAGCCTAGACAGACAGCGCAGCCTAAATGATAATTTGTCGGAAATGATCATTTAAATGCCGTGTGTCATATGCTAATTTGGACTGATCACCACTAAATGACCAAATTATCAATCATTAAGCAAATCGCTAATGATCATCAAACTTTTGTAATTTATTCTTAAATTATGTAGAGTTGCCCGATAAATGTACTAAATCCCCTTGTAGAAAGTCGCTTCTCGCATTGGAAAGGAAGAAGACAACTTTTTTGAGATGTCAAATTTAAATTCGAAATATTTGAAGAATTTTAATGTAGTTCGTGCGCGGTTTGTACTCCAACTTCATTAATTAGAACATAAAAAAGGCAACATACGCTTAAAACTCTTTCAATTTCTCCATTTTTCAAAAAAGTGTTGGTTTGAGTGACAGATAGTCACTGACAGTATTCATCATTAACAAAAGGGCTGTGTGTACTAATTTAAGTATAAATGATCATTAGTAAATCAGTAATATTAGTGCTTGTCTATCTAGGCTTTTAGGAATTGGATGAAAAATAATTTATTCACTGGAAAAATAAATAGCTTTTTGGTACTTAGGACAGCTCTTTCTACGCGATCTATGCGCGGGTATACAGCGGTCGGACCAAAAGTGACCTGAACTAAAGCGCGGACTAAATGAATTTGGTCCTCAGGTGTTTACACCAGCCTGACCTAAAATTTGCTTAGGTCGAATTTAGTCCTCGTTCGTATATGACAGCTGTCATTTAGTTTAATTTTCGTTCATGTTTATTTTAATGATTTTGTGTCAAAGGGGAATGTTATGAGCTTATATTCAACATACATACATTATTAATAGTCGTACAAAAATCAATGTTTAGGTCGCGTGTACTTACAGCGGTATATAGTCCACGACCTATTTTAGGTCAGGTCGCTTGAAATCGTGGACCGACCTAAATTTAGGTCGGTCCGTGAGTGTTTACACCACGTGGACTAACAAATTTAGGTGGAATTTGGTGTTTAGTCCGCGGACTAAACGTGTAGTGTATATTCTACCTGTGATTCAAACCACATTGTGATTTTAAAGCACCGTGTTACGTGGTGCTAGTAAATTTGCCCCCGACAGACGGTGCAGATTCAAACCACGTACCCACCACTCAAGTCTTTAGGCTGCAAACATAAACACCACTCGTAGGCCTAATAATATTGTATTATCGGACTTATGTAATGTATCTGTTCGATGATAAATGCCAAAAAGATAATATTTTGTGATTTAACGATCTATAATAAGCCTCTACGAAACCGAATTCATTCTAACGATATAAGAAAAAGCACTCGAAAAATATACGACAATGCATTCCTACCGGATATTGCAATGTACTTTCGGATGCACCAAATAATAATAATAATTTTATTCATTAAATAGTACATAGATTACTTAACTTAAGAGGAATTTTACATTAAAGATCTTATATTGATGATGCTGGCTCTTTTTGGATTTTGATTATATGTATTTTTCATTAATATGTTCACAAATGAAAGTGGAAATATGTAATTACATAAAAAAGTAATCCTCGAGATATGAACTGACTTGGATGCAATAGAAATAGCCAGATGACGACCACTAGGAAGAGTATCTTTCGGCACAGTCTCACCAAGTCGATTAGTTCAATTATCGGTATTGCTGGTTGCAATCCAATCGAATCATTCCAGCAATCCGGACGATCTTTCTCATATGCTAGCGTTTGATTTGTTGACACAACGTCCTGTTGGGATGCTCAAAGAAGTAAAACATAAAATTAATAATAAACAGATATATACTTATCAAAACAAACCAACCTGAGCAGACAGCGGTGGCTTGGTGGTTGACGATTAACAGTTAACAGATAACTGACAGGCAAGATGTTTCATTTTGGGACATTCCCCAATATTTCTGAAGGAATGATCAATCAGCTGATATTTGCGATCATGGTGTCAATCAATGCCGCCTAGAAGTACGGGCCGTCATGCTACCTAATCGTTGTAGCTATGACGTAATGGTGTCTGGTCAATTTGACATTTCTAACAGGCAATGCCGATACACACGAAGATTTAACGTACGGATTTTTAACTAAAAATGTACCTGAAACGTTTGTTTTTGTGCGTGCACAAAAACAAACGTCAATGCCGTTTGTAAGTACGGGCCGTATTGCAGATTTACGACGTCACAGTAATATGCCGTTCACACTACACTTCTAAATCAGGTAGATTTAGAATCTGTGAAGTTAATCAAGTAAGCGTTCACACTACCCGAAGTGATTTAGAATGAGGAGATTTAGAGAGCGAACTGTCATTCGAATTTGTATGTACAATTTTTTTTTTTCATGAAAGTTGTTCAAAATGGTTCAGAAACATGCAAGAGCATTTTCTTTTCATTTTGTACAACTCACATTTTCCTTTTTTGTCCAATTTTTGCTATTTTTGAACGAAATTCGAATGACATTTCGTTGAAATCTACTCTCCCTCTCACGGATGGAATTAAGCACGCTCTGAGAACAATTCAGCCGGGAAAAATTCACAAAAAAATGTATGGGTAATCAGGTAGATTTAAGTTGATTTAGCTCTAAAGCGATCAGCTGATCGAAATCGCCTGATTTAGAGCCTAGTGTGAACGGGCTATAAGTGATCAACGTGTCACGAAAAACACACGCAGTCTTATGGGACGTCCGCGGGAAAACGTAAATTGTACGGGTTGTGCTGAAGCGGGTGAAGTGAAAATAAAATGAGATCTGCGGTACAGTGCTAGTGAAAAGCTAAAATAAATGATAATGAAATGAATAATGCGGTGTGTGCGGTACAATGTGCAAAATTCGCCACGTAATGTGTATCAGTTGCTGTTAGGTTATGTGATGTTTCGTGTCGATTTACTGTCGATACAATTTTGTTTGTGAAGTTTTGTTTACAGGTTGTGCTACTCCCCGGTGTGAGGGAAAACCTTAGTCAAAATGTTAGTTATGAATAAATATTATTATTACAACGCATCCACGCTCAAAATACTAAAGTTTTGTTTATATTTTAGCTTCCGTGTATATCGGCACTGCCTGGTGGAAATGTCAAAATGACCAGACACAACTACGTCATAGCGACAACGATTACGTAGCATGACGGTCCGTACTTCTAGAACGCATTGATGGTGTCCTATGGCAGTACAAAGAATTAAGTGAGGCCCTGAGCAATGCGGTCTTGATATACGGACCGTTATCCAGGATGCTGACGTCACAGTAAATGGTCAAAGTATCGGGAAAAATACGTGCGGTGTAATGGGTGAAAAACGAAACTATACGGGCTGTGCGGTAAGTATATCTGTCAAAATGAAGTGAAATCAGTGGAAACGTAAATAGTAGGCGAAATTAACGCGGTGCGTGGTGAAGTTTGTAAGAAAATCGATGCGAAACGTGAAAGAGTTTGAATTAGGCTATGTGTTTTGTGTCCTTGTTTTATCGAAATAATTTGATTGGGGATTCACTCTATATGTTCAACTGTTTCTTTAATATAAATAGACCAGTTGACATTAATGTGGCTATTTCCTGGTCATCGCCAACAATAGTAAACCGAGCAAACTTGTAGAAGTTTTGTGTATGTATTGTATATGTAAAGTTTGTTTACATATCGTAGCCCCAGTATGAGAAAAATCATTTGTGAATTATTTTTATTAAAAAACTAATGTTTTAGATGTACTTTAGTTAAAAATCCGCACATGAAATCTCTGTATATATCGGCAATGCCTGTGGAAGTATCAGAATGGCCAGATTCCATGATGTCAAAGCTACAACGGTTACGTAGAATAACGGCCCGTTCATATATCAGACATTGCCCTAAAGGTGGAAAATATGTTATGCGGGAAAAATACTGGAAAATTCCGGGACGTGGAAATAATATGAAAAGGACAAAGGGATTCTGTATTGGACTGTTGTATGGAAGGGTGTGAAGTAGAAAAAAAAATAAAATACATTTTGGTACAGACATATTTATTAAATTAAAGTCAGAGAAGTTTAAATATTAATATATTAGGTTGCTGCAGATAAAATGGCCGATTTAATAATACATTTTTATTTATGCTAGTTGTGACAAATTTTAACATCTCCGACTTATATCCATGGATATGATTTGATTTCCACCTGCAAGTGGTCACGCCAGTCAAGTATGCACTGTGTGCTGGTGTCTGATGAGAAACAGTGCATACTTTCGAAACCACTTAGTCAAAATAGAATTTTCAATGTAGATTAAAATTTTTAATGTTAATAAAAAGTTGTTCAATTTTAATCATCCCGCAAAAACAATTCCAAATTGATTCTGCTTTCGGAGGCTGATTACGCAAAAACGATCGAGTTTCCCGTTTCAATATGCTCGGCTTCGATCAGCTGTAGAAATGATATACGTTGTCTATGCTGATTTATAGACAAGAAGGGAACCGTGATCAAATTCAATTAGCTGTATCTTTTTATAAAGACAATTTATTTAATCACATTAGATACCAATAGATGCAACACACTTTCCCCAACGAGATACAAGTACATTTATTCCAGTTTTGTAAAAGTCCGAGTTTCTGGTTCGAAGAAACTCCTCGAAGGCATTTTTGACAGCAGCTTCATTATTAAATCTTTTTCCTGTCAAAAAGAGAACCAAATGTTTAAAGAAATGGTTATCTGTTGGTGAGAGGTTTGCTAAATATGGAGGGTGAGGAAGAGTCTCATAGCGCAATTCGTTTAATTTTTGGACTGTTGTTCTCGATATATGAGGTCGTGCGTTATTATGAAGCAGTATCATTCCATCCCTGTTGACAAGCCTAGGTCGTTGGATTATCAATTTCTGATGCATTTCATCCAGCTGAGCACAGTATTTCTCAGCATTGATGGTTTCGCCAGGTTGCTGGAATGAATAGTGGATAACTCCAGCTACAGACCACCAAACAGCTACCATTATTGTCTTTGGATGAAGGCTTGGTTTCGGCATGTGTCTTGGCGCCTCATCGGCATCTAGCCATTGGGCCGATCGGCGACGATTATCGTATAAAATCCACTTTTTATCGCAAGTCACAATTCGGAGCAAGAACGGTTCCTTTTTGTTGCGGGAGAGAAGAGAACTTGAAATCTCCATTCGACACGTCATGTTTTGCTCGGTAAGATCATGCGGAACCCATTTGTCAAGCTTTTTCACTTTTCCAAGTTGTTACAAGTGGCGGCAAGCTGTCGAATTGTGAACGCCTAATTTCTCGGCAAGATGCCTTATGATTTGGTGGGAGTCAGACTCCACTAATGCACGCAGCTCGTCGTTATCGATCGATGGTCACGTGGCTCACTTCCAAGGTCCATATCTCCGGATCGAAATTTTTCGAACCACCGCCGAGTGGTTTGTTTGCTAACTGTATCAAGCCCAAATGCGCTGTTGATATTCCTCATTGCTTGCGTTGCGTTGTGCTTTAATTTAAATTCGTATAGTAAAAGTAGCCGTTTTTGATTCACTTTCATGTTCACTTTCTCTTTTTATTTTTACGATAACTATGAAGTACAAAACAGAAATGACTCCATAAACCAAGGTAGCAGTATTTATACTTCAATATGTCATATCATTTGCACCGCCTTGTGCCAACATAATACACTAAAATTGCAGCCAACTTTATGTCATTGCTAAATCGGCCATTTCATCTGCAGCAACCTAATAATTTGAAACAAAAAGTTAAATAAGTTCGAGTAGGAAAGAGTGGAATTCAAAAGACCAGCAAATAGGTCGACTTTGGAGTGGCTGAGGTGAAATGAACTGCGAACCAACTGTTGAGTGAAATTCATCAAATTTCTATTTAAACTCACCAGAACCCACTTGTCCAAAAAAGGAAAAGAGATACTGTTAAGTAGTTGATTGTAATCAGATTGCATATGCAGAGGAAAATCGATAAGTACAAGATTGTTATTACTACTAAATAAATCGAGTTGAGACAGCTATATCACATGTTGTATTATCATAATTAGCCTGCATGGATACTTGAATAGTATTAATTATAATCGGAATTGAAGTCAGATAGAAGGAAGAAATTAGAAAATTCATGGAATTTTCTTTAACGTTTGAATTATTTAATACGAAACAAAAAATCATTTGTTGGAGACGTGGAATTACATTATAATAACTAATTCTTTACAAATAATTTATCAAAATTATTTTATTAGAAATTTTGGTGTGGGTGCATGTAACTTTCTCATTTTTCATTTTGATTTTCTATATTTGAGTGTGGTATTTCTTATATGTAAACACAAACCTCTAATTAGTTGGGTTATCCCATATATATTTGCTTAATTTCTTTGCTATTTCATTGGAGTTTGGTGAGGACTTTTTCCTCCGTTATTGGTTTTACCTAATCTTAGCCGGACTTGGGAGATTTAATTCTCACATCATTAGTTAGTGTTTGAATTGGATGCCTTATTGCATAGTTGTGTATTATTTCTATTATATTTTGAGTTTTGTACAGCTTTGAATTACAAATAAAGCAAATTATGTTTTTATAGAGTAATTAAAACTTGCACCCATATCCTAATCTGTGTGAGTGTTGTCATGTTGTGCACGAAGGGATTCTTTTGCCTGCCAGCCCACGTCAGGCTGAGCTATTGGGATGGGAATAAGGCACGCGGAGCAGATTCTGAAAGATCCCTTATCTTTAATTATGCAGCACTGACGATGGCTCGACAGAGTCGAGTCGGTCGCAACCGCCCTTTGAGTCTCGTCTAAATTCAGAACCGAAAACTACACAAAGCTATCTTTACAGAACATATATCGACTTTAAACAATTTTCTAGATTATTAACAAAATGGTGCATACCGCAAAACTAAATGGAAACTGAATTCAAGTGAATCAAAACCAGGAATATTTTCGATGTTAAGCTGACAATACGAGAACTGTTATAAATGGATCGGGCTATGATGTCTGACAAAATGTATACCTAACCATGTTTCATATATTGGGAAATAGGCCCAACTCATTGTCACGGGTAGATATGTATCTTAGCTGCATTTAGGATACGTGTGACTAGTACGCGAGTTTGACCAAAGTTCGGCAAACCGAGTCTCATTCGACGACTCTTGACTCAAAATTTTGGGTCAGTTAGAGGAGCCCACGGCCCGTTTCCAAAGAGTCAGACCGGGACTCAAAGGAGCTTAACCGAAACTTCAGCTCCCTAGATCGAGACGATAATTTAAAATTCTCTCTGCAGTAATGACTGTCGAAGTGAATTTATTAATTAATTTATGGTGTGTTTTTTCCCGATGTTTCCATGAATAAAAGTATTATTTTTAGGCTTTCCTTATCCACATTGACATTCAGATCTGAGCTCATGCTTTCGATTAAGGAGAGATATACACCTAGAATGGTCGGCAAAGTCGATTTATTTTTTATTGCATTTTCGTGAAGATACAGGTCTCAAAAATATCTGGTGAAAACACCAAGTTAATATTTCTATAAATAAGCTAGTTACAGCCGATATAATCAAACGTGTTTTACGAAGTATGATACGATAGTTAATAACATTCATTAGGCTGCTTCAAGTATTGTTCAATTGGTGTTAAAACAAGCTGTAAAAGAAGTACAACGGGAAATAAAAACAAAATTCGAGTGCTGGTATAACCAAACTAACCGTTTTTGGAGATAGTACAGGGCGAAAACGTGGTTTTACCTCATTGTAGGGAGTTGAGGTTCTCATTGGACAGTTTACAGGAAAAGTTTTTGATATTCTTGTAAAATCTTCTTATTGTGCTAAATGTAACTATTGGAATAAACTCGAAAATACTGAGCAATGTGAGGAATGGAAATCGAATCACGATGGAAATTGCCAGGCCAATCATGATGGATCGGCAGGTAAAATGGAAGTAGACGCCATGAAAGAATTGTTTTCACAATCTGCCGAAAAGTATAGAGTTATGTACACTAATTACGCCGGGGATGGTGACTCTAAGACGAACACGGGATTAGTGAATGCGAAACCGTATGGTAACGAGATTGAAATTGCAAAAAAAGGATGAGTGGGTCACGTTCAAAAGCGATTGTGAACCCTTCTTCGCGAATGAAAGAAAAAAGTCCTGGAATCAGCAGCAAAAACAAATTGAGGGCAAAGTTTATAGATATACTGAAGATTTACTATGGTTAAGCTATTTGCAGAAACTGTGCCTCCAAGGATGAAATGAAAAAAGCGACACGGGCAACATTTTACCATTACGGCTCAACAGACAGCAAGCCTCAACAACATTTCTGTCCCGAAGGCCCCGAATCGTGGTGCCAGTTGCAACGAGCAAAGGCTAAAGGAGAACTGGAAAATGTTCGTCACAATTATTGAGCATTGCCAAAAATGGTGTTAGATGTCATCAAGCCAGTAAACGAAGACCTCAGCAATGAAAAATTGTTGGAACGCAGTGTTGGTCGATATACCCAAAACTGCAACCAACTTATTTAAACAATAGCCCCAAAAACGATGAACAGTGGGGCCAAAATCGTTAGCATTGCAGTATATCTTGCAACATGTACATTCAACAATGGTTTCACCTCATCGCTGGAAGTCATGAATGTGTTAAGAATATCGTTCGGATCGGGAGCGCACTTGTACGCAGCGCAAGAAGACGAAACTTGCATAGCGAAAGCCGAACTGCAAGCGCAAGAACAGACGAAAGAAGGTTGAATACGGCGCTGGCAAGACAATTTAGAAGCCATGAATATTCCGTAAACAGTAAAAGACTTACACTATGGGCCTGGTATCGATGATTTCATGTTAGTTGACAAATTTAATGATTTATTCAGTCCTAAATTTTCAAACGCGTTTTTCTTAAAAACACGTTTTTCAAATCGGTACCCAAAATTTCTCGAAAACCAATTAACTGATTACCTTAATTCTTTTTGTGATTATTTTATATAACATTATCTAGTACTTGTCATAGGATTTTTTTTTTCGTTACTTAGTTTTTGTTTTATAGCCAAAATAATATCTAATTTTTGGTCAAAAAATCACTATTCATGTTCAAACGTCCGCCATTTTGTCATTAATCGATATTTTCAAAATCGGCTATGACACGAACTAGATTATAGTATCTAATTTAATAATCTTTTTCAATTTTTTTCTTCAGATAATTTTTGAACAAATGCCAGTGGGTACCGTTAACGCTGTTTTTTTTACAGCGCTCCAAGGATCATACAATATCCTTGTATATTTTTTATATTTTTAAATAAAAAAAAATAAGCATACTTTTGAATGTGTATACTTTTAGATAATTAAACTCCCAATCCGATATTTCAAATAGAGTTCCTAAAAAAAATGCACAAAAATGACCGTTTTATCCGGCTCCTAGGTGTATATCTCCCCTTAAAGCAGATGTTTGTTTATTCATTTCCTCATTACAAAATGCTTTTTCTACACCAAACAATACCATAGTTGGGAGTCGTTCTTTTGTTCTTTCTACCAAGCACCAGGTGAACGGCATGTAAGGAGGTTCGTATTATTTTGCTCATTACCTGTTTTTATAAGCAATCCACAATTTTTTAATTTTATGTAAAACTATTGGGAATTAATTTTTGCCGGATAAGTTCATAAAAATAGTTGGAGGCAAAGGTTTTGGTGCTGGTGTCCTAAGTTGATCCAGGTTTTTAAACTATTGGAGAGCAAGATTCCGCACTGTTTGAATGAATCTTATATAATTCATACAATTTTGCCTGCACTCCTGAAGAACGAAAAGTTCCACTAGTTGCGACTCATTAATTATAAATGTATTAAATTTGATTTGATCAGAGTCACAAATGCAATTGAGATTTCTTATGTTTCTTGATTCTAATAAATACTCAGTGAAACTATTGAGAGCCATCACATTGAATCGCATTAAAGCCACATCTTAATGATAATTTACACTTTCGGCATTTGCCAGATAATTATCTATATTGCTATTTCCTATTAAAAATACCTATCAAAAAAACGATATTCAAAAGCCAAGAATAAGATGTACGCCTACGCGTTTTGATATTGAATAAATTCTCTGTAACATTGTCGATAGCCAAATATTTTCTTAAATATTGCCAGCTAATATTCTTCTCTTCAAAGAACATTATGTCCACATAACGGTCAACCAAATTAATCAATCATTTACCATTGAATAGCATCGCCCACCATTTAATTGTCCTAATAGAAAATTTGAGTCTGTCAGTTAGGTAAAAATCATAACTTCAGTTTCATTTTTAATGTCAAAAAGTGGAAAAACTCTCGAAAAAACTTTTCAATATTCGTTTTCCATTCAGTGAAAAACTTTTCCATATTAGAACCATCAAAATTTTTTATGTTTCAATTTTCACAGCTTCTGCCTGTGAATTTCGCCATCCAGTGAATTCCATAAAAATAAGAGATATCTCCATTCTGCCACTAGGACCAACAAGAACAACAACCATCAGGACGACGACGGGGACGATGACGACGTCAGCGGCGAACAATAATGATTTTTTTTTTCGATACTTTGCCCGACCAACACTATCGTTGGTCGCGAGCAGGTGTATCTAAATGTGCAATTTGCAAGTTGGATAGCGTGTCCTCGGCGCGCCTCGTAGTTACAAGAACACACCGGTAAGGTGAAGGAACGCGCGCGAACCGATGGCGATAGGAAAGTTTTAATGAACTTCTCAAATTGGTATTTATGACCAATGATAGGAATATGGGGAACCTGAATCGAACTGGAGTTTCGATATGAATAAATGATTGGAAAAGTGAAAACATTACGGAAAAGGACACGATAACCAGGGCATGTTGGGTAGTGTGATGATAGTCGATGGCGCGTTATCACAACAGTGTCGAGCTCGCGTACGATAATGACCCGAAGTAAAATTACAACTTTATTAAGCTAATGTCATCGCAATGGAGAAGTCGTTATCGATAACGAAATTTATAGGGGGTGTAATTTGTTGGACAAATAATGACACTTAAGCCCATCATAATCTATAAAATTGGAGTGGTAAACAATAGTGAATATACTAATTACGGTGTATAGTCGTTGCTATGGTCAGAGTATGGGTGCAAATATGACTAGCATTGTTCTTGGAATTTTCATCATTGGAAAATGAGCAGGGCCATAAGATTGTATTTATCAAAGGAAATTGCACTGGCTACGATAAGAATGTATAATATGTGTAAAAGCACCCCGAACCCAATTATCTTCCCCCATCTGCATGAGTTTAATAGACTGTCGAATAGTCCCCAAATACCCTTGTCATATATTTCACAATATTCACAAAAATGCATGGGTCGGGTTGATACGCTCCCTCGCTCACTCAATTGTTGTGCACTACGACGCCTAGCGTTCTGCTGGGAAACTGAGCCCAAACTTTCTGCAATATGAAGCTATTATCTCGCCAGGTCGGTCCTTTTTCGCCCCCTTTATATTTTGAACGTAGAAATAACTATCGCCTGCATGCCTACGCGAGTATACTTACAACTAAGTCAAAAACGATATTCGCCCAATATCGCTGAGATAAATTTCCAGTTATCAGCGTGGGATAATCGCATAATTTTACACAATATGGAAATTATTGTTTTGGGATATATTAAGGATATTCAAGTTTATGTGCAAAACTTCAGGACGTTCTGTTCTTATTGTTCGAGCTGGTTTCCATATTGCGTCCGGCATATGGAGTGTGTGCACATAAGCGCATACATACCTCGCAAATACGCTAGGGCACATATTCTTGTTTTGGATCTTAAACCGCGATTCGATTGTAAGTAATGGGAAATAGCGTGAGGGTCTTATGGGGTGTATGTTTTGAATTTCGTGTTTAGAACTTCACAATGTGTGTGTGCGTGCAGAAAGCGAAACATGAATTCGATTTTCGCAAGTTGTTTTGCTTTCTTTTGGTAGTTAAGTGGGAAACAATGTTTTTTTTTCGGGAAATAGAAGTGCCTAAGACGAACAGAGGAGAGTACATCATTGACAAGTACGTCTGTTTATTTCGATTTACGAAAGTCATGTCCCGGAATGTTGCAATTTTATCCAGATGTGAATAAATAATGTAATGTTATTAAAAGGTTTTTTTTGGTAATGGTGGGAATTCAGTATTTGCTCGGTACTTTGAGAATGAAGGAAAGAAAAACAAGTGAGAGCAGAATTTAATTTTAGCTTTTGATTGTTAGCTGCTAGGCCGCTAGAAGATGTTATATTAGAAGATACTATATTAAGTACTATTTCTTTAAGTATTTGTGGGGTTAACATTTCATGTCGAATAAATACTGATTATTGTTCGAATTTGTACATGACAGTTTATTGTGATAACAATTTAAGGCGTTCGCCCTTTTTTTCCCCCATTCGTGGGTAACTCATTATTAGTGAATTATTTACCCAAATGAATTCTATAGCATCGGAATTTTAAAAAGTCGCTGTCTTGTTCGGAACTTCTAGAATCACTCCTAGTCCTACATTGCGCTACCTTGGAGTAGACATGCACGAATTATTGAAATTTAACCCCTATGTTCGACATAGAATTAAAGTAGCCAGGTCCGCATTTCGGCGCATCAGATATATTTTCGCCAATAAGATGGGCATGACGATAAAGACTAAATCCATTTGCTATAAAACACTCATTCGGCCAATCCTGATATACGCATCCTCATCCTGGATTACCTGTTCCACATCTGCCATGGCAGAAGCGGAAATGTTCGAACGGAGAATTCTGCGTTTCTGTACTGGCAGGTTTTACAACCCGGTAACTAAAAAGTGGCCGATGAACTCTCTCCTATATCAGAAGACAGGACTTGAGCTACTTAGGGACCGGGCTGTGGAACTGATGATAAGGTTTTACGCACAGACAGACGGACATGAGAACGGACTGATCCGGGGTATCGGACGCACGAGTAGCTCTAATGAGCCATTTATGCATCCGGTGGAGATAGCAGGACAACGGTGGCTCATGGACATGCTGTTCAATTATGTTGGCCTTCCGACGAATCGGAGAGGATAATTAAGACCTAGGCTAAGTTTAGGTCTAAGCAGGCTAAGCTAATTGTAGTTAGACTTAAGAAAGATTTAGATTAGTAAATTAAGTTAGTATTTAAGTATTATGTAGCCAAGTCAACCGCAGGTATTATGCTACCTGGGTAATATTTTATAAGCATAAACCGAAAAATCAATGAATGATAAAAAATATAAATAGAATAGCCGCTAAATATAAGATCTTTCATGTCATTAGATCTTTATTATTATTATTAGTATTAACATCCGAATCATTCAAAATTTGAGTTCTTTTCGCTACATTAGCTCACCAGCCATATCTTACTGCAACCACCATCAATTTCTGAGTTTTGAGTGACCTTAATGCTGGTCCGATTGATTTTTGAGAATTGATGCTAGCCGATTCTGTTAGGTTTGAAATTTTCATCACCATTTGCTTTTTTTTATTTGCAAAATTCTAAAATTTCGACTCTTTCCTTTCAATTGTGAAGCATAATGAGTTATCCATTTCGTGCTTGAAAAAGTAAAACCCTGCATACAGACATCTGTTAAAGATACACGTCAACCGCGCTGTTATTTATTTAGTTGAAAATTTGCCATTTTAGAATACAGGCGGGCCTCGATTTACGTCGCCTCGATTTAAGTCGTTTCGATTGACGTTGTCTTACTTTTTGATTCCCAGCTTCGATTTACGTCGGAAAAATTTCGATTTGCGTCGGCAAAATTTCAATTTATATTTTTTGCGCATGAACACATCTGCGAATTTCCTTGCAAAAATTGTTCCCAGAGGTAGAAACAGATTTCGAAAATGTCGAGCTTGAGCTAATTCGGAAAGAAATTATGGGAATGGATGTCGAGAGTTATTTTTCCGAAAATTACATATGTCGAAGAATTTTTAACTTGTAATGAACAACCCGTATCTATCGAAGAACTTTTCAAATATTCGAGCGAACAGCATAATCCGAAGAACGCATGTTCTTCACCTTCAGAAGTTGAAGCCCATAGCTGCACATTAACATTAAAAAAAATGTCTAAAGCCTTTGACGTTTTCGATCAAGCAGTAAATTTATTTGTGTCTTACGATCCGGATAAAGAGAGATTTAGAGTATTTTGAGAGGGTGTAAATAAGAGTCTTGGACTTTACAACGAACTTAAAGAAAAACAAAGAAAATTACTTGTTCAGCCGCAAATGTGGAAGTATTTTCAACTGTGTTCTTCAAGACAACAGTAAAATTCTGTGGAATCGGAAATTGTTGCAGTAGTTCTTACTGGAAATGAAGAAACAAATCCGAAGCAATAAATGAGATAAAATAAATTATTTTAAAGAGACATTTAACAAAATTTCAAGTATGCGCATACATGCTACATACACATATACCTACCAAAAATAATTTCTTTTTGTTTTAATTGTGACTTTAGCATTTTATGTTGAACTGTTATTTGTTACGGTTTTCTGAAATGTTATTTCTTACTTATTATTTTTTAAAATAAATGTTATTGCTTTTCGTTGATAAACAATCGTTCTGCGAGACAAGTTTTTCATTTCCATGGACTACATTTCTGTTGGACTCGATATACGTCGTTTCGATTTACGTAAACCAAGGCTCGCCTGTAATACAAAAAAACGTTGTTGGAACAACAAGCTGAATATGATTTTTCGAGAAATTTTTTTTTCATCAGTTAAGGTGCCATTACACGGTTTGTAGCATCTACAAATGTTTGTAGGTTCATCGAGTTTTTTCGCTACAAATTGTCTACAAATCGTGTAATGTCAAAATTTTTTAGCTACAAACATTTGTAGAAAGAGTTTGTTGACGGTTCGTAGATGATTGTCTACAAATGTTTGTAGGTGGAAAATGCGACTCGTGTGATAGGAAAACGAATTTTGAATTTGTAGATTTTAAACATTTGTAGACCAATCTGTAGTTCGTAGATGCATGAATTTTGACATGTACAAACTACCACTGTTTGTAGACATTTAAATTATCTGATTTAAGCGGTTGGACGGTGGGAGCGAACTCGAGGAAATTTTGTGTGTTTTTAACTGTGTGCTATCTTTCGGTGATATAATTATAACTGTTTAGACCGATTAAATGGATCCAAAGGATGCATTGACGTTGGTGGTGGCAATGAATTTGCTGGACAGTAGTGATAGTGATGAAGAAATTGAAATGGTGCCAAGGCGGAAACGGCGCTTTTGGACAAGAGATTGGATTCTTCGACGTAAAACCGAAGGATTCTGTCAAAAATTACTTCAGGAATTGGAAAGTAATGATTTGTCACTTTTTCATAATTTTGTTCGAATGACATTGGACCAGTTCAATTATTTATTGGGAAAAGTGACACCTTTAATAAAAAAGAAAGACACTAATATGCGGGAAAGTATTACAGCGAAGGAACGGCTTGTGTTAACATTACGATACTTGGCCACCGGTGAAAGTTTTGAATCGTTGAAATATTTATTTCGCATTCCGCAGCCGACGATCTCTAGCATCATTCCGGAAGTTTTGGATGCTATCTATACTGTCCTTGTGGGTGATTATTTACAAGTAAACATTATTTTTACATAAAATTTAAATTTATATTGATAATTTTTTTCTGTACAGGTACCGAAAAATCAAGAGGAATGGGAGTCGGTTGCCCAAAAATTCAACGATCTATGGCAGTTTCCAAACTGCATCGGTGCCGTAGATGGCAAACATGTCACAATGATAGCGGAAGCGAATTCGGGCAGCACGTTCTACAATTACAAAGGCACGTTTAGTATCATTTTGATGGGAATCGCTGACGCCGAATATAAACTTTTATACATTGACGTTGGGCGGAACGGTAGATTTTCTGATGGAGGAGTGTTTAATCGGTGCACGTTTTCGGAAGCATTAAATAATGGTTTACTGCGTTTGCCTCCACCAAAGCCATTGCCAGGTAGACAGCTTCCGGTTCCTTATGTACTTTTAGCTGACGACGCATTTGCTTTGCGGCCAAATATTATGAAACCGTTCAGCCAGCGGGGTCTGACAATGGTCCAGCGCGTGTATAATTATCGCCTTAGTCGTGGTCGCCGTATTATCGAAAATGTGTTTGGAATAATGTGGGCTCGTTTTGGAGTGTTGCGAACGCCTATCAGACTAAATGCCGAAAAGGCGAAGAAAGTGGTACTAGCGTGTTGTGTGCTTCATAATTATTTAATGAGCACTAATAAAAGCAGATATGCACCGCCAAGAACATTCGATCGATACAGCGATACTGGCGAAATTATTCCCGGTAATTGGCGCGTGGAGGAAACTTCAGTGGAAACAATGTTTCGACGTCAACAATCACGCACAGAAGCGACATCAAGTGCGCATGAAATACAAAACGAATTTAAAACATACTTCGTTGAAGAAGGTGAATTAGATTGGCAATATAAACACATATGAATGCTTTGTGAGTTTAAGTAGTAATAGTTTAAGTTTAACCAGTAAGTTTAACAGTTAACAGTTTAAGAAGTATGAGCTGCTATTTGTATGTTATTGTATGTCATCGAATAAAAAATATTTCTATTGATCAAATAACAAAGCGTTTTTTATTTTCTTAGCAAAACAATTTACTCGACTTAAAACTCTTCGGTAAAATTCAGATCCTCAGAGGTAGAAAGTTCACTTGGTATCACATGAATTACGGTGTCCTGATGTGAAGGCTGCGAAAGAGAGGAAATGAAAAATAATTATTATGTAAAGATGCATAAAGTGAAGGAGTGTACCATGGATAACGCTTCGTCTATAACATCATTAAAGACGCGGGCTAGCTTTCTTTTGGCAAACTTTGCCTGGTCTGCATTAAGGCTTCTGAGTTCAGAAGCGATGTAATCACCAAACGCGCTAAATTCATCGTTAACCCGAACGTTTGCTGAAATATTTCCTAGTGCACGCACCGTCATCTCCCGCAATTCTGTTTTAAAGTCGCTTGAAGTGGACGGTAAAGTGTCCGGCGACTGATGCGTTGACGATCGTTTTGTGTCGCTGGCGCTTGAATGACGCTTCCTACCTTGTGTGGGTTGAACAATAGCCTCCTGCGTCAACATGTCACTCATTTCTAAGTCTTCAAATATGTTTTCTTCGCTGTGGGTGGTGGTCTGTAAAATAATATTATCAATGATCATTATATTGAAATATTACCAGAAAAAATATTACCATTGGCATAGATGTGGTCGACTGAGTTGATTGGCGAAGACTATGCGCCTCCAAGAACATCATGTCCTTAAAAAACTTCCACACAATTGGAATTTTTTCGTCAGTTCCTTCCGCGCTCGATATTTCGCAAGGTTGGTCCTGAATCCAGTGCGCAAGTTGTTCCACTTACCCTTGCAATTGTTGACACTCTTGCCATTCAAACTCGCAGCAATTTCCTTCCAGACGTCTTCTTTGGGTAGCTTGTATTCGGCGCACCCATTATCCCAAATTATAGACTGTTGCTGGATTAGCTGGATTAATTTCACAGATTCTTCATCCGTCCAATCCCCTTCAACTTTTTTTGTGTATGATGATTTTCGTTTCCCATGAACACGTGTTTCAGCAGGTTTTGCTGTTGGTGACATGTTCACCTCCAAATCTGCGCCAATGGTGGTATTCAAAGCATCCATTTTGTCTGGAAATGAAAACAAAAACCAAGCTAAACAATTCAATCCACTAAATAAATTTTATACACTACACTTACCAACTTTAACTCTAAACACTCGGAAAAATCTATCACGAGACAGAACAGCACCAAACTAACTTTATCACCGACAACTGAACCCTTGATGGAAAAAAGTTTTTCCTTTTTAAAACCCGACGATACCTGATTTTCAACTGAACATCTTTGTATACTAATATACTAATCGTCTGATGGCTATAATTATTAGCTACAAACATTTGTAGATAAGAATGCCAAAAATCGTTTGTAGAAGGATTTGTAGATGCGCGCACTACCTGAAATCTACAAATCGTCTGATAACGAAATTTCCTACCTGCAAACGTGCTACAAACATCTGCGATGCGAACACAATTTGTAGGTGTTTGTAGATCTACAAACGTTTGTAGATCCTACAAACCGTGTAATGGCACCTTTATGATTTCTCGCTTTGTGGATACGCTAATAACCGGAAATGTAGAATGTGGGGCTCAGAAAATCCACAAGTAATCGTAGAGAAGCCATTTCGAGTACATCTGGAAAAAGTCACTTTGTGGTGTGCCTTATGGTCTGGTGTCGTGATTGGGCCGTAGTTTTTTGAAAACGATCAAGGACGAGCCATCACCGTCAATTTTGAGCGCGATGGCCGCATGTTAACCGATTATTTTTGGACGGAAATCAAAGATTGTGATCTTGACGATATGTGGTTTCAGCAAGATGGGGCAAAAAGTCACGTAACACAAGAAAATCGAGCTCTTTTGCAAGATAAATTTCCAGGACGTGTAATTTCGCGATTGGCTAATGTGAATTAGCCTCCAAAATGCTGCGATTTAACGCCTCTGGATTTTTTTTTGTGGGGTTGCGCGAAATATTGTGTTTATGCGAGCAATTCCCAAACTCTGGACGAACTGAAAGCCAATATTCTTGAAGTCATGGCCGAGATATTGCCCGAAATGTGCCGGAAAGTAAATTATCTCAAAAGGATTGAGTACTGTGAGAAATCCCGTGAAGAACCTTTGAAGCATATTGTATTTCATATATAGTGGCAAGGATCAATCTTTAAATGATAAATTAAATCTTGAAATAAAAATTACATAACTTTCCGAATATTTTGTGTTGTTTTCAAGTTTACTTTCTCAAGTATAAAATGGATAACCCTATATAATCGCGTTCAAATCGTTTTTTCTTCGTGTATAGTAGACAATCAACTTAGCAAATGTGACTTGATGATATTCCAGCACCTGAGGTGATCGTGATCGTTATATCGGTCGATGATCGAGATCAGGTGATCGTGACAATTATGACATATTAGTGACAGTAAATCGCATGGCACATACACAGATTTGTTTAATTTTTCTTTTTAGGATTTAGTGAAAACTATTTAAATTTTATCGATAAAGAGTACGCAACACCCCACTTCGGGTCTCCAAATGCTGGCTTTTGTGAAAACGGCCCTCAATGTGAAGGTATCTGCTGTGCGTAGTGAGTTAAAAATGATCCTAAAAACTCCAGCATCAGTAGACCACTTGAGGTTTTTCAAATAATTCAGGTATAACCAAAAATAGCCAAATCATCTGGATATTTTTGGTTTGGTGTTAGACCACTTTGACCAACTGGAGCTCGGTGGAGTGAAATAGTTAAGCAAAGCTAAGTTGGTTTTCTGAAACAAATTTTCCCTCAAATACCTTTTCGTTTAAGCGAGAAAAAAGAGCTTAAGACAAACAAGTAGATTTGCCTCTACATTTGCGGAAACATGAGATTTGCATCTGAATTAGTAAGACTATGATATGGGCTTTTTTCAAGCCAAAAGACAAACTGTGCCTACTAGAAACGACAATAAGTTTTCTGGGAAATTTATTCTGCGAAAAAATTGTTGATTTTTTCTATTTAATTCGATTTGAAATGCAACGTCTTGTTCTTCTAGAAATCAGAGAAAAAAATCCTTGTGGCAGCATTCTCGAGAGCCTCCACGTAGTCCAGGTTATTATCTGATACATATTTTTGACAGGAAAAAATGTTTGACTAAGACTTCTGTTTTATCGATAAAATGGTACTTCAGGCATAAATTGGTGATATTATCTGTTTGTTCTTTGATCTGCAGTAATTTAATATTTACCACTAGGTACTTTTACGAGGCTTCATGATCTGCAAGGGCGCACTCACTGCTCATTCTGAAGCCGTTGAAATTTATCGTAAACGAAACTCGTGGTTCTTTGCGATTTGTTGCTAGTCCGGGTAAATACCTTAAGTATTTCGTAAACTTGGTATTTAACAGTTATTTATGTATTTATTTTTCATTAATTTAATATTTTATTTGTTATCTATTTATAAATAATTTATTTATGCGTTATTTATTAGTTTTGTACTCATCTGTTTTTTTTTTGTTCAATTTTGTTCCGAATTTTTATACATGTACTATGATTATACCTTACTTGGTGAAATAATTAATAAATTAATAAATAAATCAATAAATTTAGATTTAATATAGATGATCATCATCATCATCCGAATCGCAACCGTTTCGTCCTCTTTTGTCTGAATTGGTTCTTCTATTTTCAGTGTTTGTTCACTAGTTACTACAGCCAGTATCACTTACACAGATTGCAAGATAGTAATGAAAATTTTAGCTATAAAAACCTATCAACTTACCAGTAAGTTTTCCATTAAATATGAGACTAATGAAGTGCAGCCTTCGAAAAGCTGGCTGAAAGGACTAGAAAAATTTTCTGGAACAGATTTTTGATAAGATACCAAACACTTTCTAATACAAACGATCACGCTTCGTCTCTAATCAGCGCTTCATCGTTCAAGAAATAAAATATTAAAAAAATCGAAACTGGCCTATATCATAGATGATGAAATATTCACAGGGTCTATTATTGACGAACAAGAAACAGAAGTCAAGAAATAAGAGTATCAACTATAATGGCACTATCAAGAATGAAATCAGGTAAAATAAATCAGCTGTATTATATGTTACCTTGTATTGGATACAAACCAGCGTGATGTCACTGAAAATAATTTCGGCTCTAAAATTTTCTATACCACAATGTTTGTATTCGCTCTCAAAAAATACCAGGTCTTGTTGTATATGATGGCCAGCCTAGATAGATTAATATTGCTAGTTCAAGTGAACTTTATCATGAACCTGAAACAAACCAGAAAATCTTCCGTGTAGTTGGCTCTGTAATGGAAGATATAATCAAACCTATCGATTTAAGTGTTAGACTTAGCAAGTAACGATGTAACAATGCCTTATTTTCCTCACCCCGTGCCCACGAATCGCAGCCGTCAGATCTTTAGTGAAAAGTCTGGCATTTGCTCAAGGTGCTTATTGGCTTAATCCAGATGAAGTAATGCGCATCTATGGTACCCCAGAAATCGTTAAACTCTATTCAACATATAGGCCAGTTTTGAAAAAAAAATTTGGAATATACCCATTAAACAAGGATAAAATCAGCGGTTTTGAGTTTGTTTGAAGTTTTGTTACAAATTTCCTGATGATGCTTGAGTTATAGAAAAAAGCAGGCTCAAAGTATTCGCAAATTTTTTCAGAATGTTCTACTCACAAATATCTTCACTTTTTTTAGGCCGAATGGGCTGAATGTTTTAACAATTTGGAAGATATCAAACTTTTGCGAGATCTCTAATATGTTGCCGTCAATTGTGCAGTCTGCTCTTAACAGATCTACCGTAGAACAAAAAATTATTACAAACCAAATAAAGACACTGTAAAAGAACCGATAAACTAGGGTACCTTGATGAACATTTAACAGATCAAAATTCAAATAGATTCCTAAGATCATTCTGTTTATGCACCTGAACCACTTCCATCTACAAAAAAAAAATCGATTTTTTATCAAAACTATCTATTTTGAGAAAAACATATCAACTCTAATAAGTCAGTAAGTATATTTAGCTATTTTTGGATTACTTTACTTTTATATTGTCATATTTTGTGTTTATGAATAAAAAATTGTTAGCTGACTCCTCACCCCTAACACAAGGTTTAAACCTTAACAGGGGGAGTAGTGCAATGGATTTTGTATGATATCTAAATTATGACAATAAACGCACTATTTATGAAAAAAAGAAAATACATCCATTCTTTCTGCTCTTACCATCTCCTCTCCACCCTTTATGAAATTTTTCTTTTGATTGAATTATCAATTCCACAAACAACTCTATATTTCTCACTTGAGAAAATTATAGCCCTCTACTCGAATAATATGAATTTAAATAATCCATTTCAACCCCGATACACAGCTCGTCTACGTCTGTAATACAATTGCAACCGAGGGTAGTACTACACGAGTGTGAAAAAAATATCCGCGTTATTTGCTAACTGGCAACTGGTAAAGTCTCTATAGTATCTAACATCATAGAACTGCAACCGCAACATCTTTTCTTTCCGTGTCGTATCCGAAAACTAGCTGTTTTCCCATCATGTCCGCACTACTGCTTCGTTTCGTTCGTGCTCTTTGTCGCTGTCGGCTATTTGTCGAACTGAAAATAATGTAATTTTCCCATTTTCACCCTATAAGTCAGCAATGGAGAGAAAATCTGTTTGGAATCTTGAATTAGATACACACAATAACATTTTTCGATTCGAGCGATATGCTTCTCGCTCCTTTACAAACCGCTCGCCATTGAGCTTGTTTTCATCCTTAGTGTGTTCTTAAAAAGATTTTCAACCCCACCTTTTGCTGTGGCTTCGATATTACTTCTGTCGGGACTTCACTTACAAACCAGGAACCACTAAGAAGTTATGTCTTGTTGTTTTTCCGAACGGTATCAACCACGCTATGAAAGCCATGAATAATTCGGAGCAATTTCGATTGGATGGGGATAGTAGAATAGGTTATCTCGAGGAACAGTATGTTGCAGATATAGCCTCATAATCAAGACGATTTTTTTTTTGTTTTGTTTTTTTGATACTAAGCCGAGGGAGGAGTTACCGTGTGAAACATAGAAAGTCGAAATTATTCATTTACTTTTTACTAATGTTCGAAGAACATTAGTATTAAACTCGTTTCGCAGAAAATTCATATTTCTTTACATATACATATATCAGCAAAATGATTTTCCGAGATAATCTCTGGAGTGGCCGATTCGATTGAGCTGAAACTTTCGGAGAAAGTAGATGTATATAGTAGGTAGGTCCACAACTTTCTCAAATTCAGATATCCTAAACCTTTTGGCGGCGGCGAGCGTTTTAGTGAATTTTGAGGTACTCCTATATTTCCAAGCAGTGTAAATTTTCGTTGAAAAAAAGTACTGGGAATGAAAATTAATTATGTTCTAAGCTTGCCTATGATAAAGAATTGAAATTTTTGAGCCGTGTGTGGGTGCTAAGTGCCTAAAAGTAGGCAAGGATTTCTTTTCAAATTTTGATTTGTCATTATTTGTGATCAAAACATCGGATCATCGTGAAAGTTGCAGAGCTTAGCATATATGGGTTTTCAAGGTTGTACGGGTAACCCTGTAGCTACGGTAGGCTCCTGAAAAAAAATCTTTCAAATCATTGACCCTCCTCAAAAATTTTTGTTTTTTGGCAAAAGTTTCAAATCATTCATAAATTTTGACCTTTGTCCATCATGTCAAATTGAAATTTTGAAAATTCCGATTTGCACAAGAACGGCAACCCATCACCAAATTACCTCTATTTTCAGCACTCGAAAGTTCTGTTCACGAGAACTGACGACCGGATTATCCGATCATAATGAAATTCACAGGACATGTAGCATAGCGCATTATTTATGGCCCCATACGCCATGTACATAGTACTCTGAGCCATGCAATATGGCTCCCAGCGCCATAATGTCAGAATCTACATAGCGCGTGGTCCCATGTATTTATGGTGCCACACGCTATGTACATAGTACCCTGGGCCATGCAGTATAGCTCCCAGCGCCATAATTACATGGCGCAGAAATTAGGCTCCACACGCCATATTACATAGTGCCATGAGTCATGTAATATAGCTCATGGCACTACAAATATAACTCGCAGCCATGCTGTGTGAGGAGATGTATAAATATCAGCAAGCTTCTTGAATATGGGAGAGGATATGATCTTTGATGTCATTAATCTCTCGGGAATTTCTTTGGTAGAATTTCATTTCCTAACATCAAGTGCTCTACCTCCAGATGCTCCGAACTGAGAAGGTTCGTGGCCTTTTGTTGGATGCAAACTGGATCATCTTCAGAAGCTCTGAAAAAAAAAATAAGACGCCATAATTTATAGACTTCTGGCGCCATGTACATAGTCGATTTCGGTCGATTTGTGATAAAATATAGCGCTACCCGCCATAGTACATAGGAGCAGACGCTATGCTTATAGCCCTCCATGCCATGTACTATAGTCCTCCACGCCATACAGTATAGTCCTCCATGCCATACAGTATGGTCCTCCACGCCATACAATATAGTCCTCCACGCCATACAGTATAGTCCTCCACGCCATGCACTATAGTTCTCCACGCCATGTGCTATAGTCCTCCACGCCATGTAATATAGTCCGGCACGCCATGTACATGGCGTGGAGGACTATAGTACAGGGCGTGTAGGCCTATGTACTTTTCGCCATGTATTATGGCGTGTGGCGCTATATTTTATCACAATCCCTAAATCGACTATGTAAATGGCTCCAGAAGTCTATAAATTATGGCGTCTGGCGCCATGTGTTTTATCAGTGTAGGACCAGGTCTGATAGAAGTGATTTTGAAATGCCAGCAACCCTGTGGCGGTGATACTATCTTGAAAAATCACTGAGAAAAAAAACCGCTTTTTGGCCTATAACTTCCGATTCAGCCATTAGATTTTAACAAAACTCACACAGTACTTGAATCTTACTCTATGTAACAGTTGGTGAAAATTTGGTTGAACAGTTAGAATAGGGCTGCCAGCTATGGTGATTTTTGTCTCATAAATCTTGCAAATTTGCTCAGCAATATAAAGCTTTTTTCCCTATAGCTTCCGGTCCAGTGCAGAAATCAAAACGAAGTTCATGCAGTAAATGGACCTTAATGTGAAGTAAAAGTCGTAGGAATTTCGTACAAAAATCATGAAAGGGCTGCCAGCTATGACAATTTTTGTAATTTTGTGGAATTTCTTTACTGAGCGATTATGTCATTAGATTTGCAAATGGGAATAATCCTGCAATGAAAATTAACAACAAATATTAACGCTTTAAAAATTTGAAAAGTTTTGAGGGTGGCAGCCCTAAAATTCTTTTCACCCGTAAAGCTTCCAGCGCAGTGATTCAATCGAAACGAAATTTACTGGTTGGGTTTAACTTAACGTGAAGCAGATTTGGTATATATTTTGCTCTGCTGCTGACACAGGGTAACCTGCATTAGCCATTTTCGTAAATATTGCACCAACAGATGCTTGAAATTACATACTCATATGCAAAGCATTTGCGATAAAAATAAGAAACCAATTTTTAAATTTTCCGAGTTTTGAACATTTTTCGGATGGCAGTCTTAAACAACGTTTAACCGCTGAAACTTTCGATGAAATCCTCCTATGAAAACGAAATTCAAAGGATAGGTTGATTAAGCACTATCATTTTATGGTAGATTTCTTGCTGCTTCGTTGGGAAAGTGCTGCCAGCACTGAACATTTTCATCATTTGTGTGATAGTTGAGTTTTGTTGCTTGAGATAAGGAATGGTTGATATGATTCTACAAAAAAGTGTATTACGTCTTTCCAAATTTTTTGGTCACTCAAAGACAATTTCTTCGAAAATTAGTTTTCTAGCGGTTCTGATGCGCTAGAGTTTTTTTTTACATTTACTTCTATCCTCTATTTATGAATTTTATCTGCTATGGAGTTTTCATTAGTAGGATTCTTCTGAAAAAATCTACAGCAAAGTTACGATAGAATCAAATATGAATGATTGAATTAGTAAAAATCCTTTACTCAGTATTTTTGCTCATTGCTAACTTTATCATATGAAAATCATCATTTGAAATAATATTTAACAATTTCAAGAATGTAACCACGATACTCAAATTTCACGATCACTTACCTAATTTTATAGGTTAAGTTAGGTTATACTGTCTGAGCCAAGGCCACTCATAGTCCCATTTGTTTTATGGTGATACCAGATAAGTGGACCAGGAGGAAGAAAGTTCAGTCCAAGCGTCCATCGAAAGCCCCGGACTTTTTCGCGAACTTAAGGATGTCCTTCAGCCTATGCTCCACCACATGCGGGAGATCCACCAGCCAAGGCTTGCCAAAAGAGCGCTGTCTGTTTTCCCCAGTGTCGGGCAGTGACACAGGAGATGCTGGATTGTTTCTCAGACCCCCGGCTCTTGACACTTCCTACGGGTGTCGCTAGTTAGGAGTCATATTTTCATGGCAAGTGTTGCTACAATACAGTAGTCAGTAATGATGCCGACCAGCCATTTGGAGTCAATTCGTGTCAATTCGAGCCCCATGATTTTGACTTTCATTAATCGAAACATGCAAGTACATTTTCGATGACATTTTGTTCGAAACTTTCGTAAATGGAGTTTGAAATCGAACTGATCCTAGTTCAATCTAACTAAAATATTTTATTGAGTTCAAAAATGCTCAATCAGACATTGATGGTAAACACAGGACCAAGAGAAAAAGGCAGGGCAAGATTTAAGTAAGGACATTATTTATTGAGGTGTGGCATCGTTTTTTAAAGCCTATGATCATTTTAGCAATCATATTCTTCAATACAATGTAGTAAGCACAAAGATAGTTTACAAAGAGCTATGCTTGAAACTCTTTATCTCTTATTTTACTCAACTACCTTTCTTATAGATTTTTTGTATCCAGTTACCACACATTTATTAATGGTAAAAGTAGAGTTCAGAGTAGTTAGGCTCATTATACTAGCCACCATCTCTGCAGCAGCTCGGTCTTTTCAAAAGACACGAAAGGCATCATATAATTAGCTGACATTGAGGCCATAAGACTGGGATAATTTTTCTGAAATACAAAACAAAAATTACTTACATAAATTTGGTAATTTAGCAAAACTACTATCAAAATCTGTTACGTTTTGTATCTATTTTCACTATTACCAACCCGCATTCAAATCGATTCAATGGTTTTTCACAAAGCAGATCTCAAAGATGTCAACTTTTTGCATACTGATGATAAAAGGTATTTCCCTTAAATTGTTCTAGTTTAGAGTCCTAGCTTTCAAATTCACCTCATTTTTCACACTTTTTTGGTATGTCAAAATTTAAAACCAAACTTCTTTTCATTTCTTCAATGGAAAAATAACTATCTATAAACAGCTATTAACCCACTCATAAATTCTACCACTTCCCTAAAAAACCTTAAATGGTAACTCTTCTACATTTCAAATTTTCATCCACAACACAATTCATACCGGCCGATTCCTTGACACATTCTATGCTCTCTCAAACCACTTTCCAAACTTTAACTCGGTTTCGAACTGACTCGGAATTTCGAAAAGTTTGTACAGCTGATGACTGATGAGCACTTTTGAAATACGTTCATATTTCGGGAATAATATGAAATCTGATGATGATGACGACAACGATGATGGCTCTTTTAAATTTATTCCATTCCGTCTCGGATGAAATATAAGAAATTCAAATTTTATCAAACTCGAAGCGTTTTTTTTATGTCTTTCCTTCCTCCTGGTCGATATACATACTCGTATGCCCATTCTGACATTGGCTGTGAGTGAAAAAAACAGTCAGCAGTGAATATGGCGGCAACAATACGACTTCGGCTGCGGAAAAAATTGAATGAAATCTGCTTGTTTACAAAAAAAAAAAAACTCTAGAGTTGGAGATATTCAGCTGGATACATCAGAATGTTTGGTTAACAGAAATGTTTGGAAACGATTTGAATGAAGGCTGTCGAAAAACTCTGTCGACATGGGAATTTGTTTTAAAATACGAGTTTCGTTTTTGTGTCTCACAAATATGTTGAGTTTATTCAATGCAAACAAAGTTCTGGAATCCCGCAATATGTAGTTAAAAAAACGGGAATCGATGGAGCGTATTCGTATTTTTACAGAAATCCGAGTTAGGTTAGATATTAGTAGACGCATTTGATGCTTCCTGCTAAAAATGAAAAACTACCTATCCCACACTGGGCGCAAACAATTTCTAACTAATTCAAACGGACAAACCACTTTTGGCTTTTAATTTTCGTAAATAATGCCATAAAAAAAGATTTCTATTGCAAATTTCATAGTTTTTGGCCGTTTATTCTCAACGCGAAAGCAGCCCAGCATGTAAAATTGCACGGCATGATAGATATTTTGCTGCCGAGCTATTCTCCCGAAAATTCCACCACAAAGAGCCGACTAAATTTTTTAGGTTAAACTATTTTTCACATCGACCTTTTGTGTAGTTCTGAGCTACATTTGAAATCTACTGTAAACTGTGACAGGAGGTTGGAATCGACTTCTTTGCACATTTCACGGATTTAAATGGAAATCACATTTTCGTCAAAACTGTTTTCTGAATATCAAAAACTTTCATCCATCTATTTCAAAGTATAGTTATCTTCTCTTTTTTGGCATTTAGAAACTTTTAGTACACTACTGAGGACTAAGCTTTCGTTTTCATTTCAGGAACCGCTCCACAGATCGAAGAGTAAGTGGTGGAAGGTTGTTTTTAAGTACTTTGACTCATTCCATTGCTACATATTTTTGAATTGAAAAAAATGACGCCATCGTAGTTTACATATTTAGAATCAGTCCGGTTCTAATAATAAGGTCAGATGATAGGGAAAGAGTCAAACAGAGTGTATGGTCACCATGTAAATGAAGCATGAATATGCACTGAGCTACACTGGAAATATTTGTAGGTATTATGCTAATGTCCAGACCTTTTTTCTATAAGGAAAATTCAAATGATTGCAAATCTAAATGTTTCGTAAGACCAAACTCGGGCAGTGAGATCACTAGTTGTCATCATGTTTCAACTAATTTGAGGTCGATTCCTTGAAAATGAACGTTCAAAACGAGCGATTTGTTTCTATACCAAGAAGGGAAACGATTGGAAAATCTGCTTTAAATTTCTGAAAAAACTACGGTACGTATGTACATACATATATACGATTACATATGACGATTATTTGTAGTAGGTGTTTTTATCTTACACTGAATTCAAACTACATGTCTTTTAGCTCTTCTGCAGCAAAAAGCCATACAGCATAGCAGCTGCTCTCAGCCTTTGAATTGTTACAGCTGCTATTTCATTTCTTAGCCACTGTTATCATTGATACTGTTTCTCACGTTTCGGCGTACAATGGATTGTATTGGATACATTCTGGTCTTAGATGTGCATTAAATTGGTTTTCTCATACAACAATGGAGCATGATCAATTTCCGATTTTGTTTTCATGAAAATCAATCAATTTGTTTTTCATTCCATAAATATCAACATCGAATATTGCTCATCAACTTAAACACATTGATCAAACAGCTAACAGATTCTTTGAAAGCTGTGCACTTGTCAAACACATCTTCAAACTTCCTTTTATTCTTCGAAATATTTCTTTTCAACGACCCAAAAATTTGATGACTTCACGTGACAATACCCCATTTTATTAAAACGCCAAAACGATTAAAGCAGAATCAAAGCATTTTCCACGTGAAATTTCGTTTTGAGATGCCTACACAGTCCCACATCTCGTTTGCCAGTTCACGCGTCCCATTTTGTCCGGAAATTCAACGATTCCGTTACTAAACGAATTTTCCAACGTTCTAAATGTTTCGATTTTACCGAAAATGGATTTGTAATATCACCACTAAATTACCTATGACATGAGTTCGCTAGCGGGGCTATCGGTGCTATCGATTCTGATACAAAGTTTATTCGACGTGGGAAATAAACAGTAGCTGTGCTTGGCCTGCCCAACAAGCAGATCTACTAGGAAATTCATGGTTGGCGAACAAACAGGCCAAAGTTGGTTGTGATGTGTAAGAGCGCAGTAGAGAGTTTTTGCATAATTCATAACTTTTACCTCTCGGCCGATAAAGTACTGAATGCAAAATGAGTGAGCTATAAAATAGCAAGGCAGCACAAGCAGCAATGCCAAAACTTCTCCCGAAACCATATGGTGCATGATGACGCCGATTGGATACACTTCACGCCTGAACAACTTTTCATTAAAACAAAAGCTACCCAAAGTCGCAACGGAAAATCAACAAGGTTGTCGGAAAACATTGAGGATGATAAGAGCGTTGTTGATCTTTCGGCAGTAATTGGCTAGTTGGTACTTTCTGTGATATAGATGAGGCTAATGATTTTGTTAGGGAGCCTGTGAGATGATTGGTATGGTAATGTTATTTTTTCAACTCAAAACAAACATGAGAGAAGTTTGTCTGTCCAAAGTTGTTCCTTTCGAACTTTACTGTGAATTGAGGCGCAGTTTTGCAATTAAGTTGTTGAAAAATAAATGAGCTTTCATGTTTTCATTTTTTTTTTCAGTTCTTTTCGACCCTATAAAAAAGCTAGCGCATAACAAAACACTAAAAATACTGATATTTAGATTTTGAATGCATGTTTTTGTTACAACTAAAATCTTTCCAAGACCATGTACCACTGAAATCCAAATACTGCATTCAAACTTATTGGGAAGAAATATTTTTAGGGTTACCACTCGCATCAATTTCAAAATTTAGAAAAGTAAAACACTTGTCTCTTATATTCAGTGTCGGATGCTTATCTTATTAAACTTTGATAGCAGCATCTGCTATACTGAGCTGGTGAGCTGATGCGTAGAGCTGGTAATACTTTACAAGTACTGCAACTAAAAGTCTATCTTGACTACTTAACGTCAAAATCAACTTTCTTTGTAAATGTTGTTTCGATTCGATGACTACATTGGGAGTTTTGCGAGTAAAGATAAATCTAGGGCTACCACCTGCAAATATTTTCAAATGTTCGAAATATTATTGGATATATAAGTTAATTGCAATCTGAAAGACAGCGCAGTTGCAACAATGCTCCGATTAGTTTTTTAAATTTTCATCGAGCGAATTTCACTAATATAAATGCAGCTCTGCACACTGTCAATTGGTGTATTTTGAATAGTATGCCATTAAATGAAAGCAGTTAGCTTCTTTTAACATATTCTCAAAGACGTAATATCTTCCAACGTTCCTTGTGTTACTCTGAGTGGTAAAATTTTCCCTGTTTGGTTTTCTTCCGAACTAAAAAGTTTGATTTATGATAAAAAAAATTGCCCATTTGAATTTTAAATCTACAGGTGTACTATATTACTATAATTTATTTTCTAGTTTAAGATCTCAGTGTAAAAAGCAATCAAGCATTGACTTCCAGCGCTACATTTATAAATTAGAGTCCCAGGTACCACTGAATTCTAAGTACTTTTGGAGGCATATTAATTCTCGTAAATCGAATTATTATACCTAATACCATGTACCTTAATGAAACTCGAAGTTCCAACGTGTGTGATATCGCGAACTTTTTTGCAGACAATTTTTCAAAAGTTTATAGTAGCGACGTCAGTACATTTGGTCCCCCTTTTCATTGCTCCTCATTAAATTTATCACAATGTACTTTTAATTCTGATCCCCTTTTACAGAAGCTTCACACTTTGGATGCTACGAAAAGCTGTAGACCCGATGGTATTCTTTCTGTGCTCTTGAAAAATTGTGCCGAAAGCATAGGTGTGCCTCTTCTAATTTTATTTAATAGGTCCCTGTTATCTGGAATTTTTCTGACTCAATGGAAATCCAACTTGGGATACTTGTTTTCAAGTCTGGAGATAAAACTGACGTTGTGAACTATCGTCCCATATGTATTTTGTCTGCTATACCTAAAGTTTTCGAATGCCTTGTCTGTGATTGCATTTCTCCTCTTGTTCGCCCTCTTGTTATACCTAATCAGCATGACTTTTGCACTGGTAAGTCAACCTCTACTAATCTTATATTTAACATCATTATATTTACAAATCTTTTTTGAAAGCATCGTAAGTCCATTCTATATACACAGACTTCTCTAAAGCTTTCGAGAAACTCAATCTCAATTTTCTCTATAAGAAGCTTAGTAATTTTGGTTTTTACGGCTCTTTCCTATGTTGGTTGAATGATTATTTAAGAAAAAGGTCTTTGATTACAAATGTTAATAATAATTTCTCTTGGAAAATTTTTCCTACTTCAGATTTTCCTTAAGGGGACGTAGCACCTTCAAATTGAAAAATAAATGTTTTTTTCAAAGGCTTGTTTTTAATTGAATAAAAAAACGTATCTTAATGAAACTTTTTACACATACTTTACTTCGTTTATACTACATTAAACAAATTGTTAAAAATGTTTTGTGGCCCCCTGTCGTCTGCTACAATTTTTTGGAAAATACACCAAAAACCCCTGGCGTGCATGATAACTGTCCTCAGGAAAGTCTGAAAAAACAAACAAAAACGTGGTTTTGATCAACATCAAAGCGGCTTTAAAATGAGCTAAAAAACAAAATTTGGTTGAAAAATAACAAAATGGGGCGGCGTTTTTTCGAAAAACGAGGTTTTTTTCCCCAGAAATCGGTTATAACTAAAAAAATGTAGTGCCGATTTTTTCATCCGTAGTTCATTCTGAGCATCAACATGTGCAGATTAACGTGTTAAAATTTCAGAACGATTGGATAATATTGTTTTTCTTCATCATGCACGCCAACTTGCAAAACGTTGTTTCGAGAAAATCGCGCTTAAAGTTAAAATTCAATATTTTTTGCAATAAATCTTACCGAAAATTAATCTGCGATGCCTGGACCATGCAATGTACCTTCTTCTTGCTCACACTCCTCCTCTTCCAAAGATTTTTGCTCCCTTCGAGCAGTTCTGGCCTCTTTAGATGCCTCAGTCGAGTGTTTTTCCGCCTGGTTGATTCTTGCAGCATCTCTATGTTCTGCATGTTCCAGCGCACGTTCGCTAATCGTAACTCCCATTACTTGCATTATTTTCAAGATAGCTATAAATTCTTCATTAAATGTACATGCAGAAATATTTGCAGCCATATTTAGCACGTTTTCCAACAAAAAGTATGTTTGGGGGCCAAATTCCAAACACAAGAATTATAGCTTTCGTTATTATTCTGCGTGAAGTTGCACAAGCCGCGCTTTAATAAATCTTTTGATGATAAGTCAGCATAAATAGGCTTTAAAATTTCTTATACCTCATCATCTAAAGGTAGAGGATGCTTGAAATTTTTTAATGCATTATCACCAGCTGCCTCCGCCTTGCGCCAGTTACACCAAGTCGTTTCTCCAACAGGACAATAACAGTGTTGAGGGTTCTCATCAGTTGAAATTTTGTGGTAATATGCTGCCCAAATTTATTTGCGCATATGTTCAACTGAACCAGGATTTCGTCGTATAGCTAGGCCATAATATGTGGCAAAATTTTTCATTAATTTTAGTGTCAGTTGAACTTTTTTCGTACCTTTTTTGGAGATTCTACACTTTTGTTACAGCTATTTTTTTCTTTTTTTTGCCAAGGCTAACTGTTTTTTCGCTTCTTTTGAAGGAGATGACTCACTTATCTTTGTCTACACTTTGGGTTAAGTCGATGTAGCGATATAGCGAAGTCAACGAAAATCATAGAAAAAATGACCTTGGGGGCTTCGCTATATATACTCACAAATTTTTTTTTTTTGGAATTTCAATTTTATATTATTAAAATCATGTTTTTAAAGCTCCATTCTAACATATTCAATCAAAAAACAAAAATCTATTTTTCAAAAATTTGGAGGTGCTACGTTGCCTTAAGGCTCACACTTGGGACCTCTTTTATTTTTGATTTTTATCAATGATTTACACATGGTTTTCCAGGATATACAATTCTTACTTTTTGCTGACGACTGCAAAATATTTAGCGCAGTTTCTTCTTATGACGACATATCGATCTTGCAGTCTAATTTGGCTAGTTTCTATACATATTGTGTTCAAAATTGCTTATATCGCAATCTATCTAAATGTCAATACATTGTTTTTAAATAAACTAGATCAACGTTTCAACATACATACACCATCAATAGAGTACCTTTATCTCAAGTTAACTTGATTAAAGACTTAGGAATTCTAGTGGATTCTTCCTTGAGTCTTACGGATCATATTAATGATATCACTGAGCAAAAGCGCAGAATGTTAGGCTTTATACACTTTACACACATCATTTTAACAATATTCAAGCACTAAAATCTCTATTTTTTTCGCTTGTTCGTAGTAAATCAGAGTACAATTCTGTCGTTAGGAATCCTTACTATAACACTCATTCCCTATCAATCGAAAAGGTTCAACGCAAATTTTTACGTTATATTGGGTATGAGCTTGACATCTCTACTGAGGCATTTGAGTATCACAGCATCTTGTTTCTTTTAAAAATGGATACACTCGAGACTCGTAGATGTTACTATGATGCCTCGTTTTTGGTGAACATAGTTAACGGGGTCGTTGATGCTCCTGATATCTTATATCATATCATATCTTAGACCTAGGTGTAACCCTAGATACCAAATTGCGCTTTAATTTGCAGATCGACAAAGTCTTGTCGAAAGCGAGCAAACAATTAGGTTTCATTAAGAGGCGCGCTAAAGAGTTCAAAAACATTTGGGTTACTAAGTCTCTATATACATCACTAGTGCGGCCTCTACTGGAATACGCCTGCATAGTCTGGTGCCCAGCTTTTCAACTACACAGCGACAGGCTCGAATCAGTTCAGAAACAATTTTTGCTTTTCGCCTTGAGGCACCTCTATAATCCAAACGACTTTAGTAATCTTCCCTCTTATGAATACAGACTTGGTCTTTTAAACCTAATGACTCTTTCTTCAAGAAGAACCATAATTAGCGCATGTCTAGCCTTTGATGTCATTAACGGAACAGTTAGAATAGCAGCTCTCTCTAACCGAATTACTTTCAACAATCAAATAAGACGGACTAGGCATACAACCCTCCTCAAGGAATACCAGCACCTTACAGTTTATGGGTATAATGAACCCATCAATAGGTGCTGTAGAACATTCAACACTATAAGTCATCACTACTCTTCAGGTATCACCAAATCCACTTTCAAAAATAACTTGACAAAGGCCCTATTAACTTCTTAACCTACTTATTTCCCATCCTTATTCGCCTAAATGCAAATAAACATTAACTTGAAATACTTGTTTGTTCTATTTTATGCATATTGATATCTTGCATGAAATCTCACTTAGGATACCAGTAAGAAGTACAAGATCTAATGACCTCTTCCCCATTCAGATTTGTAGAACCAATTATGCACAAAATTCACCAATTGCACGGTTGAAAGCTTTCGGAAACGTTGTTGCTTCTCATCTGGGTGTATTTAATGTAAATAAGGGTATATTGGATTTTTTCTTATAAACGATATTCCTTTTTAGGCTTAATGTAGTAAGTATCTATGCTAGTATTAATTTAACTTTAATTTAACATATACCGTTTATAAATGAATAAATAAATAATTAAATAAACCTCTCTAAAATCTTTAGCTGCGAGCTACTTACAAATAAAATAGACAAGTTTCTGTAATAATTAAAAGCAATCCCATGACAACCCTTGTACGGGTCTAGGGGTTGAAACTGGTAGAGAGCTTCATTAAATTTTTTTTAATCATTGTCGATACGAGTGTGGAGTGATTAGTTCCACGACTCATTTTACCCCTGATTTAAATCAGGTACCTAATCAGAGCTAGGTGAACTCAAAGCTTGGTGCGCGGACCTTCGTCCGAACGTGGATTCGAACCAGGGACCTCACATGCAAGAAGCCAGTGCTCTACCCTTTAGGCTACTCAAGCTCTCTGTAATAATTAGGTTTAATAATTAGGATGCTATCACTGCCTTAAGAATGAACACATATCTCGTTCTTCCGTTGATACAGGAATGTAAGAAAGTCTTAAGCAAACATTGTATACTGCCACGAGTCAGCCCGAGCCTGTTGACTTGGACAGGCGAAAAAGTTGAACCACTAAACTAATGTGTGTGCTAGAAATGACAGATATTTAACTTGCATTCATTTATTATTCTAACTGTAACGTTAGAAATGTGAAAGTGAGTACCCATCAGCGCTCTACGAGTCTGCTAGTTATTTTGAGCTCAACTTCGATCGAACCTTTATATGCGACCTGGAACAGTGGGCTTGCGGTTCTAATTCGTAGGATTTTTACGTTGCCTATATGAAAAAATGCATTGGGTATGCACATAACTCAATAATATCACAGCCGATAGACGTCTCTGACGAAGTCCCGATCGCCCCTCCAACGGTGGAAGAAGTCAATTCTGCCATAAAAAGCCAAAAAAACGATAAAGCGCAGGGCATTGATGAGATTGCGGTTGAGCTAATCAAATACGGTGGAAGCTGCCCTATAAAAGCCATCCACAAATTGGTCCAGCACATCTGGGGTCAAGGCAAAATACCGCAGGAGTGGTGCAAATCCATCATAGACCCTATTCACAAAAAAGGAGACAAACTTCGGTGCGAAAACTAAAGAGGCATATCACTTCCTTGTACGTCCTATAAGATACTGACGAAAATATTAAAAAATAAATTAAATGTATACGCTGAAAAGGTCTTTGGGGAGTACCAAGGAGGCTTTCGGTCTGGTCGATCAACTACGGATCAGCTCTTCACAGTCAAACAAGTGCACGAAAAATGCTGGGAATTTAACATCGACGTCCACCAGATTTTCCTAGACCTTAAACGAGCAGATGACAGTATTGACCGAAACTTACTGTACAAACTAATGCTATACTTCGGCATTCCGGCAAAACTAGTCCGGCTGACCAAAATGACGATGACATCGACAGCACCACAAGTCAGAATCAACAACAGTCTGACTGACGCCTTTGACACAAATGTCGGACTAAATCAAGGCGATGGGATGGCCCCTCTGCTGTTCAACCTTGCACTTGAGTACGTGATAAGGAAGATTCCTCTCGACACACGGGGTACGCTTCTGTATAAGTCGAATCAATCAGTGGCCTACGCGGATGACACTAACATCTTGTCACGTTCCTTCACATCCGCCAAAGAACTCCTGTTGAAACTTGACCAAGAAGCCAAAGAAGTAGGCCTGAAGATCAATCAGACGAAAACAAAAATCATGACGCAAACAAGAAAGAAGACCTCCATTAAACGAAATATAATTCTGGACGAATATAATTTAGAGAATGTGGACGAATTTATATACTTAGGCTCGAAATTGACAACGAAAGGCAGTGAAACTGATGAAATTAAACGGAGAATACAGCTCGCTAATAAAACTTTCTACTCCGTTCTGGCCCTACTGAAGACCAGCTGCATACACAAGAAGACGAAGCTCCAAGTCTACAAATCAATAATCAGACCTGTGTTGTGCTACTGATTGTAAAACTTGGACCCTTATTTACCCAAGCATCCGCAAATATATTGAACGCCTTCAAAAGACGGGTCCTCAGGCATATAATTGGAGCTAAACAAGAGTGCGGCCAATGGCGGATAAGGTACAACCACGAGTTGTACGAGGTTTTTGACGAGCCAGAGGTTGCTACAATAATCAAACTGCGGAAGCTGCAATGGGCTGGTCACGTGCAACGAATAGACGAGCATCGAATACCTAAGAAGGTATTCGACGGAAGGGCCGAGGGTCGAAGACCAGTGGGAAAACCCAGAAAACGCTGGTCGGACTCTGTCGACGAAGACTGCGAAAAGCTGCTCGGTTTCCGAAATTGGCGGACTCGGTCATTGGACCGAGACAACTGGAGGCGTAACCTGCGAGAAGCCAAGGCCCGAGAGAGGCTGTAGCGCTGCGACGACGACGATAAAAAACTTTGATCAAAAGTATAATTCTGCTAAATGTTTTATCAAATCCCGTATAGATTGCGTCAGCTTGGGTTTTATTTTCCACTTTACATGCAACAATGTTATAAACTAGTTCTTATTGGCTCTGCTCAGATGGGGATTTACAGGAAGAGAAAGTCTGCCAGAAGCAAACTTTTCCACATATTTTTGCTACTTATAATTTCGGACAGAGCATTTATCGTTATATTTGAGCATAAGCAATTAACTTGAAGATTTAAGTCTGAATGGGAGGGACCCTGCAAAAACTACTCGCAAGCTAATAAATATCGCAATGAAACCTTCAAACGTTTAGTTCCCAATTATTTTAATTTTTAATGAAGCCTACAGAAATATAAATATCATAAGTTCAAATTTTCATCTCCACAATTTCATCGAATCCATCATAATTCACTGAACCAGTATCATTACTGAGTGAATTTCCCATCAAATGAATTGGCCTATAGCGTCATCTCATAGTTTTCAAAGTTAATTGAATTAAATGTCCTCGAAATATACAGCCCCATAAACTTTCACCTACTTTCAACCACTTCGCTTTAGAAATATTCGCCATTTGAGTGGAAAAAAGCCGTAAATAAGTTTTAATCATGTTGAAAAAAAAAGTTTGGCCATTGACGAAAAACTAGACATCGTCATCGTTTCAGATCAAAAACACCGAAAAACTTCTGCTATTGGTCATAAACTCGCACTGAACGAGCAAGCAAGTGAGGGAGCGTTGGTTGTAGAAGAACCAGCCTGAGTTGTAGATGGGGAGGAAAAGGAAGAAACGGCCAAGAGAAAACAGCAGAAAAATGAGGAATAGAGCGAGTGAATAATTGGAAAAAAAGTTTTCTTTTGAGTAACGACTTTAGATAGTGGTGGCCAAGGCTTGGCAGGATTTTTATGAACCAGGTTACCATTACCATCATTATGACCACAAGCTCGCTTATTTGTCTTGCAGAAAATGTTAAATGTTAATATGTTGGTATGGCAAAAAAAAGGTTTTTTCGTTATTTTGAAAATATTCGCTTTTGATTAAAGTTGGTGAAATTGAAAACGTCTATGACTGACATGCGATCTTCTTTCGCTTATTATTTATTTATTAGCCAAACAAGGCATAAATACATATACATACATAAAAAAAAAATGAAATATCTAATTATTTAAAAACAAACAAAAAAGAGTAAGGTACAAATAAATAACACATTAATAAATAAATAACTAATGGAGTAGACAAATAAGTTTAAAATAGACAAAAAGTAAAATAAAAAGGAAATAAAAAAGTGTAAGGAACAAATAAATAACACATAAATAAATAAATAACTAATGGAGTAAACAAATAAGTTTAAAATAGACAATAAGTAAAATAACAAGGGTATAAAAGAATAACAATTAAAAACGATAATTAAACAAGAGCTTAAAAGTTATTGTGTACAAATGGCTTGGATAAGGGAAGATTTGTAGGATAGTTTGGAAATCGTTGGGGAATAAAGGTTGCTAAAGCCATTGAAGACCCTGCAGCATCTATTCACCGGCTCATTAGCTGCATATATGGTAGAATGTGAATATTCCTTTAGCAAACGATTGGACCTGGTGTTCCTTAAGGGGATATTTATCACAAATTTACTATTAAGGAACTCAACTCTAATAACGCCTCTAATTACGTTAAATGTGAAGCAGGCCGATATCATCATTCTTCCAGATGCAAGTGAAGTTAAGTTTAAATGACCCAGTCTAAACTCATATGGCGGTAAATTTTCGAAATCGTAAGGGTTGTGCAGATCTCTTAGGGCGAAAAGTAAAAATTGTTTTTGAATGGACTCCAGTCTGTTATTGTGAATTTCAAAGGCTGGGTTCCAAATAATACAGGCGTATTCGAGAAGAGGGCGTACAAGTGCAGTGTATAATGATCTTGTGGCCCACAAGTTTTTAAACTCCTTGGCATGTCGTTTAATAAAGCCGAGCTGCTTATTCGCACGGGGAAGAATTTTGTCGTAGTGCAAGGTGAAACGAAGTTTCACATCCATCACAACACCGAGATCAACAACGCTATCAACGCGAGTTAATAAGTTGTTGCCGAGAAAGTAGGTATTCTGCGTAACCATGCATTTACGGCTAAAACTTATGATTTGGCACTTATCAATATTCAGCGAGAGCTTGTTTATATTGCACCACTGAACAAGAGAATTAAGCTTGGATTGAAGGAAAAGTGCATCAGATTTAGATTCAATGGTGTGGTAGAGTTTGAGGTCGTCTGCATAAAGTAGGTGAGGAATGTTTGACAGGACGTCAGATAGATCCGAAATGAATATGTTAAAGAGAAGTGGGCCAAGATGACTACCTTGTGGAACACCAGAGGTAGCAAATATATTTTTTGATAAAATTCCTTGAAATTTAACGAGTTGTATTCGGTTGTGGAGGTAGGAACTGAGCCAGCTTAGTAAAGATCCGGCAAGTCTGAATTTATGCAGCTTAAGGATCAATATAGAATGGTCAACTCTGTCAAAAGCTTTGCTAAAGTCAGTGTAGACTGCGTCAATTTGATAGCCTTTTTCCATTTTAAACAAAACGTCCGAAACTAGGATTGTCAAGTTTGTGATAGTTGAGCGACCTTTTCTAAAGCCATGCTGTTGCTCATTCAGACGGGAGTCAACTAGTGGGGAAAGTTTAATGTAAACAATTTTTTCAAAAAGTTTTGGAATGGAAGATAAAATGGCAATGCCCCTGTCATTTTCGACGTAGCGTCTATCGCCATTTTTGAAAATTGGTGTCACATATGAAAGTTTCCAGCAGGATGGGAAAACACCGCATGAAAGTGATCTGTCAAAGAATATATGCAGGGGTGTTATTAGCTGCTCTACACACCTCCGTAGGAAGGTCGGCGGAAGGAGATCAGGACCAGGGCCTTTGTTGCAATCGAGCTCCAATATAGCTTTACGTATTTCTTCGCGTGATATTTTAATTTGGCTGAGAAAAGTGGTTGGTGCTGAATTAGAAGGAGAAACATTTGAGTTAGATGGGTCTGATACAGTGAAAATTCTCTGGAAATTATCTGCGAATAAATCGCAGATATCTTTAGGAGAAGCAGAGGTGATATTATTATAGGACATTGACAATCGATAACCAGTGACTTTCCGCTTCATATTTACAAAATCAAAGAATTTTTTTGGGTCGTGGATTATACTTTCACCGGTTTTCTTAATATAATTGGCATAAGCATCGCGAGACTTTGTCGAGAATTCCTTAACTACTTCATTATAAGCTTCCTGAATAGTAGGATTGACATCAATATTTTCCTTTAATCGTTTATATAGTTTGTTTCTATGATTTCGCAAATGCCTAAGTTCCCTATCAAGCCATGGTTCAGACAATTTTTTCTTTTTTTTAATCTTAGGTACATATCTTTCAACGGCGTCAAATATTTTATCGTAAAAAGTGGAAATGGCTTCCTCAAGATCTAGCGCTGAAAGAGTATTCGTCCAATCTATAGAGTCAAGTACATGGTGAATACTTTCGTAGTCAGCGTTAAGAAAGTCATATACAATTGAATTATTGTACGTTTTTAAGTAAATAGAATCAGGAGTGGGAAGAACTGATAGTGCAGTGTGGTGTAAACTATTTGAAAAGAGATGCTCTGCATCATTAGTTGGACTTACCACTACTTCGTCATAGGCGTTTGTAAACACAAGATCCAACCAATGACCGTTTTGGTTGGGAGTTGGAGAGACTTGCTGCAAATCGTTGCCATAAAAAGTACTCGCAAGGTTGAAATCATTAGAATCTGAGAGGTTAACAGGGAGAAGAAATGCGTCATTTTCATCGGGGATAAAACATAAGTTGGGACGATTGAAATCCCCTAGGAATATTATTTTGTCTTTTTCATTCAGAGACGTTGTAATGGAAGATATTAATTCACAGAAATGGTTGTAAACTGATTCGTCCGATCTGGGTGGAATATAGGCCAAACTAATATAAAGGAAATGGTTATTCAAAGAAACACGAATAACAAGGTGTTGAAACAATACATTGGGGGTGGTGTCAATAATCTCACTTGAAAGTCTGTTGCTAACCGCCAGCAAAACCCCACCGCCTCGCGTTTGACCTGTGGAACAATAGTCACGATCGCTTCTGTAAATTGTCCAACTGCTATCAAGGATCTCTTCATTCTTATGGGAATCATTTAGCTATGTTTCTGTGAAGGCGAGTAAATTAAAGTGGCAGGATTTTGCGTCAAGATATAATTTATTTAATTTGCCTCTCATACCACTACAATTGTGGTAAAAGAGTCTGAGCCCATTTAAAGAAGGTGTTATGTTAGGATAAATGCCTAACAGAGTTGACTGCTTTTCGACGAGAAGCAGTTGTCATCAAATTGTCAAAAGAGGCAGTATTCGTAGTTGCCTCTGCGGAGGCGACATAGGTAGCCAGCTGTCTAGAGGGTAAAGAAGAGCTAATATTGGCTACGTTGTTGTTTGTATTTTGAAGGGAAGAAACGGAAGCAACAGTAGAACGTGATATTAATGGGATGTTACGAGTATTAGTAATTTGAGGATTTTGAATGGATGGAGATTTGCGGGTATTAGGAACATTATTTGAAATACAATTTTTTCTTACAGTATTAGGTACTTTCTTACGGCTATTGTTGGTCCTTCGATTCTTCCAGGGAGAAAATGTAACGCCATTCCAGTCGAATTTGCTGTTACTTCCGTCTAAACTCATGAACATCCAGGCATATTTTGAGGGAATGAAAACCTTGTATCGTTTCTGTGAGTTGTGTTTCCGTTGTGGTAGTTTGGTGATAAAATAATCATTGATGTGGAGTCCAGCTTCGAGGAACGTATTCAGCCATCCTTGATCAGCAGTGGGAGGAATACCTTTGACGAAGAATGCTACTTTGTCGGTATCAACTGGTAAATGGAAGCGTGATCCTTCGTATTGGCAAGTTTCATTATATTTGTTTATTTTTTTAATGCGACTGTCCCACTCATTTTTCGACCAATATGTACCAAATTTATATATTGGCTTGTCTGCAGTAGAAGTCAATTCTTTGATAGGAGACGAAGCCATGTCTTTTGTAGTCACTTTTGGCATGTTGCTGTTAATATCGGCCATTGAGAGCTCATGGAGAAGCGAATGTTCGTAAATAGATGGCTGATTATTTATGTCTTCCAATGGTTTTTCACGCTGATGCTCAAGGTGTTCAAGCTTGTTATTTATATTACTTAGTTTTAGTGATTGTACTGACATTAATGAGTAAAGACCAAAAGAGTTTTTACAGTGATTGCAACCAAAAGATCAGAAGAGAGAAAATGTGAAAGTGTTGTGAAAACATACGAAAAATATACATGAGATGTATTCTGCCCTACTAAGCATAAAGATTTTATCTACATTTTAGTACTTTTGAGATATTCACCGATTTGTACTGGAGGTATATGGAGAGTGCATTTTTCAATATTGATTTAAGCATACTTCTACAAAAGATAGGTTTTTCAAATTTTGTACAACTATGCAATGGAGTACATAGTTTTTGAATCCGATGTTATCTCAAAAATGAGAAAAATGCAGATAGAAACTTTATGCTTAGTAGGACAGTACTACTTTCAACGAACTTCTCTGACTTTAGGCCATTATTTCGAAAACTTTCAAAGATAGCGAATATTATAATAATGAAGACTACATGAAATTCGTCTATTCAGACTATTCTTCATTCACAACCTGCAGTTGTTTTTCCATTGAATTCAATACTTTGCTTATATCTATTTATCCCTGAAACTTGTGAGCCTGAACAATCGAATTGAAATTCCTAGATATACTATTCAAAATTCTTATTATTTGGTTCCTGAATTATTCCATTCAACAGTACACTTGCGAACGGTCTGCCTAACAAAGATCCTGTGAATAGGCTCCTAAATAATACTTGTGTACTGCTCGTTCTCGTCTGATGTATTTGTTCGAAGTAGTTTACGTTATGCAACATTTCGACGTACCTCTCACCAACAAATAACCAACTACAAGCCATGCAAATATGGATTTTACCCTAATATGGAGTCCTCGAAGAGCCATCGTCGAAATTGGGAAGGACCTCTTATCCCCAGAGTCATGTTTGCATTGAATTGGACCATTACAACACAAAAGGACAAAAATCGATGTAAATCGGGCCGAGAAGGAAAATCACCAATTTGCCAGGATCTGAGATAGTTCACCAGTAGCACACATGCACTAATGGTCACAAGCGGAGATATATCAGGACGATGTCCTCGCATTCAACAGCTATTGAGGTGCACGGTAACAATTCGATGGAGAGCTCACTCTACGAGCGATTTCAATGTATGTAGCTCCTTGGCAGTCCGATCGCTAGTGCAAGTTTCGAAAGCATTGTGATCTGCTTCTTCGTAAGCAGGTCAAACTCGAAAATAATCACCTCTTGAATTTCACTGGAAATTTTATGGCACTGGCCCGACTTAAACCTTCAACAGTTTCCTGCTATCCACTTCAAATTATTTATGTACGCTTGCATCGAGTGTTTGTTGTTGTCTTGCATATTTAAGAGCGACAGGTAACGGAAGCCGGTAAACTTAAGCGCCAGAAGTGGAACCATGCTGATTCGTTGGTGTCCATTTTGAATTTGCAACCCGTTAATAGAACGATTGAAAAATATTGACAATACTACATTTATATTGGTGGGATTAACTAGTCCTGTTGAAGATAAAGTGCGGATCCTAAAATTTCACTAAATTCGTTCATAATTTGAAAATCCTTAAGCATGTGGTACACTTTGCCGCGAAACATCGGCTCCGACTGTTCTACCTCTGCTCCAACAGAAACTTGCCCCCCTGCATAAATATCCTGCATCGTGAAGCCAGGAAGGTGGTCGATGTACTTTGTATGTTAGCCAGTCCAGTGGAAAAAGGATTGAAAATGATGTCCTTTGCCGGCACTGTTTGGGTTTGATAAAGTTTTTATGGTTTTCGGGTCAGTAATAATTCAAGATTGCCGGAGCATTAGAAAAGGTCCAGTCAGATAAAGTAGATGCCTTATCGTTCACTTTCGAGAGCCGGGCGGACATGGGGGCCGCCGAGCGCTGTCATCCTTTCGTTGACTTCTTTATTTCGATTCGATGTATTTGCCCTGTCGTATCGTCCGCCCTAGTCTGACACGGGCATAACTTACGGCCGAAGCTCCCGCTTATTCCATGTGGCCGCCATCGTGTTGGTCTTTTGCAGTCTCGCATGTTGAATCTTCAAACATGGACGCGCTCGCCATGGAGACGTGAATAAACACAGGTTGTTCGTGTCTCTGCATTATATGGAAATTTCTTGTGATTTTCTTTTCGCTTTTCGCCTTGTTAGGTGCCCGTCCAGTTGGCAATTCATTTTATTAATTCTTGTTTGACGACGAAGATTGGTTTGTAAACATGAAAATGGCTCTATTTATAGGAATGTTGCATGCAAATGGAAATTGTTTCGGGACGATGAATTTTTTATTAAATTAGACGATATTTTACTGTCGAGTTCTTGGAAGTGGTACAGATTAGATCCGTCCATATTTACATTGCATCCATTTAAATTGTTTGTTAGTGGTTCGGAGCGAGTCCAATCATACACCCTGAAATGAATTAGTCTTGCTTCGCTGTTTTGAGTGCCTTTCTCAGCGATCTCGTTTCCTATTTCGCCATAAAATACTTTATAAAAATAAAGTGGATTCATAGCTGTTATTCACATGTTTAAACGAACATTCACTTAAGCTCTGTCATTACGGGCAAGAGTGCATGCAACGGAATTACTTGTAAAATGATGATATTAAAACGAAATGACTAAACGGGCCGACTTGCACTGCCCACAAAAATACATTTTGTATGAACTTATCAAATGAATACGAAACAGTGTCTGTACGTAAAGTTGTGCAGAAAGTGTTGAAAAATTTCGATAGAATGTTTTGCCAGTTTTTATGATTATTTCACTTGTAAAATAGAGTGAGTGGCTTCATAAAGTTTGGCGGATGGTAGAGAATGCTGAAGGAAAAGTGCTCCTTAAAAATTGAGCGGCAATATCTTGTGATCAATTTTTTATTCGACTTTTATGAACCATTGCAAGTTTTTATGCACTTCTACTTAAGAGTATGGTGGTTGAAGAGTGTATAAACTGTTCTGTGCTAAAATTTTAGGAAGTGATGAAAGTAAATGTAGAGTTTTAACGAAATGGCAACAGACAACCATCTGATACCACTTTGATGAAACTACACAGAATGTTGAATTTGAAATAAAGCGGCCCATTTAAAAGGTGTGCTGAAAATGTCTAATGATAAAAACAGATGAATGAGGTAAAAAATACCGAATTCAACATTTCTATAAGTTTTTCGCACTACAGATCTAAGAAAAAAATAAAGGCATCAAAAGACCGAACCATGAAAACTACAAATTTTTTACTGGCTATAGTCAATATTCACCTAAATGGCAAACCCAAATCAAACTTCAAGGAAACAAATGGGAGACTAGGGTGTTGTGAAACAGTTTTTATAAAACCATGCACACACAAAGAATCAGACTTAGTTAATAATGTTGATTGATGCCTTTCTTAAATATTTTTGCTGTGCTTGTCACTTAACAGCTTCTTTTCAGACTTAAAGATGAAATTTTATACATTTGGTATTATATAGCAATGTATAGGAAATCAATTTTCGGTCCTATATAGCAGGACAGAGCTGATCGTCGCGGTCTGCAGCCACCATCTTGTCCCACTGGGTTCACCAATGCTAGCCATTGGTCAACTTAGCAAAGTGACGGCTCAGGTTGGTATTCAGGGTCAGGTTGGTATTCAGGGTCAGGTTGGTATTCAGGGTCACAAAACCATATCTGACCAACTTGCTGGCCTGGAGCACGATGAGTCAACTATCATGGGTAAGACAGTAAGTTTTTTCTGCATCACTGTCTCTGTCGTTGAGATTGCCAGCAGGAAGCCATATTTGGTCATCCTGCGCACTGCACTGTTCAGCCCTTATTTGCGAAGAAAGGAAGATCTGCCTGGTTGACAATGATGGGAACATCTGCATTTCGTGGGCCAACGTGAGTCAATGATCTACTCCGTGAATATCGCATCCATGAGAGTGTTAGGGCGCATGCAGCTGAGTTTACGGGTAGCCAATTTGCAGTCATTGCCCGATGGGATTGAGTTAACCTCCTCAGCTTGCCATTCGGCGTGGTTGCTTTTCATAATGGCACTGGCCAGCTACTTCTGTGCCATAATGTGAGCAGCACACGATCCCATTTGGTGCAAAATATGCACTGAGCTTGTGCACACAACCCTACCTGCCCACAAATCCGGCAGCTGGCTTTCTGGCATCTTATAGCTATGTCGTGTGTGTTCATAGCACAGCCATTGGAAGCAACGTGCCACTTCAGCCCACTTTCGCACTCGAGATCTTATCACCCCATCGGGACTCAACGCGACGTGACGATTTTGTATGCTGGTAGCTTATTTCGCTCCACCATGGCTCTTCTCTGTTTCCTTTAGTGAGATGGGGTGTGGCTTTCACTTCACCGATTCCTTCTTATCCAGCCTCGCATTTAATGGGGAAGACTGTGTTACAATCAAGGTCCAATTACTTGATCTTGATTCTAGGTGTCATAAGCGTCTGCACATTTACAGCGCCTTCGATTCAAATCATGCAATTTTACACGGTCATTGCAGCACGTGACTTTCAGAAGGACATCTCCTTCTATGGTCTGTTTTTATACATTGTACAAGCATCACAGTTCTAACCAGGGAGACACTTTGGTAGAATTCTTCTCGGACTTCCGCGGAAGTTTTCTCCGAAGCTTGGTTTTGTCAATCCCCCTACTGCTTCTGCTCTTCTTATTTTGCGCTATCCTTTCTCTTCTCTCTCCTTTTGCGACAGCCTCCGTTTGTATCTTCTTTATTTCAGTTGGTTTTTAGGTAAAAGGCTGGGTCTTCTAACTTGTCCCGGATTTGCTAGGTATCTTCAGGACTTCAGCCACCCAATTTTTTCCACATGGTCGATCAACTTATTGTGTATTCCTCTAACACACACTAATATTCCATCTCAGTCATCAGTCAGTTCAATAGTTTCCTATAATTCTACGATACCGTCCTTGACGTGCTTAGAAATGTTTATGCACACCGGCAGCTTGAAATATTTTACAAAATATATGCTTTTACTTTTCCAGCATTTCTTCGCGCATGAAGTATTCCTTGGTAGATGACACACGCGATAGTGGAAACTATGGTGGTAATTTCAGCGCTCTCCTTTGGGTGGCTCTTTGAAGCCTCTGGAGCAATATGGCAGGATTCACTGTTTTTCACTCCTTGGACAACTGTTGCATATGCAAAATCAAATCGCTTTCTAGCTTTGTATTGGGGAGTGTCACGTGGGAGATGTTTTCTGAACCCTTTTCGGCGAAAGAGAAATAGTCGATTTTTTTTTCTATGATAATGCCAAAGCTCAGGGGATTGCCCTTTGAAGCGAATGCTTAGCGATGGTGGTAGGGAGACACATATGGGAGAAGCCGATATCAATTATTCCATTATTCTTTTAAGTGCCACATTTATTTCCTATTTTCTAAAGCGCTAGTGTTATGCCTAGTCGCTACGAAAGCTTTAATGTGACACTTAATTAATGGAGCGCTGGTATTATGCCCAGTCGCCGACTGTTAAGACAACACAAGACGAACAAATACAGCCGTGGGCACGGCGGGATTCGAACCCGCGGCCAGTAGATCGCTGCTTCGGACTGACGCGTTAGCCAGCTGACCAGCTAACCACAATATATGTCACTTTTCAGCATATTGGATATTTCACTTACATCCAAATAAAAGAAAGGTACGCCATTGTTTTCTTCCAACGCTCCCATTCAAGCTACCGGCATTGCACTAAGCTTTCTGGAATATTAACAACTACACACATTTTACTCTCGCAACTGAATGAACGCAAGTGTCTATTGATCTCACAGATATAACAGAGAATGGATTAGAAATCGACAGAGAAATGTGCTAATTTTCGACTTTTTGCTTACTGGTGTGAGAATGAGGTATTGGTGTGTGCCCTACATGGTTCATATGGTAACGTTCATATAAAAACCACGAAAGATTGCCATTTTGAATGTCGTTTGACATTTCTTTCCCCGAACCGACGAGTGGAGATTAAAGTGTTTTTCGTGAATGAAATTAATTATGATTTCATACAAAAACAAGGTTAATTTTACTTAAAAACAGGTTAATTTTACTTACCCGAAATACGATATCCCATACAAAGCACTTCGGTAGCTACTTTTGCAGCCTGGAACGTGGCACTTCATTATCGTACTATTTCATAATTTTTGACCGCTAATTTATTCGCGAAACCGACACAAACTATTGCGCACAAACGAAGATGTACGTTTCCAACAAATACGCCGAAAAGTTCTCAATCGATCCTTATGAAACTTGGTACACGTTTTCTCTATGGCATAAGCTTCTAGTTGAACCTCAATATTGCCAAAAAAATTTTTCCAAATTTAGCATTTTTGACCCAAAAACTGTCGAAAAGGGTCAAAAATCGTACTTTTTTTATGAGGCGTGCTAATTCATGATTTTTTTTACTTTTTTTAGTTCAACTAGAAGACACATGTTTAATAAACAAACTCCAACCCATTATTTTGATTTCAAATTGCTGTAACTGATGCTAAAAATCCCGCCGATTGATGCCTTTCGCCGCGAGGGTCTCAGGAGATTGGCTACTACGGCGGCCATTTTGAAAAAAAAAATTAAATGAAATCAAATTCTCGTATATTGATATGTAATGAATACACATTATCACTTTGAAAACGATTCATCGATTCCTTCTATTTCAAGTAAGCCTCTAAAAACGGTCTAATTTCAGGCGTTTACATGTATAGACGGCCTTGAATTCCGAAGTAAATAATTGAAAAACGAAATAAAAGCCCAAACCTTTTGACTTGGAAATTTCGAACTTTTTAAATTTATTTATAAAATGATTTTCAACGATTTCTTATTACAAATTTTCGATAGACAAGAGCTCAAAAATACCCTTATATTTGAAAATTTGGTAACTTTCTTCCGAACTTGCTCTTGGAGAAAATAAATACTTCAAATTACCTGGAACTACATAACAAATTATATTGGTTTAGTACCATCATAATTATTTATCAAACCGAGTCTAATTGAAAACTAACTCATGAACAGCGCACACAAAGTTGTCCATCAATTACTTAAAAAGTTCGTTGTCAACTTTTTTGCTTCTAATTATTAGCCAATTGTGTATCTTCGCAGTTTCTCAAGGAATCTCGGTTGATATTCGGTTGAGTTGCTTCATTTTCCGGGCTGTTGGACTTATGAACAGCTTCATTATTGATATTGTTTCTTATTTCACTATCGTAAATACGAAGAAGTGCATGAATATTTCAACTGCTACAGTCGAGGTAAACTGCATGTGTTCACGTGTAGATTCGGATTTAATTCTAAGCAGTTCATTTTCCACAATGGCTTAGTTCATCGTTCATGTCATTTGAATTCTTATCACCTGATTCCCGACTAATTACAATAATTATATTTTTTTATTATATTTTTATTATATTTTATTTATATTTTATAATTTGCCCGACCAATTACACTGACTATTATGGTGCAAAAAGGTGAATAAATTTTACGAAAAAGTATTTTAAAAGAAACTCATAATTTTGCAGAGGTCTGCTCGATAGCAATAGTTCAGTGGCATTCCTCCTAAAAATTCCTACGTACAGTCCACCTAAGGTAAAAAAAAATATTTATACATACCTCGTTTTTTTATCCTAAAAAACGACAAAATTATTTTTTACTTTAAATATTTTTGTTTTAAGTGTGTCGTTTTTGAATATAAATTATCGTTACTTATTTTCGATCCATTTGAATCAAATATAACTTAGATGACCGCATTTCAATCCACCGATAATGCAGTGGCGTGGCGTTCATGGAAGCAAGGGAAGCATTGCTTCCCTTACATTTTACTGATATATATTTTAAATTAATTTATTTAAAAATCGCGAGAAAAATCATGGACAGGAATTTTCTAAATAAATTTTCCCAAAAACTCATAGTGAACATCTTGCACGGCTAAGGTGGTAACACCACCGAATGAAAATATTGAGAGAACAAGAAGGGTGGAAGCAACTAAAAAATTGCTTCTACGAGCATTAATTTCACTTCATGTAGACTGCATTGTGACGTCATTCAAAAAAATATGCTTGTACTGGCTGTTTGGAAGCAATGCAGAAATTGCTTCTTAGGGGAAATTCTCGTCTCAAGCGAGAAACTGAGAGAGAAGCCGCGTACGTATGGTTGCTGTGGAACTTATTGTGACGTTCCCCATATAATTTGCTTGTGCGTATTTTTTTTTTGAATGAGAATGTTTGCTGTAGTACCTACACACTATGTGAATTTTTGAATGAATTTGAACTACGAGATGTTTTAAGGGCTGCCAGAGACTGCTTTAATGTAGTTCGGTAGTGAAATTTGTGCTATATTTTATATATAAATTTGGTGAAGGTATTTTTAATTGGTGAAGGTAATTATTTCACCAACAGTTTAGAGTATTGTTGTAATTAAATTGATTTGAATTGTTTAGAATTGAGTGCGTAGAATTACTTTCTGGAATCGCATGATTTTTTTATTTTATACTTAAAATAGTGAGAGTGCAATCAAAAGGTTAATGTATTTATTTGTTCCGTAAAAAGCATGGATTATAATTGCATAATTAGTGACCTTTTTAAATTTCCTTTTGGATCTCGATCTTTTGCGAATAAAAAGGAACTCATTGTTTTTTACTCTAATGCAAATTCACAGAAAAAATATTTTTGAATATTCTATCAACAATAAATCAGAAAATAGTTTAAAACAATTTTATAAATCAGTTTTTTTAGTTCTAACATTGCAAGTAATGAATGCAAAAGAGAATGTTACAAGAGCGCCCGCAGAGCACAGTTTTTCTTGCTTAAAAAGGATTAAAACTTATCTCAGGAATAGGACAGATGAACAGTTACTAAGTGACTTGGCAATACTTTCCATAGAAGAGGTTTTCTTAAAATAATGTTTGAGCGAGTAAAGTTTTTATCAAGACGTCATAGATGAGTTTGCAAAAAAAAAACAAAGGCAAATTGCATTAAATTTAAAATAGAAGTATGCATGAATTTTCTCATCAAATTTGATTTATAATAAATTTTTTTTTTAAGCTGTCACTTCATTTATTTTAAATTTACTAGATTTTGTTTTTAAATATAAATATATATGTTATTCGTTATGGGAATGTTGTTACTTTACTGTTATTTTTTATAAGTACTAGAATATTGAAATTTTCTTTATGCGTATAAACATTTAATTTGCATAACCACTGTGGTTGTTATTGTTGCCGTAGCTATATTTGCAAATGCTTTATTTACATAGCTTGCTGTTGCAACATCGCTAATTTATATGTTTGCCAATATTTAATTTTTGCAAATATATATTTAATGAAAAAATAATTATATATTGGTAGCATGCGAATTAGTACTGATAACAATACAGTATAAGTACTCTCACGTCCATGCTCGTAATTCATGGAAGCTTTTGTATTTGCAATGTTAAAAGTAGCTAACAAGAGGGGTTCCATTAATACGTAACAAATTTGAAGAAAACATAGCCAAAGTCAGTCATCGAAATGAACTAATTGCTTCCCTAAGGTAAACTATCACGCCACGCCACTGCGATAATGGCAAGATCTAAATATGCAAGTGGTTTTCAACAACCCAAGCACAGTGTTAATTCAAACTTTCTGCAAACAAACTGTTCGATATTTTCCACCCAATCACATCAACAAGAAATTTTTGTCAATAAACGATGAAAGAGAAATTAAATTCCAAGTTCCGGGAACCAAGATGAGCATGGAGCAGCATCTTTTTTTTCCTTATTGTCGATAAAGCGAAATATCTATATTCGATGGGACATGGCAAGGACTAGTAGCACTCGGCGACAATCGTGTCAAGGACTCATCGCATCGTGGTGTGGCGAAAGTCTTTGCATAACTTTTTTCGGGCTTCTTCGTAGCGCAAAATTAAAAAACTTTCGTTATTGGATATGATGGACATATCGTGCGAAGTTTCCTTATTTTCTATAAGAAAGTCATATAATCAGTTTTTCTAGTGGGTTCGTCCGTCGTCCGGGTTTTCCGGTCACCAGTACTCTTCTGATTCATGTCGTCCTAGTCCGCCTGTTTTTCAGTTTTAATCGCTTGGGATTGGATGCTTGCTTGTAGTCAGGCTACCGTTCAGTGTCATGTAGTGAACCCGTCGTTTCATCAGGAAACTAATGTTTGTGCGACTTTGACACATGTCTCTGTCGAAAAATTGTTTTAGTAGCTTAAGACGACCCGCAGAAGAGTGTTACAATTTGCCCACATCGTCATTTTGCTGTGTGAATAATGATGGGGGATGCAAGTCGATAAAAGTTTCCCATTAATTTTTAATTGCTCGACTATTTTGCAACGGAAGTTTTTCGTGTTCGAGGGATGTGGATGACTGGAGCTCAGTATATAGAACATGGCAGGTTAGATGATTTATGAAAGCTTCATATGAAAGAATGGGAGCCAGAAGGTGCTTTTTATGGCAGTTGGGCGTTTTAAAGATATACTTAATTTAGTAGAGATAAAGTAGTAGTAAGGTGGTTTTCATGCAAGGTTAATGGACAAAAACGTTTCTTCTGGAAATATGTAGTGTATTGAGATTGTTAAAAAAATGAGTCTGAATTGCTTTAATGAATCACTTTGATGAAGATTTGGTGCACTCTAGGTCTTTATTGCGAGAATGAAAATACATACCCGATCCCGAAAAAAACAATCCGAACTGTTTAGACCTAAGAAATTTATTATCCATCAATTTGAATTTGCAGTATATCAAGCTCGCTTCGCATTCCTCCATGTCCAAGTTTTACTGCCTCGTATTTTAATGTGACACATTCCGGGGTGCCCCAGAAAAACCTAATGCGACTAATAATAATCAATCTGACCTCCTAACTCTAAACTGTAGAAAAGTTTGCAACAATTAGTGCATAGCCGCCAATAAATTCAAGTAAGTACGGCAGGTCTTTGGATTCGTTTGCGCGATCGTAAATTGTTATCGTGGCTTGGCTAGAAGAGAACTGGCAGGCTGGCCGTTTTGCTTCATTCGTAGTCGAAATCGAAAGAGAGAATTCCATCTGTCTCTAAGTCAGTGATTAAATGTAATTACCGAACAGCCACAGGCCATTTAATTCGATCGCGTAAGATTCACTCGGCCAATTCTACATAAATTCTAGTATCGCCATTCTTGGCCTGATGCATTTAGATTCAGGTCGGATGGCGTGAGTGTGTGCTTGTGATGATATCGTGGTCCATGACAATGACTGCGGCGGCGGCATTGTTCCAAGAGTCCTGGCAAAACATAGAAATTACTGAATAGTTTTCGAGACAATTAAAAGACCTTTGGTGAAGCGCAGATAATAAATTTCAATTTTTTTTCTCCGACATGCGGAACCTCGGACAGATTAGGGTGCAACGGGAAAGACCTATTTATGGAGTGGTGCAGTTCGATCAGACAACGATTTTTATTGCGTTCAATGTGCATTTAGTTGGAAATAGTTTCTGGGCTCAGGGTTGTGTTGGCAGGCGTTCATTAAAATGATATCGACGAAGAGGAAAATGAAGCGTTAATTTTGAATATGAATACACTTTTTCGTCCAAATTTCTTATTATTGTAATGCAATATGTTTTACATGAGCATATTTTTTGAAATTTCGGGGGGAAAACTCATCTGGCAAGTATGCAGAGATAGCCTCTTTTTTTTTAGTACTGATCTTGAATTTCATCAAGAAACCTGGGAAATTATGGTATGAGTGTGTAGCTACCTCTTATTATTTCGGAATTATAGCTACGGAAGAGAATTCGATATTAATTATAGTTATCACTTATTATTTAAAAATAATCACCCATATTAGGAGTGTCGAGTCGATGTCGATAATATCGACATCGACTGCATATCGACAGATATGGTATTGCGAGTGTCGAGTCGATGTCGATAATATCGACAGTTTTGTCGATTGCAATTTGTTTCGCGACGTTACATCGACAGGTAGTTGGATCTATGTAAAATGTAAGTTATTTTCTTGGAATATTCAGTCGCTTATAAAATAATTATTAAAGGGTGAAAATAACAAACGCCAAACAATTTGAACGTTCTGTATCTCTACTTGAGAATAACGAAGAGCTCACAAGAGGATTCGTTAAAGCTGGTGGGTAAAATGGTGAAGTGAAGGATGGATGGAATAGTTTTACAGAAGAGCTAAATAGCATGGGTCTACCAGTAAGAGATATAAGTGGCTGGCAGAAGGTTTATTATTAAGATATCAAAATTCTTAAACTCGTATGACCTCCTCAGGTGTGGATCGATTTCAAATTTAAAATTCGCAAAAAGATCATAAGAAACAATAGTGAAAAACTGGTGGTGGTCCGAACAAACAAGTTAATTTCTCCTTTCTTCGAGAGTGTGTAGTTGATTTACTTAATTTAAATGTTAGCTGTGGCTGTGAATTCGGAACGCTGCGCGATATGAGTGTGGAACTTGTATCATCGAATTTAACTTGTTTCACAAGCAATCAAGCAACCTCAGTTGTAAGCGCTTTATGACCAGCAGCCATCGATGCAACTTTTTCACGGAAAAAAACACCTCGAGAAAGTAATCTTCCACCGCCGACCAACTGGAAAGTAAACTCCGATTACTCGAAAAGCAAATTGAACTGCAGGAAAACATTAATAAAAATGTCGCAAAAATACAAGTTCAAATTGCTGAAGAAGTCCTTACAAATAAACCAAAAAACCCTGAAGATTTATGAAGAAGATGCGAGAGACAAAAAAGACTTCGTGCGCAAAAATTGACATTAAAAAAAATGTATGAGTTGCAGCTTCAACGTTTGAAGTTATATACAGATTCGTTACCAAATATTTGAAAACGTTAATTTAGTGTTAAGTAATAATCTAAAACTCCGATTAGCAATACGAATGCTTCTTTTGAAAGTCTGAAATGCTGTATAAATCTACTCTTCATTAAATAAATCATGACTATTCTAATGAACAGTGCTTACTTCGCATTGTCCATATCCAAAGAATTTGACTAGTCTCAAGCCACTTTCTTTTTCGCCTTAATTCTAAAAGGGCGGCTTGATTGTCCTCATCAAATTCGTCGTCAAAAAATAAATCAAAACAATTCATTTTACAAACTTTCAAAAAAAAAACTTTGTTTTTAAAAAAAATTTCACTTGACAAATTGTTCAGAATGGCACTTTCGTTCACAATAGCAATCAATTCAAGCATTTTCCTCAATTTCAATATGTCAGAGCTTATAAGTCATTTCGATCGACTCTCGCAATACCAAAACGCCATCGACTTGACAACTTCGTCGAATATCGACTAGCAATCGACTCGACACTCACAATATGGGTGAATAACTACAGACGAGAATTCGACATTGACAATATTTATTAATAATTAATTCTATTAAATTAAATGTATTTATTTAATACATGTTGAATTAATTCTATTAAATTAAATGTATTTATTTAATACATGTTGGTTGTTGAATGACAATCTTTCTACAACTGAATTAAAATGTATGAATTTGCTAACTACAATTTTACTTACTTACTAGGATTTACAGAAACTAGAATGTATACAGTGTGTGGAATGCATTTACAATGTAGTGGATTAAACAATGTTGTAAAGTATGTGGGAATAGTGTCACCACAAGTGCAATGGGTCTTTTAGCCTGAATGCTAAGAGGTGCCAGACATCCTTCCTCAACTCACACTCACTTAGCATAGGGCGAACTGCTTGAAAATTATATTAAAATGGTTCTAAATTTTAGCTAAATAGCTTACTTTTGCTAGTAAAAATCAACCGTATGAGATTTCGCTCGTCCTTGAAATGATAAAAATCGATGAAAATGTAAAATGGTTTGATTTAAAACTTTTGGAAACAATTGGAATATTGCAAGTAAATATACAGCTTGGTCATCCCTGCAATATCGATACAGTATCCATGAAATTTATCATCTACACTAACTTTACTCCATTGTGCATATCTGTCGAGATAATCGTCTGTGTGATTTCGAGCAGCATCGATTGTTATCATTCTTCCTTCGTTCGAATTCGATTGCGATGGCAAAACAACCAAAGACAATAAGAAACGAATTAAATAAATAAAATCATCTTTTTCTTTTCGTGTGTCGATTTTCAATTTCTTCATAAATTTCTTAGTTGCACTAGAATCGCAGCAAGTACTGAACTGACTTGTATTCGTATCATTGGCCATTGTTATTTCGACGTCGAATCGACCAAGGCCGCCTTTAATCGATAGTCGAACAATGCGAAATTGATTTTTATCGAGTGCGCTGAGCCCACGAGTCAACACAACTTATACCGCACAGTTTTGCCGGTGGGCAGGTCAATGGATTGAATAATGTACTAGTAATTGAATGTGCAAGGGAATGCAGATGTAGATTTAATTCCATAGCTGGGTTCGTAATATAGTCTGCTGAATTAATATAGTCTTAATTCAGAAGAAAATAATACATTCATCTGCAACTTTGAGAAAAAAAAATTAATTTATTGGAACTATTTATCCAAGAAAGGTATCTGGATAAAATAAATGATAAGCTTTGCGCAGATTATCACATAATGTATGTAAGTTAAATTTCTAGTTTAGAATGGAAAATCAAAAATATCACCAATTCCCAGCTTTGGAATACAAGTAAATTTTTCATCTAATTTATACACTACGGTTTAATTGCTTCCAAAATTCTTGTAAAAATTTTTTTATTTATTCATGCTAGTAATATCCCGATACTTTACCATCAATGAATATCGATAATAGCGGATTTTCTTAACTTTCTTTATCTGTCATACATGGGATGCGAGTATGCTATTTACCTTTTCCAATAGGCGTCGTTAGTAGCGTACTTACGTGTATTATAATATGGCGGAACTAGATATCAACTGTTTTATGTCACCTTACAACCTTCGAAGTTTATTCCGAATGAACATCATAAGTGGGATGTTATATTGCATTATTTTATACCAAAGAAAATTGTAGCGGAAACTTATTGTTTACTTGTGGTTATTTACGGTTAGCATGGTCCAAGTTTTTATGTTTTAAATAAGCTGTGTAAATTTCCTTCAAATCCCTTAAGTAGTTTATGGATTAGAGTGATCACCGATTTTGAAAACATTGGTTTGAAAATACTTCTTTTGAAGTTTTACACTCGATTTATGTACAGAATTGTTAATTATTGAATTACTTACTCTGTGCCATTTATTTTGGACCATATAATACATAGTTCGTCTGCCGATGTTGAATCTTATAGGATATCGATTTGCTATGTCCACGTCGCATTCTACCTTCTCGTTCGCAAGTTTGTCTGCCACTTTTACACGCTCAAAATCAGCTTTTGCAGAGAGTCCTTCAGTAATTGTAAGATAAAGGAAAACTATTCAATCGATTTACTTTAAAGTTTCGAGTAATATTTTCAAGGCATCATAAAAGTAAAGTAATCCGATGACAACCTTCGTACGGGTCTAGGAATTAAAGCTGGTAGAGAGCTTCATTACAATTTTTCAATCAATGTGGATACGAGTGTGGAGTGATTAGTTCCACGACTTACTTTACCTCTGCTTAACATCAGCTACCTAATCAGAGCTAAATGAGCTCAAACTTGGTGCGCAGACCCTCATCTGAAACTGGATTCGAACTAGGGACTCCACACGCAAGAAGCTAGTGGTGTACCCAATAGGCTACTCAAGCTTCAAAGCATTATGCTTTAAGTAAAAGCAATTTTCAAAAAATCGATTTTTGCAAATCTATCTCTAGCCTTTTAATCCTAAAAAAAAGAAAGAGCATCATTCCCAAAAAAGTAGGTTACCTTCATGAAGGTACCCGGAATATCATTCGAAGATGGTACGTTTAAAGTGGCATAAATTCATTCGAAGATGGTTCGTTTACAGTGGCATAAACTTTTCTTTCTCTTTGGAATCTAAATATGATTTTGGACGAGCAGTTAGTCTCCTTAATTCACGCGGAATCAAAGAAATTCAGTTCGATAATCAGGCAAACTGCCAGAATATTGTTGTTTCGACTATGGGCGTTTCTAAATTCACGTCTTCACCCTCATCTTCAGCTTGAAATGAAAGATTGTGACGTCAGCAAAATAGCTGAGCTATTCTGACAGTTTGCAGAAGACCAAGGCGTGGTGCCCAAAATGTGTGGCTATGCTTCGTAACAATGCCTCAAAACATCATCAAGCCAAAGAAAAGTCAAATCAGAACCTGACTTCGTCAACTATTATACAGGAGAGCAATGACAAGGCGTACCTGAATTCGGACAAGCTTGACTTGATCCGACGTCGCATTCTGTTATAAAAAGCTGAAGGCGAAGACGTCAATTCGAAACGGCCCTATGTATCATTCAGGCGTCTAATGTGGGGTATTTTGACTTGAAACCAGATTTTATTCGAAGAATGGCTTGCTTCCGTTCATTTATCTGTCTGATGTCACTTATCTGATTAGTGTCCTTGTATGGTTTTCTCTAGTGAGTTTTCTATATTTTAGCAGAAAGTTTGGCTAGGCACTAGCAAAGCAAGGTTTCTTGATATTTTACCAATTTGAGAAAAAATTGCAAAACATGTTCAATTCTCTGCGAAAATTACTGTGATTTTTAAGTGACTTAATGAAAGATCCGAAGTAAATATTGTATAAAGCACAGGTCCTAAAACACTGTCTTGTGGAACTTCAGCTTACACTTCATGTGTTTCAGTTGTGAAGTTTATACTTCAAATCTGGCTTTTACGAGCAGCTAGGTAAGGAAAAAAGATCTCATGAAAGCACTACGAAAGGATAGACTTCGTTTTGTAGATCACTCCTCGGTGCCGCACTTTGCTAAAGGCTTGACTTGCATCTGAAAAAGCTACAGGAATGTACTTCTCAAGTTCGAACGTAATTTTGATATCTGACAAAATCTTATGAACTTGCTGAATGGTAATATGTCGTCTTCGGAATCAAAATCGATGTAGTGGGAGTAGAGTATTTAAAGCATTTTTAAATAAAACTTGCTCCAGCATGTTGGAGACGCTAGGCAGCAGACTATATAGTCTTACTTGAGACAAGTCTTCACCCAGTTTAGGACTCATTATAATCACGACAGTATTCCATGCGTATAGGAAATATACAATTCTGAAGATAGCATTGCAGAAGTATGAAAGCAGAGAGCACCAGATCAGGGGCATCTGCTTAAATATGGCGTTAGTGGTGATATCAATGCTTGGAGATTTTCTGGAGCAAGTTTCTTGGACTTCATTAGCCTAAATGTTGATGCCATGGCCACAATTCTGCTCTCGTCAGACGACAATTTGGTTTGGTCATTTGCTACCAACTCCCGTTATTCAGCTCGATCGAATCGAATATTAGCTTCTTAAGGGAATACTCAGTGGAAGCCTGATATTCGTACATTGGAAGAACTTCTGATGCACACGAAAATTGTGTGCGAAATAAATCATTCTAAAAGTGGCTTTACAAGAGATTTGATCACAAGAAGAGAGGGCTGAGCGGTGGCGAATTGTTGAGAGGATCTAAAAAAAGCTGAACATTTTAGAGGCACGATTTACGAGATCTTTTAACCAAATCTTAGTCTGCCATCAAAAGTGACTCCAAGATCCCTGAATCGCGTAGGTGAAAGTAGTAAGTGACCATTTATTAAGTTGGTATAGAACAGTGCATTCGTTTTTGTTTTTGAAAAAAAAAACAAACCATTGCGTGGTATTTGTGAATATTTATCACAAGTTTGTTTATTTAACACTAACTTACAAATATGTCCAGGTTGGATTGAAGGTCTTCGATGGATGGCAGATCCTTTACATGAAATAAGAACACAAGAGGGCCTAGATTAGATCCTTCAGGAACTTCAGTTTTGAGTTGAAATTGTGCATATAGGCAGGACTTGTATCGACCACAACTAGATCGACCATAAAGTTAGCACTTTAGCCGTGGTATCATACAAGATGAAAATTCACGTTCCGGTAGTTTAGACAGGAGGATTTCATGGTCAATATAATCAATATAATCGATATACTTCAAACCGGTCATCAACTGATTTGGCAACATCATTTGTAAAGTATGCTTAATTTGTGGACGTAGAATGCTCTTGAATAATCTAAGCTGCTCGCGAAAAATTAATTGGCCATATTCGTTGGTAATTATATTACGAATATGTCACTCCACGACTTTTGGAGAAAGTTTGAAGAAGTGATATTGGACGGTAATTGGCAACATAAGCAAAATCTTCAGATTTAGGAATTGGGTACATAAGAGTTGCTTTTTAGGGAGTAATAATAGATCAGAAAGTGACCAGAAAGACTTTTGTTAAATATGATTGATAAAAATAGCCTCAGAAACGCATTGGTCTTATTCGAAAAAATTCTTGGAAGACCAACCATTTTCTCACAATTGTTTCAATAGCCGATAGAATCAACATAGTAATTGAGAGAGATCGATTGCCATGAAGTTCAATTGCAACAAAGTTTGCAGGAGATAAACGTAAACAGATGAGAAATGCAAAGAAATAAGTTCGAGGAGGTTTGAGAGGTTTGTTTGAAGAGTAATGGAAATTTCGTCACCGAATTTGATATTATGAGGTGCTATCTGAATAGTGTGTATTCGCTTACAGTGGTAACGCAATGTTTTAAAGCTACAAATCTGAAGAGAAGATTCTGTCATTGATAAATGAGAACTGTAGGCATTTTTAATTTGCGTTTTGTCCCCTTTTTATAGTAGGCATATAAGTCAAGTGGTGAACCAGATCACTTAAAATTTTCTCGACAAGATGAAGGTTTGAATTAATAGATTTATCAGACCAAGGTTGTTGGTTTTGTCGTTGAAGGTATGCAATTGGAACAAAAAGAGGACAAATAGCCTGCAAATGCTGTAAAAATAGTTGACCGAATTTTTACAGCATAACGATGACAGTAGGTATATTGCCCAAATCAAATGATCTTAATAGGGAGCTCAGTTTCAAAAGTTTCAGGCTGATCGAAAGGAATATTAGAGAAGACAAGATGCGAGATTCAAGATAAAATTCAAGTGACTGCAAATATAATTGAACATGTGAAATGCACAGTTATCTGAAAAACCGCTGAAGTTGCCAAAAGTGATTGTTACATAACTTAGATTCAAGTAACTTTGGAAAGAAAACCAGCGAATGTTTGGAAGGTAGACGTCGCTACAAACTATAAATTTAAAATATGAGAAAGAAGAGTTAATTGACCACTAAGGGGTTCGTAGTACTCGCCATAGATGTCAACACTACAAGTGAAAAGGAAGTAGATGCAAAAAAAACATATTGAAGCATAACCGTTTTTGATGCGAACAGTATCACAATCACACAAAATTGATCAAACATTTTGATGAGCAAGATATAACATCGGCTGAAGGAGAGTTTTTCAGAGAAATGAGAACTCTAGCACTTCAGGCTTTGAAAATTTTTTTCAATCGCGAACACAGCAAAATATTGCTTAGCTAAGAATTTAGAGCTCAAACGGTCTGTGTTAAGTTAAGTTTCAGGCAGGTATTCTCTGCTTCTAATGATGTAAAATGAAAGTCGAGGGACCTGGTCCTGAAGCTTCTTACATTTTGACAGTAAAATCTACACTTTTTTATGTTTTTGGCTGACGACAATGCGGACGATTCGGGATTTTGCGGTGAAATTCTTTGGAATCTCTCTTTTAAGATATTGTTGACTAATTTCCAAATAGTTGGTAGGATAGTTAAGTATAAATGAAGTTGGTTCTATAATTCATTTTTGGTAAGTTTGTAGTACCCAAGATGTGTGGGAGCAAAGCCGATATTATCAGCAGTTCAACACGTAAACGAAATATTTGACTGGCTACAAACTGCGATGCTACTCGTATGGGTTACATGGCTGGTAAAGCCGTATCTGTCGCTGGCTAAACTGTTGAGGCATTAAAAATGGCACAAAAGCTACTCCTCTTAGCAAACACGTTTAGATAATTTTTTTGGTAAAAAAAGTTCCAAAGTAAGCTCAAATTTGCGTGTGCACCCAAAAACAAAAACACCCTACCTGCAAAACATGTCTTTCCAAATCAATTATCATTATCCATGAAATTTTTCATGAACCGCAGACAAGGCACGAATAAGGTTGTCTTCTAACCTCCAATCACTTTAGTCTGATATTCATCAATTGTGATTTTCATCACATCGAACACATGTGACCCTATCGTAAAAACTGGCTTGAAGAATTTCTTTTCCCAGATCAATATTAATTTTCATCCTTATTTTGGTTTCATCCCCTGCATTTTATGCAGAGTGAAAAATGAGGTTATGAGTTCACTTTAATCTTTACGAAATTTTATAAAATCTAAATGAACATGAGAGTTGTCGATTGACAGAAAGCAATATAGTAGAAAATAGTAGGTTGGTTTTACGTCAGGTTGCTAAGTAATAAATACATTACTGTAAAATTTAATTTATTACTAATATTTAAAACGGTTTGTCTTCACTCTAATTTTTTAGGGTTGGGTACAAAATCTCGCATTACAATATCCCGTTTACAAAATCCCGATTACAAAATCCCGCATTTCAAAATCCTGTATTACAAAATCCCGTATTACAAAATCCCGCATTAAAAAATCTCGTATTACAAAATCCCGTAGTACAAAATCCCGATTTAAAAATCCCGTAGTTTTGCATAATATAGAATCAGGCGCGGCGCCGCGCCTGATTCTATATTATGCAAAACTACGGGATTTTTCCTTCAGCTCTGTTTTTATTGTAGCTAAAGCGGCGATAGCTAAAATGAATGGACGGGAATCAAAGAAGAAAAATTTGGCTAGGTACCAAAAAATTAAAAAAATTATTAGAAAAAGGTCTGAAACAGAAACAGTCGATTATTTGAGAAGAATCGCGTACAATGTCTTTGTGTTTAAATTTACTCCTAAATAAAAACTTAAATCACTATGTTTTTTTATTTCATTATATGAATAGGTTTCATTCCACGAGATTTTGAGTTTCGGGATTTTGACTTTCGGGATTTTGAATTTCGGGATTTTGAGTTTCGGGATTTTTAAGTACAGGATTTTGTATTTCGGGATTTTGGAATACGGGAATTTCGGAACATACGGGATTTTGTTAATTCGGGATTTTGTGATTCGGGATTTTGATACGATCCCAATTTTTTATTATGGATTTAGCTTGAATTTTTCCATAATACGTGCTCTGAATGCATCTTTAGAAATACGTTGAAAAAATCGATTCGAAAATAAGCTTGGTTATTTGCTTACTTCATCGATCCCAGCGAAACCATTTCTTAGCGCACTTACATATACATCATTAAAAAAACAGCAAAATACATCAAACCATGTTCAACTTCACTAACCTCCGACATCGGCAGCTCCATTTTCCAAACATCAAATCGAACCACAGCGCCAGTCATATGGCACCAACAACTTGCTAACACGGTTTTGTCTTACGACCCCAGTGACACCCATCAAAACTTGGTAGCACATTGTTTCCGAGCTCCATTTTAATCTCGATTTTTTATTTTGTTCCCCAAACGACGTATAAAATATTTATCTTGTCAATGTTTCATCTGGAATATGTTTTTTTCTCTCCTTATGTCACCCTCCGCTATCACATGCAAATTTCCACCCGGGCTCATCATTTGCTTGTGATCCATTCCAGTTGGCCTGTGTCGTTGTTGTCAACATCGATGCAGATATCGTCCTGAACAAATTTCTCGAAGAAGGACAATACGTGCATAGCCGAAAACGACGGAAATAACGATTCTAGATGTCATCTTAGTTTTTAGAATGTTGGAAAATTCAATTTCGTCTTGGTCGCTTTGAGATATCGGAGCAAAAATCGCAAAATAAAACGAACGAAATGTGGAGAAATGAAGGAAAAACCGAAAACGAAAATGAAAATGACTTGAAGGCAGTTCATTGAAAACATGAACTCGGTTTTGTCCTCGGAGACTTTTGGTTTTTTTTGATCGGGCATACTTTTGTACTGTACGGCAGCATTGTATATTTGTAGGAATATTTTCGTCTGTTCGAAAAACATGCCCGATAACAATTCGATGGAAAATCACTGAAGAAATTGCTGAACGGTGGTTTGTATGGAGCAGACCGAAAATTCGTAATGCATTGTCGGGTGGAAGTTTGGTGAAATTGTTATATGTATGTTGAAGCTAAATGTTTTTGTGAAATTGTTTTATAAATATTTAATGAATTTAAACTGTTGAATGGAACCATTTTGTTCTCTAGATGCTCGTGTTCATGGAACATATTACTTATTTGACAGCAATTCATATTTTATTTATTTTCAACCAAACAAGGCGTACAAAAAACACTTACAATTAATGTGTAACAATTTATATAAATTTGTACAATACACAATAATGAAAGAATTTTAAAAATATAACCATCTTTGATAGGGAATTGGATAGGGCATTCATGACGTGAGCACCTTAGCCAGAGCAGCTTTAAACCTAGGTCGGGAAATAGTTGGGGAATAGTGTTTTGAGAAGCGATTGAATATTTTGCAACATCTATTGATTGGCTCATTGTTGGCGTAAACTGTGTGGTGTCGGTATTCATTCAGTAAACGTGTGTGTCTCGTCTGCCTTAGTGATTCGTTGAAGGTGATCTTATTGGACAGGGACACAACATTGATCAAGCCCCTAATAACATCAAAAGTAAAGCAGAACCATATGACTATCCTCCGCGAAGATAGACTTGATAGATTTAAGAGACTTAGCCTGTATCTGTATGAAGGTAGATTATCAAAGTCGTAAGGATAATACAAATCTCTCAACGCAACTAGCAAGAACTGCTTGTGCACCGATTCGAACCTATCGCTATGGACATCAAAGGTAGGGTGCCAGACAAAACATGCATATTCGAGCAATGGCCAAACTAGAGCTATGTATAAAGACTTCGTGACCCATAGGTTTGTGAATTACTTCGCACGTCTTTTGATGAATCCAAGCTGCTTATTAGCCTTGCTTAAGACTTTGTCATAGTGTAAATTACAACACAGCTTTTTATCCAAAGTAACCCCGCGGTCGATGACATTGTCCACATTATTGATTGCAACATTATTGAGGCGGTAATCAAAATTTATATTACTGGTTTTGCGACATTAATGTCGAGATTGTTTTGTTTGCAGCACTGCTCAAGAGAAAGAAGTTTCGATTGAAGGAATGCTGAGTCTGATTTCGGTTTAATTGTGTGGTACATTTTCAGATCATCTGCATAAAAAAGTTGTGGGATGTCTGCTAAAACTTCAGAAAGATCCGATACGAAAATATTGAATAAAAGAGGCCTCAAGTGACTACCTTGTGGTACATTTGATGAAACTTCGATTTTTTTTGGATAGGATACCCTGAAACTTAACGTACTGCGTCCTATTTCGAAGATAAGAGTCTAACCAGTTTAATAAGAGACCCGAGATACCAGATTTCTGTAGTTTGATTCGAGGAATATCATGATCAACACAGTCAAAGGCCTTGCTGAAGTCTGTATAGATGGTATCAATTTGATGCCCTTTTTCCATGCCACAGAGAACATCTGACACGAGAATCACGAGGTTGGTAGAAGTTGACCTGTCTTTTCTAAAACCATGTTGTTGTTCATTTAGAAGAGGTTCTATTAGAGTAATGACCTTATCACAGACAATTTTTTCAAATAGTTTAGGCAATGCTGATAGCACTGCAATGCCTCTGTAATTATCAATTGACCGCCTAAAAATCGGGGTCAGATGGGATGATTTCCAGAAGGTGGGGAAAACCCCACAAGAAAGTGTTTTGTTGAAAATTAAATACACGGGTAAGATAAGCAACTCTATGCATTTGAGTATGAAACTAGGAGGTAGAAACCCTTGTTGACATTTAGATCCTTGATGGCCTTTGCAATCTCCTCTCTAGTTAAATACATTTCACAGATGATATTTGGTGGGAATGTTTGAGAGAGAAGAATGTTAGACATGCTTCTACATGAACAAAATACTTCCTGGAAATGCTCAGCGAGCAGGTCAAAAACTTCGTGAGGGCAAGACGAACAAAAGTTCTTTTTGTACATCGAAGTAGGGTAGCCCGAAGTTTTCTGTTTGGTGCTCACGAAATCAAAAAAAACTTTTTAGGATCATGAATTATATTTTCGCCCATGATTTTAACATAGGGCTCATATGCTTCACGGGATTTCGTCAGGCATGATTGAGCTAATTTTTTTTTCCTCCTTCCTTCCACTCTCTCCATCACTCAATCAGTATGCACGGTCCGTGTGCATCAATATATTATCAAACATATCGTCTTAGTACTTCCCAGACAATTGAAAATTGGTATAAGGGAAGATACAATTGTTATTAATTTTGATTACATATCATATTTTACGTTATATTTTTGTCCTCATTGACATGTGCCCAGAGAAAAGTCTACAAAAAACTCTGGTATCTTCTTAATTAAGGATTTGTGTTTTTGATGTGAGTTTTCAAGTATGTCTTGAATTCTATTATATTTTTTTTTAGCTTTACTGAGTTCGGTAATGAATTGTAGTATGCGATAGTCTGTTGTACTGGATCCATCCTTAATCTATCCGTTCTTGGAATTGCAAGAGATAGATTTCTAGCAGTTCTGGTTTATCGGTTAGTTATTTCTAACACAGTGCGGGGGGTGTTAAACCACTTCAGATTGTTGTTCAGGATGTTAAAAATTGATTTTCCCCTTTCTAAATTAATTAATTGTTGTATATTTAGTAATCCTGTTCGAGTGTATACAATAACTGTTGGTGTTAGAGTTGGCATTCTAAATATAATTTTAATTGCTTTCGAAATAAGTCTTCCAATTAATTCGATGTTATGTTTTGATGTCTGACTCCATAAAATAGTTCCGTATGTGATAGTTGAAAGTATATAAGCCTTAAATATTATTAATTTTGTTCTAGTTTCCAAGAACTCAAATTTTCTTAAGACTGCAATCATTGGTCCTACTTTATGTCTGATGTGGTTAATGTGTTGCAACCATGACATTTTCTCATCTACGATTAAGCCAAGATAATTGATTGATTCAGCTTTTTATAAACGAATTCCGTTTATCTGAATAAAGGGGTTTATAGGATATTTATTTTTTGCTGTAAAATGATGTACTTGGTTTTGTTAACGTTTATAAGCAGTTTGCTATGCCTGAGCCACACTTGATATGTTTCTAAATCTCTGTTAATTTTATATTCCTTTTCAGCATATAAAAGAAGTGTGTCATCAGCAAAAAGGACTAATTTTCCAGACAGCTGGAGATGTTGAATGCAATTCACATATAGAATGAATAATACCGGTCCAAGAATTGATCCTTGCAGTATGCCTATATTGATGAAACATTCTTGACTTATGCATTGTATTTGTTTTGTCACAATTCGCCTATCCAATAAATAATCTTTTATTATCGAGTTAAACTTCTTATTAATGCCATATTTTTCGAGACGTTGAAGCTAAATGTTGTGGTCAATAGTGTCAAAGACCTTCTTGAGATCAACAAAAATGGCTATTACATAGTTACCTTTATCTAATGAGCTGTTAATGAATTGGACCGCGTCTAATGTGGCCGCTATTGTATTGCTGTGTTCTTGGAAACCGTACTGTATTGGAGCCAAAACTGCTGCTTCATTGATATGTTGCACTATACGCGAATTTACGATTCTCTCAAATATTTTGCTCATTACACTGATAACAGCAATTGGGCGATAATTAGAAGGATCCGAAGGATTACCTCCTTTAAAGATTGGTGTAATTCGTGCCAACTTAAGGCAAGTAGGAAAAGAACCCGTCTTTAAATGACTATTAATAATTTTTGATAGAATCTCCGCTATTTCATTTTTAAGCATTTTGACGTCTTCGGATGTTAAATTGTCGATACCTGGATAAACTTTGGTTTTTAATTTATCTATAGTTTCTATTACTGTAGGTCTTAAATGGATACTGGCATAGGTTTCAGGAATTGTATTATCATCGTGCTGTGAAGTATTGTTGAATTGTTGGTTTATATTATTTCCAATCATTGCAAAATAACTATTCAATTCCTCTGCGATAAATTCAGGATTTGAGATCAACAATCCATTTATGGATCATTCCTTAATACATGTTGATTGTTGGTTTACATTTTTATCTGTTTGCATTAATTCGTTGATAACTCTCCAGTATTTTGAACTATTTCCAGCCTATGTTTCGAACTTTTTTGAGTAAAATTCTCGTTTAGCTTCCTTTATCAGTCGATTCGACTCCCTTTTTAAAACTGTGTAATTTTGCTTCTTAATTGCGCAATTTATATCTGCCATGTATATTTTATAAGCTTTGCGCTTTTTTTTCGAGACATCTATAATTTTTTTGGTGATCCATGATTCTTGGCGTACTCTTATATGTTTTGTAGTTGTTGCTTTGTTCTTGGCTTGAGTTAATATGCCAATCAGTTCTTCAAAATTTGTAACTATGTTGTTACGTAAATCATCGATTACATATTTTTTAAATTTGAATTTGCATGTATTATTAATGGCTATTTTCTTTGGAGGCAGTTTTACTTTAACATAACTCTTTATTGTCAAATTTATTATTCTATGATCTAAGTTTGGCCATTCATCATTTTCATATGTGGTTCGATCAGCTAAACAAGTATTTGTTACAACGACATGATCTATTAAGGTTTTCGATATTTGTGTTATTCGTGTTGGTTTATTCGAATTTAGCAAAATTCCATTATTGTATGTTAAAATATCATAGTATGCTCTAGTTATATTGGATGTCGTCAGTATATCAATGTTAGTGTCAGCTAGTGTAATAAGCTTTTCAAAAGATGAATAGAGTACATCAATATGACTTATAAATTCATAGTTATCTTCAAAAGGCGCTTTGTAAAACGTACCGATTCTAATTTTTTCAAAATTTAACTTAAGTTCAACTATTATAGTATTAAAGTTATTAGATATATTAATAAGTCTCGAATTGAGATTGGATTTGACAAATATCGCTGTGCCTCCACCACGTCCTGAATCTTTGCAGGAAAAAAAGCCAATATAATCATTTGTTGTATATATTTGTATTTCATTATTGTATATCCATATTTCATTTAAGACAACCACATCGATGTTGTTTGAATTAAGGTGGATATTTAGGTCATCAATTTTGTTACGAATACTTCTTATATTAGCATACATTATTTTTAGAGTATTGGTTATTTGACTCATTATACTTTTAGTAACTATAATCAATTTTGCATTGATTTATTATAACCATTCTTTTATACTGTTGGCATTCGTAACTATCTGCTCGATGATTTGTTTGGTTATGCTTTTTTTGCGTACAATTTATGCATTTCAGAATATTTTCAGAACATGTTTTGGTTGGATGATTTCCGGCACAATTAGCACATATATCTTTGTTTATTAATTCATTATGTTTATCCTTGATATCATCTCTGACATCAGTGCTGGTTGTAATTACTTTGTAAAGTTTATTTCTTTGGAAGTAAAAGTAGAATGTCTACATACAATACAATTTCTGCTCTTGTGCTAAAAATACACCACAGAATAATAATTCTGGCATCGCATTTACAAGATAATTTAAATTGGAACATTCAACGTGTTGATGGTGCATTGATATGTTTCATATCTCAAAAATACATAAAATCCAAAAACAACATACGCTGGTCCTCTGGAAATCAGTTCTTTGCTATTATAAGCACAAACAAACTTTCCATAATATCTACACATCTAACGTTCAGTAAATCATTCACGTATAATAATTGCCCCAAGTGACTACTAATCAAATCATAACGTCAACGACATCTCATTCCGAGAATATGGATCTGAATATTTCACAACGGTTTTTCTTCTATTTGATCAAAATCAACAAAAGAAATGTCCGAGTAAACAGATTTTCCCAGGAATCGTCACATCGTGTCCCAGGCGTCCAATGGAAAACGAATGAACGAATGAACAAACGACGGCAAGATGGAGTGTCCTCATCAACTATATTACGAAAACCATCCGACCAAATATTTTCTATCCCGCAAAATTTGTCATTCTGCTGCGAGTCCTCTCGACAATGACATGGCGACGTGAACGTGCTGAGCAAAGAGTTTTTCTAGCGCAAAGTCAAACAGAGGTCTAATTGCTTCCCGTATCAGTTTCGCATGTACATAACGACTTGACTTTCCTCCGAAAACAATGATTGTGCCGTTAAAATGGGGAGACTGTTTCATAAATTCTGTATGTGAATCTTTGTAAGCTATACACTAACTAGAAAATATGAGAGACTTGAGAGGCTATAGTGTAGTGTGATATGGGAAAAAGTAGAGGACCAAGGGCGAAAAATGTCGAAGGAGAGTCTTCATACATATCCATTTGACAAGGAGATTAACAATTTTTGTCGGTCGTAGATTTTCTTTGACATTTCTCTAGAAAAATATGATTCATGGGTTAGTTTTCGCCAATTTGGACAAAACAATCATATTATTGGGCCAAAATGTACACTTTGCTTTCCAGTCTCCGCTAAAACTGACTGCGGCAACTTTGTTTATACTCGCAGGACACTAGCGTATCTTGACATTGGCATTTAGATACCCATCGAAGTGAAACTAACTCTACTAGTCTTCACTCAACTAGTTCGTCGGGAAGCCTTTCGAGCTGTTTACCATATGTCTGTCTGTAGTATATTTGCTAGGCGTACTGCGAACCGTTGCCAATTTGTCAACTAGCATTGTGTCCTTTAGTTGGAAGATTAATAGCCCAAAATCTGTAGATTGGTCGTTTGTTCAGTGTACGGTCGATTAGAAGTCACCCTTGTTAATAAACTTATCATAGAAGAAACAACTATTTTACCCGGAAAACTAATATACAATTTAGGCTACTGTTGATGTTAGATATCTGTTGCGAAAGGGTGGTCGTATGGTGTACTTGTACAAACAATGTGCATATGTATGTGTATTTCAGTTTGATCAACGTATAGATATATTTATCTTGATTTAGGAAAATACGAGAACTTGAAGCCAATTAACGGACAGATACTTAATTGAGGGTTTGGTTAGATGACTGCAAAAAGTTCCATTTGGATGTACGAAGTAGCCATGAAAAATGGCATTACAAAATTTGTTCCTTAAGTCCATAAGGAAAATAAAAATTATTTGTAAAATTCACTCGCAGTGTACGATGTCCATTTTATCAGACTTGATTTTTAAGAAAAATAGTTGTGGGTGACCTGAAAAGAAGCTACAAGTTTAGTCATCCACTAATTGAATATTTGTTTTTAAGACTGGCGTCCAATTAACAAATTAAAACATTTGATCGTGAATTAAATTTATTATAGGTAGCAACAAAAAATTTCAGCGACAAAAAGAGATTAAATTTTAAAAAAACTCTAGTGTATCAGAACTGCTAGAAAACTGATTTTCGAAGAAATTGTCTTTGAGTGACCAAAAAATGTGGAAAGACGTAATTAACTTTTTGTAGTATCTTATCAACCATTTCTTACCCAAAGCAACAAAAACCATTTCTCGACTATAATAGAAATTATGAAAATGTGCAGTGCTGACAACACTTTTCAAGCTAAGCAGCAATAGGCGCGTTTTTTTGCTCCTCTATCCAGCAGAGAATAGAGTATATGCATTGGAAACAACAACACTCCTGTACCAGTGAATTCACAAGTACAGAAATTATATTCCTCATTTGTAGTTCAGGTGCTGAACTATAGAATGTGCTGATAGAAAAAAGAAAAGCTCATGAGAAGTTATCTTTTTTGCTGTGAGGTTGCTTTGGTTTTTTCAAGGTTATGTTGAATGTTTTGGTAGTTAGGAAATTAGTAATAACGTGTAGCATAACGTGTAGAAAGTTAAATGAAATAATTTTCTGTTAGTTTTTTTTTCTATTTTCTATCGATTGTGGTAGTGTACACTTGTTATTTTCTCCCTTTATTTTGAGCTGTTTTGTGGTATCACAGCGAATATAGCAACCTATGTCAGTCTTAGCGAATGCACTGCTATTTTGTGCTAGATCGTTTTTTTGCGGCATAGTTCTATTCTGTTCTGTATCGGAGAAAAAAAAAAAAAACACGCCTATTGTATATGCTTTGCATATGAATATATAATAGATGCATCTGCTGGTGCAATATTTACGAAAATGTCTGGTACTGGAAATCCTGTGTTAACAGCATAGCCAAAATTATATCAAATTTGCTTCACCTTAAGTCAAACTCACCCTGTGAATTTTGTTTCGATAGAAAGACTGCGCAGGAATTTAAAAGGGAGGAAAAGAACTTTAGGGTTACTACCTTCGAAACATTTCGAATTTTCGAAACGTTAATATTTGTTGGTAATTGTCATCGCGGAATCAATCCCATTTGAAAATTTAATGACAACATCGCTTAGTAGAGAAATGCCAAAAAATTACAAAAGTAGTCATATCTGGCAGCCCTTGCATGCTTTTTCTACGAAATTCCTATCATTTGGTTTACAATAAGGTCCATTTACTACATGCACTTCGTTTTAATTTAATGACTGAAATGCGGCCTAAAAAAAGTGTCATGTACTGTGTGACTTTCGTTAAAATTTGTTGTCTGAATCGGAAGTTACAGGCTAAAAACCAGTTTTTCGCAGCGAATTTTCAAAATAACACCACTGCCACAGAGTTGCCTGCATTTCAAAATCACTTCTATCAGACTTGGTCCTATTTAATACCAACATATCCTGCAATGTTTATAATGATCGGAATATCCGGCTGTCAGTTCTCGTGAACAGAAATATTTGTGTGCTGAAAATACATATATATATACCCTTTAGCTGTTTATTGGCAATTATAAAACTTTCATTGACCGAACTAATGCAGTTTTCTGGTATAACTTGTAGTGAAAAATATACACTAATAAAAAGTTATGTCTGTAATCGCTTTTGTCAATTCCCCTTGTAATCCCTTTTTGTCAAAAAGCAAAAGCTTTTCTGGAGGGTGGATGATTTGAAGGATTTTTTCACGTGCCTGCCGTAGCTATAGCGTTGTCCGCTCAGTTTTGAATTTTTATATAATCTTAACCAACACAAATATGCTCTGCAAGTTTTGCGATGATTTTAGTTTTACTTCTTTTTATATGCATCTATGTCCTCCGAAAAGTTCAATCGGGTCCTCCACTTCAGAGATTATCTTCCTTAATCTTTGTGCTATTAGCCTAGTCCATTCTGTACTTGAATACTGCAGTCAAGTGTAGTGTCCTCTTTTCAAATACCTCTCTGACGCTGTTGAATCAGTTCAGCGCAGCTTTAAATGTACTTTATTTTTTAAATATAGTCTGCCTCTTCTCGTCTATGCTCCGTTAGTCTAACACCAACTAACCGTTTCATTTGACTGATGCATATTTTGTCGCATTCTGGGCAGGTAATTTTATAAATTCCACATTTTCCCTTATTATCCTGTTTGTCTTTCACGTGACAAAGTATAGTACCTATTTTTTTAGCTTTACTGGTTGAAAATGCTTCAATATTAAAGCGTCCAAAAAGTTCCCGAACTTGTTTGAATATTGACAAAAAAATAATTGAAACTCTTATGGTTGTTTTTCCTGCGTAAAGAGCGTCGTTAAAAGATCCCACTGTATTCTATATTTTTTCTTTTTGACAAGATTTCCAACTATCTTCTCGTCAAACCCATTTTATCTCGCCGTATCTTTAATATATATAGCTTCTGAGTTAAAACTTTACTGATCCATGGGCACTGTTAATAGCCGGTGAATCATTAAATTAAAAGGCACCATTTTTTAGGAATGCCAGTGGTCAGACGTGGATGGTGTTGTCATCTGGGCGTGTGTGGGCTTCCGGTAGATATTAAATCTAAGAAGACCTTCTTTCCTTATGACCATTAAATCCAAGAAGGGTAGTCTCTCATTCTTTTCGATTTCCATTGGAAATTGGATGTCCTTATGTGCTTGGTTCAACTTCTCCAAAGTTTCTCTCATGGCATCTTTTTTGACGATAGCTAGAATGTCGTCTACATATCTCAACCAAACCCGAGGAAGTGAACCTTCTTCATAAAGTTTCTTCTCCAGTCTGTCCATAAACATCTCACTCATAAGTGGGGATAAAGGATTTCCCATTGCAACACCCTTCATCGCTTTAAAGTATTTCCCCCTGAAAGTAAAATAACTTTCATTCAATTTCAATCCGCAAGGCCAATCAGGTCCTCCATTCTATTTGAAGTGCCGTATGCTCGTACTGACACTTTCTTCTACACTCCCGTTTTGCAACTCTTACGCACTCGCAATGGTCTTCAACTTGGTCCTCTTCCTCCCACAATCTATTGCCATTTTCAAAAATATGGTTCGAAGTAAAATTTTTGATTCTATTTAATTAATTTTATTTTCTATTCTTGTTTACAATGGATTCTTTCTTTTCTTTTTTACCCTTCTTAATTTTACTTTATTATTTAATACTTTAAGCATTTCTTGTATTTTTCATATTTATATATTATTATTTAATTCTTTTTATTTTATTTTTTTCATTGTATCCAATCTGCAATTGGGCAGTTTGCCTAATGTATTGAATACGCACCAAATACATAAATAAATAAATAATAAGAAACCAGTAAAGTCTGTAGGTAGAACGATTTACTTAATAAGCCAGTTTGCGCAATCAGCCTCATATTTTTCGGGATAGATTAATTGAATTTGATATAAATATAGAAGAATGTTAAATGTGATAAAGGGATAGAAATATTCAATTTTAGAAAGATATTCCAAAAAATATTGTCATATTTTCTTTGTGAGTTAAGCCTAGTAATGTATTCGATGAAGCGAAATGCAGCGAAAACGTCTGTGCGGAATACAGCTCACAATCTCAGCATATGCTGAGAAAATACTGCGCACAATGCTAGAGGAGGGTAGTCTTACCCATCAATAAGCAGTGGTAAATTCTGAAGGAAGTGGGCACCAATAGGTGAGCAAGCACGACCGGGTTGAAGTAAGGCAAAAGCGGATTCCAACCTGGTTCTTCGTAGCCTAAAAATTGACTTTTTTAAGTACGTAAAAATCTTACATAGCCCGTGGTTTGTTAACCCGTTGCATCTTTTGACGTTTTTTACAACGAAAAAAAAAAGATTTTTAGGACATGCTATAGCTTTTCAATTTGTTTTTTTAAGGCCTAAAATATCAGGCAGTATGATTTTGTTCGCCTATATCGTTTAGGATTTACTTTTAGATAATATACACGCATATTTGGCAAGCGTCTTTTTTTTAAGGATTTTATTATGTTTGAGGAATATGGGATTTTACAAAATTTTGCTTTAATTTTTTAGGGAATGGATTTAAGTGAAAATTGAAAAATCAAACCGATTTGTGGGAATAAGTAAACTTAACGAATGCAAAGTGAAAATAAAGACTCTTTCCAGCCACAGTCTGTTTCACAATGGAAATGGCACCAATCGACTGACAATTATACTCTCTATATAGATCTTGATTCGAACCAGGGCTACACACTTACCAAGTCCTGCAAAATTTGCAATTAGAGTTAATTATGTGAAAATAAATGGCTAGTTTAATATACCAACAATTTAAGTAGGCATAAGACCCAATATCCGAAAGTGCTTTCGAATAGATACTATATACTTCTTCAAGTGTCAGTCCTTACGGTCCTTAATACTTTACTCCTACCGCAAAATTCTAGCCGACCCAAAATTAAAGTAACACTTCAGCCACATAAACCCCAAAAACTTATGCCAGCTGTTTATCGCTACACAGAGGCAAATTATGACAGGCACAAGGATTAGTTTCCAATTCATTCTCCTAGCTCGAGAATATTACTGGCTTCGGGAGCATCGTAAAGACAAATAATGCAATAAGCTAAGCAAGCAAAGGCAAACACAATGGCCTCGCCTACATCTTGTATTTTATTAGATTTCGCCTGCGGCAGCTTTTATGTTACAACGTCTTTAGACATGTACTACGTGTAAGGCGTGCACTCTACTCCGTATATACGTAATAGTGCGCGTATGGCAAACATTTGAAGTAGCCAAAAACCGGGGGGCCCTGTCCCGTTCAGCTTTCCCGAATCGAAGACGACGACGATGATGTTTTTTTATGCCAAGAACGAGGAACATCTCAACCCTCGGCAAGGAAGAAAAAACAATGATATGTTAGCAAAATATGGTAATTGAGGTGAAATTGGATGATTGTGTTGCTCTGTCGAACTCCAAAAATGCTAGCATTATAATGTTTATATAATAAACCTGAAAGGAATAGTAATCAATGACGTGTTGGCTTTATTTCGTTTCGATATCAACGACGACAATTTTATCAAGCACAATCACGAAATAATGGAAATTGAATACAATATGGTGAAAGTACGTGGGTGATGTTTAGTAGCCAGCCAGCCAGCCAGCTAGCTAGCTCTCCATTATAGTGTGATGCATTCTGAATGGCTTTGATCTTTTGTCTGATATTTTTTTCGGGGATACGTTTTATGACGTGCTGGAATTGAGTCTGAAAATCTAATATGTCTGGTTTGAAGAGGGAGAGAGTGTAGATGCGAATAATGAGGTTAGATAGAAGAATATTTGAATGGGGGCAGACTTATTTGAGTGAAGTTATGTGCTTTCAGGCGAGCAGAAGGTTTACCATTGAATCTCAAAGAATAATTTCAAATAAGTAATTGAATCTAAGAGTGAGTTATTGTTAAGAAAATTCTAGTACTAGTTGGGTAATACTTTTGGTGTCTAAGACTGGTCCTGACGAAACCGAATTATTTAGAAACCATTGGTCAGCGAGTCCAAACACAATGGTCTATTCTCGTAAATTGCAGTATATGAATATAAAATTGAAAAATCAAAATTCAGTCAAAATAGCATATATCATAATGAATTTCCAGAGCTATGACGTTACTTGGTGGATGGTAAATTTCACATTATCATTGTAATATGAACGTTTTGAGTCTGCTGTTTTTTTAGGATTACAGCAACGTATATTACTTTCAATGCCAGTGTGCTCTGGAATAGCTGCTGCAACTACGACTTGCAATTCTTCCCGGATTTTAGAAACAAAATTTTCCCGTAGATGCAGGTCAACCTTATTTTCAATTTATTCTCTAATTAAACAAATTGTTCGGGCATCATTAGTAAATCACCTTATTCTACGCATTTACCTTATTCAACTACGTACCAAAATAGACTTCAATTTATATCTTCAACCGTTTGGAGGCATCGCGAAATTTTAGTGATAAATTCTCTTCATTCAATTCTAATTTAGGATATCTTGAATCGGGCCTTTCAAATCAGCTCACTAACAAAAGCTCCTTGACATGATACCGTTTCTTATCTAGAAATCACAGTTTGCTTAATTACTTTCTGTAAGAAATCTATTATGTGTCGATTTTGTTTTACGAAGAAGATCCTGACTATGCCTCCATTTACATTGTCATCATCCTCTTCTTAAAGAAGTCGAGGAGGTTTCGGCTTACCATCTGTTCAATGTTTGGCGTGCAGTTGCATCATCGAATTCACAATCCAGCCCAGACAATAGGTAGACTCGGTCCAACCCTACACGCAGAACGTTGTCAGGCCTACTGTGTAGGTACTTGAGAAGCTGCTTTTGTCTGGAATATGGGAAATTTATGTCAATTGCTTGTTACCAGTGACATAATTTACGTCCATTATGCAAATCGCAACGAAGGCATGAACGCAGAGACCATAAGTCGCGTATTGTCTTCATCTTGAAGATGACAAGAACTGATGGGGATGGTTCAAACTAAGTTTTTAGTACTGTTGGCGTAAACAATATTATGGAGAGTTTTAATCAAAGCGAAACAAAAGCTGAATCTTTATAGGTTGTTGGGAGATGAAGCGGAGGTGTTGGTTTGTTATGCTGGAAAGTAGACAAAAAGCGGTTACATATCTACATATATACAACTACTGTATATTTTGGCTTAATTTGAGCTTGGGGAAATATTTTCAAAGGGTCTCACGTTGATTGTGAAAATAAAAGAAAAAGATTTGTAGTGCATAATGAGATTGATTTTGTCCATCAATTTACTTAATCTACTTGTAATAATAGCATCTTTTTCCGTTTGGATATATATTAAATAAAATGAGATTAATGTTCAATCTTTGCAATGACCTTTCACTCCATCATATAAAATTACTCAAGACTATCCTCATTTGCAAAATCTAACAATATTGCAGCAGAAAGACAAACACAAGGAATCGATGGGCGTTTACTGAAAGCGTCTTCAAGTCAACCCATTGAACTGAAGATTGAAAAATTGTTTTGTAAGTAATCAAAAATCAATCATGCTTCCAGAGTACGCAAGTAACTTTTTTTTCGAATTTCGTTTTTCCTCAGGAGTTCTCCCACGCTGGGCGCTATCTCATTTTATTGAAAACACCTGTTGCCACGTCTCTAGAATGGCTTGCCTGGTGAACTATAAATTATTTTCATTTAAATACTTTTGCTTCAAACATAATTTGAAATGGTAATGATTGATATTCTACTCGAAATGCTAGCCTTCTAATCCAAAATATATGACATACTTCACATAAAAGATAAAAAAACCAGACAACATCAGCTTTTATGGTTTCAGGTATGGGTTACTAATTGTACTTGGTATCCACATCACATATGAGAATGCATCGTCATCACAACCTACCTTCCTTCCTATCATTCCACCAATCTCGAAGTATACAGCCATGCTATCTTTCTTGATTATCTTTTTATTGAGGATGCCACATAATGATGAAAAATGAAAACTACCGCACAATGAAATAATGACATTTTCAGGACAGTCTTATCGCGATGCAGAAGTATCGCGAAAAAAGAAGAGTCACCTTTTCACCCACAGTCAATTTACTTATGTGTCGCACTCTTTGAGGTTACGCATTTTGGCTTGCCATTTAATTCACTATGTCTAACATCTTGAAAAGTCGTGCGAAATCGAATGCACTCTGTAAAGTTCTAATGCAGATAAGAAGGAACAGCCAGCACAGCAGCAGTGGTAGAACATTCTGCAGATTGCCATCATCGTCGCCATAATCTGTTCCTTGATTTATGATCATTGCATTGTGTGGCTGATAAAAATCGTCAGAATCACATATGTCTTGCTCAATGCAAAATAAGTTGTCTGGGAGATTTCGATTAAACTCGCGAAGAATAGCGACGACAATTTTCCACAAGATGAGTTTGTTTTGTGAGACGATCAGAGTCAACCGGCTTTGAGAGCGTTACGCTTCAGCATATGCTGTCATTTATTGAAGTTCGACTGGCAGAGGGCATCTACGAAGCCGAGTCGGTTTTGCGGTGAAAAAAGGAAACTAAAAGCAATATGGTTTAATTGGAATAACCAGAGTAGCTGATGAAGTCATTTTGAGTTTGTAATAATAGTAACCATCAATCAGATAAATGACTTGTGATGAATCTTGTGGACGTAAATAGCTTTGAAGATAATGTCTGGGCCGATAATTGAGAAAAGACCAGCTTGAATTGCTAACATAGGAACGAAAAAAAATGCAATAAAGTATGACAAATGAATAATTGTGTACATTGAACATATTGAAGAGTTGGAGCTGCTAAATTGCATATAGTATTAAAAGATTAAATACTTTAAACACAGTCATCAGATTGTAAGTTGGGATTTGAGAGTTTTTTAAAGTTCCGGTTGAGTACACATTTTTTTTTTGAAAAGATCACGCTGAAACAGTGAATTCTGTCGGTTACTTCACAGCGAAAATTCGATGCAATACCTTGTTATGGAAAAAATTGCAAAATTATTCTCGTATTCAACAGCCTTCCATCTACATTTTTTACCTGCAGTGTTTAAGCGGTGAGTACTCAGTTACATCCTTCACGCTCGACCCTTTCCACTAACCACATCCTAACTTCCCTTCTGCCAAGTACTTCCATTAGCTTTAAAAGGCCAATCCCTAAGCTCTGGCATTCACACTTTGTCTATCACAACTCCATTCATAATTTGGCGAAAATAAAAATACCATGGGGCATTTCACGTAAAGCGGACAACGAAAAAAAGTCGAGACTCTGGATTTCGTTCATATTGTGCATAATGGTATTTCTAGAGAATATGAACGTGGGTACGCAATTTTATTTTTATGAGGTTTACATAGTTGCCGAGCGTCATCACGTTCAGCTTGCCAATAATTGACAAAATTGATGAAACGTTTTTTTGGAAGCCGATTCTAATGCTTGAAAAAGAAATCTAAAAAAACATTACACATACTGATTTGTATAGAAAATGAACTGTTCTTTTTAATTTTAACATTTGAATTGAAAAACAATTTTTTTTCCTGTGTGAAACCGGAAGTCAACATTTCAACACGTTATTTGAATAGTTTGGACTAGGTTAATTTTGTTTATTTTTATATCAAAACAAAGCTTAAGGGGTTACATAGGTTTGGAATGGTGAAAAATCGATTTATTTTTCTTTGTTTTTTCTTAAAGAACAACTCATCGAAAGTACTCTCTAAAAATTTGAAGTTTATCCGAGCTATATATTAGAAGGGAGAGCGATTTCCCCACTTTGACCTATCCCACCTGTGTAAGCAATATTCACGCAACTTCTTTCACTTTCTTTTCTATCGAGGAGGGAAAATAATAATGGTAGGGTAATGAAATACTGAGTTTAGATATATTATTCTGTACAGGCTTTGGACATAACCAATGAAGAAGGGCAATTATTGTATGGGCCTGGTATCGATGATTCTATGTAAATTCAAAAAAAAAATTGTTTTATTCTTACTTTAAACGTTAAACGCGTTTTTCTCGAAACGGTATATTTCAAGTCGGTGCCAACGATTACTCAAAAACTAATGCACCAATCTTAACCAAATTTTGCACACTTCTTTTAAGTAGTATTTTCTTGTACTTGAACGAAGGATATTGTGTTTCGTTCATTGGAATTTAATACACATGGCATTATTTATTGAATTTTTGGGTCAAAAATTAAATTTTTTACTCGCGACGTTGCCAAAAGTTCAGATTTCAATATTTTTACAAATCATTCGTTCAAGTACAAGTCAAACTCATACTCTAACAGAAACAATTTGATTTTTTGTTTCAGATGAATCCAGCTCAAGATATCGTTGGCACCGCATTTTTTGAGCCTTTTCGTAAAATAGCTGCCAGAGGGCGTATTATCAATATTTTTGTCTAAAAATTTTTTTACAAATAGTTCAAGAGTTATTTTAGTTGTTAACAATAATTTATAATAATTTAATACATTATTTTTTATTTTTGAAACATTTAAAAATGGCGTTTTTTTTATTCTCTGAAACCCATGTAACCGCTTAAAGAGTACTTATTTTATGATAAAAGGTTAAGAATGGGATGGCCAGTAGTTTAGGAGGTTGGTGAATTTCAATGCATAAAAGTCGTATGAAGCGTGGTACCGAGAGCTTGCTTGGTACAACTAGTTGGCTCAAAAACAAAAATTAATGTCAAAATATGATTAGTAGCGCCATCTTTTATTTGAAAATGTTTTAATTTCTAATAAAAACTTAATCAAAATATATGACGGCTAAATAATACTCGTAAGAAGCGGTACATGGCTGCAAGTGTAGAGAATGACCCGAAATTGTCGATTTCGCGGCGTGCGCAGGTATTGGGCCTGTCTGCGACTTCGTTGTGGCGAATTTTACACTTGGACTTGCACCTACATCCATATAAAGTCCAACTTGTTCAAAAATTACAGCCTGGTGATCATGGAATGCGTCGGGCATACACCGATTGGGTGCTGCAACAACAGCGACAAAATGCTGATTTTTCGCATCAAACTTTCTTCAGCGATGAAGCACATTTCGAGCTCGGTGGCTATGTAAACACCCAATATTTCCGCATATGGGGCTCACAGCATCCGTATGAGATTGTTGAGAGGGCGTGTGAGATTGTTGAGAGGGCATAGACGTCTCTGACGAAGTCCCGATCGCACCTCCAACGCTGGAAGAAGTCAATTCTGCCATAAAAAACCAGAAAAACAATAAAACGCTGGGCATTGACGAGATTCCGGTTAAGCTAATCAAATACGGTGGAAGCTGCCCTATAAAAGCCATCCACAAATTGATCCAGCACATCTGGGGTCAAGAAAAAATACCGCAGGAGTGGTGCAAATCCATCATATGCCCTATCCACAAAAAAAGGAGACAAACTTCGGTGCGAAAACTACAGAGGCATATCGCTACTTTGTACGTCCTATAAGATACTGACGAAAATATTAAAAAATAAAATAAATGTATACGCTGAAAAGGTCTTTGGAGAGTACTAAAGAGGCTTTAGGTCTGGTCGATCAACTACGGATCAGCTCTTCACAGTCAAACAAGTGCTCGAAAAATGCTGGGAATTTAACATCGACGTCCACCAGATTTTCGTGGACTTTAAACAAGCATATGACAGTATTTACCGAAACATACTGTACAAAATAATGCTATACTTCTTCATCCCGGCAAAACTAGTCCGGCTGACCAAAATGACGATGACGTTGACAACATCACAAGTCAGAATCAACAACAGTCTGACTGACGCCTTTGACACAAATGTCGGACTAAAGCAAGGAGATGGGTTGGCCCCTCTGTTGTTAAACCTAGCACTTGAGTACGTGATAAGGAAGATTCCTGTCGACACAGGGGGTACGCGTCTGTATAGGTCGAACCAATTAAATTAAAGAACTCCTGCTGAAACTTGACCTGGAAGCCAAAAAAATGGGCCTGAAGATCAATCAGACGAAAACAAAAATCATGACGCAAACAAGAAATAAGACCTCCATTAGACGAAATATAATTTAGAGAATGTGGACGAATTTATGTACTCAGGCTCGAAATTAACAACGAAAGGTAGTGAAACTGATGAAATTAAACGGAGAATACAGCTCGCTAATAAAACTTTCCACTCCGTTCTGGCCCTACTGAAGACCAGCTGCATACACATTAAGACGAAGCTCCAAGTTTACAAATCAATAATCAGACCTGTGTTGTGCTACGGATGTGGAACTTGGATCCTTACCCAAGCATCCGCAAATATGTTGAACGCCTTGGAAAGACGGGTCCTCAGGCCTATAATTGGAGCTAAACAAGAGTGCGGCCAATGGCGGATAAGGTACAACCACGAGTTGTACGAGGTTTTTGACGAGCCAGAGGTTGCTACAACAATCAAACTGCGGAAGCTGCAATGGGCTGGTCACGTGCAATGAATGGTCGAGCATCGAGTACCTAAGAAGGTATTCGACGGAAGGGCCGAGGGTCGAAGACCAGTGGGAAAACCCAGAAAACGCTGGTCTGACTCTGTCGACGAAAACTGCGCAAAGCTGCTCGGTTTTCGAAATTGGAGGACGCGGTCATTGGACCGAGACAACTGAAGGCGTCACCTGCGAGAAACCAAGGCCCGAGAGGGGCTGTAGTGCTACGACGACGATTAAATCCATTTAAAACGCATTATGGTCTGGCGGCGTCATTGGTCCATATTTTTTTGAAGATGAAGAAGAAGAGACCGTTACAGTCAATTCCGAGCGTTATCTCAGTATGAGAACTGATTATTTTTGGCTACAAATTGAAGATATGGATCTGAACAACATGTGGTTTCAACAGGACGGCACCACATGCCATACAACACGACCGGTTATGGCAGAATTGCGAAAAAAATTTCCACATCGCATAATTTCGCGATTTGGTGACGTCAATTTGCCATCAAGATCATGTGATCTGAACCCATTAGACTTTTTACTGTGGGATTATGCGAAAGACTGTGTCTATGCAGATCATCCGCAAACTCTTGAGCAATTAAGGGACAATATTCGTGAGGTTTTGGCATCGGTACAGCCTGCTTTGTGCAAAAAAGTCGGCGAAAACTACATTCATCGAATTGAAGTCTGCAAAAAAGCCCTAGGTGGCCATTTAAATGATGTTGTCTTTCATACATAATGGCTTACTCCAAGCAATAAAAAAAAAAAAATTGATGAAACTCAATTCTTAAATTTGTTTAATTTTAAATTTACTTTAATTTTTCGTTATTTTTCGAGCTATTGTTCAGCGCTTGCAGTGACTAGTAAGGTAGAAACACCCTGCTGTCACGTCAGCTGACCTCACGCGACATAGATCTGCAGTACCATTTTGTGTGCTTAGAAGCATACTGCTGGCACGTCACGTCCCGTCACCCGGATTCATGTGCTGTCACGTGAGCTCACGTTCCCTGTCATCTGCAAATTTAGATTTTTGAGCTCACGTGACAGCACATTTAACATGTAACGTATATTTTTGAATGTCGTATATAGCGAAATAAGCACTGATTAATCAAAATATGTATTATAAGTGCACACATATATGCCGATTGAGTGACGCAAATATGTGTTTGTATATATATTTTCTAATTGAAATCGTAGTTTTAGCCAGTTTTAGTCGATCAACTTAAATTAACTGCAAATCACGGGAGCTGCTGTCATGACACAAGTGTGTTTCCAAGCGTGAGCTTATGCCTCACACGCATGACGTGACAAGGCGTGAGCTCACGTGACGTGACAGCAATGTGTTTCTACCATTACTTTCGTTGATAAGTTAAAGGGTCTTAATTATGTATATTATGTCTGCGTGCGGTTGTCGATGTTTCAATCCATTCGATGTGAAATTTCATCGGAAGGATAAGTACCTAAGAAAAATTCGAAGAATATAAAGAGAAAATAAATTATGCCGAGGCTGTAGAAAAAAAACTGATCGTAGAACTACCTCCAGTAATTAAAAAAAAGAATTAGTTTAAGAAACGAGACTAAAATTGTAAGAAATAAATTCATTTTTTCCATAAACAAGTATTTGTTTTTTCATTAAGTAAATTAACTTTAGCAATTTTTAATATTTTACCCTCTATATGTGAAATAGCAATTGAATGTCTTGTCCCGCGAAAAATTAATGTCTTGCCACCCAAATAGCAAATGAATGTCTTAGTAGTTAAATAAATAACTGAATAAATTCAATTGATCGAGAAACAAAACTGAATTCGTGTGACGTTCTGACATTATGTTACCAATTTTTTTTTAGAGCATTTGTTGTTAATTGGAAATTTCGCAGACCAGCAAAAATATTTCTTGAATTCGAAAAATCATGAATTGATTTTTTAATATTTTGATATGCATGTGAACATAAATAATACCCAATCTAATCTTTATGTTATTTTAAATGATTCTTTCGTTTTTCTCACTTAAAATACAAAGCTAGAGTATGAGCCAAAAGATGAGTAAACATGAGATGAACAATAACAGCAGTACAAACTAAAGGCTCTAAGCAAGAAGCTTTAACCAAACACAAATTGAATTGTTGGCACTTGAAGCCAGGCAAAGACAATGTATCAATTAGTAAATTAAATATTCAGAAGCATGTATTATGTTAATGGTTTCGCTCTAAGACAATATTGTTTTATGGACTATAGGATACTTAGAAGTTCTATTATCATTATTACTACCCCCAGCAATTTATCATTTGGTGATTGTGGCAGTCAGAAAATCATATCGAAACTAGGTATATTATTCATAAGTAGATAGAATCCTCTTTAACATACAATGCAACATGTTTGAATTCCAGGAAATATTTGGAGTGAAAATGGCTGATAATTTCTTAGAGTGGTTTGTTTAATAAACTTAATTAACTTAGATACTGAAAACATGAAGTCAAATTCAAAGTAATTTTCACAATGTGCTTTGATTTTCGGGCGCTCTGTAGTCAAAAAGTCTATTTATATTCCTAGCTGTTGTTTGTTGGTGTTATATAAATGGGATGACATAAGTTTGTTTTTATTTCATGTGAACTGGACACAATGCTAAAATTTCAATATTGCATTGATTCGATTGAAAACTTGTGATTTGAGAACTTGCTCTAAAATGTCCAATTTGAGAATTGACTCCAACATTTTCACATATTACTCATTGTTGTTCAAAAAACAAACAATTTTTCTTCACTATGAAACCTGTTTGTTGCGGTGATAATTGGAAAAAATATCGGCCGGTTTCAATTAATTTGACTAAATAGCCTCTAAAAATAATTTCTATTGTCTTAATAAATGAATACTTTTTGAATATAGAAATTATTTTTAGCTTCCTGGTGAACAAAACAGGTTTCGTCTTACCAGGATTCACTGTTAAGCCGTGCCTCGAACACCAACTGGCAATTAGATCCAATGCGCGTTGTGTATTTCTACATACCACATTTAGATCTTTACTAGTGTGCTAGTGTGGCCACCTCATCAGCACAAGCCTGCGCGTGTAGCCGTTCTTGTTGCAGTTCGTTTAGCAGGGAGTGAACTATTATACATCACAGGAGCGCCGATAAGATATCCCCTAGAGAGTATCCATTTGTCGCCTTCGTTCTCAAGTAGCAGTCGAATCCAGCTTCAGCCAGCAACAATCTCTGCGTCAGTTTGACGTGAATCCACTTAACTTAGACGTCATTCACGGCTTTGCAGCTTCAAATAGCTCCACATAGGGATGCACAGTCAAACGCCCTTTCAATATCCCTCCCATTGCATATTCACCATTTGCGATCGGTTCCACAATTCTGGAAACCAGAGAATGAAGAGCCGAATTGCATAATTTTCCTCGCTGGTACGCATGTTATTCAACATTCAAGGGGTTAGACTTAAGCGCCCTCGTGCGTATGTCTCGTTTCCAGGCATTTCAACATAAACGAAGTTAAGCTGATTGGCCTAAAGTTCCTCCCTGGCTTAGGTATAAAAACTTCCTTAACCTCTAGCCAAGGCAACGGAACATATAGGTATGTTCAAAAGATTTTTCCTAAGTCTGTCTACAAGTGGTCAATTCAGTCTCTTATCATAACCAGACAGATGCCATCCATGCCCGGTGATTTGAAATTTTCAAAAGACATGATTACATCCAAATTTAGAAATAGCATCGCTATGAAAAATCACAATGAACTAGTTCTAATAAAGTATTCTTGTATTTCCGAAATAGAATAAATTAAAGTTTGTAAATAAGAACTGTCCCGGAAAAAAAAGTCCTTTTGCTTTTCGTTCATAAAAAAAAAACTACTGGTCCAAATTCAATTTTTTTTTGCCCATAAATAGTTTAAATACTCCAGATCATGGGAAAAATAATCAGTTTCTAGTTAACTAAGTTGTTGATAAGATGTCATCCTCTCAAGAGCAGAAGCGACAGGCAATTATTTGCAAATATCTGGAAAATCCCAACAGTCCATACAAAAACATTGCTTGGGCAGTTGGCGTGTGTGAAAAAACTGTTGCAAGAGCAATAAAACGATACAAGGAGGTCACTACATTGTCACGAGCACCAGGATCAGGTAGAAAAAAGGGTTCATTTAGTCCAACAGTAGCTTGTCAAGTAAGACGGTTGCTTACACGAAATCCAGGTCTGTCGGTGCGTGATACAGCGGAAAAAGCGGGTACATCAAAATCATCTGTTCAACGTATTAAGAAATTTTACAACCTAAGGAGCTATAAAGTTCAGAAAGTACCAGACCGCTCCGAAGAAAAAGATGCAGAAGCTAAGAGAAGGGCTAAAAAATTATACCGCCTCTACCTGACCAAATTTGATTGCGTGGTCATGGACGATGAAACATACTGCAAAGCAGATTTCAAGCAGTTACCTGGACAGGAGTTTTACACTGCACTTAAAAAGGGTGGTGCATCCCCTAAATTTACGACTCGGAAGCACACCAAATTTCCAAAAAAATATATGGTTTGGCAGGCCATTTGCAAATGTGGTCTCCGGAGTGAAGAATTTGTAACAGATCGCACAATAAACACCGAAATTTACATCAGCGAGTGTTTAGAGCGCTGTTTGCTGCCTTTTATACGTAAACACAAAGGTTCAGTATTATTTTGGCCAGATTTAGCAACTTCTCACTATGCTCGGAAAACGATGGATTGGTACCAAGCTAATAACATCACCGTAGTACCAAAAGATGCCAACCCGCCCAACTGCCCCGAACTTCGCCCAATCGAACGATATTGGGCTTTGATGAAAAGGAATCTTAAGAAGACTGAGGAAACTGCAAAAAACATAAGAATTTTTCGGAATAAATGGCGCCGAGGGTACACTGCAGTCAACGAAGCGATATTAAAAAACCTAATGATGCATATTAATAAAAAAGTAATAAATTTTTTTTAGGTGTATTTTTTAAGTGCAACAAAAATATACATAGATTATAGACAGTTCATATCATAATATAATAAAAGAATTTTGAAAAAAAAATTATTTGTTTTTGAGTTATAGCAAAAAAACAAAAGGACTTTTTTTTCCGGGACAGTCTTTAGAACATTACATTGTATTCAAAAACGTGATTTTAGAATCTTTAAAATTTTTTTTGCACAATATTTTCGATAACATAGCCCAAGCTTTTGTATGGATTGGCTGTTATATACTTTTCTTAATTTTTTTATATATCTTAAATGCACGTATATATTCTATGTATCCATAAATAAATTGTGTATATATTTATTCTACGCATCCAAATGTAAAAAAATCATGTGGCAAATAAATTAAAATTTGCATGTCAAAGTTTTGAGAATTGTTCCTTCATCTATTGCTGAGCCTTGACAGTAGATATACACATATGAGAGATTTCGATTAATAGTTCATAGAAAGTCATGATATACCTACCATTGAATTTTTTGGAGAGCAGGTCTTGTCGCGGTTTTACATAAGAACATAAAGAATTCAAATTGCACTGGTTTAGCAAAAAAAAAAACAAAAATAAATACTAATAAAATTCACTTCATTTCAAAAGTTTTTCTAAGAAGTAGAAAGGATTGTCATTACAATTTTCAGGATCGACATAGGCAAAGTTTTTCATATAATTTTTGATTATAATTGATTTTAATAAATTTAGTGTTCTTGCATTTTAAAGTAGAAACATAAAGTTATTTTCTGGAAACTAAAATCATTCTACCAGGCATTTTATTACTGAAATAACTAGCGTGCAAATCAATCACAAATTTCAGTTGTATGTTCCGAAAATACCTACTCCCTTATTACTGAAAAGCTCCCAAAGATCACGAAATCCTCAAAGCCAATTTATTGCACTTAAATCGCATTGATCAAAACTTTTACCAGCTTAACAGAAAACTCCATTATAGTTTCAGCTTAATAAAATTACTTTTTCCGGAAAATAAATAAACGGAACAGGCTCTGTTTCAATATCCTTCCCAGAATACAATTATACATCGTCATTTTCGGCATGGGTCTGACTCTTTTTGCATGTTTTTCTTACTATGCCTACCCCAAAATAAACGGAATCCACAAAAGTCACGGAAATATACAGAAACTGACGTTAAAGAACTTCACCCAGACTATACCGACGAATTGCTCAGCGAGGCAGCTGAATGCTTATTGTATAGTAAATAGTCCTTCTGTAACCGGAATACTCACTACTGTTGCCCTATGTATACGATAATAGCCTGACGGTATCCTTTCAGGACTTTGCTGCGGTGCTTGGAAATAAATTACACACTCTTGCACGCAAGTTCCAATTAAAATGCGATAAATCAACGTGCAAATGACATGTAGTGTGCATGTATTGGTGGTAGAGATGTATGTATCGAATCAAGTTTGTGGGATTTCATGACTGAATGAATAAGTTCAAAAAGAAAACGGTCCGTACTGTCAGCTTCGGAAAAACTTTTTCTCATTTCACGAACTATGGATAGAGACTGTCAGTAGCAGTTTAAATGTGAAGCTTATTTCTAAAACCAGTGGGCGGTGGATAAATGGTCGAGTATGAATTTTCGATTTATTTGTCTACATGTGAATGAAAACATAATATGAGAATTCTGTGCGATTCAATTTGAAGAGCCATGATTTTTTTTTTGGAACGATTTAGTTAGGCTACAATATGCAAAATCAGAGAGCTATATTAGTGAGGCAGAAAGAAAGATAAAATAATATTTCTAGTATGCTTGAAAAGGTTTTTTAATCGCAAGTAAACTTTCGTATTTTCTATATCCCTTTAGTCTTCTGCGAGTTTCGCATGAATTCAGTAGAATTACTTGTGTAGTAGGATCATATTTTACCATTTAAAAAAAGACATTCACGACTAGCTGCCAAAAGTTTAATTTTTTGTCAGAGCCCATTATGAAAATTGATGTCGGATCTTGTGGCTACTCCCACGGTAGATTTCATGATGTGAATTTGCAGTGTTTTATACCATTTATTTGTAACTTGTTATTTTCGCAGAAAATTTATAGCTGTATTCATTGCATGAGTTTAGCATGAAACGCTTTCTTGATGGGCGCTACCTATCAAAAACCAATGAAACAAATAGTTTTAAAATCACATCAATATGAATATATATTCTGCATAATTTCAAAAGTTTAACATCTTGACCATAATCTAGTTTCAAAACTAGTTAAAACATTCATCCTTATTTTCACAAGAAAACTACAATTCCCAAAAAAATACACTTCAACTTTGTATTCAATTTGCATTGCATCCTAGCCTCAAACGATAATGCAATAGCGAAATCCTATTGCATTTATTAATATACAAAAAGCATATTTCGCAAAAGTCAGAAATCCCGAAACGGAAAATTCTTCCATAAAAATCGCATTTTTCTCGAAAGCCGAACGAACGGACAAACTGGATGCAATAAGTCCAGACACATGTTGAAACAGCCAAAGAAAACTCCTGCAACAAAGGAACGACAACGTCCGTAGTTATTTCGCATAAGGATTCAATAATACGCGAAATATGAAATGAAAATCCGTCTCGACGAAGCCCACCTTTGGATTGCATTGCATCTACAGGGAACGAAAACGGTAGCACAAGTCAAGCCTTTAGTGAACACAATGCATATTTTCTTTGCAACAGTATTAAATTGACAAGGAGAGAGAGGAATAGCGAAATTCAGTGTTTTCTTTTGCGAAACTATTCGTAGAAACTGAAACGTGAAGTAGCAAATATCGCAATGAAATATTTTCCTATTTTCACATATTGGCTTAAGCATTACTTATATGTTTTATGTGCATGCTGTCAGATGCTAACCGTACCAGACCATCACAGCATTTTATGGTAGAAAAGGGCTCGGTTTGAGGTCATGTGTAACCTAACGTTGCTATGTAAGTTTTACTAGCTAAACTGGGCAAGAATGCAAGATCATAGGTCGTCATCTTCGTGAGGTTGCTATCTTACAGGTTGACTGTGGTCAGGTTGAAAGGGTTTCCATTTTGATGGTTTAGTTTCGTAAATCTGAGAAATTTGAATATCGAAATAATTTTTGCATTCAAGAAAACTTATTTCATTTGAGGTAAACTGTATTCAAACGAAATTACTTCCTTGAAGTTTTTGTATCCATTTTTTGCGACCTCAAAAAGAAACTCTTTAACTTAGATCAAAGGCTCAAGCCGAATGTTACCTACATTTGATTGAAACAAATTGACACTGTGCACCTGAATAGATTATAAACTGTGTACTTACCAAATTTTTGATCCTTTTCATATGCTATAATTTTGATGATTCATTGTGAAATTCCAAAAAAAATTATTTATTCATTTTAGTACAAAAGTGTAATAAAATACTTACGAGAAAAAAAGTTTGCACTATTTTGACCCACACTGGGCGCGATATTTTAATATCATGAAAATTGAGTCTGTTTGTAGAAAGATAGCAAATTGTTGCAAAATTGTACAGTTTCTGGAGCAAATAATACTCGAAATATTGCTGCATTTGTGCTGAAATTGCTTGATTTTAAGTTTTTATACCAAAACCGAGAAAATCTAGCCCATGAAATTAACCATTCGAAATGCAGTTTTTTTCCTTATAGCAACAATAAATTCACTTCTTCACTGAATAGAAATAAGTATACCCTAAGCTTTAAATATTTTCTAATTTTATTGATTCAAAGTAACAGTTTAAGCTTTTGTTCAGCTTGCTTTATTCTTTGGCAGTAGTGGTTCTTTGATTTGAACTGCAGCCACTGAATTTGGCTGCTTAATGCCTGAAGTACAGTCGACGCAGCGAGGCGCAGCCATCAGTGACCAAGCGCAGCCAACGAAATTGCCTGGTTACACTGCAACGCGATTAAGTGAGAGTGAAGTAGAAGAATTGTCAGTTATTGTTTGAATTCGAAGTGTGTGGTGTGAATTTTTAGTGCAATTGCGAGCAGTTATGGAAGAGTTCGCTATAATAGTAATGATGTTAGGTTTGGTATTGTGCTGCCTTTATATAAATGCAATGAAAAAGCGTGTGCTATACAAAGTGTGCTATATAAAGTGAAGATGCTATACAAAGACAGAATAGAATAAAATGATCATTATTTTGTTAGAATAAGTTTATTTATGGAATTAGTGTTTAATGTAGGCTTATTACTAATATAAAATAATTGACATTACTTTTAATTAATTGATTATTACTAGTATCTCCTTGAAGTGTATTCAACAGCGTGTTCTGAAAAATAAATAAGAAAATGTTTGTTTATTTCTGTACAATCATTGCTCTATACGAAATTTAGCCCTAACGAAACACATTTGGTACATACGATAAATAACTCACCTTCTATTAGTGCTTCATCTACCTCTGCCTGCTGCAGCTCTGTCAGCATTTGTAAGATGTTCCGTCGACCCCTAAGCCTATTATGTGATTTCAGAGTGGACATAATCGCGAGTACTCCACGCATAAATTGCTCATCGCTGCTTTCAAAAGTAGTCTCGCTGCCTGAAGTACGATTGCGGCTTTGAATATACTCCGTGAAACACTTAATCGTACTCGCAATCGTACTCTCGAGTGGACTTCCTCGAGGTTTAAATATGTAAGCCCTCGTTATAAATATGTAAGTACATTTGACTAGATCTGGCTTGTAGGAGAAAAAAACTGGTCTTTAACCATAATTAAATTAAAAGTAATCCAACGACAACCCTCGTACGGGTCTAGGAGATGAAGCTGGTGAGGAGCTTCTTTACAATTTGTTCAATCAATAGGTCTGTTCCCGTACTTGAATCTATTATAATATATTAAAATAGATTCGCAGCAAGTCGTTTTTGTACTTTTACTGCAAGGCAAATGCAAGCCAAATTTTGCAGCAAAAAGAAGCCAGCTGCCAAATTATGTTACTGCTGCAGTTCACTGAAGTACGGGAACAGACCTAATGTGAATACGAGTGTAGAATTCGACGACTCACTTTACCCCTTATTTTTAACCACGTACCTTATCAGAGCTAGGTGAACTCAAAGCTTGGTTCGCGGGCCTTCGTCCGAACTTGGATTCGAATCAGGGATCCCACAAGCAAGAAGTCAGTAATCTACCAACTAGACTACTCAAGTATTTTAAATTACTATAATCAATTTGCTATTAATTATCTTTCAAATTTGCTATTAACTATCTTTTTATTTTACTTTTAACTATCTAAGCTATTACCAATAAAAATGGTTTTCAAATTCCTCAAAAAATTAATAACATAAAATCAACTCTATTTACATTTTCGCATACATTTCAAATCCCGCGCGTTTCTCAAGTAATTACAGCTGATTGCAACTCTTCGCTGCGACAAAAGTTGAATCCATTTCGACCTGAGCTGCGCCTGGCTGCGCATAGCTGCGACTTGGTGTGCTCGCTGCTATGGAAAACCCATATAGTCAACTCAACTGACAGCTTGGCTGCGCCTGGCTGCGGTAGACGACGTCGCAGTGTGCTTCAGCGGTAAGTTGAAACAATGGAGGTAGTAGACAATGGAGTGGCCCTTCACATTTGAAATGTATTGGAGGGGACGAAACCAAGAGCTAAGGGATATGCGATATTTTGTCTGCCTCTTGCACATCTATCTCATTTGGAATCATACGTCATATGATCACCACGTGGAAAATATCTTGTCAAGTTGATAGATGGGACGCTTGGCGAAAGTTGCAGGGGTAGAAGCAAAGCAGTTGTATCACATGGGCGACTCTACTATTTTATCTCTATGGTTGAAACTCAGGATATACGTCAGATAACTGTCAATTCTTTTAAAACAGCTACAGTGAATGTGTGTTTATTTATTGATTGTAATTAAAAGTTGTAATTTTTTTCAATTCTAAAAAAATAAACATTTAAAAAATAAACATAACATTTGTGAAATAATAGATGAATTTTCAGACGATATTTTCGATGAATTGCTTGTGAAGATTAGTATGTGTTCTTGCGTTCGCTTGAATAAAAAAATTGAACAGCCAAAGGAGCTTCAATGATTTTGACGATCTTGAGTTCTATACTGGTTTCAGAATGAACAAGTAATGTGTCTGACAAATACTATATCAGGTACGGATGCGTATTGAACATAAAACGACATAGTAGTTAAATTACCTTCTTTTAATGTTTTATATAAAATGTTTTATATAGTTTTTATCTTTACAGGAATAATGCAATTGGTGTTAATTGCATGTATTTTCTAACACTTCGATTATATGCGGCTGCAGTTTTTTGTTGATTGCTGGAGATTTAACTGGAAACTTGAAATCATTAGCTTACCGCAATGTGAAAAAAGTTTCGCGCTATATTGGATTGCTGAAAAGAGAGTGCATCAACTTGCAACAGATAGAAAATGAAAAAAAAAGACTCATACACAAGCTTCACAATATAGATCATTTGGATTGTAGTCAAGGGCGAATTCCATCGCCAGTTAAGCAGCAAATCTGTTATATTGTTGATATTAAGAGAATTCAAGTTAATTCACGAATTGTGCAGTTGGAGAAAATACAGAACTGTTGTTAAACAGGAAAACACACTTTCCATTGAACGTTCAAACGCTGTCTGTTGTTTCTCTTAAAATTATAGCTATTGTAGTAAGATGGTTAGAAGCAAGTCATGATTCAACTATTCCCAATAACTCAAAAATTCAGTTCAGGTATGAAGCAGGGGTAACTTGGTAACTGCACCTTTGTAGCGGATGAAGGTTAGCGATGCAGAAATTATGGAACGACTCCATTTCGAAATTGTACAAATAATGTGGAGCAGCTGTATAATGAAACACAAATCATGACGGAAAATTGAGTCGAAAGATCATATGGATTACGGAAGATTCGATTTCTTGCTCTAGCAGCTGGATTATGCATAAATGTTCAAACAATTCAAAGCATAATCACTTCTACAGCAATATTGCACAACGCTTGTGTTAGGCACAATTATTGCAGCTCTCCACCATTTCAGACAGGTCTAGAGTCAATTATTAATATAATTAACTAAACAGATTCAACGCCAATGGGGTACAAATAAGACGCAGCTACAAAGCGAGCTCTTATTTCAGAATATTCGCAGAAGCTAATTTAACAAAATGTAGAAGATTGAAATGTAAATAAAAAAACACATTTTAAGTAAATATGTATCTTTTATTTCAATGTTCTGTTTTCTGATGAGTTGCATTCCTCAACATTATAAATTTGAACTCATGCTTCTTTTCAAGTTTGTGTTTTTCTTTTAGGAATTCTATTTCCAGTTTGTTTTTCGTTATTTGCTTCTGATTTTTTTCGGTTTGCCAATTGCTGCCATTTATCTACTCCCATTTTCCTTTTCGAAACAGTCAACATTTTATTCTTTCTCGTCACAAGTATAAATTTATCTTTACAATCATACATTTAATGTATGATTCAAAGTTTCATTAAATACATTACCTTTACTTACTGTTGCCTCTTATTCTGACTGTTTTATATTTCAGTGTTGAGAACTTTTGGAACCATATGAATATTTATTTTTCATCGACATCCTTTTCTTTTATTTTTTTTTATATTTTCATATTTATTTCGGAGGACATCCACCAATCGATATGATATCCCGGATTTTGACATGCATTTTTTTGCCTTCATGTTCGAGTTTGTCTTGCAACTCTGCTTGTTTTCAATAATGCCTTTATGTTTTGAAACTAGTGAAACAAAAAGTTCGTTTTACTTGTTGCAAATTATGGACTTTATTTTCTGGCAGTTGCAGACATATTCTTTTCAAACATTTTTAGAAAGTAAGATTACAAGGAAATTCAAACAATTTATCAATAAAAATCATTAATTACACCAAAACTGAATGCTAATTTAAACAAAGTGGCTTAAAAAAATTTCTTGAGCTAAGTTCAGCTGACCTAAGCAAAAAAAAACTGTCAAACAATTAAGAGATGAGCTGCAGCTTGAAGTTACTACACAGGTTAAGCAGAGCAAAAGCTCAAACCGATACTAAGAAATGATTAAGGTCCAATGAATTTAAATGGACTGTAAACTTAGAGGGACCCTACACGATCAATATGGATCGTGATATTTGGATCGCGATACAAAGTATTGATCGTGTAGGGGGCTGTATTGATGAATCACGATACGAATCGCGAAAATATCCGGATATTTTGAAATCCATCAATCAATGTAGTTGGATTGCGATAAATATTGAACGTGTAGTCAACCGGTCAATAAATTTTTGTCAGTATTCAGTTAATTGGCAATGGAGGAAGACATTTTGAGCGGCACCGGTATATTTTTTTACATTTTAACCGCCACCCCAACATACTCTTTTCAACAATATTCACCATGCCCATCCATTATAAATATCAATAGCCCAACAACTTCTAGTGAATTTATCATGAACAGTTATCCAACATCCCTATGTGACGATTCTGGGACCTCAACAGCTCGCCACAATATCATCATCGATTATATCATTATATCACTCATTTTGCAAACATTAATTCGCAAACGTCTACACCAAACGAGATTATCAGGCGTACTGACGTGTGATCCGATTGAACGTGTAGGCATTTGTCTTATTCCATCAATATTTACTTGAGTATCACGATCCAAATATCACGACCCATATTGATCGTGTAGGGTCCCCCTTACAGTCAAACTCAAGTCAAATTTTACAGTGAACAATCGAAGCAATAAAACTATTTGGCAAAAAAGGTAGGTACGAATCGATAAATCCAACTTTAATTACCTATAGCTCAAATCGGAGTCTTTGTTTAAATGAGTTGAGTAATTCATCGTATTGATCAGCGTTTTGTTTTGTGTTTGCTGATTTTGTAAAATTAATTGGAATTAATTTGCAAACACATACTATCAAGTTAACTTATCGAATCTTGCTTTACGCGGTCTCACTATAGTCCACCAGTCAATTTCCACTATATTCCCACCGATGATCTTAATCATATGTGTATATTTATATATTTTTAAACCAATGAAAATGATCTCCGTAAAATTAAATAAAAACTAACCCCACCAAATAAGTGACTTTGCCTCTTATAGTCGCCTTTGTCAGTCTGTATCAATGTTATTAGATCCTGGGAATTTATGGGCATTTTTGAATTCTAAAACTTGAAAAAGGGAAAGATATAAAAAGCTCTTAGAAAAAAATCGTGGGAGAAATGGTTTAAATGAATTCAAACTCTTTTGTAAATTTTCCACCAAATACATTTGAGAAAGAATTTAAACAACTCAAGCAAAATTGGCATTTCTTCGTGACATTTCATTTCTCCATTGACATTTCATTTAAAGCCTGGAATGAAATGAACTAGAATCGCTTTCCAACACATAGGATTAGCGATTTTCAACAAAAAATTTAAGTCAAACCGGCCAAAAGTAAAATATTGCTATGAAATAATGCAGATTAATCGTGTGAAGACATTTTTCAGCTTTGCAGAACATAGTTTAAGCTATTTCAACACATTTAATGCACTGTTTCAGTCAAAGCAACAACTGATTCACAAATTGTATGCTGAGTACAGTAGTATTTTAAGAAAAATTTGCTTAAATTTTGGGAAACCTGGTTTCGTTGACTTACTGGAAAATATCGAATTGAATGAAGAGCATTTAGTTCCAGAAATGGATATTTATTTGGGACCAAAATGCGATGAATACATAGCGTCTTTTGAAGATAAAAAAATATAATAAGAAAATAGTCTTACGTTACGACATGCATAGAGCTTAAAGAGAGATTACCATTTAATGATGATATCTTTAAAGAAATTGAATTTTTAAGCTCCCAAATAGCTCCTGATAGTTCAAAACGAGCGAATTCGCTGCAGTTCAAAAATTTGGCAGAAAATTGGCCGTGAAGAATCTATTGTAAATATCGAATGGAGAGTTCTAGTAGTAACTTTTCCAAGTGATGAAAAGCAGAGATTATTACAGCTTACAGTAGAGGAGTTTTGGAAAGAAATAGAAAGAGTAAAAAATTTTGAGGAAGCATGCATGTTTCCTCATTCAACTAAGATTTCAAAGTATACTCTAGTTTTGCCACATTCAAATACTGAGTCGAATATTCTCCATTGTAACCGACGCCAAAACTTTAAGGCGAAACAATAAATGAAGATTCACTGAACGCAGTTTGTTGCATTCGCTCAAATTTTCAGTCTAGAACTGTTACCTGCATTGATTTCGAGCCTTCTGATATGAATGCAAGAATCAGTGCATACTTTCGAGACCACTTTGTCAAATATAAATAAAAATTTTTCAATTTTAATCAAGCGCAAAAGCAATTCCAATCTGTTTGATTAGTTTAAAAATGAACGCATTGTATATTGCGTAATAGTGAAATGATTTTTTCCTGAAATGAATGTATGTTTTTTTTCTTCGCTGTAATAAATCATATATATATATATATATATATATATATATATATATATATATATATATATATATATATATATATATATATATATATATATATATATATATATATATATATATATATATATATGTATAAAATGTATAAAATATATGAAACTGCTATTTTTTTTCTTAATAGTATTATAAATAAATATTAAACTGTTGTGAATAGTTCATATTTTGTCCGTGGCAAAAACCCTGCTCTGTGGCAAAAACGAGCATTTTCGAGGGAATTTCGGCCACGGAAACCTCACAACACTGGTCTGTACTTTGGTTCACAATTAAGCTCCTGCTGTTATCAGCTCATCGAAACCTTCGCTTTTGTTGTCATGAAGCAATCGGATCGGTATGTTTGTGCGATTGCAGTAACACTACAAAACCTAGCCAAGACAAGATCGATAATTCGCCAAAATTCCACGGTATACCATTTGTCCCACTCTTCATCGAAATGAATGTAAAGTTCTTCTTTCAACTCGGCTTTGCACTCCGTTCGAAAATTCAACGACGAAGAATTATGTTGTTAATGGTGAATTCACTCTTCCTACATTTCTATCAGTTCTCTCAGCTATGCTTCATATCTATAATACATAGGTGAAGTTAGGTGCTTATGGTGATTCCTCAAGTTATCACCAAGCTCTTCATATCTTCATGGTCAGCTAACCTCAGCTGTTTTACGACCATGGCTCAGAATTGAGAGGTCTTGTGGCTTTTCAATTGTTGCAGTCTTCACTATGTAGGTCATTTTCTGCTGAACATTTCTCTTCGAATTGCAGGTCCAGCAAGTCCGAAAACGCATTGGCTTTTTCAGTATTATTGAATTTTAGGCTCTTTAAATGGTAAGTTGCTGGCATCAGTAGCTTGTTGCTTTGTTTAAAAGTACCGGGGTAGTTTCCAGGCTCATAGCTTTGCATCAGACTCTCCCTCTGCTTGTTCTGTTCCTGAGATGTGTTGGCCTTGGTAAGCTGCTTTGCTTTCCGATTTATTTTGGGGCCACCTGAGCATCTTGCTCTTCTCTAGAGTTGGCTCTTCCTTCGTATAAGCAATTTTACGGACACAGAACTACCCGTATCCTGAGGACTGCGCATATCTCTTATTGGCATTGTGATCGTTTTGTTTCACAGAGGTTTTAGGGACACTCAGTTGGCAGCAGCCACTTGTGCAAACGACCTTTTAAAATTTTTTGGGCTACGTGTGTAGCCGTCATAGTTTGCAGGGTGTTTGCCTCCACAGTTAACACACTTCCGCTCCTCTTTTTTCAATGTTTGGCTGTTCGACAAGTGGATGAGTCCGTCGCATTTCACGGAACGGGCTTGAGCAGGATTGATCTTGGCAGAATGTTCGAATTTTCCATTGGATTCTTCTATTGGATGTGTAGGTGTATGTAATGTAGGTGGGGATGTATGTTCATATGTGGGTTTCTTTTTCTTTATTTATTTGTGATGTTTATGTACTTTTCCTGTTCTTCTTTTTTGACTTTGGTTTGGAAGAGGGAGCGAAGTGAAATCTAGGGCTTTGGGTTTATAAGTTTGTGTCTCGGGATCTATTTTTACTAGTTTTTTGTTATGTAGAGATCAGTCTCAGTCTTTGTTGACATTTGTACGTCTTCTACACTTCTGTCACTGTTTTTTGATTGTATCTCCGGAAAAGGAATTAGTGCCGTTGTTGAAAAGAGTTTGTTTCTTTTCCTATTGTTCGATATTGTTGTTTTCTTGGCCTCCTTCTCTTTTTCCGTCAGTTTTGTGAGTGCGGCGTCGTTACGCTGCAGCAGTTCATGGTTGTAGCGTCTGTGCTTGGCTTAATTTGTTCTTGTGTTTTTATGTGACAAAATACAGTTTTAGTTTTACGTTAATCTTTTCTTGGCAATTTTTATTTTGTCAGAAAAGATACAATTGATCATTAAGGAAAGCTTTATCGGTGTCTAACATTGTCGCATTTTGTATTTGCCTAATTTCTTGCCCTGCCTTGGCAGAGATGATAATTTCAGATATCTAGCAAGTATTTTTATTTCTACTTATATTTTTATTTTTAGTCAGATACCTTGGACTGATTTCTTATTTTTGTGCACCTTATTGTAGCCACTAACAAGCCATAAGTTCCACTTACCTGATATTTTGTTTTCTTTTTCCAGTTTTCTGCAGTTTCTAGCACTTTGCTATTCGCTCGTTGATCGCCAAACGAAACATCTTTCACTTTTACAGTACTTTCATTTTGAATACGTCAAATAGCATCAGGTGTTCGTAATCGTTTTTGACATCTGATCTATATCAACTCTTTACTGTGAATATTCGAAAATTCAAATTAATGACAATCTTTCATAAGAAATTCTTACGGCTTATGATTTTTGAGAAATTTTAAAAGACAAGGAAGAAAATTTCTATATCTTTTCACCATTTGTTTTTCCAGGAAACACTATCGGAAAAAAACGCTAGCTTTCAAAATCCAAATTCAACAAAAATCAACTGTTTAAATTTCAAATTCTAAAAACATTTCAATTAGTCGATTAAATTCACAGATTCAGCAAACAATAAACTTGTTCCAAAAATAATGAATAATTTCGCTTGTTACTCAAAAAGCTGACTAAAACTTATTGCCATATTTAAAAGAAAATGATCAAGCGGTAACTCATACTTCCATTCATGCTTTCTTTATCCAATGTACATTTCCTGCTACGACGAGCAAATATTGCATAAAATTGCTTACAAAGCAAATCCATAACAAGATATGTCTATCCGAGCGACTTTGTGAAGGAACCTGTGAAGGATATCATACAAGTTCGTTGCAACATAAGACGGTATCTTTAGGAACGGCAAGATATTCTGCTCAAGGAAGTAAATGTGTGTCATATATTTCGAATTTTGTTATACTAAGCACTATCCAATTATCCCATCAGCTGAGATATGATGGACGCACTAACCTATCGATCTCGTACACTGAAGTTACAAGACCGGTACTGTGCACAAAATTGCATTCTCAAAGAGTAAATGTACCTAATTTAATTGGATGCGAAATTTGATAGAAGACTTTATTATCGGGAAGGTATTGGAAGTTTGTACCGTGTAAATTGAATGAGTATTAAACTCGTGTATGAGAATATTTCCAATTTTGGTCCTGATGCTATTTAATAAAAAAAAGATGAGTTTTTTTAAAAAAAAAGATAAACGGAAAACTATTCTAAAATACGTTTTACCCCCTTCTTGTGTGACATTGTGCTGCTCGAAACATATAAATTCTATTATTCACTAAAAGTGCACTTATTTCAAACTGATCGAAACAAACTTTTTGAATGACTTTCAATGACAATAAAAGCAAAATAAAAAAGTATTTACCGCTTGAAATACTCATTTGCCATACGTACGTACTCGAAGTCGCAAGTCCAATTGAAAAACTCTCAGTTTTCAATAAAGTCAACGGGTTTTTTTTCACCGGAAATTTCATAGTCCGTTTGTCTGTTCCGACAAAACCGTCGACGTCCATGTCCTGTTTCATAGTTGAGAGAGGTCGTTCGTTTTCATCGTCTAGGATTGTTCCTGCTACTGCTGATCCTGGCAGTACTACTTCTGTCCAGACAAGAAATTTCCCGTAGAAAACTTCCGTTCGTTCGAGACTACAAATAGACAACTGTGAAAAGTTTTACAGTGCCTTGAGCTTTTGTCGAGTGTTTGGTCATAAAAATGTGCACGACGAAAAAATTGTTTTGTTTTGTATTTTTGGGGAAATTGAAAAAGTTCCGAAACGTTCTTTGTTTCTATTCCGAATAAATATAAAACCCATGAGTTCAGTGCAGTATACTGAGTAAGTGGTATGTTATAACAGTGAATTTACAGAATTGATGTGGAATGTTAATGTGGATAGTAAAATTGTTTATTGTTTCAAATCGGTAAATTGAAAACCGATCTCGACAATGTGGAAGCAGAGGGATCAAATTTTATACAATATTGGTTTTAGTTGCGTTTAAAATTTTTGGAACTTTTTCTCAACCTCTAGGAATCTGGAAAACAAAAGCTCTGAAATTCTGACGAAAAGTTTAGATATATCTAGGGCTACTTTTAAAACTTTTGTTGCTGATTTGGAGGTAATAGGTTACTTTAAAGCTTTCAAATAAGTGCTGGTAGGACTTGGAGCTCAGAAATTATTTTTTTACAGTTATTTCGTTTCGAAATTGATTTCCGTGTAAATTAAAGTGTCCCTTCTTTCTCAAGTTATTCGAGGTGATTTGAGGTCAAGCACTTCAACGGTACAGACGTGCTCAGAAGCGTATTCTTATATGTTAGTATATTTTTGTTCTGGGCAAGTGGCTGGTGAATACCGGCCACGCAACTTGAATATTTAGGTATTATCTAGAATTTATGTAGGTACAATATTTATGTTTTGTTCGAAAATTCGAGTTGCCAACACAAACATTGTCCATTGCAAAAAATCAACTGTCTATGGAGCAGGTAGCATTAGAGCCCAGATACCGCAGCAAACTGATTTTTCGAAAACCGAGAAAATATCATAAAACAAATACCGCTAGCGGTTTCGGTAGTGGTAGAGCTGTGGTTAATATTTTATTTCAAAAATGAAATTTGAATTGCTAAGATGGATAGTTAGTTTACTTCGGAAGTGTTCAGTGTAAAGTCAAATACTTTGTGCGAATAATTGAAACATTAATAATAGAAAAGTTTGTAGCTGTTTTAATATCGCGTGAATCAAATGACAAAAAAATAAATATTATTGATAATAAAAGGTAACAGACATTTTTATATTCAGCACCGTTAACTCGACGAATTCGTATCTCTATTTTATTCCACATTAATCGTAAATTTTCAAGCATTTAATTAACGGAGATCAATTTTATAAAAGAGCACAAGTGTTTCGCGAACAAGTAAAGCAAAAATTTAAAAAGTTTTGCCGAAAATTCAACGCGTATAGCTGCTAAAAACTAATTTTTATAGAAATTGATTTTATGAGACAATATTGAAGTTTGAAGCTACCACCGAAGAAGAAACTGAGGTCAATGCAGGCAAGGAAGTGTCATATATCTTAAGTACACAGCGTTCAATTTATATTTTGCTATTTGTCACATTTGCCGGTATGTTACTAATGAAAACAAAAGGGTTGGAAAACTAAATAGTTTAAATACTTAATTCATTTTATAAGCAAAACTTGAACCAGAAATGGTACATCCTGCTCGTGATGCCTAGGAAGAAAGTAACAGTAATTGTAGCAGATTTGTGATGATATAAAATAATACGGTTGTTTTTTTGTAATTTATTTTACTTCCGCCAAAATAAGCTGCACTTGTGATATGAAATTTAGTACAATATCTCTTCTATGATCAGGAAAAAAACCCTGAAGATTTCAAAGTTCAAAATTGTTTTATTTTTAAACTAACAATTTAGAACATGTGAATTTATACGATAAATTCAAACGAAAACGAAATCGAAAAGTAAAAACACTAACAAAAAATTAAACGAAAAACGATGTTGCGAATATGAAATTAAACTGACTAAATTTTTCGAAAAAATGAGCGAGCTCAAACAATGGCAATTTACCTTTTGTATGGAACAAAATTTCGGTACATTTTAACAGTTTCATTAAACTACTATTAACTTAGTCGAAATTTCAGAGTAGAATACACCATTAATGACCAAAATGTCAGTTGACTGGAATTTCGTTGAATTTACTGGAACGGATAGAACAATAAATATTGATAGTTTTCAATCTTCAATCCCAAAGCTCACCAAAATTTAGGCACAATGGAATTGCCAATGAATGTCCAATCCCTGTGTCAAATTTCTATTTCGTTTTAACGTTTGCATCAGTTCTTTATTGGCACCTACAAAATTTGTGCCATAGTCACTATATACGTGACTTCCTAGTCCCCTTCTGCTAACGAAGCATCCAAAGACTGCTAGATAAGATGGGGTCAATAGATTGCTCATTGATTCTAAACGAATTGCCTTCACGGAGAGACATACAAAAATGACTATATATCCCATGGAGGTTTTTGATCCTCCACCTTTAGAAATTTTGAAATCAACCAGACCACATTAGCCGATGCCACAATGCAAAAATGGTCTGGATGCTGTTACTCTTGGCTCAGCAAATCGCATAGTTATACTCTAGGCTGAGCCTTCATTTAATAGCATGTGATGTACTTTTGTATAAACTAGCGGGCGAAATTTCTGGCGTTGATAATCCAAAAATTTTGTCTAATTGTATTCAACACAAGATGTATCCATCTATGCAATGTAAATGTATGATACTTCAAGAATATAAGAGGCACAAGCTTATTCCTTTTCTACATAATCATTAGGTGCTTGGTATCATACGCAAGATCAGCATTTTCAAGCTGACCGCCAACTTCCAATATCCCATTTATGTCGAAGAAAGGGTCCAATTTCAATAAACTGCTTTTTCTATCGATAGGTTGGCCTTGTTTCAAACATTCGATTGCTTCTCTGTAATGCATTTGCTGTGTATATTGTATCCAAAAACTGCAAAGCTGAGTTCTGGAGTACTCCAATATGACTGAGTGTAACAGGTATCCTTTGCTAAGGCAATTAATCCCCAAAAAACTTAGTTCATATGCTAATAATGATATGAGTGGCTTTTTCCTTTATTTTAAGGCGCATACCAGCAAAGATACATTTGCTGGCCAGTCTTCCTTTGGTTTTCTTAACCAGGAAGGTGATCTCCACCGTAGTTTACAATCAATGAGTTGTCTTGGGGATACAACTCGTGAGGTAACATCTGCAGGAATATGATCTGATGGTACGTAGTTCCAGGGAATATCCTTTACTGCTTCATGGATCTGCGTTGTTCTATTTGCAACGAAAGTAGTCCAGTGTGATGGATGCTTTGCGAACCATGCTAAAACAATTGTCGAGTCAGTCCATATAAATTATATGTTTTACATTTAACTTTAATGAATTCGGAATTCGTTGTATTGTTTTAGCCGGTAAGAGCGCTCCACAAATTTCTAAACGTGGGATTAAAGTGGGTTTTACCAACGAGTTTAATTTTATTTATTTTCAGGCAGCTTCAAACAACGGTGCTGATTTGATAGCTCAATTCGAAAATGTTCGATGGTGGGGAGTCTATTAATTAGAGAACTATGAAAAATTTGATTTATCTTATAGTTAAACATTTTAAGAATTTAGTCTCAAAATTTGAAGTCAATCAGAACAAAACTCTCAAAGTTATTGAATACTTAGTCCCATCTTCTCTATCATTGTAGTTCCGACAGCGCAGAGTATAGTAGTCATTTTCTCAAAACCACTTTTTAAAAGTCCGTGTTCACTGCCATTCAAAAACCACATTACCAATTAACTTCAAACTTATCACACACTTTCTACATGTAAAATACTTCTCATCATTAAGGGGGCTTTCCACCTTCAAAGAGGCCAAATTTTTCGTGAAAACAGCAATTTTCACTTCAAATGAGCACCAAACATTTAAAAATAAAAAATAGAAATCAGTGAACGTTGGGGGAGGATTTGATGATACTGTGACTAAATTTTGATGTTCTTTGATATCCGATAATTTTCAGCTGAGATACAATGAACACCGCAAATTATCTTTCTTAAAGACGTTCTTGAAAAAAGTTTTTCACCGGTTTGTTTGTCAATATTTTCGCATAAAAAAGTTACACAATGTTATTGAAATTGTAATTAATAATGTAATAAAGGTTTTAATAAATTTGCTCTATCCATGTTTCTAAAAAAAATCGTAAAAAAGTGTTTTTCACACGCTGAAACCCTTACGCCTCCCTTAAATGTAAATAAATTTTGAAAAAAAATCATGAATTTTGAATCTCTTGCAAGCTTAAAAACTTTTCTATCCTATGAGTTTTAAAACAATCTTTGGATCAAAGTGGTGCATGACTATCGAAACATATTGGTTTTAATAAGGAGCACGAGTGGCAGAATATGCACTAAAAATTTGCACGATACCTCTCTTGGAAAATCAGTGTTTTTAAAGGTTTCTATAAGCCAGAGTTTTTTATTCGATTTGGTAATCTAAAAATCAGTTATCCTCCAGAAACTAGAAATATGAGCGAAATTTCAATTTTTATTCCAAATACCCTTCATTTGTTACAGCTTGTGATATTGTACAAGCCTGCTTTGAAATTAGAGAGCTTTCCACTCAGCATGGAAACATTGTTCCAGAAGTGAAAGCCTACATGAAAACGAGGATTCAATATACCTATGAGAAAAACGATTGAGCCTGGTTTATACAAAAAGTAGTGAAAGATAAAAATTACATGAATTCTGAAATCCTAATAGAATTAGATGCAAAACGATCCCAGGCCCACGCTGGGCGCCTATGTGTCTGACTCTGATTGTTCCCAGTAAAATAGTCTCTATTGCGATAATATCATCAATTTTTGGAGAAAATGTTTTTGCAAAGCCGTTGGGTATAGAACAAAGCTTATTTTATACATTATATCTCGAATTTCTATTGCTATTTGAATATTTTCATTCGACACCAGACAACATTCATTCATTATAATTTATTTAAAAATATGTAAAGCTTCAATCATCATTTTTCTTCAACGTTTCCTTACATGCATCTTTCGTAAACACTCTTCTAAATTTAAATAAACTTTGACTGGCATATTACTCATAGTGAGCATAATTAATTCCTTATTAGAATAGTATATCATATCAATTAAAACTATCATAAAAATGGAGAAAGAGTTGCATATAATCTCCACAGCAAATCGTTGCTAAACTGGTCGATTGGTTTGAATTATATTGTCTGTTGAACATAAAACAAATTGCACTACATAGTAACTGATCTCTTTGGTGTTTTTTTTGCCATTAATGCTTTAAATTTAATTAAATTTTGTAAAATTAGGTGGAATTCAATTCAAAAGCCATGCAGTTCATGCAATTCGAAAGCCAATATGCAGCAACAAATCGATCTCTAAAATTTGGCTTTGAAATTATTCCCTATGTTTCGTTAATATTTCGTTCTTATTCGGAGCCATGCTCTCTTCATACTCTGGTCATTGATCGAAACTCAATGTATAAAATGTCAATAAACATTTAAGATATATGAGGTTCATGCTTATGATTCTTCAAAATAGAACGATCGAAAATAAGCCAAACTTTTCTATTTTATTTTAACAATGCACGGTTTCGTAAAACAATTCTACTATTTCGATTGCCGTACCAGAGGTCTATTTGATATTCCCAGAATGGACACACTTTCGCAAGCTTTCGCCAACCAGTTTGACAATATGAAATGTGGACAGGAAAAAATCCATCTTACTTTCCTTCAAAACAATTTCATTCACTGAAAGAAAAATCTTGGCAAAATCAACAATTTTCCTTAGTTGTTTTTGCGTCAACTACGGGCTATAGTTAAAATAACCATAAGTGTAAGAACTAGCGCCGTCAAATTCCACAGTGGTGAAACTAGAAAGTAAAATCATTGCTGCCACACGGTAGTGGTAAAAACCTTGCTTTATAAACCTCTTAGCTATAACAGAACAGTTAAAAATGTGCTTTAGTAGTGACATCACGTTTGTGTTAAAATATTAAGTTCCAAGAAGTTAGTAAGTTAAAAATGTGCTTTACAACATCACGTTTGTGTTAAAAGATTAAGTTCAAAGAAGTTAGTAAGTTTAAATAACCACAGTAAGTCAATATTGAATTATTATTTCCTTTGTCAATAGATTTATAACAAAAAAGCTTGTACTACGAGTAATATTCAAGACCAAATTTTGAGTGGCTACACAGCTTATGAATAAGCTGTCGAAACTAATAAATACTCGTATACAGACAAAACTGTGTTTCATATAACCACTGCAAAAATCTTGAATTCCAACAATAAGAAAATTGTTGATTACTTTTATGTACCATAACGCGTGGCTGATAAACAACGTCCGTAGTGCAAAAAAGTAAGCAACCACAAACTATGGTATTCCAACAATGTACATAGTACGAAATAGTAAATGACTATAGTCTGTGGTGTGGAATTATGTTTGTTGAATTAAACAATTGTAGAGTGGTTCGCTTACTATGAAAATTGTTGATAATTCAATATTTTATAGTGTTAAATGAATTGATGCACATTTTTCTATAGATCAACTATTTATCGTATATATGAACCAATTAACACAGTTGAATCCTCGATGGTTTCGATATTTTTTGTATCAGCAAAGTCAACTACTTTTGTATGGTCAAATGAACTATTTTAGCATAGTAGAAAGAACCATTTTCCGTAGTTCATTCGACAATTCAGAATGAATTGTTGCATTACTATCAATAATAGTTAAATCAACCAGGACTTTTTCTTTCAGTGTTGAATTAACTCTGGACAAAAAAAGTATCTCAAAACATTTTTGTAATTGACGGAAAATTTATATATACTTATCAAATTTTCTAGCGCAGTTTTACATAACATTTCAAAAAGAGCGTAAATCATAGAACGTTATATATTTCCAGAAATTTATGACACCAAATACGATACTAATCTTTTTACCGCTCGAATTTCATGCAACCTCAGCTTGCATTTTATCATCAGCAACATACATACCTATCTAAGTAAGTTTCTCTTTTCAAAAACAGCAATCTGATGGAATGAGCAGAGACAGCATTGAACGTTCATAAATTAGATAGAATTAAATTTACGATTATGGTCGAACCTTTTCAAGTACGCGACGTACATTCCGCACCGTGGCCAAGTTATTTAGCACTTCGACTAGCCGAAACACCTAACATAAAATCACAACCGTAAAATGTGAAGCATCTTTGGCTGTCTTCTACTTGCAACTTGTACGTGTTTACATCAATACGAGATTAGCGTGCATTCATAATGCATGTGGCTTAGACCACACCGAAACTATCAGAAAATCAAGGCAAGAGCAAGGCCACGCATTTGTTCGAATGATGGTAGTGAAATGGGGGACTAGACTATCAAATTAAATGGAAAATTATTATTTAAAGAACATTTTTCATTCAGAAAGTAAATATATTTCATATTGTTTACGGAAAACTCGTGGGCTTAAATACAATCTAAATTATTACTTTGTTCTTTGAGTTTTAATGTTAGTTATTTTTTAACAACATTTTAAAGCCAACTACCTTCTAACATGCGCCCAGTTTCCACTCTTTTTATTTTTTCCCATTTATTTACTACCCCAAAAATTATTAGCTTTATTACATCTAGTTTTATTTGTTTATTTTATTATTTGTTTAGTTTTATTTTTTATTTTTTATTTAGTTTTATTTTTTATTAGTTCGGAACTATACTTTGCCTACAATAGTTTTTAAGCAGGTAAATACGAAATACGTGAATAACTGAGTTATTACTGATCACATGCTGAAACTACTTCAATTGGCGAAGTTTAGAAAACAAAAACAAAAACCAAAAAATAAAAACACTCCGAAAACGCTCCTCTACTCTAAAAAACCAAAACACATTACTCACGGCTGACCATATCTTTAACGAACAAACTTTTCAACCGATATAAATTGAAATTTCGCATGCAATCAGAGCACCCTTCCTACTTTGAAATTTATACGTTCGCTATGACCCGCGCTAACGCACACACAGGTGCCATAAGATATCAACCGCCTTACCGCTTCGCAATCACGATGCACCAAACACACTTGAAATTGCAGTCATATTCGTAACGTTAACGTACGTACGTACTCCTCCTCATTCGAACAGTGCTCTCCGTTCTAGTACTCTAGAATTGTCTTTTGACTTGTTTTATGGCTGCTCCTACCAAGGAATTCCCTTAATGCCATCGACCAATTTATAGATGCGTGCCACGATATTTGCAGACAACAGGTGGTTCGACTCGTGAAAACTGTTTCAACGACGAGCAAAGCGCACTAACAAACGGAATATTTGCGGGCGAGTCTGATATATTTATTAACTACCGGGTGAAGTAGCAACAATGAAATGCTATTTTATTGGAAATTAATTCGCAAAGATATTTATTGCATTCGTGTATTGCGTTCATCAATGGAAGGGTAAACAAGAAATCACTGGTTCGTATTTGCTTGCTATTATCTTAACTTGAGGACTTTCGTAAGTATGTATTTAATTTGGAGACTGGAGAGCTCGGCCCTTAAGTTATTGGTTCTCGGTTTAAATCAGGTGGGTGGAGGATGTATTTAGTCAGCTTTGAGATTGCTCTTAAATATAAACAGTTATATTAATTTAAAATTACACTTAGACATTTTTGTCGAAAGTATCTGACCATTATGAATTGTAGTTTGAATACATTTTGTATAAGAAGACACATGCTTACACAAGTAATTAAAATAATTTAGCCCCCGGAACTCAAGTAGTATACAACTGCTGTCGAAGTACTATGTCTATTTTCAGGTAAAAATTTGCAGTATATTAAAAAATAGAAGATATTGGACATTTTCTGTAAAAAGTGGCAGTCCGTTAACGAAATCATACCCGTATATGGTACCGGTGCCCAGAATTCAGCTTGTTCACACTTGACAAATATGAAAACCATGCACTTCTGCCGGAAATTGTTAAGGACATGAAAGTGGCGCTGAAAGTTAAAGCCGATTTTTCATAGACATGCGAGAGCATACCCTCCGTACAAGTCGCCACCAGGTCCCGACCAGGCCCGACATGTTTAAGGAAATAAATCTTCTTTCTGGTAAATATGACAATCAGGAGATGGCGATTGAAAATGTTGCTGTGCACAAACCTGGCCGTCAGGTTGAGTTGCTTGCATTAACGTTCCAACTTCAGTTGAATGCTGTTCTGCCCGATTGTCCTGCTCATAACAACCGAATGGCAAAGGGGGGTGTCAGCGACTTCTTCAATAAATTAACGATCCTCATCTGTAATTCCTTCGGCTGATCCACAAAATGCAGATGACTAGTCTCTTTTTGTCAACTGTGGATAACTAGAGCAACTGTTATGCGGTATGAAAAGTAAGAAGCCTTCTGGGCTTCTGGTTAAAAGTAGCGAGTCCAGCAATTGCCGTCCGATCTATCTGCTTCCTAATCTGGGGAAGATTTTTGAGAGAATCTCGAAGGAATAGATAAAACATCATTGAGAGCTCACGCAGGTGATCCTTGAATACCAGTTTGGCTATAAGCGCAAGCACGGGGCGCAGCACGCCATCTAGTACTTACACGATCAAATTAGAATGAGCAAAATATTTCAACAGTATCGTGTGCTGTAGATATCGAGAAAATTTCTGATTCCGTACGACACAAGGGTCTGCTATTTAAGCTGATCAGGTATGGATTCTTGGAAGAGGTGATAAAACTCGTAGCAAGCATTCTATACGTTATATCAGCGTTAATGGGTTAGATTCTCCCAAAGGACTTTTGAACTATTTAGTTCGACCAAACCTTGAATTGTTGAAATGTGCATTCTTGATTTTGGCATCTTATCAGCAGGGGCATATTGATCGCATCGATTCGGTTCAAACAAAATTCTTGGGTTTTTACCTTTTTGAACTCTTATGGTCTGTCCATAATCTGAAAATATTCTTTACTTTTAACCTTTCCGCCAAAAGTATCTCTTTGGATTGATATTAAGTGGATTTGGCTTGAATATAAATTGCCATATATTTTGCCATGTGAGCCTTTTATCGGTTTTTTTTACAGGGCCAATCGCGGCTATAATGAACCTATCTCATAGATTAAAAGAGCTGCTAATATGAGTTGTTAGAGTTTTGACTTCGATTTGTCGATATTGTCTTTGAGAAGTTCCCCTAGGTTCTTGTACTATACCGATTTTTTATATTATATTCATTGCAGACCTTCCCATTTCAAAATGCAGACCTCACGGACGATTTCTAAAACATAACAATGACCAGCTCTTGCTTTCGTAGAGTCAAGATCCGCTCAAAGCAACGAAAAGTCTGGAATATTACTTGACAGGACTTGGTCTTAACTATGACGAATGGGGTATCAAACCAAATAGCAGTAAGATTTAACTCTGTTTTATACAATATTTTCTAAGTATCCCAAACTATTCGCAACAAGGCCAAAACCACTTTCTGTTTTGTTTAGATCCTCTACCCTCACATTTTAAGTATTTCGATGCTGATTTTCATGAATTTCTGAGATTTAATCTGCATTTAAACGCATCATACATTTTTTCGCCAAAAAGTTGGGCATGGTCATCAAAGCTCAGGGCATTTGCTATCAAACTTTCAACCAACATATCCTGATTTATTCACCTCCATCTTGGATTACCTGTTCCAAAACTGCCTTGGCAGAAACGGAGTCATTCGATTCAGAGGTACGAGTTTTATCCCCCAGCGAAAAAGAGGAACTGGATTCAAGACATAGGATTAGATTTAGGTCTAATTATTTGTAATGAGGTATAAGCTAGACTTTAGTCATAGCGTAAGGTAGATTTCAGCTGGCTATTGCGCCGAACAAGGTTGTGTATGACGACTTGTGAGTAAGATTTAAAAAACTTCAAGAGAAATGTAAAAATTAAACAGAAGTAACAAGAGCCAGTAGTTTGTAATTTTTTTATTGTTAATTGAACTTAAGATAGGTTAAGAATGTTCAAATCAATTCCATTTTTCTTAAATGCATTTTTTTTCAATTATTTTAAAAATGAAGTTTCAATCAGCGATGAGGAAAAATATAATCTCTATGGTTCTAATTAAGAATGAAAAGCAAAGTACAACCTAGCGGATCATTTCAAAACGAACATGTTAAGAAAAAAAAACGACGGTTTGAATTCGCAAATCGTCTTTAAGAGTGCATAATTTGCATTTAATTGAACAAAATTTGAAGCACTTTTTGCAAAAAATAACGGCAATGTTGGTCAGTTTGTAAAATAATTTAGTTATATAATATATAATTATATAATCTAATTTTTTTTAACAGAAAATAAGCAAGATCAATTTTAAACCAGTGGATCCCCCTGACTACGGTTTGATGTGAATAGGAAATTTGAAGTGATCCTCATGTTAGTGATTGTCTTGTTTTACAACTTTGAAAATTCTTCTAGGATGGTTGGTATGCCAACAGAAGTTTATTTGTAGTTAAGGTGGTGTTTTTGAAACAAGATTTGCATAGAAAGGGGCATTCATGAAAAATGATAGCTGAGGCTTTGTATGTTTTTGATTAAACTCATAATGAATGAGTGTTGTGTGAATTCGATTGAAAATGTTGAAAGATCAATTAAATTTCGGGATATGAGGTCGAGACTAAAGTATATTTTACGAAAACGATGTTTGTAAAAATATTTGATCGAAAAAATTATGATTGAATATTAAAACTATATTAACGGAAATTATCAGGACTTACCATATACGCGCCCAACGTGGGCTGGGATCTTTAGAAGCAGGGATATTTTGCCGATGAAAAATTACGAGTATCTGCTGCATATAAGTTATACGAAGAACATTCAATAATATATCTACCTAAGTGCAAAGAGCACCGCTGAACAAGTCCAGATATGTTTATGCGTGTAGCTATATCTCTTCATGTAAGTCGTGGGAAATTTCAATTCAGTGCTATTAATACTTTCAGAGTAAGAGCATGGCAAGTACGTCGATATATGAGTGTAGTAAAAAATTGCCCAATTTAGAGCAGCGATCGCTTATTAAGTTCTTCACTAAAAAGGAAAAGACAACTAAAGAAATATTTGAATGCATGGCAACAATATATAAGCAGTCTGCGCCCTCTGAATATAAAGTCAAATTTTGGAGCTAGCAGTTTAAATGGGTAAGAGAGTTCATAGAAGATGACCCTCACACGAGGTGGCCCGTGACGACAACGACTCCAAAAATGTGTAAAAAAGTAGAAGAATTTATTTTGGCAGATAGGCGAGTGACTGTTTCCAGTATAGCGGAAGAAATGGATATCTCGGCTGGCTCAGTTATTAATGTAATACATGATCATTTAAAATTGTCTAAAGCCAGCGTAAGATGGGTTCCGCGCATACTGGCACCACTTCAAAAGGACGCCCACCGCGAATGTTGCCTAGAGAAGTTGCGCCTGATCGGTGAGAACCCAGCAAGTTTTTTCAACGAAACGTGGGTTTACCAAAGAAATCCCGAGTCTTAAATGGAGTACATGCAGTGGAAGCACAGATCGTCAACCAACCCTCAAAAATGTAAAGTCGAAAATTTTTTAGAAAATGTATTTTGTGATAAGATAGGACTTTTAATATTGGAGTTTATGTCTCATAAGACTACAATAAAGGGAGAGACCTACTCTAATACCACAAAACGATTTCGATATTCTATCAAGTAGAAAAGACCCGGTAAGCTCACATCAAACGTTCTGCAAATTCATGGCAATGCTCCGGTGCACATGTGTGCAACATCACAATCCGCCATTTGAGACTGCGGGTTCCAACAGCTCCAGATTTAGCTCCGTCGAATTATTTTCTATTCCAAAACTTAAAAAAATTCTTTTGAGGGCAACGATTTTCTAGTGATGAAAAGGTCACAGAAGCTCTGGCCACTTGGCTTGACTTGTAACCAAAGAAATTTTTTTCTAAGGGTTTAAACGCATTGCAAGAGAAGTTAACCAATTGTATTGAGCTTAACGGAGATTACATTGAAAAATAAAAATAAATTCTTTTTACTCCAGTGTCTTTTTCTTGTCTAGGTAGATAAAGTATTGAACGCTCCTCGTACGATAATGATGACAAAGGTAATCCTTGTGAGACTCTAGTTTCTACAGACTGTTATCAGGGAACTGGTTTTGAAATCTTTTACGAAAACTTCTGCCTTATCGATCCAATTAGTTTAATGTATAATTGGAATGCACATAGCTTAAATATGAATCCTGCATACTAAATTTGGCAAAATGCTTGGCTACGTCAAACATAATCAAGGCTGTTGACTTAGTTTGGTTCATATCTTTTTGGATGTATTGGACCACCCTCGCTAGCTGGAGCTCAGTAGAATGACGACTAGAATATTGTACTTGTGGAAGAATATTGTACTTGTTTGCTTTTTTACTTAAATGACAGAGTATATGTATTTCGTCCTATCACTTTGACGGTAAAAGAAACTAGGCTGATTGGTCTTCGATTTTGCGGGAAGTCAAGGCTTCAACCTGGTGAAAGCAAGGCAACGGTAGTGGCTGATCATCCTTTGCAGGAGTAGTGACCGTGTTGTTTTTCTTTCCTGCAAAATCACACTGTTGTGGAAATCTACTGACGCTCCTAGATGCTTGGCTCTTTCATGTGGTTTTTTGCCCAGTTACTCAATCCTGTTCGATTGGAAAAGCTTTTCAGTTGGAGTTGTTCTTTTACGTCACTAGGTCGTCGATATCATTTCCATATCATTTCGTTTTATTAGCTTTTGTGTTGCAGAGCTTCCATTACAAAATATATTTTGCTCTTTGAACTATTTTTGTGGGTTTTCAGCTGCAATACAGTTTTCGTTAATGATTGAATTTAAATTAAAGCGAATGCATTTGTTGGCTCTGGCATTAAAGCTTTAAATATTAACTAACGAAAATAAAAAAATCCAAAGACTTATGGACAGAAGATAAGATAAGCTGTCATTTGTTTTAAAGCAAAGCAATGAAAGATATTTGTTTATAGAATGGTGTTTCGGTTACTCTTAATAAATTTTTTATATCTTGTAAATTAATCGAAGCTTTGTTTTCTTGACTGACCCTACAGGTGTAGGATGGTTGGCATGGCTCTTGGAACAATGTAATTATGTAGTCTGGCTGCTATCAATGGAAGAGTAATTTGATCAACTCTGAAATTGTGCAAATGTTTTTGTTTTTTTCCACGGATAACTGATTTTTCGATAGCAAGCTGTAAAACAAATATTTTTTACCGGGTCATAAGCTACCTTTAAGGTTGTAGTTTGTAGCTGGGGTGAACAATAAAAAGCAACAAAACTGCCACATGATTATTTTATTAAAACATTTTCGCTCGTGAGATTGTCATGTAAGTCAAGTTAATGTTTTCATCTAGTTTGATTCAACAACATCATCATTTGCTCCAATTAAATCATCTTAACATAAATAGTTTTAAATTCCACCTACAGAAAAATCTGAAATACTGGAATTATTCCTACGGTCGCTGCTATGGCAATTTGAAAAAGTACATCAGGAAAATATATATTATTTCTAAAACACATGTATAAAATAATTTATCTTATTAGGAGTGAATCCTTCTAAAGTTGTGAGTTGCAACAGTTCTGGATTGGTAAATATTCCATATAGTACCAGTACCAAGATTTAAGGGAGCTCATTTATTCAAAATAAATCAAAGTCAAATTTATTGATAGTTATAGTTTTTGATGAATTTGCTAGTAAAAGCTTCATTGCCAATCTCATATTGTCCCATATGCGCCCACTGCCAAGATTTAGTGTTAATTTATTTCTTAAAATAATTATTAAAATAATTTTCTTATTATTAAAATAATTTTCTATTACTTTTTAAGAGAAATGTATGGGCAAACTTTGTTCACTAAGATATCGGCCCTGGATGGAAATTCAACATTTGTTTTATTCTTACCAGTGTTATCAGTTAGGACTATTTTGCATCATGAGAAACAAATCTGTCTGTTTTTATATCACCCAATTCTGTTGAATACCAACTCTTTTCACCTCAATCCGCCTTAATCTGTCATTGCATTTTGCTGTAGTGTAAAGTTCTGATTGAAAATTTCAATCCGATCTTTAGCGTAGCTTATTATCTTGATCTACAAACATGTTCAAAAACGGCTTACTTTAAAGTGTGAATTTTGTAGACAGTTAGCTTACCGAATTTCTACGAACAATTTCCTCTACTGCATACGTAGCATGGTTACTGCCAAAATATTACAAGTTATACCCGTTTTGTGTTTAGTCTACCGGCTATTATTATTTATTTGCTTTTTTTTCATAAAAATAATGTTTGCACGCTACCAGTAATTCCATTCTCTATTATAGCAACTTATTTTTATAGTATGCACAGAAAGGCTATCGTTTTTCAGTACTATTGAAATGAATCAAAATCAGTGCAAGTTCAAAGATTTACTTGCCCTAATTTAGGTATTGCTTTACTTCACTTTGCTTTAAATTGTATCAGTTTAATCTTAATGACTTCACTTTGATTTATTTCCATAAAACGATGAATAACTATTATCAATTTGATCACCCAATGACTAATAGCTACCCGAACCAAAAGTACAAAATTATGCATTTTAACCTGCAATAAACTTCTATTCAAAAGTTGCTGCGCTCTCGAGCGAAACGAATTCAAATTATTCAATACAAGAACACAACTTTCCAGCCAAACATTCATTAATCATTAATCAAAATGCATACGCGTGGTAATTTATGGCTTTATTGTGTGTTCGTTTAAGTGTAATTGACGTAAATTTGCGCGCAGCTTCGTCGAAATAAATTTCGTTATATTTTCGCAGTTGAGCTGTTCTGCAGGTTGCATTGCAGCAACGTCGCGACGGCGACAACGATGCAACGTCGGCACTTGAAGAACCTGCGTGCAATAAATTCTGGATATGATAATACTTTTCATGTTTTCCTTACCACTATCGAATCGAATCGAATGGAATACTCGAATCTTTCAAATCAGCTATAGACCTGAACAAGTCCGTGAACGAACGTACCGAGCGAAGGAACGGGCACTCATTCATTGAATTCACTTCCTGGTTACAGTAAAACTTCCTCGAAGGATTTTCCAAATCATATTCATATGCAGGTATGCATGCATTCGATGCATACAAACGCCTTAACGTCGAAATTATTGTCACTCCGTTGCATAACTGGAAACTGCATGAATTGCATTCTGTTGCAGTGAAAGAAGTTTCTTGGTCGGAGATTGGCAACAAAAGCACGAGCATTGTATAGTTTCACGGGCAATAAATCATCCATTGAGGGAGACTATGGTGCGTTAGATTGATTTGAGGTTAAAGATGAGGTGTTGCTTTTGTTTATTGTTGGAGAACTGATGTATGCTCGGTTGATTCTTGGAGGTAATGGATTTCTTGTATTCTTTAAAGGTAGGACATAAAAGAACTGCTAATGAGTTTTTCATAGATACAATGAAAAAGTTAATGATTCTACGTGACTTTAAGTTTATTGCATAGATTTATTTACATATCTTACAAAAACAAAATAACCATAAAACATTTCCTCACAGCAACGATAATTGTGGATGTTTTGGCTACGAACTAAAGCTAAACTGAATGTAATTACTTAGAAAAAAGTTTTTTTATTGGCTTTGATACATTAAATATTGTCTTGGCCGGTATAGTGAACAGGTTGGGGTTAAAAAAATAATTTTCATACTTAATCTTAACAATTTTTGTGCCATACATATCTTCTCACAACAACTGTGCTATAAGATATGAGTAATAATAATTTCTACCTTAACAAATTTGTGGACTGTGAACTGTGATTTGTGAACTGTGTTTTACAGTAGTCAATTAAAATAGGTCCTACCAAAAAGAGGAATTGCTTGATGGCAAGTAGACTATTTAAAGAAACAATTTTTTTAATCTAATTGCTATTATTTTATCGTATTCAATTTATCTAAAGTATTGTGTTTGTGTAATAGCCTGGAAATATCGTTCATCCAAATTGGCAGACTTGATTAGAAAACCCGATATAATATGATATACCCTGATTGCAAACCATTTATCATTACTTCAAAGAAATAAATGTAATAGAAAGTAAATACAATAAAAAAAGGCAAAAAACACTGATTAAAATAATTGAAAATGAGATCATAGGCTTTTGAAACGACAGGTGGTAGCGCTGAATCTTCACACCAACTAAAAAGTCAAAGTTAACAGAATTCATTAAACAGTGTCAAAATGAAGTGCAAATACCGTATTCTTTAAAACTTATATTAGTTTCACTGTATTTATATGTTAGCAATACGTGCAGTTTAGTTTCAAAATCCAACAGAGTCAGAGGCATTTATACACTAGATAAATTCATTACGCAATCGCGTTTTGCAGGGTTGCTGATGAATATTGCTACATTAAGAAATACAAATAACTTTTTATTGAATTCACATAATTTATGTTTGCCTTATTCATTTGAAATCTTTATTAAGTTTTTTCATTGAGTTTCAATAATAATTGAGCTTAAGGGGTTACATGGGTTTCAGAGAATAAAAAAAAAACGCCATTTTTAAATGTTTCAAAAATAAAAAATAATGTATTAAATTATTATAAATTATTGTTAACAACTAAAGTAACTCTTGAACTATATGTAAAAAAATTTTTAGACAAAAATATTGATAATACGCCCTCTGGCAGTTATTTTACGAAAAGGCTTGGAAAATGCGGTGTAATGGTCTTCATTGACCGTAACTGTTAAACTGTTTTTTTCTTCAAAAAAAAAAACACACCACGAGATGTTTTCGCCCTCTTCCACCGTTTGAATGATTTTCTGGCAAAATTTAAAATAGGTAAATCGGCAAGTCTGCTGTCAAACTGACGAAATTTATAAGAAAATAGGTGTAAATCTTTATATATCTTGATAAGCTCTTTGTAAAAAATTTAGGACTGACTTGTATGGCAGTAGCTACAGTATCGATAGTTTCCTGCATCCTAACTGGGAGCATCGATGATAAAGGCTTTTTCTGATTGTCTCACGCGCTGGAAAATTGCATAGGTGCCTTATTATGGTGTGATATATTATAAATGTGTTTATTGTATGGGTCACTATGTTTGTAAATCTTGCGTGGCGAAATTGCTCGCTGCGCAGCAAGATTGCAAACACTAGTGCCATCGAATTAATAAAAAAAAAAACTAGTCTTCTTTAACTTGACCCGTCTGTATGGTCGCCGAACTAAGCTGGCGTTCCCAAACAGACTGTCCTTATTGTCTCTTGTTTGCATCTTAAATAGTAACATTTTCGTTAATTTAGTAAATGAAAAATATACATTTGTACTTAAATGTATGGATTGGGTTTTCGGTGTTATTTTTAATATTAAGTGTATTTGTTCTAGTCTTCCCTAAGTCAAGTCTACTGATAATTTTAGTGCCCATAACTTTCTTAAACTGGCGCTAAATTCGCAAAGTTTATATTTTTAATATTTTATGACATTTCTGTGTGTTTAGATTTTAGTATTCACAACAATAGTCCAACTACTCGAGAGAGTGCCACCAGACGTAAGCATGAACTCTCTTGGCACGGAAATCACAGACACTAATGCGTGATTGCGGCGCATAATCCAAATTATTGTTTCTTTATCGCAATCGCCCATTTGTGTTAAGTTTAAAGGCAAATTTGTAGAATAAAATGGTACTGATTACCACTTTGTATTTTTTAATAAATCAATATCTTCTCGTTTTTTCTTAACCTTTTTTGTTGATTTCAGGAAAATTAGCCGTCGCAAACTGTTTATCATCAAATAGGCTACTCAATTTCATAGCAATCACAATCTCTGACTGTATTCCATCGAATTTCTTCTGTAGTGGGTCGTTGAGGTCTATCTCAACTTCGCAAATACGAATGTTTCGCCATAAACTGTTTTTTTCATGATAAACCCATAGTAGATAACTTCGACATTCTTAAGGGAAAGAAGAATTTTGCATTCATTCACACAATTAAACTCGATGAAGAACCGAACACGCACGACTTCTTTGACAGTTATCAGCAACTATCAAAAAAACTCCCCAAATTTAAAAATAAAATGAATTCAATTGCCAGCTGACATCAAAAACTCCCTGTTTTTCTTTCTTTTCTTTGGACTATTTCCGCAAAACCACCAAAGTAATCTAGAAATCGCCATAATCTAGAAAAAGTAAGATTCTGCTTTCTTGTTTTCTACCTACTCTTAGCTCCCACTCTGTGCGCCGCCAGCTCCACCCACTTCTTTGTCTATAAAAAAAACGAACAGCATTGCCAGCTGAAGTAAATTGAACTTCGTAAAAATCCACGGGCACAGCAACCACCGCCGACAAAGGTTGGAATTCAACTCTCGATCCAACAAGTCTGTACAAGTCAAGTTACGGCTCTTTTCGACAAGCCATTGTGGAAACTAGAGCCTCAGTTGAGCTCAAATGCTGTTTATCCTCGCGTATCTGACTCCCCCTTCTACCGCCAACGACGATCAAAGATATTTTCATTTTTGAAATAAAAATATGTCTGCGACGCCAGGGACCCACCTTATGTTCCAATGCATAAATAACAGAAGACCGATTATGCCTCAAAATTATTTTGTTTTCTAAGTTTCAACAATTTAATTTCCATTACAAAAACTCATTACTACTTATGTCTAACCGAAATAAAAGAATTCATTGGCATGGGCCTGCAATTCAAGACATGCAGTTGCGACGTTTTCGTATTCGACCATATAACAGCTGCTACTTTTACTTGCGTTTTCGCCCGCAACTGTTGGTGCCAGTTTCATTCGACGCCTTTGCTGAAGCTAGACTTTAGTCATGGGCGTCAGCCTGGACCACCGCGACTTGACTGACGACAAGACGGTTAGAAGAGAAGATTCTTCTATGAATACCTTACGTCAACGAGGGAGCTGCCTGCAACCGAAGGCCTTACCGACAAGGTGAGAGCTGACTGCAACCGAAGGCCCTACCGACAAGGTGAGAGCTACCTGCAACGGATAGCCTTACCGACATGGTGAGAGCTGACCGCAACTGAAGAGCCCCAGCCGACGAGGAAAGGTACAAACATAAAGTGGATCAGCAGAATAAAAAACTATTAAGTTGTGGGGATTACACATAATGAGGAATTGAGCTGTTGAGCTCACTTTGCAGATCATCTGGTGTTCGGTGTTTTTCTATGGAATGGTTTACGCTTTGATGGATTTTCGTATGGTCAATGTCATTATTTTTGTGGGATAACAAATATCAAAGACAACTTCATGATTTTTCATGCATAAAACAAATCAGCATATCTTTTTGTACCTGTTTAAAATTTTTTTGCGCTCATAATTGAAATGTCTATTTCATGAATGCCAAAGTTACAACTCTTTTATGCCAAAAACATGCAAATTTCAGGACTTACGTCACTGAAATCACAATCAAAACCATTGAAACTATTATTTGCACTTTTACACCAATCATTCCTTTTTTAAAGCGACTTCAAAATTATTTTTTATTCGCTGGTTTGAGTTACAAATGCTCGTTCAAAAGACAACACTTTTTTCCCGATTTCTTAACTAAAGACCAGTTCGTCACTTAGTATATCCTTCGAATATTAATAACAACAATCACTTATTTTCTACTTTCTTGAATTATTACCACCAATTTTCTTTGAAGGAGCCAGCTTAAATTTTTTGTTTTCGTTCACTTTTTCTACTTAATTTTTGACTTAAAAATGTTTTTGACGTAAAAATCGTTTGCTCCAAATCAGCTCCTCATTACGGCTGTCATCTAGATACCTCCCATTCAGTACTATTCTGACAATGGGATCTTTTCGTTACCTGATGCCCCCACGCCAGCCAATCAGGTCGCGTGCTGAATGACATGGTGTTGGCATGTACATTGATGGGTGTAAGCTCACATTCAAATAATATTCATGGAAACACTGATTTGAATGTGAACAATTATCATGTGGAGCAAAATTGGCTGCTAATTCATCCTTATATGCTATAGAACTTGGAAGATCATTGCGGACCCGGATGATCAATTCAAACCGCCAAACTCAAAAATATTTACTGTGTAAAATGCCTTCGAGTAATTAAAGAAACAATTTACTGTAGAGTGATGTTTTGGGCAGTTTCAAAACATTGTAGAGACTTTTAGTTAGAAAATCTTTGAATACTTGGTTTGCTTGTTTTCAATAACTTTCCTAAAGAACTAAAAAAATTCATCCTGAATAGAAAAACAGATAAAATTGAACGTGTAGTTAAATGATTTTGTGGTTTGAATATTCATATATAAAAACTATTCTTTTTTTTGAACAGAGAGACCTGCAAGATAATTTTTTCGTTAGCACCACTGCACCATTTTATAAAACCCTGCGATTGATAAAATCATATTTGGCTTTGATAGGACTTGCTTCCCAACGCAAGTCTATGACTGAATCTGAAAGATCCCGTAATAATACCTTCATTAAATCCAAGCCATTGCACTCTAAGATTACGCACCAAAAAAATGTGAGCAATCTCAAAGAACTTCGATTGCCACTAAATCAAATCCAGATCGATGCATACAATTTGCATATTTTAATTAAAGGCCTCCGGCGTAACCCCGAGTGCAGATACCTCGAAAACATCTTACTTTAATACCACAAAGCGAAATACCCCAGAGGAAGTCAAGCAGGAAAAGTTCAAAATTACGACCAAATAACCAACTTTCCGACCCAGCCATATCTTTACGTAGACATCCTGCGACCGGCACAACAACCATGAAACGTTTTTCAGCCCGCATAGACCTTGCGAAATCCAATGCATGTCGCAGCCGCGCCCTCGCCGTTTCTGCTAGATTAAATTAAGATAAGGATTACACGATATCTTTCCGCAAACAAGTACTTATTGGAGCTGGTATGTAGATTTGATAATTGGGACGATGTGAGTTTAATAAACCCCTGGGGATGCTTCTTAACAGAACACATAATAGCTTGCTCCCCTTGCTGGCTTTGTTCTCATTTAAGCCTGTCTATTGCTCTGCCACTTCCTATCATGATATCGTTTTTTTGGGGGTGCACGGTCTTTTCGGTACTGGGCTTCGAGAATTCATCCATTGGATCTGCAGAGACGGAAATACATTCACCTAATTAAGCCCAGTGAATTCTTTTCATTTCCAGATGCGGTTTTATAACATCTTAATGGGTACGATGCAAGGTGGTAGAGTTTTTCATATAGTCTTTGCGTCAATGCAAACGCTCTCCGCTACGGATTGAGTGGAAAGTGAAACATTTTTCCGCCATTTTTTTATTTCAATTAAAAATGAACTTGTGCACGAGGGAGTTATTTATGTGAATATTCCGGAAAAGTTGTGTACTCAAAGCAGTCGTAAAAGTTACTGCATAAATTTTAATTTGTGGTGTTTCCAAAGTAAATTACGTGACTTTATTCATAGATTCAGTGCACATCTTGTGAGGCATGCAAAGGTAAAAGGAAACGAATTGATTTCAATGTATTTACCTGCGCATAATATTCGGAGTTTTATTTGAATTAGTTGGGGCGTAAAAATAAGGCATATTTTTGTTTGATAAAATTTTAAATTTGTTTATTTTTTATACACTGTGAATAAAAATTGTTATACACTGTAAATTTCTAGCGCAGCAAATTCGCCGGACACCTCTTTCAGTTGATCTCAAGACATTTTAATTTTCGAACCTTTGTAGTTGAAAATCTTGTGCAATGGTTTTTTTGGTAGTAGCTGTTAAGGAGGCTGTTTCCCAATCAGTGTTCAACTTATATAAATTGCAATTCATTCAAGCGAACTCATTGTGAGTGATGACTCTTGTCCATGCATTACTAAATTATTTTAAATGATGAGAAATGAATAAATGAACGAAATTTTAAGAGTGTGAAATAATTAATATTACTTCTCATTTTAGGTTAACTTCAAGCTCAATGTGGGATCCTTTGTCCGTAACTTAATTCAAACCCAGTCACTAGAAGGTGCTACTAAATAGTGCTCACAATCTAACTTTTTTCGAAAGTAAGCCAGCACATTAAATTTGTTTTTGTTTCTTGAGTTTTTTGTTGCTTGCTGTTTGTTAATTACGTAGTACATAGAGAGCTTATTTAAACCAAAAATCTTTTGACACATAAATCTTTTGTTAATGATTTAACGATATATTAGAATTTATTGCAACCAGGGCTTACACTTTACTCCATTTGAAGTAGATTTACTTCATATTTCAATTAAAAATGATGACTACTTTACTACTACAGTTCCTTCGAATTCTACTCTTTTTTTTCAAATCCAAATTTTTTCACTATAATTTACACTTAACAGGTTTTTTGAAACTTAATATAGAGCTTTAGACAGAGTACCTTTGCAACTGTGAAATTAAATACCTGAGATTATATGAACTTAAAGTAGTGAAGGAAAAGTATACAATGGCTACATTTTCTAATACATTTTAATCTTTATTTTTTTATAAGGTTTTTTATTTCCTTGATTCCGGTTTTTATTTATTTTTAATTTTTTTAATTTGTTTTTTTTTATTTATTTTTTTTTTTTGACAATCTGTAGCTTAATTATATGAGTATTTGCATATATGCTCCACACTGGTGCACCGTAAAGCATCAGTGGTTGCAGTACTTGTTTTGCAAGAGTCATTTTGTTGTTCATGACAATTTGGACTTGTGGTTTAGCAATGAAAAACGGGCATGTGCTCTTTTTGCGACCTTCAGGCAAGCATTGTCTGTCTGACCCTTGTAAGTGAGTTTTCTATCAAAAGTTAGACCCAAATAAGAAAATTTATCAGCCCATTCAATGGTCTGTCCCAATATGTTGAGTTCTCGAGAAAGAAGGTGTGATGCTTTCCGCCCTTTAGTAAAATATATTGCCTTTATTTTTCGCAGTATTGATTTTTATCTTCCATCTGAAAAAATACTGATAAAGCTGCATAAATGAATTTTCCAGACTAGTCAGAGCTGTTTTAGAGTACGTGGTGGAAGTATATATGCAGGTGTCATCTGCAAAAATAGCAAGTTTGAAACCGCAATTCGACGGAATGTCAGCTGTGTAGATATTAAATAGGGTGGGGCTAAAGCATGATTCCTGAAGGAGTCTTGCAGGTATTTTGCGGTGCTAGGAAAGACTGCCATTCATCTTCCTGCAAAAGCACGTTCAGCTAGCAATAACTGCAAAATTTTAGTAAGGTAGGGAAGGATTTTAAAATTATGGATTTTGAAGAGCAGCCCCTCGTGCCAAACATTGTCAAAAGCCTTTTCAATGTCTAAGGTGTTCATTACTACAGATTCTTTCTCGATATCGTGAGCAACTCGTAATAGTTGGTGGTATGTTGAGTAACCCTTTCAAAAAAAGAACTGAAATTGTGGTAGGATATTCTCACACACAAAAAAATATTTGAACGATAGCTCTCTCGAATAATTTTCAAAGCGAACTTAACAAGCTGATGGGTCTGTAGCTCTCAGACAAAGCGGAGCAGAATAACCGATGTTTATTTCCAGACAGCCGAAAAGTATCCATTTTTTCTCAATCGAATCAGGCAGAATTTTTCTATGTAACCTTCTGATGCTCCTTTGGTTGCCTCAAATTTGACGGAAAAACCAATTTAGTCAAATATTGTTTCGACTTAAGCAACAACTTAGTGAAAGACCAGGGAAACAAGACAATTAATTCTTCAAACATACATAATCAAATCCTAGCATTTTGGAGCGCCTTTCGTTTAAGTATTTTTCTTATATTAAAGTTCAAAATAAGAATCGTTTGCATATAAAAACTGTTGAAAATGTTGTTTTGACAAATTTTTTTATTGATTTAAGTCAAACTATGTTTGAACTCCCGTTGTAATTAGTAAAACATTTCGATTTTTTCAAATTGATTGACGAGTGCTATCAAAAACTAAAAATACTGGGCCGTAAAGAAATGATAAAACTGTGGTTATAATTATGTTTCGCTTGTCTAATTTATATTATGGCTTAGTTTTTACAAAAACTTGTTAAATTAAATTCGTTGATGCTGTTTTACTCAATAAGTTTTACCGTTGTGCTAAAAATGATATTTTGTACCCATTTTTATGAAAAATAAATGAATGATTTAAATACATTAGCCGCAATTTGCAATCTACTTTACTTTTTATCAATCGACTCTTATTTTTTGCTTCAAATTTTCTTCAAAAAGTGTGAGCTCTGATCACAACGCGCTTGGCCAGCTTGGTGGTGCAAACGTGACCCTTCGATCAAAAAACTCTCCTAAATGCATCCGGTACTTACTTTGACAATAACCAATAGCGATGCTAATTATTCGCATCGAAAATTTGCTGCAGCCATTATAATTTGCTGTTTTGAATGTGTTGGTGATGTAAGTACGGAAGTAAAATCAGTAAAAGAAAAAATAAATTGCGATAGGCAGAAAGAGTTCGAATGCTCCTTTTAGAATTCGAATTCTACCCCCCACATATACTGAATTATTTCATTTTGTTAAAATTTTGACTCAACTATAGAGCATTAACAGGACCATCAATCCAGTAATTGAAGTGAAAATCAAGTTATAGATAGAATTATAAAGTTAAGGTGATGTTTTCAATGACCGCATGATTATATCTAATTGCATCATTTATTTATTTTCATTCAAGAAACAATAACCTCAAAATACTTGCGAATTTGGTAGAAGGATCATTCCACGGAAAAACGACCATTGGTCTTTGAAAAATTTTGTGAAAAATTTTTAAGGGTACGAAATACTATAACCACCAAAGAAAATTTAAAAAAAATGGTACCGACACAAGGTGAAACTTATAATATATGTTTAATATGAAATAACTTGATGGTGGCTCTGCGTTTTTTTAGCAAAATCAAGGTTTTGTGTTCCTCATTTATGGGTAATAATTTTTATGATTTTTAATTTTTAAAAGGAATAGTACTTCGATTTTTTCAACTAACAGATCTAACACTAGAATGTAAATTGTTTGCAATAGTTTAGAATATTCATTTGTAAGCAATCATAAAACAAAAATAAAGAAAGCAGATTCCTTTTCATTTACTAGCGGCATGAACAATAAGGATTATTTTGGGTTTTCCTTACACCTAGGGTTTCTCGCACATATTACACTGTACATATATTTTTAATTACTTCCTTTGTTTGCCTATTTTGCATATTTTTACAATTTAAAATTAGGGTTAATTGCAATGCCTGTAGTTTACATTGATTCCAAGAAGTTGATTTTAGGATATAGATCGGAAGTAGTTGAAGTTAAGGAAAGTCGTGGGTTGATATAGACAAAATTTTTTGTAAAATGGACAATTGAAAAAGAAAGTCAAACAGCTTTACTAGCATACTGTCCAAAAATATATTTAAAGTAAAGCAGGAACCACCCACAGAAGAAACAAAAACAAATAATGAATTATCTACAGTAAATACTATCAAAGAAGAATATTCAAAAGCTAAAGAAAAGGAAACAAAGTGTTTACTTTTATCACTTTTGCTGACGAATTGATCACGTGCCATAGTAGTGTCCAATTTTCTGACACATCCCCATATATGATTTAAAAAAAATAGATGAGGTTATGCTTCCCCGAAAAGGCGAAGAAGTATGGATCCACATGTCGCTGGTCTCATAAAATCATTTTACTGCAGCAATGCAAACAGCAGACTGCCTAAATACTTCAATTTAGCGCAAGCATCGGGGACTCATTCTGTCTGTGTATGCATTAAACATCAAAACGTTAAATTAATGATTAAAGGACCAAAAATAAATTTTCTAACAAAGCGTTCGGATATAAGCTTGGCCAATGATAAGGACTTTTTATCTCTGATGATATGCTCTCCTCCACAAACAGATTGGTATTTTGGTAGGATCAGGATCAATGCCTTGCATCAGCCGTTATTCTAAGTACATATGAAACAAATTTGATGAAAATTGCGTCAGTGGTATTAGTTATAAGCAATGGATTTATACAGATCGTTTTACGTTAGAAACTAGATTAGAATCTTCTCCAGGCTTTAAATAACGTTGCAAAATAGTTTTTAAGTCTATTTTTAAAACATAAAATTCTTTCGTACCATATTTTGTAAGTTTTACCTTGTTTCGGTACCATTATCTATAAATTTTCTTGGGCAGTTATAGTATTCCACTCCTTTAAAAATTTCTTACGACTGTATTTTTACGAGCTCTACTTTGAAATTTTGCGCATTTGTAGTTTAAATAACTTTATATAATATTTAAAAGAATTAAGAAAATCGAAGGTGTGCATTTTCATATATAAATATTCAAGGATAAAGGACACTAAGATAATACTTTTTATCCTTTTTGGCCAGGATGTATCTCGGTCTATTTTTCCTAGGATACTTACACCTTACCTTTTCCAACATGCCATGTTTGAAGGCTCTACGTAAATTAGAAGATTTTATACAATTTTTGAATGCAACACGAACCGACTTTTCTCGAAAACTTCAAGAGACCATATTTCCGCAAACATACCATATTTGCCAACAACATTTCATTTTCGATAATTAGCTCACCAGCCCTTCTGGATGACAAAATATTTCCAAATTCCAAGGAGGTGAGTTCAAAAATTATCTGAAAATTGGTCGATTTTCCATGGAATTACCCAGAATGAATACATAACATTTAAAAAGTACCTGTATTTTGATAGAAATCACATCAACCATATATTTATACCTTTTTCGTAGCCAGAAAACAAGTTCCGTCATACTGGACAGCTTCAACTGTATCTGCGTTTTGGTGGTCACCATATATCTTTTCCGTTTGATGCTTCAAAAATCGAAAGCAAATAATCGATATTAGGGTTGTAAAAAAATTCATTCATTGCGAATAGGTACACAAATCTGCTTCCCTTAAACACCCAAATCTGTTTCCGTTAAAAATACCATTACATGGTTGCACTTTTTTATCCTACAATACTAGTCTCCGGAACCCCAGAGAAATCCCAAAGCTTTGCAAAAACTGCATCATGACAAAATATTTACGTAGTATGTTGTAGCTGATTTTGTAGGTCCTGGTTCGCGATTAATGTTCCCTTGGCTAAACTAAATTTCCGCCCAGCAAGCATTGTTCGATTTTATCAAACATTGTCCATTTATCAACCAACACCTATCGATGAATGTGTGTTCACATGTAGCGTCATCCCAATAGCCGGAGGGGTACATTTCACGGTTTCATTACGAGGCCAGTTTCTATAATAGAGGGGGGGCTGTGAATCTTTCAGAAAGGGATGCAAAAAGTGTGAACAATGATAGAAACATGCGAGTAAATAGAAGATGATAAAATATGTACAAGGAAGAGCTTGAAGTATTTACCAAGCAAACGTATGTCAATATATAAATATATAGTTATTATATCCTATACTAAATTATGACACAACTTATAATTATCTTCTTCATGAAAGTTTTTGTTTATTTTTAATACGATTTTTACCTGCTGAAAATACCCTCTAATCTTCAAATCGTACAAATACAAAGTTGTTTGCAAGTTATTTCAGATATTTTTTTCTTCACCTCCTTTTTTGCTCTTTTAATCTCAAATAACAATGGTTTCGGTACGTTTCCTCTCTGTCCAACAGCTCTGCCGAAGACAAACAAAAATCGTTTAGTTCGTTCCGTTCGTGCCTTTGGTACAAGTTTGTCCGAATTAAAAATTCGATCGCAAATCCTAGTTACTTTTAATAAGTTTTGAAATTTAGCTCATAGAAATAATCGAGAATGAATTAGGGTCTTAACCGCATTCTAACCGAATTATCTATGAATGTATTCTAATACGATATTTCTGCCCACAGTTATTTGAGTGAAACGTGACATAAGAGCATGATGGAATTAAATGATATGACCTCTCAGGATATGACCTTTGATTCCCGCATGATATGTGAAAATTGTGACAATTTTCAAATTAACAATTGTTGGGATGAAAATATTGGACTCAAATTATCTAGAGCTTTAATATATGTTTATTCCCATATCGAGAAACGTCAAACGATTTTTCGTGTAAATATTTACCACTCTACATTTCTCTACACATCAATTTTCCGCATAGAAAAAATAGCAAAAGTTTGTGCCGCAATAAAGTCACAGCAGCATACTAGGCTTTAATATTTTTTTCGCAGCTGAAATGCAAATTTATTTTAATAATTGAAAAGTTAAATTGAAAGTTTAATACACTTGTTGCTATGGACGCTGAACTGATAAACTAAAATTTTTTGAAAACTATTCTTGCTTTTTGCCATTTTGCCAATTTTTGATGCGATTCTTTTCGTATCATAGTTTTAATAGTTTTGAGAATGAGTTTGTCGTTTAAGGGGGGAAATACATGTAAAATCGAAAAAAATTGCTAATTTTAGATTGAATTAAAATATATATATTGTTCATTCAGAAAATGTTTAATACTAAATCCTTAAAATACATATTTCACAGTAAATGAAAATCTTTTTTTAATAATTTTTCAACACAAAATGGCGGCGATGCGAGCGAATGAAAAAAACACATCAAAAACTGCCTCGTACAACTTAACGCCTTTTCCGGGGAACTTGCAACATTCAGAGAAAAAAAATATGCTACTGAAATATGTAATTCATTTTTTTAGGTGAACCAATAAAGTTTACAAAAATATTTTAAATTTTTACATTAATTTTAGATTAAACAAAAAAATTGATTATTTTTCAAAAAAATCACGCTTTAAACATTAATAATCAAATTATTTTTCCAAAATTACAATAACAATTAAGTTCAACGAGGAGATAATACTCTTTTGTAGATGTGGTATAAATTTGAGCCGGATCGATTCAATATTTTTTGAGATATCTTGTACGGCAGTTGAAAAAGTACTACTTTGAGAAAAACGCGTTTAAAGTTTTAAAGCTCCACCGACCTGGGGAACGCCACGCTGCCTTTAACTGACTATAACCCAAGAACTAATACGAATATCGCTTCAAAACTTTTTTTGGTTTATTTTAAGAGCATTTCAAACATTTTGATGTAATAAAAAAAATCGATTTTTTTTTACATGTATTTTCCCCCTTAAGTGATACCAACTTATTCAAAACTAATGCCGTGGTATTATTGGAATATCATTTCTTAAGTTTGATTATATGTAGCTATATCATTTATTTCATCTTTTTCTAAATACAAGAATCGGTTATTAAAGATACTCTGAAAGAAGAGGTCAGATAGAAGTTATAAAATTGCTGTCAAAATATTTTAGCTAATCGCATTGTTAAAGTCTTCGTCCGAATTAAATTTTTTCCAACTTACTAATTTAGTGCAAAGTGTAAAATGGTATCTACGAGTAATCTTATTCTAATTTAATATTCTTTTTAAAATTAAAAACATACTTCTAAGAATAGGGCTAAGCTCTAATAGCTCTTCATTGAATTAATGGAGCTTTCAATTCTGTTAGTCATGAAGAGTTTAGGATGAAAATTGAAAACTGTGCGCTGCAGTTTACGAACAGATGAGACTATTGCAGCCCTTTATTTTGAAAGGGAAATCAAAATGTTCACAATAGTGGAAACAACTGTGCTCGAGAGTATAAAAAACCTCGTTCTTATGAAATACTTTTATATAATAAAAATCTCGACTATACAAATACAAAATAATGTTTACACTTATAAATAAATTAAAATGTAACACAAATAATAGAATAGTAATAATATATCTGCTGATGTTAAATTGATTTGTTATTATGTATAATATACTTATATGTTTTGAAATATTTTTATAATTTATAATTTTTATATTATTGGAAAATATTATGCATCATTTCATTTTTTGTTTAAATATTTATCAGTCATGTTTATAACACTAGTAGCGCACACTGTTACCATACAATTTATCTACCATAAAGTCCCGCGGCCTCACTGTTAATGAGCTTTTCATCGAATTTCGCAATATAATCTGCAACCCAACCTCCCAGTTTACTTTTTCCAGCCGTCAACTCTTTGGCGTCAACTCTCAAAGCTAAGGATGTAGCTCGCACAGGATTCAGAATTAAAGGCGAAGTTTCCGTCAATCAGTCTATATGTGACTAGTTCTTGAGCATGGAATTTTTTATCTGCTATGATCAACCCTTCTGACCTAATGTTTGTTGCCTGAGAAATCCCATCGTTTCTCCAATTCCATATTCCTTGGCAGTACCACTGCTTCTAGTCCACGAGAAATGTGCGACCTCTTCGCAAAATACTTTTCTTCCTTGTTTTCCGTCACCCTTTAATTTTATATTCTAGTTCATGTTCTCTCTATTTCATTCACACCAATCGTCTAGAAATTGAGCTTATACTCGTGTGTCTTGATGTCAATGCCAGTTGTGGTCATGGTGGTATCTCAAACCTGTTGGCCAAGTCTTTTTTATTGTCCTTGTGTGTTCGTTTGTCAATTATATTCAACCTCAATTTCTTCTCCAGCTCCTTCGCTACTAATTGGAAATTTGCTTATGTTTCACCTATCCACAAGTCTGACGACCCAAGCTGCATTTCCAACTATCGTTTAATTTTACTCCTTCCTTGATTTGATAAAGTGATTGAAAGAGTTGCTCATAAAAGGCTGCTTCCTCTCCTCCATCCTTTCCTTGCTCCCCACCAAAAAGGGGTCATAAAAGATAGATCTCCTGCCTCTAATCTTATATCCGTTACTAATTTGATTGTTTCTGCTTTAGAGCCACAGAAACAAGTGGACATAATGTAAACCAACTTTCCAACATCTTTTGATTCTTTTTATCACAAAATTTTCCTAGCAGAGCTTGGAGGTTATGGGGTGTCTGATTTTTTTCTGTCTTGGGTTTCATCTTATGTTTCTAATCACACCGGGACTGTAACTGTGCAATCCACTATCTCTTCACCTTTCTGTCCGCTATTTGGAGTTCCTCAGGGCTCCATTTTTAGTTCATTATTATTCCTCTCTGCAATGATTTCCTTCTTTTATTCAATCTGCCTGCCTCTTGTTTGCTGACGACTTGAAGGTGTCCAGAGTAATTGAATCTACACGTATATAATGTTACTCTTAATATATAGCTGCTATTTATGCAGATCTTCTATTACGGGTGTTAACAATTTTGGTGTGTCCTTTGCTCTAAAGCTTTTGACCGGCATATATAATGACAAAGGCCTCTCGTTTATTCAATTTTACAGTCCGCCTAGAGCCGCCGTGACGATCACATCGCACAAAGCAATTAGAGAGGATTTAAAAAAACAGCAATTTTAATTGCTACCACGCAGCCGACAATTAGCCGATGGATTTACCATCACGGCCGAACTTTGAGAGAGCGAAGAAAGTCAGCGATTGGCTTAATGAGCTGGAGGGAAAACCCGTAAGCAAGCGACGAGAGAGAACACACGTGGACGAGAGTCTTCATCCGAAAACAATTAAAAATCCGGGCAGCCGACGACGAAATCAGGGACGAACGTGAGAGTGAGTATTATTAATTTACTGTGTTAAGTGATAAGTCCAAACAGATTGGAGAGAGTATACCTCCTAGAGGGGGAAAAAAAAAGAGATGAAAGAAAGTGATCACTTTGAGCAAGTCTCGGATAACGAGGCTTGCGAATTGGTTGTAGACTCCGACAGCGATTCAAGTGAGGATGAAGAGGAAGAATCGCTGAGAGAAAAAGATAAGACAATATCTGAACTTACGGCTCAGATAAGTCAGATCAATTTACGGATGGAGGAGATCCTGCAACAGCTCAGGGAGAGCCAGAAAGAATTGACAGAGCAGAGGAAACAGAATGCCGAGCTCTTTCGTCAAAACCAAGAGCTTATGCACCAGCTATTAGGAGTAAATAGCTCACCACCGTCGATAGTTCCATCAAAACGAAAGCGTAAAGAGGAACCAACCAGCGCCGCAATAAAACAAAGTGAAAGTGAATGTTCACCCATGGAGGCAGAGAATACTGCGGGAGAACAGTTTGAGAGAGAGTTCCCCGTCCTGCCAACACCAAAAAAGCCAACACCTGTGGTCTTGACAAAGATAATACCCCCCCCAAAGCAGCAAACAAGTGAGCAAACCTAATGCTCAGGCCCAGGTAAAGAAGGACACAGCAACGACGAAATCAACAGTGCCAATAATCATTCGGCAACCAGAAAAATGGACCCAGTTAAGCAGAGCAATAAAAGAGCTAAAAATCGAATACGAGACGGCCAAAAGAGTATACCTGGGTATTCAGGTAATCCCAAAAACCCCTCAGGACCACAGGAAACTAACCAGGTTCCTGACAGCAGAGAAAATTGAGTTTCACACCTATCTTCTACCCGAAGAAAAAAACCTAAATATTATCATTAGGGGTCTGCATGGACTCACCCCAGCCGAAATTAAAGAAGACCTTGAAGAGCAAGGCTTCCACCCAATTGAGGTGTTTTTCCTCAAACTAAGAAACGGCCCTTCAAGACTTGTTAAGGTCCTTCTTCCTAGGCAAGAAACGGACATATATAATATTAAGGCAGTATGTCATCTGATATGCAAAGTAGAAGCCCAAAAACCACGTGGCGGACACTCGCAATGTCATAGTTGCCAACAATTTGGCCATGCAGCAAACAACTGCCATGCACAAGCCAGATGCGTCAAGTGCGATGGACTCCACCATCACTCAGAATGCACTAAGCAAAAAGACGAAAAGGCCAAGTGCGTTAACTGCAGCGGAGAACACCCCGCTAGTTATGGAGGATGCCCAAAACATCCAAAAAATCTCAAAAAATCATTTGCACAGGTTGCAAAAGAGCGAACACCTGCCACCATCCCTGAGGCTAAACCAACCAGATCCCCTAATAACCAAAAACCAACCCCGCCCCCACAACATAACACCCAGCTTCCAAACGCAGAATATATGAACCATATTTTCTCCAACATGCAGGAGCAATTCCAGTTCATGATGAAAAACATGATGGCAAAAATGGTACAAGGAATGTTTTCTGCATTTCCAGCTTCCACAAATCCCTCTAAAAAACTCTCACAATGAGTGTCCCCAACCATGTTTCAATCCTCACGTGGAATGCAAATTCCATAAGAAACAAAACAGGGGAACTGATACAATTCCTCTTTGACTGCAAAGTCGACATAGTACTCATTCAAGAAACTTTCCTCAAACCTGGAGATCATCTCCGTTTCCCTAACTATCACTTTTATAGAAATGATAGACTCACTGGCAGAGGAGGTGGCACCGCCATCCTCGTAAAGAGAAATATAAGCCACCACCATATCACCATCCCTAACCTCGACCAACTAGAGGCAACAGCAATCAAAGTCCACACTCAAACTTTTGAGTTCGTGGTAATTTCTGTTTATAAACCACCAGGCTCACTCAAATTTACCCCAGATCTCTCTAAACTGCTAGACCAGGAAGGACCAGTCTTTATAGCTGGAGATCTAAATGCCTACTGCCGACTCTGGGGGGACAGGAGCAGTAACAGAGCGGGAACAGTGCTAAAAAAGTTTGTTATGGACAAACATGTTAGCCCACACATTCCAAATGAGCCAACCCACTTCGGGATAACTTACAGCCATGCACTGGACATTGGTCTTTCCTTGAACTTCCAGTACAATGTGCGGACCACAGTACTAGATGAGCTCTCATCCGACCATAAACCCGTACTATTCCTAATAGAAGACATCTACATTGACGATCCCCTAAAATACAGATCAAAAACTAACTGGCAGGCTTTTCAGAGCGCAATGGAGACCGAGATCCCACAGCCATCTCTCGAAACAGCCAGAGACATTGATAGAGCTATCGAAAGCCTATCAACACAAATAGCCCAAGTGAAGGAAGAATTCACCTCAAAGACCCCAATAGAGGGCTATAACCCATACGAGCTCCCAAGGGAAATTAAAGAGCTGATCCGCAAAAGAAATCAGAAAAGGAGAAGAGCTAGACGCACTAGAGATCCCAGCTTAAGACGGGAAGTGAACCGTCTCACAAACAAAATCAGCCAACAGATCTCACAGTGCAAAAACGAACAGTGGGAAAACTTTCTCCTAAGTATGGAACCAGGAGACAACAATTTCTGGAGAATGACCAAATATTTTAGACAAAAAAACAAAGTAGCAATACCGGCAATCCACGGTCCTAATGGCCTCAAATATGACAACGAGGGAAAAGCTGAGGCATTTGCAGACACATTAGAACTGCAATTCAAAGAGAACACAACAAATCCAGAAGAATACGACCAGGAAGAAGAGATAGAAGGAAGAGCCACTAACATTATAGAAACAGCTACTCAAAGAGAAGAAGAGATCCGCCCCACGGACATAGAAGAAATTAAACAGTTGGTAGCTCAGCTCAAAAAACGTAAGTCACCAGGACTTGACATGATTACAAACATCTGCCTCAGACACCTACCAGACAACAAAATCCAACAGATAACGGATATAGCCAATGCGATCTTCCGAACAAACTATTTCCCAAGCCCCTGGAAAAAAGCAACAATAACGGTGGTTCCAAAACCACACCAAGACCTCACCTTTCCGCAAAACTGGAGACCAATCAGCCTTTTATCATCAATCGGGAAGTTAGTAGAACGGCTAATACTTTCACGACTTGAGGAAGTAGTCACTGACAAATCCATCATTCCAGAAGAGCAGTTCGGGTTCAAAGCCCACCACTCCACCGAGCTACAGCTAGCCAGGTTGACCCAGCACATAATAACTGGATTCAACCAAAAGAAATCAACAGGCCTTGTCATGTTTGACGTTGCCAAGGCGTTCGACAAGGTCTGGCACGCGGGTCTCATTGTTAAAATGTACGATTTCAATATCCCAAAACCTCTGATACAATTGACTGCATCATTCCTTGAGGGCAGAACCTTTTCCGTTCGAATAAATGACCACTTCTCAAGCACACGACCAATAGAAGCCGGAGTTCCGCAAGGTTCCCCACTCTCACCACTGTTGTATACCATATACACTGCAGACATCCCAAGGACGCCCACAACAAAAATCTCCCTTTTTGCAGACGACACCTGCATCTACTACACATCTCGACAGGCTGAATTTATAACCAGCAATCTCCAACTTTACATAGACACGCTAATGGATTACTTCCAGAAGTGGAAGATTCGTATCAACGCGGAAAAAACCCAAGCAATCTTTGTGACAAAACAACGAAGACAAAACCCAAGCCAACTTACAGTAGACAACGAACCCATAGAATGGAAAACGACAGCCAAATACCTAGGACTCACTTTTGACACAAGACTTTTGTGGAATACGCACATACAAAACAAACGAATAATTGTTAGCGGAATACTGAACCAGCTGTACCCATTACTTGTATCAAATAAGCTTAATATTGAGAACAGAGCCCTTATCTATAAGCAGATCATCAGACCAACCATCACATACGGAAGCACCATCTTTTACCAAACACACAGGACAAACAAGAAACAGTTACAAACATGCCAAAACCTGGCCCTGAGGAAACTAACAAGGGCACCCTGGTACATCAGAAACGCTGACATACACAAGGACTTACGAATAGAAACAATAGACAAATTCATACGAGACAAGGCACTAAAACTATTCGACACAATCGACAGGCATTCCAACAGCACCCTTGCTATGTTAAGATACCAAGAGCAGAGAGAAAACGACATCTACCTAAACCTACGAGAATTAGGAAGCTAAAGTAGTAGATCTACGAGGGAGCAACCAAGAGGTTAACAAAAACAGTAGAGGAAAAAGAGAGCACAGGAACGCTCACTGAGAGGAAGGGAGTCAAAGTGCTGAAAGCACTAGCTCCAAATTAAAACAGTTCACAGTCAGTCAATTTTACTCTCAGATGTTCCGCTCGTTTTTTCAGCGTCTTTATATCTCTCCATCTGTTTTTTCTAAATTCATTCTAGAATATTGTTGTTAGGTATGGCTTCTTATATTAATATCTTAATGATGCAATATAATACGTTCAGTGAAGGCTTACCTGCTCATTGTTGTTTAAACCAAACATCTGTAAATATAGTGACCGTTTGTCCTGAGAAAGCCACCAAATTTCTTTTCAGAGTGAATTCTCACTCGTATAGCGATTTTTTCTTCTTCTGACAGTCGGAAGCTGCTTTTAGTATAAATCAGGTACTATTGTGAATTTGGTACCAGCTGAATTGTTCTCAGAGCGTGCTGAGTTCCATCTGTGAGAGGGAGAGTGGATTTGAATGAAATGTCATTCAAATTTTGTTCTAAAATAGCGAAAATTGAGCAAAAAAGGAAAATGTGAGTTGTACAAAGTGAAGAGAAAATGTTCACGTAAAAAATAAATAAATAAACATAAATTTGAATGACATTTCTCGCTCCAAATCTTCTCTCTCCAACGCTTCACCTGATTGACTTGACATCTCCTAAATCTATCTGATTTAGAGTGTAGTGTGAACACCATATAAAGTTTTGTTTTTCCGAAATAAGCGATAACAAAAATCAAAAAGTATTTGTTGTTGAAAATAGGAGATACGTAATCAATATTAGCGTAGCACTGAAAGTTGTAAAAAAAACTCAAATACTATCGTAAAATAACAATAAGATATAATTAAGTAGTATTAACAAAAAATATAACAATTCCATTTGATTCTGCTTTCGGAGGCTCATTCCGCAAAACGATCCAGATTCCCGTATCAAATATTCTCTGCTTTGATAAGCAGTAAAGGCGATATACGTTTTCTATGCTAATTTATAGACAGAAAGGGAATCGTGATCACAAATTAATAACCTTTGCATGTAGGAGATTTTTTTAATGCTAGAAAGTAAACAGTAAGGAGAGTATTAAGATTACTAGTATTAAGATTAGGTGAGGTGGGCCTATTATTACTAATTACTATGGATGCGGCAGTTTGGATAAAACCTGGTTTTAAATATAACGCAGGATGCAGTTTCGCAAAAATATTTTATATAAGGCGTGTTTTTTGGCTCCTGTATCCAGCAGAGAATAGAGTATATGCATTGGGAACAACAACACTCTTGTACCAGTGAATTCACAAGTACAGAAATTCTATTCCTCATTGGTAGTTCACGTGCTGGACTATAGAATGTGCTGATAGAAAAATGAAAACCTCATGCGAAGTTATCTTTTTTCTGTGAGGTGGCTTTTGTTTTTTCAAGGTTATGTTGAATGTTTTGGTAGTTAGGAAATTAGAAATAGCCCTCATAACGTGTAGAAAGTTAAAAGAGGTAATTTTCTGTTAGTTTTTTTTCTGTTTTCTATCGAGTCTGCTAGTGTATACTAGTTATTTTCTCCCTATATTTTCAGCTGTTTTGTGGTACCACAGCGAATATAGCAACCTATGTCAGTCTTAGCGAATGCACTGCTGTTTTGCGCTAGATCGTTTTTTTGCGGCATAGTTCTATTCTGTTCTGTATCGGAGCAAAAAAACACGCCTATAATTCAATACACGTGCATTATATTTTAAGCTGAATGAAGCTTTGGCTTATATTTTAAGTCGCAACGATATCCTGTTTTACCTGTTTCATCAGAATTATGCACCATTTTGACTTCAATTTAAATCAAAACTGCATAACATTCATTTCTGCATTTAACACCATGCTAATGAGCGTAATAATAATACAAAGCTTTTAAAGTTGGATCAAAAAAATCACTCTCTCAATATAATTTAAGCTTTTTAAGTGATACTTCAAGCTTGAAGCAAAATGTAATCTTAAGAATCCACCTCGGTACATTAATTAACACTTGTTGCCATTGTTAACACGACGTCGTAGCTCGTAGTGCACGATTTTTATCCCGAGACGTTCTTCATCCACCATTAATCAACAATTACAATTAACTATCTCACCTGAGCACACTTGTGCGAAATAGGCTTACCTCACCTCGGCTCGGTGTCCTTGGTTCCGTTCCTTTCTGTTCGCGATTTGTCTGCACTATGTCGCACTCAGTATTTACCTCTTGCTTAGTGCTCTGTTCACCATCCTGGTGATTTTCACTTCACCGAAAAGCAAACAGCATCTTTGCCTGTTCAAACGACTTGAACGCAAGCAGGCAACGTGGAGTGCGGCCATAGAGTGCGGTGTCAGAACATGTATGTGGGAATTCAATGGGGTGTAATCCATTTGCTGGTTGCGCATTATTACCTCTGTTATGACTGTTATAAATTATATCTAATTGGGAGTGTACGATTTTACTCCATTCCAGTCGGAGGAGACGAAGTACCTTTCTGGCCATCATAATCCATTCACCCTTACCGGCGTCGCGGCGCTCTCATCCAAAAACCATCGATATAATACGCTACGATGCCAATGTAGCGACACCGAGTGATAACAATAATAAAGTCTTCGAAGAGCATTTAGATTTCTGCCATTGATGAACTCGCAGATAATGGAAGAGGCTTACAATTTCGTAGTCGAACCATATCCGAATGCCGAGCATGTGTGTGAAAGTTGAGTTTAAGGAGGTTTTAATGCTTGTAATAATCATTAAGCCGCTACACAACGACCGTGTTTCTAGAAAACGCGATCGTACTGCAGATTGCCTGATATGTTTGCATATGAATATGAGAAGTTAACAGCAAACATGTTGTTGAAATTGCTGAACTTGTTTTGTGGCTAATTGGGGAGAATACAATGGCTGCCTGAGAATCACGTACCTGCAGATGATGATGTAAAGATACTCTGTAATGGGTAAAGCTACAACGATGATATTGCTTTGCTTGAGTCATTAATATTAAAATAAAAATAGTCGGTAACTATTCTTGTCATACTAATAAATAGGCAATGTCTAGCCATCAAACTTCGAACAACACATCATCAAATAATAAATACCTATCCATTTGCAATCAAACTTCCACGCCAGGTGTTTCTCTCTAAAAAAAAGTGAGCATCAAGTCCGCACTAAGCCATTAGCTGCAAATAAAAATGTGCGCATCAGACGTGCCATTTTCAGTGGATTTTTTTTCGTAAATGCACTTTAGTGGAATTAAATTGCCTGAAATGCATCACGAACAATCCGAAACAAATGTTCGGCATTTTATCTTTTCACTGCTGTGTCGAAAGTAGCATTGTATCGGAGGCACAAAGATAAGGGCAGGCGTAATGCCGACGGCAATAAATAAATGAACGTGTGTCCATAAATAAACGAACGTGCTTCATTGTATTGTATATAGTTTTGTTTTTTTGCTTTTTATTTTGTTTTAGTTTAGTTATCGCTAGTTCGTTCATATATAAATAATATTTATCGCGGAAGGATTTAGTTTCATTTTTTGATTAATGGTGCTGTAGCTGCATACATGTCTGTATGTATATTTAATAGGACATTCGATATATTATTTGAATGCGATATGCGCTTGAAAGTTAGTTTTATATGCATTAGTGTAAATTAATAGTTCATTGAGTCGAACAATTTAGCGGCTTTAGATTATGAAATGCATTAGTATACTAGATTAAATGAAAACAAAGCTGAACGATATCTTCATATGCTAATCAATTAAAGCCATTGAAACTTAAAACGAATGCAAAAATGCAAAATTCATGCATCCAATATTTTAGTTCATACAAATTCAAATTTTGTGAAATAGATAATTTAACTGTTTCACATTGAAAATTAACAAGGCTCAAATACAGTGCCGCGAAAGCAAAATGGCAAGAAGACGATATAACGAAGAGTTCCAGGCTAAGCAGCCAAATTACGACCTCTTTAATATAACTTCAGAAACATAACTTCAAAGTCAATAGCTCCTAGCGTAGTTTGAATATAGTTTCAATATAGTTTATTAATATAGTTTCTACGAAAATATAAACATTAGACTTAAGTCCGCCACCCGTTAAAATTGTTACCCAAAAATGAGTTAAAAAAAGTGGAGCAACATTTTCTATATAGTGCAATTAAATCATTCCAACATACTTTTTCAGATTTAAAATAATGAATTCATGCCAAATTGGTGATTGCTTTTGCTCACTGAGAGAAAAATCTTGGTAAAATCAACAATTTTCCGTAGTTGTTTTTGCGTCAACTAGGGGCTATAGTTAAAACAACCATAAGAAAATTGTTGATTACTTTTATGTACCATGACGCGTGGCTGATAAACAACGTCCTTGGTGCGAAAAAGTAAGTAACCACAAACAATGGTATTCCAACAATGTACATAGTACGAAATAGTAAATGATTATAGTCTGTGTTGCCTCAACAATAATAAGCGATTGCTGAATTATGTTTGTTGAATTTAACAATTGTAGAGTGACGCTCATTTTTCTATAGATCAACTATTTATCGTGCTTATGAACCAATTAACGCAGTTGAATCGTCGAAGGTTCCGATATTTTTTTTGGTATCAGAAAAGTCAACTACTTTTGTATGGTCAAATAAACTATTTACGCATAGTAGAAAGAACCATTTTCCATAGTTCATTCGACAATTTTGAATGAATTGTTGCATTACTATCAATAATAGTTATATCAACCACGATTTTTTCTTTCAGTGTAGTAAATCTATATTATCTCCTTTTCAGCATGGTTTCATGAAAACCAAATCCACAACTACCAACCTGCTTGAGTTTTCCACTACTGTTATTCCAACAATCGAGGCAGGATTTCAGGTAGACTATATTTACACTGACTCCACGAAGGCTTTTGATAAGCTGGAACATTCCATATTATTTTGTAAATTGTCCTCGTTTAACTTTCCTCAGCTATTTATTTCCTGGATAGCATCTTATTTGGAATACCGTACCCAATGCGTATCCTTCCGTGACGCCCTTTCATCAGAAATTGATGTCATATCTGGTGTTCCTCAAGGAAGCCACTTAGGACCTCAATTTTTTTAAATATATAAATGACCTACCATCTGTCTTGAAACATTCGTCAATTTTACAATATGCAGATGACATAAAAATTATTAAAAAGGTATCTAATACTCACGACTGCTTGGAACTTCAAGCTGACCTAAATAACATCACGACTTGGTGTGAAACTGACGAATTAGTCATTATGTTGACAAGTGTACCGTTGTTTCGTACGCGCGTAAAATTAATCCTTTGAGCTTTGAATACTTTTTGAATAGTATTCTCTTAAGGTATTCTGACAACACTGAGAAAACACATGGCGCCAGACGCCATAATTTATAGACTTCTGGCGCCATGTACATAGTCGATTTAGGGATTGTGATAAAATATAGCGCCACACGCCATAATACATGGCGAAAAGTACATAGGCCTACACGCCATGTACTATAGTCGTCCACTCCATGTACATGGCGTGGCGGACTATATTACATGGCATGGAGGACTATAGCACATGGCGTGGAGGGCTATAGTAAATGGCGTGGAGGACTATAGTACATGGCGTGGAGGACTATAGCACATGGCGTGGAGGACTATAGTACATGGCGTGGAGGACTATAGTACATGGCGTGGAGGGCTATAAGCATAGCGTCTGCTCCTATGCACTATGGCGTGTGGCGCTATATTTTATCACAAATCGACCATGTACATGGCGCCAGAAGTCTATAAATTATGGCGTCTGGCGCTATGTGTTTTTTCAGTGCATCTGATGTGGAAAATACATATTTGCCGTGCCCAGGCGAAAGCTGGCGAGCCGGATTGTGGGGACGGTCCAGACAAGCGACTTTAACAGGTCCCGCCGGCGCTCGTGCGACTTCCGATCGGAGTGGGTTTTGAGCACGAGTCAACGCGATTTCGTGACGAGCTGTCAAATGCCGTCCACATGTTGGCGGTCTCGTCTGACTTCGGCTCGCTGGGCCTCGGCCCATATGTATTTTCTACATGAAGATGATGCAGCCAACAAAAGGCCACGAGCCTTCTACCTTCTGAGCATCTAAAGGTAGAGCAGTTGATGATAGGTGATGGAATTCACCTATCATCAACTGCATCAAAGACCGTATCATATTTTCTTCTATACTCAAGAAGCTTGCTGATATTTATACATCTTCTCACACAGCATGGCTGCGAGTTACAATTGTAGTGCCATGAGCTATATTACATGGCTCATGGCACTATGTAATATGGCGTGTGGGGCCATAATTTCTGCGCCATGTAATTATGGCGCTGGGAGCTATACTGCATGGCTCAGGGTACTATGTACATAGCGTGTGGCACCATAAATGCTGCGCCATGTAACATGGGACCACGCGCTATGTAGATTCTGACATTATGGCGCTGGGAGCCATATTGCATGGCTCAGAGTACTATTTACATGGCATATGGGGCCATAAATAATGCGCTATGTTACATGGCTCTGGGCGCTATGTGGATTTTTTTCAGTGAAAGTACTCCATTTAAGAGTACTTTTAAGTAATGCTTTTACTTTTGACGATCATATTAACGCCATCTTATAAAAATCTTCATCTACTTTGGGATTTGTGAGGAAGCGATCCAAAGAATTTCATGACATACGGTACATCTTACTAAGATTCTTTTTTGTGCTTTAGTAAGACCGATACTTAAATATGCGTGTATGGTTTGGTTGCCTTATCAGCAGGTGTATGTGGACCGTATCAAGTCCATTCAGAAAAAAATTTCGACGGTTTTGTTTGTGTGAATTTGCTTGGTCAGATTCTCTTTGCTTGCCTCCTTACATTGATCGACTAAGGTTACTGGCCATTAATACACGTAATAAAAGGCGTGATAATTTTAAAACCATCTTTGCTGCTATTTGTGGACGTTAAAGGAGCCTTTGACTGCGCGCCTTTTGTGGAGCTATAAGCTGCGAAAGCTCATGGCGTGATCGTCTTAAAAATGGCATGTCTTAGTTAAGTGGATACCCACCGGGCTGACGCAGAGATTGTTGGTATCGGAAGCTGAATCCAACTGCTGCATGAGAATGGAGGCGATAAATGGATACCTTCAAGGGAGTGAGTATGCTAGTTGAATCCCTGCTAAACGATCTGCAACAAGAATGGCTGCATGCGCAGGCTTATCCTGATGACGTGGCCACACTAGCAGTCAGTAAGAATCTGAGTGTGGTATATAGTGATACGCAACGTGCATTATATCTAATTGACAGTTGCTAAAATCCTTACAGCAAATTCTGACAAAACGAAACTTGCTTTGTTTACCAGGAATAGAATATTGGAAAGACTAGTACATTCAAATATGAATGGCGTTATTCTTCAACTTTCAGATATCTTGGAGTAATCTTGCACAAAAAACTTGTCTGGAAGTGAAACCTACTTGTGCTTTAAATCCTTTCGCTATACTGACTAATGAGGCGGACTTTGACGAGCATTTTCTCTGTGAGTGCCCAGCGTTTGCGCATCTCAGATATCAATATTTTGGCTAGGATGTGGCACGAATGCAGAAGATAACCTCTTTTCCGCTAACATTGATCCTAGATTTCGTTAAAAAAATTCTGGGAAACTATGGTTGGCCGGTGGTATGATCTTTTAATCTGGGTGCTTAAAGGTGCCAGGCCGTATAAGCCATCGGTATCTGTATATGATTTCAATTCCATTCTGAAATATTTTCCTGATTCTCCCGCCATTCTTTTAGATGATTTCAACCTACCGTCTATCACTTGGGATAAATATTTTTCATTTATTGCCTCCACTGATGCGTTCTACATTCCTCTTTCCTCTTTTCTCTCCTCATGTACCTTTTCACGGTTGAAAGTGGTTTGCAACACTAATGGTCATATTCTGGACCTTGTCATTTCTTGTATTCCTTATAGTTGGCTATCTTTCTTCTCCTCTTTACACGCTTCTGTTAGTCTTGATCCACATCATCTTCCATTTTCCATTGATCCTAGCGTGCATCCATATATGCAATCTAATTACAATAACCTCTTCTTAGGTTTAATTTTAGCATAATTTTTTCTCGACAGACGAAAATTTACTTATTTTGTTTATAATTTTTTCTCCTCGAGCATACCATAGCTTACTAGTTATTTTCGTTTTACGCAAAACACAAAGTTTTAAATACAGTGACTATTTGCTCATTCATGCATTAGTTTTACTAGCATAAAAATTGTGATTAAAAACTTGTTTCTAATATTGTTTTTCGTATCACTTTTTCTCTGCACTGTACCTGAAATCAGCAAAAATATCTGATTTACACAAAACTATGCCCACAAAAAATACTCTATCACTGTTTATATATTTCATGTCAACCAACGAAATATTCATATTCGAAAATAGTATTCAATAATGAGTCTCTGTTTTTGCATCTCACGCTGTGAAATTTCGAAATAAAAATGAGAAATAACAATTCACACACAAAAAGAAAACAGCAACAACAGTGCATAAAAATGCGCAACAATTTCATCAGTTTAATCCGTTAATAAAAATAAATTCAAATAATGCCTTCCAGGCGTTTTTGTGTCTGCTTCTTAAGGGTTTCGCATTACGAAACGGATGAAGGAAGGCAGAATACTGCAAAGGGAAAATTTGTCGTTGTCGGTTGTAGGTCTATATTTTCGCCCAGACAGAATGATTTTGACTTTCATCATTTGGTCCATGTTGAAAAGACGAAGAAAATTTGAAGTATTACCAGTAGAAGGGAATTATTTCTTTCTTAGCTTTTAATGCATGCATTATTTATTTATAATGCGCAAAGAATTTTTTTATATACATATATGGCAGTTGGCTAAAAATTTCACAATTGTGTAAATAAGTTGATATATTTTGGCGACAAATTAGAATAAAAAAAAATTAACTGCATTCTCCTGATGAGCACCGTCATAAAAAAGCTGTATTCATTGAATAAATCCCAAATGACATTTTCATCACAATGTTTTCTACGACCTTAGCACCGTAACCAGTAAACCTCCAAAACACATCTCATGTATTGACAAACAAACCATATTCAGTTTCATTTCCATTAAACAAATTCGCAACTAAAAGCTTCTCTTGGAAAATGAAGCCACCATTACCGGTAACACTAAACCAACCCATCGAGAAAATTCAAACAGCATCCGCAAATAGAACATCATACTCGTACTTGCTGCGGGCAACATTATAACAGCAGCAGTAGCAATGGCAGGATTAGTGGAAGCAGCCGCATAAACAGTCAACACGCTCCCATTTGTATCCTTCGGAACATATTAGCGAGAGGAAACAGAAGCCGGGCAGATAATCATTGTGACTTGGGCCGGGTTTTTTGTATTCCGGATAAATCCTTCGCGCTGACAATAAAGGAAAACCATATTTCGCTCCGGGAAATGAGCTTTTATCAAATTTATCTTCACTTCATTATTCTGCGTTTTCGTTCACTCACACCGACCGCGAAGTTCGATGCGGGCCAAAGTAGTCAGTCAGCCTGTTAAACCGAAAAAGGGGTGTGTGCACAAGTAATTCTGAGTGTGTGCTAGTGAAGCCTGTGAAAAAAATGCCAGGATAATTGTAAGTAGATTTTGATTCTCCTAGAGATGAATTCCTGTTAAAGTTTGCGGGTAGTATGTTTGCGGTGAAGTATCGCAAGTTGATTTGAGCAGTAAATAATTATTGAAAAAAGATGCTTAAGTATGTCGAACGACAGGTGTACGAAATTTTTCCACTTAAATTTCATTTGAGTTTATTTTTAAATTTGGGAAAGTCAATTGCATCATCTTACCATATTTGAAAGCGGATTACTTTATTTTCAATGATTCGAAGTATTATGACATGAACAATTAATTTCATATGAAAAGTATTGAGTAGATGGAGAAATGTTGAATTCGTGATGAATCTGTCGTGAATTTCTGGGTAGATTGTATTATTCTTTTGAGAGATGATGTAAAGCGAATAAAAAAATCGACATACTATCCAATTTTTTCATTGATAATGACATTTAAGCGGATACATAAGTGGATACAATTAATTTTTGTATGCAACTGACGATAATATACACATTAATGATGATATCGTGAAATAAAACTGTCATTGCTCTTACCTTTTTATCAGGTGAGAATGACAGATAAATGCGAAATTAATGTTTTTCATCATAAAATCATAATAAGTAATAGCGCCCAGTGTGGGCGAACTAAAAATTTCTTTTTGAAAAATTGAAAAGGCAGTGTGAAGATGTATTTGAATCGCCGTATCACCGCAAATGTTTAAATTTTCTTGTTTTCGCAGTTTGTGTCAGCCTAGTGTAAAAAGATTATATCGTTCCTCCTATTATTTATTTGCTTTGATATCGACCTACATACAAACGTTTAGCCAAGTTATTTGACTTAGAGCTATTGTTTCTAATGTTATTATAGATGCATGTATATTTTGGTGTTCATGTATATTTTTTCATTATCAGTTATACATTCAACAGTCAGAAAAATAGTTAAAAACACATTTCTTAAATTTTATTTTATTTAAATAACTTTTCGTTGTTGTAGAAATGGGATGCATTTGATGACAGGCAGCGACTTTTTGAGAGCTTTCCCATTACTTTTTTACGAATCATTCAAATATTTTGTTAACTTTCATTCAAAGCACGTGAGCAATGGATTATGATAACGCTTTAATAGTGTTATGACACTAGATTAACAATGCTATTGATAATGCGTTTAGAGAGACAGTGAATATTCATGGATATCCAAATGTTATATGAGCGAATAGGCCTTACTAAACTTCAAGGCCGTTACTGCTACAATAATGTAGAAACCCATCAATGGCTTCTTGGATTGTTAAAATGTCCTGAGGAGTGAGTATAGTTTTATAGAATTTGCAGTCATCAGCAAAAAGAAAAAATTCCACAGAGCCAAAAACTTGCCATATGTCATTAGTAAATAACAAAAAAAGCAGTGGGTCCAGATGCGAACCCTGAGGAGCACCGGAGTAGACAGAGAAACTTTGAGAAACATTTCCCTTGAAATTTATTACAAGGGTTCTGTAGGATAGATAGTCACATAAACAATTAAACAGGGAACCAAAGAACCCAATGCTACGTAGTTTACAACAAAGGGGCTCAATATTTACTTTATTGAAAGTTTTGGAAAGGTCCGTGTAAAAAACATGTACGGGCAGAAAAGATGCAAAAGAATTTACTACATAGTCATGATATGATAAAAGGTTGGTAGCAGTAGATCTCCTTTTCATGAATCCATGCTGGTTGGTGATGATTTTGGAGTTCAATTGAGGAATCAAGTAGTCCATAAGTAAATTTTCTACAATTTTGGGGGAGTGTAGATAAAATACAGATCGGTCTATAATTTGAAATGTCAGTTTTATCTTCGGATTTAAAACTTGGAAGCCAAAAATTGTGTTTCAACAATGACGGGAAAATAACGCTTGGTAATGATTCATTAAAAATAATGAAGAGCGGCAGCGTCAGGCCGTCAGCACAAGATTTTAGAAAAATAGGAGGTAGGCCGTCGATTCCAGCTGGCTTGGAGGCATCAAGTAATTTTAATTTTGACTCAGAACAACAGGTAAAATTGGAGAGAGATATGAGATCACTATCGTGACATGAGGCGGCGTACGCACTTTTAAGATTCGCACATAGCTCTTAGGTTGGCAAATGTGACGTAGTCAGATGCAAAACCTCACTCTTTAAAGATTTTGTGAACCATTTTTTTTAATCAACGATAAGAGAGCTTAGGTTATTTGAATACCAATGAGGATAAGGGTACATGTTTATTAATAGTATTATAAATAATAAAATAGAAATAGTTCACGGCTTTCTCAGCTGGTAAATTATCAAGCAATTGAATCCAATAAGTTTCAAAGAGATCTTGGTTCAAAGAAATAAAATTGCATTGCTTAAAGCTATAAACTAATGTAGGTTTATGATTGGAGATCGGTTTGATCGTTAGGTTGTAATGCTGGTGGTGCATAGAATAAACAAAGATCAGCAAATGATGATGTTGTTGTATTCAATGTACTTACCTAAAACTCTGTCATAAAGAGTTTAACTTACCTTAACTTACCCTGCCCAAGAGTGCAAAAAAACCCACCTAATATTAATTTTAATATACTTCCACAAAAAAAGGCTTTTCAAATTTTGGAGAATGATGTAATAGAGTAAGTAGTTTTTGAATCCGGTGTTGATTCAAAAATGAGAATAAATGCAGATAGAAAGTTTATGCTTAGTTGCTCAGTATAGACATTAGAGGAAGTTTCTTCATCTCTTATCACAGTCATCAACAGCTAAATGTGAAAATAGGTGCAGTTAGTAGTGATTCTTTGGAATTTATTTGGTTAATTTCTCAAGGTAGTCTATTTGGACGATTTGTTAAACATATACGTGAAAAAATTATATGCGTAAATGCGGCTTTTCAGAGTAATATAGGGACTTACACCGATTACACTGTTGCATTGTTTTAAAAGCAATGGCTGTAGTATAAGTTGTAGTAAAGACATTAATACAATCAGAATAGTAAATTTTGCTACTGCGCAGACTACAATCCAGTATTGAATCTTGATATAGGGTACAGCACTAACATCCTATTTTTTTATCTCTGTAAAACCTACCGCATTTTATTATTAACACAAGTTGAAACACTTTCTTCGACCATACCAACTTTTGAAGTATTTAAGGTAATGAATATTTGACAGCTTTTCTTGAACTCGTCTGTTATTTATGTTTGAAAAAAGACAACTCTGTCATCACAATACATATTTTCTGCTACCTTTAAAGCAAAACTTGTTAATTTTTGAATCATATAAATATTTTGATTTCATGTGCCAACTAATTTAACTGTCACTGCTCTCTAGTGATGGGCGTTTCTGTTATTTTCAGAAAAAGAAAACGAACTGTTTTTTTTGAAAAAAAAAAACTGTTTTTTAAAACTGTTTGAAAAAAACAGTTTGAATTAACGAAAAGAAATAAATTTTATGCTGTACGACTATTAGAGTTGGGTCGTACTAGGATTTTACATACTAGGTATAACTAGTACGAGTACGAAAAAATACCTGTTCCAAATACCTGTTTGAAGTATACATACAATGCATACGATTTGCAGTGATGCAATGAAACGGACTGATATGCCCTCCCCCAGCCTCCAGACACAACGTTCCCAAACTAGAATGGTGATGGTGCAAGATGACCTTCAAAGAATACCGAGTCATTAGTCTGTGCAGCTTGTCCGTAACATTCCAATGGTCGGTCATTTATTTGGTAAGTCTTTCTCCAATCTAGGGGCCATCTAAAGGAAAACGATCAAATTCAATCAATTTAATTTGTTTTTCATTTTATTATATGCAAAAAACACCTCCTGTATTCGTTTAAATGACAAAAGTAAAAAAAAAATAGTAAGATAGGACCAAATAATCCTGTTGTCATCTATATGACTTTTCATCGAGCTATCTCTGATACCAAACTTTTCCTGGCTAATCTAAAGCAGTCGGATTTAAAGTTTAAAATTTAAAGTTAGTTTTAAAATTTAAAGTTAGCTTTTGCCAAACTATGGCCAAAAAACTCCTTACTCCCCTACAAAACCGAAATTTTTGTATCACAGCAATAGGTTTTGGCCCGTTATATCCCAAACCACTCTGTGGCCCAGTCATTTTAGCATAAAAAAGGGGTAAACCTCGGATTGGGAGATAATAAGCTGAATTTTTGTATATACCTTCATTTTGAGGTCCTCACAGTTGCCTCAAAAGTCTCATAAAATCTCGTGTCTGCGACGAAAGTTATTCAAGGTCAAAGGTGAGAAAAAACAATTTTTTGCGATTACCTTGGTTTCTATTGCTCCAATGATGTCAACACTTCGGATCGAAATTGTAGAGCATAAAATTTGCGACACATTTTATTTGAAGCATTTTTTCATGCGCTCAACGGTTTTTCCGATAGTGGGCGGTAAGCGCGCAGCACTCAGCCATATGTACTGTAATGCAAGGTCAACCGTGAATGCCTGTGAATACTACCTTCAGTTTTGAATTATTTGTATTATTTATCAGTATATTGTATTTAATAGCATTTTACCTATTTTTAAACAATTATTGTGCCAATTAGCCAAGAAAAATTTTTGTCAAATCGATGTAATAAAAATAAATTTATTGGTATGCTCATTGAATAGTTTGAGAGTGTAAATATCACATCGAAACAAGCGAGAGATGATGCTGATGTTCTAATTATAGAAACAGCTATCGAAGATTCAAACATGAAAGGACTGCCATCATTATAGGAGAAGACATAGATTTACTAGTTATTTTAATTGGACTCACCTAATTACATCAAGAAGACATTTTCTTTAAAAAAGTTGGCAAAGGCAATGTCAAAACACAAATATATTCTTTAACAAGTTTTGACAAATATCCCATTTCTAAAAAAACATGTTTTATTTCTACATGCATTCAGTGGACGTGATACAACTTCTGCGCTGTTTAAAAAAGGAAAAAAAACTTTCATAAAAGCACTAGAACAACTTGCCAATTTCGACGAAATAGCTCAAGTTTTTTTTAGAAGAAAAATCCCCTGTCCAACAATTATACGATAATGGCATTCGGATCTTACTACCGATATACAATGCTCCAAAATCTGAGGATAATATCGATCATCATCGATATAATCAGTTCATTAAATTTACAAAATGTAATAAACCTGTCCAATTATCTAATGTTCCACCGACAAGTGCAGCGGCCCATCAGCATATAAATCGTGTCTATTACCAAGTTCATAAATGGTTAGGGCATGATTTAGAACCCCAGGAATGGGGTTGGGTGCTCCAAAATGAGTTCCTGGAACCAATGACAACAATATTACCACCAGCTTCCGATGAATTACTAAATACTCTATTTTGTAATTGTAAGAATGGATGTGGTGCACGGTTCCGATGTAGAAAATCGAGGCTGCAATGCACTTTAGCTTGTGGCCAGTGTACACTGAAAAAACACATGGCGCCAGACGCCATAATTTATAGACTTCTGGCGCCATGTACATAGTCGATTTAGGGATAGTGATAAAATATAGCGCCACACGCCATAATACATGGCGAAAAGTACATAGGAGCAGACGCTATGCTTATAGCCCTCCACGCCATACACTATAGTCCTCCACGCCATGTACTATAGTCCTCCACGCCATGTATATGGCTTTGAGGACTATATTACATGGCATGGAAAATTATAGTACATGGCGTGGAGGACGTTAGTACATGGCGTGGAAGACTATAGTACATGGCGTCGAGGACTATGGTACATGGCGTGGAGGACTATAGTACATGGCGTGGAGGGCAATAAGCATAGCGTCTGCTCCTATGTACTATGGCGTGTGGCGCTATATTTTATCACAAATCGACTGAAATCGACTATGTACATGGCGCCAGAAATCTATAAACTATGGCGTCTGGCGCTATGTATTTTTTCAGTGCACCAAATATAAATTCCACCAAATATAAATACCACCAAATATAAATACCACCAAATATAAATTCCACCAAACATAAATTCCACCAAATATAAATTCCACCAAACATAAATTCGATAAATTCGAGTCAACATACTCACTATTGAATGTTCCTGCTCCAGTGTGAAAATTCACCGGTCAAAGTATCGAAAATATCGCAGCCAGTACTTCAGTTCAAAATGTGTCAATTATGTAGACACAAGCTCTATTGTCACTTGCTGACATTTATACGTTCCCTCACACAGCATGGCTGCGAGTTATAATTGGAGTGCCATGAGCCATATTACATGGCTCATGGCACTATGTAATATAGCGTGTAGGACCATAATTTCTGTGCCATGTAATTATGGCGCTGGGAGCCATACTGCATAGCTCAGGGCACTATGTACATAGCGTGTGGGACCATAAATGCTGCGCCATGTTACATAGGACCACGCGCTATGTAGATTCTGACATTATGGCGCTGGGAACCATATTGCATGGCTCAGAGTACTATGTACATAGCGTATGGCGCCATAAATAATGCGCTATGTTACATGGCTCTGGGAGCCATGTGGATTTTTTTCAGTGTAATGGGCAAGCTTGCCTCAATGCTGTTTCATTGCAAAGTGACTGTGAGCAAGAGAGTGCATTTAACCATGAAATTCAGGAAGGTATGGAAACACCAATTCAAGGCAACGAAGATGATGACAATGATACAGAAATTCCCGAACGTCCAGAAGATGACGATGAAGAAGAAGAAAAGTAATACTTTTGTTATTTAAATTATTAAAGATTGATAGATTAAAAATATGTAAAATATATATATTAAAATAAATTAAATATATGTAAAAGTTAAATACAAGGTATTTACTGATAAATAATACAAATAATTCAAAACTGAAGGTTTCACGGTTGACCTTGCATTACAGTACATATGACTGAGTGCTGCGCGCTTACCGTCCTCTATCGGAAAAACGGTTGAGCGCATGAAAATATGTTTCAAATAAAATTTATCGCAAATTTTATGTTCTACAATTTCGATCCTAAGTGTTAACATCATTGCAGCAATAAAAACCAAGATAATTGCAAAAAACTGTTTTTTCACACCTTTGACCTTGAATAGCTCTCGACGCAGACACGAGATTTTATGACACTTTTGAGGCAACTTTGAGGACCTCAAAATGAAGGTATATACAAAAATTCAGCTTATTATCTCTCATTCCGAGGTTGATTGCTAAAATGACTAGGCTATCTGACCCAAAATTGGCCGATTTTGTCCGATTTCAACTCCTGTTGCCCTAAAATCTTTTTGAATATTTGAATAAAATACTTGCAAGTACGAAAATGCTCGCAAATACGAAAATATTATTTTCTGCAGCTAAACAGTTTTCCACTGCCAAACAGTTCGTTTTAACAAACAAAAAACGGCTCGTTTAAAAAAAAACGAAAAACGATGAAAAACGATTCGTTTTAAAAAAACGATTCGTTTTAGAAGAACGAAAAACGATTCGTTTTATAAAAACGGTTCGTTTAAAAAAAAACAGTCCGTTTTAAAAATCAGCTCGTTTTAGAAAAACGGTTCGTTTGAGAAAAACGAAAAACGATTGGTTTTAAAAAAACAGTTCGTTTTAAAAAAACGATTCGTTTTAGAAAAATAAATACGATTGGCTTTAGAAAAACTATTCGTTGTAGCATAGTTGGAATAATTGGTTTTAGAAATACTATTCGTTGTACTCGTAGAAAAATGGTTGGTTTTAGAAAAAGAATTTCGTGTTAGAAAAACTGTTTGTCGCTATTTGGAAAAACGGTTCGTTCGTTTTTTGCGGCCAAATGTTTTTTTCAAACTGTTTGGCGTTTTTGAGTCCATCACTACTGTTTTCACGCTCAAGTTCTGTCTCTTTTGCTAGAAGCCGTCTTATTTGGGTACTTTACTAGAATGTATGTAATGAAATGTAAAAGCAGCTTTTGAATAAAAATAATTAAAATTGAAAACGAAAATTACAGGCTTCGCAAAAGGGAATGACTCTAATTTTGCATTATAAACTACAAATGTCTTGTAACTGAGAGCTTGCTTTTTAGTTCCACACTCTTGACTTAATACAATTCCATTCAGTTAATCTTATTTCAGGTTTATATAATATTCAAGTGGTCTAACTTTAATCCCATTACAAACATAGCATTTTATTATGGTGCATCGTATCCCTGAAGATCGCAACAAAACATTTCATCATTTCGATACTCCAACACAAACCCTAAACTGAACACTAAAAAGCTACAAGAATAAACGAGTGAATGACGTATTTCTTGGATAACGTGACGATGATTCCATAGAAGTCTCTTTATTCTTTAGTTGATTCCCTATTTGCGAATTCCAAACAGATTTCGGCTGATTGTCGGGTATAAATTACATTACACTTAGACCAAGGGATGTTATGGACATGAATAGTAAAAGGCATTCGTGGCAATGACGCTGGTGGCAGCAGAAAAAGAAACGATTGTGGTAACAACTACCACCCAATGCCAATGCATATCATAGCGAGAAAATTTAACTGCAAAAGTGAAAAGGGGGTGCAACATTGCGGCAAAGCCTTGAAAAGCTCCAAGACAGGGAGGAGGACCGTCTTGGCATGATAGAACTGACAATCGAAAGTTGTAGTGGTAATATACAGTGCTTCGAATTGGAATTGCATTGATATTCTGTGCAACGCTGCAAGAATTATTCAATAAGGAATCGCCAGGCGTTTCGAAATGAATTCAATATTAAATTATTTAGATATTCCGTTTGAAGGGGTTGGAAGTGTTTTTGAATAGAAGCGATGGTGTCTGCGGGGAAAAAAATATGTGCATTTATGACAATCATACTTAATCGAATAAAATCCTGAAAATTGGATTGATGCATTGATATGGTGGAAATACGGGTTTAGAATTTATTGAAAAATTGGTTTTCCGAGAGGTGTAATTTCAGAGAGTGTTCAATTTGATTCTAGGGCTGGACTAAGCAAAATATATACACCATTTGCACGTACAATATTTAATATTTATGAAGCAGCATAGTTCAAGACAAGAAAATGGCAAAAAGAAGTTTGCAGAAATTATTTTCTTGAACAATAAGCTTATTTTTCGTACTTGACACATTTATATTTACAAACTTTAATGTATTTTTCGGAAAATATTGCAACTGTAGGAAAAAAGCGAATTATTTTCATATGTTATACGGCTATTATCACTGTCCCTATCAGTGCATTTATAAAGCATCTCTAGTAATATTTTGGGGACAATTTTCACATATTCACTTTGTGATTAAAGGATTAACACCATTCCGTCTGATTGTGTGGTTTGGTGACAATAATTTAACCTTAGCCATCTGTTTGCCCTACTCTGCTAACAACATGATATCGAAAATTCACTTGAACCAATGTACAAGTGGTCAGCCGCTATCGTTTAAGCTCCATTACAGTAATTATATAACATAATATCGTATCACGATTTCATTTTATCCAATTTAATGAAGAGTGTCCCTTCGGCCAATGGCCGTTTGTATGCGCCATCGACGTCGACGTTGTCGTCGTCGTTGTCGCTATTTGCTGTCTTCCTGATGGTTACGGTGAAACCATCCGGGCATTTCGCATCGCTTTCTAAGTCGTACCAACTTCTTCTACTGATAATAAGAAGACCTTGGGTCTCGCTGGATCACAAAGAGCAATCTTTAGTTTAGCCAAGAACGCCACAAGTGCTTCATTATAACAATCTAATTAGGAAGGTTAGCTCGTGACGTTCTTGTCGTTCGTTGCTGTTTGCTATGGTTGTTTTGCTCTAGAGCTAGATGTTGGTGCATATCAACGGGGACTCCCCGGATCAGTTCAACCGCTGTGATCTGACCAATGTAAAATTCCTGTGGTTTTTAATCGAAAAAGAACTACTATCGCATGCCAATGTCAAATAATGGTTTAAGAAGACGACAGAAGGTCTTGGTTGTGATCGAATTTCGTAGATGGGTTGCCATTATTGTTCAGACATGCTTGTTTGTTACGAAATGGTCGTTCACTGGTTTGATTTTTTGGAAGCAAGAACTATTCTTTATTTTAGTTTTCTTTATTGAAAAATTTATTGCTAGAATGCTGACTTTTAAGAGGTTATACGCAGTTAAAATTTTCATGAAATCGATTTTTAATTTTTTGCATTTTCGGAATGTATACTTAACTCATTTTCTGAGATATAAGCATATTTGTAAATACGTTTCAGACTGTTAGAAAGTAGGCGGAGTACAGACCGGAGTAGCAGCTGCTCTTTTCTTTCTTTGTTTTCCTATGTATTACCATGACTATCCGTCTTAACCACCTGATGTTGCTGAAGCTATCTTTCCAATTTATACAGACATCAGTGATAAAAAATTATTGGAAAGGTTTCTTAGTGGTTTTACGCAAAACAAAAATGAGAGCTACAATCAGTTGATATGGAAAATAACTCCGAAAATTGTTCCGCGTGGCTCGAAAATTGTTGATATAGCAGCTTAGATTGCTGCCGGGATATTTAATGAAGGTACAACTTCAATTTTATATTACATGATTGCAATGGGACTATCAATTGGGTCCAATGCCCGTGCCTATGTCGAGAAAGACGATGCAGATTGCGCCACCATCTCTGACTCGAGAGTGCATGGGGGTATGCGAGAGGAAAGAATGGCTCGTAGACAACATCAACTCGAAGTATTAGAAGCTGCTGATGCTACAGAGGTTTCATCTTATGGATGTTGGTCTTATGGTTTCATCTTAGATGCCTCCATGTAAGTAAAAAAAAATATTATCTGTGTGTTAACGTCTTCCGAAACTTTAAACGCATTTTTCTAAAAACTATGTTTTCCAAGTCGGTGACCAAGATTTCTAAAAAACGGCTCAACCGAACGGTATGAAATTTTAACACAGCTTTCTCAGATATATTCCTCAGGTATTAATAAAAGGAATAAGATTTTGTCATTAATCAAAATTTTGGTTATTCCTCCAATCAATATCTAGTTTTATCTATTCTCTAAAAGAATCTGTTTGGTTTTTTGATTTCAGATGAACTATACTCGAGAAATCGTGGTCACCGCCAAACACGTTTTTTGGAAGAACTTCAAGAGATCGTCTGGAGGAGCACACCAGATCAATATTTTTACAAATCATTAGTTCCACAATAAACTTAGATGTTGCCACTAAATGTATATATACCTTTCTTTTTTGCAAAATAAAATACCTTTTCAGAAAAAAATTTATAAAAAACGTCTTTTTTCGGCGAATATCACTTCCTTTTCTTATTGTTTCCAGTTTTTGGTTTGGGTTTTCCATCAGAAAAGTTTGATAGCTCACGTGTAGCTGAAAATCATGTTGGAGGAACATGACTAAGCAAGTTTTTTAAGAAAAGTCTACAATAAAAAAAATCAGTAGTATAATAATAGTTTAAAATAAATCGTTAAACGAAAGAAACCCTCATTCATATATTGAAGTTTATACCTTTGAAGAATGTTTTATTTTTTATCTCATTTGTGAACACTCAAACAAAAGTTGACTAATTTTGAGGCTTCTTTTTGTTTTTAAATTAAAGCAACGGTTCTCACATGAACATTTTTTTAAATTATTTTTATCTATATATTGAAAGAAATGGTTGAGAAAAACATTTCTAGTTTTTCATTCTTGTTCATTTGCATTTTCATTTGAGAAGAAATATATACCCTGCAGAGAAATGAAACTTTGTTATGAATTCAATCAACATTTTTCTTAAATATTTTAGTTGAAAATATTAAAAGCATTAATTTAAGCAGCAAATATAATGTAAAACAATCAGGATTGTGAGATCATGTTATACTTACGGCGTATATTCAAAACGTAGATTTGATTGCTACTATTAGATATTTTTTTGGTTGATGAAGCATAATTTTCACACTTTTTTTACATAATAATTTTAATTAGAAAAAAATATACGCTGAATTTTTTTGCAAAAGAATATGTGTATATCATTCAAACTTTTAATTTCATATCATTCGAACTCAAAATTAGTGTGGGCTAATAAGTTAAAAATATTTCTATGCATTTTCTGGATAAGTAGTCGATGATCATATTTTGTGTCAATCAGTTCATAAATTTTACCATGATCAAATTCATTGCTTGGTTGTAATTTAAAATAAGTGCTTAAACATTTCAAATTTTTCATTAACTTACAGCTGATTTATAGAATTCAGTACATCTTAGCTTCGATAAGATCTTTGTCCTTATTTTTAGCCAGCCTATTGGATTTAAACTTTTTCCTAAGGAAATCGTCAAGTTTATGTCAAAAAAGGAACGTTGTCGCAATTTCGAGGTTCTTGTTTTGATGGCAGCTTTTTTTGGATAAGATACGTTTATTTTTAATTCATTTCAGCTTTCTGCAAGGTTTTTTAAAAGATTGGTAGCAAGCAATGTCAGTCCCCCAAACAATTTGAGTAATAGTAGTTAAAAAAAAACATTTCCAGTAATTTTGACCTCGGAAGATACGGGTGAAAAAAGAGCGAGGCTGAATCCTATAAGGTTTTATCAACATATTGTAAAGAATAATATTCATAGATTAATAAACGTGAAACCATTTTTAACTGGGATAGAGGAGCTAATAGCTTGGTAACACTAGTTTAAAAGCAAGCACCCTAAAGGCATTTATTTGCAGATATGGGGTAGCCAAAGGTATACGTTTGGATTTTGAAGAACTAAGATACTAAAGCAGGGTATTACTTGAAAGGGAGAAACAGGAATGATCCGAGTAAATTTATACCGATGAAAACACTTTGAAAATTAATTTTTAAGGGGAATTTCTTTTTAATAACATTAAGCTGATTACCTGAAAATACAACAAAACAAATGATCAGAAACTGCATAAATGAGGCATATACACTTATCTGATGTGCACTTGTAGACCAGCAGCTCGTTTGAGCTTCTCTCCGCACAGATTCAACAGAAAGCCTTAACAAATAAATATAGAAATGTCAAACGACTGTTTTTAATAAGTCAAAATAAAATATATATGGAAAAAAATGAGTTTAATAATTGTAATTTGTATGAATGTTAAAAATGTAGATTTTTAATAAAAGTTTGTGCGCTAAGGTTCAAATCGTTATTGGTTTTTTTCTTTTTTGAAACAAATTCGCATTAAGTACGTACAAAAAACAAATATGACTCTCATTTCAATTTTTGTACCGTCTATTTGTTACTCATTTTTTCTATTTCTCTAGAAAATATACAATGGTTAGGAAAAATAAAATAATGTTCATGACTTTTTGGTGGGAACGACTAGATTCATCACAAAGAAAATAAAAAAAAAACGGGTAAAAAATAATAAATATATATAAACCATAATATCTAGCACTGCACCAAAAACAAAAGGCAAAGATGATTTGATTTGATTTAACTAACAATAAATACCATTACTGATATTTCAATGTGACAAAAACAGGACTGAATCAAGCAGTTGGGTAAGACTATTTATGATAACAGTATTAATATATAGAGCGTTGATGTTAGATACCACAGAAATGGATTGGTTGGTTAATCCTCAAGGTTAATCCTCAAACAACAGCAAACGATACCAATTATAAGGACGTTTGTAAGTTTTTAAATTACTTTTACGAAAATATAACTTATAGTGTGTGTAGTGTGCTTTTTTCGAATGCGGCACTCTAAAAGTAGTATATCTCTAGTATATATCACTGTAGTAGCGAAGTCAAAAAAGGCTAGTGAGCAGAGTTTGATTTTCCGCCAAAATTGTTAAGGTTGTGGACTCAAAACAAAGTGGTAACCTAAATTTGAACCAGCCAATGAATTGAGAATTGACAGTATTATGTAGTTAAGTATCGTCCAAAAGTTTCACCACCGCTTTTCCGCAGCTGACACTATACTGCTGGTTCCCCCGTTCAAAGACAGATCCCACAAAATTTGTTTGAGGTTCAGGAAGTTTTAAAATTACTGAAACAAGTTGTCTTATTTGTTAAGGCTATAAAGATTAAGTGAGTCAACCTTATATTTTTCAAGGAATTTAATATGGGGGCTACTTATGATTTTTCGGGCCTTTTTTCAAACATCGTAATATTTTGATTTCTGTTAATATTTTCCAACAAAGTTATATTTTCAATCAGCATAGAGAATAATCAGTAAGTTTGAAGAATAATTTTTTTAACAAGTGCGCCGTCTATGTTTGGCCCACTCCTTTTTAATATATTTATTTCTGACGTATCTGCCGTCTTAGCAAATATACCTCATCTACTTTACGCCGACGCTCTCAAAGTGTATCACACCATTAAATCTAAATCCGATGCACTCTTTCTCCAAACAACACTTAATTCACTTGATCATTGGTGCAATGAAAATAAGCTCTCTCTCAACATTACTAAGTGCCAGGTTATTAGTTTTTCCCGAAAATGCACGGCCTCACATAACGTATACTTCCTTGGCAATAATTTGTTAGGCCGAGTTGAAAACGTTGTTGACCTTGGTGTTATCTTGGATGAGAAACTCCGCTTCACCTTGCACTATGATAAAATAATTTTCCGTGCAAACAAACAACTAGGGTTCATCAAAAGACGTTCCAAGGAATTTCGTAACCTGTGGGTCACAAGATCCTTATACATCTCACTTGTACGCCCCATTCTCGAATATGCCTCTATCTGCTAGAATCCGGCTTTTGAAACCCACAGTAACAGACTCGACTCCATACAAAAACAGTTCTTGCTTTTCGCATTGAGAGAACTATACAATCCTTACGATTTTAATACCCTTCCTCCTTATGAGTTTCGACTGGGTCATCTAAACTTTTTGACACTTGCATCCAGAAGAAAAATGATTTCGGCCTGCTTCACATTCGACGCTATTAGAGGCGTTATCAAAGTTGAATTCCTGAATAGCAAAATGGTGTTAAATAGCCCTGTAAGGAACACCAGGTCCACTCGTTTACTTAAAGAATATCCACATTCCACTACTTACGCAGCTAATGAGCCGGTAAATAGATGCTGCAGAATATTTAACAGTATAAGTTTTCTGTATTCCCCAACGATCTCCAAATTCTCCTTCAAACCCTTCCTTTTCCAAGCCATCCATAACCCCTTATCTAAAGCTATATGTCAATGTTTTATTTGTTTGTTATTTATCAATTGTTATTGATTTATTTATTAATTATTTAATTTATTTAATTTTTCGTTTACACATATTTATTTCAAATGTTTCTTGTATTGTTTATACCTTGTTTGGTTAATAAATATAGTAAAATTAATAAATAAAATATATTTTCATAATTTTTAATAATTCACATCAGAATAAGGATAAGGTTTATAAACATTGAGTTAAGAATATTGTTTTTTTTTATTAAAAGAACATTGTTTAGAACACATTCAATTTAAAATCAAAACCCATAATAAAAAACTGTACGCACAACTTTCACAATTTTATCAATTAGTTCATTGATAATTAGTAGAAATCATGATGTAAGATTTACCCAAAACAAGAAATAACACAATGTTTGCACAGTGATGCATGTAAACAAAATAATACAAGAAGACCAAAGTAAAGTATAAGGCCAACATTTTAGAAAAATATATCGAATCGAAAGTGCATCGAATACAAACAAAGCAAGGTATGTGTAGTAAAATATCTTTAACTTTTATTTGAATGTATTTACTTTTGGAGATATTTTTATTCATGTAGAAAACTACTGAAAAACTTTATACATATATACAAATATGCAAAATGATATTAACCTAACTGGCTAATTCGATTTGGTAGTAAAAGAGACTCGTTTGGGCCGCCTTTTGTGCATTTTGAGTGAACTTGGATTTTATTGGCTTTAAGGTCTGTGTAAATTTTGATGGAACAATTTAAGATATGGTGAATTGGTTGGACTTTTATGCATTGAAACCGTAGCTCAGAACTGAAATATATTGGTTTATTTAATAGATCCTTTATTACAGTTTTCTGAAAAATGCATAAAAACTCAAGAGTGGATTTCACTGCACAGTCCCAGGCTGCTATAAAATATTGCAAAGTAGAATGGATTGCATATTTTGAAGTTGCATACATGAATAATTTAGTCATCAATACAATGCTCAAATGATGGAAAACCAAACTTCTGCAATGGTGTGGCGCTGCATGTCAGCGAAAGTAACAAACCCAATCCTCAGTGTTAAAGGTTAGATCAGGCAATGTTAACACAGAATAGTTTTTGGAGGCTAACCTAAGTCCGAAATTCAGAGACTGGCTTCCGAATTTGCACTTTATCTTCCTGATTATGTAGTAAAGTAGTCCCACTAAAAACATTGTTAGGCATCAATTTTTAAGATGTGCATTTTGCTTCTGATTCGACTCGAGTCCAGTTTGTGACCATGGCTGAATTTAAGCCACGAACTTCACACACTAGCAGCCGGTGTTCTACCTATTTTGATACTCAAGTTTTATTCTGTTTCGCTGTTTAATACGGGTGAATAGATTTCCATTTAGTTTCCATGGCAAGTCAGTGGTTCTGGCGCCATCCATTGTTTCCATCCTGGTGTCAGGACAATAATTTCTGTTTAAAAGAACTTTACTTCAAAGAATCTGGTGGTGAAGCAAAGATAGTAAGAAAAACTATCTAGGGAACATTTTTAATTTTGGCAATGAGTAGAACAACACACTAAGATTATTAAGAGTTGTGTAGAATTTAAGAATAAATGAAAAAATATTTGAAAATAAGCCAAAATATGTTCAATATTCAAAACAATAGTATTTTCAGAAGTTTTAAGAATATTTCAAGTGTTGTTTCGAAGTTTTTGGTGAAAAAAAAACTTTTTAAGCTACTTATTTGGAATGTTAATTCTATATTTAGTAAACCATTTTATATTAACTAATCCGTGTGTATCGAATTTTTACAATAATACTCACAAGTACCAGCATTGGTGTGGTTTTGACCGAAATATTTAGTTATGTCTTAACATTGAATTGAAATAGTTTGAATTGAGAATATTAAACTTAGCTTAATAAGTGTAAAAGATTTTAACTGATTTTTATTTAAATTTAGATTGATTCTTTTCAACCATAGCTATTATCTGCTCTTAAAATAATTATTGCAACATTTTCCAGCAATTATTGTACCTATTGACAGCCACCAAATTTATTCCTGCACTACTTCAGACCACTAACCAAGCTTAAGATATTGTTCGAATATGATATTTTACAATCCTAGACTTAAAGTTTTATCCAAGATTTTTTTATTGCTTGCTGATCATTAAAATCGGCAAAACAGAAAAACTTCTTGATTTGTGAATACAACACCAGCTGCCATCTATAGACTTAACACTTCTCGAAAACCTATTACAGATAATATTATTTATCTCGGTAACCCCATTCCAATCAATATTTCAACCGACTCAATAGTTCCAACAGATACTATATCATTCCGATTACCCACGAAGGATATTGAAATGTTGAAATTTTATCTATTAACGTCTTTAATGGCGCAATGGTTTCAATATCTCGCCCGTCCTTTTGCTCGTCGGCGAAGGTGCGCTCTGATTGTTTTTCAATTGCGAGACATCCGTATTTCTCGAAAGATCGACATAAGAAACTTGCAAATTAGATCCCGAATCGATCGCTGATCTAGATCCCCGCTGTTCATTATATCAAACAGTAATTAACGAGGATTTAACTCGGAGCGCCTTGATCAAACAGCGAATCGATTTCCACGAGACTGAATCTCATTGGCATTTGATTCGCGCGGGCTCAGCGGTAGATATCAAGTTCTTCTCGACTCTGACTATGACTCGAAATGGAACTATTTGCATATTGAGAGCTCACGTTTTTCAATTGTTGCATTTCGATTCGATTTTATTTCGTTTTATTAGCACATTCGAATGCATTCTGCCATTTTTCATTGCAATCGCTACAATTGTGACTAGAACGACGACAATTGGAGCGCGCTTTCATTAGATAATTGACTTGCAGCCTAGCCATGGTTATACGAAATAGATTTCTTTCGGAGACGTTCCCGGCTGATTTATGCACAAATCCGAGATAATTCCACTGACTGTTAGCCGCTGACGGAAGCACGTCCAACTTCGATCGCAATTTAATGAAGTTAGCAAATGATTGATTGGCTGCAGAACAGGATTAGATTCGAGTTTTTCTGGTGGCTATTTGGCGAGCTCACGCTGGGCGCTGAATGCGAGCAATAGATTACGTTTGATAGTTGCACGCACAAAATACAAATGAATGCTCGTGACCTGATTTGCAGCCTATGGTTTTGAATGATGTGAATTATTCTAATTAACTACGTATGCATATGAAACGATGAGACTGTGAAGGTGGCCGAGAAGGGAAAATTGGCCTAAAGCCTAAAGCGTTTAATCATAGTATGCTACACTCACGATCTCGGAGAAAAACTTGCGTGGTTGTATGATTCAGCACTGTTTTGCATATATCAAATTAATTTATATAAACCCATTTTTCACGTAATTCTACATGTCACACCTAATACGACCCGATGAAATACAGCAAATCCAACTCCCATAAATCTCCGCTTCAAAAGAAAAAGCCGATTCAGTTGATTTACCTCGTCGCTCATATTTTCGCCATTGTCTCCGGGCCGATTGAGTCCGAAAACAATCGCTCGCCAGAATTAGACTAAATTTATAAGTAATCAAATCAAATTCCAATAATATTTTCTCGCGAACGATCTCAAAGGCTTGAGATGAGACTTGATGGCAATGTCGTTAGTGTTCTTGGCTTTTGGTGGTCGGGCGAAATTGTGTGGCGGAACGGGATGGCTTCGGAGCGGTCACGTCAATTACCGATCTAAATAAGCGTGTAAATCATTCCATAAATATTATGGATGGCAAGCACAAGCAAGCAGGCACAGGCACTTCGCGAGCAGCCTCACATTATCACCTGAAGATAATAGGCTAGCCCAAGAGTGAAATTGCAGCGGATGTGCAGTCTGCAGGTATGTCTGCGAGTAGATACATAAAGTCTTCAGTCCAATCAGACTCTGAATCGAAACCATAAATAATAGAAGTGAATGGGACCGGGCAAGTAACATTGCACCTCAAAAACAACGGGTCTCGCGCGTCCATGCATTATTACGGAATGGCAGCCATCGGCCAGCTATTGGGGATCGGGTTTTTTGAAAGTGCTAAAAATTCAGCAGTAAGGATGATTTATTTATAGGAAAACATCGATGAATTGATATTATTTGGAAATTTATGTCATATTGTTCGTGGTTTAGAACTGCCAAAGATACGATGCGAAGAAGTGAGGTATATGCACGTGTGTTCGAAAGTGAGAAGAAGGATATCGTCAGTAACCTAATTTAAGTACTTGGGTAAATATGATTATTTTTATGGAAGAAGTTTTGATATAAATAAATTGTGTAGATTAATATATGCTGAAAACAAATGAAACAAAAGTATGGGAAACATAAATCACGAAAAAAATGACAACTAAAAAATGTTATAGAGCGCGAAAAAAGTTTTTCTACGGCAACGAACTGATTGCGACATTTTCGAAATATTAATTGGTTTTCTTCTTCTATAAGTTTGAATGTGGACTACATTGTCTAAGTTTTATGTTTTTTTGTCTAATCTCATTTCTCGCTCTACTATTATTCAATGTCCTATCAAATCTAATGCTGCGCTTTGGTTCACATTAAAGTTTTCAGATGATCTTAAAGGCAAGGAAAAAGCTGGTATAAAATTGAAAAAAAAACGGGCTTACACACGTTATCAGTAATCAGGTAGATAATGCGGGTTTTTTTTTTATGTAGATTGAAACTTCAATCTGTTTTAATCAACAAAAGTTATTTCATTCATCAAAATCTAGTTCCTCTTTCCTTGATTCTATTCATCTTGATAACACCGTCACGACAATTTCACAGGCTATTTGGGAGCTGTATGGCATCTTTTTTCTTTTCTTCCTTCAAAAATACATCAAAAAGTGCGTTTCTTTTAGATTTCCCTCTTACTTCTCCTACCCTGTCCATGTTCGGCATTACGTGTTCAACTCCCAACAAATTGAAAGTTGAATACGTAATGCAGAACCTAGAAAGCAATGTTAGTTCTGGTCCTGATCATATTCACTATGTACTGGTTTTCAAATCACTTTTGCCTTCCCAAGGCATTCCATTCTAGACCATTATAAACATTAGCTTATTCTTTTATCGTGAAAAGCTGCTAATATTCTCCTTTCTTTTTAGATATTGTGGTTCGTCTGCTGATTTAAGTTATTGTTCTGTTCCTCATCTTAACGATTTAGCACACTATAACAAACTATTTATATAACAAAGTATATCCTTCTCTCGAACCTTACCTTGTCCCCCAGCAGCAAGGTTTAATTATAGATGGTAATGGTGTTACCCTAGTGAAAGCCCTCAGACTTCTGACTGCGTGAACAATAGACTGCTTTTCAATAATTAAATTTAAAAAAACTCTTAGCACCTTTTTTTCTCCGTTCTCTCCCACATTCGGAGTTCCTCAAAGCTCAACCCTAGAACCATAGGCGGGCCGTGGCCTAAAATCTGGCAGGGGCCAGGGACTGAAATGTTCAAGACATGCGATGATTTTGTTTTTGTTTGTACACGTACTGTTCAAACAAATTATATAATTTACTAATACATTATATATTTGTTGATTTATTCTTTGTTATTTGCTAATGCATAATGTATTATCAAATAAACTTCTTGTATGTGAATACGTATGAGCTACTACCACATGCATATAATGTGAATGGTAGGTATGAACTACACATGAATTATCAATGACCGCTAAAGGCTGGTACTGAGTTCGAGTTCACGTGAAATTTTGACATTTCCCCATTATCTGGCCATTCTTTCGAGCGAAATTTTTGACAACAGAGAAAAGCAGAGACACTGCTCATTCTTGACAGATAAAATGTCAAGAATTTCAATTTTCGATCGATTTTCTTATTGGAAAGTCATTTGCACTGCTCAATTTTCAAATTCAAACACTAAATGTCACTTTTCAGCTCGAAAGAATGAACTGCACAAACTAAATTGGCGTGAAATGATTGACAACATGTTTTAGTGCCATCTATGTTTTCGAAGCGAAAGCAACTTCAAAGCAACTTTTCATGCTAAGAACACAGTACCAAACTTGCTTATTTTCAAACTAAATTTTCGCCGAAACAGATTTCACGTGAAATTTTGTATGAAAATTTCACGTGAAATCGAACTCAGTACTATGCAAGAAAGAAAGCTTGTATGAATTATATAGGAATAGAGTGGAAATAATTAGAAATGTAAGAATATTTTTTCGTTTACAAACTAAATATATTGCAACTTATACTTGAAGAAGAGGATAGCTTAGTTTCAAAATATCTTTGAAAAAATTGGAATATATTAAGCTTAAAAGGAAGAAATTGATCTCTTGCTTCAAACATTTGTTACCTAGAAAACCTAGAAAAACCGAAAATAATTTGACAAGATGAAAAGTGTTGTAACTTACTCTTTTCGAGCCATTTGGTTTGCAGGAATATATTTGTAGCCCTAACTGTGTGTCCGAGGCTAGATGAAACAGCAAAACCTTTGAAACTAGTGCTTTTTGCTGTTTTCCGTTTTCGCGATCCTCTCGTAAATGTGAGATTCAGACAGTTCTTTTCTGCGAAAGATTTAATTTTTCACCAAACTACATACAAGTCTTCTCGCTCACTTAGTAGTGTTCCATTCACAAGATTTATCCCATCTCGAAGAGTTGCATTTTTAGTTTGGAAATATGTGCTTAATATGTTCGTTATAAAAAGAACATAGTGAAAGATGAAAAGATTTACTACAAATTTAGGATTACTGATTGAATGAAAGATCCCCAATGAATCAATTGAGTCGTAGTATTTTCCCTCATTCATTTCTTCCTCTAAAGCATCTTTCATAGTCCCATAGCTATCGATCACATATTTGCATTTGTGAAATCTCATTGACTAACGAGTTGAACTTAAACTTCTCATTCCACGCCTTGTGTTTAGACCAACTGCCTCTTCAAGCTGCTTCAACAATTCGTGTTGTGATGGCTTCAAAAAGTGTAGGTAAAGGGATTCGATGGCATTGAAAAAAGATGTACACATTTCGATTGGGAAAAATGTGTCCATCAAAACCAGGATAATTTTATGAGCTAGACAGTGTACAAATGTAGCTGCAGGGTGTTTCATCTTAATTTAGATTTGTACACCACTTTTTTGTCCTGACATGACACTAGCACCATCATAAGACTGTCCAAAAACAGGCAATTCGGGAAGTCCGTAGCTGTCTAATAGGCTCAAAATTATATCTGCTAAATACGAGGCATTTCTACCTCCTCAACAGTCTACAAAGCTTGAGAACCTTTCTTCGACTGTTAGCTCTTCAGCAAATCTGACAACCACGGAGAGTTGTTCCTTCTGTGGACCCCTGTTGCGTCTGCCATAATGGATATCAATCCGCAATCTTTTATTTTCAGCTGTATTGTCCTCGTGAACGAATTCAGCAATTATTTTCATCAATTCATTTTGTGTTTTGTCACTACAGTAGTTCGCAACCTTGTTTTAAAATTATTTTCAAAAGTTGAATCATGCTTCACGAATAATGTACAAAATTCCCTAAAAAAATCACGGTTATCACTGGCACCACTTTCATCATGTCTTCTGAAAGCACGTCTTTGGCGACTGAGACAAGTCGTAAGATCGATAACCTTCTCCAAATAATTTCGGATCATCTTGACAATATTCCAAGACTGTTCAAGCACCATATCATTTACTGTCTTCCAACTACTATTAGAGTTTTCTCATTGTGCATGAATTTTATTATCCGGATAATTTATCCGGATCGCGAAGTTTGGTCGAGCTGAAATTTTGCTGTATTTTTGGCGACAATGGAAACTCTACGGAAAATTTCGCATTGTGATAACTTCACACCGAGTCATCAGATCATCACAAAATTTACAAGACTCATCAATGGGCATAAAAAATAAGTTTCTGTCGTTTTTAAACAATGTCTGGGCAACCTTGTAGCTACCATAAGTACGTAAACACAAATCTTTCATACGGCTGTTAGAATAAAATGCAAATAGTTGATGAATTTGATACTATATTTATACAGTCAGATCTAAACTTGTAAAATTCCCAATCGCACAAAAATCGCACCGAATTATTTATATTTTTAGCACCTGGAACTTGCGTCTACGGTATCTCGCGATCGGATAAAATTCATAGGATATACTGGTCTTGAGTAGATACAGGTCTGACAAAAGTTTAATGAATATGATAAGAACCATGTGGCGGCTGTGTCACTATGAAAAAACGCTCGGTGAAAATGAAGTGCTGTGCCTTTTCACTTCCGATGCAGTTATCAAATTATAATAAAATTCACACACATTTAACCTGAGTGTAAACCAAGTAGGTCACAGATAGCATAAAAGTGGCAGGGATGCCATTTTTATTCTCCAAATGACTTCGAAAATTGTATTCTACGTTAATTACCTTATTGCCTACTATTTTATTACTTAGACTATGTTTTGTGAAAAAACATAATTGCATGAAACGCCAGTTTATAAAAGTGTTCTTACCTAAATATCTGTATATTGCCTAGTAGGAATGAACAGATAATCTTAATAAAAAAAGGATGATTGGCGCGGTGCTTTTCGTCTTTTTCGTAACGTTTAACTTGTCAAAATTAAATATTGCCGTCCATTTCTCGAAATAAGCCCCATAACATCGTAATTAATACCGCAAATAACACAGTCTCTATGTTATAAGTAGTGTAAGTAGAACCCTTACTTTTTATCTTTTTTGCTAATGATATTCCTCCTGTTATCAATTCGTCTCGTTTTCTTTATTCGTATCAAACCTAAAATTATACAGAGCAATCAAATCTGTGGACGAACGTTACCAGCTTCAAGCGGATTTGACTGCTCTTCATCACTGGTGCCAGTCGAATTTCGACAATTCGAAGTGCCACTAGATTTCATTCACATGTAAAAATACCCCTCATGAATTTTTCTATGTTTTCTCTGGTGTTTCCTTGTCTGTTGGATAGCAATTTAGAGAGCTTAAGATGACTTTTGATACCAAACTGAAATTTGGCATCATATCGTGGATAGGCTGGGATCCAGTTTTATTTTAAAATACACTCCGTTTCATATTTATAACCCATCTGACAATTTTCAATTATTTTCGAGGAAAATAATTTTGCACCCCAAACTTAATGCAAATAATCTGTGAAGAATGATATTTCTGAGAGTCATTTCTCTTTACCGTTGTTTGGCATTGTTCGATACCGATCTGGAAAAAGAAAACAAATAATTAAATGGATGGTGTGGATATATCAAAACCTGACTTGGGTCTTGTCTAGACTTGAACATGACCTAGCATGCAGTCCCATGAGATGTAATGCATTGGTACTGTGTTCCAATTGGAATTTCTGTTATCCAAACAAGTACAGTAGTTAAAAAGTAGTGTTATTGGAATAGCTGAATTTACCGGAATTTTCACTAAGATTAAACAGGGGGACCATATAGTGTTTTGGCCAGTCTTTGTCTTCAAATGAGTCGTCTCTAACTATACAAAAGATTGAAAGTTCGTTTTTGTTCTTTAGAATTTATTCAAATTGTTAAATCAAATTGAAAGTTAAATCGAATTGTGATCGAAATTAGTCATATCATTTTCAAGTGAAGTGAATATAAGTATGAAATCAACCAATTGCATTTTATTTAAAATTTGATTTCATATTTAAAATCCAGATAAAGTTTTCAACAAAATAAGGTGTTTACTCAAACTAATTGTAAAAGTAACAAAAGCTCATAGAATCTCCTTTTGGTTTATCAGATAAAAAATCAGGTGAATTGATCATTTTTTTTAATAATTTTAGATCGAGTTTCCACTATTTTTCAAGAACCGCAGCTTTCAATTCCGCTAGTGATTTATACTGGCAATTTTCAGTGTATACCCGTTTGACGAGAATCCCCCAAATATTTTCAATGGGGTTCAGTTCAGGAAAACACGCTGGCCAATCCGTCACATTAATGCAATTTGTTATCATATGTCCCATTGTTTCACGACTGGTATGAATTTTCGCATTATCCTGCTGGAAAGTCAAGTTTTTTTCAGGATATGCTGTGAGGAATAGCAGTAAACTACCTTTAGGCACTTGGATATAATCTCTAATCTACATACATATGAGATGAAGTAAATTTGACGTCCAAACACCCAGATGCGGAAAAGGCACCCCATAACATCACGGAACCGCCAGCGAAATTTCGTTTCGAGAAATAGATTTCGCCAGTAAGAAATTAATCCATCAGACCCATCTAAATCGCATTTGTTTTCATCCAAAAAATCAAGCTGGAAACAAATTTTTTAAATAAAACAAGGAGAGGATACAAAAACCAGTATTTTTTTTATAGATGACCAGTTTGCAAGCATACTTTTTTCTGTGTATTCCAACCGTGCTTTTTTATGCTGATCCACTTGTCATTTTAGCTCTACTGATGTTATTATCACGTTGTAGCGTTCTCCAAAACATTTTTTTTTGACACCTTGGTCTGTACAAGAGTTGCCATTTTATTACAACTTATTGTTGAATTACTGACTGGACGTATAATCTTCCTCTTCTTGCACGGAGGAAGTTTTCTTCCTCTTCCCGCTCGCTGCGTTTTCCATACAACTCAGAGTTTTTTTTAAAAAAAGTTGTTGATTACACGGTGACTCCGTGCAACTTTTCTTGAAATTTCACTGATGTTCAAACCAACAATTTTGCACGCTAAAACTTCACCCTTTTCAACTTCATTTAATGACGTAGGTACCTCGAGACATTTTAAATGATAAACCTAAACATCAGTTGAAAGCATTGATTTTCTCGACTAGTAGCTCTAGAAATTGGCACGTGGGTTATAAATATGAAACGCACAAAACTGACGAATTTCCAAGAACTACAATAAAATATGACGCCAATGAGAAATTATTCACGGAAAAATCATTGCACACAATTTCTCAATCTTTTCTGTGTTAGATTTGTGTCGAACAATTATTTTAGATGAAAATAATTGAAGATTGTTAGTTGGGCTATAAATATAAAACGGAGTATAAAATCAACTTTTTATCGTACTTTAATCATTCGTTTCTCTTAAATCCCTTTCGCAGTTTACCACAACACGTAACTTGAATGGTCGTATTTTCGACCTTGCACTTTTTAATAATCCGTCTCCTGATATATTTATATCCGCCATTCTATCCCTATATTTTAGTAGACCCTCACCAGTCTCCTCTCTCTCTCTCTCTCTCTTTATGGCCCACCGACATATATTTCGAAGAGAGGAATCTCAGTTGCTCCTTGATACAATTCCCGCAAGGCTAATTACTCAGGAATGGCATCGGAATTGAAATAATTCGCTCCTCCGAGGGCTAAATATTGACCATACACTTCCCAACTGTTATTCCTATCTTAATGGTGTTACCTTTATCTATGCATCTAACATTCCCACTCGTAAATTTACAGATCCTTCATGGTTCATTCTACGAGTTTTGAGGCCAATCCAACTGAAAAATTTTGATTAGAAAAAGTTTCAAAGATCGAATTCTCCCTCTGTAGAAGAAGAATGCTCCGCTTCTATTTGTGACACTTCACCTTTTCGGTCATACATTTGTATGACTGTATATCCCTCTGCACTGAAAAAAATCCACATGGCGCCCAGAGCCATGTAACAAAGCGCATTATTTATGGCGCCATACGCTATGTACATAGTACTCTGAGCCATGGAATATGGCTCCCAGCGCCATAATGTCAGAATCTGCATAGCGCGTGGTCCCATGTTACATGGCGCAGCATTTATGGTGCCACACGCTATGTACATAGTACCCTGAGCCATGCAGTATAGCTCCCAGCGCCATAATTACATGGCGCAGAAATTATGGCCCCACACGCCATATTACATAGTGCCATGAGCCATGTAATATGGCTCATGGCACTACAATTATAACTCGCAGCCATGCTGTGTGAGGGAAGGTATAAATGTCAGCAAGTGACATTAGAGCTTGGGTCTACATAATTGACTGATTTTGAACTAAAGTACTGGCTGCGATACTTTCGATACTTCGACCGGTGAATTTTCACACTGGAGCAGGAACATTCAATAGTGAGTATGTTGACTCGAATTTATCGAATTTATGTTTGGTAGAATTTATATTTGGTGGAATTTATGTTTGGTGGAATTTACATTTGGTGCAATTTATATTTGGTGCAATTTATGTTTGGTGCACTAAAAAAACACATAGCGCCAGACGCCATAGTTTATAAATTTCTGGCACCATGTACATAGTCGATTTCAGTCGATTTGTGATAAAATGCAGCGCCACACGCCATAGTAATAGGAGCAGATGCTATGCTTATAGCTCTCCACGCCATGTACTACAGTCCTCCACGCCATGTACCATAGTCCTCGACGCCATGTACTATAGTCCTCCACGCCATATACTATAGTCTTCCACGCCATATACTATAGTCCTCTACGCCATATAATATAGTCCTCCACGCCATGTACTATAGTCCTCCACGCCATGATGATGATGATGGCCTGGAGTGGGTCCAGAGGGACCCTAGCACTGCGACCTCCTGGGTCTATTGTGCCTCCTTTGCGTTATGTCCTATAGGATGTCCAGGCTTCTAATGAACCTGGATATGTTCCTTGCCGGGACATTTGTGATGTCCCTGGTGGAAGGAAGAGCAGAGCCAAGTAGCTCGAATCTTCTTCTCGCTAGTGCTGGACAGACTGTGAGCAGATGTTCTACACACTCTGTCGTTTCCCCACAGTATCTGCAGCGGTCATCGTGCTCCTCACCTATCCTGCGGAGGTACTTATTGCATGGAAGGTGTCCTGTCAATGCTCCGCATAGGGCTCTTATGCCACTTTTGCAGAGAGCCACTGCTTCTTTTGCTCTTTTATTATCGAAGCCAAGGTATTTTTTTGAGTGTTTTAAACCCTCAATATTAAGCCAGTAGTCTTCGATCTTCTTTTTGCTCCATGCTTTAATTTCCTTTTCCGTATCTGCTTTTGTAAAGCCCCAGTACGGAGAAGGACCTATGAAGGGCATTTCTGCTCCTTTTTTGGCTCTGGTATCAGCTTCCTCGTTTCCTCGGTGCCCCTCATGGCCGGGGATCCATATCAACTCGAGGCTGTTCTGTGCCCCTATTTCATTAAGGGCCTCTCTCACCTCTAGGAGAATAGCCGAATTTATTTGATCGCGATTGATAGCCATGAGAGCCGCTTGACTATCCGATAGGATTTTTATTCTGACCCTTTTTGTATTCCTTATTTTTATTGTTTGTGAGGCTCTTAATATGGCAGATAGTTCCGCTTGATAGATCGTGGCTTCTTTTGGGAGAGGGAAATGCATTTTGCACTTGGGACCTACGATCCCTGCTCCTACTCCACAATCCATCTTTGAACCATCCGTATACCACATTTGCGCTCCTTTGTACGAGGGAGGTGGTCCATCCTTCCATTTGTCCCTTGATGGAATTGTGACCTTGAACCTCTTCTCGAATGCTGTCTCAGTTTTTATTTGGTCGCTGAGGTTTAACATTTCCATTATGGGCCTGACATCCTCCAGGATTTTTAGGTGGCCTTTGAGGTCCCCTGATTTATACCTGTAGGCTTGTTGTAGGCTAATGGCTTGTCTCGCTGCTTCCTCCTGAACTTTGAGGTGCAGCGGTTCAAGGTTTAGAAGGGCCTCCATTCCTGCTGTTGGAGTGGAGCTCATTGCTCCTGTAATCAGCAGGCAGGCCATCCTTTGAAGCTTGTTGAGCCTATTTATAGCGGTTTTTTGTATGGTTTTCTTCCACCACACTGCTGCTCCATATAGGAGGATAGGTCTCACCATTTGTTTGTATGCCCATAGGGTCTGCTTTGGAGATAGTCCCCAATTGCGCCCAAGCATTTGTTTTGTCGCCCAGAGTGCCTTAGTGGCCTTCATTGTCGTTTTGTTTAGATGATTGTCCCAGGTGAGTTTCCTATCTAGGTGTATTCCTAGATATTTTACCTCTTCCTGCAGACATACGACTGTACCCCTAATATTTAGGGCTCCTATTTCGATTTTCCTTTTCCTGGTGAATGGTATTATGCTAGTTTTCTGAGGATTGATGGATAAACCCTCTCTTTCGCACCATTGGGTTGTTTCATTTAAGGCTTTTTGCATTCTGGACCTCACGGTGTCCATGTGTGAGCCTCTTATTATTACCGTAATGTCGTCCGCGTAGCCGAGAGCAGTTAGGCCCTTACTATTGAGGGTCACGAGAAGGTCATCAACTAGTAGGGACCATAACAGGGGGGATAATACTCCTCCCTGTGGGCATCCCCTCCTAGTATCCACCCTTAGCTTCGCTTCCCCCAGCTCCGCAACTACACTTCGATTCCTTAGTATTTTGCTCACCCATTTCACTACTTCTTGAGGAGTATCCCTCCTCTGGAGAGCGACGTGTAGCGAGTCATGTCTTGCATTGTCAAAGGCTCCCTCTATGTCCATGAAAGCACATAGTGCGACTTCCTTGCATTCCAATGCCTTTTCTATTATTTGTGTCAGCTTATGTGTAGCTGATATAGTTGATTTGCCTTTTTGGTAAGCAAATTGCAATTTGTGAAGTGGCATCTTTGTCAAAAGATCATTCCTTATGTATAGGTCAATCAGTTTTTCCATGGTCTTCAATATAAAAGATGTGAGGCTAATTGGCCTGTATGATTTTGGCAGGTCGGCCGGTTTGTTGCCCCCTTTAGGGATGAACACAACCCGCGCCAGTCTCCACAATTTTGGTATATAGCTGAGTTGCAAGCTCGCTCTAAATATGTGTACCAGAATGGTTTTTAGTTTCCCTGTTGCTCTTTGTAGCAGAGCTGGGTAAATTCCGTCTGGTCCTGGTGATTTAAAGGGTTTGAAGGAGTTTATTGCATATTCAACCTTTTCATACGTGATGATTTGTTTGAGCAGAGGAGGTGAGTGACGTATCCGATCAGGACTGTCCTCTTCTTCCTCAGCCTCATTGCTTATTTCACACCCTGGAAAGTGTGTTCTAAGTAGCACTTCCAGTGTATCGTCAAAGGTGGTCGTCATCCCTCCATCTGGAGTTCTTAGTAGTCCTATATGGCCTTGATGGCCTTTGGATAGAGCTTTCTGGATCCTGGCAGTCTCTGGGATACTATTGAGACTTTCACAGAAGGCACTCCAGGCCTTCCTTTTGGATTTCCTTAGCTCTTTGTTGTATTCTGAGAGTTTCTTTTTATAGGCCTCCCAGTCCTCAATATAGTCCTCAAAGCCATATACATGGCGTGGAGGACTATAGTACATGGCGTGGAGGACTATAGTGTATGGCGTGGAGGGCTATAAGCATAGCGTCTGCTCCTATGTACTTTTCGCCATGTATTATGGCGTGTGGCGCTATATTTTATCACTATCCCTAAATCGACTATGTACATGGCGCCAGAAGTCTATAAATTATGGCGCCTGGCGCCATGTGTTTTTTCAGTGTGATTTGCTTTCCCTTTCTGCTTCACATTCTCTAATCCATTCTAATCAGATTGAATTTGTGAGCTTCGCACTCAGTCTTGATCGTCATATCGATGTTAGATCTGATGATATTCCCATTTTTCAATACATGATCAATGTCTTTTAATTTGTGTGCCCTCTTCCGTATCCTCTTTAATTTGAGCCTATCGTCCAGTGCTTTTCTTTTTGCTTGGAAAGTTTCTAATATTTACCCAATTTGCAAAGCTGCCGATATTTCCTTCGTCTCGAATTATTATCTTATTACTCTTCTCCCCTGCTACAGTAAGCTTCTTAAAAAAATGCTTTTTCCAGAATATGTCGCAATTCATCTTATCCTCTCTCTCCAGAGCGGCATGACTTCGAAGGGGTAAGTAACTAACCTCATTCTTTTCTTAAACGAAACTTCTCTTGTCTTTGATAGTCAGAAATAAGTGAACATAATGTACACAGATTTTTCAAAAGTCGTTGATACAGTCAATCATATATTGTTACTGAATTAAATCAGCTTGATGGTTTTGGTTCACTTTTTTCTTAGTTTTCGTCCAACCTGTGTGTTTGTGTGTTTAAAGTTAGTGTTAAAAGCCTTTCCTCTTCTAGTTTTCATCCTTCTTCCGGTGTCCCAAAAGGTGTTCTCTTAATCCATTACCCTTCATGATTTTCATCAATGGCCTTTCTTCCGTCATCGATTCTTTTCGTTTATTGTATGCTGACATTTTAAAACTGTTCCGAGCTATCCGGTCAGCTTATGTCCTTCAAAATGATATACGTGCTCTTCTCAATTGGTGTAATAGCAATTTTTTGTCCTTGAATGTCGGTAAATGGTAGTAAATGTCCTTTCGTGTCAAATCTTCTCCTATTTAATTCTCTTATTCATTTTCCAACAACTATCTGTTGTCCATTAATCAATTCAGAAACTTGGATGTGACTTTTCATCCTAAATTAAAATTTAATTTCCGTGTTGCGAAAGTCACCGCTAAAGCCGAGTCTCTGGATTGGTCTTTCATTCTGCCTCTTAGTTCATCTTTTCATCTTTTTCTAATTTTAGTGCGTTGTCAAGTGTGATCGCCTTGTTTCCAATACCTTTCTGAGCCCTTGGAGTGCGTCCAGCGAAAGTTCACATTCTAACATAATCTATCACGTCAGGGTCACCAACTTAGGATTAAACATTCAAATAATTCTAAGACATCAACTCAACAAATCAACAACTTGGGATTAGTCCTTACTTTTAGGTTTGCTAACATTTCCTCTTACATATATTTGTTTTTTGACTAGTACCTAGCATTCTTCCATTAGCGAATCAAATCTGATCCCCTCGTTTTCAGTACCTATCTGACGCTGTTGAGTCGGTACAGGATTACCCGCTTACTATATTTCAAATTCACTATCTCCTATTGTCCCCATTCTCCTCATCTTCCCATCCTTTATATTCCTTCTTTGCATGCACGCAGACAGCTCTTCTAACAAGGCCGGCTCTAACAAAGCCCCCAACTACTCCCAAATCAATATAGTGCAATGCCCTTAAGTTTGGTCCTCCACTCCTCTCGTTTTTTGAGTTTTAAAATATTTTGAAGAATTTTATATTGAATTTCCCCTAACATCTTCTTGATTTTCTTACTTCTATTCTTAACAATGTTAAATTTTTGCATTTTCTGCAACTGGAATTATTTTTGTAGTGGAATGGAATAAATAAATAAATGGGCATAAGATATTGTGCCCTCAAGTTTCTTTAGTATTACTACATTTTGTTCTATCATTCCCAAAAAAATATTTTGTAAAACAAAGGTAATGACAATTAGGCTAACCATTTTGGTACAATGTTTAAAGACAAACAAAGTTTGTCTACCTCCCAGATGCAAAAATATAGTTTACAAACTCATTCAGCTATTGAAGGTCATAAATCTACTACCATTGATGAATCATTAGAGCTGGTGCGTAACATATAAAAAATATTAGCTCTGCAAAAGCATCTCTACTTACTTACTGCTATTCAACAACGTGATATCATTTTCATTCAATTTCCCCATGCAGCGTTTCCGCCTGGCGCAGCATATGGAACACCATGAGATCATTTTCTCAATGAATTCTAGTGAGTCCAGCTTATAATCATCGTACAAAGTGTGATTAATAGCCCTTGAGCGAGAACAGTTTGAAACCGACCCCAGGTCATCTTTCGCATCTTTCTCGAGATTCCATTGGACTGAAACTTCCTGCGCGCCACAAAAGTCGACGAAGCTACCAAATTATGCGTATTAATCCATTCTCGACCAACAGGGTATGCAATCGTAGGATATCATGATTCTTGCCCTTGACTAATTTCACTGCAAAATCCACATATCTGGCTAAAGACTGTACCGGTCAGCCGGCTCAGCCATTTTTCGTTTCATTACATGGCCGAAAGGCCTGAAACAATCTACAATGTATGATAGCTTGAAATGAGCCCGTTAAGTTATGAAACATTTCGCCTGGTGAGTTATTAATTGATAAAAATAAATTTTATTGGAGCTCGCTTAATACGATCCGATCCGATCCGTTCCGGCCAGTTTCTGAGTAGATTCTTCGGCAGCGTTATGCCGGTGAAGTTTAATGGTGCCCTCGCCAAAGTTAATCCAGACGAAACAGTGGGATTAGTCAAAATCACCAGCAGGCATGCGAAATGGCTTTGGAAACTCCAAGCATCAGTGCAAATGGAGCTACCCGAGTCGGTCTAGGGGAGTCGTTAGTGTCTAGAGAAAAAATATTCGTAATAAGATTTATTGGTTTTAATCAAGTAATTCCCATGATTGTTCAGCATGTTGAGTTTCGGAACCGTGACACACCAATAACACATTCATGAACAAATAGTGAGCATTATTTAGTCCAAAAGGAGTTTCAGTGAATGGTTTATTTCGAATCCGTTGGTTAAAAGAACACTATGCGCCTCTCTCCCCAAAATACACAAACACTCCAGAAATTCAATGTTAATTTCATCGAAAAACACCCCATCGAAAATCCATCTCACATTCCCCTAATTCGTAATATTAGAACAAATCGTTCAGAGTACTTATTCGAAATATTAACATTGAGATGTCGGTTAAATGCATCCATTTTATGGTGCATTAATTTCGCAAAGTCGGCATCAACATATTGGTCGTGTGATGGATTGGCGGGCTTCGTGGAAGTGGAAATTAACCCTAACATGAAGAGAATGAAATACCGTCGTACGATTGCCGTTTTCAAGCTCAGGCAGGTAATACAATGTACGAACGATTTTCGTGATGAGATGCGATTCATCTTTTTCGCTGATTTTGCCGTATTTATTGCGATACATTTGCTAAACATAACTCGAACGTAAATCACACTCGAGACTACTCAGGAAATTCGCAGCCGGGACTGATGAATTTGGCAATGAAGTCGATGGTGAATGAGAAGGAATAAGAATATTCGTACGACTGCATGAGAGTTTTATCTGCACGTGGACGACATGTGGGTAGGGAAGTTGAACATTAACATTGATATATTCTTGGTCCACTGTTAATTATGAAAAGTTCATGGTTTAAACCATATTGAAAGTTTTACTATGAAATGTTTGGTTCTGTGCATGGAGCCATTGTTATTTGTAGGAGTGGATTTTATAGTCCCTCAGAAACCAGGTGAAAACCTGTAAAAAAATTATAGTTTTGATGATTTATGAGTATACAGTGTATACATACAGTGGGTAAAAAAGTTAAGGCAAAAACTCTTAGTAAAAACAAAAAACTTATTTTTAATGCTACATTAATAATAAATGATGGTGGTTTTGCATTTATTCAAAAGTTTTGGATGTTTACTTTAAGAACAATATCACAAAAACTGGCATCGAAACTAATTTCGCAGCATTAACGTACAATTTTTCACTGTTGACCCAAAATATCAGAAAAAAAATGTTAAGGCACAGCGATTTTTATTTAAATTGTTTTAAAGTGATCAAATTAAAAAAAAAAAAATTTACATATCACTAATACTTTGAAGCTCTTCCACGTATTTTTATCACTTCTCGCAGTCGGTTCGTCATCGTTAATGCTATTTTTTTTGCAAAAATAGGGTGAAATTTTGTTCCATTCACCTTGGTGTCCTTTGTTATTCTTTACCTTTCGTAATGCTACTCTAGTTTTGAGATGATGCCGTAAATGGTCGATCGAGTTTTGTAATTTTTTGTAATTTGTAATTTATTCAAAATAATTCATTTTACAGGCAAGATGCCTAGTTACAAAATGAATAAAAATATAAATATTATAAAGAATTAATATGTAATTTTTTTTATATATATTTTTAAATATGTAATTTTGAAATTAAAAATAAAAAACACAATAAGAATAGAAGAACAAAAATTAGAAAACTGTAAAGTGAAAATAGAGAATAAAAGGCCTATGGATATAATAATAAACCAGCAAAATACAAAAATACAGGATAAGAATAGAAGTAAAAAATTTGAATAGCAAAAATAAAGTAAGTAAAAATAAGAAAAAAAGGATGTGTAAATAAAATGATTAAGTATGCGAAAAAAGTGCACTACGAACTAAACTTTTGAAAATTGTAATTGACTGAGGGAGAGAGCCAAACTGAAGATTATTATGCGTCCTCAGTAAACGCAAAACAGGCGAATGAAAAAATAACGTCAGTACGTGCAAAAGGTACATTGAACATTGAGGTTGCCCTGCTAGGTCTGTCATGATGGCGTGGCGTAAAAAAACACGTCAAAGATGAAGATAAATGGCCGCAATTAACTTTAAAAAGAAAACATTCATCGAGGTAAATTCTGCGCTGATCAAGACGAGGAATATTAAGGGCTGATAAACGTTCACTGTAAGGACAATATGGTAGGTTAAACTTGAAAATAAGTCAGCGGGTAAACGTTCGCTGGACAGATTCAACCGCCTCAGACAAAAAACAGAAACGAGGACCCTACACTACTGAACAATACTCAAGGATAGAACGAACAAGGGAACGAAAAAGACGCACACAAGTGGAAATGTTGAAGGAATTGTGGCATACACGTATAACAAAACCAGCGATCCGGGACGCCTTACGAGTGATGGTACGAATATGAATATCGAACTGTAGCTTCCGATCGAAGGTAACACCGAGATCAGTAAAATGATCCACAACTAAAAGGGTGATGGCTGAGGGGGAGGTTTTAAAAGCATTTGGACAGTTACAAATGGCCCAAAGCCGACATTGCTCCGAATGGTGCTTCGTATAGTTGTCCTGATACAGGCCAAAATGGTATAAATTGCCCAATTTTTGAGCACTTTGTTTAATAATTCTTTTAAAAATACCCAGGTTACACGTTTGCTCCATCGTACCGTTCACAAATTCTATATTTACAGGACAAGATGTCCCCATACAGTAGCATAGCATGCAGTTCTCTCCGCTGTGTTTTACAGTTGGAGTAGTATGATTCCTCCTAAACTCTGTATTAGGTTTTCAACAAACATTTCGCCAACCATCAGATCCAAAAAGATTAATTTTTACTTCATCAACAAAAACAATGGACTTCCAGAATGATTTTGTTTAGTTCAGTTATAAGTAGATTAAAATAATCTAAAATAAGAATAAAACGCTTACCTCTCAGTTATTATTGCTATCAGTAAACATTAAACTGCAAAAATTCTTGGTTTGATTAGTGCTTGTGAGCCTCATAGATATAAATGTATACGCCACCTTAAAATACCGCACACTTGCAGCTGGAAAACAAAACTGTCTTTCATATATCTACTCATATCTAAAGAATTTTTCATAATTAGTATGCATTGTGCTGCGGCCAAGATCAATTACCCGCCCATACTAAGTTCGAGAGTGAAAATGAATGGTAGCAAAGTGTTAATTGTTTAGTATTATCTGTCCTTATTAACAAGCACCATAGAGTAAGTTCCTCAGTTAGACCTGGCGTTTCAGTAGGGCAATGCCATATGACGGAAGGCGCCGCCAGCTAAGAAAATACGTACATACATGCACACTGAACTAAGTTGAGGAGAAAGATTCTTCGTAATGAACGATAGATGCGAAAAGAGGCTATGGGAAAATAAAACGTCAACGTTCGATGGCCTCTCAGATAACATAATGAGTTATCCAAACAATATACAATATTATGTACGATCGTACACAGAAGCCATGGATATGACATAGTCATTAGCGCCAGCAACAATGTCACATTCAATGTGTAATGCACATCGTGAGAGTGTCTATTGTTCATCATTGTGTTAATTGAGTACTACCGTTGTTTGAGTAAATATCATAAAATTTTAATGAAGAAATCAATGAGAAGTATGCCAAATAAGTTGAAGTGGTTTGTTATGCTGAATGTCTACAGTAGAAAAAGTTTTCATTGTGCTCGACAAAGTGTGCTTATTTCAGTATATTCTAATGCCGGGTTTACATTCTCGCCGAGGAATGGCAAATGTTGACAAGGTGAGTGTGTAAATGGTCTCCTTGTCTATTCTCGGCTGTGTTTTTCATGGCAAGCACGCGTGTGTAAATGGCTTGCTCGTCGGCTCTTGTTTGTTTTATGAAGGAATAATGATCCTTTTATTGCTGTGCCTGAGTGTTTATGACCGTCTCGTCCTAACTCGAAGCCGCTGGAAGCGAAGTCGGTTTTATGTATCGAGTCAAAGGGATTCGAGAGGGTAGCGAATGCTCATTTACATTTTCGAATTTTTCGCCGGGACTTCAAACATATCCTTGCGTGGCACAGATTGAAATAACTCAACGCACACCAGGCAGTTGCAATAGTCACAACCTGTACCTCAGCCATCGTTCACTGAACTGAACAAAACAGCTCACAACTGTCGAAAGGTGCATGGTGCGTGTTGCATGGTGCGATATCCTAAGTAAAAAATTCACCCTAAGTCTTGCTGAGTCTTGTCTAATGTTTTGCCGAGTGCCCTCATGAGACGCTCGTCCCTATGTATAAACGCGGCATTAGAACATAAGAGTTTCCAACATATTAGATACTTTTAGTTATACAGTGGCGGAAAAAAGTATTCGTGGAAGGCGAATAAAATAAATTAATGCACATTTTTAGGCAATATATTAGCGAAATAAGTTAATTGACTTGCTTAAATCATTCGTTTTTACCATGTCTTTTGAAATGTAAAAACAATGCTTCAGAATATTTTTCGTATGAGCTACAGAAGAAGGAAGAATCTGTTCACTCCTAATTATACCTGGAAAAAGTATTCGCGGTTGGCAGTATGTATGTAACGAAATCATAGCATGACGAGTTCGAATTACACTCAAAAAAATGTTGGTTGAATTTTACCCTTATAATAGTAGGAAACTGGTTTCCTACTTTTAAAGATGTAAATTTACAAAAGTGGGTAAAAAGAATATTTTTTTTTACGACCAAATCGCGTAATTTTACCCTAAAATATGGTATAATTTCATGGCTTCGGCGCAAAGGTGAATAGCAAACTAGTAAATTTACACTCTTTTTGCTTCAATTTACAAAAAGCTGTGTATTATTCAGCTGATATGACGCAAAAGCAAAAAAAATCTCTAGCGCATCAGAACCACTAGAAAACTAATTTTCGAAGAAATTGTCTTTGAGTGACAAAAAAATGTGGAAAGACGTAATACACTTTTTTGTAGAATCATATCAACCATTCCTTGTTCAAAGCAACAGAACTCAACTATAACACAAATGATGAAAATGTTCAGTGCTGGCAAAATTTTCCCAACGAAGCAGCAATAAGTTTACCTTAACAAGCTCATACTTAAATCAACTTATCCTTTGAATTTCGTTCTCATCGGGGGATTTCGTCGAAAGCTTTAGCGGTTAACGTTGTTTGAGGCTGCCATCCAAAAAATGTTCAAAACTCGGAAAATTTAAAAATTGGTTTCTTAGTTTTATTGCAAATGTTTTGCATATGAGTATGTAACTTGAAGCATCTGTTGATGCAATAGTTACGAAAATGGCTAAAGCTGGTTATCATGTGTCAGCAGCAAAGCAAAATATATACCAAATCTGCTTAACGTCAAACTATACCCAACCAATAAATTTCGTTTCGATTGAATCACTGCGCTAGAAGTTATACGGGTGAAAAAATTTTTAGGGCTACCACCCTCAAAAATTTTCAAATTTTTAAAGCGTCAATATTTGTTGTTAATTTTCATTGCAGGATCGTTCCCATTTGCAAATCTAATGACATAATCGCGCAGTAAATAAATTCCAAAAAATTACAAAAATGATCATAGCTTGCAGCCCTTTCATTATTTTGTACGAAATTTGAATGACATTTGGTTCACATCAAAATCTATTTACTGCATAAACTTCATGTTGAGATCATGACTGCACCGGGAGTTATAGGGAAAAAGCTTTATTTTGCTGAGCAAATTTGCAAGATTTAGGAGACAAAAATCACCATAGCTGGCAACTCTATTCTAATTTTTCAGCCAAATTTTCACCAAATGCTACCTTAAGTAAGATTGTGTGAATTTTGTTTAAATCTGATGGCTGAATCGGAAGTTATAGGCCAAAAAGCTGTTTTTTTTCTCAGTGATTTTTCAAGATGGCACCACTGTCACAGGGTTACCCGCATTTCAAAATCACTTCTATCAGACCTGGTCCTAGCTAATACCAATATGTCCTGTAAGTTTCATTATGCTTGGATTATCCGGTCGTCAGTTCTCGGGAACAGAGCTTTCGAGTGCTGAAAATAGAGGTAATTTGGTGATGGGTTGCCGTTCTTGTGCAAATCGAAATTGCAAAAATTTTAATTTGACATGATGCACAAAGGTTAAAATTTATCAATGATTTGAATTTTTTGTCAAAAATCAAAAATTTTTCAGAAGGTTCAATGATTTGAAGGATTTTTTTTCAAGAGCCTGCCGCAGCTACAGGGTTACCCGCACTACCTTGAAAATTCATGTGTATTAAACTTTAGTCAGCATCAATTCGCTCTGCAAATTTCACGATGATCCAATGTTTTTGTCAGAAGTAATGACAAGTCAAAGTTTGAAAAAAAATCCTTGCCTACTTTTAGGCACGCTGCACCCACACATGGCTCAAAATTTCCATGTTTTTGTCATAAGCAAGCTAAGAACATAATAAGTTTTCATTCCCAATACCTTTTTTGAACGAAAATTCACGCTGCTTGGAAATATAGGAGTACCTCAAAATTCACTAAAACGTTCGCCGCCGCAAAAACGTTTAGGATATCTGAATTTTAGCAAGTCGTGGACCTACCTACTAAATACATCTACGTTCTCCGAAAGTTTCAGCTCAATCGGATTGGCCGCTCCAGAGATTATCTCCCTTAATCATTTTGATGATTTATATATATATATATATATATATATATATACATATATATATATATATATATATATATATATATATATATATATATATATATATATATATATATATATATATATATATATATATATATATATATATATATATATATATATATATATATATATATATATAAAGAAATATGAATTTTAGGCGAAACGAGTTTAATACTAATTTTCTTCGAAAATTAGTAAAAATGCTCATCGATTGTGTAAAAAAATTTGTGATTCGTTATTTTAAACGAAAAAATGAATATATTTCCTATTATTAAAGTATTAATTACAGACCCACTTTTTAGATTGTGTATTTCTCGCAGAATCACATTCTAAAAATGTCAACATGAAGCCGGCGGATATTAAAAACGCCAATAAAGATAGCGCAGTGAAGTATTCGCGTGGAGTTTGGAAAGGTTTAGTAGTGATAAAACTTTTTATTTCAAAAATGGGCCGTAAAGGTTTGGAAACTACTCCAGAGGAAAGAAGAATTATTATAAACTTGAGAAAGGAAGGAAATAGGTTTGTTGACATATGGCATTAATAGAAGTGGATCCACAGTGCAGAGTATTTGCAAACGACATGGATCAATGGATGATTTCAAAAGTAAACATCGCTGTGGCCGTCCTCCAGTATTAACTCAACGCAAATGTCAAAAAATTGTTAGTGATACTTCACTTTAGACATGGGTAACGCAGCAAATTTTGAAGCGCTGATACACTGATACCGGCGCCAGCAGTGGTATCAGCGCACTGCGCTGATACCATTGCGCTATGATACCATGATCTTACATACGGCGCTGGTAGCATTGCGCTGATACCATGACGCTAGGATTCACTCAAAAAAACATGATTGAAAAAGCTTTATGGAACGAGAACAACCCACATTTGAACTTACTAATTTTCCGATATAAAATACCCTAAAATACCCAGGCTATAGTATGTACCCATTCAGGTATCTTTCCAAACGTGCGTACGCGTAGGTATATTGCTTTGCATCAAACAGACTTGAGATAAGTATACTCAACTTATATCTTTGCGCCGCGCCGTAGCATAGCGCCAAGCCAAATGGTGTTGGCATTGCAAAGCGGCAGCGCCAACACCATTGATACCGAAGTGCGTTACTGCGCTACTGATGCCGACAAGCGATACCAGCGCAGTGGTATCATGGCTAATAGACAAGCGATACCAGCGCAGTGGTATCAAGGCTAAAGCTTCAACGCAATTGCGCGGCGCAGCTTGTACCCATTCAGGTATCTTTCCAAACGTGCGTACGCCTGACTTTTTGATAAGTGTAAATTAGACAAGTATTAACATCATTGCTTTAATATACCATAAAGGTATTATTTAGTTGTAGTATTGAAGCATAATGAAATTCTAATGCTCAAACAGCCTTGAGGTAAGTATTCTCAACTCATATCTTTGCGCCGCGCCGTAGCATAGCGCCAAGCCAAATGGTGTTGGCATTGCAAAGCGGTAGCGCCAACACCATTGATACCGAAGTGCGTTACTGCGCTACTGATACCGACAATCGGTATCAGCGCAGTGGTATCATGGCTAGTGCTTCAACGCAATTGCGCGGCGCAGCGCTGCGTTACCCATGTCTACTTCACTTCAAGAAATCCAACAACAACTTCTTCTGAAATCGTAACTAATTTCAGCAAAACTTATGGTAAGACAGTGAGTGGCCGGACAGTGCGCTATGTACTGAAAAGTGCTGGTTATAATGCGAGAGTACCACGAAAAAAACCGTTAATCTCAAAAATAAACCAAAAGGAGCGACTAACTTTTGCAAAAGAACATGACATGAAAGGTTTAACATTCTAGGATACAGTACTGTTTTAAGATGAAAGTAAATTCAACTTGTTTAATTCCGATGCCAGGCGCTTAGTATGGAGAAAATCATGCACAGAACTGCAAATAAAAAAACCTAAGGCAGACTGTTAAACATGTGGTGGAGTTTTAGTGTGTTTAACAGTTGTTTTAGTGTGGGGGAGTTTTAGTGTGGGGGTGTATGGCATCATCGGGGGTTGGGAAACTTGTATTTATCGATGGCATCATGGAAAAGAACATTTATTTAAATATTCTGAAAGATGTCTTGAAAATCAGCAGCAATAACTTGGTTCTTGGTAACAGTTATTATTTTCAACAGGATAACGATCCCAAGCACATGGCTTATTTTGTGCGTCAATGGATCGCGTATAATGTTCCGCATATGCTCAATACGCCACCGCAACCCTCGGACCTCAACCCCATCGACCACCTCTGGAATGATCTGGAAAAAAGGATTCGACAGCATACTATCACAAACAGGACACAACGTAAAGAAGTTTTACAGGTGGAATGGAAAAACAATTCCACTGATTACACAAAAAAGTTGGTTCATTCGATGCCTAATCGTTTGAATGCTGTTATTAAGGCCAAGGGTCTTCACACTAAATACTAAATGAAATACTATTCCCAAATTAAACTTTTCGCGAATACTTTTTTCCACTCAATTGTTTCATAAATTTCATGTTAATTTGTTTTTGCTTTAAATATTCATTTTGTTTTGAAGGTTTAATTGTTTATTTAATATCTATGTGAGCTTAAGAATAAATTTAGTTAAATATATTAAGTTGTTTTGAGTAAGACAAGAAACAAAAATGTCATATTTTAGATTTATATCTAAACCGCGAAGACTTTTTTCCGCCACTGTATTCTACTTCAGAAAAGAAGAGAGACGGCAAATGTTAAGCACACGAGGTAAAAAAACACACGTAATTAACGCAACATTAGTCCATGTACAGATGAGTATGTTTCATTTTGACGAAAAATCGAATCAAAGTTATCATTTTCATACTAAAATCTGCTATGTTCCAAGAAAATAGTGTAGATGATTCATTCATAAGCTATAAACTTCCTATATGTACATATGTATATAGTAGTAACAGTTTAAACCTCAGAGGTTTAACCCTGGTGAAATTCCTCATATTTCCCTGATTTCATTGTACGATGCATATTCACCACTTAGTTTAATGACTTATAAATTAGTCTACATATATACATATATCGACAAGTATCGATTTATCATGATTAAATTCAATTCATTACATATTAAGGCTAAGCGCACAAATTGATTTCACATTTAATGATGTGCAATTTCTGCTTTGTTGTGGAAACTATCAGAACGTACAATTCTATTAATAGTCGACGGGATGATTGAATATATGATTCAATAGATTGATGTCAACTGTAATGGATTGGAAGCCATATGAATTTGCAAGAAAATTAATTTCTATGTTCGGTGAAACAATAAAAGACTACCCATATAGGTTTCAACGGTATAACCATCAGCAATTGTCAGCAGAAAGTTGCCAATAGTGGAAAGATATGTGATTTAAAACGTTCACTTGGTTTCATAAAATCATGGAAAAAGTTAAACGTTGATGTTTATGATGAATAAAATACTCGGATTTTTCTTGAAGAACATGGCAACGAAAACTATACAGACAGCTACATATACTGCACGTTCAGCTGTTAACGTATCCAAAAATGAATGCAGTAGCTTGGATCACTATTCACACTACATCAAGCATCATATAACAATCATAAAACAAATGTCATAATTTGTCCGTCCAAATCCGTATTAAAGGCATTAACTTTTAAACAAAACAACGAAGAGCTCACATATCTTAAACCAAAAGATGAATCACTCGAGCATTTCACTCGCTTTTGATAAAAATTATTTTCGAAATCGGTGTCGCCTTTGACGGGCTTAAAGATACAAATATCTTCGGCTGAATGACAAACGACCCTTTCATCTAAACGAAAAGAACAAATTGCATAATCCATTTTAAAACCCTCTTAAACAAAATACAAATCGCCGACGCAAAGACGAAAGCAATAAAACGACGCCAGCTAGGCCAGTCAAATTCGAAGGCAGCCTGATTGCCTGAGAGTATCGTGTCGACGACGCCTTGAACGCAACGTGTTGTTATCTCACGCCTTTCTCACATCTCGGATAACGCCAAACTCGTTTAAGTCAATTGTCTGTTCCTTTTCGAAAGGTCTTAATTTGGAAGATGCGCCTGTTATCACTTGAACGCGCCATTACACGGCTGGACCATCATCAGACAGTGGATGCCGCGCGCCGCCACCAATGCTCCAGTCAAGCACCCTTTGGAATGGGTTTGTGACGAAGTAGTGCGTGTGTGTACATTTTGAGGTCTCTCAAGTGCTGTTAGATTACAGCGACTAGAAGAAAGATTTTTTTCTGAGTTTGACCAAGCAAGGTATAATTAAACAAAATGTAATGCGAAATATGCGGTGTTCAAAACATAAAATCAAATGTCCATGGTGAATTAATTCAAGCTTTATTTATGGTTTTTAACACATTATTTGGTTCTGAGATAAAGCTATGCTGCCCCACTAAGCATAAACGTTGTATCAACATTTTTTGCATTTTTGAATTAACATCGGATTCAAAAACTACATACTCTATTGCGACATTCTGCTAAATATAAAAATCATATCTTTTGTGGAAGTATGTTTCTAAAATAAAATAATAAAAAAATTATAAAAATACCCCATCTACAAAAAACGTCGCACTACTAAGCATAAACGTTCTAACTAACGTAGGTAGAACGTTTATGCTTCGTAAAGTCCAAATAGAACATTTATGCATAGAAATGCGGCCAGTTTTTCGTTTCATGCTACCAGAAAAAAGTCCTAAATGCTTAAAACCTATCTTCCACAACTATTTTCAAGGTGAAAGCTTTTACTTCAGATATATCTCAAATAGACGAATTTATATCCATTTATAAACTTCTGTCCCGTTTGAAGATGTCCGCAACATTTAGAAAAACACAAATCATTGATTATCTTGAAAGTACTAAATATTAGCTAGAACATTTATGCCTAGTAAGGCAAATATTTCCTATTCGTTTCATATGAAAAAAATTGACTTCAATATAAAAGACAGCTACTGTTCAATAAAGATACTAGAGCTCTTAAGTTTTCTTGAGTTTCGCGTAGCGTGAGGATGGTTTTGGTTGAGTTATTCACTTTTGAAAGTTTTGCTATTAATTTTCCACTTATCCAAAAATAAATCATCTCAGAATATTAGGTGAATCTATTACATAATTTCTGATCTCAATGAGTCAATCGAATGCATACTCTGCGAAATGTGAAACGAACATCATACTTAAATAATATAATGTTAGAGGTCACGCGAAACAAGTCACAAAAATAATTACAGCACGGAAATTCAACAGAAGTGCTACTTGATTTCACGCGCCCAGCGTGGGTATGGTATCTTATTTTTAAATGTATAACGGTGGCTATTTTTATAATATGCTGTTCAAGCATTCCACCACTCACATCTCATTTCATCATACTGATTGATTAACTAATGGAAAATTTGACTGTTTTCGTACAGTGGGAGGGTGGAATCAGAAAACAAAGTTGACCCTGTCGCATAGGAATCGCTAGCAAAACTGATTTCCGAAGAAAAGCTAGATTTTGAATGCATGTTCTACCGGACCTGTTCCATATTACAACTAAACCGTATCCAAGCTTCTGTTCGACTTTGATCCAATGACTGTATCGAACCTCATGGGACAGAAAGGTTAGTGAAAATAAACACCAAATATTAAGATCTAGAAAATTTGAAAACTTTTGCGAATGGTAACCTTAAATTTCTTTGCATCCCTATAACTTCCAATGCAGTCATTGGGTCAATACAAAATTCGCACAGCAGATTGACTTCAACGTAAGGCAGATGTGACATATTTTTTGCTATGGTGCTAGCAAAGGGCTGCTATCACTAGCCCTTTTTGTTATTTTCGTTCCAATAAATGCTTGCATTAATTTTCATCGCAAACATTTGCAATGAAAATAAGTAAACAATGTTTAAATTTTCCAATTACCCAAATTACCCAATTACCCAAAAGTAAAAATATTTTCTATGCTAATATTTCTTCGGTACGAGTCAAATATTACCCGTTTTCAGCCAGGTAAGAATTTAACTTCCATAAATTTAGTACATTTTAAGAATGTATAAAGGTTTTGAATATAAATCTAATAAATCTATAAATATAAATTTGAAATGAAAGTGAGGTTTTAAAAAAACCTCACTTTTATTTCAAATTTTTGGGTTGGGGTTAGTTGAGCAATAGTTGCTCAACTAACCCCACGATTTAGAACGAAAGTAATGTACATATGTTTTTTATTTTATTTTAGGATGCGGACTTATAAAAGAAAAACTTCAAATGTAAATTCATGTAAATTCATTAATGGGTTATGCAAAACCGAGGCAGGTATTTTCTCCCACGCAAGAGGATTCTTTTTCGACGAATGCAGGGCTAAAACAAGGGGATGGATTAGCTCCGGTACTCTTTAACTTAGCGCTTGAGTACGTCATCAGAAAACTCCCCGTTGACACGAGAGGAACTCTATTATTTAAGTCGACACAGCTAGTAACTTACGCTGATGACATCAACATTATGTCACGTTCGTTCAACGACGCCAAGGAAGTATTTGTAGCTCTAGACGAAACCGCCAAGAAAGTTGGTCTTCAAATTGACGAACAAAAAACTAAAGTTATGACTCAATCAAGGAAAAGGACGCCAATAAGACAAAACATAACGATAGGGGACTATAACCTTGAAAACGTAGACAACTTCGTGTACCTAGGGACGAACCTCTCGAAGGATGGGAATGAGCTTGACGAAATCAAACGATGGATTCAATTAGCCAATAAGACATTCTTTTCGGTGCTTCCCACTTTAAAATCTCGATGCATACACAGGAATACAAAGCTTCGCATCTATAAAACAATTATTAGACCTGTGCTATGCTACGGAAGCGAAACCTGGACCCTGACCCAGGCGTCTGAAAAAGCATTGAATACGTTCGAGAGAAGGGTATTGCGAAGGATCCTCGATCCAATACGGGAAGAAGATGGATGGCGAATCAGATACAACAACGAGTTGTATACCATATATGACGACCCGGAAGTCTCTACCATCATACGACTCCAAAAACTACAATGGGCTGGCCACGTCGAACGAATGAGCGACAATCGAATCCCCAAACAATCTCTCAAGGGGCGAGCGAGCGGAGCCAGGCTAGTCGGTAAGCCACGCAAGCGCTGGGAGGATTCTATAGATGCTGACAGCAGGTCACTTTTGGGAGCACCGAACTGGAGGACGCGGTCACTGAACCGAGACGAATGGAGGCGAAGTGTTAAGGAGGCTAAGGCTCGATACGGGTTGTAGTGCCCCGACGAAGAGGATTCTTTAAAAAAATACTTATAGAAAATGGCATCAATCTTCTATGGATATTCCCCGAAAGTTGTTCGATATTATTTTCGATATTGAAATTCCACCCTCCTGGACTGCAAATAAGATGGCCGGAAAAGAATGGCTTACGAAATTTTTAAGGGGTAGCACCTATGTAGAAATTTCAAAAAAATCCAATTTTTTTTTTTTGCTAAAATGGCAGGGAAACATGTCTAGAATAACGTCTTAAGTTATTTTCAAAAATAAAATTTTTTTTTCTGAGTTATGAGCATAAACGTTGGACGCCCCACCGTGCGATCGGGGCCTATGCGGCGCGCGCACGGCACGCTCTGCTCCAAAGTCCTTATACCTACCACAGGTATCCGTTAGCGAATTTTCTTATTAGTAAATTATCATTCAGTATGACAGGTAGTAGAACAACATTTGCCACAAAAAAAGGCAATAAATCAACAAAGCGAAAACGAGAAAAGGGAAAGAGCGGCCCTTTGAATCAAACTTTAAATGTGTTTTTCTCGAAACCACATTTTTTGATACGGCCCGCACGATTATTCAGCCAATTTATATCCGATCAACTTGAAATTTCGGTGCAAGCTTCACAACATCATTTTCTAGGGAAATACGTAAGATTTTGTTGATAAATTGAAAATTGTCATTTTTACGGATGAGTTTGTACCATTTTTTTTTACCAAAAAATTTTTTTTTTGCAAAACCGTACGCCAATCTTTCAAAATTCAATATTTTTGAAAACCCGTACGTACTACCCTTGCTTTTAGTTCAAACTTTAAGAAAATTTTTGATTTTTGTGTTTCAGACCATTTGCGACGCTGAAAAGTTGCGGGCCGTTGAGGCATCTTTGAAAAATCGTCTGATGCTCGTAGCCTGGTACAGCCGCCATTTTGTATTTTAGGACGTTGCAAAAACTAATTTGTATACTTCAAAACATGTATGATAAAGCCATGTAATTTCCCCAGAAATTGTTCGACCATACCCAAAATCAGGTCCTAGAAAAGCAGCCAAAACTATCAGAAGAAAGAGGAAAGCTGCTATTCTAACAGATACTCCCGAAGAGAACGCATTGCAGGAGGAACAAAATAAAACCACTAAAATAGTTAAAAAGCCAAAGAAGAACATTGATAATAAAAAAAAGAAGAGTGTTTCTAAAAAACTACTGGTTTGTTGCGAAACTTATTTTGAAAGTTTACCAGGGGAAACATGGATCCAGTGCCAAGTTTGCAAAGAGTGGGCACATACAAAATGTGCGTCAGCTGCTGGTCGTACTTTCGTTTGTATTAATTGCAACAGTGATAACGATAATTAAGATTCCAAGATCTCATTGATATTTTCTTTTTTAATATAAGCTCTATTGATAATTATATAAATGTTGAAGTCTGATTTTAAGTAGAAAGACTGAGTTCTAATCCAAAAGTTAAGTTTAAGGTATGTTGAGTTTTTATTCATTCTATTTTTTGTTTAATATTAAAAGAAAATTACTTTTAGTTTCACTATTATGTCACTAAAATACTATTAATAAAAAGTTGATAGTAAAATAGAAATGTTATTTAATGTATTGACCCCATGGTTTGGATGAAATTTTTAACTGCTCAATTTACCCCATACCCTTGTTCAATTAACATCACCTAAGGGGTACGTTGAGCATATCTGACTTTATTCACTTAAACGATTGTAGCTCTTAAATGCGATTTGTTACAAATAAATTACTATGGACACCTTTGGAAAGGGATAAAGTATTTACCCATCAGTACGCATAACAAGCCATTAAGACTTATTGCTGAGGAGTTACGTCCGCTTAAGTAAAAAAATGCTCAACTACCCCCGCCCTACCCTAAGTCAAAACAGTAATGGCACAGCATCGCAAGCGCCCAGTGTGGGTATATTTCATGAAAAATGTATATTAACCGTTCATTTGGAAAATACAGCAGCTTTAGATTATTCAAGTGTAATCCTAACCAAATCATAGCTGTGAAAACATTGTGAAATGTACAGCGGTGGCTCATTTTACATTATAACTCATTTTTAACTCATTGACTTCCAACACGCTCATCTCTCATCTCAGCGAATGGGAAACTTGACTATGATTATACTGTAGCAGGATGGTACAAAGAAATCCAAGGTAACTGGTAACTCAAACAAAAGTCATAACAGTAAGCAGACAGTGATCATCATTAAACTAAAATCTATTTAAAAGTCTAAGCTAGCTTTTTCACGTGACAAATGATTAAAAAAAATGTATAACTTTTTTATTCTAAATTGTTTTTGGGTATATAATATCTAAAACAAGAGATCCTGTTTCCGGGGTGCAGTGGAACTGCAAGCATTCAAATCTGCTTACATCCATATGAGCATATGCAATTAAATCGATTAGTTTCCAATCAAAACCTGAAAATTAATTTTGTCACAGTAATTATTAAATATCTAACACGTCTGCCAATCAAACTAATAAAATGAATTCATTGAATAAATTTTCCATCAACGATACACTATCCTGTAATTTGCTTCCGCGAACAGCACTCATATTTTCCTGCAAATCCGCTCAAAACGTCCCGTCGCCTCAGAACATTCGCGAATATGTATATCTAACAGGTCTAACAGAACGCTAATGGCAATGAAATTAGTATGTATCTTGTTTACCTGTCTATTTTTCATTCGTACATGGCCTTTTTATCTAGGCGCGCTTATCGAACTAAAGCAAAGGCAAAATGTAACGTAACAGCGTGTTATATGCATTCCGAAATTAATTTTGCATGTTGTAATGTGGCTGATAGCGAAGCCCCGCTACATTTCACGATGACACATTTTATCGAGTACACGTCACTCAGGAAATATGTTGGCTTTTTCGAATTCGGATTCAGCTCTGGCCGGCCCTAATCTGTTTCATTCTATCTGTGGCATTTTACATGCAAATGCGAGTGCGATTTGTAGAGACTTTGACGGGACAGGAGCGACATGAGCAAAAAAAAAACCAACAAAAATAAAATACGGGCAGACCAGGCAGGCCAGGTGAACACGCAGCCAAAGCCGTGCTAGGCCAAGTGCACTAGCTATCTACCAGATGCAACCAACCATTCAGAATAGATGAGAGCATGTAGCATGTAAGTGATATGGATGGAACTGCTTGTGTGCTCTAGCGAAAAATTCGAACTGATAAATAATTCCGCACAAGACATTTCCGCATTTCCATCAGTTTTGCCGACCGTCCAGCATACTTCTTCTTCATCTTCTTCTTCTTCATCTTACGGCTTTGCGCGGTCCGAGTCAAGTTTTTGAAAGGATCCATAACTGCAATAAACAACAAAAGCGCATTCTGATTGTTCGTTGATGTTGGGGTTAGGGTGCGATTGCGTGTAAACATTTGTAAGTGGATGTTGCAAGAGGGTTGGAAATTGGTGGACTAGCATTTAGTAGACATATAAGAGAATTTATAAGTAGCACCCACAGACACAATGCTTTAATTCATTGGTGAAAAATTAAACTTCTCAGGAAAGCTGAAGTTTGAAAATTCTGCATCGTCTGTGCAGATTGGATTTCAATAGGTGTATGCAGGCTGCATTGAGAAGGTCACTGACAAAATCCTTAAAAAAGATTTAAAACCCAGCAGACAAAAACACTCTTCGGCTTTTTTTAAAGGTTTTGCTCTTTCATTAATTTTAGGCTTGCAATATATTTTTCCAATGAGATAAAATATTTTTCACTTGCTATATCAAAATACACTTAAATAAACCTTCATCCATGTTTACTATAGACGCATCTTAAACCCGTACTTCTGGAATCGGCCGCTACACATAGTGTTGCATTCGCGCATATTCGAAACGGTCAACAAATCGAATTTATAAGCGCAAAGTGGAAAACCATAATTTAGTACCTGGCATTAGATGTATCATGATAGTAGGTTTTCACGTCCCGGTTGGAAGCCCGTTGCAGCACTAGATTGCATTCATATGGTGGCTGCGGTACGCTGGTGCTGAAGTTATGCACTCCCGTTGGCCCAGCTGTTCTTCGAGTCGTTTCGTTGGTTTGCTTTGAGGCTTTGAGGAATGACAATAGTGACATCGACAACCTGTTCTGCTCATGTTGAGAAGCTAAGGAACACGTTCAAAGTCGAATTGATCTTGTCGAAGATCTGACTGCATTCTCATTGCGTTAACACGCGAACTTTCGTTTGACTGAATACAGTCGATGATGGGAGACAGTCTTCAAAAATGGTAGGTATGGAAATGATAGAATAAAATGGCAGTAAAAAGTTTTCCACACTATCACTGTTGATTTTCATTATTGTAAATCAATTATTATATGAGGAATCATGATTAATTTAGGGAAAACATAATTTATTAAGGAAAATTTCAGTGGCAGCAATTGATAAATGATCATCTCCAATTGCTCTAGCTGGAGATCGCACTAAAGAGTACAATCCAAATTATAACAACATACATTCTGTTACTGCAGATACTAGACCGATTCCTAGAGGAACATCAGTTTTTATCTGTAAGTTTCCTTACCTTTTCCTTAAATTCCTGATTCTGCTTTCAGCATTAATAATGTTTACTAACATCCATCTAAGCAATACGATTAAATTTCAGTAATTTTTTCTTTGTGGTTTGTGTGATTTGTTATTACCATAAATCTTTTGGGACTTTTCTCATGACAATTTTTCAATATCAAATCTGCTATATTATCTTTTGCATTCTCTTACGAAGCCGGATCCTGTTCCAAAACGACTGAGGCGGGATTGAAGGTGCTCGAAAGGAGAACACTTTGACTCTACTTTGGCCAGTTCAACAAACCAGTAGCTGAAAGGTGACCGAAGGATTTGGGACTGAGGCGAGTCAGGAACCGGATTGTAGAATTAACGAAAAAAATTCGATGGACAAGCAGGAATAATTTGGCATACAATTGACTCCAATGAATTATTTCAATGTGAAGACAGCGCGTTAACGGTGGCTCATGGATGGCCTTTAAAACTATCTAGGCCTCGTAAAAAGAGTGAGGGAGCTTAGATATAAGACCTAGGATAAAATTTGGTTCAACGCCGAGTCAACGAAAAGCTAGCTAAAAAAATGACGAGCTTCTTAAAGAATTAAGTGGTAAAAAGCGTTCAAAAAATAGTCCCTCTCCCCACAATAAGAAACAGAGGAGGCTTCAAAGCTCATTTTCAAAAACAGCCCCTTCTCCTAATGTTAAAAAAGCATTCGCTTCTGGATCTGATGAACCCTTCAGCTTTGAATCCAGCTCCTCAGGAATGTTATTTATTTTAGAAAACCTAGAACCAGACACAGAAACCTTTTCTGCTTGTCTTAAATGGACAGTTCTGAGCAGCAAAAAAGAGATTATGGTCAGTTTCAAAGCCAAAAAATTGGCAGATGAAGATTTTCCACCGTTAAACTCAAAAATTCCCAAAATATCTCAAAATTCAACTTCACAGACTTCAAAGTACAGTACCACACGTATCACTTGCCAGACAAAAAATAGCTCAATGTTGTTCTTATTTGTCTTTTTGCATTCACTCCCGAAGAGATCAAAATTAACTTCTAGAAGCAAGGCTTCAACCCAATGGAAGTTTTTTATTTTAAAGACAGAAGAGGTCGATCTAAACTTATTAAAAATCTCCTTTCGAGGGACGAAAATAATTTTTATAATTTATTGTATAAATCAAGGCCATCTGCGACTAAGTTTGCCAGGTTGAGGCACAAAGACCTAGAGCCGGCCACGAGCAATGACACAATTTTTATATTGCTCCCTTGGACCATATGGGGCAGTTTTTCGTAATCATGCAGGACCAAATTCATTAAAAGATGGACGATATGATGTGAAAAATGGTCCCGGGCTCATTTCCATCCAAGATCCCCCAAAAATGCTTTTTTTGCAAACAAGCAAATGACCATGAAAATTATATTTCTATCCACGCATGAAATGCCAATTCTATTTTATCCAAAAAGGGGAGCTAATGCAATTTTTGAGCGACAGCAGAATCGACATTATGCTAATTAAGGAAACCGGGTAGTCAGCTCCGTATACTTACAGTAATGATAGGTTGAACGGAGAAGACGAGGCACAACTATTCTCGTAAGAAGGCACGTTAATCATCATCCCATTATAATCTCTGACCTTATGGGAATGAATTACTTCTATTCAAGTCCAAACGACCTTTCTTCGCTTCAGATTAATATCCGTTTACAGACCTACAAATGCACAAAACTTCGTAGCAGACCTTCACAAAATCTTCAGTCATAATGGCGCAATCTTTCTACGCTCACAATCCTAACGCTCACAATCGCTGCTTGGGCTCTGTGAGAAATAATCATGCAGGTCCTGAACAGGTTCTCCACAGATACTTCGTCCGGTCTGTTCATTTCAGAAGAACCTACACACTTCGCTCTTATTAACAGCCATATAATAGGCTTGGGAGTATCGCAAAATATAAGCTAGACAATAACCAACTTCCCTCCGACTATAAGCCAGCAATGTTTCGAATAGAAAAAGTTTTTCTAGATGCTCCTATAACAGAAAAATTCAGAACTGACTGGCAGACTTTCCACATATCCTTCACCAGCGAATATATTCCCCAATCACCGATTACAGACAGTAAACCGGAGGAATCTATAGAGCTTCTCAACAACAAAATTTCCGAGATCAAAGAGAACTGAACGTTCAAAACTCCCTTAAAACTAATCAATACTCTTATGAGCTTCCATATTCCATCAAAATCTTGATAAGTTAAAGAAATAAAATTTAGAGATGAGCCAGCTCAACCGGTATTCCCAGATTCAAGCACGAAGTTAATCAATTAACTATTGTTATCCGTGTCCTGATTTCGCAATTTGAAAATGAGCAATGGGAGCCTACCATGCGCAGTCTTAGTCCCGAAAATGGTTCATTAAGGAGACTGTCTAAATATTGGATATTGGATATATATATGGAGATTGTCTAAAAACAAGCCGATCATACCACTTATCCTAAAATGTAGTAAAGCTGATAAATCAGAAGCTTTTGCTGAAACACTAGAGTTCCAATTTCGGAAGAATGACGATCTGACGAAGAATATTGTATTAAGCCAACGACATTAATCATCTTACTCGACAGAGTACAAGAAGTGTAATACTACCAACATCTCTAAAGGTAGTAAAATTCCCGGTGAAAAACCTCAACAAACGAAAATCACCTGGGCCAAATCACCAATCTCTTCCTTTTCCATCTACCAGATAATCCCCTCTTGAACATTCTAGACACCATTAACACCATTTTTCATTAAAAATTAAACATCTTATTTGTAGCAAACTTGCCTGCATTATAAAGAAAAGAAATAAAAATGACACGTACTACTTTCAAACAAAACAGAGATCCCTAGGACCAGCAAAGACTTATCTTTTTCGCAAGATTGGCGACCCATCAGCCTACTTTCATCCATAGCCAAACTGGGAATGCATGTTTTTCTTTCTACGCTCAAAGAGACTGTCAACCATAACAACTGCTTACCCCTTGAACAATTTGGTTTTAAAGCTTTGCACGCTACTGAGCTCCAATTATCTTGAGTAGTGCAGCACATAAGAATTGGCATAAACAAAGCAAATCTATAGGGCTAGTCATGTTTGATGTTCCGAAGGCATTCGACATAGTTTGACATGCTGGGCTCATTGTCAAACTAAATAACCTAAATATACTTTTCTCATTCATACAATTCGTTGGATCCTTTTTACAAAACAGAGCTTTTCATGCAGCTTCGAAAATTACCTTTCCTCCAAGCTCCTCGTACAAGCCGGCTTGCCCCAAGGGTCACTTTGTCAAGAATTTTTTACAACTTCTACACAGCAGATATTCCTACCTCTAGCAGAGTAAACACAACTCTATTGCTTGACAATACGCGCATATTTCTCACGTTCAGGCATAGCCTCAAACCTATAGCACTCCATCGAAATCCTTGTGGATTACTTCACAAGATGAAACAAAGTTGAACGCTGAAACAAATCCAAGCCATCTTTTTTTCTCGAAAAAAAAATGCAGCCACTGCGACAGCTTATTGTCGACTACCAGACGTTAGACTGGGAACAGACTGCAAAATACTTACTTATACTCGTTAGCCAACTACAATGGACTGCAGACGATAGACCAGCATCCTCAAACAATACCACAAGTGGCTTCTACCCTCTTCTAAAATCATCCCGTCTAAGTACCACAAACATAAGGCTTCTCTACAAACAGCTTCTAAAACCTCACTGCTCTGCATTTCCTTCGGGAAAACCTCAAAAAGTAATAGAAAAAGAAAAAGCTTGTCAAAACATCACCTTTTGCAGGGTTTTCATGATCCCTTGGTACGTAAGAAACACCGACATTCGCAAAGAACTTAGAGTTGAGACAGTAAAGAAATTGATACGTGACAGTGCAATAAAACTACAGTGTCTTTGTAAAGCAGCTATTTGAAACTTAAGTGTTAGAAACGAATGAATTGTTGCAAGAAATTTGAAAAAGTTTTGATGCAGATTTATTCATTGAACATTTTTATTTAATTTGGGGACAAAAACTAATCCATTTTAATTCTTCATTACAAAGTTATTAACTAAAAATAAAACAAAGTCAACAATTTGCCTTAAAAAAAAATCTTAGAAACTCTAGATACATTTTTTGTTCATATTTAGTTGGGTAGCCTTTGTTTTTAATCACGGCTTTAAGGTGGTGTGGCATTGATTCTACAAGTTTTTTGCATAGCGTGGCTCTATTTTTGCCCATTCCTGCTGAAAAGCCTGTTTCAACTTAGGTTTCGAGCTAATAAGATGAGTCCTGATCCTTTTTTCCAGCATGTTCCACATGTGCTCAATGGGATTGAGGTCAGGACTTTGCGGTGGTGTTTTAAGCAAATGTGGAGTTTTGTACGCCGAGAACATCCTAGTATTATGAGCCATGTGCTAAGGATCATTATCTTGTTGAAAGTAAAAATCCTTTGATATACCAAATTTTTCAGCACTTGGCTCCAAATTTCTCTTGAAAATTTCAATATATGCCCGATGATCTATGATTCCTTCAATTATTTCTAAGTTTCCAACGCCGCTAGCAGCCATACAGCCCCATACCAATACGAAGCCGCCACCGTGGCTACATCAATTGACAGACACCCTAACAGCACTTTGACAATACTGAAACCCAAAAATTTTAATCAAAACTTTACCTTGCCCAAGCCTGAGGCAACTCATAGAGTAAGGCGGAAGTGTCATTCTCCCATATAATATAGGAAACAAAGTATCGCCAGTTTTCGAGTCTGCGTACATAACTGCTCACAACTAGGAGTGCAACATCCGCACCAACTCCAGGCTGATCACAGTTCGAAGGAAAAGAAGAGTCAGAATCTTCTGGAAACCTCAGAATATTCTGGTCATAAAAGTATAAATGGGAATGAGAAAACGGATACTCCCAGCTGGATCGACAGGCATGGCAATTTCTATCCAAATGGTCAGGTCCTTGATCGACTCCGATATGAACCTAAAAAATATTTTAACATGAACCAATATTTCTCCCATAGTTATGTAAACCGTTTTTCAAAACTAGTCTCATTCTTCTCATTCAGCCTACCCTTTTATCTTTTATTACACCTATATTGTATGTTTCTTTGATTTTTCCTCACAATTTTCCATTTTTTCCGCATTAGTGTAAAGGCTTTTTGGTGTTTATTATTTTATATATTTATTTGACGTCGTGATATTTATTGATGAATAATTAATTAATAAATAGGTGAAATTTATTTGAACTCGTGTGCATTTTCGACAGCTTATGTGAATCATAATTTTAGCAAATCTGATTTTTCCTCTCACACTGTAAAGAACACTGATACCAAATCAAGTTTGTAACAAAAGGAACAATGTATGTTTAGTCTGGTAAAAATACAACATGGTTCGTTTATGTTTTGCATGATAAAATGTACGGATGCGCGACGGACGCGTGCAAACATTGAGTTTAACAACAAACGTGTAAATTCACTGGCTGCATGCATGGCATTGCATGGCAACGGCGATGCACTTTTGCAGATGATTTTTCCTATTCAAACCGCGACCGTGGAAGAAGTGCCAATTTCTTTAGATTTCTTCATATTTCCCATTCGTAGTCAAATAACGTTTGGGTGCATTTCTTGCTCGGCTCGAGGGAGGTGTGAATGTTTGATAAGTTTTTCTCAGGCAGAAGTGCTAGTACCGTAGCAACGAAGTTCGGTTATTTTTCCGCTATTCATATCCAATATGAAGTATGTGTATTTGATTGTGATTGCGTCTTCGTTGGCTGATGTGCGAAGTGAGATTTTGAATGCGAAATCTTTTCAGAAGTGCAGGCAAATATGAAGTGCACCGTTATGCAGAGATGTTATGTGGATATAACGTGGTGAGATCGAGATAAAGATAATAGTAAAAAAATTACAATTTCCTGAGAAATATCCACTCACATTTTCAAATTATGAAATATAATTTTGGGATTCTGACGTTAAGAGGTATTGTTGGGCAGCATTTTCCTTTGATATAAATCCAAAATTTGGCTCGGATTATCAAATACGTACATAATTTAAATTCATCCCAGCAAATTCTACAATACACTCCAACGAAGCAATCTATTGTCCATTGGCTGACATTCCTCCGACTCTTGATTGCATTAAAACCCCATTGGCCATAGAATTTTATATCCAGCGAGCCATAACTGAACCGGCATTCAGATAATGCTTGAGAAGCTTCTGCACGAGATAATCGCAAGCGATAAACCAATCGATTGGGCTAGCGGGAGCCCGCGACCGGCCACATTGTGCGCTTCGAGTTCTTTATTAAATGAAATGATGACACGGCCGCTGTACAAAAACTCTGCAATCGATGTTAATTAAGGACGACAAAAATAGATGCATTCTGGACGGGTCTGTTTCTTTGGAGCATTCACTGCTTTTTTGTCGCGAACTGAATGGCCGGGACCCGGCTATCGACTCGACCATCTTCGAACCGAACGACCAAAATGTCTTCGGATCATCGGCGACATGAGCATGGTCGGTAAATATGGCAAGCAATCGTGTCCCAAAAGGAAACTGAAGAGCCTTTGTTTGTTGCGAAATTATTACGGCAATAGGAAGATGTAGAAGTTATTATGTTCATGTTTAATGTCTTGTTTCTGTCCTCTTCAGTTTATGCGATTACATTGTGAATATGTATCTGGAATATTTTTTTATCAAAGCATCGTTGCAGGTACTCGCTTACGTGTACATGCTAGAAACATGCCTTTTGGGCAGATGCTAGTAATGATTGTTAAACGAGTCCTTATCGAATGAGGTTTAATAAAGGATATGATGTGATGATAGCATGTGAAATGATGACATTACATGAAATAAATGAGGCGGCATCTTTTGAAGTTTATTTTTTAAAAGTAATGAAAAAAAACGAATGCACTTCGATACTTGTACTTTATTTGTGACATGCTGCACAAAAAGCATATTAGTTGGGACAGCTTTTGACAATTAACAAGAAAATAAATGACAAGCTTAGTTAGTTGTAATTAACCATACATTTTGTTGTATACAAGGAAAAGGTTTCAAGAAAAGATATGATTATAAATACATAACAATGCACAAAGCTGCAACTTAACATGACGGTTACCACCGGAGATTACTATTATGAAAATATAAATTTCCAAACTACCCATCTATTTAAAACCTAGACATATATGCCTTAGACAGGCTTTATAAAATGTTTGATTATTTTTCGCAGCTTCTTTATTTTTCGTTTTTTCTTTCAAAATATTATTATACTTTATATTATACTTTAGTGAATTGTTAAACGGTCAGCTCAACGAAGAATTGGGAGTTCCACAAATGCAAGAAGAAGACCTTATGTTACCGCCACCATGCATAGAAGAGGTACGATGAGCCATGGGGCGGCTGAAATTTAACAAAGCGCCTGGATCCGACTGAGGGATAAATATGGAGGACCTATATTACAACAAGCAATCCATGAAATTATATAGAATTTTCAGCTTAAATGAAACCTTTTTCAATTGAAGTGAAACCTTTTTCAAATGAAATGAAACTTTAATAAAAAAAAACAATTTTTAGAAAAAAATACTTTCGAAGTAAATAGTCCATTATTCTTAGTTCATGCCAGGTAGTTTTAAGTGTATTAAGTTCTTAGTAGGTGTATTAAGTTCTTAGTCGTCTTTAAAATAAAAACGAGCAGTGCAGAAAATTTTAGTTCAGGGAGCTCTGATTGTTGGCATCCTGGTCGGGAGTGCAGTGACTTCTCGAAATGTTGAAAATCGCGGGAAAAGCAGAGGTAGTGCTATCATCAATGGCGGACGGAGACGAATAGGGGGCTACCAAAAAATAACCGAAGATATGAAATTGCTGCTTATTAAACTGCAGGGAAAACGGTTTCCGAAGCAGCGCGAATAACATCCATGAATGTAAACTCTGCGAAAACAATTTTATCACGTTACAAGAAACATCCGGAAGTTTTAGTTCAATGCAAGCGTGGAAGAAACATAATCAAAAAATTAACACCAGATATTTTGGTAAACATTGAGTGCTATGTTGAAAGTGATCCCACAATTTCCCTTAAAAACATTAAAAAAAAAATTTATGAAGAAAAAGGCATAGCTTTGTCGATGAGCACTATTTTTAATGCTCTGCGGGAGCTGAAAATTACGCTGAAGCTTACTTCGGTTGAAGTTGACCGTATGAATTGCCAGCGAACTTTGCAATTGAGGCAAATTTACGCGAGAGAATTTTCGCAAGTGGGCGCCTCAACAAAGAGGAAAATTAATTTTTTTAGATTAGTGCGGCTTTAATCTGCACTTTCGGAGATCCCAAGGCCGTTCGAAAGTCGGCACACGAGCTCACATTGTTGTACCTACTGTAAGGGGACGTAATGTTACGCTTCTTGCAGCCATGAATAACGGTGGTGTTGTTTATTCGAAAATAATATCAATTGCGACCGTAAATGCTGATAGATTTAAACTATTCTTACGAGAGCTCTTAGATAAAATTGATTCCATGCCAAACATGGACAATTCAGTTCTGATTTTGGATACACAAAACGCGAGAAGCTTAGGAGGTGCTTGCAGGTAGCGGATGTGCATTAAAATTTTTACCTCCTTACTCACCGATACTGAACCCAATCGAAAAAGCATTTTCAAAAATAAAATTGCACGCTCGTTCCGTATTGAGCGACATAAGTACAGACCATGGCATTAGCAATATTATTGAAGAAAGCGTGGTTCGAGTCACTTTAGAAGATTGCTCTAACTATGTCCTAGATATGGTTTTGCAAATACCAAAAGCTGCAGAAGGCCAACCATTACATTAAATTGTATTTTGTAATTAAAATTTATATCACTAAAATATCATATTCTATATTATTTTTATTTTCTTCACATGTTTTTATTATTCTTCATACAAAAATAAATTATCCTGAAACTATTTTTTATCGAAGTCTCGTTCATTTCGAGAAAGGTTTCATTTTATTTGAAAAAGGTTTCATTTCAAATGAAAGTGGTTTCATTTCAATTGAAAATGGTTTCATTTAAGCTGAAAATGCTATATTAACGTATGGAAGCATGAAGAGATGACGGAAGACTGGCGCAAAGGTATAATATGTCCCAAACGTAAGAAAGGAGATGTAACTATGTGCAGAAACTAATGGGGGTATAACATTGTTGAGTACTTGTTATAAGATGCTTTCCTCTATCCTGAAAGAACGGGTAGCCGTATACGCTAACGCCATTATCAGACAATATCAATCAACAATTGATCAGATCTTACTCTCAGGCAGGCGATGGAAAAATGTCTGGAATTCAACATTCCGCTGTACCATCTATTTATAGAATTTAAGGCCGGCTATGATAGCATAGCCAGGGTAGAACTGTATAAAGCCATGGGAGAATGCGGCATCCCAAATAAACTGAGGATAGTCTGGCCTGCTTCCTCTTCAACCTGGCGTTGGAGAAGCAATCCGAAACTCTGGCACGTCTACGAGAGGGACTATCGTCACCAAGTTCTGCCAGATACTGGCTTAGGCAGATGATATAGACATAATTGGAAGATCAGAGCTATCTGTACGAGAATCGTTCATCCAGATCGAGCGAGCGGCACAAAAACTGAGGCTGCACATAAATGAAGGAAAGACAGCATCTGCAGGAAGAACATCTAGAGTTGGTCAAACCTTCAAGGTAGTTGAACATGAATTTGAAGTAGTGCCATCATTCAATTACCATGGGTCAATCTTAGCAGCCGATAACAACATGGTGGAAGAAATAAGCGAACGGCTGCTTGAATCCAACAAAACCTATTACAGTCTGTCAAGGCTCTTCAAATCCTGAAATCTCTCCCAAACATCAAAGCTCCTACTATACAAGACCATGGTCCTGCCAATACTCTCGTATGGATCCGAGACTTGGGTGCTAAGAAAAATTTGATTTCTTAGCCGCGTTCGAAAGGAAAGTCTTGCGGAGAATCGTTGACCCCATATGCGAAGAAGGGCGATTCCGAAGACGCTTTAACCATGATTTGTACGCTGTCTACTTAGAAGCAGATATAATTATTAAGATAAAGCTCGGTAGACTCTGGTGGGCAAGACACCTATCCTGCTCGGAAAACCCTTTCTGGTAGATTTTACGACAGACGACAGCGTGGGAGGCCTTGGCTGTACTGGAGCGATGGCATTGACTAGGATGTTCAGAGTTTAGAGGTGTCCAAAAGGTTGACATCGGCTGCGATCGAGACCGATGGAAAATTTATTGATGGAGGCCAAGACCGGACCCCTGTTGTAGAGCCCATGATGATGATGATGCATGTTACTAATTTAAGCAAAGATGATCTTAAATACCTGTTAAATAAATAATTAACTCTCTTGCGCTTGACGCAAGACAATTTGCCTACAATGGATATTTGAGGGTAATCAAACTACAAAAATCATTATGCAACGCATGGAGTTCACGAAAGAAATCTGGAACTTACAAAAAAGACAAACTTTCAGTGGAAAGTGTGTGTGGTGATTAGGGAACTGTCAAATGAGGAATTGCAAAATGTCACAACTCATCAAATCATTTTACCCAAACTACGTAAGCTTTCAGAACTGCTGTCACATTATTTACATCATAGCAATAAACCCGGGCAGGCTCGATCGATGATCAACATTTTCCGCAAGCGTTATTGGATAATCGATATTGGAAAATGTTCTCAAACAAGAAATCCCCAGATGTATTAATTGAATGGGAAGCTTATCCATGCCGAGAATTATAACTTCAAAACATTCCACACATACAGTGATAGATGATTGAGGACCATTTAGTAAACAATCCAAAAAAAAACAAGGGCTAAGATCGAACATGATCCAAAAAAACAGGTTTTCTCCCCACGAAATTCATCTTGTGTGTTCCAATAAATCCTTTGTGGAATTTAAAAAAAAACCATCAAAAAATATTTCCACTCCCGATAACCATAAAAAAAACTCAACAACAACACCCTTTCCTTTAATCCGAAAATGCGATTTTCTAGTCTATAATCCTTTTGCTATTCGACAAAAACCGATAGTCAACTAAATAAAAACCTACAACCAACCTGTCACTCAAAAAAAAGGACACGAGACAATACGTATCACGAATAATTGACCTGTCGTCATTCGTCCGCTCGTTGCAAGTGAACGACGACAACGACGACTAAGTGCATTTCACCTTTTTTTCGCCTAACCACATTCTCGCATCACAACTAACTTCACAATGGCCAGCGTTGGCGACCACGATAAAGTCAAACAAAGATTAAAATTGTTAAAGCGGATTATCTGCTGGTAATCCGAAGGATATTTGTCTTTTAGATTTTCTCGACTTTTTCTCATTTCATTTTTTCACGGGAGTAAATCGTTGTCCCGCTGTTTATCTAAGTAGCAGCACGGGCAGCAATGTCCTTGGACTTGAGTTCGTATTGGCGGCCCCGGACCTGCCCGAATAAGACTAGCTGATTTTTTCCCGATTATTTCGTAATGAGTATTTCTTTGTTCTTTTGTGCGGGCAGTAAGATCGTTTACATTTGAATTTTGCTTTGTGTCGGAATTTGTTATTTTAGGATAAATTGGTTGCGCTTGTGGAATGCATAATGTATTTTTCGGAGTTAGGAAAGTCGGTGCTTTTTTTTCGTGCTTTTAGTCTTTTTGTTGCATTAAATCTAATCTACCGTGAAACGTAGCGGGATAATTGTGTGGGTGCTTATCTTAGATTAAATTAATTACATTTGAGTTTTGAGGTAAAATGGTTGTGGAGCTGGAAGATAACTGGAAAGATTATTGGTAAAAAGGTATTTGATTTTATGTGATTTTATGTCGATCCCAAAAGAACACTACGAGCATTCTAAGAATCGTGCGAATTTTTCAGATTTTTCTTGAATTATCGCAGAAGACTTTTGAAAGCAATAGTATTATTAGCAGCTAATAACTCAGAATACGAAAATTTCAAAATTTGTTCATTTGTTTTCGTAGGCATGCCGTAAGTTTGAAATCAATACGCTGACACTAAAGCATTTTCTAAAAGAAAATAATTTAGGTAACAACAAAAAAATAATTTGATTAAACTTTCACTTTTCCGAAAAATTATTTTTAAATTAGTTTTTAAGAATTATAGAGTTTTATCCGCTAAATGACTATAATTTTTATAGTTAAGTATATAAATTTTGTTTGCGTCTAAAACTGTATGTGAGAAATTAGGAGTTTTTAACAGATTTTGAAGATCAGGGACATCAAAAATTCAATTTGAATATCATTAGCTTCTTGGAAAAATGGTTGAAAGGGTCCAATGAAATCAGTGATCAGGAGCACTGAGGAGAATCCATCACAGCCTGATATTCCTTTGCCTCGCTAGAACAACGTTTTCATTAGTTTCAGGTCTTGTCTATAATCGCATAGAAGGGAACCGTGATCACAAATCAATAACCTTTATGAGTAAATTATTTCCATGGATATAAGTCGGAGATGTTAAAATTTGTCACAACCAGCGTAAATAACAATTAATGATTTCCAACTGCAAGTGGTCACACCAGTCAAGTATGCACTGTGTGCTGGTGTCTGATGAGAATCAGTGCATGCTTTCGAAACTACTTTGTCAAATAAAAATTTTCAAGATAAATAAAAAATTTTTCAATTTCAATCATCCCGCAAAAACAATTCCAATTTGATTCTGCTTTCGGAGGCTTATTCCGCAAAACGATCGAGTTTCCCGTATCAATTGTTCTCTGCTTTGATGGGCTTTGGAGACGATATACGTTGTCTATGCGATTATAGACAAGAAGGGAACCGTGATCACAAATCAATAACCTTTATGTGTAAAATTAGTTATTTATTTAAAAACTGTCTGTCATAAATGATTTAATAACGGCACTTTATATCCAGAAAAAATCCGGTATCGATTGGCTCAGCCATTTTTGAGCAAAAAGAAAGATTTACTTGAAAAAATGTGATTTATTAGAGTTGACAAAAAACGCGCCGATTCGTATTTCGCGGTCGTAATGACGTTTTATAATGATGTAATATTAAAGATTATTGATATATATTATTTTAGTTTTTTTATTGTACCTATAATCGAAATAATAGAAAAAAAATGACAATAGAAATTTCAAAAATTGCACTGAAGTAAAGAAATGTAAAATAAATAAGTTTTTTTACTAATTTCATGATCGCTAGATGACAGGACAACATTTTTTAGCTTTGAAAAATGCTTTTGGAGCATTTCTAGTGATCAGAATGAACTTTTAAAGACACCGTTAGATTCAAAAAAGCCTAGAGAATTTTTCGATCAAATTAAAAACTTTTGTTTTCAAATCATTCTACAGGGTGGCCCAAAAGTTTCTCCCCATCTATTTAAGTAAACGCATTTTTCATTACCCGTTACCAAAATTTTTTCCCCTCTCAGTTTATCAAAAGCCCTAAGCGGAGGTCAAATAACTCTTCAGCTATCGCAAAGATCATATTGTGCTTAGCTAGGACAGCGTTAACATCAATATTAGCTGTGCTATAGTCAGGTACAGAGACGTACCCTATATAAAGCTAATTTGAGTTACCCGGGTAATTAAGGGTCTTTCTGCGAACCTACCTGAGAAATTTTATCGCTCTTGTCTTCAAGGATCCTTTTTCATTACCGTGTCTATCGTAAGTAGTGATTTTTCTTAGAACAATTTTTACACTATTCCTGAAAAATCATTATTTTTGTACAGTCTATCCTAGAGGACTTTTGTGCTTCTTCATTATGGCTTCGAATAGGATACAAACAAGAATTCAAATCCAAACTCTTGGTGAAATAGGAAAATCCGTTTCCGAAATGTCAAGGACACTAGGCGTCGACAGGAAGACCGTACGTTTATGGCTAGAAAGGAGATGTACAGGACAAAGGAAGTTCCGGTAGACCGACAACTCTTTCACCTACAACAAAAATTAAAATAAGGAAGACGGTGGAACAGGCATTGGAACAAGGACAGTGACCCAAATGATAAATCAATCCGAAAATTACCAACAACGGCGAAAGACAACGTCTCGATGAACGGTTCAACGATACATTAAATTGACGAATTGGGGAAGACATGCCTACGTCTTCAAAGAATTTCACAGATAGACTTAACTTCTGTAGAAGGCTGCAAAGCGAAGGATTCTGTGAAGATAGTGCTCTTGGAAGGTCTAAGAGAGCTAATGTACTTTTTGAGGATGAATCCCCAATTGTTTTGCACCCACCGCCGAATAGGCAAAATATGAGAGTAAGAAAAAGTTATCCAAGCACTCTTTAACCCATACATAAGCTGAAATTTGACCTCAAGATAATGATTGCAGGAATCTCCTGATCTGAACCCAATCGAACACGTTTGGACTAGACTTCAAGAGAGTGTATTTGGACATTCGATGCCGAGGAATAGACGACAATTAATTGCAAGGCCGAATCAGAAAATTTAAGTGATAGTTTTGGACGATATATTTTAGAATGTATAGATAATAGCGGTAAACATACGCATTATTAATAATAAAAATCTGGATTATGTTAGCATGAATTTTTAAATTATGTTTGTTGGTTTGCTTTTTATAACAAAAAGTTTGTGGGGAGAACCTTTTGGACCACTCTACATATCCCACTCCCCTTAATTTTTGTTATGTATTTTTTATGTTAAATGGATTTTAAATGCATAAATTAATAAACAAATAAATGAATTAATTAATAGCTTCCAATTTGGTTGTGTTTTTTTTTACTGTTGTGCCCTAAATTCTTTGGTGCCGAATTCTGCCTCTTTCCAAGTATGCCCCCTATTTTCCGCTTTCATATAATATCAAACACTTGGAATTTAATTGTTTTTAATGTGTACCAATTTTTTTCCAGCTTGTAAAAAAATATTTTGATAATAAAACCGATTTTTCCTCTCGAAGCTAGATATATTTAATTTTGTGACAAATATCGATATTTCGTGGGTAATCTGCCCTCTTCTTCAGTGTCTATTACGCTTGCAAATTTTTTACCCCTGCTTCTCATTTAAAATGGAAATATGATTTTACGTTGACTATTTTCGGTCATCGGAAAATCGTTTTATCGAGAAAAAATCAAAATGGACAAGTTCAACCATAGCGCAAATGGGGATCATGATATATTTTGATTGATTTCTCCTGAAAAATTTAACAGGATGTTTAAAAATTCAATCACACTTTTTATTTTATCATTTCCAGATTTGACTGAGCAAAGCCACCATGTTCCTTTGTTTTGCTCAATCAAAGATTTTTCCTTTTACAGTCATACAACTGTACTTTATTCACAATACACTATTCTCTGAAGTAACACCATTCGCATCATCACATCAATTCATAAAAGGTGCGTGTTAATATCCATAATACTACCAGTTCCACATGCTAACTGACAAACAACAACTACCTTATTGCTTCTTTCATGTATCCCAGCTTGCTCGTCCACCTTTTTCTTCGACAGACGAACATTTCGTCTTCGATGTATGAAATGCTTATTAATAAATTATTTATTTAAATTCAACATTCCATCGATATTATTGACATGGCTTCGGTATTTAGTAGCATCAAGTGGCTCTGCGGCTCGCGTAATTCAAACGCGTTCTACGATGTCCACTATCCATCCGCTGAATGTGAATGGGAAACCTCTTGTTAAAAGATGGTAACAGAGCGGCTAGCTGGCTGATGCGCTTGAGGCAGCCGAACCATTGTCAAGATCACCAGACTGCTTTTTCTGTGCACCGTTCGAATTTAATTTACGATCCATTTGTGTAAAATTGTATTAGCCGATAAGTAGCGTGAACTGAATTGTGATTTCTGAGCATATGATTTTTTTTCCATCGAAAGCATTGATTTTCATCGGACGCTGAGAATCGATCGCAAGATGGAATATTGAAGTTTTGTTCGATTAACAACAGCAAGTGCAAAGCAGCCGACAAAATTCGATTTCGATAAATTAATTTATTGTTATTCCATATTTTAGGATCGAAATGATTGAATATAGTTACTTTTCGCTCTTCCAATCTAATCCAATAGATTCTGAAAGGTGTTTATGATGCATTTCGAAGATTGGATTTAATTTTATGCCGTCTCGTTTTTGGAATTAATTTCATTAAATTAATTCTTCTTCGAGATAAAACTAGAATTGAAATATTCCATATTCCCCACTTCAAGCTATCGTAATTTGTCAGAATTAATTAAATCTCTTTGTCAGACTCGAATAATTAGCTCTTTTTGTTTGAATCCATTTCTCTTATTCAAATTTGACTTAAAGATTTTTTTTAATTAAAGTCGACTGTGATGTTTATGGCAAATGTTTCTTGGCACTCTAGTATTACCAGCTCATTTTTATACCATATGTGTGAGATAAATCTGCATGAGAATATTTGCGAAACATGTGCGCTGAAAGCAATGGGAAAAATGGAAGAATTCCGTAATGTAAACTATGTGAAATTCAAGTAATCGTCTGGAACATGCATTTTCTTTACGCACATTACATGTGATCCTAAGGGTAAGTATCAAATGAAAATTCTCACTCTCACTCCATTCACAGCAGCAGCTAAGGTACTTCACCAGTTATTGGTGCATTCGATTTTGAATTGCCCATCAAAGTGGCTGATATAAATGGATCGGACGTTAAGTTTTTGCTAACAAAGGCTCTTAAGAAATTAATTAGCTTTCTCTCGAGCTATTCTTACGTAGTGTACTTGTATCGTGACAACTGAAAATTCATTTTCAATCTTTTAGTGACAGGCGAACATACCTTAAAGGCCTACTTACCGTGTCATACAAGCACTTACCGCTCTCTATTTATTAGTTAAGTCATTATTAAATGACTACCGTGCGAACTACACCGATCAGGTAATTCAATATCAGCACGTCTCCCGGTAGTTCATCTCTCTATCCATCTTAACCGTATCGTAGACTGCATCGTTCAAGATTGATGCGAACAGATTTCTATCCGCAAGTATTTTGTGGTTTCAAACATCTTCCTTCAATTAATTCACAGTCAATTGGCGACCGATCATGTACAAATATGTATTCTTCATCATATCATCGTTGCTGCTTCCATCCGATTCTGACTTGCATTAAGTGGCCGTAACCGAAGTTATGGGAAAAAACAAATTAAGAAATTAGTCATAGCAAATTACGATCTCACAGCAATTGAAATTTTACACCAGTTTAAGTAAGACCAAATGGTTTGATTTTTCGAATTTGTTCCCAGCGAGTTTTTGTAGGAGTTTTTTTTTGTTTGTTTTGAGGTATGACCAATTAGTTTAATATGGGAAATACTGATAATTACTTGGTTTGATTAAATACAGGTGTAGCATAATGCAGTCGATCTACGCTGGGTTGGAAATAAAATGGTGCAACCATTTGAAAAAAAATGTATTGCATATGAAGCAGAAGACATAATACTGTTAGTGTTGAGTTCAAATATCTTGTAAATGCTTCAGATATATGTTGTCATGTTTTATTGTTTTTCTCTCAGGTTTTTTGAAAATATTATAATTTATATCTTTTGCCGAAATAAATGCTTCAAATAGAAAAAAACAATTCAAGATCAATTTCAATGCTTCTTACATTTCAGTTTGGTTATATTTTAATAAGCGATATTATGACGCTAGAGGAAAATAATTTTCAAAGCCTGGAAGTAAGTGCTTACATGGAGAGGTTGGAAAGAAGGAACTCACGGTTGTGGCCTATGCTGATGACATTGCGATCTTAGTCTAGGGTAGGTTTCCACACACGCTAGTCCTGCTCATCGAGTATGTTCTGGAGCTGGCTGAAGAGTGGACGAACATCGTGGGCCTCGCCATCAACTCCAATAAAACTGATCTTGTACTCTTCATAAGGAAGTACAAAATTCCTGAATTAGCCCCAATCAGATTGAGCGGCGCCAGGTTAAGTCTCAAGCCACAAACTAAGTACTTGGGTCTTATTCTGGGCAGCAAGCTTACCTAGAAGGTGAAGTTAGAAGAGAGAGTTAAGCGGACAAGCAATGCGATTTACGCCAACAAGAGAGTGCTGGGTAAAACGTGAGGCCTAAGCACTGCTCTAACGCACTGGATCTATATGGCGATAGCCAGGCCTATCCATGCTTACGGAAGCTTAGTGTGGTGGCCAGCAGTGAATAAGACTACCTTTGCCAGCATGATGAACAGAGCTCAGAGGCTGGCGGCTCTCTGTACCACAGGTGCCGTAGCCTCGACTCCTTCGTCTGCTCTGAACGTCCTGCTTCATCTCCCTAAGCTTGACCTCTTCGTTAGGGGCACTACCGCAAAAGCTGCCATCAAGCACTCTGTGCTTCGAGGAGGGATATCAAGCGACTGTGGCGGGTGGCCAAGAATGGAATCCGCAAATGGGCGCAGCAACACTTAGCATCTACACTGACGGCCCAAAAACAGCTGCCAGAGTGGGTGCTACAGCATTTTCTGCAGATGCAACTATGGAAGCAGCTTTCAGGCTTCCTAATCACTCTAGGATTTTTCAGGCGGAGGTTTTTTCAATATGTAAAGTCGCAGACCTAGCACATGCCAGAGATACTACAAGTGTGGAAATCAACATCTTTACAGACAGTCAAGCGGCGGTTAAAACTCTGATGCCTTACACATACAAATCGATGTGTGTACTTTCTTGCATTCAGGCCCTGAATAGACTGGGCGACAGCACAAGAGTCAGCATTTTCTGGATTTCCGGTCACAAGGGCATTGAAGGAAACAAAAGCGCGGACGCGTTAGCCAAGCATGAGGCTAGCCTTCCCCTGTCAGGGTCAATAGGCATCTCAACTGCAATCCTACTAAATATTTGCTCGATTTAACGCGGACTGACTGCAAGCGGCTGGTCGCCATCATAACTGGCTACTATTTTGTAGCAGGACATGCCATGAAAATGGGACTCCTAACCAGCGACACCTGTAGGAAGTGTCTAGAGCCGGGAGTTACAAAAACAATCCAGCACCTTCTGTGTCACTGCCCGGCTTTGAGGAAAACCAGGCAGTGCTGCTTCGGTGAGCACTGGCTGGTGGATCTCTCACATGTGGCAGAGCAGACGTAGAAGGACATACTTCAGTTCGCAAAAAAGTCCGGGGCCTTCAATGGCCGTTTGGACCTAGCTTCCCTTCTCGGGGTCCATTTATCTGGTATCACTACGGACCAAATAGGTCTATGTAAGGCCCTGTGCCAGCCAGTGAAACCTATTCTAAACATAATAAGGATTCCTTAAGTAATAAGAACAAGGATACCTAACATCCTGAGTTTAAAACAAGCCTTACACTAACCGATACTTCCCTAGATAGCATGTATACTGCAAATATATCCTAAAACTTCCACCTTTAGTTCAACTCAGAACAATTGTAGGCCTGAGAGGACTCAAATCCCTAAATTAAATTCACTTACAAATAAGATAATAACACAAAATACATCCATTGGTAGCTAAGGCATGTGTATTCATTTAAAATCCATTTCTATAATTATTATATTTTCAGTACAATCAAAACTCTCCTATCGCTTTGAAGCAATGAAATGAGCTCCCAATGTGACTTCGAGCAAATATCATTACAAACAACCAAAAACAAAGCATGCACTGTGCTTTTGTCTGATATTATCTTCGAATACACATATTCATTGACCCTAGGCAACTGAAAATATACTTTTCCAAACAAAAAAAAATGAAGATGAACTTTTATTTGTATCCCTTACGAATACTTTATTTGTTACATGCTTTACGAATGCAAGACACTGTACGAAAATGATAAGTTCATGTTAAGGGTTGCTTTTATACAAAATGAAAAAAAAAACGAAAATAAGCAGAAAATTGAAATTTCTTTGTATTAAAAGCCAGAGCATCAGAAATATCTCGGAAAATCCGAAATGAAGCCAAAAAGAAAACGACGGCCAGAATAAAGACCAACAGGAAAGCAATAAGAAAGCGCACGAACAGGGGGATGAAGCAAAGTTTAGGATTTTATTTTCAGCAGAACCATGAAATGGAAAAGCAGTTCGCATTTCTGTAAAAAAAAAAATCAATTAAATTGAAATGAAAAGCTTCAGGCGAAGATCTTGTATAGCATGGAATTCACCCAAAATGTTTCTCTTCATTTTTGAACATTTATTACATTTCACTTTTGCTCCCATCTATTCCTATATTCTCGTTCCATCTTCCATTGTCGTTCAAATTGCTAGAGTGTACGAAAAATTTACTAAAGTCAAAAGCACATTTCGGTTGTTATATCTTTTCCATTGAATTTAATTACAGATAAGACGACGATGCTTTTCACAATGAAAAAAAAATGTTCTGATTTATTTTCTCTTGACAGAATTTCACTAAATTGGGTTCAGAACTGAAAGACATTGCGTTGGTCGGGATTATTGGTTACCTTCTGACATCGCACAGTCAATGTAGTAAGTCGGACAGGATTTGTAGGTTTGTGGATGATTGCAGATAATGGAAAATGCTTGTGCTCAGAAGCTGATGTTTGATCTTCTAAGAATAAAAGATTTTGTTCGTATGAAGGTGCTTTGAATTTTTCCGTTTAATTGCGATAGGATGTGATTAAAATTGGCCGAAATTCGCATGAGAAAGAGGATTGTTGTGATTGCTGTATGCAATATTTTACATCTCTGTAGGGAACCTGTTTCGAAATCGCACCGTACAGCTTAAAAGGCAATTTTGCGAAGTTTAAAGTCCCAAGTATTGATTAGATTTTGAAGTTTACAATTTATACATATTAAAACTTTACGTTGTGGTTTGCGAAATTTTAAATATAAAATAAAAATCAAGGTAATTGTAATTTTAGAAACCCACCATATCAGTTTGAAATTTCCAAATTTCCGAAAGAACAGAAACCCTTCATGAAGTTAGAAATTTTTTGGGCAACGCAATCATTTGAAAATGATTCAATCTTCAAATCAAACTGGAATAAATAAGATGTATTGGGTTTAAGTTAGAAAGGAGCTGATAGAAGTCATTTGAAAATCTAGACAACCCTGTGACAGTGGTGCCGTTTTAAAAATACGCCAAAAACACTTTTTGCCTATTACTTCCCATACAGAGATCAGTTTTAATTTTTATTATATTTTTTACACTTTATTTCGATTGCATTTATTGATTTAAAATTCCACCACTTAGGTCTTTATCTGAAAATTTTCGAAGTATTAGAATTATTTTTATTCACTTGTTTATATTTTTTATCTTTATGTGTTGTTAATTGAGTTTACTAATGACACTGAATAAATAAATAATTGACTTAGCGAGTCATGTTATGTTCTATAAAGATAGCGCTTTCGAAAAATAGTTTTCTAGAATAAAATACTCTTGACTATTTACTTTATTTTATTTTATTTATTTTGCCACGTAGATAATAATACCATTCCATAATAAATGAGAAATAAACTTCATATGAATGCAATACCAATCAATAACACATATACAAATAACTTACTAATAGGTAGCAAATAAATAATTAAAAATTATGCAAATAAGTATCAAATAAATAAATAAATAAACAACAGTTAAATACCATATTTATAAAAAGATTAAGTTTAATTGGCCCAGTTTAATCTCATAAGGGGGTAAGTTTTCGAAGTCGTAATGGCTGTACAGTTCCCTCAAGGCAAAAAGTAAGTCACTCGAGTCTGTCATTGTGGATTTCAACAGCTGAGTCCCAGCTAATGCAAGCGTATTCGAGAAGAAACCGTAATAATGCAGTGTACGTTGTTTATTCGCACGGGAATGGATTTCGTCATAGTACAAGCTGAAGTGAATTCTCGTTATTTCGACTGTAGAGTGATTAGTTCCACGACTCACTTTAACCCCTGATTAATTCAGGTACCTATTCAGAGCTAGGTGAACTCAAATCTTATTGCACGATCTGTCGTCCGAACCTGGATTCGAACGAGGAATTCCACACATAAGAAGCCAGTTCTCTACCCACTAGGCTACAAAAGCTTTAAAAGTAAATCAATTTTATTTATTTCGATTTATTTAACGATTGGATATCCTTTAAAATACTTTTAAAATGACACAAAATGTCCCTAAAATTACAAACTTACTTTAAAGATCCATTTTATATATATTTTGAGCCATTATATTTTGTTAAATTCAAGATGAAAAATAACAAACAAAAATTTTGTTTAAATGGGAGCTCCTGTAAAATTACTGATAACATCAAATACTTTAAATGCAAAAAAACTCTAACGAACCAAAGCCACTAGAAATACTGATCTGCGACTTTGTGCAACTTAAAAAGCATGCACAATCATTTCTCCAAAAAAAAAATACCTGGTGCTGGCAACTCTTTGTTTCCATTCCAGCCAAAAATATACCAAATTATCTTCACGTTAAGTTAAACCTACCTTGTGAATATGGTTTGAACCCAATGAGTACATTGGAAAAAATTTCAGGGCTTGAATTTTCGAAATTCAAACATTTGGGGGTAAGTGTCATAACAAGATCATTGCAATTATCTACACGTTCGTAATAATTTTAAAATTCAATGATATGAACTTTTCGTAAAAAAAGGACTATAATTGGCAGCTCCAATATATTTCCTCCAATATATTTCCGGACGGACCCCCCAAAAGTGAAGTTCAAAGTTTTTTATTCTAATGGCTGTTAACTGTTGATTATCGTATATTATTAAGGGATTGAAAAATCTCATATATATTATTGAAACAGTAAATTATAATTAAATAAACATATATTTAATAGGGAATATAAAAACTTTACTTATTATCATAATAATTGACTCTACATTGAAGATTGAGTCACAAAAATGTTCAAGAATGTATGAATTTTCGAGGCTTTTTGAAAAATTCTTGAAGAATTTCGTTATCGGTAAGCTCAATGCGAGTATGGATATTCAAAGAAGCAAGGCCATTCAGGCGCTCCTGTCCCATCGTATTGCTCAAGTAGCTTTTGATCCTTCTCAAAGTCGAAAATGATCGTTCTGGAGTTGCTGTGGTTACTGGTAACACTGCAAATATTCGCAAAATCTTACTAACATTTTTGAATGACTCACTATTGATTATCTGAAAAATACCTTAAGTTTAAGTTTTGCATATCACCTTTTTCTGCACTTAAAATTTCTAATCGAAAAATATTTACCAACAAAGCATCAAGTGCATTTTCGATATTCCGTTCCTGAATTCGTTGTCTCCACATTCTGACTTCTGAGATGAAATTCCCCTCTGAGCAATCCAATATCTCTTCATAAAATTTGTTAAGGTTTGCGCATTTTTTTCGATCAAATTATTGTTTGAGGAACAATTGTCCGAAACTTTTAAAGATAGATTTGTGTTCTTCAAACCAACTTTTAAGATGAGAAATGAATGTATCGAAGAAGGGAATGTAGAATGCAATTCTATAATAATCTTCCACATTTTTGGCTTCAACGTTGCAACGACTTTTTTAGCGATTGTAACGACGTGGCAATTTCATTGCTATCTCGTATTGGGAACAAATTCCAGCAGCATGTTCATAAATAACATGGAAAGATGAATATGCATTTTCTCGCTTCTCCCTGCATTCATTCAAAGCGTCACCAGCTAATTTGGTTGCTTCACCTAGATCTTGATTTTTCGATTGCAATTCCTGACTCAAAGGCAGAACAATTGAATTAACTGATTCCATAATGTGACAGGCTATTCGAAATTCAATCGTCGAAATCGCAGTCAAAAGTTGCGTTGCATTTTGTGAAGTATCACGATCATTCCACGTTTTTATTTCTTCTAATGCCTCAATAATGGCCGGCTGCTATTCGATGTACGTAGCAATTGCTTCATGAGACTGAGCCCACCTTGTAGGGCAAGTAGGTTTAAATTTTACTTTCTTTTGCTCACTTTTATTTATTTTGGAAATTTCTTTCTTCAAAATGTCCTGTCTTTTAGGTCAGTGGAAAAATGTTTGAGTTTATCCGATAGTTCCCAATGCGTTCTTTATTCCAAATACTTCCAAAGCTGCATTAAAAGCCAAATTGCCATCGACGGGGCGCTGTAGTCAACTTGCACCGAGCCTATGGCTGCTTTTTCATTACAGGCTGAAAAGTAGCGAGATAATGCAACAAAAAAGGAAGCACATATATTACGTTCCTTGTTTGTTGTGTTGTGAATATTGTGTCTCGCTGGTTTAGCTTGACATGAGAAAGTAACCCATGGATTCCACGCCATGTTCACTGGGATATTTAAATTATCAAATACACCTCTTGGGTATCATTTACCACCTGGCCGCAAAAGAAGGCATAACTATAGTATTAATCATCTACTCGGGAACGAGAGCATGAGTAGTTGGTAGCAGCCAGAAGTATTCGCAAGTACTAAATAATACGAATGGAACACGGGCATTGATAACAAACAGGCTCACCGAATTAAACGGGAAAACTTCGAGGAAAATTTGACAAGACAGTGCTGCTATTGGATTGTCGTTGGCGTGGTATCCAAAATATTAAACACGTAAAATTCATAAATGACATTTGCTATGCAAATGCTACTAACGACGGCAACCGCTGTGCCAACTTCGAAACAAAAGCTATCGAATAGGGTCTTCAAACTAAGGTCAAATGTATATACAATTCGAAGAGAACAAGAGAAAAACCGAATCCTGGATCCGCGCCTGCATGAGACGGAAATGTATCCACTTCCAGTCATAGTGTGGTGTGTAATTTCATCAAGCTGCAGTGTCGGGCCTTACTTTTTTAGCAGAAAACGGTCTTACAATTTTGGTCAATGGTGGTCGTTACTTAAAGGTGTTGAAAGAGTTTTTCTTTCTAGAACTATACTGAATGAGAATCCTTTTCAGCTCTGTGTGGTTTCAACAAGATGGTTCAACTTCTCACATAACAGGGGCTGTTCTGGCAGAATTACAACGAAAATTCCCCAACGAAATGATTTCCAGAGACTCCACAATAACGAATACCTTACCTGATTTTTTGTTGTGGGTTTGCTATAAACATAAAGTTTATAAATAAAGATCAATAAATTTGAATTATTTAAAGCAATCCCTTCGAACGATAATTCACAATCGACAGAATTAAGGCATTTCCCATAGCAGCCCTCCATGTAGCAATGAATAACTTTGTCGGACATGCTTCCATTTCAATTCAATTATTTTTAGTATCCAATAAGAAAACTAAATAATAATGTATTATTTTCCAAAAGATTAAAGAAAAAATAAATTATGTGAATTCAACAAAAATTAATTGATTTGCTTCAAGTAGCAATATTCATTAGCCACCTTGTACATAGGGGTCATAAAGCGCTATTTGCCGAGCAGAGATATTTATAATAAAATGAATAAATAATGGAATATTCGAAAAAGTTGTTTGTACAAAGCACATTCAAGTAAGTTTCAGGTTATTATTATTTTGAGTATAGCTCCAGCAATTTGACTCTGCCATAGTATTGTCTAAATACCAAGGCAATTATAATCTTGACCTGGTTGTATAAACTTAAAATATTTATACCCAGAATTTAAAAATTACATGAGAAAACAAGTGAAATGTGTGGATTAGAGGCTTAGAGAAAGCATTAAAAAATTATGTTAAATTAATTGAACTTATTTATGTGAAGCTAATATACCTACTCATAAAAAAATGTATAGAAAATTTAAGGTAGAATTTCTAAAAAAAAGACAAACGTTTTTTGTAAATAAGAATAATAGTTTTTGATATTTCCACAGTTCGACTTAAAAATATATTAGCTTTAGGTTTGAGTATTGGAAGCCGAATTTTAGCTCAGTTATTCCTAAGTACCATTTTTATTTTTGCGTTACTTCATTTTTATTGTTCAAATTCTTACATATCACTTCTTTCTCTTGCTATATATCAAATTCATCTTCGTTCCATCAACTCTAGATAAATACTCTCAAATTGACAATAGCTCCACAAATCTGAGCCTCACAAATATGTTGCTCATACTTTATTTTCACTGTAATTTAATAGAGTTCTCGAGACTATGTTCTCTTACCATCTTAACTACCAATAAATCGATTCTTTTCTCTGTTCACTTTGAAGTGTATCTTGTTACAATCCTAGGACGCAAATGAGCCAAACCGACCCTTAGACGTTCAAGTAAAATTTTAATTCGACATGAAATTCATTGTCATGTCGAATAATCCCGGACTAACTCCACGTCTAAAGCCCTAGAGTTAGTTATTCATTGACCACTGGTCATAAGTTCGTCGTCTTGAACATACAACATACAATGAAGTACACAAATGTGAGAGCATGCATGGCAAATGAACATGGTGAGTGTTCAGATTGCACAAGATTTCAGGTGTACAACGATGAGTATCACTGTGAATGCTTGCTTTGCAGACTACATCTAGACTGTCTCCATCTCCGGAATTCATACAAAAGATTCTTCTCGTAATTCGGAATAGATTATCTCATTGTAAGTTAGGGTTGACGTGTTAAATATTTAATTTTGTAAATTGTTTAACACTGTTAATTCGATTGTAAATTCTGCGCCCAATGAGGGTTTTGAGTCTAGGTAATATCTGTAAGTCTAAGATCAGCTGCGCGATTGATGCTATTTGCTGTGAGAACTTTGCTGATATCTATCAAAAACACTTTTTGTATTATTTTGCTAAACAGAAAATGCAAATAAATAGTAAAACCAAATAAGTGACGATTTCAACTTAAGAATTGAAAAAAGCTCCAAACCTATGAACTTCCCCAAAACTCTCTCAACGACAACCCTGCACTTGCATTCCATCACATACCAAAGCAAAGCGAAGCGTGTAGGTGGTTCGTAACTGAAAACTACAAAGTGGCTAACTGTGATACTCTTAATTAAGTTGCCGTAATAAACGCCACCAACGCGCGTTTTCATCTCGATCCATTCTCTCGTCTGGACTTGCATTCAGACCATGTGAGATGTCATGTAACCTGAAAACGGACACGAGCAAATTCTGGCTTAAATGTTGCTCTGTTAAATGCAAATTGCTATTAAGTCAAGGCACCAGCGACTTTCGGAAAACAGATATACATTTCTTCGATGGCTCAAGTGCGTTCGCGGACGCGATTTGAAGGATTAACAGTTTGTTTATCTTCGTGTCAAGATATATCAGGCGTCTTTAAGTACAAGGGTGCAATGAAAATTCATTGAATGCGTGAAAGGAGCTCAACGCAATTCAAAATAAATGGTATTCGAACTTTGATATGTAGATCACGAAGACATTCTATAGCGAGTGCAGAGTTCCAGACAGACCATTTCCGAGTGCTTCGTATCATCGTTTGCATTACAATTTAAAGTACTACCTGCAAATATATTCAGATTAGAACAATGTATTATCATAATATGTTTGCAAGCGAAAAATTACAGAAACATGAAATGAAGTACGACGACATGATTCAAATGCAAATTGGAATCTGAGTGCCATGAAGCAGCCCAATACAGACAATATATTAGCAAATAACTTTCGATCTGATATGAATTTATTGACTGGTGAGTATGATTTTCGAGGAATCGAAGAATAATTGCAGTAAAATGGCTTCTACATGCATTCGATGCACACATGTTGGTAGTTAGCAGTGTCTGATGAGGCCTAGAATGCAAGGAAATCATTGGCGGAGCTCGGTAGCTACACAGCCTCTGGTCACCGCTCGACAAGCTCGCCAGTAGCATTATCCTTCGAGTATCCAAACATTTTAGTATAACTCATCACTGTCTCTTTGCTCCATCGATGTCGATTTCGATTTTCTGCAGACTTGTATTGTGACCAAGAACTAAACAGTCGAACGACTGTTGCCTGTAGACATTGTTGCTACTGCAAAAAGCCCGCAACATGGGGCTAGGCTATCGGAACGGTTTACGATTTCTATCGATCTGTCCCCTTAGTCGCTAGGTATGAAAATTGGATACTAGAAACTGACAATATTTCACCGGAAACTGAATAGTAGGTGGGAGTTTCCAGGTTTTTTGCATGAAATTTCCACAAGCATGACATTTGCTGGAAATGATAAATCAATTTATGTAGAAGTCGAAAGAAATGTAGCCACGCGCTTAGCATTTAAGTAAATATCTACTGTTTGACATCGTGCATATTGAGTAAGTGAATCAACTTCATACTTGGAATGATTTCAATCAGGTTAACTTTTTAAAAGAGCGTGCTATTAAGTGAATTTATTTGAATTTCAAAAATCTTTCATCTTTTTTCTTAAATGTTTTTGAATAAAATCGTAAAAATTGATACTAAATGATACAAAGTGTTGCTGTCTTTGTACTAATGCTATTGTCATCAAAGGTTTTTATTACTAATTATATAAAATGGAACGCATGCTAGTAACAAATACAGATTATCGAAAAATATTATGAAAAACTTTTGTATAAGAAACTAATTTTCAATATTTGTATAATGTCAAGCCTGCATTCTTGCCAAACGTTTCGTCGAGACATTCGGCAAAATATTCGAAGAGCATTTTACGTATTCACTCAAAAACCGTTCATTAAAATCATTTTTTTTTCAAATCTTAGTTCGCCATAAAACCCGTCCTGTCCGTGTTGAGAGGATTTTAAGGCTGTGAAGCTTAAGCGCGCAAATATGGTATGTATATGGTGTAGTAGGAGTGTTCAATATCGATATTTAAGAAATATCGATATCTGACTCCCGATATATCGAATCAACCCAATATAATCGAATCATTACATATGGATTTATAATATCGCATTGTGCACGTGCAAATGAGTTGGTCGACCATTTTTTTTTCATGTCGTGACGGGAGCTAACCCCTAATCGAGCAAAAGAAGAGATTGAAAAGAAGCAAACTGTTATATAATTGATTTGTGTTATATTTCTTCTTTTAATTATTTACTGTTAATGAAATCGTATCTTTCCTTATGAATTGCACTATTTTAGGCTTAGATTTTTGAATTAATTTTCTACAGATATCTGTGTCGAGCCCAATATGATCAATTCTTCACTGTGGGTGGGGTTTAGGAAACTTTAAGCCCAGAAATGACTACATTCTTATGAGTTTAAGAATAAATACAATTTTTCACATTTAACGATATTGCAAAACTGTCCTTGTCCTAAAATATTTGAAAATTGCCTTTAAAATATTTTATAAAATCATAAACACTGTTTATTTTCTTTATTCCCCTTTCGCGTATAGTTTGAGATGAACCAGTACATCATAAAACAAATGTCTTTATTTTCATGGGCAAAATTTGACTGCCGCGACGAGAAGTCAAAGTAATGGTAGTTGACATGGGCAATTATTTTCCTTTGTTGTCTTTGCTTCAAACCAGAGGTCGAAGCAAATGGCAAATTTCACTAAGAGTATATTTCATTTATTCTATTTGGATGAATATTGTTTTTATCCGTTAGTAGCAGCAGTAAGCTCCATATTTTGCCAACATTTGTACTTTTCGTAAATTTTCCAGAAATTCTATAATAATGAGATAATTTATCTGAAAGAGCATTAAAATTTTACTTTGGCAGATATTCACGAGAAAATATACATAGAAGCAATATGAGCCCCCTATATTCAGCGAGTAATATCACCCAACCAAACCAACCAAAGACAAACCCAATAAAGAAAATAAATTATCCAATATACGAGTATGTTACTTCCGATTCGATTTCGATATATCGAAAAAAGCTTTATTTACATTGCGATGTATCGCAAAGTATCGATATAGAGTTTCGATATATCATACCGGAAAAAAAACATTGATATATTTTTTGCATGGACATCTCTATGGTATAGGTAGGTAGCATTTCCTCAGTTCAGAAATTTGTTTGCGAAAATATTTCTACAGTGTACCTTGCATCCATTCGTTCTCATGCATCTTATCCGGTATGCGAGGAAGCTGATACCAAAGCGAAAGAAGGAGCAAGAGTGGCCTTCACATGTCCTTCTCCGTCCTGGGGCTTTACAAAGGCAGATACAGACAAGGAAATTGAAACATGGAGAAAGAAGAAAAGATGGAAAGCTTTAAACCTGTAGCTTTCTATCTTTTCTTGTTTCTCCATGTTTTAATTTCCGGGCGTGAAAACACTCAAAATGGTTGGAAACACTCAAAAAAAAAATATCTTGGCTTCGATAGCAAAAAAAGCAAAAGCAGCAACGGCTCTGTGCATCTCCACAAAATAAGTTAGGAAGGAGTGGGACGACTGCAGCAGATACTGTGGGGAAACGACAGAGTGTGTAGACCATCTTCTGACGCACAGTCCAGTACTAACGAGACAAAGATAAGAGCTATTTCTTCTTCTCTGCTCTGCTCTTCGATTAGCATAAGCTCTGTATGATATCGTGTATAGTATTGACATGTAAAGTCCTTTTTGGGTTTCCATTTTGTCACCGTAAATTTAGTAGAAATCTGTGCAATTTTAAAGTCGAATCTGAGTACAGATTGTGAACTACTATCGTACACCGAAACTCGATTCCTATACCAAGAAATCTGTTTATGATTAGCCATCGTACTTTGATTAGCCATTTAAGTATTAAAATTTTAATTTTGTTAACTTGAAATCAGTTGTAGTCGAAAAAATGTTTCTACTTCATATTTCCTACAAAGGATATCTAAAAAATGATATGTACGAAGTATGAGCTGTACCGCTGCAACCCATTTTGGGTCTTGGTTAGTGGAGGTTGGCAGTAAATCACAAATAGAACGCCAATTTCTTTCATATGAGCAGATTCTAACCTTTTGAATTCTATAAAGTAAAACAGTTGAAAATGAAAGAAGAAAATAACGAGGAAAAACTACTACAATCAATAATAAATATTAAAGCAGCCAACAGAAAACTGCATCATCGAGCTCTTTCACACAGTTTTGGTAGTACGGTATAACCACCTTATCCATTCTGTTCAGGTATTTCCTGAAGTAACGGCGCCCTGTCAAGAATTGACAAAGGTAAAAGTTTACCTCTCCGTTGCTCCAGTTAAGCCAAGGCTCAATAAGACCAACAAGTTTAGCCATCCAGCGTCCTTTATTACCTTCGTTCCAACGTTATTGCCAAAGTTTGAAAGTAAGAGCACGCGCGTGCATCAGAGCCCCAGTTTCCCTAGCGCTGAGTGAAAGAGGTACCCTTCCTCGCGTTCTCGCGCTAGCAGGTCGATCAGGATTGCTCTCGATACCGCCATCACAGCCTCTTCTGAGATTGTGCGTTAGCTATAGGCGATTCGCAGAGCACCCCTGCGTTGAACACTGGCAATACGTATCCAAAACTTCTAAGTTCGAAGCGCGTCTCCACAAATTGCGGCTCCATATAGCAGGTTGGAATCGGTCATTACCATCAGTAGCCTTCGTTTCGTCTCAGTGGGTCCACTGAAGTTATCCCTTAGCCTACTCAGCGAAGTGACGACTACTAGAGCCATATCACAAGCCCAGCAATTATGATCCCAATACGTCACCTTGGTGTCCAGGGTCACTCCCAGATACCTGACCAACTTTTTGGTCTGGACCTCCACAAAGTCAACTGTTCATGAGTATGACAGTCTGTATCTTCCGCTTCGTCCGCATAATAATCTCTGTTTTAGAGACTGCCAGCAAGAAGCCGTGCTCAGTTATCCATCGATCCACCCACGTCATGACTTGGTTAAGTCTAAGTTGAGCAAATTCGGCAGATCTGGAAATGATTACCGCTCTGACGTCATCAGCGTAACCTATCAGAAACAAATCCACAGGCATTTGCAGGTGCAGCAGATCATCGTACATGACGACCCCTGTGCCCAACCTGAGGTGACTGGCCTTCTTTTGATTCCTTCGAGATTCCTTCTTGTAGAGCAGCCACCGGTCCGTGAGGCAGTGCCGCATCATTGCTAGCAAGTAGTCACGGATACAAAACCTCTTCTCAAGGGCTCGGAGGATGTCCGACAACCACGCCAAGCTGGAATCGTTTTGTACATCCAGTGTTACCAGCATGACGACCGGTCTGGCTTGATGACATGGATTTTTCTCTCTTGCTACAGCCCAACAACCTCTAAGATGGTATCGATTGTTGAATGCCCTTTTCGAAAGCGGTGCTGCCTGCAAGAAAGATCGCCAGCATATCTCACTGCTGACAGCAGCCGCGTTTTGAGCAACCCTTTCATAAGCATCCCGCAGTGCTCAGCATGTACAGCAGACGGTATGCCGATGGATTCCGCAGGTCACCTTTCCCCCTGTCTACAAGTGCTAGTCGAGCTGTAGTCAAAAAAATATTCAAATACATATTCATTATAAACGGGCTACATTTTCTTAGCAAAGTACGATAAGGAATATTTGAAAAGTACCACGTGCAATAAGATCGACGACTGCAAAAGCAAATTTGACTTGATTTTGGATTTGAATTTCAATAGTAAAAGGTTCACCCGGTTAAGGCCCGAGTTACAATGAAAGCAATACAACATTGTAGTGCAACGTTTCTAGTGGAACAAGTTAGAATGAAAGCAACTCAACATCTACCGTCATCTGTCACTTTGATAATATAGACCCTTAAAAGTCTCAGAAAGTGATATCAGTGAGTATTTGATCCTTTAAAAGCTGCAGAGTATATTGCAGAGCAAAAATGAGACAAAAACACAAATTCGGATTTTCATTTCCATATGACACTTCCCATTTCCCGGGCGCTATAGGAATAGGTTCAAACAGTTTATTTTCAAAAATGTTGTTACCATGCCAAGTTTGAGATTTGAGCAAATTTTGCTGCGCAACAAAGTTCTGTTGCATAATTGTAACTGCTCTTATACGATGTCATGTGTTCAAACTCGTTTTGCTGCGCAACAATGTTGTGTTGCATTGATTTTAACTCCAGCGTAATAGCATAATTAAACACTGATCGACCTTAATACCTACAAGTTACTCTACCTTTTTAGTGTCTGAAGGTTGATTTCTTTAAATATTTCCTCAAACTTTATACTAAAATATTCAGTATTTGCAAAATATTTTGCATCTTACGTCATCTACCAGAGTAAAAAATCAACATTGCTGTTACTAAAGTCTTTCGGTTAACTTTGAATCCATTTCAGTGTAACCCACTTATTTGGTCTTCTCTTAAACAATCGCTTTAACTCAACTCAGCCGTTTCTAATTGAAACGTCTAAATAATCGATAATTCATGGTGAATTATTAGATCAACATAAACTCACATATGCACAAATTTCTTAATCCAAAAATGCTTTGAACAGAACTCATCAAACCAAAAACATTAACAATGTAGCCGCTGCAACAATCAATACAGCCACTAAAATCATAAGCGAGCAAACTATATCCAGACGCTGACATCATCTCGTAAAGCCTTTATGACACTATCAGTACCCGAACGAAAAAAAGTTTTATGGCTCGCCTTAATTTCCGGGCTGATAGCGAGGAATGCAAGAAAACTGTAGCTCGTATGGTCAAATGGACGTTGTTAATGTCTGCACAAAAATCCGATTGTTCTGCTACCACCAATTCGAATCGAAAGAGATTCCTCACGTTTTCTCACTGTAGTCTGTGCAGCCAAGATGCTGCATCCCATTTTCCTTCTGCCAACTCACGACGAACGCATTAAACTCTTTTGTATTTCTATTAAAACACACGGATGCTAAAAGCCGCTTTATGAAGAAATTATCGTTGGTATGATACGGTACCGTGAGGGCCAGCATTCAGATTTGGTGACCCATTAACATGAATAATTTACACCTCTCGCGTTGTAGGTGAGAAAATTTATGATTTCGATAGTAAGGCGCCTTCGGCATGGACCCGGGACCCCGATAAAGTCGCATTTTGTAGCGATTTACGTTTGAGCGGATTAAGATCGTAACAATCTTGGTAACACTTAGTGCAGTTTTCAATACGCTGACGCTTATCGAAAAACGTTCAATCGTGGCAATTCTCGTGATATTTATATACGTCTTAAGTGCATAATTCATGCAAAGCTCCAGATATAATTGGTGCGAAGTTGAGATAATCGAATAAGTTGTGGGACTTTTTCGATAGTAAAATGGAGAATTTATGTTCAATTTTAATAGTTGGTGGATCGGTATTCCACCCAATAGCGATTATATCGATAATATGAATTGTGATCGACAGTATTTCATTGCTTCGTGAGTAGAAATGAGGCGAATATTCAAGAAAATAGTATATGAGGACTATGGGATTTATGAATCGGTGTGGTACAGTTTTAGAACTGCGATATATTTGTAGTCAGCTGAAGGTTACTAAAATAAGCTGCGACATAGTGAATGTAAATGGACATTTTAAAAGTTTGATGTTGAGTTAGATAGCTTCGAGAAAGCTTATGTTCTTGAGTTTTTGCTGTTTGCTCTAAATTTTCATTTACTTGCAAAATGCTGCCATGATTAAACCACAGAAAACCAATATATGTTTAATTATATATTCCAAACATTCAATGGAACAGCTAATCAATCGAAAACGGGTCGAAAAAATGCGAAGTAAAATTCAATCATATGGCTGAAAATTTTTTTTTTATCTCTCCTAGGAAACTTTTTCTGAGATAATAGTCCAAAAGTTTTTTGATTGATTGAATGGAGTAGGCTCAGAAAGCCTCTATTACTGCGACCTTCCGGGTCTATTGTGCCTCCGCTGCATTATGTTCAATAGAATATGCTATGTTCCTGGTGGAGTAAAGAGCAGACCCAAGGAGCGCTAATCTTTGTCTCGCTAGTGCTGGTCAGTATGCGGGAAGATGTTCTACATACTCTGCCGTTTCTCCACAATATCTGCAGCAGTCGATCCGCTCCTTACATATTCTGCGGATGTACTTTTTGCAAAGAAAGCGTCACTAAAATGTCAATACTCCACATAGAGATCTTGTGCTACTTTGTAGAGAATTTCTGCTGCTTTTGCTCTTTTTTCAACCAAGGTATTTTTTGAGTGTCTAAAATCCCAAGACTAAGTCGGAAGCTTTCGATCTATTTTTCGCTCCACGTTCGTTTCCTTGGTTTCCCTCTTGACTGAGGATCCAAATCAACTCGAAGCTGTTATGTGCTTTTATGTTTATTTTATTAAGGGTCTCCCTCACTTCTTAGAGTATAGCTGAATATATGTGATCGCGATTGACAGCCTTGTGGACTGTTTTTTTTATCCAAAGTGATTTTAGTTTTGACCTTTCTAGTGTTCCTTATTTTTATTATATATGTGGCTCTAAGTATGACAAATAGTTTTGCTTGATAGTGGTGAGCTACTTTTCGAAAGGGAAATACATTTTGCACTTGGCTCCTACCATCTCCGCTCATGTCCCACAATCCGTCTTTTAGCCATCCGTACACCACATTTGCGCCCCTTTGTAAGAGAAAAAGGACCATTTTCTCATTTGTTATTTGATGGAATTATGACTTTGAACCTCTTCCCAAAGGCTGCTTTAGTTTTAATTTGATCGGACGAAGCTCAATACTTCTATTATGGGCCTGATGTCCTCTAGTATTCTTACGTGGCCTTTAAGGTCTCCTGATTTGTACCTGCAGGCCTCTTGTAGGTTCACTGACTGTTTCTCTGCTTTCTTCTGAATTTTGAGGTGTAGCGGGTCTAAGTTTAGAAGGATCTCCATTCCTGCCATTGGGGTGTAACCTAACTCCTTCGAAGTTTGTTGAGCGTATTAACAGTAGTTCTTTCTGTGTTTTTCTTCCAGCACATTGCTGCTCCATAAAGGATGATAGATCTCACCATTTGTTTGCATGCTCAGAGTGTCTATCTTACAGATATTTTTCAATCGTGTGCAAGTATTTGTTTTGTCGCCCAGAGTGTCTTAGTGGCTTTCAGTGATGTTATATTTAAATGATTGTTCCAGGTAAGTTTCCTATCTAGGTAAATTTTCAGATATATTATCTTTTCCTGCAGACATACGACTGTACTCCTAATTTTTAAGGTTCCTACGTCGATTTTTATTTTCCTGGTGAAAGTTACTATGCCAGTTTTATGGATAAACCCTCTTCCTCACACAACTGTATTGATGTATTTAAGGCTTTTTATATTCTGGGTCTCAAGGATTATTGCCGTCATATTGTCTGCGTAGCTGAGAGCAATTTGAACTTTACTGTTCAGAGACCGTAGCAGGGAAATAATACGCTTCGCTGTGTGTGGACATCCCCTTCTAGCTTTCACCCTTAGCCTCGCTTCCCCCAGTTCTAGAAGCATACCACGATACTTTAGTATTTTGCTACTTCTTAGAGCATAGTACAGCAAGTCATGTCTTGCATTATTAAAAGCTGCTTCTAGGTCCATGAAGGCGCATAGTGCGATTTCTTTGACAACCAATGGCCTTTTCTATTATAAAGATATATTGATTTGCTTTTTTGGTAGGCGAATTGAAATTGACGAAATCGCATCAGTCCTTATGTAAAAGTCAGTCAGATTTTTCTATGGTGTTGAACGTCAGGGATGTGAAGATAATTAGCCTAAATGATTTTGATATGCCCGGTTTGTTATAGCCCTTGGGGATGAAAATAGCTCGTGGCAGCCTCCACAAGTTTGGTATGTAGCTGAGTTCCAAGCTCACTTTAAATATGTGTATCCGAATATTTTTGAATATCCTCGTGGCTCTTTATAGTAGAGCTTGGTAGATTCCATTTGGTCCTGGTAATTTAAAGGGTTTAATGGGCAACAATTCAAGATTTTCACACGTTATGATTTGTTTAACCAGAGTTGAATTTGGTGTCTGATTAGAGCCCCGTTTTCTTCCTCTGTCTCAACGCTGCTCTTGATCTTCCATTCTAAACAGTACTTCCAGATGATTGTCATCACTCCATCTGGAATTCTATGTAGCCTTATATGGCCTTGGTGGCTTTCGAGCAGAGGATTAGGTATCCTGGAAGTCTCTGAAATACTGAACTTTCGCAGAAGGTACTTTAAACCTTTCTTTCAGATTTCCTTAGCAGATTGTCATATTCTGTGAGTTTTTTTTTGCACGCCACCCAATTTGATGCAGTTTTGGCCCGGTTGAGCTCCGTTCCTGCAGCTCTTCTAAGTTTTTCTAACTCTATGTTCCAACAAAGCACCCTTGTTTTGGGAGGACTGGTTTTTTTCGAACATCTATCATGGTGTGATTCGAGAATTGTGCTACTAAACTTGGACACAGTGCTCTTCAATCATATGTACACAATGAAACTTGGGTGCACGCCATGAAGTCCTGCTCCAAGGGTATTTTAAAAACCTTCCCAGTCCTTGCACATCAGTTGCCTGTACTTTACAATTTTTGCCATATCTTTTCCTAGTTCGAAGTTTATATGTTTGTGATTAGAGAAGGAAGCTCCCGGTAGGACATTCTATTTCTTCGCTGAATGCATTGCACTGTTTGACACTAATTTGAACTCTAGTACCTCTTGCCTGTTAATTGTCAGGAACATTGGCGTCTTGCTAAACTTAGCTAAACTTTTGATAAAGAAGAATTTTAAGAGCGTTTCACCGTTTCACCTTTAGTTTTTGACGTCACTACTTTCCCATTCTGTGTGACGAGAATTGGCATTACAGCCAATTATCAGCATTTGTACACATCCAATTACGAGCATTTTGTTCTACTTTTTGCATTCCCCTAGATCCACTTAATGCTCTTACTTGCAGCCTGACCCTAATCATCGGTGAAGTTGGCTGAGGTAATACCGTCTTTACTATTCCTCCCTCGATGAGGAACTGTACATGGACCACCACCTTGTTCCAGTTGGTGTATTTTGGGATATGAAGAAAGTTTATATTTGTGCTAATTATATTAATGCTTATAATGTGCTAATTACTATCAATAAACTATTATAAAAAAAGATCTTTTACCTTTTAGTGCAACTAAATCAAAGAAGGAAATGTTTCATAAGTCGCATAGTTTACCCAATAGTTAATGCTAGATTAGTCCGAGCATAGCCTTTATAAGATCTTGAAGTGAAATTGGATGAAACTTCATTCACAATTAATGCATATGAGTGTGGAGTGGCGGCTCTATACCTTACTTTACTCTCTGATCTAACTCAGGTACGAATTCAGAGTTAGGTGAATTCTACGTTCATTGCGTGATCATAACTAGTTTTAAACCACATGCACTAGAAACATATGCTCTACTTACTCGGTTGGCCAGACTTCAAAAGCCCCTGGTAGCAAGATTGAAATTTAGTAAATAATAAGTCATAAACAACAAAATATACAATTGGTTTTCTCACCATCAATTCAATAATCACTTTTCCAACAAAAAAAAATCACTCCAAACGAGCATATCTGATAATAATCAATTGCAACGGAATATCACGAAACACCAAAACTCTAACCATCTGAAAACAAAACCATTCGAAATTAATATCTCACAGTATTTTAACGAAATAATGCCCAATAAAGGCTCCCTGTTTTCGAAACAATGCCGTCATTATAGTAAACTTTTTCCGTACGTCGTCGCAGCTCGACTCAAATGAGATCTGCATGAATTAGCTAGGCACGACAACTGCTTCTGATCTTTGATCTAGATGATCCAGAAAAAGACACTTATCTGCATCGCTAATAAAAAAAATCTGAAAAAAAATAGTAGCCATCCAGCAAGGCAACACAAAGCGTCAGAATGAGCGTCGTTATCGTTTCAGCTTCGGAATTCCCATCGTCGGCATGGAAAATTCTATTGTTTGTGATGAAGAGTTGAGTGAAATTAGACCTCTAACTGTGCAATAGTCACTTGTCACCTCAAGATTCTTCTCAGATTTGAATTTCCTCATAGTCGAAGGTGAAGTGTTGCCGCAAGAAAAGCATTTCATTTCATGTTGTTTGACCAGATTTCAAAATAAGAATCTCCAGCTTGAAAATATCTGTAATTATAACATTGAAATTACTCAACTATAACGCTTTTCTAACAGAATAAAAGACAGATTTCACCTCGTGTCGAATTTCATGAATGGAAATAATCGGTACGTGAAATCTGTTAACAGTACAATATCGAAATGCATATGTTCCATACATTCACCGTAAACACTTGTATCATACGTGGCAACTCTGCTAATCCCATCGGATGCTGTAACCATTTTGCCAACATCATATTCATTCACTCATTGCACCATACGACATGATTACCATTGTTGCGTCTTACGTTCTGAGTGAAACATGGAAATACAATGGTGCAATGCTGCAAGACAATGGAAAAATAATTTCTGCATTGCTCATGACAGGCCCTAATCTCTTCACAAAAGCCCAAGAACTCCACGGAGTCTTGGCGAAACCTCAATCCTCTTCCGCACAATAGAAGTGGGCTGAACTCCGGGGTTAGGCTCCAATAAGGTCGTCAGACCCTTTTTCCAATTGTGCACCAGAGAATCGATTAACAATTATAATAATATGGCAATTGTGGGGGATTTTTATTGCCATTTGATTAATTTGCATAAAACAACATGCTCGTGATCGGATCGATTTCGACTTTGTTAAAAATCCAAAGTAAACCATGAAACGTCTCGATACGACGACGAGGACTCATTTGGTCGATTGTGGTCCGGAATTAGTTGGGAAGTCATTGCTCAGAACGAGTTCGTTCAGCTATTGATTCGAATGATTCACTGATTGGACTGGTTGCATTTACTGCTACTCGGTGCTGTGTTGCAGCTACCGAAGAAAGACTGACCCTGCTGACCCGAGATTTTCGTCTTATGACATTGGAACGGTTAGATAATTTGTGCAGTATGCGACTATTTCCTATCCATATCGGGAGCTAGATAACCGTAACCGTACTCTTTGGAGACGATTTAGTAATGGTGCGGTTAGTATATGGTGAATTTTAGTTCCGCAAGTTGAATCCTGGTTTTGGTTTGATATGATGGTGGTCGAATCATGACTTTGAAAGGTCAATTTGAATGGACTATTCTGGTGGAAAAATTTCGCAAATCAATTTAACTGTTTTTCTTACCAAAGTCAATAAGTTAGAATTGAAGGTGTTTAAAATGATTGGTAAGTAATTTCATGATATTGATTTGACAGCTGACTTATTAGAGTTATATCAATATACAGTGCTTAGCTTAAATAATTACTCCTGAATTCAAATTGGCAATCCTAACTGTTCTCAAATTCAACATAAGAGGCTGTTGGGCTGCAAATTTGAGCATAAATCTTAAATAGCTCTACATAAATTCCTACCATCCAAAAGCTAGATGTCAACTTGTTCATTGGACCGATCAAAAAGAGTCCTATCTTCCTACGGATATAATTCACCTTGAACAAATTTCAAGAAATTTGATAAATACTTTTGACAGTACCATAATTCTGATAATTCTGGTAAAATAAAGAGATGCAAGTGGAGATTATACTTGAGACAAAACGTGCTAATACGGCTGTGTGGCATGTAAATGAAAGATCAAAAATTGTTGAAGGGACTAGTTGTTTTTTGTCGCCTCCTTGACCATTTTTCTAACAAATGATAAATATGCTAATTAAAAGAGCTTTTTAAATGCAATGAGGTAAACTTAATGGCAATGAAACAGATACAAACGAAACGCCGGATGAAAATATAACAGTCCATGAAAAATCAAATAATCTCTCGTATCTGTGATTATAAAATGGATGATGAATTTTACGTCGATGATTGTGTGACGCGAGGTGGTGGAGTGTCAACTAGGTGAGATATCGAAATTCAGCAGAAATACAAAAAAAAAAGTCTAGCGCATCAGAACCGCTAGAAAACTGATTTTCGAAGAAAATATCTTTGAGTAACTTAAAAATATGAAGACGTAATACACTTCTTTGTAGTATCGTATCAGCAGCAATAAGTCGACCATAACATGCTAGTGCTTATTCAACCTATCTTTTGAATTGCGTTTTCTTCCAAGGATATCATCGAAAGTTTTAGCGATGAAACTATATCTGGGGTTGCCATCCGAAAATTTCCAAAACTCAGAAAATTTAAGCATCAGTTGCTTATTTTATTGGAAATGCTTTGCTTATGCATAAAAATGGATGTATCTGTTGGTGGAATACTTACGAAATTGTCTAGTGCTGGCAATCATGTGTTAGCACCATAGCTGCTTCACGTTGTGCTAAACCCACCCTGTGAATTTCGTTTCGATTGATTGAATGCGCTGGAAGTAATAGGAGTGATTAAAATTTTAGGGCTACCACCTTGAAAACTTTTCAAATTTTCGAAACCTAAATATTTGTTGTTAATTGTCATTGCAGGATCAATTTAATGACAACATCGCATGATAAAAAAATGTCTATAAATTACGAAATTCATCATAGCTGGCAGCCCTTTCATGATTTTTCAAGTAAAGCAAGGTTCACTTGTCACATGAGTTGCGTTTTGATTTTGTTACTGCATCGGAAGTAATAGGGGAAAAAACCTTTATTTCCCTGAGCAAATTTACCATATTTAAGAGACAAACATTATCATAGCTGGCAAATTTATACTAATTTTTCCACCAAATTTCTACGGAATCTGTCTTAAAGTAAGGTTCACCTACTGCGTGAATTTTGCTAAAATCTGGTGGCTAAATCGGAAGCTATAGGCATAAAAACCAGGTTTTTTTCTCGGTGATTTTTCAAAATGGCGCCACTGCCACATTACTGCCCGTATTTTAAAGTCACTTCTATCAGACCTGGTTCTAGCTAATACCAATATGTCCTGTAAATTTCATATTGATCGCAATTCGTGGTTGGCAGTTCTCGTGAACAGAATTTTCGAGTGCTGAAAATAGAGGTAATTTAATGGTGGGTTGCCGTTCTCGTGCACCGCGGAAGATAAAAATTTATCAATAACTTGAATTTGTTTTCAAAAATCAAAAATTTTTCAGGAGGATCGATGATATGGATTATTTTTTTAGGAGCCTGCTGTAGCTACAGAATTGCCTGCACAATCTTGAAAGTCCATGTGTGTTAAATGTTAGTCTACATCAATACGTTCTGCAAATTTCACGATGGTCCATTGTTTTTTTAGAAGCTATGACAAATCGAAATTTGACAAAAATCCTTGCCTACTTTTAGGCACTCAGCGCCCACACAAAGCTCAAAATTTCAATTTTTTACCATACGCAAACATAAAACATAATAAGTTTTCATTTTCAATATTTACTTTTAGCAAAAATGTACTCTGCATGGAAATATAAGGGTAACTGAAAATTGATTAAAAAGCCCACCGCCGCCAAAGGGTTAAAGATATCCACTAGATTGTTCAAATATTTCTAAGCATCCCAGATAACATAAATATTACTTTGCGAACAGCAATACTGAATATTATGGAGAAAGAGAAAAAAATTAGACACCAAGTTTTCGAATGAAAAATTGAGGATTGCAGGGCAAGCAGAGTTTTTATAGTTACGTGAGGAAATCCAGGAGTAAAAAAATTTGCACTAAAATCGAAATATACTGAAGAACAGTATGATGGACTGAGCAGAGAGTCCCTTATTCACACATCCTAGCAAGGAGCAGCATTACTCTTGTAAGACTAGAAAAAAAGAGTAAATGGAAAGATGAATTTAAGAATGATGGAACAATAATTATCAAGAAAGAACGGTTTAGTTTATTTTATTTAATGACAAAGCATCAGAATCAGTAACTAAAATAGTTGATGGAGCTCACCTTTGTAGCTAGTATTTAAGAATTAATTTTTATTTTCAGTTGAAAAGCAAAAAGTTAATATATATTTCATTTTTATATTTCATTTAATTAATATATTTCATATAATATAATATATTTCATGAAAGCATTGAAGTTTAGAACAATAATATTGAAAGAAATTCCAAGTTAAAAACCATGGGGTCAAGAATTTTTGCATTCAGATTGGAAGCAGAGTTTAATTGGTCAAATAATTTATTGTTAGATTGCTCAATATATAGATGAGCTATAAAAAGCATACATATGGAAAGAGGATCAGATCAACCTTGTATAATTATTGTCAAGAGCGTGAAACATGGCTATAAGAACTCCGACACTACAAGATCAATGAGTTTCTGTGTGATTCCTATCTTTGCAGTACAATGCTTACTTAAGGGGTTAGTCCACTGTTAAACTGCTGAAAATGAATTTTTTTTAAACAACTACAAAAAAAACTATTCAAGGTATCGATTTGAAATTTTATATGCATCTTTACTGAGGTTAAAAGCTAACATTTTCATTGGAAAAAATTATTCGAAAAAAAATTATTATTTTGTTTGTTTTTGATTTTTTTGATTAACCAATGTTCAAAAGTATACCAAATTTTTTTTAATCGCTCTAGGGCTCTAAATTTAGGCCCGTGCAGCCCTTTATACTCAAAACTAATGAAATATTTTTGGTGATTTGTTCACAACTACTTATTTTGTCCAGGAATTTACGAGGCGCAATTTGCTTTTTTTTCGGCGGTGCTGCAGCGATCAATTTTAACAGTGGACTAACCCCTCAAGAAAACATTTTCAACGCTCATCACAACATTTTATGAAATTATCAAATTTTTGACGATTAGTAGCATTTTTCTAAATTCATTCATAAATGCTTCCTTAAGTCACAAACAATAATAATCGAAAAAGATATTATGAAATAGCAATACAATATACTAAGGCTCTGCAACTAGACATAGCCTTGTTGAGAGAAAAAATAATATATCAAGTTTCCTCTAATTTTGTTTTTCGGAGTAAAACTCAAAAATTTACCAACTATATAAGATATTTGTAAAATTTAAAATTTACTATTAGTGAATTTATGTTGGATAGGAGCTTGTACCTTTTTACATACATGTTGCAGTTAAATATTTCAATAATCATCTTTACGCTCCTTGAAGAAGTTTATTTACCCTTTGAACTTGGACAGTTAAACATAAGTTGGAATTATTCTCCTTACTAATTTTCATTCATTTATTCTTTCAGTCAATTCATATTTTAAAACTTTTTTTTGCTATGTCAAACATTTTTTTCTTTGAAACACACATATATGTTTAATATATTTTGGGAAAACAAAATATATGCTTATTGAACGATGCGCTGTAAAAACAGGTTCAAAGAGTATTGTAATAGTTCTGGAAATCAAAACTTTCTGTTCAAAAAATAACTCAATAACTGCATCCCATCAACTGCTATTTGAATTTTAACGTACACTGCAAAATGCAGAAATTTGATTGTTTGAATACAATCAGTTGAGCTGTTGGCATCGTAATACTACATAAATTATATCAAATCAAAGCCAACTTAATTCTCTTGGAAATTCATGCACTAAATTTGTAATCACTAAGAACGCATTGTCTCGAAGAAATTGCATATTAACAATGTGTTTACTAAGGTTTAAATGGCTTTAATGGAGTATTGGATACAATTGATTGAATACTGATCAGATATTGAAGGCTAACAGTAATTTCTTCTCAGAAGCTCATTCATATCTTCATCATCTTTGACAAGGAATTAATTACTTCCGCACACAGAACAATAATCATGCAACGACAGTTTGACGAGAATTTGATTGTGATTTGGGAAATAATATCGAACGATAGTGCATACAAGTTGATTATGTAAATGAGTTACGGAAGTAATCATAAACGTCTGATTTTTTAAGTGCCTGTAGCTGCTTTTGAAAACAAAGCTTTTTTGTAGCAGCACTTTTTGATTCGTCGGTTGGAATAGAATATGAACCGAATATAGAGTGCACAGCACAGTCCAAGCCCTGCTTCAAATTCAAATTAGAGGTGAATCAGAATTTAATTAGTGAACCAGTTATTTACCTATTAAAGGGACCCGGTAGCTCTGCTCGCTAAGTCGTCAGGCCGAAAAGCGGCGTGCTACGGGGCCTGCGGGTTCGAATCCCGCGCAGTACCATGGCTGTAAGTGTGAATGCGTGTGATTGTCCATGAGGGTGGCAAATGGGCCCAAACTGGTGGCCGCGTTCCCGGCAGCCCTCTTCACTAACCTAACATAACCTATTTACCTATTAATAAGCTAATTTTTAAAGAAAATAAACATGCATAATGTTTTCTATTGAAAATAAACAATTAATAAAAACATTATGTTATACGTCAGAAGTGTATAAATATTGAATCATTTAATGATTGGAAATTAATTTAGGTTTCTAAAATAAAAATGCAATGAAAATTGGTACTCAATAAATAGCTGGTGCCAATTCTCCACGATCAGAATGGTCAAAATTGGAATTTTCATAAACATACTGACCAAAATGACGATGACATCGATGAAAACTAATATAGGACTGATGTCTTTGACACACATTTCGGGCTAATAGTCCAGGGAAATTTAACATGGTGCTTCGGAAAAATTAGGGGAAAGCTGAATTTTGGTGTGAACTTTGACACTGGCGTGTTGAACAAAATTTCAAAAGTACTCATCGATCCGAGTGCTCCGTTACTTTTAATACGGGGTCAAAGGTCACCATAAGTGACATTTCCTAAATATATCAGTAACGGTCACGTCTTCAGAAAAACAATGTGTGACGAATTTGTAGCATAAAAAATTTCCAACAAAAAAGATTTTGTAACTTTTTCTTGTAACCATAACCGTTATTGAGATATATTGATCTTAACATTTGCTACTAGCAGCATCCTCTTCCTCAACGGCATGTTGATATTATCCGATTTTGATTACGACTTGGACTGTTTGTGAGTTTGTTTTTCTATGTTTAAGAGGCACTTAAAAATAAACATGTAAACAAACTCATCTACCACACTCCAGGATAGGTTATTTTTTCACTATACGTTTTTATGTTTTTGATATGGCAGGTTTTTCTTGATTTACCTATACTTTTATAGGTAATTCATAGAGATTTACCTAAAATTGTTTTAGCGTTAGATATATAATGCTCACCATATTCTGCTATATAATGCTCACCTTATTGATATCATAAGCATGCTACGCCGTAATAAATCGCTATTCGTTTCCACTAAACAAGAATTATGTAAAATAAAATTATTTCTTACAAAAATCGCACACATAGTTGTCTTTTTCACATCCTGCACACTCATTATATGTCCACCTTCTGCAGACAAGATATTGCACTCACAGCTCGCCTCGTTTATCTTCAGAGAACAGTGATTTGCAGAACAAGCAAGAAGAGTAGCCTTCTCCGGGTTTATAGGACAATTTCCTTTGAAAGCCGTGATTACTATTACCATCAGGATCTGAGTCGGAAGGTGTCAAGTCGTCAAGTCTAAGACTCCTTTAACAGGATTGTTTTCAAGGAGCATTCACATTTTGTTTATCCCGTTTATGCTTTTTATCATCCTTCTGCATCTTTAAGTCTTCTTTTTCTTTCTTGTTTATTTCTTTCTATTTTTGTTCATTTTGTTTTTCTGTTAACATTGTTTTGTGTGGTGAAGCTTTGCTCTTTGGCTTAGCAAAAGGCCAAATATCTTTGGGAAAGACAACTGTTCCTTCTTGTGTATTTTCTATAGATTTTGCTCTGCATACACCAGAGGCTCCTGCTTCCGCTAAATCTTTTGCACTTAGTTGATTGCGACGAATCTTAAAACTTGAATCTTGGATGTTGGATAGACTTGGTTCAGCATGAATCACGTATAAATTTTCTTGAGCACAAATTATGTCCGAACCTTGTTCAAATCGCATGGCATCTAGGTGCGTAGAAGTTGAAGCTAGCGATTCTTTGCTCGTCGATTTTTCGCCCTTAACTTTCTTCAATACTATTGCTATTGCCTATAATAATGGGGCAAAGTCTATATCTGAAAAAATGTTTCTACTAGATGGTAAGATTCGTGTAACCTTGAATCCTTCGGTTGCTTTTGTATCGGTCTGGCACATTAAATACGCTTTCCCAAATAGTTCACAAATATCTAATGGGCCAACAGATCTTTCGCTGTGAAGCATCCACTGTCAAATGGCTTCAATGTAGTGGAATTTTAAAACACAAATAAAAGTTTTGTCGAGAGGCTACAGCTTGTGTCACGTGTGTGGAGGTATACTCAGTATTACCATTTGATTTTCACGAGCAAGATCAACAATTTCATTATTTTTCGTACGATAGTAGTGACCAACTGGAATTTGGTTTTTTCAATAAAATGTTTCAGTCAGTCTGTGAAAAAAATTGCAACGACCAATGGAACCCAGTGGTGTATCTTTCTTGAGTGTATCGGTCATATTTTTACGAGGAAACATCAATAGTGGTGGAAAAAATGTCTTCCCAGCAGTACAGTCAGTAAGGAGTATCTTTCAGCTGAGCTTAATGCTCCAGTTTGTCCTTTTCCTTTAAGCCCAACGTTAGGGCAAAGTTGTCAGATATTTGGGAAAAAATATTGCCCAAATATATTATTTGTAGCCCAAAAACCGCCACACCAGAAAACTATCTTTGTAACTAAAATGCATACATGCTCTAATTGTAACACAGAAGTTGTTTGAAACAGTAGAAATTGTCGATACTTTATACAGATAAAATTTTATTCATAACGTATTGGAAAGGGAAAGCAGGAGCTTCAAATAGAGAAGCTAATTAAGTTGGGACTGAAGTACGCTCAGTATTTTTCAGAGCACAAAATATAAGGTTCATCATATATGTGCGGTAATTTCATTTTATGCTTGGCATAATCCACTGATATAAGGGCTGTAAATGAGAAGTGCAAATAGATGGAAAAAAAAACCTTGCTTGATGTCTTTCAGATTATCACTGTTATCACATCTAGCTTTGTATAAAAAAAAAATTGTGATGTTTCGGTTTTGTGTTTGCATTTTAATATCAAGTGTGTGCATTCATTCTTTAAAAATAGCACCCGTCATCAAAGACTTTGTGTTAGCTCGCAAAGCTATGCCCAAACTTCGCTTTTCTTATGACCAGCAAATCTTTCTTTTTACCGCTTACACAGCACTGCAGCTATCACACGTTGCTTTGAAGGTTTTCCATTTGTACATCTTTACTATTTAAGGCATAGTGATTTTGATGACGTTCCTCTAAAAAACAATTCTGTCTCTTCAAGATTATAGATATTTGAAGCATCAGAGCCATCACATAGCATTCTTAGGTGTGACTGAAATTCGTGAGATGTGTCTATAGAAACATCAGCTCCTTCGCCACAAATTGTACCGTAGTGAATATTGTACTGAGCAATTATTTTTTAGATGTTTGTATTACTTCTAACTTTTTGCGAAAACTTAGTTCGTTGTATTTTGCACTCATATTAGATTTGTTCAGATGATTTGACGTAGCTTTAACAAACATTGATTTATTTATATCATTAAATTGATTTATTTATATCATCAAATAAATTGCATTCATAGCTGCTAATAAAGAGAAAATATGCAATAATGCTCAAATAAACCAATATTTTATTATTATCAGAACACCACTGAAATTGAAGCCATCTGCAACGTACCAAATTCTACTCATCAAATGATTTTTCAGCAGAAAGTCATGCAGAAATAATACGAAAAATTTTCTTTGACCGTGAACAGTTGATACTTTTCTGGAAAACTCATTTTTTTACACTTTTTCATGCTGGTGTTAAAACCGTTTTTGGTCCGATTAGCAAGTACCACTGAAGAAATGTTTGTCCAGCTAATCTGGTTCCCGGTTTACAGAGTGAATTTTCTTCAAGAATTTGTATGTGCGGTGATGTTATAGTTCAATTGTTTAGGTGGTTCGATCACACAGTGTCCCAATCAATAGGTTTTATTGTATAGCCGAAATATAATTTTTCATAAAAATAAATAGCCCAAAAGCCGCCAACCCGCGGAATCAAAAAACCATCCCACCAATTCAAATTTTAGATAGCCCAATTGGAGGGAAACAGCCCAATCTGGCCACACTGCGTTGTGGGCTCCGGCTCCTTCCCCTTCAGTTGGAAATCTGCTTATATTTCTCCCATCCACAAGTCTGGAGACCTAAGCTGTGTTTCCAACTACTGTCCAATTTCCCTCCTTCCTTGTTTTGGAAAAATTCTTGAAAAAGTGGTTTCCAACAGGCTGCTACCTCTCTTCGGAACAGCATGGTTTTGTCAAAGGTAAATCCTTCGTTTACTAGCATCGCTACCTCTTTCCAACTATTTTTTTCACTTGTTCGTAGCATCCTAGAGTATTGTTGTCAAGTGTGATCTTCCTGTCATAAATATCTCAGTGAGGCAGTGGAATACGTTCAGCGGAGGCTTACTCGGCTCACTGTTGTTTAAATTCAACATCCCTTACTGTGGCTGTGGTGATCGTCTTTACTTATTCCAAATTCCTTCATTAGATTCCCGACGAGTCTTCCTTGACGAGTGCTTACTTTTCAAGCTACTCCATTGCTCTATGCTCTCCGATCTTGGTTATATGCTGTTTATACGTAACGTCAATCGATCAGATAGATCTCAATTAATGTTCTCTTTTCCCTTCGCGCAATCTGAAGTTTATTTTAACTCACCGCTAGTGCGTATCCCCAGGAAGCACAACAATCTTCAGCTTGGTCCTTTTCCACTAACGTTCTCTCAATTTAAGTCGCAAATTAAAGATATAATTCTTAATGCTTCTTATAATGTTTGACTTTCTATTTCATTTTTTTACTATTTTTGCACTTTCTTCAATATTGAATTGTATATTAGCTTTACTTTGTTGAAGTTTCAAATATGTATTTTTCAAATATTTTCATTTATTTATTATTATTTTTTTAGTTTTTAAAATCCTTTTTTGGCTTTATCTAATATTTCTATTTTTGTAATTAGGCAGAAGCCTGTTAAAATAGATTTAAATAAATAAATTAATAAATAAATATTACATATAGGGTCAATAATACCACCTTTACTGCTATATTTTTGGTAAACGGCAGTATGAAGCGAATTCTAGCGATAATACGAGTATAAGCAGAATTTCCATGCTTGAATTGATATCATTGTTTTTTTTTTAGACTTTAAGGCCCGTTAATTTATCATAGGCTTGACATTGATGATGCAGTGGCATGTCTGTGGTAAATTAAACACATTATAACTTTTTGCAACGTGTCTGATTTTGCGTTTCTCCGTTACGATTTGCAAAAGTAAGTGCCGCCACACTAAGGCTCCACTGCGAAGAATAATATAACAAAATGAAATTTGTAGGCTTAAGTCTTTAAATATATATGTTTATTTTACAGCGCTAACGGAATACGAAAGAAAATTTCGAGAATAGAAACAGGGTAGGTCTGGGATTCATTTCATTATTCATTGCTATCGCACTCACTTTGTGTATGTCGTAATAAATAATACTACTTAGTATATAATTCTAGTGTATTGCAATAATATTGTTTGAGCATTAAGTAACCAGTTCGAAGTAAAAAAACTTTGTGGGGTCAAAATTTCACCTAAGAAGACACAGGAAAGAAATTTCACTTATATGAATTAAATACCTTAATTGTGTGTCAATAAATTCATAATTTTCAACTGTGTATTAATCAGATGAACTGAAAGTAGGCTTGTTAATTATCAACAAAGCAAAAGCATTGCCACAGAAACATACATAGAGCTATAGATTTACTGATCCATACAATCATCACACACAACAACACAAAACTTCGAATCTTTCTTCGATACCATTTGAACTTCGAAAATAATACCCATCATTACTAACAACGCCTTCCAGGTGAGAACCGTATCAAAACTTTCTCGACCAACGACCATCCAAATCCGAGTGTTGTTCATATCTTGTCATTGTTCTGATGCCTCAACATAAAACTATTCATCTATTAATCAAAAAATATGACCCACATTCGGTGTTTTTTGCCAACTATAGGTTCCTCTAAGCTCTGAACGGGAATGCATGAATAAGCTCATCAGATCAATTGCATTTGTTTCCTTCACCTGCGGTCATTAAAGGTCTGACCCTAACCAAATCCGCTCCAATCGAAGCTCATGCACTATTTTTATACAGTGTGCTTATTTCGGATTCAGATTTACCTCTATATCTTAGCTTGGGCATGATACATCGAATTCGTATCTTTTAGATGTTCAGTTCACATTTACAGTTACTATGAAGACTTGGAAAAAAAACTGCTCATATCATAGCTCACGTGATCATTTTCTTTCACCTGTAACGCGTCCAGTTCGAAGTCATCGACTAGACTTTGTCGTTTTGCGGTTTTTCAATGTGAAAGAAACATGTGGATGATATTCGAAAATATTGGAGCTGCCAGTCGATATAGAATTGAGAGATAAGTTACGGAAATTCAGACAATTTATGCATCACCAATTTTTTTGGCATATTGCTTCGTAATCTTTTTAGAACAATAATATTTTCTGTTTTGATAATTTGATTTTGAAGAAATTTTAATATTATTTCTGTTTTTAAGCTAAACAGAAAGATATTTTTAACACACTTTGATAACAAAGAATTCTTTTAAGGGGGCTTTCTGGTCTAGAAATTTGATCAAATCGATTTTTTGGTTTGCATATTTTCAAAGTTTAGCTTCTAAAGAAGTTCGAACTGCTCGTATGGATGAAAGAGCTCCCGAAAATCTCGCTTTTGAAGTTGAAGAAGGAACATTGCATGAGTCTGACTAAAAAAACCTAAGTATAACATACCATTAAACGACTCACACTGCCCGAAACGAGACTCCAAGCTTTAAATGCGTTATTCTCGAAACTACTTTTTTCGATACGGTTGACATGATATCTCTAGTTGTAATGGACCAATTTACGTGAAATTTCGCACAAACCCTCTTAACACTATTAGAATTGGTCTGACGTAGGGAGTTTTCACATCTTTTTTCTACTATTTGCAAAAAAATCACAAAGTTCAAAAAATAAGGCAAAAAACGACTTTTTTTTTACATGGACGTCATGTTGCGAAAAAAGGTTTTTCAAATCGTCCACGTCAGACTAATTTGACATTTTTTTTTCTACAGAATTCACCAACAATTTATATTTCAGATAACCAGGAAGGTTGGAATCATGTCAACCATGAGACAAGTTTTTTATTTAGTTTTCACTTCGCCGGCCTGTATCTACATCAATTTTGATTTTGTTTATTTTTTGAATACATTTTTATACTTTCAAAATATTAGTAAAAAACTGGTAAAAAAAAGAAACTAAAAATGTCAATGGTTTTTTTATTGCGTCCGTAAAATCGGCTCCAAATCGAGCCTCTAGACCAGAATACTGCCTTAACGCAAGATGGAAGCTTATAGCCGAAAATTTTCGATTGACGTTGTTTTGCATTTAAATTTTTATCAAATCGTAAATTAAATTAAATCGTTAATTCAGCCAGATGTGATCGAGTTGGAAAGATTTTTGATACAAATAGAAAATTTGTTCGAATTGTGTTCATAATTTTGTGACTTAAATTCATAATTTTTACAAGACAAATTCACAGTTTTCCGAATCAAATTCATAAGTTCTTGATTGGACTTAATCTATTCCGGAAACTTAACAAAAGCGTATGTGCGTTTTCCGCCAAAGAGGCAAAACATGATATTGTTCCGAATAGCAAGGACTTATGATGAACTTCAAGCAGAAATTTGTGAATTTGATATTTATAAATTATGAAATTGACTCAGAAAAATTATGAATATGACTGTTAAAACAACGACCATATATCGACTATCTATTAAAGCCAAGGACAGATGGAAAAATTGTCAAGATCGATAAAATTTTCGAAATTGTGTTTTTACCGGAAAAATGTGCTTGAAAGACTAACTTAATTCATCTTGCATTAAAATTAAACGAATTTAAAGGGCTCCAACTGAAGCACTAAAAAAATATGATCATCGTTATTCTCGGAAAAAGTGCCGAAATATTGTAAATTATCAATTTAGCTTTCGTGGGGAACTAACAAGCTTCAATTTCCAAGATACGATCACCAAATTTTAATCGAATACTCATCAGACTATAGGGAACAAATTCAAGTTACGAGGAAAGTGCGCCTTGAGTGAAAAATCTGGGCAGATCGGCAGTAAACTCGTATAGAAAAGCGGCATATTTTCAACTGTTGAAAAATGATGAAATTCAAAATGATGTTCCTTTCCTAAAATGATGTTCCTTTCCTATTGTTGTTCTGATAAAAACGTTCGTTTTTCCCTAAGACCTAGAGGCAACGAAAACTCGGTCCCAAATTTGTGTGGCTCAAACTGAACAAACGTAATAAGATTTCCCGCACGAGCACTGATATGACAAAATTTGAAACAAAATTTGCTCTGAGATTTCTAATTGGCATAAGTAAGACTGGCAAAAAAATATTTTTGGTAGGACAATTATATTGGAAATGTTTTTGCGGGATGATTAAAATTGAACAACTTTTTATTAACATTAAAAATTTTAATCTACATTGAAAATTCTATTTTGACAAAGTGGTTTCGAAAGTATGCACTGATTCTCATCAGACACCAGCACACAGTGCATACTTGACTGGTGTGACCACTTGCAGTTGGAAATCATTAATTGTTATTTACGCTGGTTGTGACAAATTTTAACATCTCCGACTTATATCCATGGATATAATTTTACTTAGTAAAGGTAATTGAATTTGATCACGGTTCCCTTCTTGTCTATAAATCAGCATAGACAACGTATATCATTTCTACAGCATCGAAGCCGAGCATATTGAAACGGGAAACTTCGATCGTTTTGCGGAATCAGCCTCCGAAAGCAGTTATACAACAATTTTTAAATAAATGTTGAGCCACTGGTAAACTGTTTTCAGCTGAAAAAAGTTATTTGTGTCTCGGAATTTTTAATAGACATCGATAGTGAAAAGGCATCTTTTTTAAAAAAAAAGATGACCTGGAGAATACATTCATCTGGGAATTTTTTTTTGCTTATTCAGAAGAAAAACAATTCTTTAAAATATCTTCGATTTGTGAAATTTTGATTTGAGACTCCTAACAGCTTATTTGGCCGATTTTGCTATTATATATCGTTGAAGCACAAACAAGGCTCCCACTTTTGATACATTTGTATCATTTTGATACATTTTTATTTGAAACATATATTTTTGATACAATGATACCGCAAATCACTGAATTATGGCAAAATGATACATTTTGTCATCCAGTAAATAAATTCAGTTTTTTTTTAAATTTTGCTGCCATGTGCCAACCAAGCCTCCTCTCTCTAGCAGTAATAACTGCCAACTTCAATCTAATTTACACTCTAAACTACGAAAGTCAGTGAGATAGTAGAAACGGAGTGGACACGGACGGCATAACTTTCCACCATTAGTCCCCTCGATTCTCTCGCGCACAAAACAGATTTAAGAAGGTATACCCTTGATTCTCAAATTAGAGTGAAACTACTTGGATTTGACAGTGAAGGGATAAACATTTACTTCCATTCCCTTCAATGTTATGGGCATGTTCACTCCATTTCTAATATCTCAGCGATGAAAGATATCTAATATGTGATTGCTCTGAAAATTTGAAGCTTTCAAGCTATTTAAATAATAACAAGAAAATGAATTTTCAAGCGTTTTGGTTGAAAAAAATTTAGGTGAATCAATTTCATCTGCGGCCTTTCATCATTCATGTTGACTTAGTATAGTATAGCTGAGAACGAGGTTTTTCTGTATTAAACTTGGATGGCAATGCAAAAAAGAACTGATTAAAGTTGAAAAGAGATTAGAGGAATTCTGGGAAGCAAGAAGCCAAACAATGTTTGGGTGCCAATGTACGTCCAAAACATATCCTTTTATTCGTTGTATTCATCAAATCATCAGTATTCCGATAGCTATATGGTTCCTTTTTAAGCCGAAGAATTATTTATTTATGGAAATTTAAAACAGCGACTTTCCCTAAAAAGAATCTGCGCCTCGTATTAATTTCGTGAAAATTTTAGCGCATTCGTAAAGAACCCACATATTTTTAACAATTTTATGTTGTGTGGCTTCAATATGAATGGCAATATATAGATGAAAATAAAGACCTAAATACACTTTTGGGAACTTTTTGATACATTTTTACCAATATTGATACACTTTTTGAAGAAATGTGATACGGCGGAAAATTTGGGAGTGGGAACACTAAGCACAAACCATGAAAATTAATTCTGAAGTCCACCAATCCCTCAGTAATCAATCCTAATTGGAGTTACAATGTTGGATGAATTTTAACAAATAATCGATAAAAAAATATATTCCATTCAGACAAGATTCTTTTATTAAAATAACCGCTTTATCAAAGTTATGGCAACACTTTTCTTCGGACGAAAACGCATTCATTTCATTCTGCTGAGCCCATCGTCGGAATGCGTATCTTTTTATGGACATCCAATCAATGTCTCCAATTTGTTGATATTGAGACGCTCCATAGATTTATGGCAAGCACTTAGGAGTGTGTCGTTAAATCGTTATATATGGCAGAATAGCATTTCTCGATCTTCCTATTCGATTTATTTATTTATTTTTTCCCTATAAATATTCTCTGAATTTCTTCAACTTTCGTCTGTCTATCGATAATGTGCTCTGAAAGACGTAGTACCAGACTTCTGAGCGCTTCCATTCATCCATTGCAGCCATCCCCGAGCAAAGCTAAACAATGTGGCAAAATGGTCATTTGGCAGCAGCCAGTATACATGTACGACAAATTTACATAATTATTATTTAATTTTATTAGTTAGGATGGATTGTGATACGACCATTATCTTGTTAAGTGGGTTTCGAAGTGAATGCTGAAATTTATGAAGTAGAATTTCAAGTTGGCGGTGACAGTGACACTGGCACTGGCTCGAAGTTTTCTAATTGAAACTTCCTAATAGGATAAGTCAGTGACCGAATTACGAATGCTCCTACTTTCATACACATGAGGCGAACATAATTCAGCATTAGCCGCAGCTTAGAAGCTCTTGGCCTAATCGTTTTAGAAAGACTTAAGTTGTTTTCGCGGGATTGAGGTCGGTGCCACACTAGCTTTTACGCAGGTGTTCTAAGTCAACTACCTCCAAATTCAAAATCGTTTCCAATACATCATCTGGAATTGTTATTCTGCATTTCTTAGCAAAAATAGTAATTCCTAGCATTTAAATAGTCGTAGCATGTACCTGTAGCTTGCTGTACTTACAGCTATAGTTTGCACCGACCTTAAACTGACGTCTGTTCTTTATCGCATCGCTAATGTTAATCTCCAATTTTACGGTATAATTTCTTTTTGAATCTGAAATTGGTTTGCATTCCCGAATAGGCTGCCATCGAAATGAACGGCATAAGAATTAAAACGATCTTCTAAGGTTCTTTGAGATTTTTGGTGCAGAATTAATAAACATTTATGTAACCCAGGCGAGGAGCTTCTTCTATTCAATCTTAGATAAGCTAAAGTCATTTTTATAATTACCGCTTCAAGTGGGTTGAATTTTTGCCATGAAAACAACTCGAAACGAACAACTCGAAAAACTCGTGTGTTTCAAGATGTCAAGTTATTAAAATATATATACATATATCTGAAATCTATGGGAATAATAGAAATTAATTTGGTTTTGTTTGATGCATATTTTTAGGGAAACTTAAGAGTGGAAAATTTGCATGTGTTAGCTAAGAAATGTTCGGCCGAAAAGGCTTTTGATGTTTGCGTTTTTTTATTTGATGATGCTGCGTGTCGGCCTAAAGTGATGGGTGTGTTTGTGTGGGTTAATGCTAGTGTGAACCGGATCCTACATGAATTATAAATAGAACAATTAGTTGAACTTAATGACTCAGAAAATGTTTGAAAAAAACGAATAAATATTTGGTGTTTATTAATTGGGCGTGGGTTGGAATGGTATCGAAAAGAAACTTTGCATATGATAATGACCGACGCGTGATATTATAGAATACATCAGTTTTGGAAACAAGTGAGCTATTCTGATTTTTGAAAAAAAAAAAAAAATTGAACAGATCCTGATGACTTTTGGTGATTTAAACTGTCTTTAATGGAAAATTTCTGCACCGGACCTACTTAAGGAATATATCATTCTTTTGGTTGCTCCTGCTAAAATATTCAGATTGAAATATGCACAATAACTGTATAAATTAACTGTAGGAAAGCCTTAAGTACTAAAAAAAATACTGGTTTAGCTTTTTATCGCAAATAATTCAACACAATGTTTAAGGCAATGTTAAGTTCAGAATCTCTTGGAAATGCGGCAACTACTATTTACCTTTAAAATTGGTTAGAATGATACGAAGTAAAAGGACATGGTAGCTTATTTTGTGTGAAAAGGAATAACTTTTAGTTTAAAGGCTTACAATTGAATGATGCTTACAACTTTTTTTTAGGAATACCAGCCTATACCCAAGCTGAAATAGAAAATGGATTTAACAGTACAGAATATTTGTTTTTGCACATTATTTTGCAGATCTTGTGACGAATTATATTTAAAAGGAGTTTAAATTCCGTATCAACCTTTATTCCCCAATGCCTTAAAAATTATTTTTCAAATCTTCCTTTATCCAAGCTACTCGTACCCCTTAATTTTTAAGTTTTTCGTATATATTGTTTTTTTAATGTTATTTATTTATTTATTTGTTATTTATTTATAACCTATTTGTAACGTATTTATGTCTGCGTTATTCATATGTGGCTTTTAATTGGTATTGTATTAATTTGTAATTTTTACTAATGTTCGAAGAAGAACATCAGTATTAAAATCACTTTGGCCGAAAATTCTTATTTATATATATATTTATATATATATATATACATATATATATATATATATATATATATATATATATATATATATATATATATATATATATATCATCAAAAAATTTCATTGAAAAAATCTCAGAAACGCGCCATCCGATTGAACTGAAATTTTCAGAATACATTGATGTATATGGAAAATAGTGCCAGGTCTCACAAAAAATTAATAATCTTTATCCCTCTAGCGCATGTGGCCATTTTAGTGATATTATAAATATTCCTATTTTTCTGCCAACAAATAACTTTCGCAAAAATAAAATTTATGAAATGAATTTTTAACGAGTTCCAAATGTGAACATGATAATGTTTTTGAAATTTTTAACCCTATGTGTGCGCTAGGCGCCTAAAATGAGATTGGGAAAATTTGAAAATTATTGAATTACGATAACTGTTGACCAGATTATTAGAACATTATATAGCTTCAAACAGGTATTGAAATTACTAAGTTGTAGACTCGCGAAGTTTTTAATGAACGTGCTGGCAACCCTGCAGCTACGGCAGACACTGAAAGTGAAAATGTTCAAACCATCGACTCCCCTGAAAAATTTTCGTCATTTACAGTGTGTTATATACAATGAAATTACTTGAACTAATAACTACCAATACATTCACTTGAATATTCCTAGAATGTAGCTATTTGATTTTATTACTCACTATTACAAAAACAGTCCCATCTATTTGACTATTATACTATATTATATTAGTGTTTGAATAATTTTGAATATGTATATAGAATGTATAAATATGTCAATGTAAGTCTCACAGTCTCTATCAAGTACGCAATAAAGTAAGTTGAGAACACAAGCTCCTGTGTCTAGATAAAACATACAGTCAAAACCAACTCATATAGAAATCTTATGCTTTGTTTATACAACCAAAGAAAAACTTTTGAAATTTCACATCGGACAAGAACGGTAACCCTCTTCCAATTAACCTATATTTTAAGCATCAAAAACTTCTGTTCACGAGAACTCACGACCCAATTATCAGATACAATTGAAATTCACAGAATGTATTGGTATTGAGTAGGACCAGGTCTGATACGAAATGCAGGCAACTCTGTGCCAGTAGTGCCATCTTGAAAAATTATGAAGAAAAAAAACTTCTTTTTGCCCAATGAATTCTAATGTAGTTACCAAATTTTCATGAAATTGACACAGTAGCTGAACCTTACTCTAAGCCGTGTTTGGTAGAAATTTTGTTGAAAAATCGGTTGGTGCTGCCAGCTTTAGTAATTTTAGTGTCTTGGGTTTTGAAAATTCGCTCAGGAAATAAAGCTTTTTGCCGTATAACATCCATTGCAGTTATGAAATCAAAACGAATTTCATATGATATATAGAACTTATTATAGGCATCGTTCAGAAGGAATCTGGTAAAAAAACTATTATAAGGCTGCCAGCTATTGTTGGTTTTGTATTTATTTGCAATATCTTTACTAAGCGATTTGACTGTTAAATTTTCAAACGGTAATAATATTGAAGAAGTATGGCCCTGTGATACCACAAGCGTGTAACGTACACCATCCAGTCCATTTTTCTGGATGCAACAATGCTCCTATGACTTGGAAGGCGCTCCAGATGATAATTTTGCTTATTGACTTAGCCATCGAAATGAGCCTCGCCGCTGAACAAATTTATCCCTTAAAACAGGTGGTCAGCTTCGAGTGGATTTTCAGCCCATTATCTAAACGAGCGACGCATCCGATGTTCATAAGGCTTTAATTTTTCCGCCCGTTGGATCTTGTAAGCCTTAAGACTGAAACAATTGCTTAAATTTTTCGATAAAGTGGACGGAAGAACTCCAACTTCCAGCACACGCCTGCGAATCAAAAATCTGAGTTGTCTGCAACACTGGCTTTCTTGGCTACGATATTCGCTGCAGAACGCATTGTTCTCACTTCTACCGTTGGCCTATAGCCCAGCAATGTGAAGCGATTGCGAAAATTTGCAATTGCACCACGGATAGTACGTGCTGATGGACGATTACGGGGTCCATAGAACTCACGAAGCGATCAACTGAACACTGATTTCGAAGATAAATTTAGATTTTTAGACGCCGGTATGGTGTAAGCATAACAATGGCAGTCTATCTGGCTTTACTGACCAAAAGGGACAGTGACATTGACAGCTGTCACCGGCTCATTTGACAGTAGTGAGTTTCAAACTGCAGCACCTGCAAAAACACCCTTTAAATGATCGTGTAAGAACACTTTAGCAATCAGGCAGCGATTTCAATACTCAAATGGTGACGCCTGTCATTTATTATTCACCAGCTGTTCTCATTTATTATTCACCAGCTGTTCCCAGTTATTTGATGCATTGGAAATGATTGAACAAAGTAGAGTTTCAGTGGTCAATTTCGAATCCGTGTCGATCGCTTTATTTGGGATCCATCAATATTTTCACTAATCTCTAAATTAGGGCTGTAGAACAAATTGCATTCTCTGGCAGAGAGGTAGTTGTATCAAAACCTCCCCTAGATTAGCTACTAACCATATTTTGTGATTTATTTAGACATTTCGGCGTGTCATTTAGTTCTTTTTGTAATTATTAGCGTTTAAACAGGCGTTTCAAAAGAATTTGAGTAATTAATTTTGCTTTATATTTCTCAACAGATTGAGCCTAACCTGGAAGTGGGTCCTATTTCGCTGTGCTTACTATTTAATTGGATTGTAAGTTTGTAATGTCGCGCAATTATCTTTCTATCTATTCATAAAATCAAAATTCATATTGGGCCCTCTTCTGAGAGTCACCTCACGTGACGAATGAAATTACTCTCTGGATTTCGTACTCTGAGAGTCACATGAGGTGACTTCATCTCATCTCAAGTGACATTTTCGATCTGTCGGCTATTCCGAGAGTCACATGAAGTGACGAGCGTCACGTGAAGTGAGATTTTCAGTGACTTGATAATATCAAGTGACTGTGGTCAGAAGTGATAAAAATTGATATTTTGAAAAAAAAAAAGAAGAAAGATTTTGACGAAGTTTGGATCGTGAATCATGAAAAAAAGTAAAAAAATCTTATTTTGAAGATAATTTATATATTTTTATTTGAATAATGCGGTTAAACTCGACTACGTGTTCGCTATAGCCGTTAGCCGTTTTCTGATAAATTTCTGGCTCGTATGTTTGTGATTTTGTTGTTATGTGTTAATTTTTGGGGTGTTTTATGTTTGATTGGTTGTTTTTGTTGCTTTCGCTTTGAAAACGCAAATGGCATTGACACATGTCTACAATCATTCCACGCCAATTTAGTATGTGCAGCTCATTCTTGCGAGCTAAAAAGTGGCATTTGGTGTTTGAATTTGAAAATCGAATTCTGCAAATGTCTTTCCAATAAGAAAATCGATCGAAAATTGACAAGTCTCCATTATCTCGTCATTCTTTCGAGCGAAAATTTTAACAATAGAGAAAAACAGATACAAAGCTTATTCCTGACGGATAAAATATCAAGGATTTCAATTTTCGATCGATTTTCTTATTGGAAAGACAAGCGACAGTTCGAATGTCTTATTGGACTGATGGAGAGTCATCCACAAAGCCTGAAACAGCACAGCGAACACATGAAAACCACTTCTAATATTCACCAATAGTTTTTCCTAATCACCATATTTATAATCTTGTATAGCAAGTTTAAGTTTGAGTATACCTGGTACACTTGTAAATGCCGTCCTCTTTTCCATTTCACTAATCATTTGCTTATCCCTGGAAAATTCCTGTTTGCGTTCGATTTTCCTTATTTTCCATTTGAATTTTACTTTTTTTTTATTCTACTCCCTATTCGAAGTAAGCCGCCCTTGTGATATTAAGGGATGGAAAGTTTGTGCGCGCCAACGACATGCGGTATTCCCAAGCTGTCCCCCATCTAAGTACTGACCACACTCAACACTGCTTAACTTCGGTGATCGAACAAGAAACGGTCGATGTCAGTGTGCTATGGACGTGGTGAATTTCAAGTGTTGAACAATTTCAATAACATGGTAAATTTCAAACGCTCAGACGTTGCCATTCAAACACAAATTCATAGTCAACTCGCCTAGAGTCACTTCACGTGACTCTTAGAATACCGATTTGTAGGTGACGTGACTTTGCAAGTGACGAGAGATCTCACGTGAGGTGACTCTCAGAATAGGGCCCATTATCAAGTTAATCAGTTTGGTTCGATTTGAAATAATATTCGCGTTTTTTTGCTCTCCTTATCCATAACAGAACAATGCAGACGCATTGGAAACAACAATTCCTGTTATGGAAAGGGGAAGTTGTTGTTGTTCCCAATGCGTCTGCATTGTTCTGTTATAGATACTGGGAGCAAAAAAACACGCCTTATATTTCGAATGCGTGAGATTTGCAACAAATTTAATAGGAAATTAGACCAAAATCATTCGAAACAAGAAATGAGGAGGCCGGAGTATGTATGCTGAGTTTAAGTAAAACTAAATCAATTGCTTTGGCGAAAAATGCTTCCAAGTTCAAGTTCAAAGTTAGAGATAGTGGCTAAAAGACTGGACACAAAGATTGAAATATAGAGGAATAAAAAGCGTTTATTCAGCATACAGATGTATTTAAATTGAAATTACAAATGAACCTTGTCGCATAAACAGACTTGCAAGCTTTTATTGTGGTTTTATGCATTCATGTTTATTTGTCACATCTCTAGATTATTTTTGGCAATATTGGTCGTTCCATTTATTTCTCTACCTTAAACTGTACATGAGCTTTTATGATTCCAAAAAAAAAACATACTGATACTCGTGCGAAATCTACAAAGTGTTACAGCTGTCCAGTAATGCAATTATTTACAATTTCCCATAAGTCACTATCAGATGATCATCGCCATCATAAATTAGGTATTTCCCAATGGTACTTTCGGACAAATGACTTATTCAATATTTCATTTTTCAATCAATTCGCCTCATCGTTTCAACCTACACTGTAACCACTTCAATAAACGCAAACACTTTCATATTATCAGCCAATCTCAAATTACAACCCGAATCACCATCAAATAAATCATCATTTCGTTTCAATGCTGAACTTTCATTTTTACATCCGATCGAAACACTTAGTATCTATGCTTAGTATGCACTCGCGCACTGTTGATCATGTCAAAATGAAAAGCTATTAATTAAGTGCGTAGCGTAATATGATCGTGTGACGAATTGCACCATCATTTGAGCCAATTGGATTGCGTTCTCGAAAATTTTCGTAGACACATCACAAATCAAAAAATAAAATATTAAAAAAAAAGCTCACCAGCAACGAAATTCTTTTATGCAAAATAAATGGACCTGATTTTGTGCTTTCAGCACGAAACCAGCTAAAGAAATCCGATGCGGGTTCGAATTTCGAATAAATTCTTGCGAAAAATTGCAAAAGTCAAAACTTAAGCGGCTTAGCGCAGCCGTCAGCCGTTTGCAAGAAAGAAATCTTAAAAAATACATACAGAAATAATAATAATAAAAAAAAAAACTATGACTGACAAAAGAGAACAAAAGAATTTTGGAGGGAAAAAAAATCGCGATGCCATTAGTCGCGCTGGAAGCTCGCGTCCGAAGCAGTAACAAGAAGAGGTAACCCTCGACAAATTGCCAATTATTTCAATTTTATGGTAAACATATTGCAAATAAATTAGCGTCAAGCTGTTCTTGTTGAAGTTTCAGTAAATGCCGAACATGCGGCTACCACATATTTTTTCATCGAAATATCGTAATGAAATATGAAAATTCCGTGTTTATGCAATTTGTCTTTGTTTGTAGTGGAACGGAGTAGAACGGAGAATTCCAAGAGATTTGCATATATTAAAAATAATCCGTTTCAATGACTGAAACTTTTGGAAAGCTTGGAAACGGGGTCTTAGCGTAAGATACTATAATAAATTGAGTCGAAAAAAAATCGATTTATTTTGGTCTTTTGAGTCGATAAAACTCTGAAATTTCGATAGGTATTTGCCCTAATGAGATCTGCGAACAGGTTTCGAAGTCAGATTGCTGGCTATTATATCTATGTTTTCTTGCATGGACTCTTTCTCGTGAATTCTTAATTATCAACGGAGATATTAAGAAAGATATGGGAACTGATCGAAAGCGACGTATAACTAGTTTGACCGATTGGCTGGGTGGCGAGCTTGTGGGAAAATCTAATATCTGGCACAGTCATAAACTATGCTCGCGAAATCGGAGCACTACCATAGGTGCTTCCAATCCATCCGAAGTACTTGAATAATGGCCCTGCAATTCTTCGCATTTGCATACTATCCGATTTCTGTCGTTCATCTTGTATCGATCGTAGCATCGTAGAACGTATGCATTTGCATATTGGCTTTTTAGTGCAAATTCAAATTCAATGTCTGTTTATCGCTCAGAAAAATAATTTTTCCGCTCTGGCGTTGCGCGAAATGCGCCCAACCAGACAGCCGATCTGATCTTTGAGCGATATTCATTTCAACGTTAGCAACAAGCGATGTGATGGTGACATTTTGTGTATCAGTTGGCGGGATGACGAATGAATGCCCCCGGACCGACTAAACTAAGCTTCCCTGCATTACAAATTCAAATTTCACCCATTTTTCCAGACGTCACACGTACTCTGGCGAAATTCCAATCGGGCAAATACTTTCGAAAAATGCAAATCCGTCTGATTGATATCTGATGTGATTCCTTGACGGACCTGTGAAAACTAATAATCCAATAGTGCAACGAGCGACCGATGAGGAAGATGCTACATTGGGAGACAACGCCGCAATAGCGACAGCAACAACGGGGAGTCAGACGGCCGTTGTAAACATTGTTGTCGTTGATTTGCATGAAAAATCAATGGAACCGTGAAGATGGAAAGTCGATATTTTTCGCCAACAGAATTGATGCGGTGCTGAGTGGCGTTTTCTATGTTGCGAATTTAAATTTGGTGCATAATTATCTGCGAGAATATAGGTTAGATTTTACTGATTTAAAGATACGTGAATGGACTAAATGTACTTAGATAGGGATCAAGAGCACCGCATATGGCGCTGATACTATTCACCATTTTCTTCTCAAACGTGCAACTATGTATTGACTTTTTATTGATACACCGTTTTCGTCGTGGAAGCTTATGTTTTTCAGCTCCTCATTAGTTAGCAGTCGTGATTTTAAAATTTAATATCTCGCTCTCTGCTGGATATTTCCTTTTAGGCGACGGATATTCATTTTAATATCTTAGCTAATAGATTGAGGTCCATTGAAACGATGCGATAGTGATAACGTCACGCGCCAAAAAAAATCGCCAGATATGTCATTTTATTAGCATGCGCCAATCAGTGTTTAGCATATCCTGAAGCTCGTTATGCATTTTTGAATTGATATTTTCATTGCCATAAGTATGTTTTTGTTCGTTGATTTTTTATACAAGGTTATTCAGAAAGATGGGCCCACTTTAATTAATTTGTATTAAATGAGTATAGTCTGGACATAAACAATCTACACACTAATGAAAAGAGGGAGTTTCAGAGCTTTAGCCATAGTTTTTTCAAGTTTACCTCTGCAAACAGAGCTGATGCCTTACTAAAACTCCTAATTTCTCTAATTGTGTTCACAGTTGTGTTCAAAATATAATGCATTACTGTCCTCTTCCAGATGACAGCTATGGGTCCAAAATACATTAGAGCAGCCATACGCAACCACTAAGAAATGTGTACTGACCTACGTAGACCGCAGTCTAGTGACAGCTGCAAAAACATAGGCAAATAAACAAGAGATATTATGGTGAAAATTACATTTAGTAAAACATTTTTACAACCTCTGATAGTATGACAAAGTTTTCACAATTTTAGTTAAATCAGGCTGAAAATCACTGCTGCTATTCTTAAGATATCGTGTTTGTGAAAATCAGTAAACCGATTTTTATAAACATTTTTCATATTCTTCATTTTCAAATTTGATGATTTTCACAGATAAGTACAACAACGTCAAAAGCAATTGGGCACAGTTTTTCACTGTCTTATAATTTGCCGATATCAGTTGCCACAATTCCGCATACTCATTTACCTATCTTTTTTCATTAAATATAACCTCTACACTTAAGTCATTTTTAATTTCAATGGTTTCATCAAACAATTGTGAAAAACTCAATCCCAGCTCTTCTTACTGACTAATAACTGCTGATTCTAGGTGTCAGGAGTTTTCAATAAGCAAAAAAACATTTCCTAAAATTTTTCAACTCTCCGAATCTTCGTTTGAATTCAGCGGATAATGAATTTAGGCAATTTAAATATACATGGTAACTCTCTGTAGATATAAGAGGTATATTTGTGTACTTTCATTCACTGAATTTTCCTGAATTTTCCTGAATCATGTGGTGGGGGAAATTCATGAAAAGTACGAAAACGCTCTCATTGTATTTCCTGAAAATTGACAACCAAAAGTGTCAGTTTTCGGTTTTTGGAAGAACAATAGTGATTATAAAGTCATCCTAAGCGGTGATAAATTATCGCCACAAATATATTCGACCTTTATAACAATACCTTCTAGAAGTACGGGCCGTCATACAGAATGTTGACGTCACAGTAACAGGACAAAATGTCGCGAAAAACACACGCAGTCTTATGGGACGTGTTAATTGTACTGATTGTGTTAAAGTGAGTGATGTGAAAATTAAGTGAGACTTGCGAAACAGTCCTAGTGAAGAGCTAAAACAAAAATTAATGCGGTGCGTGCGGTATAATGTGAAAAATTCGCTACGAAATGTTTATCAGTTGTTGTTAGGTTATGTGATGTTTCGTGTCGATTTACTATCGCGATACAATTGATTGATACAAAATGAAAGTTATGACTAAATATTATTATTACAACGCATCCACTTACAAAAACTAACGTTTTATTCATATTTTAGCTAAAAAACCGCAAGTGAAATCTCCGTGTATGCATATCGGCACTGCCTCGTGGAAATGTTAAAATTGCTTTTCACCATTACGTCACAGTGACAAAGATTATGTAGCCTGACGGCCCGTACTTTTAGAAGGCATTGTTTATACCAACATTAGGCAAAACATAAGTTGCTTGCCGCGCACATTTGAAAATATTTACTCGTGCCACACCGTTTGACACTTTTCAGTATTTTTCAGTAGCTCAGACCCTACTGAAATTATATCGTACGAGGGTAAGTTTTCAGTTCAGTGATTCGCATAAATGTTCTATCTACATTTGTGTCATTTTTGCGCTAACAACGGCTTCAAAAACTCTATTACATCATTCTGCAAAATTTGAAAAACTTATTTTTTTGTGAAAGTATGTTGAAATCAATATTGAAAAACGTACTCTCCATATATTTCCAGTACAAATCAACACACAAATCATTGAATATTTATTTATTTATTATTATTCAACAGATCAAACTCAATTACTGAATATAGAAATTTATAATATACAAAGAATCTACTTATGAAAGAAAGTGATAAAGAGAGGACAAAATAATAATGAAATAATAATGATAAAAAAGAACAAAAGTAGTAAACAAAATGAAAGTGAAAAAGTATAAATGCATAATTAAGAAAAATAAGAGAAAAAAATCTACATTGAGTTGGAAGTAAGCAAAACATTGTTTTTCAGAAAAGTTTTGAAAGCATATAACGTCGGCGGTAGAGGATCAAACTGAAGGTCATTGTGTTGCCTCAGTAAACGCAATGGCGGAGAATAAAAATAGGTGTCAGTACGCGTAAATGGCACACTAAAAGCAAAAGAAGAACGGGCGCCATGTACTGCAACACGGACAGAAACGTGGCTACTGATGTCGGATTCAACCATCCTATGAAATAATTTAAAGAGTAGGCACTCATCCAGGAAAAGTCTCCGTGATTCGAGGGAGAGAAGATGAAGGAACGACAGGCGATCACTATAAGAACGGCAAGGAAGCTGAAATTTATAGAATAGAGTGCGAGTAAATCTGCGTTGAACGGACTCTAATGCAGTATTTAAGTAGACATGACAGCAATATTCAAGGACACGACGTACAAAGTAGAGAAAAAGGTGTATACAGGTGGAAATATTAACGAAGGATTTAGAGGATCTTATAATGAAACCCGATAACTTAGAGGCCCTGGCAGTTATATATGAAATGTGCTTATCAAATTTAAGCAAAATCTCTAAAATCATCAACAACATTTAGAGGAGAGCCAGAAACAGATTAGGAGAACATTAAAGGTGAAGTTTTACAGGTAAAAGACATTTTGTGACATTTTGCGATGTTCAAAGGGAGAGCATTGCCGCAGCACCAAGTCTGTCATTTTGTAAAAGCGTACAGTCATTTTGTGACTCGATCACTTGAAACATCTTGAAATCGTCAGCATAGAACAGACAAGAAGATTGGATTAAAGGAGGTAGATCGTTTATGAACAAAAGAAAGAGAAGAGGACCAAGAATAGATCCTTGCGGGACCCCTGATACAGGAAAAAAAGGAATTGAAGAATAGGAATGAATAGTTACAATACAGGTACGACCATATATGTAAGAGTTAAACCAGCAAAGAAGAGGAGGTTATAGTTAGCAGAGTCAAAGGCTTTAGAGAAGTCAGTATATAGAACGTCAACCTGCTTTTGACGGTCAAGAGCGGATGCGACCATATGTGTGAAGGAAAGAAGGTTGGTTAATGTGGATTTACCTTTGATAAAGCCATGCTGCTCATGAACTAAAGTAGGTTGGATATAGGAGTAGACTTGCTTGTAGACCACTTTTTCAAGGATCTTGCTGAAACAAGGAAGAAGGGAAATGGGGCGGTAGTTTGAGATGCTTATATGATCACCAGGGAAGATATTGGCAGTCTTCCAAAGAGAAAGAAAGAACCAGAAGATAAACTTATATTGAACAAGATAGAAAGAGGGACGCACAGAGATGAAGAAAAAAGATTTAGCCAAGATATTTGGAATATCGTCGGGACCACTACCGGTATTGGCGTCGATATCCTCCAACAAGAAGTTCAATTTCTAAAGGGTTCGCCCGAAACGAATGTAACTCAAGAGAAGATGAGATGATAAGATTTTGGGAAGGAGGAGGGCATTGTTGTGAGAAGAAAGAGGAAAAGTAAGAAGCAGAAAGTTCACACACTTCAAACGGAGTGGAAGCAGCTGTATCACCCTAGTGCATACCATTGGGGATGCTGGGAGAGTTTTTCAAAGAACGAATGAATGACCAAAAGGATTTCGGTTGGTTGGTTCTGATTGCCGCTTCAATGCCAGCAATGTAAGTGCACATCGCCTGTCTGGCAGCTTTTTTCGTTTTAGAGCGTAGTTCTTTATACAAAAGGAGGTCAGCAGTATAAATTACGAGCTGCATTTTTGGCTTCGAGTGCGACTGCGACATTACTGCTGAACCAAGGAGCATCATTCCGTGTTTTAAGACGATGAGTTGGTGTGAAATACGGAATAAAGTTTGAGAGGAAAATCTACAATTTACACAAAGCATCATCAATGTCAAGACCACGAAAGAAAGAGAACCAGTTAATTCTATTTAATTCAATTGCCATGCCAGTGAAATTAGCTTTGTGAAAGTTGAAACGTACCAAAGGAGGGATTTTGTTCCTCATAGAATCAATATTAGAGAGTTCAAGGACGGGAGGGGGATGATGTGGGTCAGGAGGCACATAAGGAAAGAGACCAGCGCTTAAGGAAAGTGATGATTTTGGGAGATTGGACAAAGTTAGGTCCAGAATTCTATTGTTGGCATTTGGTATGCTGTTAAGCTGTGAGGGGGAACAAAGTGAGAGAAACGATGACATTTTTAAAGAGGCACTACTTGTTGAGATGATAACCGAATAGGCATCATCGCAATCCAGTGTTGGGAGGTTAAAGTCACCACATAGCACAATATAAGCGGTGGAAAAACGACTGTTGAGGTAAGAAGAAAGTTCCGCAAGGAAGCGTTCATAAACTGACAGAGGCAGGTTGCAGGGGATATATTGAAGCAACAACTAAGGTTTTGGCAGAGGGTAAGGAGATACGCACAAAAATACACTCAACAGGAGAACAGAAAGGAAAATCACTACATAGTGTTTCGTTGAGTGCCTTGTTTATACCGATGAAAACACCTCCACCATCGGATTTACTACTAATCAAACGATCCCTGTCTTTACGGAAAACCGTGTGGTCAGGTAAGATTTCCGAATCGAAGATATCATCAGTAAGCCAGGTTTCTGTAAGATATATTATATCAACCGAAGCATAAGTGGCAGAGAGCCTGAACTCATTAGTTTTGGTCCCCAAGCCGCGGACATTTTGATAATAAAGTCTTAAGCCTACGCTCTGGAGCTCCTTGCTCGTCTCGGATGAAAATTCTTACAAGGAATTCTGGTGAATTCTTTGACCAGAACACCAGGAGGCTAGAAGTCTTTTCGTAGAAGCTCGTTGACACCAGCAGATACAGTTATACGGAAAGAAGCCACTTCCTGGTTCGGTAAGCTGTCAGGCGTCAGTTTTTTGCAGACAAGAAGTGGTGGTATCTAGCCAAGCTTAGCAGCAGCAATTGCTTAATCGTTTCGGCTGAAGTATTGTAGGCAATGCGGGATATAAAGACTTGCAGCGGCGGACTTACCACTTTAACGTGAGGAAGTGCACCATTTGGTCCAGAAGATTCGATAATACAAGGCTGAGAAAGACCTATTGAAAGTTAACGATAAACTGCAGTCGGTCCGATAGCAAAGAGTCAGAAGATGAAGCAATTGAAACAGCATCAGCATCTTTAGCAGAAATATCGCGCTGCGGGCTGGTGAAACCCGTTTACGTTGAGCTTGAAGCTTGGATGTACTAAAACTTCGAAAGTACTAAAATTCTTCAAATGCAAATATCTGTTGGGTCATCTGCGTTATAATTTTGCTTTCACCTTCTAAAAATTGATTCAATTCACTTAAATTCCCCGTGGTATCACAAGAAAATGCTACAATATTCCACCATCGATCATCATCAAGTTCACTGTAAACTTTGTTGTTCTGTTGTAAGAACAACATAATTTCCATACGTTATGAGAAAAATCGATCGAGAGCTCTTCCCCTTCTTAGCCACTGCACTGTTGTATGTAAAGTGATATCACCATAATTACTGCTTAGCTCTTCCAAAAGGTTCTTGAATTTTCTATGATTCAGCTCTCGGGCTCGAATATAGTTCACTACATTATAATAATAATAATAATAGCTTTATTGATGCATTTGGTAATTTAGTGCTATACAATATCTAAAGTTTAGAGTATAGACAGAGTCTTCACACCTAAGCTGTGATAACTAACATATACTATAAGATTGTGTACATACGGAAGCTTAGTAGTGTGTTTTAGGGAAAAATAGCTTAAAACCTAATGTAGTCGTAAAACTAACCTAAATGTAACTTAAGATAAACTTAAATCGAAATTATTCACGGTAATTAAAGTATTAATGCTACCAGGACTATCTGTAGACAAGTGATGCAACCAAAGGATTCTTAGAGTTTTGGCAGCTATCAGAAAATTTTCTCTGCAGAAGTTCAGCTGATTCCTAGACGGTTTTTAATTTTGCTAGCTTGTGAAGACGGTGAGTGGAGAAGAAAAACGGAAGGTTAAAAATGATTTTCAGACATTTGTTCTGCAAAATTAGCAACTTACGTTTATGCGCCAGAGCACAGTTGTTCCAAACGGGGCAGCCATATAGTATTATAGGTTGCAAGGTAGATTTATAAATGAGTAATTTGTTGGCTACAGAAAGCTTCGATTTTCTTTTTATAAGGGAGTAGGTTGACAGGATGCTTTTCAGTATCTTCGATTTTATTGATTCTGTATGTTGCACAAACGTGAGTCTTTATTCAAGGTGAACACCTAGATACTTAATATATTTTGCCCATGATACATGGGAGCCAAGAATTTGTATATGCGGATTCGGTAAGTTTCTCGTGGCTCGTTTTTTGGTAAAAAAAATATCGCTTGAGTTTTCCCAGTATTTATTTGGATTTTCTATTTGCTGGAAAAATCATTGATTAAACGCAATTGTTGTTGGAGATTATTGACAATACGATCAGGGTTATTATCACTAAAGAATAGTGCAGTGTCATCAGCATACATTGCAATGTTGCAATCCTGGAATTGAGCCATGTCTGACATGTAAATATTATACAAAGTCGGACGGAGAACCGAGCCTTGCGGTACGCCCGCGGGGATATTATGTTTTTTTGGAAAGACACTGTGCTTTAACAACAAACGATCTGAAAGACAGAAAAGAACGTATAACTGTGCATAAGTAGATGGGAAAGGATAAACGAATTAATTTATAAATGAGGCCATTATGCCAGACAGTGTCAAAGGCCTGCTTAATATGATGGACGACTCTAGTTAGCTGACGAGTTGTAGAAAGCTTTGGTCTAGAACCAAATTGAAAGTCCGGCACATTTGAACATTCTTCCAGTTTACTGCGTATGCGAGACAGAATAACGCGTTCAAAAAGCTTGCTTACTGACGACAAAGTTCCCTACATTAATGACAGTCTTTATTACAGCATCTTATGCCGAAGACGAAACACGTGCTACCAAATTGTTTTTTGTGTATCACACAATAGAATGATGGTAGACTTGTTAATGTGTATTTAGGGTTTAATAGAGAATCAAATCCGTTTTCTAATCCGGTCATTGAAGTCAATTTTATTTTTCTCAAAAATCATGTCAATAATATCGACAAAATCTTTACCCCTTTTTTGGGTTTTTTCTTTAGAAGGAATGCCTGAAAATCATCATTAATCACACTCTGCAGTTTCAGACAAAAACTGAACATTGCGGCGTTGATGAAATGTCCGTGCTAAAGTCAATAGTTAAACTAAAATATATGCAGCTCCTCAAGTCATACCTATGATATTTTGTAAAAGATTTTCAATTCGTGGAGCTAAATAAACAAATAAAATTTTGCGCCAAAAATTGGCTTTAGTTTAAATCGAGCTAGGATTCACTCAAAGCCGTGAAGATTCTAGAAGAATACCACTACCACAGACAACTACATCTACTAATACTACTAGAGTCCCATTTGCAGCAAAACTTAGCTCTTTGTATTTAGGAATCTTTCCAAAAATTGAATATCTCCACGGATTCGAAGCGACACCAAAAACTCACTGTCGCAAAGAGTTAATGAGAAAACAAGGCTAAATAATGATCTAAATTTTTAATCTTCTCTGCTTTGATTACTTTTTGAATCTATTTTAAAATCAAAATCTTCGTTAAATTCAGTTAACATTATTTTTTTAGTATCCATCTATTTTTCCTTTATAAAAAACTATTGTGATTTTTTTATGCTGGTTTCTAATTTCACCTTTTCATCATTTTTCATTTTTTTGGATGGATATTAAAATAAAGGAGATAAATAAATAGCTTCAATGAAATAAGTGGAAAAATAAGATGAAATCAAAATAAACTGTACGAAAAATAATCAGAAATTTAAATTACCATCGTAACTGATCATAGCACCGACCTACACCTACCTCTATGGTGGCTACAACTCTAATCCAACTTAAGTAGCAAACAATTATAAGACGTCATTCAACTTAGCTCCGTCAATCACTCAAATCATCACTTCGCAACCAATCCATCTAGCCGATTGCATTTCCAGTCGTGATTATAATCGCGACAAAAACAGTTATCATTTCAGATTTCATTCGAATCTCACAAAACTTTTCAGAATGTCCGTCAAATTTCCATTTCGTCCCGGTGTAAAAATATCAACGACCAATCAGAATTTAATGAAAATTTTCAAAAGTTGACGGCACTTGAGACATCATGAAAAAGAAATCCATCTTTGGATCAATCTATCAAGTCGAGACTTAATCTGCCAGCTAATTACGAATTCTTTGTACATACAATCTTAGATTGGATTGGAGAAGAGATGGCCTGGTCGGTGTAGTCAAGTCGTATCTATGTACGTTGTATGGACGTTTGTCTTGTTGTCCGCAGGGAAATAGTTCAGTTTTGATTTCGGACAATTTTTTTCTCTCGAAATCATTTTATTACGACAATCAAACATACTGGGGAGGAATGGTGATATGAGCGCGTGGAGCGCTGATCAGAACTGTAACCCCCGCCGGGCTTGATCGTAAAACTCAAATGCCAGTCATAAATTACAAATTTATAACGCACTTCAGATTCTAAAGATATCCGTTAGTATGCAGATTTCGGTAATAGGCCGGGGCTACCTGTGTTCGTAAGACATGGCTTTTTTGCTGCATGACGCCTCTGGTGGCTGCGAACAGAAATCGTATAATTCGATCTAGATGGTATGGACGAGCTATTGGAATTTTTTCGATTGGACTGTCGGAATTTCGATGATAATATGATCTGAATTATGAAGTCATATTTAAGAAATTCGAATAAGTTGAAAAGTTCATTACTCTGAGGAAAGTTTCGTTTCAGGCTAGGATGATTTTCAGTTTGGATATCACTGTCGCGTGTTGCTGAGTCAACAGATATGTATATATAAGCAGTTTAGAATTACTGCAACGTCCTATGATGCTTGAAAGCTGAATATCGCTTAAACTTCATTTCAAAGAAAATGGTAAATGCGCTTCAAGTTATGGCTTATCAATATGTAGAATGCTTATTTTGTCTCAGGGACCTTGTTTGAGGATTTGTCTGCAAATTGCTTTAATTTTTTCGTTTTTTCTTCCACGAATGTCTTGTTTAGTTTTTTTTATGCTGAAGCTAGTTTTACCATCAATTTTTGACGTCACCCTACATAAATATCTTGTTATTCCAACCGAGATGAAAAATAACTCTCTCAGCTCATCCATGCAACATCTTTGAAAAAACTGCTGTATATCATTTCAAAGTGTGACACAACCAACTCAGCGTTTATTTCCATACTGTAGCCGACTATCATCATACGTTCGATGGCAAGTAACCGTACAGGTCATTTGCAAATCTGCTGTAGACATTTTGCCTGCCGGGCACACAGTTAAACAAACAAACCGTTTAATCAATCTTCTTCGACATTTGTCCATCTGTCTTGCTGTCCATCAAATGAATTTATATCCATTATATGTAGAGCTCCAATAAACATTGTGGATTACTCTTTTGCTATGCACTGGGGCTGAGGAATGATAATATCTTTACAGTCAGCCATTCAGCCAGCTTTGTTAGGCTAGACTAGGCAGGCAGTGAGTTAGTGGTAGGTGAGTCCCGTTCAGATTCCACTGCGAACCCTTTCGAAAGCGTCCGTGACACATAGTGTTCCCGTTCGGTCAAATGGTTCGGTCCGCGTTTGTTATCTGAGTCAATGAATAAGCAAACAGAATAACAAGAAAACGAACAAACACATGTCAGTTACAGAATGCATATGATCAACAAACAACGAATGCTCTAATCGAAACATGCACCGTACAGGTATGAGCGGTGCTTACTTACATTCACCGGATACTCGAATGTGAGTACTTCCATGTTTGCCTGCACCACTCCAAACACAATTGCACCCGCACAGGGATGTCGATTTCAATTAGAGTTTGTAGCCGAGTTGGCGGAGATAGTGTATCTATCGAATTGTGGAGTACCTACAGATGTTGTCCGATGGAACTGAGCTATTGCCCGTAATTTACACTTTATTTGATTATTGAATGTGTCCATATTTGCATTATAAGTATGGTTCATGCATTCTTACAGGTTGATGACAGTTAGTGCATTTATTTGGTAGTCATGAAAATCAATAGGGAATGTCTACGCAGATCGAGTTAGATGTGTATAACGATGCTTGTGGGTAGATGGCTTTAACGAAGATTATTACAAGCATTAACTGGAACTGAAATGCAACGCTCCCACAGCAATCGAAATTTCGAAGTGATTATGCATATTTTTGTTTGTATTGGACTTGCCTGATGAGCAGCGGACATACATGCTTTGAAAGGAGTACGCTATGGAATTTTTTACAATTGCTTTGAAACTTCAGCTGAAAATTTTGGCAAAATAACTAGTGTAGCCGCAACATGGTTGTTTCGAACGAAAGTGACGCTATCCGATACACTAGAGGGGTTTTTGATTTTGAGTTCATAATGTTTGCGTGACTCTTGAATCTCATTTGTTCGACTTTCTGATTACAGCTGTGACCGTTTAGAATTATTATTATTATTATTATTATTATTATTATTTATTGTCTAAAACAACAGATTAAAATCCATTTAAAGACTAGACAAGGAATAAACTTATATCTAAAAAGAAAAAGAAAAGAGACTATAAATTAAAACTAATCAAAGTATAATAAGGCGGTGAAATTTAATCATAATTCAACACAGATATGACATTAAAAATTCAGAGAGTTACTTTATTTCATACGATAAAACGCATCCTCTTAACATAGTTTTAGAAGTGCGAAACGAAGGTGGAAGAGGACCAATATTCAAACAATTATGCTACCTACGCAAGCGTAAAAGTGAAGAGTAAAAATATACATAAGTGCGAGCAAATGGTACATTGAGGGTAAATGAAGACCTGGTAAAACGTACCGGGTCACGAACAGAAAACTGCGCTCTGGGGATACATGCAATAGAACCAGTAATCATTTTATATAGGAGACATTCGTCGAAATAAACTCTGCGTGAAAGGGGGGTAGGGATTTCAAGGATGGAAAGACGCATACTATACTCACAGTAGGGAATACGGAACTTGAGGAATATTGAGCGAGTAAATCTACTTTGCACAGACTCAATAGCATCAATTAAGAAACGGTAATGAGGACACCAAATTTGACAACAATATTCAAGGGCACTAAGCACGAAGGAATTGTACAAGCGTACACACGAGGAAATATCAATAAAAGGTCTGAACGCTCTTAGAATGAAGCCGCACAATCGCGAGGCCTTGGATGTGACACGCAAAATGTGGATATTAAATTTTAATTTAGTTGGAATTATTTTTTGCGGGATGATTAAAATTGATAATTTTTTTTATTTACATTGAAAATTTTATTTGACAAAGTGGTTTCGAAAGTATGCACTGATTCTCATCAGACACCAGCACACAGTGCATACTTGACTGATGTCACCACTTGCAGTTGGAAATCATTAACTTGTATTTACGCTAGTTGTGACAAATTTTAACATCTCCGACTTATATCCATCGATATAATTTAACACCAAAGTCCATGAAATTATCAATTGGACTGAGGAAAGAGCCAAGGATAGAATAGGGAAACGTGATGTGGGATAATTTACATGTGAAGGACATCTGGAAACATTTAGCAACATTAAGGGAAATACAGTTGACAGAGCACCAGTTACCTAGAGCAGACAGGTCATCCTGCAGCTGGGAGCAGTCATTCAATGACTCAACCACCCTCAAAGTTTTCAGATCATCAGCGCACAAGAGACACGGGGAGTTGAAGAGAGAAGGAAGATCATTTATAAACAGGACGAAAAGGAGAGGACCAAGAATCGACCCTTGCGGGACACCACAAGTAGGATAAAAGGGGGAAGAAGAACAAGATTGAAACGTTACAAAACAAGCACGATCATGCAGGTATGAGGAAAACTAGCAACGGAGCTGACCCGAAATATTGAAACCATCGAGCTTTGAAAGGAGGATTTCGTGGTTCACGGAGTCAAAAGCCTTGGCAAAGTCTGTATAAAATACATCCACTTGCTTTTGCTGGTCGATAGCGAAAGCAATAGTTTTGGTGAACGAAAGAAGGTTGAAAACTGTTGACCTACCTTTGACGAAACCATGTTGCTCAGAAGCGAGAAGAGGTTCAATTAGAGAGGTTCATTGCAACCAAGCTATACCGATTGATGACTGCAGATCGCCATCATCAAAAATCAAAGGGTACAAAGGTATCCAAAGCTGCTACTCGTAAGAATTTGAAACTTTAGCGAAATTAAGCTTATTTTCATTATTAAATACTTGTCATATCAAAATTTGATCGCAGCATCTCCTAGGACATACTCATATGATGAAAACACTCAGTGGTGGAATTCTTTAATAGCACTGCTATTTTACGTCAGCATGTGAATTTCGGTTCGATGACTGCATTAAAAGTTAACAGCGTTTTGTTCTGCTGAGCGATTTCGTTCTTATTTTGAATTTCGTTCTATCTTTTTGCTGAGACAGATGACACCACTAACGCAAGGCTGTCAGCGTATTCATTAAACTTCAAAACCAATAAATTCAGCAAATTTCATATTGCTCAGACTAAAGAGTCGTAATCAGGCGAAACATAATTTCGATTGCCAGGATATATATATACAATTTGAAAAAAAGCTACGGTTCTTGTGCAATGAGAAATTTTGAACATGTTAACTTGACTCTTTAGACAACCTATCCATGTCATTACTTTTTTCATTTTCCCCAAAAAGGGTCAATAATTTGAAGGATTTCAGTTCACGTGATTGCCGCAGCTACAAAGTTGCCCGGAAACTCATCAGAAACTATATAAGAATGTTTTTGTGCTTATAAATTTATCCTGTAAATTCTGTAATGGTCTGATAAGTTTGTGGGAATTTAATACAATTCAAAATCTTTAAAAAAATATCTGCCTAATATAGAAGATGTAGCGCGCATTATGATCCCCGAACGAAGAGCGCATGAGAGCACACCAGAGGGGGAACAGTGCCAAATCAGACTACTAGAAGCTGCTGAAAGAATGGAGTGTTTGTTATGTGGTCCTGGAATAGACGAATCGGTGAAGGTTGAAAACTTTTTGTGTTTTTGAAACTTTGCAGGTCTTTTCATCGAAACTCTTTCTGAGTTGGTGAGCAAGATTTTTCTGAAACGTCTAAATTGAACAATCTCAAATATTCTCACAACTTTTACATATATATATTTTACTGACTGGCCGAAGGTTTCCCTTGCCGATGAATATTTTCCGTTTTATAAATAATTGAAGGCCTAAATTTTAAAAGAAAAACGATTTTTTTGTTAGAAAAATTAATCTTTGTCTTGCGGCTTTAACTAGACATCGGATAATACTTTTTTTTACAAAGCTCCCTGAGATCTATTGTTGCAGCTTTAGAAATTATTATTTTGCGAATAAAAAATATTAACATAAAACCAAAAGTTGCCAACGCGTATGTACAAATTTAACGTCAATTAATCAAAATGTGTTTCTAAGATAAATTCTTGAACAATTGCATTTTGAGCCATGTCACAGTGTACCAGGCCTTAAAGTTAAATTAAAATTCATTTTAAATCAAAAATCACTTACAATTTATATGCACCAGAGTCTCTTGATCTGATTGTATATTGATTGTATATGCATTTATACATTATATTCATTTAGATAATACTTATACTAATTTTCTCCGAATATCAGTAATAAATACTAAGTGCACGCAAAATTATTTTGTAAGAAATAGTTTTGTTAATTTGCTATGCCAAAACTGTGTCTTTGGATAACGAAGCTCTCCACAATTACATTATTATTTCGTATACTTCTCCGGTTCTTGCGATCGGTAGGATATTTGTGAAAAGAGAAAGTTGTTCTAATATGGCACTGAAGAAATTTATTTCCCTCAGAACTATTATAGACCCTTGCCGTGTCCATGTGTCCACGATAATAAATGATCTTTTCGATGATCCTTTCAATTGGGAAACAGCAGATATTCGGTACATTCAAAGATGAGCTGAGAATATTATCACGTGCAGTGTTCTTTAGTTAGTGCACCAAGAATATATGTATTATTTTCTTGGAGCTGGGCATTTTTGCAAGATGAAACGAATTCTTCAACGAATATCATTTTCTTATTGGTATCTATAAACCTTTTTAATGTATCAAGTGAATTTTCTTTTCATAACCGAACAGACTGTGAAGCGTTCATATGGTCGACTTCCATTGTTTCAAGCTTTATAGTTTTTTTCTTGTCTGTAATGTGCGATAAAATAATATTTCTTTTTCAATGGCTCCTACTTCTATGAATATTTTTCGTGCTAGATTTTTGGACCACCGACAGTTTGTGGTTTTTCACTATCTATTTGTATAAGTGAAAAATTATTATAACGATTCGGTACTTATTTTTGACACCTAATATTTTCTTTATCATGGGGTTACTTGAAACATGTACATAATACCCCTATCCCAAATTTCCTTCACTCCAATTTATTAACTCGCTCCTAGTGTTGCTCCATGAAATGAAGTTTTTGAGGGGTTTTACTGGGCTTTCCCCTCTAGATTATAAATTTGGTTAAGAATTTCAGATACATAATACGTATATATTAACATTAGGCTAAGATCTTGGTATAGTTTTAAAACTATTAGACCTAAGACACATTAAGCTAGTACATTAGGTATAAGTCATATTTATAATTTAATTTAAGCCCAATAAAATGTTTGTTTGTAATGTTTGTTTGTTTGACACATGTTCATACATACTTATGTGAAGCTTTTATTAGCTATTATTAAACTTGGTCTAAAGCTATTTCTTCTTGTTCTGGTAAAGTAGAGCTTCCAGCTTTGATTGCAATACATAATTTCCATGAAGACATTTATTGATAATTTTTCCTGGTCCACTTTTTCATATGTTTCCTTTCAGATTACACTTAGCACACACCATGACAAACGACTTTCACCTCCATCGTAATCCTCGTCATTCCAAGGCGGATAGCTACCACTGGAAAATTATTATAATTAATAGAAAAGGAGTTAGCATGTTCAGAAAAAGTGACAAAATGTTGAAAAAAAGAACCAGTATGTGATTTGGAAGGTTCGAGATTAAGTCGGTATGATAATTAATCATCGAAAAATTAATCATCAAATTTTGTTTTTGAATAGCTTTTTTACTAAATAAAAACAAATGATTCTGAGTGATTGGAAATCTTGATTTATCTTTATTCTTTTTAATCTTTTCGTTTATACTGCAGCTGTCTAGTTCACAAATATCAAATATGATTCACGTACGGCGCCAGTTGCAAAATTTATAACATCTTCCGATAGGGTGATTAATTTTAATTAGTACTTGTTTTAATGGTAGGCAGCATTCGAAATAGATAAGGAAACGAAATAGAATTCAAATCTATTAAATATTAAAAACGAAATTTGTTAGATATATTTAACTTTAATCCATTCAGAAGCTTTCCTTCGAAGCATATTTTAGATGCAACGACACTATTGTATTATTAATACTATTGTAAGACGTGCTTTAATTTATTTATCAGCAAACTAATAATATGGATATGCCCAAAAAAATGCCGGAACATAAACTGAAAAGTGATCAAAATTTAATGGTTCTACTTGGAAATCTATGAGGGAGTTCAATAAAACATTCGACTTGCAGTACGATTCTTAGCTCCTGAAAACAATCAACCGATTGGATCTTACAGTGAACTTGAAAGTTTAAAACAATGATTATAATGAATTGGATTGAAATAATACTTCACTACTGTTGAAAAATCCACTAGATAGAATGATCGAACGTTGTTTATTTTGCGGGAGATTCGCTTCAACTTTGTGACCATTTCCCAGTAAAATATAACCAGACTGTATTTTGAATTGATTGAAATACATGTTAATCTTTAAACGAAAGGCAACAAACATTATCCAAATACTAACTGCAATACTCAATACAATATGCTACCATCTGTACATCATTTTAATGCATGTAAGCTTCGGGCAATGACAATCATAAAAGCTTAAGCATCGACAAAACAAGCAAGCATATACTTATTACAATACAATTGCTTAAAACTCCAAACCCAAAAACAATCATCAAAACTAGAAACAGCACTTTTCTTTGTCTAATTGTTCTTCCGGCGATTGTTTATGAAATGCCGGAAACAATCTAAACAGTACACACACATACAAAGCAAGCGATACTTCCGCGAGCTCTATTTACTCAACAAATCAAGAGTTGCATCATAATCACGAGCACACCTGCATGCTAAGCGCACTTAATTCACTCTTCAACCCCCCGATTGATTATAATTTCTGGATCGGACAGACAGCTCGGCTTGGCTTTGATTTTTCTCATCGACATCGATTCGGAATTTTCCCATCGGCTCTACATGATCTCAAGAATGCCTTCGGGACTAAATTCGAAATTCTAGCCGAATGATTGTGCATTTCATCGACACCGAAGATATTTAAAATTTGAAAATTATTATTGTTCTGGAGCGTATCTTTGATATGCGTATGCATCGTACCAAGCAGTTGCACCGAGGACTTGCACGAATGGGAGCGGCATGGGTGCAACAGTTGCATCATATCAAAACAAAGGCTTCAAAGGATCGGCAACCTTTGAGCGACTTTCGTACCACACAAATAGCTTATGTTTGATAAACACCTTCAAATCGAAACGTTTTCAATCCATTAATCTACGAATTGCCATCAAGTACATTTGTATCTATGCACCTATCGTTTTTGGAAAGTCATCGACCATTGTATGTTCCAAATCTAGCACGCAGTGAGAATTAATGAAAATGCTTGCAACACATACTTAAAGAGTCATTACGATTCGATTGTGGTACTTAATTAGTGTTAATGTTACAAAAGGGTATCGGTCAAAAGTAGGAGTTAGGTCGATCGGCTGGAGCGTAATCAATCGTATGAAGCAGATAGAAGTCATGAAGTTAAATTTGGAAAAATCATTAGATATTAAATTTAGTGTATAATTTTAGAAAGAATCAATTTGATATGGGTGGAAAACAATCAATGGAAAATCTTGCTTTCATATGAAAATCTCATGAAGAAATCAGTTTGTTGGATCTCGGTCTTGAAATGATCGCTTTTTCGGGGTTTCTGATACTATCTTCTCGTAACGGAAGAGCTGCCGAACGACGACAAATATCAACAAATTGCTGAAATCCAAGACAATGCACTTATTGTATTTTTGGTTATATTTAAGTTACATCGATGCATTCCGTCCGATGTATCGCACTATTGTCAGTTGAGTCTGAAAATTCATAAAACCAACTCCACTATTCGACAAGCCTGATATGTGCATAAACACACAGAACACATACGATATTTGATTCTTCCGCAATTAGCTTTTATCAATCTGAAGAAAAATAAGAATCTATCAAACTGCCTTCAATTAGTCAATTTGATATCTTCAGCTCATATTTCTAACGCATAACAAGTGTTCCGACTCTCACAGCGTACCAAGCCATCCAAGCCATCTCATCACAGAACTGTGTGTAGGACTAGATAGCAAACGCATTAACCCTTTCCTGTTGCCGTTATCTCAAGAATAAGAACACGAGGCACGTGTATGAGTTAAATTCCTAATTGACAAGCGGCATCAGGAAATTCCTAATTAATTTCGAATTTCAAAGCTTTTAACGGACAAGCTGGTGCGTGGGCAATGACATAATGCAGCTGAGTTCAATTAGCGTCGTTTCTTGGATGTTGCGCCACGCTGCAATGCACTTGCTGCGGCGTTTCGAAACGTAGTCACACAGCGGCGTGCTAGCACACATTACGAAGAATACCTCGAAGAAATAGAGCCATCAAAAAAAAAATGCTGATAATGCACCATATAATGTCCGACGATACGGCGACGGCAGTCCCGAGTGGATCGTCTAATTACTAGAGTTCGATGGGACGGACTAAGGTCAGTGTCATTGACGGGATTCTTTTGTTCAATAAGCGACTAAGGTGCACTAGATAATATGGTAGAATTAGAAATAGTTTCCGGATGCAGTTTCACTGCTTACATTCCGATCCGATTGACTTTCAGAGATGAAAGTCCAAGATGATGTTTGGTTGAATATTCAAGCATCACATGTGCCTTTTGTGACGCAACTAACATTTTCTAGTCAATCGTTGGACAGAATATTATGATGAAAAGTGACAGAACAAAAATTATGTTCAAACACTAATTTTTTACCTAGAACAAAAAAAAAATGCCAAAGTTTAGAGCAGAATTTTTTTTTAAATAATTGGCAATCAAAAGCAATAAAGTATATCTCTTTTATTTCACATCGGTATTTAACATAAGTGAATTCAAATATACACTGAAAAAACACATAGCGCCAGACGCCATAGTTTATAGACTTCTGGCGCCATGTACATAGTCGATTTCGGGATTGTGATAAAATGTAGCCCCACACGCCATAGTACATGGCGAAAAGTACATAGCAGCAGACGCTATGCTTATAGCCCTCCACGCCATGTACATACTATAGTCCTGCACGCCAGGTAATATAGTCCTCCACGCCATGTACATGGCGTGGAGGACTATAGTACATGGCGGACGACTATAGTAAATGCTGCGCCATGTTACTTAGGACCACGCGCTATGTAGATTCTGACTTTATGGCGCTGGGAGCCATATTGCATAGCTCAGAGTACTATGTACATAGTCTATGGAGCCTTAAACAATGCGCCATGTAACATAGCTCTGGGTGCCATGTGGATTTTTTTCAGTATATAGCTGTTTTAAATACGTACAATTTTACAAGATAAAAATAGATTTGGACATATGTCTTGGAGAGAACGATCTTTGACTGCGCTTCAATCAACTACAAAAGAGTTGTATTCACAGCCAGCGATTTTCTTACGGGCCCATAAACCGCGTATCAACATTTTTAAACTTATGCTTTTCAACGATTATTGCGGCAAGAGCTTCTTTGGCGAGCCGAAAATACTAAATTAAATTAAAAATTAAAAACTGAATTCAAACCTTTTGAATAGTGAATACTTGGTGCAACTGCTGCGCAGTATAAAGAGTAAGAAGTCTTCTGGGTATGATGGAATGTCTAATTTCATTATTAAACATCTACCAATCTCTATGCTCAGAATTATTTCCATTATTTTCAACATTCATAAGAAGGGCAAAACTAAAGAGGCCAGCAATTTCCGTCCAATTTCATTGCTACTTAACTTGGGGAAGCTTTTTGAGAGAATGTGGATGGAAATGATTAAAAACCACTGTGAGCTCACACAAGTTATACCTAACCACCAGTTTGGCTTTAGGCGCAGGCACGACACTCAGCACGCATTTTCGTACTTGCATGATCAAATGGTGTCTCATTTGAATGAGCGAAACATTCCGACAGTAGTGTGTGCTTTAGATATCGAGAAGGCTTTTGATTCCATTTGGCACGAAGGCCTTCTATTGAAGTTGATCAAGTTTGGATTCTCAAAAGACTTAATAAGACTCGCCACAACCTTTCTTATGTCAGCGTTAATGGAGCAGATTCTCTCAGAGAGCCTGTGACATCAGGAGTGCCACAAGGTTCTGTCACTGCACCAGTTCTTTATATCATACTCACCGCTGACCTACCTATCCCAGTAGGCCAACCACAAGTTCAAATCCTCCAATATGCCGACGACACGCTCTTATTTGCGTCGAAAGGTAAATCCATTTGCTATCAGACCCTCATTCGAGCCAGCCTGACTTATGCATCCCCATCCTGGATTAGTTGCTCAAAGATTGTCATGATCGAAGCGGAGATGTTCGAAAGAAGAATCCTCCGCTTCTGCACTGGCAGGTTTTACAACCCGGTAACTAAAAAGTGGCCAAAGAACCTTCTCCTATATCAGGAGTCAGGATTGAAGCCGCTTAGGGACCGTGCTGTGGAATTAACGACACGATTCTACAAACAAACAGACGGACGTGAGAACGGACTGACTCGGTCACTAGGGCGTACAGGTAGTTCTAATGAGCCATTTATCCGCCCCGCGAAAATAGCAGTGCAGCGGTGGCTCACGGATGCGCTGTTCACCTACACAGGCCACCTGATGAACAGAAGGGGCTAGACTTAAGACCTAGGCTAAGATTTAGGTCTAATTAGGCGAAGCTAGTTATAATTAGTTATAAGTTAGATCGTACTTTTAACGTAAGGTAGTTTTTAAGAAAAGCATTGCCAGAGCAATCCCAGCTGCTGTACAGGCTGGGTAACACCATTAGAGTGTATGGAAATAAAAATTGTGCCGAAAAAAAGAAGAAAAAACAAACCAGAGGCAGCAGGCTAAACTAGTATAGCCGCTAGATTGTAAGTTTTCTTCTTAATTAAACTTTAAGTTAGGCTAAGAATGTACGATTAATTTGAAATAAAAGATTTTTCAATTGAATTCATCCTTTGAAAATTTGAAATAAAAAAAAATCAATAAAACTACTATCACAATTTTTGATTTGTTAAATAATACAAATTAGTTTTGATATATTTTTTTCTTAATGTAGCTTTGGCATCGTTTTTTTACCTCCTTACTTTTCGCATGACGTTTGGTGCCATGCTGGAGTGTGTTTAAGACTGTTGCGGCAATTTCAACTCAACTTGAATTTTTATCGGCTTTTACACAGCGCAACTCATCTTGAGTTTTTAGAAGGCGGGTGTGAAGTGCAAGCGAACGATTATACTGATTCGTTTACCATCAAATTTTGAACGGCTGGCTTTCTTTCGCTCACCTCAATTTTCAATATTGGAGAACCTGAAGCTTTTTTGAGCGAAAAAATAATGCCAGATCTCAGAACAGATAGATATATAAGGAAATGAAAGAAGCGTATACATAGACGAAATTTAGTGAAGCAATTTTACTACAAAGATATAATCCATAAATAGAACAAACTGAGAGAATTACTCAATACACATTGCCTACTATCCCTATCTCTCTGTTCGCGGAGGAGAGACTTTCAAATTTGCCCATAATGCCTTAATTTTCCTTCACTACTTAACGCTCGGATTCAGGCAAATTGGTTCAAGTTTCACTGCTGTTTTCATTTTCTTACATCTCTCTCTTCTGAGTGCCAGATTAATTAGTTAGTTTTCTTTCTTCATTTGAAGGTTTTATTCTTTGTAATGGAAGCAAATTTGAAAACAAACTTGAAAAAAGAGAAAAAATCCCCCGTTTTGGACGGCGAGTATTCATCCGTTAAATATTGAAGCCTCCGTTTGTATTACTAAAGGTCGATATTTTGTCGAGATAGACTGTGATAGAAGCTCTGATTGTACAGGATTTTCACTACAGAAATAAGGGCAGGTAATGTCGATGCTGATAATAAAATATAATAATAAAGCATTATTTGTTTGCTTAACTTTCAATATGGCTACGTAGTCTACCAACTAAGCAGCGCAATTTTATAGATTTGAAGTTGGAAGCTTCTCTACTCTCTGAAATAACTGGTCCTGGTAATGTATGATTAGATCATTGTATTAAGCTCCCAAGAACCTCAAAAAAAATTCAGACAATGCTTGGTCTCTGGAATGGACGAATGATCGCTTTTAATCCTAAAAGACGTACCTAATTTTGTAGCTATACTTCAATTTATAATGTTGATGAGGAATACTTTTGAAGTATGAAAGAAAATTACTTGTGTTACTCATACTAGCTGCTATCGAGACAAAAAAGTCTCAATCTGCTGAAATAATAGCAACATTTTTTTTACTATTTCATCCGGCTTCAAATTCAGAATATTTCAGTTTGGACTACAGTGAGTCCTATCCCGCAAAACTTTCATAGATTTAAATTGTTGCAAATATACTTTTAATATGGTCTCTTCTATAATTTTAAAATATGTGAAAATGCTATTCATTAAAATTGAAAGCTCTTGTGAAAAGTACGTTTGCTCGTTTTCGTGTGGAAACAATATTTTGTTAATCTATAGCTACTGTTCACAGAGATTTTATAATACCCAAGCATATTTTTTGCGTATCGATTAGATTACTTGGCATAAAGGGTCTTACGTGAATCGAAGCTACATTGCCTCTGGTTAGTAAATACTACCCGTTAGCATTTTTTCCAACTTTAGAGCTAAAATAATTTTTGGACTATCGAATTTAGGGATACTTTATTTGAAAGCATGTTTGATCCAGATTCAACAACAGCAGCACAGCTTTGAGTATTTAAAGGCTTTTGATTGATTTCTCCCCTTAGTCCAATTTTATCCTACTTCTATGATTGAATAATTACATAAATAAAAAAATTAAACTCTTAAATCAAAAATTTCTTTTTTTACTTCCAAACTATGACCATGTACCACACCTTCTACTGGTTTTTTCTTCATTCCAAAGCTTTCATGTTTAGAATATTTGCTTAGAATTCAAGAGCGCATTTGAAAAAAACCCAAAATAACATTCTGCCATTAACGCAAGTGAAATGTGACACTCTGATACTTGTATATGTCCATGTTTGGAGCCGACTGACCATTGGGCTTTATTTATTTATTTATTTTTAAATCAGACAAGGTGTATACAAACAAAATAGAGCACTTACATTAAAACTTAATTAAATTAACAATGTACTTAAAAAATTTGAAATAAGTTAAGGGGTTACACCACAGTAGAGAGCGAAAATTTAACGTTTTTCTGCGATTTTTTTTAAGTGGAAGGAAAAGTAAAAAAGTAATTCTCTTTAAGGATGTCGGTTAAGCATGTTTTGAAGTTTTTAAAAAAAATGTGTTAATTAAAAAATATTGCAAAATGGCTGCCCAACAGCCGTTTCTGTGGAACGGTTTTTTTTGGAGGGGCTCGGCGGCACGCAGTAGAAGTGCACCAAAAATTAATCTGGAACAAAATAAAAAAAAATTTCTTAAAGAACATTAGTATAGCTAGAGAAATACGTAGGGGATTTTGAAAATATTTATTTTTGTAAAATTGGCGAGCATTTGAAAAAAAAGTGCATTTTCCTTCAAAAAAACCGGCACTTATTTGTAGCTAAAAAATCGAGATATTTACTTATTGAAAATCGGCTACGTATTTCTATGCGGAATGTTGTTTTAAAGATGTGATATTAATTTGGAGTGAAAAAATAGAAAATTGTTTGAGTTATGCTGCGTGCCGATTTGAAAAAACGTGTTTCGAGAAAAACGCGGTTAAAGTTTTGACTCGTGTTTCAAGTATGATAAAATAAAAAATTTTGATCATTTAATTTTTTTTACCTTCAATCAATAACCAAATTTACTTTATCCATGGATAACGTCAGAATCCACTTTCAATTTTTTTGCCGAAGCGCTGACACCGGCCGAATCTTCCTCCGCCTCATATCTGTTCAACGGTCGTCGTTTCGTCACGTTGGTCCGTCGCCGCGTCTTATACGATATTTTTGTGCTTTTAAGGCTTGCATACACTTTCTTTTCACTCATTGTAACTCACATAAATGTAAAAGCTACAAATAACGTGTGAGAAATTAGCACTGCAAAAAAATCGTAATTCGCATAACTTCCACGCAAAATTTACGTCTTCTCTCAACATCAAAGGACACTGTACTACTGAACTTTGTGTTCAACATGCTTGAAAATGTTTCTAACGACTTATATTAGTGTATTAGAGAAGTTGGAAATCGTATGATAAGACATAATGCTGTACCCAATGAGCAGGTGTCGTATCTATCGCAGGTAGTCATTTTCGAGCAGTCGGGAAGAGTCGAAAAAGTGCTCGAAATTTCTTTGAAAACGATTTCCAGCAGGTATGAAACCGTTTGCCTTTTATTCTAGAGGTTTCAAAGGATTTTTTAAGCCAATAAAAAGGAAATCAATTTTCTGAAATTTCTACTGTAGTGTAACCCCTTAACCATGGAGAACTGGTTTGGTTGGACTATGAATTCAACACCTTACTCTGATATGTTTTAAAATTGGGTCTGGAAATTGTTAGAGAATAGTCTTTTCCTATTATTTTACATTGAGGTACTGCTAGCCTCTAATCTAGAACTAAACAATGAAAAACACTAGCAAAACGCAGTTTTCAAAAGCTTAAAGGATGTATTAAACTAAAAATAATGAAATAGCTCAGTTAAGTATTCCAACTTTATCATACATTTGTTATTGTTTCCCTTTTTATTTATTTTTGCAAAATTTTCCTCATCGTAAACAATTCAAAAAACTTTTGAATTTCTTGAGAATCCGATTTGAATATTTTAATAAGACAAAAGTGAAATGGTCTGAAAATAATTTTATTTTGTAGTCTTTTTTCGAATCTATCTTTTGTTGCAGATATTGAATTTATGGTTCCAATATTTGCATGTAATTTTTTGACAATCGTTTGAAATGAGCATTATTTTTTATTTAATGGGGAATTTAGGTGCTTTTCCATGGCCAGTTTTCACAAAATCAGCGAGAAATGAAGAGGAAAGAAACCTTCAATGCTACAAATGCCAAATTTCTTTTCATTTGAATTGAAGTTTTTGGTATGAATTTTCCTATGGTGTGTACCATAAAAATCACACTAAATCTACTCTGATTTAATACTTCATTCAACATCACATAATAGTTGGACAGCTACCTTAAAAAACCTTTGAATAACAGTGTTAAACAGCCTAGACAGTATTTTTTATAGTCTGAAATTAAAGGTCTACAATATGTACTTTGGAACAATAATACTAGCCTTAATTTACTTCGAACTAAATTTGTATTTTATTGGATCTGCAATTAAATAAGTGCTCAAAAATACATATAAATGGTTGTTTTCTCAATGGATAAGTGTAAAAACAAACCGTATGAAGTACTTTACAATTTATGCAACCTGCCTATTTTAATTTATTATTTATTTTTATGATTTACAATTGGCTGTAATTCTCTTTGAATTTCGATTGTTTTTACGTATATTCTATATTATATGCATTTTAGTCCTGCTGGAAACTTTAATTTTATCTGTTTTGTTTTCTTATAGCACAGATTTTACTGCCGCAACAACCTTGATTGTAAAACTTTTATATTGATGTTTAAAAAATACAAGCACATTTTATCTAAGACAAAATTCGTATAAATCATTCAAATGATTTAAGCTAAAAACTGAAAATAAAAATGAGTGTAATGCAATGAAAAACAAACTAACAGGTGATAAATCAAATAAGTCAATGATTAATTAATATCTATCAACAGAAAAACCAGAGTCACAATAGCAAAAATTATATTATTGCATAGAAAAGTTTTTTAATGAATGTTTCCGTAGAAAAAATTTCAAAAATTACATAATGTGTCCTACTCAGAGCAACCTCATTTTAGCGCCCACTGTGGTATTAATTTGGTCTATAACCGCCCAAAAAACAAACTGCAAATAAATATTTGCAGCATGGGACCGAAACTGACTGGTAGTCTTTTGTTCCGAAAGGATATCATTTTGACGAAGACAGACGTATGATTTGGAAATGGAACAGTAGATAGTTGTGAAATGGAGATGTATATTTCATCATACCCTCTCTAAGGTAGATAGCGAAATTTCCCTTGACAAAAGTTTGGGGCAGATGAAAATATTGTGCGTACAACGACTAAAATGTCAAATTAAGAGGCCTCTGTCAAATTAAGAGGCCTCTTCTTTGTCAAATTAAGAGGCCTCTGCGCTAGAAATTTAGTTCACTTTTCCGAGGAAATGAGGTTCGCCCGCCGTTAGGCACTTACCCATTCTTTTCGAATTTTTACTAGGTATTATTAAGACACATTTGGTTTTGACATCGAAACTGATACTGGACTGATAGACCTGGTCTGATCAAGCCAAAGTTGATTTCATTTTCTAACCCTGTTCTTCAGATGTTTACCGCGTTACTGATCCTTGAAGATTTGAGAAACCGAATTGCTGACATTTTCAACTCAAATTTGGGGGAACATCGATCCAGATGCAGCACTAGCTCATTTTCATACATGTAGCTGAAAGGAGACGGCATCAAATAGATAGTTCAGCTTAGACTTTCAAAAGTCGTTCATTTCAAACACACTGGTGTAAAACCACCCACTTGCAGTAATTTTTTTTTCAAATTTTTTTAATGCAAGTTGTTTGTGCCTCACTAACTGTTGACCTTCTATACCTTCTCCTTTTTACTTTTAACGATTTGAACGGATAACTCCTCGTAATGAACTTAAAACTGTTGATCAGTTTCGAATGTTCCTTTTGACTCTTTTACTGAGCGGAGTCTTTCACCTATCATTCACCATTCACAACATCTTTAAAACTGATAGATTTCAAATCTTCATCACATCGTATATTCAAATGATTTCCCGAATACCCGCATTTGTAGCGCATACCATAATATCAACAAACGACCACATATATTTCGTTATATGGTTTCCGGCAGCCAAGATGCTAAACGCGTTTCCTTCCTCCATTGCCATACCAACTTCATTCCTCGCTAACTGCTCGCTATACCCCAGCGCAGCTTCCCTAATCATGGACAAATGAAAATTTTATGATAGCTCTTAGGCGGCCGTAGGTGCTGCGTGACGATGCACTCATTTCAGATATGACGGCATCCAATAAATTGGGATTGCATAGCATTGCATTTGGGCTGGATGCAGCCACATCGTCGTGCAATGCAAGTGACGTGCATATGTGGGCCTTGGCCCCATGCACTCGCACGTTCATTAGGTGCCTGTACGATTCACAGGTCTAAACAAAGGTAGGCTTAATGGGTCCTCAGCACTTTTCAGTGATTTATTTCACACGTAGTACGCGCTGGACGGCCTCTTGTTTTTGTTGCTCGTCGTCTACGTCGTGTTGAACTTCTTCAGGTAACGTTGTCGTCATTGCCTCGCCGGCTACCTTGCTCTGGTCTTGACCGGTACACCGTCGTCGCATCGTCCATCGTCTTAAGACGTCCGCCGTTGCCGCGTCGAATAAACGGAAAGCGAAAAGTCTTTCAGGTGATGATCACGAGCATATTATTAAAGAGCTACATAACAACAAGATAGAGAGTAGGAAAAAACGCTTAAATCAGAAAAATAGTCCAACCCCCAAAGCGATGAGCGCTCCATAATCACACGGGGGCACAGGTGAAGAACGGAATCGCCAATGAATATTGGTTGTGGGTTGTCAATTTGAAAAAAAAATTATAAGAAATTGTAATTCGATTGGGATAGTGTCTATAAACGTGGTTTTGGTGGAGGCTAATATTTTGGATTGATTAGACAACTCCTGGATGGTGAATTATTTGAAGGTATACCTCTTAGGCTCTCGACTACATGAAATCAAATTATCAAAACGAAACAATAACATTCTTTTGAATGCCAAAAATGATATTTTCAGTTAAATTTGATAGGCAATTTCAGCAATCTAATTGAGAATTTAATCAATTCAGCAACCCCTCTTACACTTCACTACACTAAATAGCGCTAGGAAGAGCTAACGTGCTCTAAATTGGACGGATAATAACAATCCGGGAAACCTGTTTCAAGCATAGCCGTGAGTGCTGAAGACTGGTAATGGGCCTGAGACCTCTTCCATCGTAAATGCGAGCATGTGTTGCCCTCTGCCTCTACATAAATACATAAATGCCTCACTTCATTTATATAAATACATATGTACATCCATCCATACATATGATACATGTGAATGTGAATCGCGAAAGCACTACGAATCTTGCAAGAAACTGCAGAATGGCTTTTATGGCCAATGGCCGGATACCAGATTCGCGTTAACTTCAAGTCTTCTAGTTTGCCGTGCGCTCGCCAACTAAATGCCTCGAATATTGTTTGGTTCAAATTCTGACTTCCTAGACCTAAACAGGTCGACCAGAATGCGAGCAGCCTATAAACTGACTCCTAGGCCAGCTTAGTTCCGAGATTTGCATTAATTTGTCTGTGTAATTAACACGGAATATCAACGGCAATGAATGCGAGCATAAACAATTTGAGAATGTGCAATTAAATTTCTTGGGAAAGTAACTTCTTGCGGGAGTGTCGGTCGCAGCACTAGCTTCTTCGCGCGTCAGCCCGCACTACTGCTCTGACGAGGAAGCTGCGTTGCAATGCGAAATGAAGATTGTTGGGTGCCAGAAATATGATATAGTATCAAGGGCAGGAGAAGAGCGATAAACTGGTATTCTTATTTGCACACCTCGATTTTATGGTTTTAACCAACGCAAGGTGATAATTAATCATTCATTGAACTCAACCGGTGAAATCGAAAATAAACTTCATACCGCAAATCTCATCGGTTTTCCGCAGACACTATTTCACACAGACTGTTGAAACGTTGTGAATCGGTTGTGGGAATTTTATTCGGTTTTTATTATCAATTAAGTCTCAAATAATATTTCCGTCGAATTCGATAAGCGTTTGTTGCTGAATTTATTGGCCTGCGACGAAAAAATATTGACGACTGATTTTTTCTTCAAATCAATTCTTTTGTTGGGTCATATTGTACATTGACTTGTATAAGATTCTTGACCTTCTCAACTGAAAAGTGAGTGCGGTTCCAAGTTTTTTCAGAGCAAAGATGTTCGATGCTGTTGCAGTAAAAACCTACTCCGGAAGATAGGCGGGCCTAAATTACGTAAATAATGTATTTGTTATTGACTTTCTACCGGGAAAGTTTTTCTGAAGATTTAATGCCGGGTTTCCACCAAAGAGACAAAACAAAAAACACGGACAAAACATGTTTTTCTGAACAAAAACACGAATGTTTTGTAAAAACTGAACAGTTTCGCGAGCATTTTTGTCTCTGAAAACTGTTTTAGTAAACAAAACACCTTTTTTGTCCGTGTTTCTTGTTTTGTCTCTTTGGTGGAAACCCGGCATAAGAAAATTGAACAATTTTGAGGTCAAATAATTTAAAAATGTTTTGTTTCGAATGAGAATCAACAAGACATGTGAAAGAATTTCATGGATTACGTTTAAATGGAATGACTTATAAAAAGCTGGTGGAAATGATTTCAATATGAATCAAGTTAAAGAAGCTGTACTGAGCTTTCAATATATTCGTCAATTGTTGCTCAAACTAATTTCTGATTGTATAAGTTTCTGTTTTTATAAATAAGCCATACGGTTAAAAGTGGATAGGAGAATGCAATAATAAGAGTTTTCGAAATCATTTAATACATTAAGAGAGGGAATACATTCAATTTCGTACGCTGAGAGAATAAATTGTGGTTGGTTGAACTACTTTTAATAGTATTGCAACAATTCATTCAAAATCGTTAAATGAACTTCGGAAAATGGTTATTTTTACTATGTTAATATAGTTAATTTAACGATATAAAAGTAGTTGGCTCTGCTAATACAAAAAATATCGAAATGTTCAAGAAATCAACTGCTCTAATTGTTTCATAACCACGAAAAATAGTCGATCTACAGCAAACTATTCATCAATTCACTCAACACTACAATATTTCGAATTAACAACAATTTTTATAGTACTTGAACTACTTTGCAATAGAAAAATGAATTCAACAAACGTAATTCAGTAAGCATCGTCTTTAGAATTATTTTACGAAACGTAAAACGGTTTCGACATCTGGGCGTTTTTTCATGCTCCCAATAAAATTTTCCATGCATTAGTCGATAGATCACTGCATCCATCAGTTTCTACACATTTGATTACCGTGTTTTAGAGTTACCGTGAACAAGAACTGAATATACCTTTGATATTTCAGTTGAAATTTTTACGTATACGAAATGAATTGACTTTGCTTTTGAGTCGCGGCAGCACTGAGCTTCATCATTGTCATGTAATCCTGCGAAAATTACTGAGAGGGTCAATCCGTTCAGTGATAAGGGTCAATCAGTTCAGTGTCGAAAAGTGAGTGTGCGCAAATAATTAAGTGAATTTTTAATATTGAAATTTTTTGGAGCACATATATTTCAAAACGTGAGTTAGTGTCAAATAATTTGCTTGGGGCTTGTAAATACTCGTATGTCATATGTTTTTGCAGCTGTAGAATTTGCAGTGTCCTGGCTAATTTTTGATAAGTTTTCTAAAAATCCGGTTGATTAAATGAACTTTTTTAAAACCCTCATTGTTTTTAACGCACTTTAGTTTAGTTTTAATTCGGAAAATTACTAAAGCTATAAAATCTACATAATATTTATTTTGGAGTTAGGTAAAGGTTTCTTAGAAAAACAGCTCAGGGGTTTATTTGCGGACAGATGAAAATAGTAAATACTGACATAAAATGACTGACATAAAATGCCGATAGTTTATCTTAAATGCATAATTGATTGTTTCTTTTATTCACGATATCCTGCCATCCTCAGCATAAACGGTTTAACTAACATATTTTTCGTTTTTAGCTAACACCGGATTTGAAAACTTCATACCCTGTTGCAATATTCTTCAAAATATGAAAAACCTATCTTCTGTGGAAGTATGCTAAAATCAATAATTAAAAATGCCCTATCTACAAAGCACGTAGCCATTACTTAGCATAAACACCCTATCTACCGTAGCTTTACCGCAAGACCAAAAGAGAATACCAGGCTGATTTCAAACAAATTTGAAGGTATTATGAAAGTATTTTGATTATTGTAAGCAATTTTCATGACGTAAAGTTTCGTGGTTTTTAGAGCAATCAGCCGATTGCAGATGGTTAAAATTCTACAAGGAGCTATGGTAAGAATTCAAAGCCCGATGTAAAAAAATATTTAGTTGCAGACGCCAACAAATTATTTTAAGATGTAAAAAGTTTAAAATAGCATATAAAACAATAAATTACCAACACAATCAGCTAAAACTTGTGCATTTATGTTCATATGCCATGTTCGAAGTATAGCCATTTGTGTTGTCCACGTTTATTGCGAACTTAAATGTGCTTTAATTTCTTTTTAAAAATATGAATAAAGTTTTGAATCCAAATGAAAGCATGTCATTTTTCTTTTTATGTAGGTTTCTAATTCCACAAAATTGTTTTACAATAAAACTACTAAAATAAATGGAATTGTTTTTGTGAGATGAATAAAAATTGAAATTTAACTAAGCGGTTTATATTCCCGCATCAAATATTCTCTGCTTATCTACGCTATTATAGACAAGAAAGGCAAAATCAATCGCAAATTAATAACTTCTATGAGAACACATTATCATTGAATATGCGCCGTAGATGTTAATATTTACAGAGCTAACGTAAATAAAAAAATTAACAATCTCTCACTGCAAGTGGTCACATCAGTCAGGTTTGCACTATGAGCTAATGCCTGATGAGAAACAGTGAAATAAAATTAAGAAAACATTTGGTCATGGTTGTATTCCAGTATTTGGAGTCGTTTTTTCAGCATTAGTGATTATTTATGAAACACATGCTCAGGTTTTCATTTAAGAAGATCCATTAAAATTCTAGATTACCAAATTATGAGTAATGAGTTGTGAATTTCATGCATCAGTGACGGCCATTGAATTTTATTTGCGGTTTTACCATGAAGTCCTTTTAAGTTCACTACACAGCTCATAGACCTCTACCCCATCAATTAGTGTGTAAATAAGGTTCATCAGTGCGTCTTAAATTCCACTCCTCTTTATCATCGATGGCGCAACACGCTTAGTCGGTCCATAGCCTTAAAATGGCTATCATCCAATCAGCTCGATTCTGTAGCCATTACATGGATAAATTGTGTCCTTTCACCTTTCATTTGCCTCCACAACTGGACGCTTTCTTTGTGTACTATATTTCAATGTGCTTCTGGTTAGCCAGTTTGAAGTGACCTGTATATTGTAGTCAAGATACAGGTTGTCCATCATATACTTCACACAGCTCATTGGTGTAACGTATTCCTGGCAATATTTGTTGTTTGACAGGGTCGAAAATTCTTCGTTAAGTTTTCTGCTCCAAGGGATTCATGTCTTCTTTAGAATCGTACGCTAGAATTTTAATATAGTCACTTGTAGTCACTTTTGTTTGCCACATTTATAATCCGCCATATTTGGTCCTTTTGATTCCTGTTCTGTCAAATTAACAATTAAATATTATTAAGAATTAAATTAATATTTTTCGTGGATTCAGCCATAAATTTGACCCTGAGGCTAATTGTTTTACTTCTGGCTTCAGGCAATTTTCTTTTTCTAGTTTCACTCCACTGTCCTAAATTATTGTAATATTAATTGAAGGTTAATGCGATTATTGTAATAATTACAAGTCATTCGCCAAGACTATAGTGTCACCGTTGAGCACCACATGTTTCATTGCCCTGATATGAAAATAAAAAAAACTCATTTAGAATGCTCTAACTTCGAGGGTAGGTTATTAATTTCACGGAATGGGCAGTAAGAAGTACAAATAAAGTGCAATATATTTGGCCACTACTCTAATATATTTTATGGGTCTTTCAATTAATTTATTCTTTTAAAATAATGTTTGATCACTATCGGAAAAGTAACCCGAAGCTGCATCCTTCACTTATTCCTCGTTTGAGAACTTTCCACGAGTATTTCAATGTTTGAAAGAGGCAATAATGGCTAGGAGAGTACATGATGATCTTTAATACCGAAGCCCACCTTATGCAGGTCGGCCAACGCAAAACGACTCTTGTGAACAGGTGTGTTGCCGTGCTGAAGGTGGGCATCTTTGGCTAATTTCTCTCTTCTTTTTTCTTAAATCGCTTTTATTAGCCGCTCTAGAATTGAAGCGTAGCATTCTCCGGCCATGGAGACACCTCTGATTTTCAAATCGATCGACAGGATCCCTCCGGAAGCCCAAAAACCGTGGCCATGACTTTTCCAGCAGACTGATCAACTAATAATTTTTCTTTTATAAGCCACTACAAGTGTTTTATGAGTGGAAAACTGAAAACTGAAAACTATTCTTATAAAAATGTTTCCTTTTTTATAATGAGACCAATATAGCTCCTACTGTGTAACTTTTACAATACTTGTAAGTGTACAAAAGTACTTTTGTAAAGGTGTCATTATAAGATAAAAAATCTTTTAATGAAAGTTGCACTCTCCAAGAATCGCTAGAAAAAGAGAAATAATAGCACGTAGTCCAAATATTCAATTTTCGAAGAGTAAACATTATTTTATAATAGTCAATGAAGATTCTCGGAGCCAAATTCTAAGTTAAAGTTTTTTCACGATATGTACTCATAACAAGCACTAATCAAATATTTTATATATTAAGGCGGTAAAAGATTTTGACTTTGGACCTTAGTAATGTAAGACTTTATGAGAGCGAAATTTCACCGATGAAAGCTGGCATTTTACTTCGCAATAATAGAAGCGCTTCAAAATCGACCAACATCTACAAAAAATACTTAAAGGCATTCTTAAATTAGAATAGTAAAAATCGAATCTTTTGCAAACAAATCCACTCCAAACTAACACAAAAGTACGAATTATCTAGAAAACTAATTTATTTTGGTTATTACTTTATTTGGTGAAATCAAATGATTTTACTCTATAATCAAAGATTGTTGCTTTCATATTCATTAAGAAAAAATATTTACGCAACAAAATAGTGTTCTTAGTAGCATAAAGATCTATTGGTTAGATGAAAGCCCTTGTTATCAGGTTGCAGCGCTTATAATTTGCACATTTCAAACATGTATTATTTTATGAGAAACGAATTCTACTTTTGAGAGTTTAGTTTTAGAAACTCTTGCTACAAGTGTGTGAAAAGTCTCGTTATCAGAACGTGGCACTTGTATCTTGCCCATTTGAGGCATGTGGTTTTTTTTATGAGAATAAAAGTGTACGTTTGGCAGTTGGATTATTTACGAAAATAAAAAGGCCCGTCAATTATTTTAGCCTGCAGTATGTTAATGGCTTATATTGTTTTAATTTTTTTTTGGCACTGTATATCAACCTTTTATTTATTACGTCCTTTATTTATTTGTGTGTAGCAACACGAGTACCTACTACTTAGCGTGTTTGAAAGAAAAAGAAGGCAGATAATTGAGAAGGTTTTAAGAATAACATATTCAGACATAAAAATGCATTTCCTAGAAATGCTTTGGAAAAAATTTGAAAAAAAGGGTTAAGTCTATAATTATTCACAACACTGTATATGGAAATATGCATTTTTGGCCAAATCGATTTTAATACTAATGTTCTTCGAACATTAATAAAAATGTTTCAACTGTTAGTGTCGAGTCCTCAGAAATAAAAAGTTATATCTCAAGAATCAGGATTCAGGAAGCTGAAAAGGAAATTGAAGTGGCTTTTCTTTGAAGACAACGCGACGTCTTTCTACTGGACGTGCAAAACGAGGCACATATCGGGTGAAAGAACAAAGATTAGGGATACAAATGAAAAAAGGACCTGATAAGAATTAGTTTTGCTGGCATTGGCCAGAGGGTCGCACTGCAAAATCATGCAGAAGAATAACAGAAAATAGATGATTAGATAATTACTTTTCATTCAAAACATAATCGTAAGACTTAGAGCTTAACTAGAACTTAAACATTTTTCAAGTTCCAAGATAAAATTAAAATAGTGTAGCGAACCGACTGTTTAGATAATGACAAGCTCAGCAATGAAGCATTCATTTATCGAAACTAAACTGTTACAAAGTTTATATCCTGGGGTTAATTGAGACGTTGGAGGAAGGTAAGGTTATCTGGACAACAGCAAATTCACTTTTTTTAAGGAAATAGGATATAATTGCAAGCAGCTTTAGTGAGTGACGTTTTAACGCTAATTCATACATCTCAACCATCAAACTTCCCATTAATTAAACGAAGAGGTTTTTGATGGCTGAAAACATACAAAGTAAAAATATCATTGCAGAGACAGTTTTCTGTGAGTCATAATTTGGGCAAAGAAATGGTATCATCTAGAGATAAAGTAGTAGATAAATTAATGTTTTTTTTTATATTCAAAGCACGGATATTTTATTGAAACACAAGTTGGATGTTGAAGGTATTAATTTACGATCGCTTTTTCCCTTCTTGTCTACAATATTATAGACAACGTATATCGCCTCTAAAACTTTTCAAGCAGAGAAAATTTGATGGGGGAATATGAATCATTTTGCGGAATCGGCCTCCGAAAACAGTATCAAATGGAATTATTTTTGCAAGTTGATTAAAAATTGAAATATTTTAACTAAGTGGTCTCGAAAGTATGAGCTTTTTTTCTCATCAAGGGAAAAGTGATCGTAAATTAATACCTTCAATGAGAACATACTATCGTTGGATAAAAGTCGCAGTTGTTAAAATTTGTCATAGCTAACGTAAATAAAAAATTAATATCCTCGCGCTGCATGTGGTCACATCAGTCAGGTATGCGCTTAGAGCTGATGTCTCATGGGGAAAAAAGTGCTTACTTTCAAAACCATTTAGTTAAAATTTTTCAATTTTTAATCAGCTCACAAAAACAATTCGACAAGTTGAATGATTTGCAGATATCATGGTAAATTGGAAATTTTTTCCAGGATAAAATGTCAAGTATTTCAATATTCGATCGATTTTATTATTGTAAAGATATCGGCCTAATTCAATTATCAAATTCAAACACTTATTGACAGCGGATCTCACTTTTTCGCTGGAAAGTATGGTCTACCTTTTCTAAATTGGCGTGAAAAGAGTAGAGACTACTGGGGTTTTCACTGTATTGGCTTCGTCTTCGACGAAGTAATGTCTCTACGTGGCGATGGTAGCAGCACAACGCGGTAACGCTTGGTGCTATTGTTATCATGGTAGCCAACCTCGTGGTCCCTACAAGACATACTGCCGATGCCATCTACATTTTCATCACAAAAGAAGCTTTTCACGTGAAGAAATGAGTAGGATTCTTGTTGAATTTCAAGATAAATTTTAACCAAAATTTTGTGTGAAATTTCGTTATCAAAGCTTAGCTCAATTCGCACAAAATTTGACACGGATTGTCCTCTATGTCAGCAAGAAGCTCCGTATTATTTATCTGTTACACTTCTTTATGATGTTCTTCATCCACAAGACTGTCGTCCCAGTACGGGATCGGGAATCATCCTTAAACTGTTCAATCTGAAACAACATCATCTTCAAATGCGTCACACATCCTGCGGGCAGCCATTGCTACATTCGACTTTAATTCGAACTCCAAATGATACTCAACATTTTAATGACTTCTCCCTTCAAAAAGGTAGATGGATTTCGGACAAGAAAGAGGTATCTGACGTTCTGGAATAAAGAGGTATACAGATGAGTTATTCCTAGATCGAAAATTTCAATGCAACCACCCAATATAAGAAGCATCTGGTTGTTGCAATGTTTCCAAATTTCTTCTTGGTCTAAGGGCAAACAAACCAATCAGTAATCCAAATATCTAAATACTTCGTTATATCCTCAAACTTTATGGAGAACCAAAACTATAAAGTCTGTTGATAAATTTTAATCGAAACAGAATTACACACTGTATTCGTTCGTCAGCATCCTTACACCAGATACTCCCATAGCGTCAAAAGTACTTCAGATTAAACTAATTATCTCCAGGATGATGCGAACAAGCATTCAAGTGAAAATTGTTCAATACATATTGTAGAACTACTTTTGAGAATGTATGTGTAGTACATACTTGTTTTAAGTCTATGGTTTCATTATGAAGTATTGCCTGAACCTATGAACCCAACGAAGCAGAATATTGCATGCTTTATCATCGCGTTTCTATCGATATAAGTTTACTCTTGGAGTAATCTTTGTGGAAGGTGGAAAGCTTTTGTGTGGTTGATGCTTTCATGTTTTCGAAGAAATTCAATGAAAAGTGTCAGCAACTTAATTAAGAAGGATACGAAAGAGTAGTTTTATCGATTTTATTAGTTTTACTTGATTGTATGGCGATTTTATTTCAAGTTTTCACATGAATTATTTCATGAATAAAGATATGGTAATGCACCTGTAAATTATATTAAGCTTAAGAATTACGATAAAGTATGCGATAATTTCGTGCCTATGTAGTGTAGTGGGCTGTTTTCTAGTACGTAGAGTACCAGGTTAGAAACCAGGTTCGAGCCCGAGTTTCAACTATTAAAACTTGAAACTTTTCTTGTTTAGAAGGATTTTTTCACAGATTTTCAAAGAAAATGAATGTAAGAACGGAAACAGAGTCAAATAGAAAATATTCAGCGGTTTAGACATTTATTTATTTATTTACTTCATACGGACCAGAAGTCCATTAGCATACAATTAAATATAGATACAAAACATATATTCAGAAATGTAAAGTTCAATAAATCAAATTTCAAATCTACGCAGTGCTTCTTAAGGAAGATACGGTACTTTTTAACATAATAATATTTGTACTTAACAAATATTTTTAGTTTGAAAGAAAATTGCCAACACGTTTAACGCGTTCAATCGGTGAGTTCATGTGGTAGTTCGATCTGCAATTAGGGACACGATATCGAAAGAAAGTATCGATACTTTTACTTTTAAGTAGTATCACAACCAAGTATTGATATAAGTACCGTACTCATTGCGACAGTACTGATATGAGTAAGTATCATATGATACTTAATATGCCTATTTTCATTTGCAAGAGTAAGTTTAGACTTCCAACGAAGCCAGAGAATCCAATTATAATGATAGGGTCGGGTACTGGTCTGGTGCCGTTCTGTGGTTTTGTTCAAGAAAGGTTTTTTTCCAAAAATGAAGGCAAAGAAGTTGGCGATACTATTCGGTATAGGACCCACTAGTGATGAGTCTGCGTCCGTACGTGCGCATATGCGCCGAGGTAAACCGCGCACAGCATATGTTGCACCCAAACATAACTTACCGAACGGCCAGAAAAGTGGCATGCTCATTAAGCAGCCTTATGCTCAATTTTTGCTATGAGCTGTCCGTACGTAAAGTGGTGATGAGATTCGACTTGGCATACGTTCGCTTATGCGTTCTATGGGCACTTCTCAGTTGAGATACGACTTGGCATACGTTCGCTTATGCGTTGTATGGGCACTTCTCGGTTGAGATACGACTTGGCATACATTCGCTTATGCGTTGTATGGGCACTTCCCTTCACTCCTGTTTGCGTATGTCAAAAAGTGCCTTTTTTGTTCTAAAACTGGTCGGTTTTGACAGATGAACACGTTCGCAGACTCATCTTTGGTTAGGGCTTATTTTGGCTGCCGGAAGAAGGGTGAAGATTTCATTTATCAGGAAGTAGGCTTGTATTCATTAACTTGTATTTTTTACTCACAGCTACTATTGTGCGTTTCCTATGAACTAGAAGAATTCGTTAGTAAGGGTGTTTTGACATTAAAAACAGCATTCTCTCGGGATCAAACACACAAAATTTACGTCACACATTCAGATCTAATTTGGAAGGTTAATTATTGGTGAGAAACTTGTACATGTGCGGGTACGTTTGCTTCACTTGATTATCCCTTCCCAATTATTCTGCTCAAAGTGATATCATCCAGCAAAGGAAATAAGTCAGAGGCTGAAGTACAACAGTTTAGCAAGAAAATGGAGGCTCAAAAGCGCAACTCAGCCGACGTGTGGAGCTAATTGCTAAGTATTCTGTCAGATTTCGTTTTGTTTGCTCGCTCAAGACAGGAGAAAGCAAACAGCATTCTTTGAGTCGGTTTAGAAACATTAAAATAATAAATCTATTAAAATAAATTAAACTAGATAAAAGTTAATTTTGAAGAGGAGATAAGAGATGATAAAAAACAGTGATGTGATGAGGATGTGTACAGAAGACCAAGTGTTGTTCACGAGGATTGATGCATTCTCACGTCAAAAATGTGTCTTTTTACATATATATCACTTTTGAAACTAATTTAATCACATTGCTATTCGTGCATTGAGAAGACATTAGGATGTGAAAGTCGGTACTAATAATTAAGTAAGAATGTTTATGATTTATTCGGTTCAGAGTGTTTTGCTTAGAAGATGAAATATGTGTAATAAAAGCAACTTAGTTAAAATTTTACACAAAAAGACGAACCAGTGCCATTTTATACTGTAATGTGGGTTATATTGTTGAATTAGTTAACTTGCTATTTAATATATTTTGTTGATCAAATGATCTTTTTATAAATAACTAATGTAAAGAGTCTTTTAGTTTCGTTTAAATTTACTAGTTTCGTTGTTTCATTTCTGCTTTATTTCTGTTTTTATAAAAAATTGAGTTTGACTCGTGCGCTCTCGTTTATGAGATTTTTTGTAAATTATGATATAAAGTGAGGGATCTAGTGCAGCAATTTTGTTTTTTGCAAACAATGTGCAAATATGTTCCTAAATACATTCTTTTTTAAGAATATATTTTCTTGTATATGTATATGTATAGTAAGAGAAGAATGTAAGGTAAGTATTCCGTAAAGTATGGAGAAAAGCTAAATTTTATATTTATATTAATATCAATGATAGAGCAAAGCCTAATTTGCACAAGAGTTTGGTAATAGAGATGATAACGATGATCCTTAGTCTGGCAGGATCTATTTGATTGGGTGGGACTCAGTTTGGAATTTGGCGATAATTTCCAGGACGGCGAGGTTCAAAGTCTTTAAGAACACCAACCGGGCAGAAATCTAGACGGGCCCCACGCAAGAAAAGGGAGTATTATAGTATGGGGTGCAATATCTTGTTAAGGGATCATTGACCTGGTGGCAATGAAAGGCTTGCAGGAAAAATTAGAAACTAGGAGCACACTATTTCTGTAACTTTCCAAAAAAAAATAATGCACCTTATATTGCAACAGTAGTCAATGGCCGCCGCACTCATCAGATATTCAATCGAATCGTATGTTTCACTTGCTCCACGGAATATCACGACTTCATTTAAAATGAGTGATGGAGAGTCTCATGATTAGCTATGTAAATGTGAAAATTAATCGAAGAACATTTGCTGAATTTGATTTATTTCGTTACAAAAGGTTTAGCCTTTTTATATATAATATAGCCTTTTTATATATATATGGACAGTATACCAATTAAATAATATAGAGAATAGAATTGCTCCAAGTCTTTGCCTTTTCATACCTAATCATTTAAATATATATTACAACATTAGCAACTTTTCTCCTTCTTCAATATAATATACATATATACAAAAAACTTAAATATTGTGTTATTAAATATTTAATTTGTTTTACGGGGCATTTCACGTGGATTTAGTTCATATTGCACATAATGGTACTTCCAGAAGATAAAAACGTGGATACACAATTTTTGGTTTCTATGAGGTTTAGTTGCCGAGTTATGGGCTTCTGAAAAATGGAAACAAAAACTTGTGCATCCACATTCATATCTTTTGGAAGTACAATTATGCACAACATGAACGAAATCAAGAGCCTCGACTTTTTTTCGTTGTCCGTTTCACGTGAAATGCCACTTACATTACTGTTTCAATATAAACTGTTTGGATATTGTATGATTGAAAGATTTCTTGAACTTAAAATAATTCATTTGTTTTACATTATATAGCTGTCATGTAGTCCGTAGCTCAGTTTGGAAAGATGGGTTGGTTTCCATGTGAAATTTTTTTCGATACGATACCACCATCAAAGTATTGATATGAGTAAAATATCGACCAGTTTCGATTCAAGTAAAATTTTACTTGGTATCAAACGAAAGTATCGATACCGTACTAATATCAGTACTTTCATCGTGTCCCTATCTGCAATTACTTAACAAAAATAAATCTCTGCATCTGGTTGATTTTGGAGGTATTCTAAAGGAAATTTCAGACAGCAGGTCAAGAGCATCCAGGTTACCATTCAATAAGTATATTAACTCCGCCGCTCACAAGTCTAACTTGTGATATGCCGGTCCCAAGCCCGGAGAAAGGAGGAGGGTTTGAGGTAACGAGGTAACTCTATCCTCAGTAAAATGCGTATATTTGCAGCCTGATGGCTGTAGTAAGCATGAGGATGAATCCCAAGGATTTTATCTCTGCAGGTGGCAGCCAGACTGAGTCTGGAAATCCACCCGTGCTCAGCACGGCAGGGGCTCGGATTCTGCAGGCCCCAACCTCATGTATGACTGCAATGGAGGACCCTGGTTGCAGTGGAAGCTCACAGGTTACCATCGTGGAAGACTCCATGGCCAGCAAGTTTTCGGACTTGCTGATAGCATCCCCCCTGATCACAGGCTCCGGAAAGGCGAGTACAGCACCAGCTGGAAGTCCGACTACGGCCGTACCAGGGGTAAAGATGTTTCTTCCCGAATCCTCACATAAGAGGAGAAGGGATGCATTAGAGGAGGTAACTCCGACTAGTGCAAATGAGACGCCCGCTGGAAGTACAGATAGTAAGAGTGCTCATTCCTCTGAACTCTGGAAACCTGTGGAGGCTCTCAGTCGCAGACAACGTAGGAGACTGCGCAAAAGGGGCAAGCTGCCGCCGAAGGCTGACGGAGAGACAAATGCAGTATTAACTGCAGGTGTTTCCCTGGAGACTGGACGTCAGGCAGCGAAACCTCTGAGCCGACCCGGGGTAGCGAAAGAAAGGTTGGCTGGTGATGCTAAGGTCGCATGTTCGGAGCAGAAATGTTCTGGACCGGCGGCTGGATGCAAAGCTACGCCGACTGGACTTCGTGAACCAGGGAAAGCTCTTAGCCGTCGACAGAAGAGGACTCTGTTCAAGAAATCGATGATTCCTGATGCAAATCGGGATTCAGCGACGACGCTGAAAGGTAAGGAGGGACCGGTCACACCGAAAATCTCCCAGCCGGCCAGCACAGAGGCCAAATCTGCCAGCGGCGGCGCACGAAAGAGACGCAAGGTTGAGGCGAAAGCGGATACCTGCATCTCTGAGCGCAAGGTGCCGAAAGGTGTCAAAATCTGCGAGAGAGATCTTGCAGAGGCTGGCCCTTCTGGCACAAACACACCTTCCACGGGGGTAGGGAGGAGAACGTATGCAGAAGCTGCGTCTTCTTCGCTGGTTGTTGTGATAGGTGTGTCTGGCAAGGGTGGCAAACTGACCGAAGGTCAGTGCGCTATCCTTAAGAACGAACTGTGGCGAGAGATAGCGGAGTCGGGACCAGTTTACAACTTCACGCAAGCGAAGTTTGTGGATGGTCACCTCCAAGTCGCCTGCTCCAATCAAACATCTAAGGAGTGGCTCACACAGATCGTTCTTAAATTGGGTACTGGCAGTCGGCCCAAATTTACCATTTTGGACTCCGACCTGGCCAAACCCTATTATGTCAGTTGTTGGATCCCTGGTCCTCGCAAGAGAGCAGGTGACATCACTGGCATGTTCGGCAAACTGAATCCGGGCATCGATGCGAAACACTGGATCATCAAGTACATGAATCCCAGGAAGAATCCCACCACAGGTGAAGATGGTTTCAATCTGGTGATCGTACTTGACCAGAGAAGTTTCTCGATGCTAAGAGACAGGTACCGGATGGTGCTGAGCTACTTCTTGTATGCGGTTAAATTTAACCAAATCAGGAAGTGGTGAGGCACGAGCTTTTGTGACTGTCTATGGACAGATCGCCAGAGCAAAACGCTGTGATCCAGTGGAAATTCTCTCCCATAGAGTTTCTTTCACTGGTCATGCGGACATTATCTAAGGGTCCCTGCAAAGGGATCCAAAGATTTAAACTCCGGACGTTTCTGTGCCTGAAGGTATAAGATTTGTCCAGATCAACTTGCGGCGTGCCAAGGCTTCGTCCTATCTTTTGAGCGAAAAATTGACAAAACTGCAAGCCTCCCCCTACATTGCACTTGTACAGGAACCGTGGGTTCGAGGCGGTAGGATCTACGGACTTAGTCCAACCACGGGGGCCAAGATCTTTTATGATGAAAGGTCAATACGGCCGAGGACTTGTGTTCTGGCTTCCAATCTGCTTGATGCCACCATGCTCAGACAGATTTCAAGCCCGGACCTGTCAGCGGTCGTCGTACAACACCGAGAAAATGGTAGGCTTAAGCGCACGATAGTTGCCTCAGCTTACTTTCCCTTTGACTCCTTACTCCCGCCGCCGATACAGGAGTTAAAGGACCTGGTTTTGTACGCTGAATCGGAGAGACTTGAACTTGTGGTGGGCTGCGATGCCAACTCCCAGCATACCAGCTGGGGTAGCAACAAATGTAACGCCAGGGGTAAAAGTCTCTTTGATTTTATAACTTCTGCCGGGCTGATGATCTTAAACACTGGGACTACTCCCACATTTGTCACCCCAAACAGAAGGGCGGTCATTGATGTATCGCTATGTTCAGCTGGAATAGTTGGATCAATGACTGGATGGAATGTATCAGATGAGGATTCACTCTCTGATCATCGCTACTTGGTGTTCTCTTTAGCCACGGATCTAACACCCGTGGTGGAAAGAAGAAACCCAAGAAACACTGATTGGCCTACGTTCAATCGGCTTCTTGCAGACAAAGCGCGTCCTAGTGGTAGGATAAAATCGCCAAAGTCAATAGAATCCCGGTTGAGCACTCTGAATAGAGACCTAATGAGTAGCTATGAAGAGGCCTGCCCGATCAGTAAGAGCAGATGTGGCAAGACGGTTCCCTGGTGGAATCGGGAACTACAGAAGCTAAGGAAAAGTACCAGGAAAATTCTCAACAGAGCTTGTAAGAGCAACAATGAGGATGACTGGATCGCCTACAGAACTTTGCAGAGAACGTATAAGAAGCTGGTGAGGACCTCTAAGAGAGAATCATTTAGATCTTACTGTGAAAGACTGGAAGGCGCACGGGAGACGTCTAGGCTTTGCAAAGTCCTAGAGAAGGATCAATCAGCTAAGCTAGACTCTCTAAAACGCTCGGATGGTGATTTTACCAAGTCCAAAAAGGAGTCTTTGCAGACTTTACTTGGGACTCACTTCCCGGGAGCCCCGGTGATTGAGTCGCAGAAGGCAAATGCGCCTGTGACCGAAATCCCTGCTCTTCGCAGCAGTAGGAAGTGCTGGTACACAACTAGATCTGTGGTCACTAGTGAAAAGGTCAGGGATGCAATCATGTCTTTTGAGAATTTCAAATCGCCGGGCCTGGATGGTATCTATCCGGTTATGCTTAGGGAGGGAATTGACCACTTGGGGGCAGACCTGAGAGAAATCTTCTGGGCATGCCTTTCCTTGGGGTATGTTCCGTCACCTTGGCGAGAGGTTAAGGTAGTTTTTATACCTAAACCGGGGAGAGATGACTATTCCGATCCAAGGAACTTTAGACCGATCAGCTTAACTTCGTTTATGTTGAAATGCCTAGAGAGACTTGTCGAACGACACATACGTACTACGGCGCTTAGGTTTAACCCTTTGAATGATGAGCAACATGCGTACCAGCGAGGAAAATCATGCGAGTCGGCCCTTCATGCTTTGGTGGCCAGAGTTGAGGGAGCGATCTCCAATGGTGAGTATGCGTTGGGGGTGTTTGTGGACATTGAAGGGGCCTTTGATTGCGCGCCCTTCGTGGAACTATGTGATGCTGCGAAAGTGCATGGCGTGGATGATGTCTTAGTTAGGTGGATTCATGCCATGCTGACGCAGAGATGGTTGCTGGCGGAAGCTGGATCCGATTGCTACTTAAGAACAGAGGCGACAAATGGATGCCCTCAAGGGGGCGTCCTATCACCGCTCCTGTGGAGTATGCTAGTCAACTCCCTGCTTAACGAACTGCAACAAGAAAGGCTGCACGCACAAGCTTATGCTGATGACGTGGCCGCACTGGCTGTCGGTAAAGATCTGAATGTGGTATGTAGAAATACACAGCGTGCATTGGATCTGATTGGCAGCTGGTGTTCGAGGCACGGCTTAACAGTGAATCCTGGTAAGACGAAACTTGTTTTGTTTACCAGGAAAAGAAAACTGAGAGGACTAGTGCTTCCAATCATGAAGGGTGTAACACTTCAACTTTCAGATGAAGTCAAATATCTTGGAGTAATCTTGGACAAAAAACTTCTCTGGAAGAAACATGTGGAAGTGAAGCTTACTCGTGCTATAAAAGCTTTCGGGTAGTGTAAGAGAGCTTTTGCTACCACATGGGGTCTAAAGCCTCGTGTAGTGATGTGGATCTACACAGCAATAATTAGGCCGATGTTCACGTACGCATCGGTGGTGTGGTGGACTATCGTGAGGCTATTGTATGCTCGGAAAAAGTTAGCCACGCTGCAAAGGACGGTGTGCCTGGGTATCTGTGGTGCCATGAGCACTACTCCGGGTGCGGCCCTTGATGCGCTTCTCAATCTGCCTCCTCTCGACATTCAAGTTCAGAGTGTGGCGATGAGCTCTGCCCATAGACTAGCTCAGCTTGGCTTATGGGTAGGTGAAGACGATGTGGGGCACTGCTCTATTAGGAGGTCGATGTGTGAGATCTCTCCGATTCTCGCGATGCCTTCGGACGCTCGGGTGCCCTTCCTCGACTTCAGAAGAAGGTACGAAGTAATCCTCTTAAGCAGAAGTAGCTGGGATGATCCCGATCTGTGTACGAGGGGATATTCGGAGATCTTCTTCACGGACGGCTCGAGGTCAGATAGTAGATCTGGAGCTGGTGTCTATCTACATTCATCGAATGGCAGATGGGCTTTCTCTCTTGGAGAGCACGCTTCGGTTTTTCAAGCAGAAATGTTTGCTATCCTGAGAGCTGCCTGTTGGGCAATTGAGGAAAGATGGAGGGGAAAGAGCATTGCTATTTGCAGTGACAGTCAAGCTGCACTGATGGCGCTGCGTAGACCCCTGACAAACTCGAAAATTGTCCAAGAGTGCAGAGCACGATTGAACTCTGTCGCCAGATTCAATAGGGTGCATCTGCTCTGGGTACCGGGGCACTGTGGTGTTGAGGGGAATGAAATTGCTGACGTCATTGCGAAGCAAGGTTCGGAACTTCCGCTACGGGGCCCTGAACCCGCCTTGGGTGTGCCGACCGCATCTGCACGTGCCATTATTCGAAAGTGGGTAGATGATGCTCACAAAGATAGATGGACGGCTGCCGGTGTGGCCAGGCACACGAAGGTATTCCTTTCGGAACCCAACCATGTGACTGCGGGATTCTTGCTCAATAAGAGCAGGAAAGTTTGCAGGGCCATGGTAGGTATTCTGACTGGACACAACTGCCTAGGAGGACATATGTACCGAATAGGTGTTGTACAGGATGACCTCTGTTCATCCTGTCTAGAAGAGGCTGACTCTGCGGAGCATTTCCTCTGTGAATGCCCAGCGTTTGCGCGTCTCAGATATCAATGCTTTGGCTGGGATGTTGCACGCATGCAGACGATAGCCTCTTTTCCCCTATCAGTGATCCTAGACTTTATCAAGAGGTCTGGGAAACTATGGTAGGCAGGGGGTAATGAGTACAATGGGTCCTTTGGCCTGAGTGCTTAGAGGCGCCAATGCGCCTCTCCCCCAACTCACACACACACACACACACACACAATAAGTATATTGAAATAAGGCATCGAAGCAATATCTTCTATTTCCAACAAATGTGATTTTCAAAATATCCATCAGCTCAGAGTGATTTAGATAGTCGCGAGTAATGTTTAATTTATAGGCAATATAGCGCAGAAACTTATTTAAAATCGATTCAAGTGAATTTATGTGTACTTTGTAATAAGGATTCCACGAAACTGATGCATATTCCAATTTACTTCGTACCAGAGAATTATATAGCAGCTTAAGGGTGCGCTCTTTAAAAAAGTTTTGAGTGCTGCGAATGGGGCATTTCACGTGAAGCGGACAACAAAAAAAGAAGTCGAGGTTCTGGATTTCGTTCATATTGTGCATAATGGTACTTCTAGAAGATATGAATGTGGATGCACAAGATTTTTTTTCTATGACGTTTAGTTGCCGAGCTATGGGGTCCTGAATAACTGACGAAATTGATAAAAGTTTTTTTTGGAAGCGGATTCTGAGATTCAAAACAAAATCTAAAAAACATGAAACATATTGATTGGTATAGAAAATTAGCTGTTCTTTTTAATTTTGAAATTAGATTTGAAAAATAAATTTTTTTTCCTATGTGAAACCGGAAGTAGACACTTCAACTCGTAATTTTAATAATTTGGACCAGGTTAATTTTGTTTATTTTTATAACAAAACAAAGCTTAAAGTATACTTATTTTATCATAAAAGTTTTAGAATGGGATGGCCAGTAGATTAGGAGGTATGTGAATTTCAATGTACCGAGAGCTTGCTTAGGACAGCTAGTTGACTCAAAAACAAAAGTTGATATCGAAATGTGATTAGTAGCACCATCTATTATTTGAAAAAAGGTTTTATTTTCCCATAAAAACCTAATTGAAATATATGACGTGTATATAATATGTTTGACGCCAAGCCAATTAAAATGTTCCGTTATTTTTCGAGTTATTGTTCAACGCTTGCAACGACTATTACTTTCGTTGATAAGTTAAAGAGTCTTAATTATGTGAATTATGTCTCCATGTTGATCGATGTTTCAACCCATTCGATTTGAAGTTTCATCGGAAGGCTAAAGTCCTAAGAAAAATTCCAAGAATATTAGCAGAAAAGAAATTATGTTGAATCTGCAGGAAAAAACTGATCGTAGAAACACCTCTAGTTATTAAAAAAAAGAACTAGTTAAAGAAACGAGAGTAAAATTGTGAAATAAATTCATTTGTCCATACACAAGCAGCTTTTTTTTACAAATTAAACCAGCATTAATATTTTATCTTCTATATGTAAGTGATACAAGTGATATATGTATAATAGTTTTACTACAAATATTTTGCTTTCACACTCACCAGCTATCATTATCAAGCTCCCGGTACCACGCTCCATGCGACTTTTATGTATTGAAATTCACCTACTTCCTAAACTACTGGCCATCCCATTCTAAAGCTTTTATGATAAAATAAGTATGTTATAAGCTTTGTTTTGTTATAAAAATAAAAAAAATTGACCTGGTCCAAATTATTCAAATTACGAGTTGAAGTGTCTACTTCCGGTTTCACATAGGAAAAAAAATGTATTTTTCAAATCTAATTTCAAAATTGAAAAGAACAGCTAATTTTCTATACCAATCAATATGTTTAATGTTTTTTAGATTTGGTTTTGAATCTCAGAATCCGCTTCCAAAAAAACCTTTTATCAATTTCGTAAGTTATTCAGAACCCCATAGCTCGGCAACTAAACGTCATAGAAACAAAAACTTGTGCATCCACATTCATACCTGCTAGAATTACCATTATGCACAATATGAACGAAATTCAGAACCTCGACTTTTTTTCTTTGTCCGTTTCACGTGAAATGCCTCGAATAATAAATCCTAACATCATCCGAACATGATCGGAAACATAATTAATGTGACTAATGAAATTAAGCGACACGTCGAAAGTAATACCAAGGTCCTTCACAAGTTCTGCGCGTTTCAGATGAGTATTGTTAATAATATAAGAGTAGTTGTATGTTTGTTTAATCCTGGTGAACACCATGTAGTTACATTTATGCACGTTTAACATTAAACTATTCTTCGAACAGTAATCGCAAAAATTGTTGATATTATCTTGTAAGACTAAAATATAACTATAGGAAGAAATTGATTTGTAAATTTTGCAATCATCAGCAAATAGAAGAAATTCAAAGTCATTGAAAACTGTGTGAATGTCGTTAATAAAAATTAAGAATAACAGTGGGCCTAAATGTGAACCTTGTGGAACGCCCGAAGTTGGGGAAAAGAAGAAGAAATGGCATTCTTAATTTTGACCATATGCAATCGATCCCGGATGTAATCGTCTAGCCAATCTAGAACAGGACCATGAAAACCAAAGCATTTGAGTTTTTTATGAGCAAGATAAAGTTCAGCCTATCAAACGCCTTCGTGAAATTTGTGTAAATAGAGTGCTCTTGATGGGACGATGCAAATAATTTACATATATAATTATAATATGCTACCAGATTAGCCGTTGTTAATTTAGCATGGCAAAATCCATATTGATTTGATATAATTAAAGGTTTAATCAATGGAGCTATATAATCCGTTAGTAGATTTTCTAAGATTTTCAGAATTGAGGACAGAATGCAAATAGAGCGGTAGTTTTCCACTTTCGATTTACCCCCTGGTTTAAATATTGGTAACACAAAGCTGAATTTCTACGCTTTCGGAAATCAACCTGATGATAAGGAAACATTGAACAGATAAGTAAGAGGAACCACTAAATTAAGTGCACATTTATTTAAGAATAAAGGAAGTATATTGTCTGGTCCAGCAATTTTACTTACATTCAGAGAAAGCAAACTATTCAAAAGACTCGAATGGTTAACTGAAAATGAAGATATATTTACGTTCGTATTTTGGGGTGGTGGGTTATGCAGGTTAACTTGATCACTATAAGCATGGCAAAAATATTTGGTGAACATGTTAGCTATTACGGTGGTATTACTGCTGTGCATATTACCGGGAGACATTGTAGCAGGCAATAAATTACAAGCTTTTATTGAGTTTATATTTCGCCTAAAATACTTGATATTTCGCGGAATATCTGACTCTAAGGTAAGCATATAAGATACACGATCAGTTGTTACTTTCCGTTTGTATTCAGATTTTAGCTTAGAGAAGATATCATAGTCGTGAAAGGAACCGGATTTTTTATAATTTATGTGGGCAATTTTCTTTCTTGTAGAGAGCGGGTGAACTTGCGTTGTACAGATTCAACCGCATCAATTAAGTACTGAAAATGTGGGCACCATATTTGACAACAATATTCAAGGATACTGCGGACAAAAGAGCAAAACAGGTGCACACAGGTGGAGATATCAGTAAAATGCTTAGAAGATTTAAGTATAAAACCCAAGAGCCTGGACGCTTTGGCAGTCATATCCAATATGTATTGGTCAAATAAGAGTTTAGTGTCGAAAATAAATAAGGTTTAGTGTCATAAGTGGCGAAAATTAGATGCAGCATTCTGTTAATGCAGTTCTTGATGTGATTATGTTGCGAGAAGTTTAAGAATGAAAATTCATTTATTATGCTTGAACTATTCTGGCAGTTTCTATTTGAAGTCCAAGGTTTAGAATCCCAATCAACATCTAGTAAATTAAAGTCACCCGTGACAATGAACTCAGCATTGGGAAACAATTGTAAACAGTATGTCACATCCTCAGCATGTTTTTCACAAATATCTACCGATATAGGTATCAGGACCTGGAAAAAGATAGACTCATAAATTGACTGAATTTCAAGGCACACGCAGCAAAACTGATGCAAAATGATGGGAACTAAAATACTTTCAAAAACTTTTACAAATACTTAAACATTAGTTTAAGATTTGAATAATTTCTCCAAAATCCACTGGATAAAACAATTGATATTAATTACAACTTTCCTCTTGCTGATCAATTCATAATTCTTATTTCATCAAAAAACCCATACAAGTCCCCGTTACGTTCAAATACAAAAACCATTCGGAATATACGGAAACTATTTAAACTTCCCGACCTCACACGTTGCACAAACATCTGGTGTTGCTCATTTGCATTTACTAATTTTTGATTGATATTGGAATACTAACAGTCAAATTGTGTGTAGCTTCCAAATCGCATAAGGTCAATTAATCAATCGATTATAATTCACGCAAATCAATTTGAAACGAACAGTTTGCTGCCGAGTTGTTAGATGATCCAAACGAAATATAATATCTTTCAATCACTAAGCAATTCATCATATGAAAGCGAAACGAAAATTAGCAGACGAAAGTGCAGTTTATATTGTTCGGTAGTGTTGTTGCTAACCGGAACAGCTAATCACATGCATTCAGGTGGATGTCTTAATTAGCGAGAACACACAAGGCGGTCACACATTCCGCATATCTGTAAAAAAAAAACTATGGATTAATCAGCAACATATCAGCTACTTTTACCTTACTAATTAACAAATTGTCTATAATTAGAGTGATTTTGATTAGCAGATTAATTGGAACTAAATCAGCTCTATGACATCTTTTTCGCTTAATTGGTAATAAGTCAATCGACAACGATCTCAATTCCGTACGGTATCTTTTATAAACCGTCAGTTGGATATGCGCCTACACACGTTTATTTACAAAACATAAACTCGATGCTGACAAAGCTGTTTGACCGATTAACATATCTAATTACTATTCACATAGCCACATGAGTTAATTTACACATTCAACGTTGTTCATGCAGATGGGCAGTCGGATTCGGCCTGGCTAGTGCCTCGTTCAATAACCCTTCATGTTGCTCTTCTTCTTGCCGATCGGCGTCCTCATAGTTTGCAACTAGGCATTGGATGGCTGGCATGGACAACTGAATTCACCAACGAAAACCTTCCTTCATCTTTGGTAATTAACCTATTACGTTTCTGAACCGGAAGTGTATTGGTATCTTCGAATTAATCATTAATGGGCCATTTACATTGGCGTCCATGCGTCCACGCGTCCATGCGATCTAGCGTGTTTTGCTTACACGAGTCAATTTGATTTTGTTTATATAGGCGGGTCTAAAGCGAAGGAGGTGGAGTATGCTGATTCATGTACAATACATTTTAAAATGATTTCTTTCGCTCAGTGGCATGTGTGGATGATTCCTTGGTGATCATTTAAATATATGTTTTGTGGATGATTATTTTCTTATATAATGATGTGGATAATATATATTTTGCATCCTTACGTGCATGACTATTACGAAAACAAATTGAATGCATCTGAATATCTACACAGAAACATATATATGTAGGTATATATACTCATATGGATAAATACATACAACTTTCTGTTACCAATATATTTGTACGGAGCAAAAAAACATCATCATAAGCGTGTAAAATCCATCCACTTATCGCCTTAGCCCCGCCTTCAAAAAACTGGATTTGAGTTGACTTGACTCGTGTAATCTAAAAACGCTTGGACGCGCGGACGCATGGACGCTTGTCTAAATGGCCCATAAGAAGTTAACAATTAACAGTTTACTCAGCTACTTGAAGACACGTTTGATACGATGGAGTTAAAAAGAATAAAAAAACTGGAATAAATTCTGTTCTAAGAGTTGGTCACTTGCTCGATGCAGCGGGGGCGATTCGGATTGGAATGTAAGGAAACGTTATCGGAATATTTAGCATTGTAGTTTGTATTTGAGGAGTACTGGAGTAGATAAGAAGAATTGCATTCGGTGTAGGGAAATGGGACCTGATGTGGCATTTGTTCGATATAATAATGAAATTTTGGTACCTAATACTTGTTATTTCTACAGGTTTTTATTTGGTGGATGTGGCTTTTAAATATTACGCGAGTTTTTGTGCGAGAAACTTAATTTAAAAAAACTCTAGCGCACCTGAACCGCTAGAAACACTAATATTCGAAGAACAGTAGAAGAATTGTGCAGGTTTTGAGTGCATATTCCACCAAATGTGCTGCTTATTACGGCCAAACTGTTTCAAATGCCACGTTTTACTTTGGTCTCAAGAATTCATTGTAACTCATATGGTGGAAGGTTTCAGATATTACCACTGGCATGAATTTCAACGTTTATGAGAGCAAAACACGGGTTAATTATATTCGTTATCAGTTGCTTATTTCACATAATTTTGAAAGCAGCATCTCATATAACGTCAATGAAGAAAATGCTCAGTGCCTACAGCACTGTAACTGAAGTTGGTGTTTGGGGTTGCGATCCGCAGAACTTTGGGAATTGAAACATTGGTTTCATTGTAAAAGTTTCCGGTATGAATACTAACTGTAAGCATTTATTGATACAAAAGTAGCACAACCGACTCGTGCTGGCAACCTTCTGCCAGTATCAAAGCCAAGAATATATCACATCTTCTTCACGTTGTTATATTACATTCGAAGTTATAGGAGTATAAAGAAATTTAGGGTTACCTGCAGCGAGTTTTTTCAAATAATCGAAAACTTAATATTTGCTGTTTATTGTCACTACAATATCATTAGCATTTGAAAATTCTACGATAAAACCGCTTAATAAAGATATTGCAATTAAACACAAAACCAACAATAGCTGGCAACCCTATGGTGGCTTTTCAACCAAATTTGGCCTGAATAATGTTTATAAAAGGTTTCATTAATTGTATGAAATTCGTATTGATTTCATGACTGCACTGGAAGTTATAGGGCAAAAAGTTTTATTTTCCTGAGCAAATTTTCAAAACCGGAGGCACAAAAATTACCATAGCTGGCAGCACCAATAAAATTTTTCAACCAAATTTCCACCAAACAAAGACTAGAGTAAGGTTCAGCTACTGTGTCAATTTCATGAAAATCTGGTATCTTATTCACATTCAAAAGCAGTTTTTTTTTCTTTGTAATTTTTCAAGATGGCACCACTGGCACAGACTTGCCCACAATTCAAAATCAATTTTTGATGCTAAAAATATAGGTTAACTGGGAGAGGGTTACCGTTCTTGTCCGACATTTAATTTTCAAAGTTTTACTTTGAACTTGTAGATAAAACATAAGATTTGTATACAGATTGGTTTTATTATAAGAAACGGACATTTTTTGAATATTCGATGGTTTGAATATTTTCACTTCCAAATTTTTTTTTTCAAATTTGACACCAAAATTATCATAGCTGGCAGCTCCAACCGAATTTTTCGACCAAATTTCTACCAAACGTGGTTTAAACAAAGGTGCAGCTCCTGTGTGAATTTCGTTAAAATCGAATGACTGAATTAGAATTTATAGGACCAAAAGCAGATATTTTTCTTAGTGATTTTTCAAAATGGCACCACTGGCACACTTCTATCAGATCTGGCCCTGCTTAAGAGCAATACATTCTGTAAATTTCAACTAATTCTGATTATCGGATTTTGTGTTTCCATGAACAGAAGTTTTTGATGCTAAAAATGTAGGTTAATTGGGAAAGGGTTAATAGGCGCGCCCGTTGTAAAATTTCAAATTTTTTACTTTGGCTGTGTATTCAAAGCATAAGATTTATATACGAGTGGCTTTTTTTTCCAAGAAACTACATTTTTTTCCGGAGAGTCGATGATTTGAAGGTTTTCACTTTCAGCGCCTGCCCTAGCTATAGGACTGCCAACATGCTCATCAAAAGCTACAACTAAATAATACCACTATGTTCTGAAAGTTTCATAATGATTGAATAGCTCTGTCAAAAGTTATCGCAATTTAAAAAATTTCAAATTTTCCCGTTCTCTTTTTAGGCACCCAGCGCACACATGGGGTTAAAAAATTCCAAAACATTATCCGATTCACATATAAAACACGTTCGGAATTTATTTTGTCAACTTTATTTTTGCAAAAATTATTTGTGTACGGAATAATAGGTATATTAAAAATATCACTAAAAAGGCCTCCGGCGCCAAGGGGTTAAAGATAATTGACATTCGGTGAGACCTGGAGCTATTCTGCAATACACCAATGTATCCTGAAAGTTTCAGCTCAATCGAATAGCGCGTTCCCGAGAAATAGTCACTGAATTTTTTTGATGATAATATATACTATGTATGAATGTTTGGCCGAATCCATTTCAATACTAATGTGCTTCGAACATTAGTAAAAAGTGAAACTTTTTGTCACTGGATGATATCTTATGTCATAGGGGGCATATTGTGCATAATGGTACTTCTAGAAGATATGAATGTGGATGCACAAGTTTTTTTTTCTATGAGGTTTAGTTGCCGAGTTATGGGCTTCTGAATAATTGACAAAATTGATAAAAGTTTTTTTTTGGAAGCGGATTCTGAGATTCAAAACAAAATCTAAAAAACATTAAGCTCATTGAATGGTGTTCTTTTTAATTGTTCTTTTTAATTTTGAAATGAGATTTGAAAAACAAATTTTTTTTCCTGTGTGGAGCCGGAAGTAGACACTTTAACTCGTAATTTGAATAATTTAGACCAGGTTAATTTTGTTTATTTTTATAACACAACAAAGCTTACCAGAATCTTTCAGCCGTCCATACTTAAACATTTCTATCATCCATACTTGATCATTTCTATAAAAAAAACAATGTTCTTATTCAGTGATTATTTAACATTTATTTTTAGTGGTTGTTGATTTCTCAAGGTTTTCGAACTCTGTATAACAAATTTTAGATATAATTCTAAGAGCACACATTGAACTTTAATAAAATTCTCCGTAAGATTACTTTGCATTCCTATTTTATTACTTCGTGCCATTACAAACGTTACAAAAGATGCCTATTGACCCCAGTTACCCGGAAAAGTTAATTTAACCTTTTAAGCTGGAAAAATTTACCAAAAGCTACTTCATATTATGATGGCTTAGACTTTGACTTTAGAATCTATATAACTTTACTAGCTATTTTAGTAATGGACTTTCTTAAGTCTTTGTGAAGCACTCACTATGTCGCTTTTGTTGCTGCTTGTAAGACATATATTTATGAATAGAACAGCATAGGCATTTGAATTATGGAGTTATTAAAAATTTTCGAAAATAATATAGAATATGCTCATCTCTCTAATTATCTGAATTCACTCTTAGCCCATACGCGGCTACTTTACTCTACATCCGAACGAAAATTCACCAAGAACAATTCAAGATCGAATTGTGCTTCGTCGTACCTACTAAGTAAACTGCAGACATGAGCCTTTTGTCCAATCGATGTCGTTTTGCTGCTCGAATATGCATTTGGTCTCTTAATCAATGCTGAGGGCATTCGAAACACGTCCTCTAGATTTAACTGGCCATCAAAATACCCGTCATATGTGAATGCGGGTAATTACTACAAACGCTTGCGATGTCGTGTGTTGTCTTCGTGTACAATAGAATCTTCCAAAGACTTCTTAGCAATGCAATCTTTGGGAATCCGTTCGTCGCTCTATCCGTGAATGGGGCTTGGAACGAGGCATCATCAACCAGAGTCAGGCTTGAGGCTACAGGCTTCCTTTGTTTAGCGGGTATGTGATGATTCCGGCCATATCTGAAAAGTGCAATGCGCACATACTGCCCACATGCCGATGCATCTTCTCCCTGTTCCCTTGTACATTTCTTTGCCTATCATGAAGCTTGGAGCCGATCACTACTTCGAACTTCATTACTATTCACAGGCTGGAGTCCATCATTCTGAGGACTACGTTTGTTTCGCCTTAAATAATTATTCGCGCCGGCATCAAGTGACAAATTTCTACGTAACAATGCATTTATTTACGTTTTCGAATGCAGTAGAAAACGCGTGCTGTGCGAACATGGAATCTGACGCGAATGGGAAATTGGGCTTCAGTGGCGGTGATGTTAAAGGGTTTTACCGTTGAATCGAGAAGGCAAAAAAGAAATATAGAAACAAATGCTTGATTTAGAATTTAAATGTGTTAAATGTGCTTCTAAAAATATGCATCTGAATCTGATTTATAGCTGTCCTGTTTTTGTTGTTTTCTGTATTTTTTTTCGTTCTTATTCTAGAAATGTATATAACAAACTAATCGTACCGCATTATTTAAAATTACACTGGGCGCGAAAACTCTCCAATAATGATTCCGAATCACCAACGATTAACGTAGCTCTTACCACTTCGTGAAAATCTGTAAATTTTTGTGCCTTCTCTACGCTACTGTCACCTCTCCAAACACTCTGAAAGTATCGAACCAGGATGTTTTCAAGATGAAGGTTCTATATCTACCAATACCACTATGAATGCAATTAAAATTTCCAAAGAATTAAGATGCAATAAACTGACAAAAGACCGAACGTACCGTTGTTGTATGATATTGTATAACTGCTTGCGACGACAAGTAACGGTGGTATATCAGATTTCCATAGCATGAATCTTTCAGTATATTCTCAATCATTATTGTCAACAATCGATACCCAGTAAAGTTTTGCCAAACAATATCCGCACCGAGATTGGATGGATATGTTGGCCTTAAAGCCTAAGGGAATAAGTAACAGGTGTTTTGTTTTGATGCGTGTGTGGTTCTTTGATAGTCGATACTCTTGTAAATATTTTGGTTTGTTGAGACAAAACTAAAGGAACAAGTGGTGGTCATTTCGGTCAGTTGGTATAGGATATTTCAATATAATAGAAAAACTGATTATTTTATTGCATGAAACTTAAGGTATTAAGCGTTATATTATTCTTTTTCTTAAAAAAAAGTAAAACAATTAATACTTATAAAAAGAAATAAAAATGTTAAATAATATTTTTTTCTTTTTGCTTAAATCATGGGATAACACTGAAAAACTGTTTGGAAACCGTTCGAAGCGCTAAAATATTATTTGTCGCAAAAGAGTGGCTATTTATATATAGCCAATATTAATTTCACAATTTAAATATCTATGATTGGAAATAACGTGTTCAATTGTTTTTAAATTTTCTAATGAAACATTGAGCTGAACATTTATTTGAATACAAAAATAAGTGTAAGGTTTGTCGCAAAAAAAGTGCGACTTAAAACTTTCAGATACAATTTATTCTTTTTTTTAAATATTTGTCATAGGTCATTCAGATGGGTATTTGCTCATTTTTTAAAGATATTTTGACTCTCTAGGATATAATGAGATGACATTTCTTTCGGATTTTTTCATCATTTCTCATTGCAGCCTAATCTCTGGATCGTTCATCTGTATTTTCAAGGTCAAAGGGGCTTTATGCACTCTTATGTAAACGATTACCAAAGATTTTCTATTTATTACTAGAGCTACTATAAATTTTAATTCTGATCTTTTAACCGTATATTTATCTAAATACTAGTTAAATGTAGGTGATAAAATATTAGATCATATAGCTAAAAGTGGTCGACATGTAGATACAAACGCTTCATTAATTTCTTAAAAATTGAAAAACATAGATGCTCTACGGGCTAAAAAATAGAATATCCACTGATTTATTAGTTATTTTTACTGATTTTCGAAGAAAAATATGTAAATATATATATATATATATATATATATATATATATATATATATATATATATATATATATATATATATATATATATATATATATATCTCAGCAAAATGATTAAGGGAGACAATCTCTGGAGTGGCCAATCCGATGGAGCTGAAATTTTCGGAGGACATAGATGTGTATAATGAGTAGGTCCATGACTTGCTAGAATCAGATATCTTTAACCCTTTGCTGGCGGGGGGCATTTTAGTGAATTTTCAGGTACTCCTATATTTCCAAGCAGTGTACATTTTTGCCAAAAAAATTAATTGGAAATGAAAACTTATTATGTTTCAAACTTGCCTATGATAAACAATTGGAAATTTTGAGCCGTGTGTGGGTGCTGAGTGCCTAAAAGTAGGCAAGGATTTTTTTTCTTCAAATTTTTATTTGTCATAACTTCTGACAGAAACATTGGATTATCGTGAAAATTGCAGAGCGTATTGATGTTGGCTAAAATTAAACACACATACATTTTCAAGACAGATTGGGTAGCTCTGTAGCTATGGCAGGCTCCTGAAAAAAAATCCTTCAAATCATCGACCCTCCTGAAAAATGTTTGCTTTTTGATAAAAACTTCAAATCATTGATAAATTTTAAACTTTGTCCATCATATCAAATTGAAATTTTTGAAATTCCGATTTGCACAAGAACGGCAACCCATCACCAATTTACCTCTATTTTTACCTCTCGAAACCAGTGCTGCCATGTGTTTTTTTTTTGGAATATTGCTAGATTCAATTTTATTTAATGCTAAATAATGCTAGATCTTGTAAAATTATAATGATAAATAATGCTTTCTTATTTAATTAAAATAAACATGGCTCAATATGAAAACAATATGTATATTTATATGTAAAACAAAAACAAATTAGAAGTTAAAAATTTACATCTCACAATGATTCTATATCGATTACAGTCATATCAGTTACATCTAAATCTTCTTCTATTGTGTAAAGCTCATTTCTACCAATATTTTTCAAAACATCGTTTGGAATCTCACAATCAAAACAGTAGCAATTATTTATTTTTAAGTGAAGAAAAAGTAATAGTGTCGGATAACGGAGATTTTTCTTCAGTGTTGTACGTGCGATTGCATGCATTTCAAGCCCTAACAAAACAATTGATTCACATTATTCAGGAAAAAATATCTAACTAGAATGCACATACTTTGGTAAACTTGAACTTGTAGATGCCCGAGGCTCCTGGGAATCACTGATTTTTAGCATCATCACGATTTAATTGAACGTTACCATATTTAAAGAAATATAGATGACTTTATAATCTTTTTATTTTAGACTTTATTTTAGACACTATCATTATTTTAAAATCAGACAGCTGTCACTTGTGGTTGTCACTTCTAACGAAATGCCATGAGTGCGTTTTTGTATTGTTCATGAATTTCCGTTTCCACATGATTCAGGAAGTTTGCTTTCATGAACGCGCCTGAAAGTACACGAACAGAGCTATTATTGAGAAAAATTAGATGAGCGCCAGATTATTCCGAAATCTAAATTTAAATGCTAAAAATAATGCTAGATGCTAGTTCCGAGTTTTGAATGCCGTTTTTGGAAAAAAATAATGCTAGATCTAGCATTCAAAATGCTAAAATGGCAGCACTGCTCGAAACTTCTGTTCACGAGAACTGACAACCGGCTAATCCGATCATAATGAAATATACAGGACATGTTGGTATTAACTAGAACCAGGTCTGATAGAAGTGATTTTGAAATGAGGGCAACCCTGTGGCAGTGGTACCATCTTGAAAAATCACTGAGAAAAAAAACTGCTTTTTGGCCTATAGTTTCCGATTCAGCTATCACATTTAAACAAAATTCACACAATATTTGGTTGGTGGAAATTCGGTTGAAAAATTAGAGTTGAGTTGCCAGCTATGGTGATTTTTGTCTCCAAAATCTTGCAAGTTTGCTAAGCAAAAGAAAACTTTTTCCCTATAACCTCCGGTGCCGTCATAAAATCAAAACGAAATTCATACAGTAAATGGACCTTGTTGTAAACCAAATTTCGTAGGAATTTCGTAAAAAAATCATGGAAGGGCTGCCAGCTATGACAATTTTAGTAATTTTTTGGGATTTCTTTACTAAGCGATTATGTCATTAGATTTGCAAATGGGAATGATCCTGCAGTGAAAACTAACAACAAATATTAACGTTTTGAAAATTTGAGAAGTTTTGAGGGTAGTAACCCTAAAATTCTTTTCACTCGTATAACTTCCAGCGCATTGACTCAATCGAAACGAAATTCACACTACAAAAAAAGTGTATAACGTCTTTCCACATTTTCTTGGCACTCAAAGACAATTTCTTCGAAAATCAGTTTTCTAGCGGTTCTGATGCGCTAGACTTTTTTATTACTCGTTTTAAAACTTCGCCAACCACCAAAATGCAGACTATAATAGCTGCTTGATTTTCATTTTGCATATTCACGTTTCAATGTTTTATGTTCATGAGGCATGTGCCACTTCACGAAACTATCTATTTTTAGATGAATTATTATTTGAGGTCTTTTCCACGGGTTGCCGATTAGTGTAAAAATTGTAAATGTTTTTGCGGGATGATTAAAATTGAACAACTTTTTATTAACATTAAAAATTTTAATCTACATTGAAAATTCTATTTTGACAAAGTGGTTTCGAAAGTATGCACTGCTTCTCATCAGACACCAGCACACAGTGCATACTTGACTGGCGTGACCACTTGCAGGTGGAAATCATTACATTTTTATTTATGCTAGTTGTGACAAAATTTAACATCTCCGACTTATATCCATGGATATAATTTTACTTAGTAAAGGTAATTGAATTTGATCACGGTTCCCTTCTTGTCTATAAATCAGCATAGACAACGTATATCATTTCTACAGCATTGAAGCCGAGCATATTGAAACGGGAAACTTCGATCGTTTTGCGGAATCAGCCTCCGAAAGCAGAATCAAATTGGAAATGTTTTTGCGGGATGATTAAAATTGAACAACTTTTTATTAACATTAAAAATTTTAATCTACATTGATAATTCTATTTTGACAAAGTGGTTTCGAAAGTATGCACTGCTTCTCATCAGACACCAGCACACAGTGCATACTTGACTGGCGTGACCACTTGCAGGTGGAAATCATTACATTTTTATTTATGCTAGTTGTGACAAATTTTAACATCTCCGACTTATATCCATGGATATAATTTTACTTAGTAAAGGTAATTGAATTTGATCACGGTTCCCTTCTTGTCTATAAATCAGCATAGACAACGTATATCATTTCTTTACTAAGTAAAATTATATCCATGGATATAAGTCGGAGATGTTAAAATTTGTCACAACTAGCATAAATAAAAATGTAATGATTTCCACCTGCAAGTGGTCACGCCAGTCAAGTATGCACTGTGTGCTGGTGTCTGATGAGAAGCAGTGCGTACTTTCGAAACCACTTTGTCAAAATAGAATTTTCAATGTAGATTAAAATTTTTAATGTTAATAAAAAGTTGTTCAATTTTAATCATCCCGCAAAAACATTTCCAAATTTATTCTGCTTTCGGAGGCTGATTCCGCAAAACGATCGAAGTTTCCCGTTTCAATATGCTCGGCTTCGATGCTGTAGAAATGATATACGTTGTCTATGCTGATTTATAGACAAGAAGGGAACCGTGATCAAATTCAATTACCTTTACTAAGTAAAAATTGTGATTATTCGATGACATGCTGCAATTTTAAGAAATTTCAAGTAAAAGTATTTTCGTACCATTGAAAACTCAGGAATAGATTTATATGTTTACATAATATTCCGATTGTATTTATTTTCACAAATGTTGATATCATAGGTCACAATCAGCCACATCACTTCGCATCTAAGCCAAATAATTTCGAAGAGGCAGCAATCCAAACATATTCCACCCTCAAAAGAAAAAAATTTGAATTTCGTATTGGAATCAGTCAATTCAATTTTAAGTTTAACGAAGAAATTAACATTCAACAAATGAATTGATAGCTATAATTCGAATTCAAGAACAAGAAAACTATAATTTGTAAATTTGATTTCATGGATCATAGCAATACCAAAAAAGAAATAAGAGGTCACAGTTATGAATGGAAGTCCGAAAACTTGCTGAAAAGAGGCAATAAAGACCAGCGTTTCAAAAACTCATTGTTTATATCTGTAAATAAATAAAGAATAGTTATACTTCAAAATACTTCAACATATACTTAAAAAATCAGTAACACCTATTCCTAAAGCATATGAAAAAACTTATACATATTTACATGAAAAATCTAAATGCAAAATCTTAGAAATAGTCTTTCATCATCGTTTAGCAAGTCATCAGCTGTCTGATTTTAGTGGTGGTGGAAGGATTCTTTTTTTAGTAATCTAAATATCTTACTTGGAACACAACATTCCGTGCTATGAGATTATTAAATCTTCGTTAGCTTAAAAAACAAATAAAAAGTTTTATAAATTTCAAACTTATCATTTACATCATCAATATGTAGCGAAGCTCACAAAAGTTCTATGTGGATCGGCGGTATTACGTACGTAACTTTTGCTACAAAACTGTTCGATTTTTATTAGTTTTCGGAGCAAAATTATTTTACATATTTCTAAGCACTGTGGAAAATTCATCATTTATTTTATAAAACGCAGCCACCCTAGCAGAAGAGGTTCTCTTCCCATGCCTACTCTAATTGCGAATTGTGGTATAGCGGTGTCGGTCAAATATTGGCGTTGGACAGTTGGTGTTTATTGAACTTACGTTGGATAAATTTCATTATCTGGAAATTTGAAAAACTAATCTGAAGTGTCACAAATCTGAGCTTAGTTACAAATTTTGACTTCCAACATGATAATGATCCAAAGCATACAGCCGAAATCGTGAGGCTTTGGTAGCTATATTATGTTAGAAAACAGCTACATACATCACCTCGATGACTAGGCCTACACCCCATCGAACACTTATAAAAATCGGTAAAGAGTAGATATCGAGAGCATCCAATAACGAGTAAAGAAGTGCTTGAAACTGTAATAACGGAAAATTGAAATAACTCAACTGTGGAGGAGACATTAAAGCTCGTCAATTCGATGCCAAAAAAAGAATCCCCGATCCTCTAATCCTCCCCCGATCCTGCAAATAGGCGGATAATCAACCATCTGGAGAACATTTACCTCATTGTATTTTCGAATTAGTTTTAATGCAAATATCGCAGCATTAAAAAATTGCGATTTGTGTGGAAACGTACTCAATTATTAACTTTTGTCACGTCCTCATACACATCCAAAATTTCGACAATGATCCTTCAAAATCACTAGCGGAAAGAGACTCTAATCTGAGTACCTAGGAGATAACAAACACTTCTCAGGTTTGTTAGCAAATGGAGCAGATACATCTTCATGAAATCGGGAAGATTTACAGCTAGGATAGGGTGGATTGTACTGCAGTGCTACAATTTATATTAAGCGGCCGAAACCGGGAAAAATAATTACAGATGAATTGTATTGCCAACAATTAAATAGACTACATACCGAATTTTCGGTAAAAAGGCCAGTCCTGGGCAACAAAAAAGGGACAGTATTGCAATATGTTAATTCCAGGCCCCATTTCGCTAGATCAATTCAAGCAAAAATTAAGTAGCTGGCCTGGGAAATTCTACCACATCCCCCTATTCTCCTCACATAATACGATTCATTTATTTCGATCCATAGAATATTCTCTAAGGGATAAAAGTTTTAGAAATATTGATGTGCAAACTAGCTTAGAATCATATTTTTCAGCAAAGCCAACTAGATTTTATAAAAAGGGATTTGAGACCTTGTCAACAGGATGGCAAAATGTCCTAAATAACGCCGCAGATTATATCATAAACCAATCAAAAAAAACTTAGGTTGCCCCTGAAATAATTGATTACTTATGGGTATACCCCTAATACTTCAATTAATATTTCACCTCTTTAAAAGTGAACGCAGATTTTATCTACATTGTGTTGACATGTTTTCTGCCAAAAGTGCCGTAATTTAAAAATTTATAAAAGCGAAAGAAATAAATATTTGTGCCTCGAGTACTAAAGAACTACATAGTGAATAGAAAAATTAAAATTTGGAACAACCTATATCTTTTTCGTTTTTGCACGGCACGAACTGATTGAAAGCAATTGAAAGCAGATTTTTTCTAGCGAGTGCATTGAGTCTAATGGATGCAACAATAAATTTAAATGATTTTATCACGGAACCCAAAAGTTGTTGGACGCATATTTTTGAAACTGCTCACAATACTTAAAAGAGGTTCCCAGTTTGTCGTATTATTTGGAAGCTAGGAGTCGACGATACTGTAAAACACATTTGAGCAAGCCTCTGTTGTGTGCATATTACTTTGGATTCAATGAAAAAAATCGCAGCATGTTGGCACGTAAACGCAGTGCATACTGAGTTCATTTTCACCACACCATAGTTCTTAAAATTATTTCTCTAAGATTTAAAAACAAACCACAACCTCTGTAATACCAGATCTAGAGTATACGATCTGAAACAAATTCGATTCTACCATTCGATATTCCAATTAAGAATCGAAATCATCTAAATAAATACCTATTCGCCTACAAGAGTAGCTAATAAAAAACCAAAGTCCTATGAAAACGTGCAAAGATTGTTGAACTATATCAGCCACCCAATTTAAATGCTAATTCAGTCCTAATGGAACTCATCCGAACACCATCAGTTCTTTGGCAAAAAAAAGCCTATCGAAAACTAAAGAAGATCGCACGTGTTTTAAAAAGAAAACAGATTCAGAAATAATTTGCTTGCTCTGCTCACAAATCTCAATTTGATTAAATCCGATTTAATGTCTAGCAAATTTTTTAGACACAGCCCACCACATGCCTATCCAATTTTCTCTATTCGTCGTCATAATTTATGCTAGTGACAAGCAATTTCTATTTATTTGTGATATCGAAATGAATAAAATTTCATTCATAAAATAAACAAACTATTCAACGATGATCAACATATGTATCTCGAAAATAATCATTTCACTTCGCCTCATGCTAGATTTGCAGATTGATAATATCAAATGCATATTTAATATCACAAATTTTTATTGCGAAACTAACGAAGCTCATTCTTATCGTTTATCGATAGAAATTCAAAATTATTCACACCATATCACATCGATTCGAGAAATCAATGTGAAATCGGTGTCAATTTGTTTTTTTCTTTTCTTGTTCGTCGAAATAATAAGACAGATTCAATTAAATTTCAGATTTTATATATATATTTTTTTCTCATATTTTATGTAAATTCAATTGTGTCTAAACAAACAAAATTTCATTTTTCAATTTTTCTTTCATTTCTTTCCTCTCTCTTCAATTCATTTACGCTATGACAGTAATAATAATAATCTTATAACTCTTAAACAGTTCTCATCGAGGAAAATAATATTGTACATATATACAGACACATTAATATCTAATAGATACAGAGATGACATATTCCTTAGTTTATGTATGTAATTAATTAAAGTACATAACATTAAAAATGCAATTTTGTGTACATCAATGTAATCATCTATCTAAAACTAAGACTTTTGTTTTAATTCGTAAATTAATAATGATCTCAGTAAATAAACTAACTAAATAAATATTTATGATACATAGATATTCGATTTGATTTAAATTTTTGTTTTTTTTTTGCGAATTTCGTATTCAAATATTATGTTGAGATACAAGGGAGAAATCATTTATCTTTGGGGGAATCAGAAAGTTCTGAACCAGATAATTTAGAAATTCATTTTAGATTTGAGTCTTTTCTGTGTCGTCAAAAATAATAGGATGTTCAAGCCAAGGAACGTTTTTTGTTTTATTGATAGTGAAATAAGATTTGTGTTTTTGAAATTCTTAATGAAACATCTAAAATCTAGTCCGAAATATAATGAGCAATTCTTTGTTTTGTTTTTTAACTTCAATTTCATAGGATCTAATAGAAAACGTAAAAATATTCTTCTTGTTTTTTTAGACAGTTTAAGACAAAACAATTTTTTTATTCTGTACTTTATATATTTTAAGATAATTCATGATAGTTTTCAGTGAAAAACAAAGAGCAAAGTCTTATTGCATTTTTAAATATCAGTCAAATCGATTCTTAAATTTCGAATAGGGTTGATTAATTTTTTCTAATTTTTTTTTTTAATTAAATACATTTAATACATGTAAAGTCTCAATTGTTTTAAAGGCGTCTTCGAGAATTGAAAAATGTTTTAAGGGTGTTATGGCTGTTTGTAGCTTTTTGCAGAAGAACTATTTGTAAATGAGGATCCGAAATACTTTTGGATGAGTTATAGGACTTATTCAGGAATTCAAGTTAAGATCAAAGTATCTCTTAGATAAAATTCGAATGATTAAATATATTCAAATTCATCGAAAACATCAAATTGATTTCAAAGACCCACTTCTGGACATACCTCTTTCATGTCAACTTTTGCATCTAAATCAATAACATACAATTCAAAGCTCTTCAACAGCGAAACGGCTCGTACACAACTGCATACATACATCGTTGGATTGAAATTCGAGACGATTTTTGTTGCAATAATTTACGAAAACGAATGCGCATTTAATTAAAAATCCGCGAAAATAGAGACAAATTTGCCTTTGGAACGAAATTCACGACTGGGCAAGCGACACTGCTGGATCTTATTTTGGAGCCAAATGTGCCGGTGCTCCGATATAGGTGGAACCGGTGCTTTTAACAATCTTCTAAAGACGACTATTAATTACCGATTAAACCGAAATAGTATGGCAGAAAGCAGCTGGATAGATATGAATATTTTTGATGACTCTGTGGATGAGGAGGAGTGGGTTGAATATGTTCGGGAATTGTTGGTTTGATGTATTTTTACGAGAAAAGATGTTGAGGAGTTGTGACGAAGCTTTGAATGCAGCTATTTGTCGTTTAGAAATTTCGCGTCTGAAGAGCTATGGCTCCATGTGGAGATAAAACCTGATTTCGTACAAACATCTTATGTAGCACAAATTCAATTGATTAATGACTTTTTTGTGCATTTTCTACTAAATTTATAGCTGTTACAATCAAAATTAAAGAAATTTATCTTTTAAGATACAATTCATGATAGATTCAAAGAAATACATAATTATAAAAACATTTTCAAACTATGATCTTCATTTAGCGCCTCTCTAACATAAAAAAATTCATATACAGCCCGTATTTCTGCAAAAAACCACAACATCCCTTTCCTTCCTTTTTACAAATCGAACAATTTTAAGGCGTTTTTACCATATCGAATCATATTTACAGGTAGTATGCCAATTGTTTCGGCCTGGCGATGAACCGAACCATTAACAAAACCGTTACTATCCGGAATGATTTATCCTAAAAACTTACAACTAACTTCATATTTGTATAGGTACTTAAATAAGTAATCAGAAAATATTAAAATAAAGTTAATACAATTATATCACATGAATTTGTTTCCTTGCAACAGGGAATTTATTAATGTGGCGGTTGGGCAGTGGTCTTCTCCAGACATCTGAACTTCCCTTTCGAACAGAAGGACACATCCGGTGGTAGGTAGGAGTTACAGGGTTGATCGGTCCAATCAGTTGGTTTGGTCAAATTCAAACTCAGAGTACGCACAGCCTTCGAGATGCAAGCGAACACGGCAGTCCCTTTCGTTGGCAGTTCTTTTGTTTTTTCCCTAAAATGTTGTTAATGACTTGTAGGCGTGAATTGAGCGAGCGCAAACCTGTGTGGAAGAAGGGTGTAAGTTTGCGATCGGTGTTTTGATGTGTGCTTCGCTCATCTAAACCAAGAACGCCTGATTACTGTTGTTTCCGCTTGAACTCGTAGCACCTGGGGCCGGGCCCGAGCTCGTTCCACTGCTGCTACTACTACTGCTCGGAACCGGTGTCTGGGGCTGAGGTTGTGCTCCGCTGCTGCGATGTATTGAGGCATGTACGGCAGCAGTGTTTAAGGGCCGCCAGTTCGAGGGATGGCCAGACGCCGACGAGCCTTGTAGTTTTTGCAGTTTGTGATGAGGGTTGCAAATCGCTCCGCTCGGGATCATCGAAAGGTTTTCGTGATCGTACGCACTGTACTCGGAATCGATGCTCGAGTAGATGTGCTCGGAGGGCGGCCGCAAAGGGATGTCGTTGAGCGGATGCCTGGTTGGGCGGGGGCTCGGCGTAGCTGTCGTCGCGGACGAGTAGTTGGTCTCGTCGCCATCCTGATAATAGGCTGGTGGAGGAGGTGCTTGTCGAAATATCACACCTGGACTGACAGGCTGCTTGAATCGCTCGTGATGGTCGATGGTGTAATTGTTTCCTCGGGGCGAAAGCTCAATGGGTATCGCGTATTTGAGCCTTTCCCAGAAATATGCGTCGTTGGTCAGAACCCTATTGCTGGGTTTTAAATGCAAATATGGCTGGAGCTCGACTATTTCCTCAGCATCTGCGGTGACGTCGGGCTCTTCAATGAAAACGAGCTTCATTTTTAGACCCCGCAATATCTCATGGAACGCACTACGGAAATCGATCCTTGTCCACTCCGTCTGAAGGAAATTCCTGGTTAGGTAGACAATAATTTTCCTCGATGCTCGTGAGGCCTCGACTATTTGTAGGTGGGTGGAATCTGGTAGCAAATCCCTGTGCTGGATGCACAAGCGAAGCGGAGGCCGGCCGTGCTCCAACTCGCCAGCAATAGTTCTGCAGACAAACTCGTAGTCCTTGACCGAATGGAAGATTATGGCATCATAGAGTTTTCCGACCTCATCAAGGCGAGATTCACACACGCGCACTCCATAATGGGCAAACAACCACATCCTGACTGATTCCCGGAACACAAAAACAATAATCAGAATGATTATGAGCACAATAAGGACTAGAACAGCAGCCAGGAGTGGAATGTATCCGCTGTACATATCGGGGTTTGCAGCTGTCGCTGTACTTCCTGCGTAGTTCTCATTGCAGCCTGCAGACGCGTTAAGATCGAGCTCTCGCTTCACAGCTCCGTCGACACAATAAATGTCCTTGGTGTCCTTGATTATTAGCGAGTTACCGGAAACGAATTCAGTCAGCTCTTGCAGGTATCGACAGTGGCACGACCATGAGTTTCGGCCCACCGCCAAGGCAGTCAAGCTGCTCCGTTGCTGCAGGCGCTGCAACTGCCACATTGGGAATGTAACCAGCCGATTGTTATCGATCCTGAGGACCCTCAGCGAAGTCAAATGTGCCAAAGTGGTATTTCCAATGTACGATAGCTGGTTGTTGTGCAGATACAGCTCCCGAAGGGAATGCAAGCCCGTGAATTCAGATCCATGAAGCCTTTGGAGTTTATTGTTCTCCAGGTGGATGACCTCCAAGGCCGTCAGCCCGGCGAACGTCTGGTTTTTCACTGTCATCACGTTGCTTGCATTAAGGTAAACTGCTCGCAGATTTTTCCTTCCAATGAAAATCTGATTTTGCAGCACTGGCAAGTTATTTCCGTCCAAATACAGGTCTGTCACATCCATCGGTAGCTTGCTAGGCAGCTGATTGGCATTTTGCCGCCCGCAGTCCACAATATTGGTGGCCCACCGATCGTCATTATAACAGCTGCAGTTGGTTGGACAGGTCATCTCACAATCGCAGGCGTCAAAATCGCAACAATGGCACTGGGCGAAGCAGTGAGTTTGATATTTGCACAAAAAGTCACTGCTAGACAAACTGGACAGAGGTCTAATAGGCGCACTACGACTGTGCGGCATCAAACACTCGATATTCGCCAGGTCCATTATTTTCGGATGCTGACGGGACGTCATGTTATCTGCTCGTTGCAGCCACTCCATGGAACAGTCACACTCGAATGGGTTCCCGCCCAAGTAGAACTCTGGAACCATTTTCTCATCAGGAACGGGAGCGACCCGCAGGTTGTGCAACTGCATTTTGGCGATCATGTTCGCGTATAGGTCAACTCGAGTCAAACTGGTCTTATCCACAAACGTATTGGGCTGGATAACACTGATAAGGTTATTGTTAATGAACAGCAGTTCAATTGTGTTCGGCACGGACATGGGTCCGATTTCAGTTATCCTGTTATGGCTCGCATCTAGCGTCTTCACCCGTATCTCCTCTTGCAGTTTATAATAATTGCCTAGAGCCTCGATGAAATTCGAATGGATGTCGAGCCACTTCAGCTTGCTAGGGATGAAAGCGTAGTCGAACCACACCAGATGGTTCTCCGATAAATTGAGCCAAAGCAATGAAGCCAGTGTGGCGAAAACACCATTGATATCAGTCAGGAAATTTCTATCCAGTCGAATAGCCTCCAGTTCAGTATTCCGGACAAATGACCCTCGTTCAATTGCCTGGATTCGATTCTTAGCCAGATTCAAGACACTGAGTCGCGGCAAGTCCCAAAACATCCCAGCGGTGATGTTTCCAATGTGATTATCAATCAACCGCAATCCTGTGAGCTGGTTCAGATTCTTGAACGACCCGTTCTGAAAACCTGTGATCTGATTCTCTCCCAAATCAAGCGTTTTGAGCATGGCCAAGTCCTGGACCGCTTCCGGAACTGCAGTCAATTGGTTAGAGCTTAAGTCCAATTCCTTCAAATCCGAGCAGTTTCGAAACGCTTGCGATTCGATGATGTTGATCAAATTGTTATTCAGCGTCAGCTTGGTCAGGACGAAGAGACCGTTAAACAGCTTGTTATCGAGCGTATGCAGACGATTTTCAGCCAAATTCAGTGTATGCAGGTTGTAGAGAGGCAGAAAAGCACCCTCTTCCACGTGCCCGATTGAATTGTTCTTCAAATCGAGGATCTGCAGGAAGTACAATTCACTGAAAGTTTTCGCGCCGATTCGTGTCAGCGCGTTATTGGCCAGGTTCAGGACAATCAGGCGGATCAGGCCCGCAAACGTTGCGTTATCAACGTTATGGCTAGTCAGCTGATTTCCACTTAGATCCAGCACAAGGAGCTGCTCGAGCCGATGGAAGAGTCCTTTCGGCAGGTCGTAGATCTGATTGTCGTGCAGATGGATTTCGCGCAACTCCTTATTCCCGGCGAACGCATCACTCGGCAGGGTTTCAAGGTGATTATAGCTCAGATTCACTATTCGTAAGGACGCGAGTCCTGACAGTGCATCCCGAGAAAGTTCGGTAATATTATTAAACTGTAAGTTCAGATGCTGCAACCGTCGCAGCCGCGAAACTCCCCAACTGTCTGGTATGGAACGGAGCTCGTTATGACTAACGTCGAGCACTTGCAATTCGGAGCCGCCCGCGCCCGTACACGGCAAATCGCCAAAACCGAGACTGTCCGCGGACCGTAATCGATTGTGCGTTAAATTCAGGATTTGCAGATTACTTAGGGGACACCACACACCTTCCGGCAACTGCCGCAAATTGTTTTCACTCAAATCTAACACTTGTAGCTCGCGCAAACCATTCAACGAACTCGTAAACACTTCCAGGCTCTTCCCGGCGCCCCAGATACTATTTCGCGTGTTCACGGCCAGTCTTTTCAGCGAGTTTAGTCCTTTGAACGCGTTGGGCGGCAGTTTCAACAGCCTGCAGGACTCGACTTGCAGTTCGCTGAGTTTGGGAAGACGCGCAAACGCCTCCACCGGAAGTTCGCTCTGGAACAGGAGCGTCTCACTGCAGGCGATGTCAAGCCGGTCAGCTGACTCGGCCACCTGTAGATTTAGGCCCTGCGATTCCAGGATACGAAGATGACACTTTACACTGGAACTCTGGTATTCCCAGGAGCACTGAGCCGACACCAGTTGCAATAGTGCTCCAAAAACAAGAAACATAACGGTCAAGATCATGGGAGTGCATTGCGGACGGGTGACGACCGAGCGGATATGTCTACGGGGCGACATTTTCACGCAGCGCACTTTTCAACAGAAAACAAATTAAATTATACACACAGCACTTGTAATTCCAATTAGGCGGCTACACAGCCATCGTTCTCCACTGGCCTCTGCCTATTTTTCATCAAAACTCACTTCAACACAATTCTCGCTTTTCTCGCTAATTTTCCCGTCGTCACCGGCGAAAGCGTCTAATGAATCAAAGCACAGAAACTGCTTCAATCACGGAACACACATTCGCGACGATTCCTCGTCTTCTTTCAATCGCGACTTCAACAAGTTGAAACAGCTCGACTCGACTCACGGTGTTCAATCAATCGACCGCGTGAGGCAACCAACTGAACACATCTCTTCTGCGCAACGAACGAACTCAAACTGACTCCAATCGCGCTCCGTGGTCGGCTCTCTGGTTTGCCGTCCGCCGGCGGCAACACACATACGCGCACCGATTCGGTCAAGGAACAGGTCCATCGCGTGTATATGCAAGCGAAGTGCATCAACGGGTGAGGGTGTGTTGCATTCTGTGCATGCAGCGCATTCAAGTGCATATCGAACATTCAACTGCGACACCGTCGAGGGCTTCGACGTTCGTGTCCTTAGTTGCAGTGGGGGTAGAGATTTCCTCGTTGCCGACCCTTCGAACGTCTCCAAGCATCCACGAAAGGCAATTGTTTGCTGGTGCGAAGAGTGCAGGACACGGAGCGCTGCATTTGTGCATTCGAAGCATTTCTGCACGTGCACGATGTGCAAGAAGAAAATGCATTCAATGCACAGTGGAGTGTGTATTAGAGAAAATGTAAGCTTGTGTTGTTGTTCGTTTCAGTCGCTCTCGTTTAATTAATCGGGAGAAGGGCGATCTTGGTGAGCGAGAGAGCGAGTTCTCTATTTCAAGATCAATTTCTGAATTTTCAAGCTCAACAGATGGCATTAGTTGTACCGATTTGGGTGAAATTTATCGAGTTTTGTGCTTGGTCATAGCGTTGAAGTCTTTCGTTTTCGTATTCAGTTCGAAGAATCGATTTGTTTGCGCAACTGTGAGGTTATCGGCAATGGATCGATAGTTTGTTTAGAGTTTTGCTTGATTTCCGCTATCAGTGGTACGAAGAGCGATAAGAATGATGAGTAATCGGAAACTGAAGCAAGTGCTAATGCATGATTTCGGAAATGTTAATGTTGATAGGTTTTTTCGTCGAAAATTGATTTTTCATGTTTTGTTTTATGGTTGGGTTTAGGTTGTGCTGGATAGAATGGCGTTTGGAGAATGTTAGAGTATTCTTACGGTTCCGAAAGAGTTTGATGATTTTAAGATTCGAGACATCGTTTTGAAGGCAAAATTGAAATTACTGCATTTGTTTTTGTTTGCTGTGAGGGAAATTCGAAGGGCTAGTGATAATGATGTTGTGAGTCATTTGGCACTGCAAACTCAACATCATTTTTACATTAATTGGTGAAAAAAAAACTTTTTGTAGTGATTTTTTTAAAAGATTCGAAAGATGGATAGTTAAGATAATAGCATTTGAAAGAATGGTTGTTTTGATTGATTCATTACGAATCACGTTGCCACTAAAGCAACCAGACTAGTGCCTAAAGTGTACCTTGGATTCGTGATTTAGACTGTGGAATAATAAATGTAATATTATATAATATCAAATATTGTCAACAAATGCTGGATTCAAAAGCTTTAAGTCATGAGCTAACCCGATGATTTAAATTTTTACTTGTCCAAAATAAAAAAAAATGTTCATATGAACGCTAAATTGAGAAATAGTATTTTTTCTCTCGAATGCATGAAGTATCAGAATTATTATGACAGATATACACAGTGACTAATATAACATCTATTGTTGAGCACATTATTGTCTAACTTTTGATGTTGCTGCTACATCAAAAGTTAGACAATAATGTGCTCAACAATAGATGGTGTTTGGAATGTACCTTCAACAAATGCTTCTTCCAAATCAACATTTTTTGAATTTTGCTAGTGGTTTTACATACTTTCTGTCATCTGTGTCAAAATCTTTGTTTTCGAAAACGTCGCAACCCTCTCTTTATTACCAGTTTTCTTCAACGAGGTACGCTTGTTGTAAAGTTTTGTCAGCATACAATATGTTGCTGCTTTACATTAAAACAATCTAATATAACTTAACCGCTTCTCAACGAAACAATAAAATAAAATAATATAAAAGACTTCTCACAAATGATGTTTTGTTGGAATACATTTTGTCAGTTCCATCTGAGTAAAATAAATACTTGCTTATGCTCCGACAAAAATATGTTATACGCTACAAGTGAAAGCCTACTGTTAAAAACTGGCAAATACGAGTATTGCCATGCGTCTAACTATAAGCAACAGTATTAGTATCCTCTACAGACTGTAAATGGAGTCAAAGTTTTACACCAAATAGCATTAATTTTCTGCGCCAGAAAGTTAAAATGTTGGACACTGCTAGTTAAATAATAAGATACGTTAAGATGGTACTTTTCTGTTTCCCCCCCCCCCCATTTTTTTCCACTTTTTGTTGTTGCAATGCTTCTAAAATTGATTAGAAAGTAGTAATTAACCAAAATTATGGTGGAGAAACACGTTTAAAACACAAAATTTTTTAATTTTTTTTAAAATTAATTTTTTAATTTAAAAATTAATTAAATTAATTTAAATTTGAAATTAATGTCACATAACAGTGAGAATAAATTTTGGTACTTTTCTGTTTTTCCCCCTCCATTTCTTTAATTTTTTTAATGAAAACTGCTCGAAATGGGTTAAAAAGTGTTACTCCACAAAAATTGAGATTTGAAAATGCATTTAAAAAAAAATATTTTTTTTACGATTTTAAATTTTTTTTTTCATTTTTATGTGGCAGAATGAGTTTTCCAAAAGTTAATGTGTTGTTGGGAGGGGCCTGCTGCCCCTCCCCCCCGTAATCATATAAACAAATTGTATACAAAATTATTATTGTAATAGCTTAATTGTAAATTGCGTTGAAGCTTCGGAAAGGTAAGACGTCAAAAATGGAGCAAAATTTATTCTCACTGTTATGTGACATTAGTTTAAAATTTAAATTAATTTAATTAATTTTTAAATTAAAAAAATAATTAAAAAAAAATTTAAAAAAATTTTTTTTTTCTTTTAAACGTGTTTCTCCACCATAATTTTGGCTAATTACTACTTTCTAATCAATTTTAGAAGCATTGCAACAACAAAAAGTGGAAAAAAATGGGGGGGGAAAAACAGAAAAGTACCGTTAAGATTATATTAAAGTAGAAAAGAAGATATATCAAAGTGAAACATCAATTCAATTCCATTTTTTCGCTAAGCAAATAGAAACATTTCCTTTTTAATTCATATGCTACTTCCTTAATGTCTATCAAAAGCTGGTAGAGAATAGTTTGGTCAAAAAATTCTTGTGTTCGTTTACTAACCCACACAGAAAAAAATCTTTTGTATTTTCATTTAAAAAGGAGATAAAACAACTAAAAACTTTGATTCTTTTTCAGCCTGCTAATTAGTTTTGATAACTCAACCAAACTCAATTCGTTGCAGTAGCTACTAAGAAATTTGTTGCAGTAGCTAATTTCTAGAATGGACAAACAATCATCGTTGATTGCAATATCAAATGTTCATATCCAAGTCATTTAATATTGTAGGTGAAATGGCTACTTTAATAAGACAGATTACCAATCACATTAGAGTAAATGTCAATTTTTCGTAGCCAAACTAATAAAGCTCGTCTTTGAAATAGCTACATTCATAAGATGGATTATAGACACTATTAGTCGAATTATCGCGAATGATTTAAAGAAAATAGTATTCAAAGCAACTACTTTTATATATACTGTGAATCAAAGCTAGCAATAGTAGAACTGTCAAATATACACTCTAAAAAGAGGGTCTATGATTAATACTTTGATAATAGGAAATATATTCAATAATAACGAATATATTCAAAAATAACGAATCACAAATTTTTTTACACATTCGATGTGCATTTTTTTCCTTTTACGTCATATCAGCTGAATAATACACAGCTTTTTGTAAATTGAAACAAAAAGAGTGTAAATTTACTAGTTTGCTATTCACCTTTGCGCCAAAGCCATAAAATTGCATCATTTTTTAGAGTAAAATTACACGATTTGGTAGTTAAAAAAATATTCTTTTTACGAACTTTTGTAAATTTACATCTTTAATAGTAGGAAACCAGTTTCCCACTATTATAAGGGTAAACTTCAACCAAAATTTTTTTGAGTGTATGTAGTTGCTCCTAATATTAAGATTGGGTGGAATATTCTCGTATACAAAGCATACGTTACTAGATTAAATGCATTCTGCATTTTGTTGTTAAGGTGGAAATTTCGGGGATGGATGGTTCATGGAAGAGCAATAAAAATGAGAGATATAGAGATATATGTATGTTTTCAAAAAATATAATTTGTTTTATTTGAAGCATTTATGTATTACTTATACAACCATTTATTTATTATAAAGCTGCTCTCATAGTTGTTTTCAACAAAGTTGCGATATCCTGTATGCGAAATTCAAAGACAAATGTGCTATATACTTTTCTGTTTTTCATATCATTACCAATTTTTCTCGCTCATCACTTTGATTAACCAAATTAAAGTTATCAGAGCTACAGCCAGTCCATTTCAACGAATTGATAGGCTCCGTTTCCGCAAGAGGTGTGCTGTATCCCTAAATTAAAATACATTTGAGACATTCCAATCAATTGGAAATATAATTATGCAATACATTTTCAGTTCTCCATTTGATTAAATTCGTTCTTAGCTCGTCCAAGTCTGTAGTAGTGATTAACTTTAACACCTGAGCATCAAAAGTAATTTTCATTCGGAACACCTAATAGTTAAACAAAGTCACTCACTTGCGAAAAATGGTATGGCTTCATGCAATCCCCAATTCTTGAGAATTGAAACTACACCCGGATCAGCTTCTTCATATACATAAATAGGCATATTAACCAGCTGCCCACCGATAGACACATTAAAAGCGTTTTCCATTATTATCCGCGCACTTTTCACTGACGGCACTTGTCAACTATACGTCATCACAAAATAATACCACGCAGCTAAGAACACTGAGAAAACACATGGCGCCAGACGCCATAATTTATAGACTTCTGGCGCCATGTACATGGTCGATTTAGGGATTGTGATAAAATATAGCGCCACACGCCATAATACATGGCGAAAAGTACATAGGCCTCCACGCCATATACATGGCGTGGCGGACTCTATTACATGGCGTGGAGGACTATAGCACATGGCGTGGAGAACTATAGTGCATGGCGTGGAGGACTATACTGTATGGCGTGGAGGACTATACTGTATGGCGTGGAGGACTATACTGTATGGCGTGGAGGACTATACTGTTTGGCGTGGAGGACTATACTACATGGCGTGGAGGACTATAGCACATGGCGTGGAGGGCTATAAGCATAGCGTCTGCTCCTATATACTATGGTGTATGGCGCTATATTTTATCTCCAATCGACCGAAATCGACTATGCACATGGCGCCAGAAGTCTATAAATTATGGCGTCTGGCGCTATGTGTTTTTTCATTGCATCTGAAGATGATTCAGTTTGCATCCAATAAAAGGCCAAGAACTTTCTCAGTTCGGAGCATCTGGAGGTAAGAACTTGGTGTTAGGTGATGGATTTCTATCAAAGAAATTCCCGAGGTATCACTGACATCAAAGTTCATATCCTCTCCTATATTCAAGAAGATTGCTGATATTTATACATCTCCTCACACAGCATGGCTGCGAGTTATAATTGTAGTGCCATGCGCCATATTACATGGCTCATGGCACTATGTAATATGGCGTGTGGGGCCATAATTTCTGCGCCATGTAATTATGGCGCTGGGAGCTATACTGCATGGCTCAGGGTACTATGTACATAGCGTGTGGCACCATAAATGCTGCGCCATGTAACATGGGACGACGCGCTATGTAGATTCTGACATTATGGTGCCGGGAGCCATATTGCATGGCTCAGAGTACTATGTACATGGCGTATGGGGCCATAAATAATGCGCTATGTTACATGGCTCTGGGCGCTATGTGGATTTTTTTCAGTGAATGATTGTGGAATTCCGAACCACGGCAAATGAAGTCATAAAAGTCGCAATTCATTCTTTTGTAATTGCGAATATAAAAAACAACGCTGATATTAGAGAAACTGACCATTGATTAGATAAATCATCTACTGTGAATAGTTAAATCATATTCTTAATTCGCTGAAACTTCCATATAATAGACATATGCATTTTGAGTGTTCAAAGCAACTACAAATGGCAAAAAAATGTAAACGTGTGTAGCAAAATTGACTAAAATGTCATAGATTCGTTAAATACAATTTGATGATATCTTGCGTGCAAATCAAATAATCAGTTTTAGATGAAACATAAAATGCAATTTACTTGTTTCAACCCCATACATTTTATAAATTGTATATTTTCTCGACAAATCAATGAAAACTCGTGTTATATAATTAAGATTATATGAACGATCTTTTATTTCTGTGCATCAGCCTTTAAATATAATTATGGTGTATGCGACTTCTTCTCTGAAATTAAAGCTACCAATAATAATTCTACGGTTCTCCGCACATTTGCGCTATCACTCTGAATATTAACTTAAGGGGGCAGGTACACTTAGAATTTTAAGTAAATCGATATTATTTTCTTTGCATTTTCTAAAAGTAGCATATTTCAAAAGCATTCTCTGCAAATTTCAGTGGAATCGGACTATTCTTTATGGAGATAAATAGCTTTGAATGCTGCATAAAGCGTTTTTTGCATAGTTTAAAAGCATTTTTCTCGAAAATATGTTTTCGAAGTCGGTGATCACTGTAACTTGAAAACGGCTTTATCGATCAGTACGAAATTTTCCTAACTTTTCCTAACTTTCCTAACTAAATTTTCCTAATTTTTTGATTGGATGATATTTTTTTTCAATAGCCGAAAATATGAGCGAAATTTTGGTCGAAAATACAATTTTGAATTTCAACAACCGCCATTTTTCGAAAATCTAAATCTGCCAAAGTCCTTCGTTCACCCGAAGCACTATATCATTAACTATAATCCCCGATTTGTTTTTTGTTTCGGATGATCCAGTGACAAGCTACAGCAAAACAATTTTTTTTTACCCATGGAAAATTTACTCTATTTCGACTAATTTTCAACCATTTGCCTTAATAAAATTACAATAGCTTCTACAAATATATCTACGAATATATTATTTATTAAAAAAAAAAATTTTATTAGTTATTTTAATGTGTGTCTAAAAAAAATCCTAAAAAAGAGCTTGTTTTGGACGTCCCACGTGTACCTGACCCCTTAACAAAATTGAAGAATTTTTTCGGGTCGCGGACTATTTTTTTATCGGTTGTCCTAAAATATGATTTTTTTTTTTTGTAAAAAGCAGGAATGGCTGCTTTGAGATCTAGCGTTGAAAGAGTATTCGTCCAATCAGTAGTATCAAGAACATGTTTATTGCTTTCATAATCAGCATTACGGAAGTAAAATACAATTGAGTTATTGTAAGTTTCTAAGAAGATGAAATCAGGAGTGGAAAGTTCAACTAACAGTTCTGTATGGTGTAAACTGTTTTAAAAAAAGATGCTCAGCGTTAATAGATGGACTAACCACTACTTCGTCATAGGCATTTGTGAAGACTAGATCCAACCAATTACCGTTATGGTTAGGAGTGTGGGAGACCTGCTGCAAATTATTACCACCAACGGCACTCGTACCACCAAAGACACTCGTAAAGCCACTCGTAAGGTTGAAGTCGTTGGTTCTACAAGGTTCACGGGCAGAAGGTAAGAGTCCTTTTCATCCGGAACAAAGAATAGATTCCGACGATTGAATTCTCCTAAAATTATTATTTTGTCTTTTTTACTAAGTGATGTTGCTAACAAAGACATTGTATCAAAGGAGATCCGAACAATTATATTTTGGAAAAAAACATTTTGGGTGGTATCTACGAGCTCACTTGAAAGTGTGCTGCTAACAGCAAGTAACACACCACCTCCTTGCGACTGACCCGTAAAAGAATAATCACGATCGTTTCTGTAAATATTTCAAGTACTATCAAGGATCTCCTCATTCCTATTAGAGGCATTGAGCCAAGTTTTGGTGATTGCGAGTAAATTAAAATGGAATGATTTAGCATCAATGTATAATTTATTTAGTTTTCCTCTCTTATCACGACAATTGTTATAAAAAAATTTGAGGCTTTCCTGGGCTTGATTAGGAAATATGCCTAACCGGGTCGACTGATCTTCGAAGAGATTCAGATCTGTATTTCTACCTTTAGAAGTAAAATTTGTATTACTCGTTGTAGCAGCTATGTTTGCAGTATCCTGACTGGAAACGTTGGATGAGTTTTTATTAACGCTTACAAAACAGATTCTAATGTGTATGAACAAAATCTGTGAATATGAACCAGCAACAAGTTTGATAACTTTCAACTTCAGCAGAAAAACTCAGAAGAATGTTAAAACAAAAACATATACAGGTGAGTAACTTTTAAGGTAGATTGGAAGTGAGTGAAGGCATAAAAGTAAAGGAAAAAAGTGGCAAATAGATAAAATATAATTCTTTTGGAAATAAGTAACAATGTCGCGGTTCAAAACAAAGCTGTTGAAGAAGTGTTTGGTGGTTTAAAGAGCTTGTTCTACTGCTAAAAAGAGTAAGTTAATAAACAATAACTCAGTTTTATATGTGAAGAAAGAGTTTCTGCTCGACTGTGTCAATACTTTTTTTTCTTTTCATAATCGGTATCTACGGAATTCACGAAACGACTTCCGTAAGTATTCTATGGGAGCCTTATATTTCTTAAAAATAGCAATAAAAAGAGAAATACGTCTGGGAACAAGAAGGGATATACAGTACAGTACAGAATTAAGATCTGAGAGGGCAAAAATACTGCACTAATGTCTAGCTCATGACAGATAGAATACTAACTGAAGTTGTCCAGCACAGAAGCGAGTTGCTCGTAATTGGCTTTAAAAAGTTTTATAGAAACTAAAAGATGATGAACATCAGGACGAACATCAAGAGTTATAAAAGAAGGAGGCAATGCATTTCTCGAGTAAAGGTTATAGAAAGGAATCAAGTTTGGACATAGTGAGTATTAAAAGAAGAAATATATATAGAATCTATATTTTTGGACACACATGCGAATATTGTAATATCTCACAGGCACAAAGGATAATTTGAAGGCAAAATATCTGGTTAATCCTGCAGATGGAGTAACACTTTCCAATCTTGCTTTCTAAGTAGTGTTTTACTGATTGAACAACATTGCTATAGTGAAAGGCTCATTTGTTGTGTCCTTTATCATAATTCAGTTTATCATGCTGCATAACTCAGTCCAAACGCATTAATTATCAATCGTGTACATCGTGGATAAACGAAGAAGTAATACGTAACTCCTTTTGATTCTGTCAAAGGCAATTTAATAAAATTTGTGTAATGAAACATAGCCTTGGTACGATGATTGTTTTGTCATCACAAACTTGGCTTAGTCTTTTTCTTTAAACTACATATTTTCATCTTCTGTAAACATTTTGAAGTACATTGTTGTCTAGTTTTTAATGCAGCAGCAAATCTTTGATATTGTTTGGAATTAATCTTCATCAAATACTTCATAAAATTCAGAATATTTTAAATTTTGCTGGTGTTTTTGTATGCCATTTGTCCTCTCTGTCAAAATCTTTTACTATACCTACTTTTGTTTACCTACTGTTACAATATATGTAACAAATAAGAGCACCAGTATTAGTATCATCTATAGACTTTAAACGGAATCATATTTTTACACCCAAAAGCATTAATTTTCTGCACTAGAAAGTTAAAATGATGGATACAGCTAATTAAATAATAAGATATGTTAAAATTATGTTAAAGTAGAAAATAAAAGATAATAAAGTGAGAAAAATCAATTCAATTCTATATTTTCGCAAAGCTAGTAGAGTCATTACATTCTTAGAGTCATTACAACTTATGTGAGATCTATAAATTCTTATCCAAAGCTGGCAGAGAGCAGTTTGGTCAAATAATACTTAACTATTTATCAAGCCATGGAACGGAATTATGGTATATGCGACTCGTTTTCTGGAATTAAAGCTACCGATAGTTATTGATTCTACTGTTTTGCGCACATTTGGATTTACACGCAGAATATTAACTTAAGAAGCTGTATTTAATCAAAAGACTTAGGAAAACTGGATGAGATATGAATTTCTCAAAGAGTATTGTGGAAAATGCATTATTTTAAAAGTTACAATAAGTTATCTTGCTGCAAATAAGTTTTTCGGACTTTCGCTTAACAAAACCCGAATTCCCTTATTCTATAGAATTCATCCAACATATTTCGAATATCACTGTACACATACTATCTGCACAAAGCACACACTCCCGCACAATAAAACACGACAGCTCTCTAATGTCCATGATAAGCGTGCACATCTTCCAAGAATCCTTTGACGTTTATTCTAAAATTTTCAACGGCCTGGTGCGTCGATCCTCTCGGCCAGCTCGCAGCTCATCGCATCCTGTATGCCTTTAGAAAGGATAATGTCTGCTTATCTGCCTCTTAAGAATTTCATTTGGGCGTATCAAAACGTTCGATTTGTGCATCATCTTTTTGAATGTTCGAAAATTGATGAACCGTGCCGGCCATTTAGTCGCTTCAAAATCGCTTATACGTAACGAATCACATTCGCAACACGTTCCGATTCGTCTAGTTGTCCTGTCGAAAATTCAATTTTAAAATCCCGAATTCCCAGATGCTACATACATACATCCGTCAACTGTCGTGCGAGCGTCCGTTTCGGCACAACTGCATAATGGCCAGGGTGCTCTGTCAATGCGACCCGCTTGTGTTGTCGAGATGACATTCGTCATCAGTCGATTGAATTGAACTGCGATTACCATGCCTAATTATCTTTTATTGAGTTTATCTAAATTTTGTTTGGAAGCGGGACGCGTTTGTTTTCCTAAAAGATCGTCACGTACCTGTGCAGGTAGCGAAGCTATGTTGTTTCAATTCAATTTTGCTCGCAAGCCATATGCAATTGGCTTGGAATCGAGTCAAACTTAAATACTGGACGAGCTCGGATGCGGGCTGATAGTCGATGATGGAAAACAAACTTTGCGCCGCTGGGCAATTCGGTCCACTCGGCCCAGTGTGATTCTGTTTTTTGGGCTCGCGATTAAGTAGATTACGTTGAACGGCCTCTTGACTTATCCACATCGGAATGCAAAGACACTGTGAAGGAGAAATTGATGTCTAGCTTCTTTGGTGAATTTGACGTACGATTGTTTGGATGTTTGCAAACTAATTGGTCAAAGAGGCTAGTTCAGTGGTGTACTAACAAAGAAACATCTAAAGAAGGACGAACTGTTAGCTCAAACAAAAACTTCTCTCAAATGTTGATAAGTCATTAGTTGTGAATATTACATTTATTTCGTATTAAACTTTTTGAATTTTTCTCGAAAATTCACAAAACCGAACAGCCTGAAACTATGAATACTTGAAGACGATTCCCATCAAATCAACGTTCACATCCACTGATTCCCAACAACAAGTCGGGCCAAGCCCCGTCACCTTTGATATGTATATTTGTTAAGAAATTGTGTGATTTGTCGTATTTTCCGTACGGTCCGAGCTTTAATTTTTCGACTTATCGCTGGTTGAATAAGTTCGCTAAGTGGCTAAAAGGATTAGAAACGATCGGTTTTATTTATGATGGACATCTCTGAAAATCTTTCGATTCCCGAACTTGAAAGATATATTTACATACTTATAGCTATATATTCGTATAAAGCGATTGAAATATACTTTAGAATTTATTTGTCTCCATTCGTAGAGTGTCAGATTAAAATTAAAAGAATTTAGTATGGCCATTAGAGATATTTCGGGTATCTGTGAATGTTAGCAAGTTTGTAATATGTGTATGGATATGGGCAATTTTGGTAGAATAATTATCAAGGGTATCGCAAAATTTAGTTATTTATAGAAATAATCGAATTAAGTTGATTGGATTTAAAGGGACCGCATAGTCAATGATTTTTTATGACAAGAGCTTAGGATTTGATGGTATTATTTTTTCAATTCATCTTTCTGATCAGTTTAAGATTTGATATGTTGATAGATATTTAAATTTATGAGATCTAATAATATGTTAAAAGTATATAATTTTAAACGAACTCTATCTGGTCGTTTTCCCTTGAAGACTTAATTCAACAACTTAATTGGAATAATTTTCAGAATAATAAGTAAATATTTGAATTAATAGCTGTGCGACTAGCTTTAGATCTTACAGATTGATTTTTTTTTAAACCTGGTGCTGAATTTATATGGATATGAGATAAATGATGTGGATACCGCTGACCGAAAATGGTAAGTGCAGTAATTAATTTTTTGTCGGATATTTGCAGCGTAGTTCTCTCAAATAATAGTTTTATAAAAAAGTTATCTTCAAGAATTAAAAAAGATCTTATAATGTCTCTGGACAGCACTTTATGAGCAAAAATTAGACCTGCGTTTCATTTGAATCCACGCATTACTTTGCTCACAATTTTAGTTTAGTGGACGCAAAAAATACAAGCTTAAATAAGTAAATATATCAAATTATTTACAAGAAAACTCCGTGAACTATTAATTTTTTTAAAGAACACCTAGTACTATTGCCGATGCAACTTTATGTTTACCTTCTTCATTATCTTCAAAATCACTCAGAAATTTCGATCAGTTTTGAACATTTTGTGACTTTTATTTGTTTATTTGTTTCCAGTTGACTCTTCAGACATTGAAAATCATCATTAAACTATTGTATCTGGCCGTTGGTTGATTAATCTTAGACCAAAATTATTGAGTTAAGACTTTTTATTTTATGTCCTATTTGATTTTTTTCAGGCCATATCATTATTTTCTAAACATATTATAACAGTGAGATTTACTATAATTTTGAATTTAAATAACCAAGCTTGTCCGATTAAAAAAAAAAAATAATGTACTATAGCTGTCCTTTTTTTCACTGAAGAAGTCTGAACAAAATTCCGGAAGCCTAAGTTTAGTAGAGCCAATTTTTTTGAAGAAAAATTGATAATTTGAATTTTAATCGTGCTGAAGATCTTTTCATTTCGCTGTCTGAAAATTGAGGAGAAATTGTGGATAATTTTTTTTTACTAGAAACTTATTTGAAACCGGTATATGATCAGCAATATTCAAATGACTTGAAACTAATAAACGGTGTTTTATAATTCATACAAGAAACTCATTGCTCTCAGCACACTCGGAAAATTTCGAATTCTGCAACTTTATACGTTGTGAAAAAAGTTGCTAATGTTTGAAAATAAACGAAAATTGTGTACGCTTGCTGAAAGTGGGATGATTAGCCGACAAATTCATGCAGTGTCATCTCTCAAAAATAATGGATTTGGAAGGAACTCGTCTAGACGCTCTGAAATTTTCTTTCCGACTTTTCTGAATTATTTCTCTGAATTAGAGTTCAGAACATTGAATTGCGAGATATTATTGCAAAACACTGTATGGTTGTGGTTTAATTTTTCTCGATGCTTGATAAAGCAAGGTATAAGCATGTGCAATAATATTCCATATTTACTCAGTTGCAGCCAATTCTTCAAGTATTCTGTTCATTATGATTTCTTTCATATTATTCCCTAATCTTGACACCTTGATTGTCTATCGCATTTCTTTTTCAGTTTTTAAAGTATTACAACTGAGCAGCGAATTTGGGCATAGAATAGAGAAAGCTGATAAAAAAATATCTTGTGAAGGCTTACTAACGAGGATCATGAAAAAATCCATGTTAACCTATAGCAAATAAAATTCATTATGCATTGTAACGAGTGCTGAAAGACTTTCTGCTCTGAAAAAAATCTGCATGATGCCCAGAGCTATGTAACATAGCGCATTATTTGTGGTCCCATATGCTATGTACATAGTACTCTGAGCTACGCAATATAGCTCCCAGCGACATAATGTCAGAATCTACATAGTGCGTGGTCCTATTTAACATGGCGCAGCATTTATAGTCCCACACGCTACCTACATAGTACCCTGAGCTATGCAGTATGGCTCGCAGCGCCATAATTACATGTCGCAGAAATTATGGCTCCACGTGCTATATTACATAGTACAATGAGCCATCTAATATGAATTCAGTTGTCATATTGTTTGTTATAATTTAGTGATGTTCCAAAAGGTGAAAGACTGTTTGGAGAAGTAGGGTTTTAGCAGCCTTATCGACAAATTTATTGGTGAGCAAATTTCGATATTGTTCACTACCTGAAGTGAAAAATCATATGGAGATATACATATGTGGTATTTAGCATGCGTGCAAGTATTTTAGGGTGTTATTGTGGTGCTATAGTTTGCATGAAGTGCGTTAATGGATTAAAGTGCTTGGTCGAATCATTTCAAATGAAATCCGTCAATAAGTATCTCAGCGAACTATAACAGCGCAAATAGTATCCCTAAGTGTTTGCACGCATGATTCCGTAATTAAATCATTTGGATTCGAAGGTAATAGTTTCAAATTTAAAATGTTCGTGGTGGTTACATTAACACAAAAACACTTCTTTCATTCTTGTTGCGAGAGTGTGAATAAGTTTCTGGACACTTTGTTTGTACATTTTGTTCCACTCTTCTTATACTTTAGACTATAGTACATGGCATGGAGGACTATAGTAAATGGCGTGGAGGGCTATAAGCATAGCGTTTACTCCTATGAACTTTTCGCGATGTACTATTACGTGCGGCGCTATATTTTATCACAATTCCGAAACCGACTATGTACATGATACCAGAAGTCTATAAATTATGGCGTTCGGCGCGATGTGTTTTTTCAGTGTGGTGAAATTATTAATTGTTTAATTCGGTCGTCATACCATCAAAAGGTGAGGTAAATTTTTTTTATAATATAAAGATTTATTTTAGTTTTTGAACATTTATATCAATAAATTTATAAAAAAATGAGGCTTTTTTTGGTCAACCTTATTTTCACCTTACATTTGATGAGGTTTTACTCATAAGAAATATATATTAGGCGTGTTTTATTGCTCCCTTTATCTATAACAGAACAATGCAGACGCATTGGCAACAACAACAACTCCCCTTTCCCTAACAGAAGTTTTTGTAGTTTCCAATGCGTCTGCATTGTTCTGTTATGGATAAGTGGAGCAAAAAAATGTCCCTATTGTCTAAAATATACTTATGAAAAATCAATAGCTTTCACTTATGTACAATCATTATCTAGGCTTCTTATTATTACAACAAAAAACTTATCAGTCCAAGTTGGATTTGCTTATGACAATTAGCATGTACTATGTTTTTTTTTACATATAGGAATCAAATATTAGAAAAATAGATACCTAACAAGGAGTATATGGTATAAGAAGTATATTAAAATGTAAAAATATTCGCCGAAATCCGCATAGCTCTTACTTCATTTTCTGTCCCAAACTGAAAACCACTTACTGTCCCATTTTTTCAACTTCACCGAACTGAACAGTAAATCAAAGACACAATTCTCAGCTTAACTGCAATTTATTTCAGGTGTGACTTGATGGACTAAGGTTTTTGTTTTCAAAACTTTACGCTTCATTTTTCCACATAAAGTCGCGTGTCTGTAAGAAACCCTGTCGACTGAAATAAGTCCTAATGATACTGACCCTGCAGTACAACCCATTGTCTTCTCTTCGTTGTCCTCGAGCAGAACACAAAGCGATGCAGTAGCGAAGGACCGGTGAGTGTTTGGAAAAAGTGCAGCAGCAGCAGCGCAGCAATAAATAATGACTTGCATGCAAAAATTATCCTGGGCAATAATTCATGCTGTAAATTTTCTCTCAAGGATATCCTAGCCCGACAACGTGGCTGACGACGCGAAGACCACGATAGCAGTTATCGTGAACACCATGGTGACTTTTATTTAGAAAACAATAACTGAAAATGTACAAAATGTTTCCTTTCAGTTACGTGCCACTGTTTACAATGTTTTTACAATTTCCCTGAGACTCTTTTGTGCAATTGTTGTGTGGCCGATTGCCGTTTTTGCTGAAAATGCTCGGAGTCAAAGGAGAGCTGAAAGTCAGTGAGCAAAAGAAATGTACTGGATGATATACATAGAAACGATTTGATGTTGGAAATAGCATTTATTTGAAGAGCGTGAAAAAGCTGATTGTTTTTTACTGACTTCATGACTACAGTGAGCTGCAAGTTAATAAAAATATTGAACGCTTTTATATGGTACCGTAAATATAAACAGAAAGGAGATGACTCAACTTATTCAATCAAGCATTGGTGCTATTATTTCACTTATAGCAACTTCTCACATAATTCAATATACATAATCATTTTATCATTCAGATTTCATTTTTTCACTATCAAATCAGAGATTTGTGAATTATTCACAGATTTCAGACAGACTTTCTGTCGTCGAATTTGTCATTCGATAGCCCTTTCTGTATTTGCAAATAGGACATTTGATACGTGAATGAAAATAATGTTCTATTGACTCGTAAAAACACAGATGAATGATCGAAAAATTGCTTTCGAAAAATGTAAATTTGATTTCTCGAAACGTAAGCAACGAAGAATTCGTTTATCACCAAATCTATTGAAAGTATTCAATGGACTTTTGAATTTCATTCTGACAATTTTCTGTCACACACTTGCATACTTATGTGAACGTTAAATGTCTACGCTTGAACGACGAATCAAATTTGCTAAGAGCTTCTCTACTATCTAGTTTGACGAACTTCGAAAAGATATCTTTTTTGAAATTCCTTGACGAGAAGTAACACGATATCTTTCAACAAACAGCGAAAACCGGGTATACGACAAGCAGCCGTGTTTACGTGGATAAGCGAAGAAAAATAGCTGATTACGCGTACGATTAAGAGCGCGAATATTTTGAATATCGCTTAGTGAGATCAGTGAATAATCACTGGGTATCGTCGAAGCGGTGGACAATGATGCTGGGGCGCTGAGCTTGGTCCACTATGTCTGTACGCTGCATGTAGTCAAACAGGCTACTGGATCTGTCCGAACATAATTCTTCACAATATTTGAAAAATTCTTTGGGCTGAAAGCCTAATCTTTTCGATCTGGGCATTTTGATATGCGACTTAAACATTTTTTCGACGATCGGATCCAAAGATCTCACGTACAATCGAACTTGAAAGAGACTGAAACGGTTCGGAGTCAGATTTCGTGTCAATAGAGGTTTTAATGGCCTGGTGATTTTCATAAATTTGAAAAACAATGGCAGTAGAATCACAATGTCAAATATTCTGTATTAATGGTGATATGTTGATGGGTCGGTATATAATTCACGTCGAAGCCATCGATCGAAAAAATTGAATTCTGTTGAATCAGGAAATGCAAGCAACAAAAATCGAAAGCTCTCAAATCACCAACGAAAATTCAAACCATGTATAGCCTACGCTAAGCCTATCAGCAGCAGCAAGATTAAAACAGATGAAACGCTCTGATAAGAACTCGCGTTGACAGTATTTGTGCTAGTATGTTCGGGTTCCAATCGAAAATTCCCATCGTCGCCGTGGTCAGCGTTGTAGTTGTCAGCCTAATTAGTAGGAGCCAACTAATTCCCTTAATACATTAATGAATGACTGTTTCCATAATGCCTACTTGAATTTACATTCATTTCGAAAAGAAGTTTGAACGAGCCGAAATCATCAGATCCGACCAGTATGCAAATCGATTTTTTCTTGATGGGTCTTGTTCGCTCCTCATTTTCTCGGGGGCCATCATCGTCGACTCAGAACAAATGAGAACTAAGATGTTAAAAAAAACCCAGAAAAACAAAAAGAAACGACGACGTTCCGATCAGGACAAATGCTTAATTCCGAAATTCAAATTTTAACAAATTTTCTACTTAATTAAATTATAAATACATTTCGAAAATTCATTTTTGTCGATAAATTTTAATGACCAGTGGTCGTTGTCAGGTTCAGCGGTCGCATCGTCGGTCTCCCAAACACATATAAGGTCCAATTCGACTGACTTTTTGTCGATTTCTGAATAAATTGCAGCCGTTGTGATACAAGTTAAATGAACTTTTCCGACTTTTTCGGGGACTTACGGTGCTGATGTTGCTATTATTATTATGATTTTGGAAAGCAAAAAGACAAAAGTTAATTTTCGTTTCGCACCTGCCAAATTGGAATAGATACGTCGGTGAATTAATCTTTCTTTGTTTGGGTCGGAGTTTTTCTGGGATTGATTTTAATATGGTAGCATGGTTTGAGGTTTGACTTAAAGTATGTATTTCTGACTTGGAGGTTGAATCGTCAATATCGTATTAAACCGTAAAGTGAATTGTATCAGTAACTTCCTAATAAACAAAGGTTGAAATATTATTTATGAACCTAGATCAGTGTGGATTATTAATTTGGATACAGATTGACTTTGAAATTCAGGTAGTATTAACTTGTTTTGCGGGTTGCGTTGCCGGAAGGGGTGGTGGGCAACAAGTGGCAATATACCTCACAGCATGAATTTGAAATTAATGTTTTACTGGGGGATAAATAGTAATTAAAGATATGTCTTCCTATTTAATTTTTGTTTTTCTTTTAAGAAAGAGTATCAAAATCAAATCTTTCATTGGATAAAGGAAGTCATATGCCAGCAATTTACATCGGTTCGAAAAAGGCTTTCGATACTATTGAATACGAAGTTTTGCTTCAGCGGCTTGAAAAGTTGCGTATTTGCATGAAATTTGAATCTGTTATGTTATAACTATTTATTGGAAAATAAAAACAGGGACGAAACAAGGAAACTACATCAGTCAGGAATATTCTGTAAATAAAGATATCCCACAGAGGTCAATCCTAGGGCCTATACTTTTTCTCATGTCTGCTGTTTCTTTATGTACCGGGCATTCACGATAGTTGGCTGCGTGAGCATATTTGACGTATGTATGCTCTATGCTTTCTCATTTCTCGCAGCTCGACGTAGATGCCCCCACAGGTTTCCTTGATGCTTCGCTAGATGATTTCTTGAGAGAATGATTCTTGCCATCTTATAGCCTGTTATTGAAAGAACTTTAGAGAGTTTCCCAGATGGGATGCGAGTGAAATAAGTTTTTAGTTTTTGGGCTATCAGTAAAAAAATATTACAATTTCTTTTGTTTTTGCACTGTTTTACGTCTTCCGTCGAGCTATTAAGTTGAAATTTTAACTGCCTTCATCGGTTGCACTTGAAAATGTTACAGCTAAGATTATTGAAATGGGCGCTTTTGATGGCTCATAGATGGCTGATTTCATCACGCTCGGGGTTAATACTGCTTTTGATCGTGACCATGTTGAATAAAATGTCTGATTTTGTTGCTTCTAGCATACTTATTCCTAGGCCGCAACAGTAATTTTTCAGCTCATTTAATGTTGATGTAATTTTCATATGGCAAAGTGCAAATACTTGCCCTTTATTAATAGGAAATAGAATCCTGCGAAAAGGAATAGAATCAAACTTAAATTTCCGTTTTAAAGACACAAAATTGAACGAAGCTAAACGGTGCAAAATTATGAGTTAAATTAGAGAACTGATCAAAAAAGTCGAGTAAAATCATAAATATTTAAACAACATACTGCTGCTTTGAATTTGATAATAAATAATACTAGTTTTTATCAAGCCATCAAAATGCAATCAAAATATAATGAAATAATATGAAACAAAAGAATAAAGAAGAGCGAACCATAACATCAAAACGTTTCTTCCATGAAAAGTTGTAGATTTTTGATTATTAAAAATTAAGATAGTCCAATACTGTTATCAGATTGCATAGTTTATCCACAGAGAATAAAAACATCACAAGCACATAAATATCAAAGCAAAAGACCACCAAAATTAATTGATAGCGTCTAATATCTAACTCTAACCAATTTTCATAAATTGATTTCTAATGTATATGGATTTACTCGGAAGATTTTTAAGCGGCTATCAGATATCAGAAATCAATATGAATTTTAAATTCAAAAACGTGATACTAAATAAGCTTTCTTTATTTGATTCGAATGCACCCCTATTGTTAAGCACAACCAAATATTTTCGCTACCTCCCACTGAATGTAAATTTAATTAACTGTGATCTGAATGCAATCCATCCACATTCTTCTCGAAATCAATACGCGTGAAACCATAAAGTGTCCAGCGGAATGAAAGAATAAAATTCCGATTTCGATAGTTATAATAAATTGAAGTATCCTTTAATGATTTTCTCACCTCGCCCAGAGGTCGGTCCGCCACCGAAGTGATCTTCTTTTCCATATAATAGCCTCCCATATGAATGGGACCTCGAACACTCAAGGGTCATCGCTACTACCCGAAATCAACCAAACACCGCGCGTCTCATTAATGCAAAGTCAATCCATCAAAATCCACTCTGAATGTAAATTTTTATGTCATATATTCCCCAATGAATGCCATGCGAGGTGTACAGGTGTGGCATGCTATTGCTCTGCTCCGGTTCTTCGGATGCTGATGATGATGCTACCTGAAGAAGTGCACTTGAAAGTCAAGTCATTGCTCAGCCAGGAGGTTCTTGTCGCGTTGCGTTCGCTGCTGCCCTGCTGCCGCCACCATTGTCCTCGTCGCACCATCATCGTCTCAACTCTTTTAATTCACAAAAAAAAAATTGTTGATTGTCAAGATTTCGAAGCGAAGGTTACAAAAAAAAATCCGAAAAATATATTTGTGATGTCAAGTCGGTGTAATAAGCATCCATCAAATGGAATATTCTCCGGGGAAGATGAAAATCGAAACGTAGTGAATGCGAGAACATGTGACGAGCGTACGCGATACTTTACAAACTGAATAATATTGGTGAATTTGTTTATGAGAGATGTGGTGCTGCCAGGTTGGAAGCATTTTATCCAAAAAAAAACTCTGGACTCTATGATGCCTTGAAAATAAAATTTGTCTTTATTTGATGCAAGAATATTTTGACGAACCTTTAGTAAAGAAGAAAATTATTAAAAGTTTTCAAATGTATTATTTACTTCAAAAGCTCTTTTATGAAAATGGCAAACAGTTCGATACGACAACTCTGTCGATACAATCGCATTCACCATCAACGACGGTCATCACGTCAGAACCGAAAAGATCTTCTGGATAAAATACAAAGCGACATATCTCAAGAAATTCAAGTCGCATTGGTACCAAGTTTCGATTACCACCAAACTTGCGGCCGACAGATCAGTGCTGACTTTGCTGCCTTTGCTGCTTTCAGCCCATCTTATATGCATGGACATTCTTATCCAGCTACGTTTGTAATGTATATCGCTCCAGATGGCGGACGTGATAAATCACTCCTTAAAGCAAATATGATTGACGTTCCAACACTTTGAATAATTTGCATGTCACGTTTTTTATGTTTAATGGAATCGCTCCTTATCCAATTCGTTTAGGTCGCATAGTCAGCCAAAAAAAAAAACCAACCAAAGCAACAACAACGTCAGAAATAAAAATCCATTCAATTGATCGTATCGTTCATCTGCGCCATGTGATGTATACGCAAATATCTACTTGGCACCTCGAAACATCAGTCCACACCTTGACTGCTGTAATTAACATTTCACTAGGTGGACTATTACTTGATTTTGATTAGCTTGATCGATACCGCTGCGCTGTCTGTGTTTGGAGTTTTGGTGTTAAAATGAAGCAGGCGGCTTTCGTTAACCCCGACAAAATTCGTTGCCAAAAACATACTCAGCGATGGTTCTTGAGAGCCTTGAAACGACGGTGCTTGATTTGCGAATTGCCAAGTCAAAAAACTGTAGAGCGACTATTCAGCTAAGATGCCACCATATTTGAATTTGTTTATGCAAAAGATCATGTGAAATATTTGATGTGACCCAAATGTTCAGAGACAAGGGCTTAATAATCAAAAAATAGCACTTGCATATGAAAAAATACCGGGTAGTTACGAAAACAATAAACTGTCTAAGGGTACATTAAATAGAGATGCGTTTAAAATAATCATTTTATATATCACTTATAACGAAGTATCATGTCAATAGCAAGCATCATTACGCTTTTAGTAGTTGAATCGTAAACAATACCTTGTTTGAGTCATTTGCACATACAGTAGAACGCCGATAATCGCCAATTATCCGAATCGGTCCTAAGCGTGTAAAACCAAGTAATTTTTCTTTTGTTTTGTTGTAACAAGTTGGAACTCGCTAGAGTCCGGCGCCTGCGTGGCCTTGCCACACGGAAACGGGCTCCAACGTCGAGGCAACTTACTCTGATCGAAATGTTCAAGTGACAAGATATTGTAGAACTGTGTTTGTTAAACTTAATAAAGTTTATTCTATGTGTGACAGTTCGTTTTTCTTTATTACCAGTTTATGTCCGATTATCCGAATTTTCGATTATCCGAATCGACCCCGGTCCCAATTAATTCGGATAATCGGCGTTCTACTGTAGTACGAAATCGGAGCACAAAGCTGTCCCGAAATCGTTCCCAAAGAGAACAAAACACTAACGAAAATATTAGAAGAGATGTCTGCAGTTTGTGAAGAGTCTGGACTAGACATGGGTAACGCAGCAAATTTTGAAGCGCTGATACACTGATACCGGCGCCAGCAGTGGTATCAGCGCACTGCGCTGATACCATTGCGCTATGATACCATGATCTTACATACGGCGCTGGTAGCATTGCGCTGATACCATGACGCTATGATTCACTCAAAAAAACATGATTGAAAAAGCTTGTATGGAACGAGAGCAACCCACATTTGAACTTACTAATTTTCCGATATAAAATACCCAGGCTATAGTATGTACCCATTCAGGTATCTTTCCAAACGAGCGTACGCGTAGGTATATTGCTTTGCATCAAACAGACTTGAGATAAGTATACTCAACTCATATCTTTGCGCCGCGCCGTAGCATTGCGCCAAGCCAAATGGTTTTGGCATTGCAAAGTGCCAGCGCCAACACCATTGATACCGAAGTGCGTTACTGCGCTACTGATACCGACAATCGGTATCAGCGCAGTGGTACCATGGCTAGTGCTTCAACGCAATTGCGCGGCGCAGCGTTGCGTTACCCATGTCTAGTCTGGACCTTCATTTGCAACTACAACACGTTGGAGCTAAAAATTCAAGAACTAAAAATTCAACTGGGGGTCGCTGAAAGATGATTCCAGGTTAGGGCCTCCAAAGACTTTCGTTACCCAAGAAAATATTGTAAATTAAATAACAGTTGTTCAAGACGATCGACGTATCCAGTTGTAGCAGTTAGCTGAAGCCATAGGTATTAGCACGAAAGTATCAGTGCCATTGTACATGAACATGGTATGTGCGATTGGGGCAAAAATGCTCACTGCCCTGGACAAGCAGTGTCAATTAATAGCTTCGCAGGAGTTTTATGGACATTTGTGGCGATAATTATGGTGACGTGTTTTTTTCGCACTGTCACTTTTGATGAAACGTGGATCTGAAAATACAGTTCAGAGCCAACACAAAAGAAAGCCATTGGATAGAAAAATGGAAAAAGCCACCGCGGAAATTCAAAGTGGAAATATTGGAATGCAAATTCATGGCCACCATTTTTCAGGGCTACCTTCTAAAAAACTGCAATAAGCTGAGACTATAAGGCCACACGGTTCGGTTTGTTTTCGGTTCGTTTTTGGTCGCTGCCGACAAGTGTGAAACGGTGTTTCGATTTCTATTCGGTACCTAATAGAAACCGTATAGCACCGAATACTCCCTGGACAAGAATAGATTTCATCAGGTTTCTGCTAGGTGTGAATTCGTGTCCAGGGAACAGAAAGCAATCAAGGCGTTCACACATGTACGGTTTAGTTTCGGCTAGCGCTGAGCATAAAGCAGGAGGAGGGTTGCCTTACCGACCCATCAACTGTGGTAGTTTCTGAAGTCCGTGGTTACCGATGGGTGAGTCAGCACGACCGGGTCGAAGCAGTGCTTAGGCGGGTCCCGACTCGGAACTTCGTGCGCTTGTAGATGGTCCTTTTTTTAGTGAGCCAAACCTCACATACCCCGAGGCGATAGGTCACCCGGGGATCTGGCTAGCAGATTTTTTTTCGCCATCTACACTAGGAGAAAAAAAACTATGTTGGACGTTGAAATAAGCGAAAAAAGAATGAAATACTTTTTTTCCAACTAATGTATGGAATATGATAATATCATATATATGATCTTCAACAAAAGGAGCAATATAATCTTTCGATATGATGTATAACAAAAATTATATAAAAAAAAGGTCTAGCGCATCAGAACCACTAGAAAGCTGATTTTCAAAGAAATTGTCTTTGAGTGACCAAAAAATTTGTACACGTTTTTGTAGTACCATATCAACCATTCCTTATCCAAATCAACAAAAACCCAACTATGATATAGATGATGAAAATGTACAGTGGCAACACTTTTCCAACGAAGCAGCAATAAGTTTACCAAAACAAGCTCATACTTAAATCAACTTATCCTTTGAATTTCGTTCTCATCGCAGGATTTCATGGAAAGTTTCAGCGGTTAAACATATATACCAAATCTGCTTCACGTCAAGTTAAATCCACCCTGTGAATTTCGTTTCGATTGAATCACTGCGCTGAAAGTTATACAGGTGAAAAGAATTTTAGGGATACCACCCTCAAAACTTTTCAAATTTTCAAAACGTTAATATTTCCTGTTAATTTTCATTGCAGCATCATTCCCATTTGCAAATCTAATGGCATAATCGCCTAGTAAAAATATTCCAAAAAATTACAAAAATGGTCATAGCTGGCAGCTATTTCATGACTTTTTTACTAAATTCCTACGACATTTTGTTTACATTAAGGTCCATTTACTGCATGAACTTCGTTTTGATTTCATGGCTGAACCAGAAGTTATAGGGAAATAGCTTCATTTTGCTGAGCAAATTTGCAAGATTCGGGAGACAAAAATACCATAGCTAGCAACTGTATTCTAATTTTTCAACCAAAGTTTCCTTAAATGTTGTCTAGAGTAAGGTCCAAATATTGTGTGAATTTTGTTTCATCATTCGCACTGCTCATCAAAAAAAAATTCATGTGTGTTAAATTTTAGTCAACATTAATACGCCATTCAATTTTCACGATGATTCAATGTTTCTGTCAGAAGTTATGACAAATCAAAATTTGAATAAAAATCCCTGCCTACTTTTAGCACCCACACACGGCTCACAATTTCCAATTTTTTATCATAGACAAGCTTAAAACATAATAAAATTTCATTCCCAATACTTTTTTTTTAACAAAAATTTACACTGCTTGGAAATATAGGAGTACCTGAAAATTCACTAAAAAGCCCACCGCCGCCAAAGGGTTAATATCTAAATTCTAGTAAGTCATGAACCTACATACTATACACATCTATGTTCTCCGAAAATTTCAGCTCAATCGGATTGGCCACTCCAGAGATTATCTCCCTTAATCATTTTGCTGATATATATATATATATATATATATATATATATATATATATATATATATATATATATATATATATATATATATATGAATTTTCACCGAAACGATTTTATTATATTATATTTATTCATTTACCAAAACAAGGTACAAAATCACATATAAAAAAGGACATCAAATTAAACTAAGAATGGAAAAGTAAAGTAAAGTAAAGGAAAAAGTAAAAACAAACAAGTTAAATAAGTAAAAAACAAACAAATTAATAAAAAAGAGTAACCAATAAATTAATAAATAGCAACAATAAATAAACATTGACATAAAAGCTATAGCTTAAGGTTAAGGGTACGGATGGCATGGAATAGAGAGGACTTGAAGGATGATTTGGAAATCGTAGGGGAATATAAATAGCTTATTCTGTTGAATACTCTGCAGCATCTATTTACTGGCTCATTAGCTCCATATGTGGTCGAATGAGAATATTCTTTTAGGAAACGATTGGACCTGGTGTTCCTCATAAGGATATTTATCAAAATTGTATTATTCAGGAATTCTACATTAATAGATCCTCTAATGACGTCGAATGTGAAGCAGGCCGATATCATCATTCTTCTGGAGGCTAGTGTCGATAGGTTTAAATGACCCAGTCGAAACTCATAAGGGGGTAGGCGGAAGGCGAAAAGTAAAAATTGCTTTTGTATTGACTCGAGTCTGTCACTGTGGGTTTCACAAGCAGGATTCCAGCTAATGCAAGCGTATTCGAGAATAGGACGTACGAGTGAAGTGTATAAAGATCTGGTGACCCACAAGCTACGAAATTCTTTGGGTCGTCTTTTGATGAAGCCAAGTTGTTTGTTTGCACGAGAAAGTATTTTATCGTAAAGTGAAGCGGATTTTTTCATCTAAGATAACACTGATACAGCAATGTTATCAACTCGAGTTAGCAAGTAGTACGTATTGTGTATGACCGTGCATTTTCTGGAAAAACTAATAACCTGGCATTTATTAATGTTGAGAGAGACCTTGTTTACATTGCACCAATGATCAAGGGAATCAAATTTGGATTGGAGAAAGAGGGCATCCGATTTCGATTCAATGGTCAGATAAAGTTTGAGGTCGTCTGCAAAGAGTAAATGAGGTATGTCTGCTAGGATGTCAGATAAGTCGGAAATAACTATATTAAAGAGAAGTGGACCAAGATGGCTACCTTGGGGTACACCAGAAGTAACACTAACGTTTTTCGAAAAAAATCCTTGAAATTTTACACATTGTGTTCGATTGCAAAGGTGGGAAGTCAGCCAGCTGAGTAGAGACCCGGTAATACCAAATTTCTGTAGCTTAAGAATTAAGGTAGAATGGTCAACTCTGTCAAATGTCTTACTGAAGTCTGTGTTGACTGCGTGAATTTGGTAACCTTTTTCCATTTTGCATAGAACGTCTGAGATAATTTTCTAAATTTTCTTCGAAAATCAGTACACATTTAAATATTTCCACGACTTCATATACTGAACTTTGTTTTGAATAGAGGAAAAACTTTTCAAAATATATTTGCAATATCTGGCAGCCTTTTGTCACTGAAATATAGCCAGAGAATTTGAAAAACTCAGCACTAGTGAAAATTTGTGACCCAGATAACACTTCCTAATCGACGTACTGAGAGAGAACGCGATCGAGCCAGTGGCTTTTGGAAACGTTAAGAGAAAAATTTAAATCAGGACAAAACTGAGACACAAAAATTTGTACTGTAAAACAATGATCTTATAAAAAGCGAAAACTAATTTATATTTGAAATACAGGAAAGAGAGCAGTCAGTCTATCGAATTTACTCGTATGTAAATTCGCATTGACAATACATTTTTCGAACATCATAACATTTTTTTTTTTGAATGAATCTATGATTCAGATAATTCGAAGCGAAATAAAGCATTGAAAACCAAACGAAAATGCAATTGAAGTTCGAGTCTATTAAATATAATTTTCCCATACCTAATTGATTTGATACAATGAGTGTTTTCAAAATAACTACTAGATATTATCTCTGATTAGTAAACATTGCATTTGCATAATTACTTAGACCTTCATTGAAAATTTACAACATAATTCTCTTTCATATATAATTTTAAGACAAGAGTAAAAACAATTTCGATGACCTTGATTCAGTCAGTTATTTGGCAAACACTATAAAGAAGGACGCTAACAATATGAATTCGAAGTTTATTTCAAATTAACGAACATAATATTTTTAGTATAAAGTGTTTACATATTATCTGTTTACTTCTTTAACGAGCGAATATTCCACGACCTTCAGTTGATGCTGATGTAAAAGCAATAGCGATAGCTTGATTGTAGTTAGTGGTTTGCAAGAGAAATTTTTTCGGCATTTGCTGTTCGTTGGTTGATGAGCTCATAAGATACTATCTTTTGCGACCTGCTGTTAACGTATTAGATAATCGAATGTAAGATACATGCCATATATACGAGAAAAACAACCGTGGCACTTTACTAACATCTATATTTCGAAAACGAAGGGTTAAACTATCAAGTTTCTATGCGTCTAGTTATTGCCAATAAAATATCTTTGAGTCTTTTAGCTATCTATTGATGGAACAACAAAACGTTTATAAAAGCCAAGTACCCAAGATTATTCAACCAGTACAGAGAAAAGCAAATGCTTCTACATAGACCTTCAAGATTGCGTTTTTCCGGAGTGCAAAATTCAAAATTAAAGATTTGAATTTTTTTAGTTACATCTTTTCTGGCAATGGCTCTAGATATGTGGTCGTAGTTTTCAGATGCGAGCAGGTGGCTTAAGTTCGCGGAGTGTGGGCGAGTATAAAATAGTTTCATATCGTACCAATAGGCAACAGAGTTAGTCAACAGACCAAAAAGTGCAAGATACATCGTTTGGTTATTATTTGGACTTAACGAAAATGAAAGGTGTTGACGAATTTTCGTTTCACCTTCAAGAGACAAATTATGGATGAAACACGGACAATGCCCAGGTTCATACATAATACCGAGAGTGTGTACGTAATATCCACTGAAATTGAGAAAATTTCATGTGGTGTTTTTTTTGGATATTTGTTGATTAGTTGATAGGATCATCATCGGTTTAATAGATTAGGTGGTATTAAGAGAGTTTTTTTGAATGCTGAAGTATGTTAGCATGGTGCTTTTTGGGGCTACATAGGTTGCATGTTTCAATTTTGAGAGAGAAATTTAATCGTTGCTCAATCACATGTTTGAATAATTGACGCTGTAAGCTGCAATTATGGACAACAAAATGTTTTTATGTGGACAAACGGAAGTGAGTAGATGTTTGATTAACAAGTTTTTCAATGAAGAAAACTGAATGTTGATTACGTTTTATCTCAAAATATCATATATTGCTTTCGTAAGATATGAATTTTATGGCATGATGCAAATTGAAATTGTAGAATGGCAAGGAAAATATCGCTGAATATATACTATTGCGCCCAATGATGGAAACAACGATTGAAAAGTGTCCTCTTAGACATCAGTTGGACTCGATAGTGCATGTTCAAGAATTTCTCATAGCAATTGGATTATATATAATACTGAACTTTTTTGAAATTTGTAGGGCCAATGTAACTACATAGATTCAAGCTTCAAATATCCAAATTAAGATGAGCTGTAAAAATTTGCCCAATTTTAAACCATACAAGTGGCCTCTATTCATATCAAAGCATGATAAGTAGGATAACAATTGTTGTCATTTATTGTAGAATCTTTCTTCATTGATCGATAAATTTTCTTTTCACAGTACTAAACCTTTAGAGCACACTCATTGCATATCTTTTCAACCATAATAATTAGGAAGTTCCACAAAACCCAATCGCATTGTCCAAACAAAATCTAAACATCGTAAACCCAATCGCGTGTCGTCCTCGCTCAGACCTATCAGTCTCAGTCACTATTCAACTCAATTCGTAATTGTAATTGCAGATTTCAATTTGATTACGGCCAAACAGATTTGTTTGCCAATAACAGACAAGTACATGCAGTACATCGGTCGCTACAGTCACCACCGCCGCCGCACTGCGCCGTGTCCTCAATTCATCTTAAAACAATCTCGCAAACAAATCTAAAGAAATCGAAAGCATTCAGGCCTTTATGGCTTTTACTTTTACTCTCGCAGTCTTGTATCTGTAATCGGACTGTGAGCCTATAGATTTGCAACCGACGTAAGATTGAATAACATAATGGCTTCGACAAATCGATCTCATCGACGAAATCGAATTGTCGAATTCATCCCAACAGATTACAATTACAAATTCTTATTACATTTTGACGGACCCAGTCGAAAATTATTGCCTGGCTGGCTGGCCGATTCTGCGATTGCGATAATTGGCCCGCGTTGGGGGTAAATAGAACAATATAATCGAAATGGAAAGCTGATGGATGCGAATTGTTTGAGATTAGATTTGAAAATTTTATTTGAATGTAGAAAACAATTCGTGAAGATGGCTGGTAATAGGAAAGATATTGTCGGTTTTGTTGGCAAACCGGTAATATCTAGGTCGGATGGGAGATATTAGGCGGGGAAATTTGAATTTTCGCACTTGTTATCTCATTGAATTCGAAAGCTAGAGCTTTGGGTGATTGGAATATTTTTGGTGAACATTATAGAATTGTACTGGTTCCTGCATAAATAGAAGCAAAACATTATTTACGAGAAAGGTGTTGGGCATTGGTTTCACTTAGGCTTGTTTTCTTTCTTTTTTAATGCTGTGTTTTGAGAGGATCAGTTCAATTGATAGGATCGGATTAAATTTGTGAGAGCTGAATAAATATTTGTTTTGAAATAGTAATCGCACCTATCGTAAAATTTCAATACTCTATTTTCACTTTTATTTCAATTCAATTCAATTTGATTCATTCAACTAAAATACAATTTATATAAATATTACTTTTGATTCTGTGTATTTTGTGCGTGGATATAAACTTTTTTCTAAAGTCAAACTGTTATATTGTGGTTATTTACAAATTTACCTATTTGGTCTTTAATAACCTGCTCTGAAATTTTGTTCTGGCAACTCAAATAGTTTATTGGTCTGTAGCTACTTAACATTGTTGTCCAAATTATTTTCGCTATTTGCCATTCATTGGGAAAATATGTTGTTTGTTAACACGCATGTATGATCTTTGTGAGATATGTCACACGTTTCTTACCTTGATTTTTAAGGACAAGATCGAGATCTGTAGACTTATTTTTCTTCGTACGTTTGATGATTTTAAGAACGCTTTGAGTGCTAATGTGTGGCGTGTTTCATTGTACATGCCATATATATAATAGAGTTTCGTTATCTATGTTACTAGTTTCTTGATTGTTAAGGTTTTCGGTTATAGTGTATCGTGATTTGAAATAATTAGCAAAAGCTTAATACTCTCTCCTCGTTCGAGGTGCGCAGTGAGCTATCGGTTCCTATAGCTGGAATGAAATTATTTAAATTTTTCATGGATTTGTTCTTAATCTATAGTTGTGAAGGTTTCACAGATTCTTAAGGGGTTACACCACAGTAGAGAGCGAATATTTAACGTTTTTCTGCGATTTTTTTTTAAGTGGAAGGAAAAGTAAAAAAGTAATTCTCTTTAAGGATGTTGGTTAAGCATATTTTGAAATTTTTAAAAAAAATTTGTTAATTAAAAAATATTAAAAAATGGTTGCCCAACAGCCGTTTCTGCGGAACGGTTTTTTTTGGAGGGGCTCCGCGGCACGCAGTAGAAGTGCACCAAAAATTAATCTGGAACAAAATAAAAAAAATTTTCTTAAAGAACATTAGTATAGCTAGAGAAATACGTAGGGGATTTTGAAAATATTTATTTTTGTAAAATTGGCGAGCATTTGAAAAAAAAAGTGCATTTTCCTTCAAAAAAACCGGCACTTATTTGTAGCTAAAAAATCGAGATATTTACTTATTGAAAATCGGCTACGTATTTCTATGCGGAATGTTGTTTTAAAGATGTGATATTAATTTGGAGTGGAAAAATAAAAAATTGTTTGAGTTATGCTGCGTGCCGATTTGAAAAAACGTGTTTCGAGAAAAACGCGTTTAAAGTTTTGACTCGTGTTTCAAGTATGATAAAATAAAAAATGTTGATCATTTAATTTTTTTTACCTTCAATCAATAACCAAATTTACTTTATACATCGATAACGTCAGAATCCACTTTCAATTTTTTTGCCAAAGCGCTGACACCGGCCGAATCTTCCTCCGCCTCATATCTGTTCAACGGTCGTCGTTTCGTCACGTTGGTCCGTCGCCGCGTCTTATACGATATTTTTGTGCTTTTAGGGCTTGCATACACTTTCTTTTCACTCATTGTAACTCACATAAATGTAAAAGCTACAAATAACGTGTTAGAAATTAGCACTGCAAAAAAATCGTAATTCGAATAACTTCCACGCAAAATTTACGTCTTCTCTCAACATCAAAGGACACTGTACTACTGAACTTTGTGTTTAACATGCTTGAAAATGTTTCTAACGACTTATATTAGTTTATTAGAGAAGTTGGAAATCGTATGATAAGACATAATGCTGTACCCACTGAGCAGGTGTCGTATCTATCGCAGGTAGTCATTTTCGAGCAGTCGGGAAGAGTCGAAAAAGTGCTCGAAATTTCCTTGGAAACGATTTCCAGCAGGTATGAAACCGTTTGCCTCTTATTCTAGAGGTTTCAAAGGATTTTTTAAGCCAATAAAAAGAAAATCAATTTTCTGAAATTTCTACTGTGGTGTAACCCCTTAATCTCGAAGCTGTGAATTTCTGTGCTAACTTCCCGCTTGCTGTTTATACGCTTAGATGCGATTTCGTTGCCAAAACCTTTGGAACTTGTTTGTTTTTGTTATAAGGTACAGAATGCGAGAAACTCCTTTTGCCCCGGAGATTCGTTAAAACAGCTAGCATTACCTTGTCATATCTTTGTTTTACGATACTCGAATGGTTTTTTGGAGGAGCTCGGTACGTAGTCACGACAAAAGTCACGTTGTCACATTAAAGTTAATGCGCTGATGATCCAAAATGAGAGATATATAGGTATTAAAATAAGTTGTGAACCATTGGTCAAAAGAATATCGAGAAAAGATGGTTTACTTCCTTGGCTTCTGTGGAAAAGCGTTTAAAATAAGGCTAAAACAATTTCAAATGGGCTCGTTAGTAGCAAATGAAGCAATATTTTGGCCATTGATTATTACGAATGCAATATCCGTGGTGATAGCTAAATCTGAAATGCTTGAAAGTATTCTTTTAAAGCATCTTCCTACATCTAATAAGTGCCAACTAAAGTTAGTTTAAAACTTTCAAAATCGATATAATTTATTATGGATTCAAAAATGTTCATTTTTAAGCAAAACTTGAATTTATGCACAAATCGAAACACCTTCAGCACGGGTTTCCCTTTTTTACCTTTATGTGTATGTGGAAATGAAACAAATGAGAATGGTAGTATTTTTAATATCGGGTTTTAAATATACCTAAAGAAAATATTGGAAATAGAAAATCTATTTCAAATAGTTTTTTTTTTCAAACTTCAAATGAACTATGGAAATCTTCCGCATATTCTTATTATACAGAGCAATAAAATAAACGTACTTATTTTGCATGCTGCAGTCGTTGCCATAAGAGCAACTCACGTAAATTTGTCAAGTTCATGCAAATGCAAAAACATGGTCGAAGTAGAAAGTGCATATTTTTAGTATAGGAAGTATGAAGTTGTTGTGCGAAAACTCAATAAGTGTATTTATATTATGCTTGGTAAATGAATATTTAGAATTGACTTAAAAATCTGCTTATATCTGTTATTCTCTTCATTTATCTAGTCTGATTAACTGTTATTGGGCTTGAACATTGAATTAGAATAGTTATCTATCAAGAGCGAGAATGGCTGCTTTTGCGTCTTACAGATGTTCTTCAAAAACTGTTAACGCTTGCAGAGTGGCTCTCAATGAAAAGGCAAGGCATATTCTTATCCGGATTATGTGGGTTCCGGGGTATAGTGGGGTCATGGGCAACGAAAAAGCCGATGAATTGGCGAGGAAAGGTCCAGGAGCTAGCAATAGCCCCTGCATCACTGTACCACGGTCAATCGCTGACGCCACAAGCAAACTTGATGCCGCCATATGTGCCAAACTAAAGTCCGAATGGGAAAACAGGTTGGACTGCAGGTTGGCCAGGACATTATGGCTATTACCTGATCTAAGCAAAAGCAGAAAACTGCTCAAGCTCAGCAGAAACCGCTTGAGAGCCACGGTCGGCTTGCCCACAAGGCACTGCCTCACCGCATCTCATGCGAACAGAATGGGACTGATATCCAGCATTTTATGCAAGAGGTGCGAGATGGAAGAGGACACCATAGAGCATACTCTCTGTAATTGTCCGGCCCTAAATAATAAACGTCTCAAGATTTTTGGTTCTTACCACTTTCAAGGGTTAGCAGAGGTGGTCAGTACCGTCACGCTGAGTCAGCTGATCCAGTTTGGCGAAGCGGTCACTTGGCATCTCTAACAAGCCAGCGGAGGGTGGCAAATGGGCCCAAATTGGTGACCTAATGCAAGCCGCGTTCCCGGCAGCCCTCTTTACTAACGTAACCTAACCTATCTTTGCACTGCGTTTGAAATTTTGAACTCAACGGCATGCACCGCCAAATATGAGGATTTCTGTAGGACATTGTTGAAAAAATCAAAATACAACATTCGGCATGTCTCTGGTTGCAACAACGTTATTGCTGATGCACACTCTCGTCAAGAAGAAATCATTCTTCTCAGTACTCTCGACTTTGCCGCAATCGCCTCGTCCCAAGCATCGGACGTAGAGTTTTAGAAGATTCTAAAGGACTCTAAATTTGTTTTAAAGAAACAACCAATTTTTGGCACCAACGTCGACATTTTTTGTGAAGTGTCTGGACCAATCATCCGACTTTATATTCCTCATACGTTCAGGAAACAGGTGTTCAGCTAAGAACATAATATCGCTCACCCTGGTATTCGTGCTACAAGAAAGCACATTGCAGCTAAATTCTTTTGTCCTTCGATGAACAAGGACGCCACTTGTGCCCGAGAATGTCCAGCTTGTCAAAAATGTAAGATAACCAGACATGTGAGCAAACCTGTAGTGTCCTTTTGCTACGGTCTCCGAACGTTTTAAGGTCATTCACATCGACATAGTTGGTCCCCTAACATTCACAGGGATACACATACTGTCTCACCATAATCGACCGTTTCACACGTTGGCCTGAAGCAATTCCTTTAGCTAACATTATTGCCAATGACTGTGCTACTGCTTTACTAAGCACGTGGATTGCTAGATTTGGAGTTTTTCAATACATTGACACCGACCAGGGCGGACAATTCGAGTCAGCGCTCCATGCTGAGCTTGGTCGGCTCTTGGGCTTCGAATGCAATCGTACACAGCGTACCACCCTCAGGCCAACGGTTTCTTAGAAAGATGGCATCGTACTAAATCGGCTATCATGGCTTACAATGATGCGTTCTGGACAAAAACACTACCCCTAATTCTTCTTGGATTAGGATTTCTAATCCGAGAAGAATTTAAAGCATCACTGGCACAACTCCTATATGAAGAAAACCTGCGTCTTCCTAGTGATTTTCGTCAAGAAAATCCTAGGAAGATTAGCCAAACAGACTTTGCCTCTGAACTAACGGCTACTATGGCAAAACTTCGGCCGCTTGATGCTAAACATCACACAACGAAGATATTCATCTTGAAGCAACTCAACTCTTGCTCACACGTCTTCATTAGAGTCGATTCTGCTCGTTCACCGCTCATTCAACACTCGGTCCTTTCAAAGTCTTAGCCAGACATACACATTATTTTACACTCAAAATCAGAAAGAAATTTGTCAATATTTCCATTTACATGTTCAAGCCCTTTTACATGTCATCCTCTACAGAACCTGTCGACAACCCTTCCACGAAACAGCAAACATCAGAAACTTCGACCGCTCCATTGATACCTTCGGCTTCCGAAAAGAGACCAGCGAGGCAAGTTTCCTAAGCTCCATCCCTCTCTCTGGTTGGGCAAACCACAAAGGTGCCACTCTCCTACGCCTCGCGATAACGCGTGAAACGCTGGCAAAGGAGTATTGTGGATACACAAACACACCTCATTCATTTTTCACATTTCACAACTCACCACACAACTTAACACAAAACACTATCATAAAATAATCAAGTAGGCTAAGAAAAAATGTTTTTGAAGTGAAAAAATAAAAAATAATATTGAGTTGCTAAAATCAAAAGGATGCCTCACGGTGTATTTTGCCGTATCTTCGAAACTAGGCCGCTTTTTCCCAGACTTGTATGCACATTTCGCCCAAAACAGCTCAGAAAGGTCCCCGAATTCAAGCTAGGTAAAAAAAAATTTTGGGAAAATTCGACGTTTTTGCCCAATTTTCCCCATAAAAATTTTTTTTCATCCTTAAAATATTACGATTGTACTCCCCGACCACTTTCAATCATCAAAAGTGCGTTAAAGGCAGTTTTTGCCAAACTATGGCCAAAAAACCCCTTACTCCCCTACAAAACCGAAATTTTTGTATCACAGCAATAGGTCTTGTTGGCCCGTTATGTCCGAAACCACTCTAACCCAAAATTGGCCAATTTCAGCTACTTTTGCCCTAAAAACTTTTTGAATATTAGATTAAAATACTCGCAAGTACGAAAATAATCGATACTTGAGATGCTTTCAAACTGCACTATCTAAAAGCAGATTTTATTTTAACATACTTGAAAGCATGACAAAACTCAACTTCATATAATATTTGATCATACACTTTGATCAGGCTTAATGGTTTTAGCAAAACTACCAGCCATTTATACATGATAAATGCTAGCCATACAAAGTCCCATTCATATCTGATCATTACATTCCAGATTTATGCGCACGTAAAAAAATCTACTAAATCGTATATCCAATCCATTCGAATCTATTCTTCACAAGCGGTTCTACAAGCGTACTGTGTATATTGGTGTGCTTATACACTAACATGCCCACCGCCACCAAAGAGTTAAAGATATCTTAATTTTAACTTAAGATAAACATATCCTTTTATACATCAATATTTCCCAAAAAATTGCAGTTTGATCAAATAATAACACTTAATATTTTTGCTGACATATTTGAACACTTTTTTATTGGCTGCGCCAACGAAACGTGCTTTATGGCTGACTCAATTGCCGTCAACCGATTGTCGATGACTTGACCGACCGAATGATCGATTGCTACGATGGCGAGATGCTTATTCGATTCTCTAGATTGTCTCGATTCTCTCGATTGTTCTCTCGATTGTTTTGGCGCATCGATTGCGATTCTCTCGATTGCGATTATCTCGATTGTTTTGTGACGCCGATTGCGCTTATCTCGATTGTTAAAACATCTCGCAATCGCCCATCACTAATCCAGAGTATATTTATGTTTAGAACTTCCTTAATCATGACCGAGGATTTTGATACGATAATCTGAACTTTCTATTAACGCGGTGGAAAGTAAGTTTCTTTGAAAGAGGTAAAATATCAGGGTCATGCAGATGACAATGGCGTGATCATCGCAGACTCCATAAGATGATATCTTTTAACCAACAAACAATTCGGCAGGCTTTTGGGTCTTCGTTAAAAAATGCGCAACCTTGCCGCCACCACTGACAGGCATGCTTTGTAAATGTTTATATTTTTTGATGCTCCTAGTTGTCCAAAAATTGGGCGTAATCACTTAATCGTTGCTTTTGTAAATGATGATACTAGCAACTTAATTATCGCTGCAACACTCAGCTCTCCATTTGCTCTTCTTGCTTGAGTCGGATATTTTCGTTCATTTTGAAAAAAAAAACGATGATTTACTTTTTAAATGCAAAGGTCAATTTTCGCAGGAAACAAAGTTATTGCATCGCTGATATTTAACTTTGTTACTAAGACCTGAGTAAGAGATTGTTCGATTTTAGTGTTGGAATTGCTTTTTGTTCCCGTATTTATAGATTTGGATGGATTTTACTACGAAATCAAGTGCAAATGGCTAGTGCTTGATAAACTCGTTTTTGATTTTATTTCCCTACTGCTGTTTTCCTACCACAAAGAAGTCACAAAAATGCTTCTGATCCCTGGCTGCTAACTATTTTTTCACAGAAGTATTAGATTTGAACATTGCTGGTATAGTAAATAGTTCTTTTACTGAAAACAAATGTCGTTTTTGGTACCAATTTCAGCTTATAAGGCCATTGACTAAATTGCAGATATATCTATTAATTTGTGCTTGACCATAGATTGTGTTTTACTTCAAATTTGACGTTGAAGAGACCAGCTACCGTAAAAAAACTATCAACTCATTTTCGCACCCTATCCACAAAAGGATACTCCATTCATGTCTTAGTAAATTTAACTTTCCCTCAATGATTGAAGGCCCACTTCACACTCATTTTCTTCCTCAGAATAGCATTTAACAATACTCAATTCAAGTACAGTAATTAATAATTTTCAACACGAGCACATAATTACAGTTGTCCATCTTCAAGCTTCACACATCTAGGTCGCCGCTCCAACATACTGGACGATGCAAATCGATTCTCTCCTGGAGTCCATCAAAATACTCTGTTGTCGTGACCATTCCGCCTCTGTATTTCACTACTGTTAAAGAGTATTAGGTAATCCGTTCTGTGGTCGCACTAAGTCCAACCGAGCCTAAAGATATTCAAACAAGTTTGTCAGTTTGCTGGTGCTTTGTTCGCGTTTATGGTCGAGCATTCAAGTCGAAAAGCATAAATAGTCTTGTAGACGACATAATGCTTGTTTATTGGAATTAGGAAATTCGAAATTTCTTTCAGCGAACAGATCGTTGACGTCCCGTCGTAGCCTCCGATGTCGAATTAATTGCGCTACAAAGTATCTGACACGTTCTCGAATAACAAAAAAACCGAAAGGTTTAAGTCTTTTGTTATGCAGACGATTCGTTGAGTTGGAGGTGGAGGTGGATTTTAAGATTCACCCGTGCATAGCTGGAGTGCAGTTGAGAGTGCATAATATAGGTTTCAAAAATATGTAGAATATCTGTGCGGTGTTAGGTGTTGAAGCTGCGTAGGTTCCATGGAGAAGATTGGTGCAACGAAATGCAATAAAGGAAATGCAAAAGAAGTCGATTAGATGTGGATCGATAAATTTCACCAGGTGTTTGATGAATGATCATTGATTTATTGTGGTGATCCCTGTTGGAAGTTGAGGTGATGCTGCCAAGTTTGAGCTCGTAGAAAGTAAATCTGTTACTTTGCTCGTCCACATTCTGATTGAAGTTGGTCTGAGTGAGCGACTGGACGAGAGTGGGGGGAGGAGAAGCCCTTGGCACTTCTAAGTACTCAAGCCAGAATGATCAACACTATTTATACTCCGAGCATACCAGAGTTTGCCGGATCTATTAACAAAGTAGTGATAGGTGATAAGGGGCTATCCGTTGCATACACATCACATTCCAGACCAAACATTAGCAACTGAGAAGTGCAAACGCAGAGCATTGGCAAAGAAAGAAGATCTTTATGCTGACGGCTACATAAAAAAAATAGCCATATCTCTTTAGGAGTATCGATTACCCACTACCGAAAAGTGGCAGATGCAGATGTGATCGACACACCTACGAAAGATTGAGCCCAATATTGGAAACTTTAAGCCTTACTTCGCAATAGCATCAGAATTTTGTTTCTTCCAACATCGCTGTGGTCTGGTACCTAGAGCAGATGCGCCTAATTGTCCATCGTGTCCTGCATTTTTGCGCAATTTTCAAGTTAATCAGGAGCCTATATGTATGTTTCATTTCGAAGAAGAATATAGGTTAGATCACGATATCAGCATATACTCAGAGCTAGGCTGGAGCCCAGGTAAGAGGTGGGGTAAATAGTTAATTTCGGGACACGAATTAATGACGCAAATTATTCACCGTCAAGTTTTAGAAACACTAGCCTCTTGCCTCCTTCATTCGTCTCTCTTTTTTTCAACTAGCAGGTTTTCTCATGGAAAAAAGTTTTTCTGAGGGAAATTTTACAAATTGATGTCATTTTACTTATCATCAAACAAGACCAAAAGCTATAAGAACTGTAGAGCCTATTGAATACTCAATGTAATCGCGGCAGCTCTTTGAAATCGATGGGACGAAATCATTTTGGCGAGGTGTTTATCTGCAATATAAAGATCCTGAAATAATGTGACAGAGCCACTATCAATGTCATGAAAAGTTGTTAAAAAAACAATAATGGATGGAATCATCGTTAATATGTTCATTATTCTCAAGAATTCGCTCGAAAAAAAACCAGGTTCAGCAAAAGCGAATAGCAATTCCACTCATTAGATTGATTGACAGATCAATAAATATTTCCCACGATTGATGATGCCAGCAATCGCTACCCATTGCTAAAACTACAATACACTCTGTCAATTACGATCTACTAAAAACTATCGCTAGAAAATTCTCCAAGCAATGGCTCTGACTCCATGATATCAACGAATGATGATCGCTAAGTACAATCACACGCTCGCTTGCTGGGACCACTCCAATAAAAAGATCGACCGAAAGATTGCTTGCGTACCTGCACGAGTACATCGAGATCCAAGTGCAAGATCGGTCCACTTGGATTTTCTTTCCATAGGTGCCGCAGTCACCGGCCACATTAAATCCACCAATATCTCGAAAGATATTCGAGCGCAGGCATGGAAATGAACAAGATCTTAACATCATCACTCATGTCAAATGTCGCCCTGTCCATTGAATTCTCTATGAAGATGTCTTTTCGATTTGAAGTTCTCGAAACTGTCCACCACACGGTCATCTAGAAACGATCGTGATCTTCGCCAGCCGGATCATCGAGCTCTTCAGCTGCTTTTCGGTCGTCGTGGTCGCTTTTCATTTCTTTGCCGTCCAATACGAATTGCTTCCTTTTTTGCCGTCCACACCTTTGATTTTATATAACGGTCATCTTGACGACCATTTCTTTCGATTATTTTCATCGCAATGTCATTACGGTATTGAGTATCTACTTGAGTTTATTTACGTTTCTCTGAAAGCGTCCGCTGATGAGATATTGTAAAATCGATTAATGCACGCTTGAAAAAATACCATCATCATACGGTACGTTTGTATGAGTACACATATTGGATGGCGGATGGTGACGTCCATGGAGCTGGATAACGATGATGGTTATGAATGAACGCCGAAGCGAAAATATGAAGAGGTTTCAAGTGCAACTCGGATGGGCATATTAGAGCAAAAGCTCTCCGTAAACTGGCAAGAGGGCCCTTGAATTTTTTTCTTTCTCTCTGGTTTTGTGGTCGTTTTCGAATATTGCGATAGTCAATAGCATAATTGTTTCGCAGTCCAAGTGGTGTGATATAATTTTGAAATACTCGGATGTGATAATGGAGTCTTAGCTAAAGAGGACTTGCGATGAGGTTTCGTAAGCAATTAGCTAATTTTGGCGATATGCAGGTAAAAGTCGAGAAGAAAGAAAAAGATACTATGCAAAATTGAAGCAAATAGTTACGTTTTTAATATTCTTGAAGCAAATGTAGCAGAGATTATAATTCCTGCGTTTTGACTTAGTTTTTTTTAAGTCAAAGGTAAGTTTTCTTTTATAAGATACTTGATCCATTGAATTTTTTCTAGGGAAACCTGCGATTTGCATCAGCGTTAACAGGTTTTGTATTCCAATCAGCCTAACAAATTATCCTTGTCTTTTGAGAAAATAGTTTTATATTCTTGTCAGTGGCTGTGTTTAGTTCAAGTTTTGCAAATCTAGAAACGAAATTGAAGCAAACGTGAATAGAAATTTACTTAAAATATCAGGTAAGACCGATAGACACTGAAGAAGAGAGCAGTTTATCCTTGAAATATCGATATTTGTCACAAAATCCAATATATCTAGCTTTGAAAGGAAAATCGTTTTTTTTTATTAAAATATTTTTTTTACAAGCTAGGAAAAATTGGCAAACATTAAAAACAATTGAAAATAATGTCTTAAGCTAATTCAAGAAGGCCAGAAGCCAAAGCTAGGGTGACGCAAAATTATTATTAAAAGTTCAAAGGTGAGCACGAAATAAGTGTACATTAAGTTTATTGCAACTGTGGGTGTTCGAAAAAAAATAATAGTTTAACCTAGACAGGAATATTTGATATTGCACTTTCTTCGAGGCCCAAACAGATGGTACAGCTATTGTGAGCTGGTATGATATACTTACTTAGATTAAACTTAATTTTTTAAAGACAATTATGATGATAGCATGAACTGTCGTATGCAATTCAATTTAACAAACATTAATTTCTGTGCCAAGTCATAAACCGAAAAAAAACTGGAAAGAAGGACTGTGTGTGTGTGTGTGAGTTGGGGGAGAGGCGCATTGGCGCCTCTAAGCACTCAGGCCAAAGGACCCATTGTACTCATTACCCCCTGCCTACCATAGTTTCCCAGACCTCTTGATAAAGTCTAGGATCACTGATAGGGGAAAAGAGGCTATCGTCTGCATGCGTGCAACATCCCAGCCAAAGCATTGATATCTGAGACGTGCAAACGCTGGGCATTCACAGAGGAAATGCTCCGCAGAGTCAGCCTCTTCTAGACAGGATGAACAGAGGTCATCCTGTACAACACCTATTCGGTACATATGTCCTCCTAGGCAGTTGTGTCCAGTCAGAATACCTACCATGGCCCTGCAAACTTTCCTCCTCTTATTGAGCAAGAATCCCGCAGTCACATGGTTGGGTTCTGAAAGGAATACCTTCGTGTGCCTGGCCACACCGGCAGCCGTCCATCTATCTTTGTGAGCATCATCTACCCACTTGCGAATAACGGCACGTGCAGATGCGGTCGGCACACCCAAGGCGGGTTCAGGGCCCCGTAGCGGAAGTTCCGAACCTTGCTTCGCAATGACGTCAGCAATTTCATTCCCCTCAACACCACAGTGCCCCGGTACCCAGAGCAGATGCACCCTATTGAATCTGGCGACAGAGTTCAATCGTGCTCTGCACTCTTGGACAATTTTCGAGTTTGTCAGGGGTCTACGCAGCGCCATCAGTGCAGCTTGACTGTCACTGCAAATAGCAATGCTCTTTCCCCTCCATCTTTCCTCAATTGCCCAACAGGCAGCTCTCAGGATAGCAAACATTTCTGCTTGAAAAACCGAAGCGTGCTCTCCAAGAGAGAAAGCCCATCTGCCATTCGATGAATGTAGATAGACACCAGCTCCAGATCTACTATCTGACCTCGAGCCGTCCGTGAAGAAGATCTCCGAATATCCCCTCGTACACAGATCGGGATCATCCCAGCTACTTCTGCTTAAGAGGATTACTACGTACCTTCTTCTGAAGTCGAGGAAGGGCACCCGAGCGTCCGAAGGCATCGCGAGAATCGGAGAGATCTCACACATCGACCTCCTAATAGAGCAGTGCCCCACATCGTCCTCACCTACCCATAAGCCAAGCTGAGCTAGTCTATGGGCAGAGCTCATCGCCACACTCTGAACTTGAATGTCGAGAGGAGGCAGATTGAGAAGCGCATCAAGGGCCGCACCCGGAGTAGTGCTCATGGCACCACAGATACCCAGGCACACCGTCCTTTGCAGCGTGGCTAACTTTTTCCGAGCATACAATAGCCTCACGATAGTCCACCACACCACCGATGCGTACGTGAACATCGGCCTAATTATTGCTGTGTAGATCCACATCACTACACGAGGCTTTAGACCCCATGTGGTAGCAAAAGCTCTCTTACACTGCCCGAAGGCTTTTATAGCTCGAGTAAGCTTCACTTCCACATGTTTCTTCCAGAGAAGTTTTTTGTCCAAGATTACTCCAAGATATTTGACTTCATCTGAAAGTTGAAGTGTTACACCCTTCATGATTGGAAGCACTAGTCCTCTCAGTTTTCTTTTCCTGGTAAACAAAACAAGTTTCGTCTTACCAGGATTCACTGTTAAGCCGTGCCTCGAACACCAGCTGCCAATCAGATCCAATGCACGCTGTGTATTTCTACACACCACATTCAGATCTTTACCGACAGCCAGTGCGGCCACGTCATCAGCATAAGCTTGTGCGTGCAGCCTTTCTTGTTGCAGTTCGTTAAGCAGGGAGTCGACTAGCATACTCCACAGGAGCGGTGATAGGACGCCCCCTTGAGGGCATCCATTTGTCGCCTCTGTTCTTAAGTAGCAATCGGATCCAGCTTCCGCCAGCAACCATCTCTGCGTCAGCATGGCATGAATCCACCTAACTAAGACATCATCCACGCCATGCACTTTCGCAGCATCACATAGTTCCACGAAGGGCGCGCAATCAAAGGCCCCTTCAATGTCCACAAACACCCCCAACGCATACTCACCATTGGAGATCGCTTCCTCAACTCTGGCCACCAAAGAATGAAGGGCCGACTCGCATGATTTTCCTCGCTGGTACGCATGTTGCTCATCATTCAAAGGGTTAAACCTAAGCGCCGTAGTACGTATGTGTCGTTCGACAAGTCTCTCTAGGCATTTCAACATAAACGAAGTTAAGCTGATCGGTCTAAAGTTCCTTGGATCGGAATAGTCATCTCTCCCCGGTTTAGGTATAAAAACTACCTTAACCTCTCGCCAAGGTGACGGAACATACCCCAAGGAAAGGCATGCCCAGAAGATTTCTCTCAGGTCTGCCCCCAAGTGGTCAATTCCCTCCCTAAGCATAACCGGATAGATACCATCCAGGCCCGGCGATTTGAAATTCTCAAAAGACATGATTGCATCCCTGACCTTTTCACTAGTGACCACAGATCTAGTTGTGTACCAGCACTTCCTACTGCTGCGAAGAGCAGGGATTTCGGTCACAGGCGCATTTGCCTTCTGCGACTCAATCACCGGGGCTCCCGGGAAGTGAGTCCCAAGTAAAGTCTGCAAAGACTCCTTTTTGGACTTGGTAAAATCACCATCCGAGCGTTTTAGAGAGTCTAGCTTAGCTGATTGATCCTTCTCTAGGACTTTGCAAAGCCTAGACGTCTCCCGTGCGCCTTCCAGTCTTTCACAGTAAGATCTAAATGATTCCCTCTTAGAGGTCCTCACCAGCTTCTTATACGTTCTCTGCGAAGATCTGTAGGCGATCCAGTCATCCTCATTGTTGCTCTTACAAGCTCTGTTGAGAATTTTCCTGGTACTTTTCCTTAGCTTCTGTAGTTCCCGATTCCACCAGGGAACCGTCTTGCCACATCTGCTCTTACTGATCGGGCAGGCCTCTTCATAGCTACTCATTAGGTCTCTATTCAGAGTGCTCAACCGGGATTCTATTGACTTTGGCGATCTTATCCTACCACTAGGACGCGCTTTGTCTGCAAGAAGCCGATTGAACGTAGGCCAATCAGTGTTTCTTGGGTTTCTTCTTTCCACCACGGGTGTTAGATCCGTGGCTAAAGAGAACACCAAGTAGCGATGATCAGAGAGTGAATCCTCATCTGATACATTCCATCCAGTCATTGATCCAACTATTCCAGCTGAACATAGCGATACATCAATGACCGCCCTTCTGTTTGGGGTGACAAATGTGGGAGTAGTCCCAGTGTTTAAAATCATCAGCCCGGCAGAAGTTATAAAATCAAAGAGACTTTTACCCCTGGCGTTACATTTGTTGCTACCCCAGCTGGTATGCTGGGAGTTGGCATCGCAGCCCACCACAAGTTCAAGTCTCTCCGATTCAGCGTACAAAACCAGGTCCTTTAACTCCTGTATCGGCGGCGGGAGTAAGGAGTCAAAGGGAAAGTAAGCTGAGGCAACTATCGTGCGCTTAAGCCTACCATTTTCTCGGTGTTGTACGACGACCGCTGACAGGTCCGGGCTTGAAATCTGTCTGAGCATGGTGGCATCAACCAGATTGGAAGCCAGAACACAAGTCCTCGGCCGTATTGACCTTTCATCATAAAAGATCTTGGCCCCCGTGGTTGGACTAAGACCGTAGATCCTACCGCCTCGAACCCACGGTTCCTGTACAAGTGCAATGTAGGGGGAGGCTTGCAGTTTTGTCAATTTTTCGCTCAAAAGATAGGACGAAGCCTTGGCACGCCGCAAGTTGATCTGGACAAATCTTATACCTTCAGGCACAGAAACGTCCGGAGTTTAAATCTTTGGATCCCTTTGCAGGGACCCTTAGATAATGTCCGCGTGACCAGTGAAAGAAACTCTATGGGAGAGAATTTCCACTGGATCTCTGCGTTTTGCTCTGGCGATCTGTCCATAGACAGTCACAAAAGCTCGTGCCTCACCACTTCCTGATTTGGTTAAATTTAACCGCATACAAGAAGTAGCTCAGCACCATCCGGTACCTGTCTCTTAGCATCGAGAAACTTCTCTGGTCAAGTACGATCACCAGGTTGAAACCATCTTCACCTGTGGTGGGATTCTTCCTGGGATTCATGTACTTGATGATCCAGTGTTTCGCATCGATGCCCGGATTCAGTTTGCCGAACATGCCAGTGATGTCACCTGCACTCTTGCGAGGACCAGGGATCCAACAACTGACATAATAGGGTTTGGCCAGGTCGGAGTCCAAAATGGTAAATTTGGGCCGACTGCCAGTACCCAATTTAGAAACGATCTGTGTGAGCCACTCCTTAGATGTTTGATTGAAGCAGGCGACTTGGAGGTGACCATCCACAAACTTCGCTTGCGTGAAGTTGTAAACTGGTCCCGACTCCGCTATCTCTCGCCACAGTTCGTTCTTAAGGATAGCGCACTGACCTTCGGTCAGTTTGCCACCCTTGCCAGACACACCTATCACAACAACCAGCGAAGAAGACGCAGCTTCTGCATACGTTCTCCTCCCTACCCCTGTGGAAGGTGTGTTTGTGCCAGAAGGGCCAGCCTCTGCAAGATCTCTTTCGCAGATTTTGACACCTTTCGGCACCTTGCGCTCAGAGATGCAGGTATCCGCTTTCGCCTCAACCTTGCGTCTCTTTCGTGCGCCGCCGCTGGCAGATTTGGCCTCTGTGCTGGCCGGCTGGGAGATCTTCGGTGTGACCGGTCCCTCCTTACCTTTCAGCGTCGTCGCTGAATCCCGATTTGCATCAGGAATCATCGATTTCTTGAACAGAGTCCTCTTCTGTCGACGGCTAAGAGCTTTCCCTGGTTCACGAAGTCCAGTCGGCGTAGCTTTGCATCCAGCCGCCGGTCCAGAACATTTCTGCTCCGAACATGCGACCTTAGCATCACCAGCCAACCTTTCTTTCGCTACCCCGGGTCGGCTCAGAGGTTTCGCTGCCTGACGTCCAGTCTCCAGGGAAACACCTGCAGTTAATGCTGCATTTGTCTCTCCGTCAGCCTTCAGCGGCAGCTTGCCCCTTTTGCGCAGTCTCCTACGTTGTCTGCGACTGAGAGCCTCCACTGGTTTCCAGAGTTCAGAGGAATGAGCACTCTTACTATCTGTACTTCCAGCGGGCGTCTCATTTGCACTAGTCGGAGTTACCTCCTCTAATGCATCCCTTCTCCTCTTATGTGAGGATTCGGGAAGAAACATCTTTACCCCTGGTACGGCCGTAGTCGGACTTCCAGCTGGTGCTGTACTCGCCTTTCCGGAGCCTGTGATCAGGGGGGATGCTATCAGCAAGTCCGAAAACTTGCTGGCCATGGAGTCTTCCACGATGGTAACCTGTGAGCTTCCACTGCAACCAGGGTCCTCCATTGCAGTCATACATGAGGTTGGGGCCTGCAGAATCCGAGCCCCTGCCGTGCTGAGCACGGGTGGATTTCCAGACTCAGTCTGGCTGCCACCTGCAGAGATAAAATCCTTGGGATTCATCCTCATGCTTACTACAGCCATCAGGCTGCAAATATACGCATTTTACTGAGGATAGAGTTACCTCGTTACCTCAAACCCTCCTCCTTTCTCCGGGCTTGGGACCGGCATATCACAAGTTAGACTTGTGAGCGGCGGAGTTGAAAGAAGGACTAACAATTGCCCTCATACTAGCAGATGTCAACGATCCGTCGCTGTTTCCTACAGAAGGCGATATAGCCCCAGAGCAATCGCACGCTGACTATGACGACCAGAATTTTAGCCGGGTAGTAAACCAAAAAACCAAACGTAAGACAAAGGAGAAGGTACCATTTTCAATATCCTAAGGGGGCAGGAACAATTAGAATTTTGAAAAAATCGATTTTATTTTCTTTGCATTTTCTAAAAGTAGCATATTTCAAGAGCATTCTCTGCAAATTTCAGACGAATCGGACAATTTTTTATGGAGATAAATAATTTTGAATAAAGTCGCCTCTGTTGCATAAAGTGTTTTTCGCTTGCTTTAAAAGCATTTTTCTCAAAACTATGTTTTCGAAGTCGGTGATCACTGTAACTTGAAAACGGCTTTATCAGCATGAAATTTTCCTCACTTATTTGATATGTAATTACCATCCGGATGAACGAAGGATTTTTTTGATTGGACAATATGCTTTTTTTCAATAGCCGAAAATGTGAGTGAAATTTTGGTCGATAATACAATTTTGAGTTTCAACAACCGCCATTTTTCGACAAATCAAAATCTGCCAAAGTCCTTCGTCCATCCGGAGCACTATGTTATTAACTAATAATCCGCGATTTTTTTTTATTTCGGATGAACCAGTGACAAGCTACAGTGATCACGGCAAAACAATTTTTTTTTTGGACCCCTCGAAAATTTACTCTATTTCGACTAATTTTCAGCCTTGTGCCTTAAAAAAATTACAATAGCTTCTACAAATATATTTCTTTCAAGTAAAAGAAACAATTGTTATTAATTACTTTAATGTGTGTCTTAAAAAAAATCCTGAAAAAGAGCTTTTTCTGGACGTCCCAAGTGTACCTGGCCCCATAAACGAAGAAGAAACCTGGACTGTACACAACGCTCTCCTCACTCAGAAGAATTTAAAATCCCTCCTCTCTCCTTAGCTTTCTTCTACTCATCTGTGAGATGAAGGTGTAAGGTATTGTATATCTTGCTAAAAACATTTTGAGTGTCAATTCTTTCATCCTGAGCTCCCTGGTAGAAGGAAAATAACTTGTTCTATCTTCTTCGATCGCATTAAGAACAGTAGTCGATTTGCAACTACGTACACTGCACTCTTCTAAAAAAGTTAATCCGTCTTCATTGGTCACCTATATAGGGGCATTAAACCTCTGGTCATGCACAAGGAGCTAGTGGCGCACCAGACTTACCTGAAAACTTTAGACCTACGTCCACTGAAAACTTTAGACCTACGTCCGAACTTTTCTGGCGCATTTTGACCACCGTAGGTGGTAACAGCTATAATTAAAATACATTCTGTTATCTGAAAAAGTGTGGGTTGGGAAAAGGTTAAAAATTAAAATGATTGGAAGATGCAGTGATACGATTGCCAAAACTTTGGATAGGTGACAAGCAATTGTTCTATCGCCCATCTCTGGTAAATTCGTTGAAGAGTCACCTTCGTGGTGAATGCCGAAAAGTAGTCGACGTACAGCTTGAGTGTGTCAACTGTCGTGGGAAAACTCATCTAGCCAGCTACTGTGGTTGCCCGGTCTACCAGGATATGTTGGTCTGGATCGATGCGAAAACTATTCGTCGAGATCAGGTCAGGAAACATCGCTTGCAGTTTGTAACGCAGAGCATTGCGTTCCTACTTCAATCTCATAAAAAAAACTATAAGTTTTTTTTTTCAAAAAACTCCGATTGGGGTACTTTTCAACGCGATGTAGATATATTAGTAACGAATTTTGATGTGTACGGGAAATTTGTTTACTTGCAGCCTGTTAGATTGCTTCAACGGTATCCTAAGCTCTATTGTTGACCGCAGTTCCAGCTTGATAAAGCTTGGTGAGTATAAAGGTCACAAACTGCTGTCAGATATTGTTAAGCACATGAAGGTGAGACATATTTGGCGCTTCAATTTAATGCGGATTTTTCACAGACACGGGACGGATCACTCGACTGGCAATATTTCTGTATGTAAACCTGATCGACAGGCCGAATCGTTCGGAAAAACTTTTAAATTGCAATTAAATGCTATTTTCTTCAACTCCTCTACTTTCAGTTGTCAAATTGTGCACGAGAAAGTCAATTCATTCCATAATATTCATATATTGACACACGAAAAGTTGCTAAGGTAGGTCCCATTCAAAACTAATAAGGCTAACAATTTTTGCCCGATCTTACTGGTTCCTAATTTGGGCAATCTCTTTAAGAAGATTTGGTTCCACCTACCACGAGCTCGCCTATATTATATCTGACTATCAATTTGGCTTTAAACGCAAGCATGGGACGCAGTACGCTATCTCGTATTTGCACAGTCAAATAGTGTCGTATTTGAAAGAGCGAAACATTAAAAGAGTTGTTTGTGCCCTAGATGTTGAGAAAGTTTTTGATACCGTATGGTATGAAGATCTTTTATACAAGGAGATCAAAGTGGAATTTTCAGAGGTAGTAATATGGCTCGCCATAAACTTCCTTAGCAACTGAACATTTTATGTAAGCGTCAATGGAGGGAATTTATCTCGGGCACCTGTGGCATCAGGAGTGCCAAAAGGTTCTGTCACTGGTCCTATTTTAACTTGAGGATAGCCCACTAGAAAAGAGTGTTCAGCAGTGAAAATGGCGTATTTTATTGTATATTTCTGCCTATAAGCTGTGACGCCAACAGACGTGTCCGATGGGAAAGGGGTAAGAGAAATGCCGTAACTCAAGCAAAGATTTTCAAGGATATTCGAGCCTACAGAAATTGATTTAGGTGGTAGTATAATTTTTAAAGTACTTATCAGGTACTTATCAAGTTTTAGGGTTACCATTTTATTAACTCTTATAAATTTTGAGTAATCTTCATATTTTTTTTATCCTATTATGTCAATTCATTCGATACGGAAACAGTTCTGAACAATTTTTTCAATCGCATCTCATTTTATTGTACATGCCTTTTATTGTACATTTTTTTATTGTACATGCCATTGTACATTATGCCTTTGACAAATCTATTAAATTTACCAAAAGAGTTTGATGTAACTTTCGATTTGGTCATTATGTCTGATAACACATGATTTTTTTATTTTTTTGTTTGAAATTCAGTAGGTCTCATTTAGCTCCAACTCGATACAATTCAATGTCATAATGAAATAGTAGTATATTGCTTTGCAGTTCAACTCTTTGTGCCGTAATATCTCGAATATTTAATCGTTGTGAGTAAATTGATTTTGTCGTGCTATTAAAATACTTGGCCATCAAATCACTGAACTTGAAGAATTTCACCATGCAAATATCAATTCGATGAATACATAGGCATTTGTGCAAATCTCTGTGTGGCACATGCCTTAATGCACAGCCATACCATACGAGGATGAATATTTTATCCCAGATGACTTTTCAACAAATCTAATTTACCTAGGGCGATGTTCATTGACAACGACGACGACGATGACAATATCAATATGCATGCTGGCACCGTAACGTCTTAACAGCAAGGCCAAGATCACGATCGTATAATGCGTTTGCAATATCGACGAAGAAGAAACTCATATGGATCGAACGATCTCAAAAGGTCAATACTATTTCACGGATCGAAGACAAAAGACAGCGAAGAATTTCGTTCTGCAGGAAGAGATTAGGAAGATTAAAATAACAAAAGCTCAGACCAAGAGCCTTTGTCGCAGCAGCCACGCCATGATTGTGTGGTGTACCCACACACTTCGCACACGGAACATAATTACCTCTAATAAATCACATATTGATCGTGTAGTGAGCTCCACAATGACTACAATCGATCGCGGTTTGGAATTCAATTGAATGGCTCCATCGCGCTACGCATGAATGACTGGATAATGCAGGGTGTGCAGTAATTTGTTCTGGAAGTTCACCATCTTCAGTAGCTTCGAATTCATAGAAACCATTTGCGGTTTTGTGTTTTTGCAGCTCATTCAAAAACTGTCTTAATGGTGATGAAAAGTATCTTCGTATAAATCACTGAGATACTGTCATAAATATAAACCTAAAACCAGCTCTATTTTCCATTTGTTCTGTTAATTTCTCGAAGTACCCATTCGCAGCTATATAAGCTTAGAAAAGCGACAATTAATCACAAAACGAGCGGTTCTCCCGGCTCCCACACACTCCGATCTTCCCCATTAAGCAGCAAAATGTTGAGTCGCTCGAGCTACTTCACCATCTAGACTGTGACGATTAGTGGCTAATGAAAGACCCATAATCATTTAAGCCGAGATCTTCGCATTCGCGTCGAACTGCAAAGCTTCGAACTAACGGTCACCCGAATCGAGTCGACGTCCGCAAGAAGTCAACAAAGACCTTCGGAAGCAATAAATCAACATTCAAGATAACGTTCCTGAGACTAAAGACCTAATGAACATTCGTTTCTTCATTGTTTACAAGCGTCCCAGTGCTGGCTGCATACACAGACCCGGGACGGGAGCAGCCCAACAAAAGCCATCTACCGTGGCTCGTTTTGTATCTATATCTATGCTCGCTCTGAAATTATTACGGCACAAAGAAAATATTTTATCCCACCTTGTTCCTATTACGTTCACCCTCGAAGCGTGTCGATCGATAGTCCGCTCCGCACTGCATATGTGCGATTTTTGCTGAAATTTGCATTATCAATTCCGCTAATTGTTTTACAGAAATTTCAATGAGACTTCATACTTCGTCCCGGCCACAGGATCGCGTAGGCACGATCTGGTGGTGCAGGCAATGTGGTGTAAGCAGTTCGTGTCCAATTTAATGAAAATTTATGTTAAATGCAGGCTGCGAATGTGCAGAGATCCAGCGTAAAATGCAATTTACTTTATTCGGAAAGTCTGGCTACGCCCTGCGATCTGAACAGATCATTTCAGTGACGGGGGCCCGGCTCGATTGGTGACCAGTTCCTGGCAGTTTCATTCGGTGTGAACTGCGCGAAATGCGAATGAAGTTATAAATTTATGCAATGTCGTTGGTGGATGTATGTAGTTGATCCGAACGGGCAGTTAAGTGCAATCAAACGCGAATTTATTTGATCGATTTTTCCCATTTGAAGTGTCACGAGCTAGTCAGTGATATGTGTGAGCAGTGGAATTATGGGACTGCAGTGGGAGCGCATAAATTTCAGCTGATTATACATATTGGGTGTGCTATTGTTGACATGCTAATCAGTCCTAGAACCGCAAGCAACTTAAATACGGTTGGCATAGTTATTTCAAGTTTCTGAACTTATAAAAGAATGCTGAAATAATATCATGGAGACATGATTTACGTATTAGATGTGGAGTAATATTTTTTTTTATTTTTTATTTTGTTTCCAGCTTATGTCACTACATTAATGCATTCTGTCAAATGTGAAAAATTGCCATTATTTCCAAGGACGGAGTTCATTAAAGTAATATGGAAATAAGCTAGTCTTTGCAGTTTACGTGAAACTTACGTCTAGGAGTAGCCAGTACCTAGCGCAAGCTCAAATAGATAGAAGATATATGCATTCATTTTCAACGAATCATCTTGTTATTTTATTTGAATGTCAATCCGTACCTATTTAGAAATCTAGAAGGGTGACAGTGCATTTCAACTAGACCAAAGCTCGGTCAACGGCCTCTTACCTTCCTTTTTTCTAAATCTTTACAAATAGCGCCCAGCATGGGACTCGAAACTTGCTTTGGGCTATCTCACCAAAGTGGAAAAATGATTTTTGAGCAATAGCTCATACCTTCGTAAAATTCTAGTAGGATATCATCTTCCATTCACACTAACGTGTCAGAGCGTGGGCTCTCTAGCGATTCTTTAATTTTCTGTTCAATAGTACAGTTCGTCTCTCGGTCGGACTTGTTATCTTTCCTAGTCCTTCCTTTTCTTTTAGTATGTTCGTTTTAGTATACCACTGGGTAGTTTCTGTTGTGTTTATCTAGTTGAGCTTTTCGCGATTGGTGGCTGACCGTCATTCCTAGTGGGCGTTTGTGGTAGTGTGCATCTAGGATAACATCTTGATTTTTGGCTCCCAATGGCAACAAAGACAAAATTTTAAAATCTATTGTAGCCATTTTTCAGCGAGATATCCAGTGACCAACGCCAAGCCACGCAACTAAACCTTGTTCAGGAATATCTACATCGGATGATGAGGACAGTGCTGCAGTACCACCTTTGAGGAAACTGGCTGCCTTGACCTCCTGGATCTTGAAAGATATTCAGATGGCACTTCACAGACAAAGTTATATATCTGGGACTCATAACTAACTCCAAGCTTCCATGAAAGGAAAATATATGTGAAAGTGCTCGCAATGCACTGTGCGCTCTTTACATCCGTAAAAGGACTATAGAAGCAATTTTGGGGCTGTAACCTTGCATCGTATCCTATATTGACCGTAGATAAGTGAAATCAAATCTGCTGTATAGAGCAATAGTGTGTAAAAATCAGAAAATGGTGGAGAATATGCATAAGCTTTGCTTTAAGTTGCATGCGCCTTAATAAAAGCGGGGACACTTCGCACTACTACAATAATTGTTTATTTGGCAAACATGGTGCGCTGCTGGATACCTCTCTTTACCTCTTGTGCGAATGCACGGATTTTGCTATAAAAAAACAGTGTTTCGGCTGAAACTTCCTCGGAAATTTGACCAAAGTAATGTCTGTGGACCTGAAAAGGAGCACCCAGTTTATCAAAAACTTGATGTGCCGCTCTACTTAATAAGGGTTGTGCCTGGAGGACGAAGCCGCGTGGCCTATCTACCTACCAAGCCCAATTGACTTTGAAAATGTTGTGCAACCTCAAGATACTCATGACCGAACTGATATAGATATATCAATAGAACAAAAACCAACTGGGGCCAAAGTGTTCTATTTCATTTTGGTCCGGTAGAGCTGGGAAATAATCGTTCCGTTAAATCGGATGTAAAAAATAAATTATTGGTAATTTGCCTTTCAGGCGAGAAGGTATCTGAAATATACGTAAATAAAATCGCTGTACGGGGCTGAAACAAAAGAGTGAACAGGAAAATATGTAAAGGTTATTGAATTGTGATCATGGTTCCCTTCTTGTCTATAAATCAGCATAGAGAACGTATATTGTCTCTAAAGCTTATCAAAGCAGAGACTAATTGATACGAGAAACTCGATCGTTTTTGCGGAATAAGCCTCCGAAAGCAGAATCAAATTGGAATTGGTTTGCGGGATGATTAAAATTGAAAAAAATTTTATTTATATTGAAAATTTTTATTTGACAAAGTGGTTTCGAACGTATGCACTGATTCTCATCAGACACCAGCTCACAGTGCATACTTGACTGATGTGACCACTTGCAGTTGGAAATCATTAATTTTTATTTACGCTGGTTGTGACAAATTTTAACATCTCCGACTTATATCCATGGAAATAATTTACCCATAAAGGTTATTGATTTGTGATCATGGTTCCCTTCTTGTCTATAAATTATATAAATTAGCATAGACAACTTATAAATTTTTGATTTTATTAATATGAAGCGGAAAACAACCGGTGACCCCACTTCTATGTTCATTGAAATTTTGAGGCTCTTAAGGAGATCTGAAACTTTTTTGCTGGCCATTTTCAGGATGTTTTTGACCCAGTTACCATCCAAACATTGAATCGATTCCCTGATGCGACTCACACAGTTTTTGAATCAAGAAATGAAATAATAGTTCAATAGTTCAATAGTGGAATATTTTATTGCATTGGAAATCTTTTTGTTTTACTCCAATTTATAAACGTGGCAATATACGTTGTATTCAGAATTATAGAAGCAGACCTTTTAATTGGAAAATTAAAAGGTCTTATTTCTCATAATCTGGTGTACATCAAGAAAGTCATCTTGCCTCGCCTCTTCTTTTTAGTATTCTTAAGTCAGACCTATCGGAGGTTTTATCTAACTGGACGACCTCAAAATTGACCATGTCATCAAGTCACCATCTGGCCCTTCCTTTTTTCGGTCAAAACTAAACTGTTTAGACTGTTGGTGCTCCGTGAATAAGCTCACTCTTAACATTGCTTAGTGCCACGCAATTAACTTCTCTCGCAAGGCAGTCAGCAGGGTTGACAACAAGCTAGATCTTGGTTTTATCCTGGATGAAAAGCTCCGCTTCAATCTACATTACGATAGAGTGCTTTCCCGAGCAAATAAGCAACTTGGTCCATTAATCGATGAGCCAAAGGGTTTAAGGATCTCTGGGTTACTAAATCTTTACATATTTCACTTCTGTGTCTTTTTCTTGAATATGCGTGCACAATCTGAAATGCGGCTTTCGAAATTCATAGCCAAATATTTGAGTCTGTTTAGAAGCAGTTTTTACTGTTCGCTTTGAGAGTTGTTTTGAAACCTTATGATTTCAGATATTTACCACCATACGAATATCACCCTAAATGCATAAACTTGCTATCACTTGCGTCGAGAAGATTGCATCCGCCTGCTTCAGATTCGATGTCATCAGAGACGTAGTTAATGCTGTCTATTTAAGTGACAAGTTTGTGCTCAATCAGCCCTTGAGGGTCACAAGATCCCGACGATTGCTTATTGGATACCAACACAACACAACCTATGCAGCAAACGAGCCAATAAATAGGTGCAGCAAGTTATTTAATAGTATGAGCCAGAACTTTTCCCCTACGATATCTAGTGCAAACTTTAAAAATATTATTATCAAGGCTCTCTTATCATAACTATCCCCCTTCCCCAACTATACTATTATACATGTATTATATATTTATATTTTTTTGAAAATCATATCTTATCCTAGCCATTTATGCAACTTAATCTGTAAACATTTTGTAAATTTGGTATTTAACTGTTCTTTGTTTGCTTATTTTTCATTTATTTATTTCTCATTCATTTATCAATTTATTTTTTATTTATTTGTTATCTATTTATTTATGCGTTACTTATTAGTTTTATAATAATCTGTAGTTTTTTTTGTTTTAATTTGTTTCGGATTTTTATACATGTACTAAGTTTATACCTTGCTTGATGAAATAAATAAATTAATAAAATATATTCCTCTATAGGTAAATATGCTGCCCTGATAAAGCAAAGTCTGGACGCAACAATATGTGAATAAAGCTTTCTACAAGCTTGTCATGGAATTATTTCATTTTAAATTCTAAGCCTAGTTTATTGGACTTCTTTGCGATAGTTTGAATTAAAGACGGTTTAGAAATAATAATTATGGCCAAAAACGTGCGAGACGATTAGTTTCCCACGCCAGTCGATTTTCGGCTAAATAGCCACACATATCAGAATCAATGAGCGCTGAATGTAACTTCGTTACAAGATTGAAATCGAGATTAGAAATATTTTCAAACCATCAATAAAAATAAAATAATGCACACAAACCTCAAATCATCCCCAAAATTAACTTCTTTCATAACCCAATAAAAGCCCAATAGGGTCGTCCTATTGAATTTGACGAATCTTTTATTCTGTTAATCTTTTACACTTTTTCCAGCAAGGCACATCGCACGAAGTGATGTATGTGGTCTTGGAGAGGAACATGATTTTTCTTCTTCTAATTTTAGCCGAGTCATGAAACGAACGGCTTCTGTCGATCATCCTCAGCCTTGTATTGTGTTTATGTTCGAGGTAACGAAAAAAACGTGTACATATTCGTATTACAATCGCTTCATCGCATCTCGAAAAGGGTAATACGTCAAAAATTTATCACGCCATTGAATTTCCCCAAAGGAAGCAACAGTATTACACAAAGCAATAAGTTTTATTAATGATTCCAAGCATATTACGTTGTCGTAGCCCCCGAAATGAGAGTGCATTGTAATGATGGACGCTTTCAAACAAATGACAATTTGAATTTGGATGGATGGGCTGTCTTTCAACTGCCATGGGTGGCAATCGGAAATTTGTTACGGTTTTGTTTGAATGTTATTAAAGGATTAATGGAAAAAATCTGACATCGATTGAATGAGGATTAATTGAAAATGAAAATAGATGTTATGTATAAAATCGTTCCTTTAATCAAATCAAAAGGCAAAAATCACTAAATATTTCCAGCTTACTCATATGTTCTTCAATTTGAAATACTTTTCATGGTTTACCCCAAAATTATGACATTTCCTATTACGAAAGTACTTGAATTTCACTGCCTACCAGTTATATAAACGATCTTGAACATAGCTGATGGGTTAACTTTTTTTTACGAAACCACATAATAAAAACCATTATCTAGTTTAAAATTGAATCCGTGCACCGTCCAATAATTTCATCGAAACCGTAGGTGGTATAATTCCATTTCTTATTGTTTACGAATGAATGGAATGCCAGAAGCTGGTCTAAAAAAGGTACTAATGAGTATTGAAAGTCATAGGTCACATATTCCATACGGTCGCGTGAAAACAATCAAACTATAAATTTAGACTTAATTATACAGACAAGAATAGATCAATGTATTCAATTTTAGTGCAGCTACGGGATACATTATAATTTATAAGTCTTTGATAAAACTATACAATAGCTTTTGGTGAAGCATGTTTGTTTGTATTTTTAGGACGATTGTTGAGTCAATCTCAAGTGTACATACAATTAACTAGGAAAGGGTCATTCAAGTTCAGAGTTTTTTTTTATACCAATACACTTTGATCAGCAGAAAGAATTTCATATAAATTAAATGTCAGGTTCCTCGCATTGTATCTGCAGGATTTACAACTGTATGAATTAGGTTTGAGAGCATAGCGGCTTATGAATTTAATCTTCCATTAAAGGGGCACTTAAGTGGAATGAAAGCAAGAGACAAAAGTGTTTGAAATATATTTCCATTTCAATGAAAAATCCAACCAAAACGTTTAAAAAATAGCTTAAAAGTAGCTTAAAATTGATCAGCTTAAAATTGATAGCTTAGATAGCTTAAAATTGATCAGTCGAGTGATGTTTTACTATATTGAGTGATATTTTACAATACTTGAGTGATATTTTACAATGAACCGTTTATAAATTTATTTAAAAAAATATTTATGATATTGAAAGTAATACAGTTAGTGCGTTGTAAACAAAAAACTGTTTTCAGTACCTAAAAAATGTTGAGACCATTTTATGGGCGAAGGATTTCTTTAATGAGCGTTACAGGTTACAGTTCAATTGCATTGTGATTTTCAGAGAAATCGGAGATAATCAAAATAAGTGGGTGCATTTGCAAAGATATTTGAAGCGGTGTTTTTGTGTTTGTACCTTAAAGGGCTGAGTATGTCAATAGTTCCTGCAGCGCGATAGCCTAGAAAGTTGAACCGAAGTATTTGCAAGTGGTTTCACCGGTATAATGGGACAAAAATGGCGGACGATTTATCTGGAAGAGGCTTAAGAAGATCTACTGCCGAACAAAATATCACTACAACGTTGCGTCAAGCACCAGATTTCTTAATGCGAAAGGGAATCTCTGTTAGCTTGATGATACTAAATTGTGTCTCAGGCTATGAATAGCGGAATAGTGCTTTTAAACCTCTTTTAAGTAAAAGACATGTTGGAAAACGGGTACAGTGGGCCAGAGAAAATGGCGAACGCTATTTTTCAAATGTCATTTTTACGGACGAATCTTCTTTTTGGGCATGGAATATTTCCAAGCGAGCATGGTTGATTTGATGAATACCTAGCTATCTAGCGCACCGTTAAGTATCCTGATAAGGTCCACGTTTGGAGGTGCTTCAGTAAAGATGGATCTGGTACTCCTTTCCTGTATACTGGAACCCTGAACTCAGATAAGATGAAAGAGATCTAAAAAAAATATTTGTTGAAGTCTGCCCATAAATGGTTTGGCCCCAATCCGATTAAATGGATTCTTAAATAGAATAACGATCTGAAAAATTGCAGCCGACTATGCACCGAATAGAAGCAGACAAATGACTTGACGACAATGAGCTGACCTGCAAAATTCACCAGACATGAATCCGACCGAAAATGCCCATGAAACTAAAGATTCGTTTTAAACGTGTCGTAAATTTAAAGTAGCTATGTTATTATCTTCGCGTTATCTGGAAAAGTTTACCAGCTACAACAACCGAAAAACTGGTCGAAAATATGCCCAAATGGTGTCAGGCTTTACTGCTGAAACACAATGTGCAGCTGTAGCCTGTCGCGGACACTGTCATCTACGCTGCTGTCAGTGTTGCGGCTAAGCACTGCAGCTAATTTAAAACACAATGATCAAGTTTGCATTCGAAGCTGATAGCCGTCAAAGTTTGATTGCCTTTAAATATTTCGTTGATGAAAAAGACTCAAAAACAAATTTCAAAAGCTTTAATCGTTGTTTAACACTGTTTACTCATTGAATGACCCAAAACTTCCATTTCTCCCAGTAGCTCCTCAAAGTTCCATAACTACAACATGTCATATATGACTTGTAGCCATTTGTAGCCAGGCAAAAAGTAGAATATTGGTCAACTTCGGCCACGGCCACGGCGTCGTGGGCTACGCATTGCACCTGGTTCAATGCAATCCTGTGCTTTTAACTTTTTGACAGGTCCTGTGTATGCTGCGGGCCACGGCCACAGCTGCACATTGTGTTTAAGCAGTTACTGGAAAACGTTGGTGATTGGTGATCTTAGTGATCGTATTAGGTTTTTTAACATAGAAGTAAATAAAATAAAAACCGATTCGATATATGGTTTTTCTTTCCCAGTACCCATACTCTTGTAACACAAGCTGTTCTTCAGATTTCATTCATGTGCTCGGGGTAAATTTGCAAACATCAGCCTAATAAATGTTCACGTACCTTTAGATCTGCCGATTACAAAATAAAAGCATGTAATGAACAGGTCGAGCGAATCCTCAATGCCTGCCCAAGGTATGATATACAAATCATCCTTAGAGATCTTAAAGCTAAAATATGTTGAGATCTGGTGCAGGTATTACGGAAGCACCGATAATTTGCATGACTACATCAATAACAATGGACTTCGAGTCACAAAACGAACAGTATCCAAGAATTTCTTGTTTATTAAACTGTAAGTTAGGTAAAGATTGTACAAATAATTCATAATAAAAATATTTTTCAATTCTTAGTTGTTCCGCGTAGAGGTAATACAGCCACGTGCATACCAATCGAAGAAGCCCCCCGTAATCAAATAGACTATATGTCAATGGCGAACTCTACATGAAAATGAAAACGCTTCAAAGCTACCGAAGTGTTTTCATTGACTCGGAGTGCTATCTTGTTAGTATGGTTCTCCAAGCGGGCATTGCATTGCATAGAAACTTCTCACCTATGAACCAGGTTCGAATCAACACGGCCGCCTTAAGTAATGACTATTCCAGTAACATTTTTGGTCTTGCATTAGGGTTTGTCTTCGAAAAGCTCGATGGAGAGAGAATAAGTCCTGGAACTAGAATGCCAGGCGTAAATGAGAAGTGGACATACCTTAAGAATTTCTGTAAATAGTATTGTTGACGCCATTTTAGGCAAAAGTCGCAGAGATTGGAGCGACTGGTTTGATGATGAATGCAAACTAGTTACTGAATACAAGAATGTTTCACACCGGACAATACATAACTCTTACAGAATGCAGACAAACTAGGAAAAATATTAAGGACTCAGAAGAGTAGAGAAGAGACTTCACAGACGGAAGAAAGCAAACTCGGGAAAAAACCTGATCTGTGAAATAAAAAGAAGTACAGAGCGACGGCATCACAATTCGCGGAAGTTCCACCAAATAGATCAAATCAAAAATCAACAATTGATCAAATTTTCATTCTTAGGCCCACTCGATGGAAAATTTCTGGAATTTTTACATTGTACGGTTAATTTGTAGACTTTGAGGCAGGTTAGAGCTGTATAAAACCATGTAAGAAATCGACATCCTTAAGAAATTGACACGATTTTATGGTTTGACTGTGACCAATGTAAAAAGCCAAGTAAAAATAGCCGGATTGCTATCCAGACCGTTCAACATCTTCGATTGGGATGCTCTAGTCGGTCTTCCCCTCCTCTTCTAACAGATCAACGAGAGAGACTGTCGTCACCAAGTCCAGCCAGATTTTGGAGATCTGAGCTAGCTGCTCAGGAACTCTTTATCTAGATCGAGCGGTCGGCCTAAAATCTGGGGCTACTCATAAATGAAGAATAAATGAAGTATGTGGTTGCATTATCGGCAGGAAGAACACCTAAAGTTGGTCAAAACATCAGGGTAGTGGAGCATGAAACCGATGTAGTGCAATCGTTCAATTACCTTGCAACATCCCATAACAAAATGGAGTAGGAAGAACGCGGGTGGCTGCTCCCATGCAACAAAACCTACTACAGTTTGTCAAGGCTCTTAAAATTTCAAAATCTAACCCGATCAAAGCTTCTGCTGCACAAGACCATGCCTCGCCAGTACCCACGTGAGGATCCAGGACTTGAGTGCTTAGCAAATCGTTGATGCGATTTTTAAATTTGTTGGAGTCATGACTGCGATGATCTTCCATTTTTTCTCCAATAACCTGCGTAAACTGAACAAAAACGACGGTTTCCCAAAAAAAATATTTTCAACAGCATTCGAGTTGTTTCTCAGAAATGAATCTGGGAGATCAACCCTCGCGTAAATCTCACTGCTGATTTATTGTTCTGATTGAACTTCTGATTCTTCTGGTTTTTACTAATGTTCAAAGAAGAACATTAGTATTAAAATCACTTTGGCCAAAAATTCATATTTCTATATATATATATACATATATACACATATATCATCAAAAAATTTCAGTGAAAAAATCTCAGGAACGCGCCATCCGATTGAGCTGAAATTTTCAGGACACATTGGTGTATATGCAGAATAGTGCCAGGTCTCACAAAAAGTTAATAATCTTTAACCCTTTGGCGCCGGCGGCCATTTTAGTAATATTTTTAATATACCTATTATTCCGTACACAAATAAGTTTTGCAAAAATAAAGTTGACGAAATAAATTTTGAACGTGTTTTACATGTGAATCAGATAATGTTTTGGAATTTTTTAACCCCATGTGTGCGCTGGGTGCCTAAAAACAGAACGGGAAAACTTGAAAATTTTTAAATTGCGATAACTTTTGACAGAGTTATTCAATCATTACGAAATTTTTAAGACATATTGGTATTATTTAGTTGTAGATTTGTGTAGCTTTTGATAAGCGTGCTGGCAACCCTGTAGCTAGGGCAGACACTGAAAGTGAAAACCTTCAAATCATCATCTCTCTTGAAAAACTGCCGCTTCTTCAAAAAAAAGCCACTCATATGTAAATCTTGTGGTTTGTTTACAAAAACAAAAAATAAAAAAAGATATGGTATAACGGGCACGCCTGGTAACCCTTGCCCAATTTACCTATATTTTTAGCATCAAAAACTTCTGTTCACGGAAACTCACGATCCAATGAGCAGAATTAATTGAAATTTGCAGAATGTATTGGTCCTATATAGGACCAGGTTTGATAGAAGTGATTTTGAAATGTGGCTCGTTCTGTGTCAGTGGTGCCATCTTGAAAAATCACTAAAAAAGATAACTGCTTTTAGCCCTATAAATTCTGATTGAATCGTTCGATTTTGACGAAATTCACACAGTAGCTGAACCTTATTTAATACCACGTTTGGTAGAAATTTGATCGAAAAATTTGGTTGGAGCTGCCAGCTATGATAATTTTGGTGTCTTAAATTTGAAAAAATAAAAATTTGGAAGTGAAAACATTAAACCATCGAATTTCCAAAAACTGTCCGTTTCTAACAATAAAACCAATCTGTGTACAAATCTTATACTTTATCTACACGTTCAAAGTAAAACTTTGGAAATTTCATGTCGGACAAGAACGGTAACCCTTTCCCAGTCAACCTATATTTTTAGCATCAAAAACTTCTGTTCACGGGAACTCACGAATCAATAATCAGATACCATTGAAATTTACAGAATGCATTGGACTTAAGTAGGACCAGGTCTGATAGAAGCGATTTTGAATTGTGGGCAACTCTGTGCCAGTGTTGCCATCTTGAAAAATTACAAAGAAAAACAACTGCTTTTTGCCCTATGAAATTTGAATAAGTTACTAGATTTTCATGAAATTGACACAGTAGCTGAACCTTACTCTAAACTCTGTTTGATAGAAATTTGGTTGAAAAATTCGATTGGTGCTGCCAGCTATGGTAATTTTTAAGTCTTTGGATTTGAAAATTCGCTCAGGAAAATAAAACTTTTTGCCCTATAACTTCCAGTGCAGTCATGAAATCAATACGAATTTCATACAATTAATGGAACCTACTATAGACATTATTCAGGCCAAATTTGGTTGAAAAGCCACGATAGGGTTGCCAGCTATTGTTGGTTTTGTGTTTGTTTGCAATATCTTTATTAAGCGGTTTTATCGTAGAATTTTCAATTGGAAATGATATTGTAGTGACAATAAACAGCAAATATTAAGCTTTCCATTATTTCAAAAAACTCGCTGCAGGTAATCCTAAATTTCTTTATACTCCTATAACTTCGAATGCAATATAACAACGTGAAGCAGATGTGATATATTTTTGGCTTTGATACTGGCGAAAGGTTGCCAGCACGAGTCGGTTGTGCTACTTTTGTAGCAATAAATGCTTACAGTTAGTATTCATACCGGAAACATTTACAATGAAAATAAATAACCGATGTTTCAATTCCCAAAGTTCTGCAAATTTTTCGGATCGCAGCCCCAAACACCAACTTCAGTTACAGTGCTGCAGGCACTGAGCATTTTCTTCATTGATGTTATATGAGATGCTGCTTTCGAAATTTTGTGAAATAAGCAACTGATAACGAATATAATTAACCCGTGTTTTGCTCTCATAAACGTTGAAATTCATGCCAGTGGTAATATCTGAAACCTTCCACCATATGAGTTATAATGCATTCTTGAGACCAAAGTAGAACGTGGCGTTTGAAACAGTTTAGCCGTAATAAGCAGCTCATGTGGTGGAATATGCACTCAAAACCTGCACGATTCTTCTACTGTTCTTCGAACATTAGTTTTTCTAGCGGTTCAGGTGCGCTAGAGTTTTTAGTTTAGTTTTGGTCTCCGATGGTTAAACAATCTTGAAGATTTATTAAAGAAGAGAAATTGACGCCTCTGTCAGGATCGGATAAAATACTCAAACGACCAGAAAATATGTATTTCTTTAGTTGGTCCTTGAATTTTTTCAATAGGTCCACATTTCAGCTGAACATTTTATGTCTTAAGTCCAACAATGGGACGCTAAACAAAATTTCTATCCTATACTGTTAAGAGTCGCAATAAATTTTTATTTGAAAAAAGAAAATTAGATCACAACAATGTTATAATTAAAACTCAATCCATCCTGCAAGGCAAATAGCTAAACAATATTTTTTTCTCATTTTTGCATAATTTGTCTTGAATCCAATAGGCTTTCGTTCTACATGCTGCACTTGCATTCACCGGCTGTTCGACCGATTTGTTACAGCGTCAATTCGCTATACCTACGAAGTACCTAGTGCCATTGACTAGATCTTCTCTTTAGCAGCAGCACAGAGGTAAATTTTTATACACAGTCAGTCCACCTGACTTATTACTATTCTAATGTAATAATAAGAAGCAGCGACGCTTAATCATACATCGAACGATAACACCACAAGACAAGAATGCCGTAATAACAAGAAGGCCGCACTCGGGCTGAGTCGCGGCTAGCTAGTGGACTGGATGGGGAAGTTCATGTAGTTGTAGCAGTCAGTGAGCGCCAAGCGCGGAAAAATTGCGGAAAAAGAAAAATTACTGCAAATTATTAGTTACACGATGACGGTGGACGTAATGGAAGCAAGAGGTGGTGATCACGGACCGTGGCTCAACTGCGCCACAAACCGAACAATATGCTGTCTGGTGTGAGGAATAGTCTGATGGTATCCGAAGTTCAGGATGAGTGGATATACAGTGTAGGATTGAAGACATGATATCATTCCGCAAAAATTAATTTAGGAATTTTTCTGCGACCTTAGGTTTGGCAGCAAGGATACGATACGGCTTTTTAAGCCTGAAAGCTCCTTTTACCATAAAAAAAAAGTATTCTTTAAGAGGAAGTATTTTCATGGACCAATCGTTCCTACTCTTTCAATTATGGCAGCAACGCATTTCCGCTCCGCACTGTACAGCTACAAGTGCTTCGGACAATTCATGCTCCTCATTTGCCTTACAGGTATTTTGTGATATCAGAAGTTATGGATGCAGAGATTTTTAGCTTCGATGCGCAATTACACGCTGTCTGCTTTGTGTTAATGCACTTTGATGGGCAAGTGCACACGGGAAAATTACTCGAGTACAAGAGCAGCAACAGCATCGCAGCCCGTTCGCGAAACCCAGTATCCACCGAGTCCCGTCCGCAACAACAGCATCAACGGTAACGGCGAGGGAGGTATCTACAGGTTATCTGGCTGCAGTTTTAAATACATAAATGCAATTCGAAGAGATCCGCGGCTTCGTCGCATCATCCGGCCTTTGATGCATGGCATGCAGAGTAAGTTGTCCGGCGTTGTTGAACGCGGGAAGCTACAAGGCATTAAATGTTGCAGAAACATGTGATGCGATGCTGCTTCATGTTAACATTCATCGGAATCAATTTAAGCTTACATGGATTATGGCAACGATAGGTCGGTCGATCGATCGACCCGGTCGTTGGCTGCTTGAATCGTTTGCAACGACTAATTGAGAAGTGACGAGAGGAACAAAAGCCCAGTAATTTCTGATGATTGTTACGAAATATCGATGAGGAGTGAAAGTGGCTGCTGATGAATCGTCACGGGTCATCATAATTAAAATCGATTCATAAGCATTTCGATCGAGTCGTTATTGTCTTTGTTCATAACTTTCGATGTAGCGTGAACATAATCGAGTTATGCATGTGAGCGTAACAATGGATGCTGTAATTTCATTCCTAGTAATGATGCTAATAATTTGAAGTGCCTGCCGTTGGGCTTTGTAGAATTCCATTTCTCGATGTTTTAACAGGCAAAGTGTTAAACGAATATCCCAAAAACTGAGTATTTGTGAATTTAGTCATATTACACAAAAGACTAAATCGATTTTACAATGTAGCTTAATTTCCTGATATGAGAATCACTATGTGAATCATCATCGCTCATATAAATTGATTTTGTTTACGATTTTCTGACCAAGTACTTCTCACAAAGTATATTTCGACTTTGAAAATTAATGTCCCAAGGTATTGATTTCGAAGTAAATTTCCTGCAAGTCAGTGAATCAGATGTGAGCAATCGCGACGATTTTAATTTTAGAGTCATTCACTGATACATCTTCGAAAATTCTTTCGTGTCATCAAATTAAATGCCACCGCTGTCTTCAAATCGTAATATTAATAATGCTGGTTTATGTGGATGTACTTCAATCGGAATGATCTTAGTTTATGATTTTTGTCTGAAATTTTACGAGCTGAAACGATTGCAGATTCGTAATTGGGAAAAACTTATATACTTACATGAAAAAATAATGCGTCATCCGTGTAAAAATACAGTTGAATCTTTGTTCAACTTTACTTCAATTACATGATTAATTTATTAATTGGTCTGGTAGCTGATGGCATAACATTTAGCGCTGTCAAATTTAATTTATCTGCAAATGCTTATCTTTGAGCTTTGTTTTCCTTTCGAAGCTAGATATATTTCAATTTCTTGACAAATACTGATACTGATGTAGAGACACGCAACGGCTCAGTCCACCCGGGGAGTGCAAAAAAGAGCATTCACCTTAAAAGTGCCTTCTGCTTTCTTGACTTCCAGGGTGGACTTTTACTTAAATTACAAAACCAAAGGCCATCAAGGCAGTTATCGCAGTTGCCTTGCTGCCAAAAAGCTAGAGAACCGAGGCTTGGTAAGGGCTGCAATCGAAAACATTTTTTGACAAGGTCTCTCGTTTGTAGCCGTTGTCAAATCTTCATCAGCTACTAACTTATCAGAGTGCCAAAAAGCACCACAGCCGCTGAAACATCAAGGCAAAAAGGATTAGAACTATTTAATTATGTTGTTGAATGCGCAAATGTTTTATCTCTCTATATATTTCTCGTAAAAAAAAGTTGAGGGTTAATTCATATATGTAAAATACTTTTTACTCTAAGTGAGAAATAGATCGCATACGTGAGCTTGACACTTGAACTTTGTCGTATCAATTAGGCCGGCTCAGCTCTTTGATTGGCTGCTTTCGCTTTTTTGTTCAATAAAACTTGAATTTTGGGAGGCTTCACATACTTTTAATATATAGAACAATAATATATAAAACTCCAGCATAATATATCTTCAGAAGTTGACAACAGATATTAGAGCTAAAAAGTTATCAGGTGAACACAATGTATCCAACCATATGCGATGAACAAATTTCTTTGTTCGTTTTGTGTTGATTGCAATTGTCTTCAATAGTTGCTCCTATATTAGGAGCTTTCCTATTTTTTGGAAAAGTGTCAAAATTATTGCTATCCTCGAGCTGAAAAGCAATACTGACCCGAGACCCATCTCTCTTCTCTCCAGTTTGGGGAAACTATTAGAAAAAGGAATGCACTCAGCTCTAGAAAAACGGGTTTCTGACAGGAGTCAATTTGACTTTAAAAGAAGCCACGTACCATTGATGCCTTACAGGCCGACGTGTCCTTGAAATCTATTTGCTTACTTCATATCTTCGTTTGAAACTTCATATGGTTCCTCTTATGGATATAGGCCACCTCTTATTCCTTTTATCGCTACATCTATTGGCGAGCCCCATTGAAGTAAAAACTTGAATGTCTCGCCTAGGTTTTAGTGTCAGCAGTGGTCCAGATGGCCCCACCCAACTAAATCATTATGTATTCCTTTGTGTATAGTTTTTAACGTAAGTCTTTTCTTCGGTGTTTGAAAATCAACCAATGTTTTCCCGATTCTAAAGAGGATTCAAAATGAAAACGTTTCTTTCTATCGTCAAATATTATTCCTTTCCTGTTTTCTTTAAATGTTAGAAATAATTGTCCACGATCAATTCTACTGTGATTTGTATACTACTACTAATTTAGTCGAATTTGTTGATTTTGTGTCTTCTGTTCTTGTCAATAGACGCCAACAAAATACAATATACGACGGTGGGGTGAAAAGTTTCGGGCCTGAACCAGACATACCGCACTGAAAAAACTCCACATGGCGCCCAAAGCCATGTAACATAGCGCATTATTTATGGTTCCACACGCTATGTGCATAGTACCATGAGCCATGTAATATGGCTTCATTTATAGGTGAGCGAATTTAGATATTGTTCGTTATTTGAAGTATATTTGAATTTACGGTCATACTACACTGGAATAACCGATTCTCGTCAGATCACCGAAGTTAAGCAGTGTTGGTCGCAGTTAGTACTTAGATGGGGGCCGCTTGAGAATACCACGTGACGTTGGCACGTAAAACTTTGTGCTGTCCCTTATCCAAAAAAATAGTGGTTTGGGAAGCACTATGAAAAAGAAAAAAAGGAAAAAAAAATTAAAAAAAAATTAAAAAATAAGAAAATTCAAAAAAAATTATATGGAGGTATACATATCTGGTGTTAAGCATGCGTGCAAATATTTTAAGAGTTACATTTTTTATTAGACCTTTATTGTGGGGCTTTAGTTTGCATGAAGTGCATGGCGTGGAGGACTATAGTAGATGGCGTGGGGGCATAGGCGCGCCTTAAGGGGGGCCAGGGGGGGGGGGCCCGGGACCCCCCCAGACCCTAGGTTGGCCCCTCCCAGAAAAATAGATATTTCCAACAGCAGACACTTAAGTTTTCGCCTCTTAGGTTTTTGTGGTTACAGCAACAGCTGTGTAGTGCAGCAGTGTAAGCCTATACCAACTTACACTACTTATAACATAGAGACTGTGTTACGTGCGGTATTAATTATGATGTTATGGGACTTATTTCGAGAAATGGGCGGCAATATATAATTTCGACAAGTTAAACGTTAAAAAAAAGACGAAAAACACCTCGCCAATCATCCTTTTTTTATTAAGATTATCTGTTCATTCCTACTAGGCAATATACAGATATTTAGGTAAGAACACTTTTATAAACTAGCGTTTTATGCAATTATGTTTTTTCACATAACATAGATGGATGATAAGGTAATTAACGTAGAATACAATTTTCGAAGACATTTGGAGAATAAAAATGGCATCCCTGCCACTTTTATGCTATCTATGACCTATTTGGTTTACACTCAGGTTAAATGAGTGTGAATTTTATTATAATTTGATAACTGCATCGGAAGTTAAAAGGCATAGCACTTCCATTTCACCGAACGTTTTTTCATAGTGACACAGCTGCCACATGGTTCTTATCATATTCATTAAACTTTTGTCAGACCTGTATCTACTCAAGACCACTATATCCTATGAATTTTATCCGGTCGCAAGATACCGTAAACGCAAGTTCCAGGTGCTAAAAATATAAATAATTCGGTGCAATTTTTGTGCGATTGGGAATTTTACAAGGTTAGGTTTGACTGTATAAATATAGTATCAAATTCATCAATCATTTGCATTTTATTCTAACAGCCGTATGAAAGATTTGTGTTTACGTACTTATGGTAGCTGCAAGGTTGCCCAGACATTATTTAAAAATGACAGAAACTTATTTTATATGCCCATTGATGAGTCTTATCAATTTTGTGATGATCTGATGACTCGGTGTGAAGTTACCACAATGTGAAATTTTCCATAGAGTTTCCATTGTCGGCAAAAATACACCAAAATTTCAGCTCGACCAAACTTCGCGATCCGGATAGTAAAATTCATGCACAATCAATGCACTCGAATAGTACTTGGAAGACAGTAAATGATATGGTGCTTGAACAGTTTTGGAATATTGTCAAGATGAACCGAAATTATTTGGAGAAGGTTATCGACCTTACGACGTGTCTCAGTCGCCAAAGACGTGCTTGTAATGAATTGATGAAAATAATTGCTGAAATCGTTTGCGAGGATAATACAGCTGAAATAAAAGATTGCGGATTGATATCCATTATGGCAGACACAACAAGTGTCCACAGAAGGAATAACTCTCCGTAGTTGTCAGATTCGCTAAAAACCTAGCAGTCGAAGAGAGGTTCTCAAGCTTTGTAGACTGTTCAGGAGCTAGAAATATCTCATATTTAGCAGATATAATTTTTAGCTTGTTAGACAGCTACGACAGCTATATTGCCTGTTGTTGGACAGTCTTATGATGGTGCTAGTGTCATGTCAGGACAAAAAAGTGGTGTACAAATCTAAATTAATATGAAATACCCTGCAGCCACATTTGTACACTGTCTAGCTCATAAAATTATCCTGGTTGTGATGGACACATTTTTCACAATCGAAACGTGTACATCCTTTCCAATGCCACCGATTCACTTTACCTACACTTTTCGAAGCCATCACAACACGAATTATTGAAGCAGCTTAAAGAGGTAGTTGGTCTAAACACAAGGCGTGGAATGAGAAGTTTAAGCTCAACTCGTTAGTTAATGAGATTTCGCAATTGCAAATATGTGATCCATAGCTATGAGACTATGAAAGAGGCTTTAGAAAAAGAAATGAATGAGGGAAAATATAACGACTCAGTTTATTCATTGGGGATCTTCCATTCAATCAATAATCCTAAATTTGTAGTAAATCTTTTCGTCTTTCACTATGTTCTTTTTATAACGAACATGTTAAGCACATATTTCCAAACTAAAAATGCAACTCTTCGGGATGGGATGAATCTTGTGAATAGAACACTACTAATTGAGCGAGAAGACTTGTATGTAGTTTAGGGAAAAATTAAATCATTCGCAGAAAAGAACTGTCTGAATCTCACATTTACCAGAGGATCGCGAAAACGGAAAACAGCAAAAAGCACTAGTTTCAAAGGTTGTGCTGTTTCATTTAGCTTCGAACACGCTGTTAGGGCTACAAAGATATTCCTGCAAACCAAATGGCTCGAAAAGAGTAAGTTACAGCACTTTTCATCTTGCCAAATTGTTTTCGGTTTTTTTAGGTAATAAATGTTTGTAAGAGATCAATTTCTTCCTTCCAAGCTTAATATATTCCAATTTTTTCAAAGATATTTTGAAACTAAGCTATCCTCTTCTTCAAGTATAAGTTGCAATATATTTAGCTTGTAAACAAAAAAATATTCTTACATTTCTAATTATTTCCATTCTATTCCTGTATAATTCATACAAGCTTTCTTTCTTAGCGGTCATTGATAATTCATGTATAGCTCATACCTATCATTCACATTATATTCATGTGGTAGTAGCTCATACGTATTCACAGACAATAAGTTTATTTGATAATACATTATGCATTAGCAAATAACAAAGAATAAATCAACAAATATATAATGTATTAGTAAATTATATAAGTTGTATGAACAGTACTTGTACAAACAAAAACAAAATCATCGATTGCTTTGAACCTTTCAGTCCCTGGCCCCTGCCAGATTTTAGGCCACGGCCCGCCTATGCGTGGGGGTCCATAATATATGGCGTGGAGGACTATAGTACATCGCGTAGAGGGCTATAAGCATAGCGTCTGCTCCGATGTACTTTTCGCCATGTACTATGGCGTGCGGCGCTATATTTTATCACAATCCCCAAATCGACTATGTACATGGCGCCAGAAGTCCATAAATTATGGCATCTGGCGCCATGTGTTTTTTCAGTGCGCCAGCAGGGCTAAGTTCTTTTAATTTGATTAGCTTGCAGGGTAAATTTCAGGTCAATTGCTTTATGTAGGTAGTATTCGTTTAGCAGCCTACTGATTAAATCATGCCGAGTGCTTAAGTGAAAATGAAGATACAGTCAACTCCGGTTATAACGAACCTCAAGGGACCGGGAAAATTGGTTCGCTATAGCCGATGTTCGTTATAGACGGAGGCATAAAAATACACATAAGAGACATACATATACACATACATATAATTTTTATTTATGCATCAATGTTCAAAAACAAAAAAAGTAAAATAAACAATATTTTTCGAACTATCTATTGATTGAACATTTTTATTCTTAAGTTATGCGCGTACATATATTATTTATACATTCTGAAAATAATTTGTTATTTTAGTTTGCATGTGGGTGTTCAGTGCTGTCTTGTCCGTATATGCTTCTAATTCAGCCAAACTATTTAGAATAGTTTGAGATGCATCGCGCGATTGAAGAAAGGTACGAAGTTCACTTAAATTTTGTTTTGCTGCACTAACAGTTACAACCGGTGCTCTATGTGGCATGTCATCTTCATCCTCATTTTCCGAATTGTCACGATAAGTGCTGGCACAACCTCTTACAGAAGAAACGATGTCATCGTCGGTTAAAAAATCAGATGTGATGAGGTTGTTATCTACGGTGATGTAGTCACGTGAAATGAAGGTATTGGATCCTTCGGAACCTATGGTCCTCGATTCTTGTTGACCTTCTTCGATTGATATTTCATCGTTAGCATTTGGTACACCTTCAACATTAGTTAAATAAAAACCAGCATGCTTAAAACAGTTTTTTATTGTTTGAGACGATACTCCTTGCCAAGATCTATGAACAAGATTGATCGCGTCCAGAATAGTAACAGTAGCTGTTGTCCCAGCATCAATGTTTTGAATAATATTTAACAAAAGAGCTTGCCGATAGCGACTTGTTAGGGCATGTATAACACCCTGGTCCATGGGTTGAAGTAACGAACTAGTATTTGGTGGCATAAAAACAAGCTTAATGGATCGTTACTGGTCAACTGTTGGGTGCGCTGGGCAATTATCCACTAACAAGACAATTCTCCGTTTGTTTCTAGTACATTCTACATCCCATTTCCGTAAGTAGTCGGGGAAAATTTCAGATGTCATCCATGACTTGGTGTTTGTACGATAATCAACAGGTAAACTCTTCACGTTTTTAAAACATCGCGGATTTTGTGCTTTGCCTATTACTAGCAGCTTTCGTTTCTCTGATCCCGACATGTTGGCACATACTAAAAGTGTTATTCTATCCTTAGCTTGCTTTCCCCCTTTACACTGCTCTCCTTTAAATTTTAAAGTTCTGTCGGGAGTTAATTTATAGAAAAGGCCAGTTTCGTCGGCATTGAATATGTCATCAACGTGGAATTCTTGTTTAATTAATGGCAAACAGTGATACTGCTGCTTTGCCCACAATTTTCTCGCTGCATACATTATGACGTGCCTTCCATCGCTCGATCCAACCTTCACTGCAAACAAATTCGTTCTGTATTTTCCTGGCGAAATCTTCTGCTTTCGTTTTTAAAACTAAAACTATTTAATCCCTGTTGAGTGAACTATTTTAATAACATTTGATCGACATCATCGCGCACGGATTTCCGATTTTTTTTAAACTTTCACGTTGGTTTTTTCGTATGCACTAAGCAATTCCAGCTTATTTTTGTAAATTATTCCTACTGTAGACTTGCAAAAACCTCTTTCTCGGCATACGACACTCTGCATTTTCCCACTTTCAATTTCACGGATAATTACACATTTTTCCTCTAATTGTTCCTCTATTGTTCTTCACGTTCTTCAATGCAGAATATTATTTCGTTACTACATAGACGAACAATACAACTACATTCGGGGAAGTCCCCAATTATATCGAGGTGTTCTTTACGCACACTCTTCACACTCACCGTACACATCGAAGCATCGTTCATAGATTAGTGTCACGAAGTTCGTTATAGCCATGTTTTAATCCAAATCGGATGGAAAATTAGTTCGTTACATCCGATAGTTCGTTATATACGAGTTCGCTATAAACGTTTATTTTTAATACATTTCCTATTGGTCACGCGCCGGGACTTAAGAATAGGTTCGCTATAAACCATGGTTCGTTATAACCCGGGCCGTTATAACCGGAGTTGACTGTATACGAAAAAAGTGTGGTTATTAAATCTTTCGATTTGAAAGGGCTGACACCACTTCAAGCCAAAAAAGAAATGGATTCAACACTGGGAGACTCTTTTCCATCGTATTCAACTATTAAACATAAGGTATCAGAATTTCAAAAAGTTCGTATGAGCACTACGTTCAGGACGCCCCGTTGAGGTCACGGATTCCGAAATGATCGAAAATTTATAAAATCGTGAAAGAGGACCGCAAATTGAAAGTAAGTGAGGTAGCTGAGACTACTGGGATATTTACTAAATGTGTGCTCAATATTTGGCATGCACATTTGTGCATAAACAAGCTCAGTGCAAAATGAGTACCGCGTTTGCTAATGCTCGAACAAAAATGTAACCGAAAAACTGTTTCGAAAGCGAATTAGGCACTCAAAAAGCGACATCCCATTGAGTTTTTGCAAAAATTACTAGCTGTGAATGAAACTCGGGCTGACCATTACACGCCCGAAACGAAACAACAATCAAAACAATGGACTGGAGCAGGTGAATCGACCCCCGAAAAGGCAAAAAACAACTTTTTCGGCAAATAAGGTTATGGCGACTATTTTTTGCGATGAAAAACGTATCATCGTCATAGATTACTTTCAAAAGGTGAAAAGCATTACTGGAAAATACTATGCATTGCTTTTGCAGCGTTCAAAGTATGTCGTAAAAACAAAATGACCTCATTTGGCGGGGAAAAAATCCTGTTTCACCACGAAAACGCACCCGCCCAAACCTCAGCCGTTGCGATGGCTAAAATAAGCCAACTGCAACAATAAACCATTACTCCTATATTATATTGCCATTACTCCTATATTATATTTAATATATATATTATATTTGCCAGATTAAGCCTCTACTGATTATCATATATTTTCCAATGTCAAAAAGTAGCTCGGAGTTAAAAAAAATTTGCGACTAACTAGGAGCTTATCAATGCTGTTAATGCGTATTTTGAGGAGCTCGACAAATCGGACTTTAAAAACGGTATTACTATTTTAGAGCACCGATATGAAAAATATACTTTTCTATGTAGAAAAAATTGATAATTAAAATTAAACTGAAAAAAAAAATTTTCTACATCCGGCCCGAATCTTTTCACCCCACCCTCGTATATTGATTTTTCAATACGATACGCTTACTTGTTTTGACATATCCTTTCCTAATTTTTCCTGTGTTTCATCCTACACATTCAATCGTACCTGCAAAGTTATGCTAAACATTTATTCTTCCCCTACTTGTTATTCCTGTTCTGATGTTCCATAATGCTCCATTATTTGACCTCTATTACTTGTTATATATTACTACTACTTTTCATTTATAAAAAAAGTTTCCTTCTGTATTTTGTCCTATACGCAAAATTATCTTCAGCTCTTTCGTGAAATCTCATCTGGTTTTTATTGCACGACTTTATATGCACGGTCCCATTAAATGCATCCAAATGTCGAGTAATATCCTTTTCTACCAAACAACCAATCAACCAAACTTTTTAGCTTTTGATTATTCTCTATCAGGTAATATTTTGCATCATGAGGATCAGCATAAATATCTTGATGAAGAAGACAAGTTGAGTTTTTTAAAAATTTATTTATTTTATATATTTATTTATTTACTCCGCACTTAATATAGTTTTTTACAATAACAGTAGGTACAATGTTCACAATCACGCAAAGAGAGAGAGAGAGAGAGAGAGAGAGAAACAGAGAGAGAGAGACAGACAGGCAGAGACAGAGAGAGAAAGTGAGGAAAATTAGCAAGGCTTCACAAAGCAAAATAATGATCTATTTATCACCTACCGGTTGAGGATAATGAATATACTGTAGGATAAAATTTCAAAAACCTACTAAAAGAAAGGAAGGTTCAAAACTAAAAACTTAAAAACTATGTTATAGCTATCTGTCCATCAACTAAATAAAAACATCAACCTATAGGAAAAGTTTTGATTGATTGAAAAAAATAATGAGATTTTCGTATTTAAATATTTTATTTTGAATGCAATTTTTATAACTTGAGACTTGACTCATAACTAGATAATTTGAAACAGGGCACCATTGTTCTCGTACCTCTTGATTTTCTAGTCTAATACCTGTCTGTGATAGGTCTCTGGGTGTTCTTTATCTAGTCAAGAACATGCATTGTTTTTTTTCATCATCAATTCTGATTTCCCATTTTGCGAATTATAGGGATAATTCAAGCAGGTAATTTTCGGTAGCAGACATCAGTTCAGATGCGTTAGCTCTAGCAGAACACAAGAGCGTATAGTCGGCAAAAAGACCAAAATTTATTTCGGGACATTTGGGAATGTCGCTAGTAAAGATAATATGTAAAAGAGGGCCAAGTACTGATCCTTGAAGAAGTTTCAGACTTGGTGCGACCAAGATCTACCAGTTTGATCAACATATGTTTTGTATTACCTCCAAAGCATCAAAAGTTTTTGGTTCGTTCTTTGGTGGTCATGTTTCTCCTTGAATATCTACATAAATATTATATACTCGTATATACTCGTTGTCTTTTGTATAAGTTCTATGTTTCCTGCTGCCTCGATGAAGATCGGCTTACTTTCCCGAACCTCCTTTCGTAAGCATCTGCACATTGCACGTTGACCAATGTATTTTGCATAAATTGTTAAACGGAATTTGTTCCTCCAGTATACTTCTGTTTGAGCATAACGAAGAACTAACTTCTAAGCACCGGGTTGCCTTCAATGCCTATTTTGCTCCTACAAAGGTGAATTTTCACTCACCTCCTTTGCGTATCCGTTGCAAGCATAATGAGCTACAGTTTGTGTCTGTGCTTCGAAATTTTCCCTCTTGAAAAAGCATAGCTTGGATACATAGCGTGTATGTCAGCATCATTTTATATTGGTCACTAATTATCTTAAATCAAATTTTTCAGTTTCTTATTTCTCAATTTTGTAAATTATTATTTCTCAATTTTGTTTTTTGGTGTAATGTAAATAAATCAGTAAATATTTGGCTGGAATTCCCACAAATATCACAACCCACTTGAATTGTGGCATTTTGACTCAATTTCTTATTCACTAATGCAAGAAGCGAAAGATACAAAATCAGTGTTTTAATTAAAAATGTAATTCTTAGTTTTTATTACATACACACCAGTCCATTTATTGCAAAAATGGTTAGCGCCAGAAAAATACTCAGTCAGCTATTCACACGAAGTGAATAGCTAATACTGGATACAAGCATAAAATGCATCTATCGCTTTCGCAGCCTCCAAAAACCTGTAAAAATTTGTAAAGTTACGGCTCCAAAACACAAGTTTATATTGCATTAAGCTGCCACTATAAAAAATGAATACATACCTACATAATTACGTAAAGTTTTGGACCCAATACGACATTGCGCATCCACGGACCACACAGCGCTCGTATCAAAGGGGAACAAAAGAAAACTTGAATTCATTTGACAGATTTGGAGCACTTGATCGCAAAATTTGCTCACACAAAAAGTCAATCGATCAAACCTTGAAAACTCAGCCAATTGATCTGCTTCTGAAGCGAAAAACTCAAGGTTTTGTAGCGTGCCTATAGAAGAATCATCAATGAAAACGTACTCTCACTTTCGTTTGAATCGATTCTCTCTGATTGATGAAAAACAACTGAAACGATTCAAGCGTAATGAAATCTTCAACTTGACGTAAGTTAGTGCAAGTAACTTCAAAAATATATCAGGGGTACTCAATCACTGGTCCGAAAATCGAACTTGTGTGACTGACCTTAGCTCTAGATATGGAAAAATATTCTCATGATATCAGCAACTGCCGATCTACTTCTATTAATTTCCACTTCCTTCAAGGAAGTGTTTGTCTTCATCTACAAGATCAGAACAGAACTTTTAGTTTGTTTTTATTCTTTCAGTTTCAAACATATTGTTTTCAATCGCCGCGAGTGGCTTGTTAATTGCTAGTAACACAAAACAAAATCAGCAAAACTAATCTAGAGTTGCATAAACAAACAACCTAGAATCGCTAAAACCACAAATTTTGCTCTCCCTGCTTCCGAACCGCTGTTTTTCCACACATTCAGAATTCAGCCAAGTTTTTCGTTATGTATCCATCCGCTAGCCCGCAGAGCATCTTTTTTCGACACGAAAATCGCATTTCAACGAGACGAATCAAATCGATATGAGCGAAGTAAACAAAAGCATTAAAGTCGAGCCGCCCGATGTTAAATTTAATAAGTTTCGATTTATAAGATCGGTCCATTTGTTCTCCGCGAACTGACCCTCCCAATGCCAGTTCCGATTATGTATTATGTCTGCAAAAAACAGCGTTCCGCCCAGATGTAAACAACTACTATGCTGCTATACTATCGATATCAGTGCGAAAATTGCTGATCGGGAAAAACCTTCGAAAAACTACTTGAATTCAACTGAGATTCGAAGCACTTTTTTCCAAATAGCGGAAATAATTTATTGACCTTTCCCGTGAATTGATATATTAGGAATCATAGATAATTGTAGCGAAGTAGATTAGTTTCCGCTGCTGGCTGGGCAAGATTAAAACAATTCGGAGCGTTAAAAGGAGTGTGTTTGGATGTTGGGCAGGAAGTTTTAAGATGCAATTATGTTGAGCAGCGAAAAAACTAATAACGGTAGCAAAGTTATTTTGAAGTATAGAGGGTTGATTTTGTGAATATTTTGTAGTTCGGCGGTTTTTAGGAAAAAATGCATGTGGGATCTTGTTAAATTGTTTAGAGCTATTAATTGCTGTCCTTCATTTGGGCGTGTGGAATTAATCAAATTGGCGTTGTAATTAGAGCTAAATAAATGAGTTTTGGATAGGCATGTCCAGTATGAGGTGTACATATGTTCGAAGTAGGTATTTTTTACGGCAAGCGGAAGTAATTTTATGAAATTGAGCCATGGGACTGTTAGCTAATGTTAGTAGCTCATTATTTTGCACGAAAACAAGCGTTTCAACCGCAGCGTTTAATAACTACCTGACTCTATGGATGCAGAAAATATTGACTATGACCATGACAAAATCGCAAAACATTTGGGACAGAAAAATTTTGAGCGGTATTTTCAGGAAGAATCTTAATTCGGTACAATCATAAATATTTCTTCGACCGACATCTCAGAATTAAATGCACTCATGGTTAAATTTTATGAATTTATTATTTAGTTTGCATTAGCTCAGATTATTCGAGTTATATTCATAGAGCCTCAGCAATATGAAAAAAAACCGAATTTTTTACATCATTGAAGATGCTCGCAAACAAACTGGAATGGCCAAAAAGATACAGGTTCGTTTCAATCTTTTGGAGGAAGGAAATGCGGCAACAATCAAAATTTAGGCTTTGATTTTAGATCAATATATTGGGTTGAGTCATAAGTAATTGCCGATTTTGTGCTATAAATTTATTTGATTATAAAAACTACAAATTCATAAACTAATCTATAATATATTCACAATTATTATTTATTACTTGTTGCCATCTATCAGGCAATCTGTCAATCCGTTCCTCGTAGAATGTTCTTGGCTCCGTTGCACAAAAGGAGTCGACGTGCTGAAGTACCTGGTCATCGTTGGTAAAAGTTTTTCCGTTAAGGGAATTCTGAAGCGGCCGGAAAAGATGAAAATCGGTTGGAGCAAGGTCGAGTGAATATGGCGGGTGAGGTAAAACGAACTAGCCTAGCTCCAATATTTTGTCCTGGGTGATCCTAGCGGTGTGGGACTTGGCATTGTCATGGAGTAACGCTACTTGCCGTCGATTAATCAACGCTGTTCGCTTGTTAATAAGTGCACATGTTGCAGCTCTTGAACATACACGTTTGCTGTAACTGTTTCGTTGCGATTCATCAGCTCATAGTGAATGATGCCCTGGCGATCCACCATACACACAATAAAATGTTCTTGCCGTGAATACTAGCTTTAGGATCAGGTTCCGGTGCCGTGTTTTTATCCAGCCACTGCTTTTTCCTGACGACATTTTCATAGGTTATCCACTTTTCATCCCCTGTAACAATATTGGCCAAGAAAGCCTCATTTCTTTGGCGTGAGAGGAAACTTGTGGCAATCGACATTCTGTTCGCCTTGTTGTTTTCAGTGAGATTGTGTGGCACCCAGACTCTAAGTTAGCAAACTTTCCCTAGCTTTTCAAGGTGCCGCCGGCGTACAGTTGATTGAGATGTATCTAGCTTCTCTGCTAACTCTTGCGTTGTTTGGCGAGGGTTCTGTTTTAACAAAATTTCAATTGGTTATTGTGAAAATCAGAAGACCGACCCAGCTTTGGATCATCCTGAAGCGTCATATCTCCGGAACGGAATTTAGTGAATCAATTCCTCACTATTCTTTCACTTATTACTAGACTACCATAAAAACAGCATATTTTTTCAGCTGTTGCGCTAGCGTTGTTTCAAAGTTTAAACTCCCACAACATACTATGTCTAAAATGCACCTTCAAATTTTCCATTTCTAACATATGTATTTTTCCCAAAAATTTATGTGCGCTCTGTCAAACTTCTAAATTGAGAATGAATACCTATCATTTAAAATACTGTCATTTAAATACCAAACCTGTCATTTAAAAGCAAAACGATCACCCCACTACAATTTATAATGAATTCAGAGAAATTTCAATTGCCCTCTACCTGCATCGGCAAGTATTTATGACTCAACCAAATACATCCATACATATATAAAGCTAAGTTGACACGGTGCAAGTATACTTGGATCAAATATACTTGGACTTTCAAGTCACATCACTTTGACGCTACTTGGATTGTGACAACAGTTGATCCAAGCCCACTTTGACAGCGAGGTTACATCCAAGTGGAGTAGCACGTTGCCCAACTTACTTGGTTCCAAGTGCCACTATGAAAAATTTCTAAAATGGCGTCGGTGCGTGAAACTGTGTTGTGTCAGCTCGGGAAAAGTGAAACGGAAGTCGTCTGATGGAAAGAATATTACATTTATGGAGCTTTACGAGTCGGAAACACTTTTGTATACTTTAACCTCCTGTATCGACATATCGACCACGAGGTAAACTCCTTTCTATAACAAATCCGCTATCTCTCTCAAATCTAATTGGATCTCCACGTCATTCATCGTGACAACTACTTTGCTCCAAGTATACTTGTACTATTTGACCTCTTTCCAAGCTGATATCCAAGTATACTTGCATCATGTCAACGCGCCTTAAACAAATACTGACTGTGCAAAAACTATGCGAACATGATAGCTGCTTTTTGTGGCCTCTATCGAAAGCTGGCTAGGACAGCAGTATTGAAAACAACCACTGGGAGAGAACTGTTGTTGTTAGCAGCCCTACTGTTCTAGCCAGCTCTTTATAGAGGCGCGAAAAATGCGATAAATTGTTTTTTTTAATTTAGGAAACTCCTATCACCTATTCTTTTTTCTCTAAGGCGGCTCTGGTGTTATGCAGAAAAAACAAACAGCATTCGTGCCTGAGTTCCACAAAAACCAGTACTTGGGTTTCTATAATATCTAGTTTTTACAAGTAATATGTATTCCCAAATACCACGATGTATAGTTAGGAACGCGACACTTATTTCTACTACCGCTATGAGCGCTGCTGAAATTATCCACACTACTAAAAATTATCTTTTTCAGTTGCCTAAAAATTATACAAGATGCAGAATACAAATTAACAGCGAAAGTCTAAGGTACTATTGGTAATAAATTTCCAGCGTCCTTTATTTTATATGTATAAATATTTTTTTGGAAATAATTTGCCAGATTTTCGTTGTTCATTTATTCCTTACTGAAAATGGGAACAACGCAAAATAAACGACGTCATTTTTCACATTAGTAAAGGGTTATATCGAAAGTGACAAATCATTATTTTGCTTACCATCTAACGTCAGAATAAAACCGTCTACCAGTCGTTGTTTATTAGCACATAGTATTATGTTGTGAGTGTTTCAATATTGCTTTGTAAAACGTACTGCGGTGATTTTTCGAAAAATCAAACTACTGCTTGTAGCTTAAGATTATGGATATCAGAATTGGTTTTCTTTGGATCGCATGAGATATCGCGTGATGAATAATCTTTGCTGTAATTTAAGGGCGGCCTACATTGATAAATAATCTGACAATACCTAAAATAAAATGATATAATCCAATGTTTACATATATGCATGTATAATATACCCATGTAATGATTGACTGATCCAACAATTTTCTAGAATCTAAAATGAGTATTCATTCAAATGAGGAAAATTTGTTTTTCGTCTTTGTTATGATTGAATTTAAAAAATATTCGCCGAAAATATATTCTCCGTACTCTGAATCCGGCCAATTTCGCGATGATTTACTTCAGCGAGCCACATGTGTAAATAAAATATATGAATAACCACAAATATATAACTGACACAATTCAAAACATAAAATTCAAACCAAAACATTGCGACATCTTTAAGAGATCGGCGACGATGACTATGACGACCATGTCTTTGCAGTGTACGTCTTTGGCGACGTGGCACTTGAGAAAACAACACAGTCTTGTTGAGTGGCTCTAGTCGTTACTATTTTTTTAGTGGAAAATTAAGATGTCAGCGAACATTGTTGGATACGTCGACGAGCACTTGAGTCCATTTAAATCTGTTTATTTGATGACGACATCAGTCCACATATACTTAGCGCCAGCAATTTTCTTGAATGTTTATGATCGAATCGAGCTGTCCTTCGGACTTTGCTACAAGAGAAATTTCGTTGAAAGCAGTTTGTATTTTTTTTCGAGAACGGTACGATTGAGGCTTTGGTTAAATGTTATGTCTATCAGTTGACCGAAAACATTTTGTTGGAATCCTAGAAAAATATGAATAGAATTGTATGATGACAGGCGGCATTTAAACTCGTTTCGATTTTTTTTGGACGGGTATGTTTTCAAATAGGATGAGATCATCTTAAGATTTGCTTCGAGATATGCATATTCGATTCAATAAAATATCAATGTGTAAGTGTAAGTGAATGAGAGCTGGGATGTATTTTTTCAAGTGATTCGAAGCGTATAAAATGTATTAGTTTTACTACTTATAGCACAAACATAAGAATATAAATCTGTAAATAAATGTTTCAAATAAAAACAAATCCCTAAAATATCATTCCAATAGCGCATAAAAATAACGTTGATTTACATATAATTCATATAAATCCTGGGTAGTGGCTCCTTGAACAGTATGGATTCCCCTACACAGTCTGACTGTCCCGCTATCATTCATCTTAATGAAAAGTGTATGACAATAACGAAAACAGCTGATACAGAGGACCCCTTTTTTGGTGTATCCGGCAAATATTTATTAAAAACAATTGTTAATTATCAAATGGATAAGCTTATTTTATTTAAAAACTACAAAATAATCTTTGAAGATTCAACATTGTGCACATCAATACATTTTCCAGCTAGCACACACTGAATTATACCACTGAATAGGCCTCAAACGCAATTTATTTTCAAAAAAGAACAATTTAGTAATCTGAGATGACATGACCTGCCAGTTCATTTTTATGGTTTTTATTCAAAATATAAAAAAATGTATTCCGTAAAAACCTATATACAAAAAAAATCGATTAGATAGGAAGAAGTGCTCACAGCAGTTTCTCTATTTCTATGACGATTTATATTTATATTTCTTAGTATCAAATAAAAAAGTGTAGTCCTATCGTCTGATAACCCAGATATGTTTTAGAAAGGGCTCCTAATGTCGCAAAATTTTAATTCAAGCCATTTTTTTCCCTTCATTTTTTCTTAAAATCATGAGATTTTTTTCCTAGACTTCCTAAATTTTATCGTAGACTCCCAGGATTTTTTTTATTTTTTTCAGCTCTCAGGATTTTTTCTAACACCTGAGAGCTTTTTTCTTGAGCCCCTGATTTGTTCTTGGCTCCGATGATTTTTTTTCGAAAACTCCGGGAAGTTTTTCTAAAGGCTTAGAATTTTTCCAAAAGTTACTTGGTTTTTTCGAAGCTACCATGCTTTTTGCAAGATAACCGTGATATTTTTGAGACTCGTGATTTTTTTTCTAGGCTCTCTGAAATTTTTTCCAAGTTCCCCTGATTTTGTTCTCCTAGAATTTTTCCTTAAAGTCGTTTTTTTGATCTCCCATGGTTTTTTCGGTAAATTCATTTTTTTTATAGCTCCCTGTTTTTCTTAAATTCTCATGACTTTTTCTTAGACTCCCAGAATTGTTTTGGGAGTCCCTTGATTTTTGTTTAGTTCGTAATTTGCTTCGGAACTTTGCTTCGACTTTGAATTTTTTTGACTTAGTAATCAAAAGTACACTGAGATTGGGTTTATCTAACATGCACTATTTCACACATGACTTGGTACATCTCCGACACATCATGTGCCGCAGATCAGCAGATTGGCTGCTAGGCTGTTTAACTTGTGTAAAATAGCTCATATTTTATATATATAAAAATATGTATGACTAGAGCTTGTACTGGGTGGTTTACGACTTTTAAGAATTAAGCTAATAATTTTTTAAAAATAATGTCCCCCTAAGAATGTCTCCTTAATATTCCACTGAGAGAGCACTATGAGAGGAAAGTTATAACTATTTATAGAACAAAGAGGTAAATTATTATAATAACTAATAATATATAATTATAATTATAATATTATTATAATCATATAATTACTGAAGGCCAGGGTGTTTATTGGAAGAAGATATGCGTGGTATGGTGAGTGAGTGAGAGCTTAAGAAGAGATGCAATTCACCTCTAAATACTCAGCCTTCAATGGCCCATTGCGCTTATAGACTGAGCATTTCGTATTTTTCTGGATATCACAGTAAAGTTCAAAATCTGTATTAGCTGATAAGCGGCTACCTTCCGCAAACATGCAGTTTTCCAACTGAAGTACACGGTAGGAATCTGCAATGAAAATGCTCCACGTGCTGATACGCGCACACGTTAGGAATTTACAATGAAAATGCTCCACAGAATTCATCTCTTTTAAGCAGAATTTACAACTTACTCTGCACAACACCTCTGCGATATATTTGTTAGTGTTCTGACTATTCACAAAGTTAATGATATATTCGAACTTTCAAAGGTAAAGAAAATTATATATTAAAAATCACGATTTTGTTAGGTGCGCCCAACGTGGGAGAAATCCTAGTGCCGAGAATCGTTTTTATAAAATCGATCACCAGAGGAGACATGGTGTTGAATTTTTTGCTGCCCCAATGAGCATTTTTAAAGTTAGCATAACAACTTACTAGGGATACCGGTCTCTCTGATTCAAGGTACTGAGACAGGTCATTTGGCTCCTGTATCAGAATAAAGATGTTTTCAAAAGTCAAAGGAAAGTTAAGCTAACTCAAAGTTAAGTCAAAAGAAAGTTAAGCTGAAGCCACAATAGCACATTTGGGCCTACCATTATCATGGTACTGAATGATGACTGCTGACAGATCAAAGATTGAAATCAAACTGTCTGGTTTTTTTTGGCATGGAGCAGATTGGAAATCAAAACATAATTCGTCGACTGTGTTGACCTTTCATCATAAAAAGCTTTGGGCTCTCTGACTGAGTAGAGCCTGCAAATTTGCTGCCTAGAATACACTGCTTCTGTATAAGAACTCTGTAGGGAGACGCCAGCAGTTTTGTTGATTTTTCGGTAAGAAGAAAGGACGAACCATTGGCATGCTGCTAGTTGATCTTAACAATCCTTATACCATCTGATATGAATTTGTTCAAATTGTCGGCTAGAGCTTTACCTAGTTGACTATGTCAAGTAAGTGTAGCTTGGCTGCCAGTAATCTGTTTGAGTCATTTTTGCCCTGAGCTTATACTATCTGCATCACTAGCCAAACCATTGCCTGGCATTCAGTTTACTGGAAAACTCTGTGAACTTTTGCCGTCAGCTTTCCTTGCACAGCTTCTTTCTGAGAGCCTTTTCGTCTTTTCGAAGCCTGCAACCATAGGAGGTTCAATCAGTAATTAGAAAATTTACTAGCCATAAAGTCTTTCACGGTGGTGACCTGCAATCTTCAGTTGCAGGAATGGTCCTCAATCACAGTTATGAAGTATAGATCTAAAAAGTGCGGGCAGCATTCGTACTGAATAAGCTCAGCATGCGTTGATTTTCAGCCTCAGTCTGGCTGCCACCTGGAAATACATAATTATTTGGGTTCATCATATCAAAAGCTTTTAAGGTACAAACACTTTTCCATCACGTCAATGTGGCGGCCGAAAATATACACAATGAAACCAGAACTGAAATACTAGTGTTAGCACTTTCTTTTGGTGATAATGAATTTGAATCGGCATTTGAAACCATTGCTAAAGACTTTGTATCGATAGCTAAACTCAGATGAATTTTTGCTGCAAAAATTGAAATTATAATAAATAAAACTTTCTAAAAAATATGCCATTCGATTTATAAGAAAAAAATCGACTTCCTTGAACGTACTTTTCACTGATTTTTTGAATGTGCTCTTTAAAAAATAAGATCCTGCCTTAAACGTGAAACTCACCTAGGTTCGAAATCTAAAAAAAAATCCTTAGGACAAATCTCAATGTTCAGCAGGATTGTCATTATTTAAATACCGTCTTCCTTCAATTACTTACACTTGCGGATAATCTCAGACAACATTTGTGTAGTCATGGCAAAACAGTCGATCTACATCTTCCCTAAAAATAATCCGGTACTACATCAAACTGTATTCGAATTCCTTTTTTCACCCACTTATTCCCAAAATATTTCGTAAAAGAAGGACACAAATAATCTCAAACATTTTAGAGGAAGAAAAATCCGCCAATAACAACGCCATAAGCTTCAGAAATACCTTTCATGCAAGGCAAATCATGTATGGGTGAGAGGTATGAAAAGGAAGCTTACGGATAGGATTTTCGCAACCTTTCACGAAACGTGGCACACAATCAGTTTCGAGCTTTTTTTGTTCTATCCATTCGCATCACCTGGAACAATGAGCTCCCTTTTATCCTCGTGACTTAACCGGACGCCTACGCTAGCTAGCGTTCCGAGATTGCCGTTGCTATTCCCTTGAAGTCCTTGACTGGCGACGTTCGGTTCCCTCGATAAAATGTTTGCAAATCACTCAAATGAATTTAATTCCTCAAATTCAGTTCGAAAATACCCAAATTCACATTTTCGAATGCCATACCACTCGCACAATCAAAGCATTCGTTTCAGGCTTAACGCGAATAAGCACAGTAAGGATTTGCTTAATCAAGCAAACAGGGGATCCTGGAATCAGAGAATCCGGGAATGCCCTCTCGAACGTAATTGGAAGACTAATTAAAGGATTCATTGAAATGGCAGAAATCTTTGTTCAGCAGAAAGTATTTTTGCGTCTTTTACCTAGAACGATGCTTCGTTGCCGCCCGGATTGGCGGAAGGTGAAGCATCCCTTTTGGGGTAGTAACGAGAATGAGAAGGATTTTTTGCGTGTGCAAAAGATAAGAAATCATGAGTCAGGATGGAAAGTTTACAACACACGATTGACTGGGCTCGAAGTATCCAGGATGGAAATGATGATGCTGATCGTTGTTTAATGAGTGATTGGAGGGTCACGGTGTCTTTTGCGTTGCGTTCGCTCGAAGGATTCGTGCTGATATCGAATTATTTGCCTAACGATTTGCATCTGATTACTTGGATTATCTGTGCAAAGTAAGCTAATGGGTGGTCGGGTGCAGGGGCGAGTTTGTGTTTGCAAAGTGAGATGTAATCATATGATAAACGAAAGTGCTCCCTCGTTAATAGGAAACAAACTGAAAAGGTTGAGGTTGTAAGACCCCAAAAACAAATACACTTGATTTTGGTAACTGGAGCAGATTGCGGTGCGCTTGAATTGATTTATGAGCATCGTCTTGTTTGATAGCATGCATCGTGTGTCATGCTTAATCAAATTGAACTGAATCGCTGCGATGATATCCTATCAGCCGATTAACTAGACATCGAGAAAGTATCAGAAATGCTATCGATGCATGTACGCAGTGTTGTGTGTATGGAGTCAAATTGCATCCATATGACATACGCTTTCGAACGAACATGAACCCCGATATGTCGACGCGGCGAGATATCACAGTCTTCGATAGCTGATAGTCTCCCGCTGATGTCCTCGTTAAAAAGCAAGAAATCAACTTGATTATGAGTATTTGCATGCAACAATGTCACATTTGGTGCAATCTGTTGCCGCTGCATCTCTTCCCGCGGTCCGTCCCAACATTGCATGCTCGTTTCAATATACAACGCTGTGACTCCTATCCGCCAATGTTCTTCCAATGCTCCTCAAGTTGCTTCATTTCGTGTGGATTTACACTACTTTTTCCGCATATCGAGTCGTATTTTGTACACTTTTTTGTACTTTTCCATTTTTCAGCGTTTTATCGCAGCAGTGACTCCTTGTCGTTTAGCTCTTTCCTCTCGCACTATCAAATGACGTGTTAACAGCCATTAACAGGAATTTTTTCCCGTAGTTTTGTTGGCCGTACAAACGAAACCATGAGCTGCCACGAAGCGCGTTATTGGTCGAAAGCCTTAAGGAAGAGAAGAAGTCTTGTCTTTTTGCAGTTCTTTCAATTTCGTACTATGTTCACAGTTGGTCTCAATGTTGCGTGTGGAACTCGATGCTCGACTGGGAAAAATTCTCTTTTTCCGTTTCAATTTAAAGTTTTTTGTACGTTTACGTCGTTTGAAACGGATCGATCGACGGGAAGAACAAGAACAACGACGACTCGTAGTTGTGCATAGTGTCGTACAATATCTAGATCTAAAGGCTTGTGCAGGCAACTTGCTTGCCACCCGGTTGCAGAAAACTGGAACGAATTTCACATGTGCCGGGTCGTCGTTGAAGTTCATTTTGATGACTTCCAACTATTACCCAAATGGCGTAGAGTTGATTTTGTTTTTCGAATGAGGCTCGTCGAACGAAAAAGTAACGTTCGAAATGAATGGAAAACTTAAATCGATTTACCGTCCTTGGTCGAGGAAAATGTTTTCATTTAATTATCAATATGAAGTTGAAATTTAATTTCATAGTTTCAAAGTGAATGTAGAACATGAGATCAATTGTGATAGACTACCGTCACTTGAATAAATTTTCATTAATGTTCTTGTCAGAGTGGAGAAGTAAATTATTGAGGTTCAGGTACATATGTCGCATTAAAACAGATGTTGGATACTTGTTTTACATAAGAATATTTATGTCCGAGAATTCCTTGAAAAAACAAGCTATTTGGAAAAAAATCTGACGCCTTACAGTAAAGAACTCTCGTTCATGTAATTTACTTATTGTAAATCCTCAGAATAAGTTCGGGCTTTCAAGATTGTTGGAGAAAAAACGCTCTTCAAAATCAGCAATCGGTAGCAGTTCATAAGCTGACAAAGAAATTACGTAAGTTTATTGACCTAAATGTCTAAAAATATTTCTTCTTCTCAATCTTGAGTATTTTAGTATAAATATAGACCAAAACTATAGTAGCTCTTTGTCTTCAGTTCAAGTTGATCGTTGAATATTTGTTTTCAAGCAATTAAAGCTGCTGTCCCGCGAGGTCCCATTTTTTAAACGGGGTTCCATTTTGAATTATGGTTGTCAATTAAATGGGCCGTCGAGAACAATCTGTGAAATTATTAATTAATGAATTTATAAAGGACAGATTCAATTTTACAGGTAAGTAACCAATAGCTAATAAGATGAATATAAAAGTAAATAATAAACAGCATAGTAGATTCAAATCTATTAGAAGCAAATATTGTGTGACTAAAAACTATTCTGGTACACATGTTTAGATCGAGCTTGCAACTCAGCTATATATACCAAAATTGTGGAGACTGGCGCGTGCTGTGTTCATCCATAAAGGTGGCAACAAACCGGCCGACCTATCAAAATCATACAGGCCAATTAGCCTCACATCTTTTATATTACAGACCATGGAGAAACTGATTGAACCATACATAAGGAATGATCTTTTGACAAAGATGTCACTTCACAGATTTCAATTTGCCTGCCAGAAGGGCAAATCAACTATATCAGCTACACGTAAACTGAAACAAATAATAGAAAATGCATTGGAAGGGAAGGAAATCGCACTATGTGCTTTCATGGATATAGAAGGAGCATTTGACAATGCAAGACATGACTCGCTGTACCTCGCTCTCCAGAGGAGGGATGCTCCTCAAGAAGGAATCGAAGTGTGTTTGCGGAGCTGGGGGAGGCAAAGCTAAAGGCGAACACTAGGAGGGGATGTCCACAGGGGGGGGGGGGGGTATTATTCCCCTGCTATGGTCCCTACTAGTTGATGGCCTTCTCGTGACCCTCAATAGTAAGGGCCTAGCTGCTCTCGAGTACGCGGATGACATCACGGTAATAATAAGAGGCTTACATATAGATACCTTGAGATTCAGAATGCAAAAAGCCTTAAATGAAACAACCCAATGGTGCGAAAAAGAGGGTCTATCCATTAATCCTCCGAAAAAATAAAAAATAAAAATCGAAAATGTTTGCAGGAAGAGGTAAAATATTTAGGAATACACTTAATAGGGACAATCATCTAAACAAAACGACAATGAAGGCCACTAAGGCACTCTGGGCGACAAAACAAATGCTTGGACGCAATTGAAGACTATCTCCAAGGCAGACCCTATGGGTAAACAAACAAATGGTGAGACCTATCCTCATATATGGAGCTGCAGTTTGGTGGAAGAAAGCCATACAAAAAGCTGCTAATAATAGGCTCAACAAGCTTCAAAGGATGGCCTGGCTGCTGATTATATGAACAATGAGCTCCACCCCAACAGCAAGAATGGAGGCCCTTCTAAACCTTGAGTCGCTACACCTAAAAATTCAGAAGGAAGCAGCAAAACAAGCTATTAGCCTACAACAGGCTTACAGGTTGAAATCAGGGGACCTTAAAGGCCATCTAAAAATCCGGGAGGACGTCAGACCCATAGCGAAAATGTTGAGCCTTAGCGACCAAATAAAACTGAAGCAGCATTCGGGAAGTGGTTCAAGGTCACAATTCCATCAAGGGACAAATGGAAGAGTGGACCACCTCCCTCGCACTTGTAACAGGTTAATAAAGTGGGGGCAATTTATCAGCACTTGGTCTTTTTGGGTGGGAGTGGTTACGTCTCCAGATACCCGAATTATTTTGTGGATATCTTCCCGCGTAAACTGAGTTTACACAGCGATCTTTTCGTGAGCTGCTGCTAACTGAATGCTCCGCAATCCATTATCAATTGTATTTTCATGCAAACTATAAGAGACAAAATTCTGCGTGCACACGGGCTGCTTTCTTATTTTGCTGTTGAAAACACCCAGTAAAATCATAACTTAGGTAGACATTAAGAAGTCGCTCCACTTCTTCAAAAAGCACAGACTTTTTCGGAGCTGCTCGAATTTCAATGTGCAAGAAAATATTTACGCATAGCATTCTTTATTTTGTGCTAGTTTATAAATATAATGAGCGAAGACAGTATAATCCTGATTAGAATTAGAGATTAGAAATTTTAGTCGAGAATCGTTTTCATAAACAAAGAAACGATTCAAAATCTCGGTAAATCAAGAACGATGGAAATATTTTGCAACTGGGTCAATAAAAAGCTTCTGAAAGCAACCCAATCAACTATTTGAAATAAAATCGAAACTCTTCTACCATTTAAACGAGTCATTTAAGAGCATTTCACTTGATTTAGAACAATTTGGAATATATTTGCAGAGAGAGGCAGATAGTGGTTGTTTCCAAACTTTGGAGCTAAGACTTCTTTATATATGACGCGATGTTTTCTATTTGTTAACATTGAATTGCATTATGCTGATAGTAATTAGTTTTATTGCAGCTGAAAATTCAATATCAGCCCATCGAATGTCACCATCATCAGTAGCACTAGTCTGGAATACTCCTACTGTCAAACAGCTTCAACCGCTAGAACCAAGAATGGCTGTTGTAGGACTAATTTACTTTACTTTACTTAATATCGCTCCACTCAAAATGTGGGTTCTCGCCTTGGTATCTCTTTGCAAAAATGTTGCTTGCGTAAACGTTCCCGATCTGATGTTCCTCATCTACTCAAGCAAAGTGTCCACGCCCAGTCCTTTGAGCCTGAATACATCAATGACCTTGCGGCCATGTATTATGTATACGGGTGACGGAATTGACTTCCCCAATTTTCGGCAAATATCATCTAAAGTTTCGGCAAATATCATCTATTCGGCTAATTTCGTGAAGAACCTTGAGCGGAAAAAAAGAGTTTGTACTGACAACAAATGATTTCAACTTTCAAAAATTCGCTAGTAGTGTTAGTGTCTGTCAGTTCAGGTATGGAAAATGGGTATGAGAAATAATACATAATTTTACGGAACTAAAAGGAGCCCAATCAAAATAGATACTACGTCTGTTCTCGAACTCAGTTTTGAGTACCTAGATTTACGTAAAAAAAAACATTCCCAAATTTTCCCTTCACCGAAAAATGTCGACATTTTTAAAAAACTGATGGCCGTTAGGGGAAAGTTCCTCTCTTATAAGAATTTTCCCGAAATTTTGTTGTTGGTGATTTTTGGCAATGTGGTCTCGGCTGTCGTAATAGCTGCTGGCCTTTTACATGGTTCAACTTAATTCGGTTTTTCAGAAGGTAGAGGTGAAGCGAATGAAGTCATACGTTGATTCCACCAACTTTTTTATCGTTTCCCTTTCGCTCTTTCTCATTTACGCCTAAAGTCCCGGATGAGTGAGAATTTTTGAATATTCTTTTCGGATTGAATTTTTGGCCAGTGTATTCCTGAAAACTTTGCAACGCGAAGCGAATGTAGAGTCGCTTTTACAGAAAACTGTTTTAGCTATTATTCTTTGGATGATTTTTAAACAGTGTCTGGATTGGTGTATATTTCGGGGATGATAAGGCACGTAATGTATGATTCTATGAATTCAGTTTTCATGTGTGGGTTCCGAGAAAGGCACGCGGAACCTCTAAGCAATTAGGCGAGAATAAAACATTAGTGCATATGGCTAAAAATAGTTTGCTTGTCAGATCCCCGGGTGACCTATAAAACGCCAGGGTATGTGAGGATGAAATCAACAAAAAAGACCTTTTACAAACTCACGAAGATCCGATTTGGGGCCTTCCTGAACACTGCTTCAACCCGGTCATGCTGACTCACCTATCGGTAACCACGGACTTCGAAAACTACCACAGCTCATGGATCCACAAGGTAACCCTTCTCCCGCTTCATGCGCAGTAATTTCTCAACGTATGTTGAGAATACGTGCCAGTTCCTTTCGTTCGGCAGTATTGCATCCCCGAACGCCATGGGTGTGACCTCGCCGAGCATGGACTCAAACTTAGTAGGCGACTACACACAAAAAATGAGTCCTGAAAATCATCGAGAGCAGGCACATAGTACCGTCAGAACGATGTTCCCACCCTTCCCTATTCTGTTCAAAAATTTCCGGAAGTAGCCGTGCTCTGCCAACAATTGAAATAGGTAAAAAATTACCTCTCCATGGCTCCGGTTAAGCCAAGGTTCAATAAGACAAATTAACCAAGTGGTCCAGCGTCCTTTATTTCACAGATTTTCTCGGATTTGCTAAAAATAAATTCAGGATCCATTATAGGGGGTAGGAAGCTTTCCTGTGTCCGCATACGCCGGACATATCTCAGGGAAATGCTACAAAAAGTCAATCTCTTCTACGTAGAATATACGGTACATAAAATTCAGTTTTCGTGAAAACATTAGGCGGGTTTTTTTGTTCCCCTTATCCATAACAGAACAATGCTAATCAGTGCATAAGGATTGGAAACAACAACAACTCATTTTATGGATAGGGGTTGTTGTTGTTTTTTTTTGAATGCGTCTGCACTGGTTAGCAGTGTTCAGTTATAGATATGGGGAGCAAAAAAACACGCCTATAGTGTGTTTCGAGAAGAGAATAAGACATTTGAACAACAGAGTCGTTAGTAAAAAGTTTGCGGCGTCATTTACTGAGTCACTCAATTTTGCGGGTTATATCAAACCTTTTTTCAGGATAGGTCATCCACTCAAACACTTTGATCTTATCACTGGATCAATGAATATTCAGCGGCAGCTTATCTAAAGATTTCTGAAATATACGCCTGTGATGGAAATATTTCATTAAAATCTGGAAGCAAATATTCCTGCCAGTTCATTTAAAGCTATTCGAATAAAATTAGCTATGGATCATTTGCGTCAAAAAGATCGAAAGCATGTAATTATAGACGTATGTCAGATCAAGCTTGACGCACATAATGGTGCACTGCTGGATCACCATATTAATTGAAGTCCCATACAAAATCATTCATCGCGGGACCCCATTTGGCGCTAATCTAGATGGCAATTTGTCGGTGCGCGCAGTTCCCGACTTGGATCTATGTACATGCCTAGTATAAACAGCGAAGCAAAAGTAATTACTAGAGGCCCAACGTGGCAGTTGTGCGGCCCTCCAAGAATCTATGTAGTCATGATTAATATGATGGTCGGGTCCGAGGTGTTTCTAATTTGGTTACTTAATGAGCATGTCAGTTGCGAAGATTGGTTTGTTTATGTTATGAATGGGGCAGTATCTATTGCTTCGTTCCATTTCGTTTCTAAGCGTATGGTAATTGGTTAGTAAATGTTTTGGCATTTTTACTGATTAACGGGGCACCGTGTACAAACATTAAGATTTTTCTCGTCCAGCTTATCACCGCATCGCGACCACATTGACCGCTGTTCGGCTGGCCCACAGAGCAACCGGCTTCTTCCATCTAATTAACTCAAGTATCTTTTTGTTCCAATCGAGAGAAAAATGATCCCGATAAAAAATTGTTATGGGTCGATGAACGCACATTGGTTTTGCGAAATATTCGATCGTTTGTTTGTAGATTTTTAAATTCGCTTGATTAATTCGTATTCTAGTTTAGATTTGAATTTTTCGACAATCTTCAGTTACGAGATTAGTTCCGATCGCCAAATGTGGCACTAAGGAAGATAAAAGAGTTGTAATTAGTCTTCTGAAATTTGATTCTATGCTAAATGTTTTGAGTCAGATACCTGGGGGTCGAGGGGTCGTTTCGATTTTGAAGAACAAGCTCTCACAGGAACATTCGTGTGAGTATATTGCGAAATCATGAATGTGGGTATCGTCTCAGATTCGATTTAATGAGTAATTTATATGATTATGACAGATCGGAATCCAAATTCTGCGGATAAGTGGCTATATTTCAATGTGATCTGAACGTGAGTTAGCTTTTCAATTTGTTGCTTCAATTATTTTTTTTAGATTTAACTGAATCGAAGAATTAATGGGCTTGATTGTGGTTAGCCAAATAATATTGTTTGTTTAGTGAGCTAACCTCTGTTGTGTTTTAGTCGGAATGAGCATCAAGCTGGACGGCTAATTAGGCAGAATGGCAGCTTTTTCTCGGATTCGTTTGGTTAGGTTCCTTGCTGTCTATTGTCTGCTCCAAATCACTCCACGTGGCATGAAACAAAACTGATTTTCATGTTGCATATTATTTACGATTAGCGTAGTAAGTGCATGGTAATTATTCCTATTCACCTTTTTCATTGAATAATATACAAGCTCTTTTACTTTTCCAGAGCACCGGCAAAAACACTTTTTACGAGTATTGAACTTTTCCTTCGGGTGAGACCAAAATAAATCATTTTGATGTTCATATGCAGGTTCATAATTCAAGTTCGTCTCACATTTCACATCCCAGCCAGCAGATATGGCTAATAAACACGTAGTTCTTTTCCAAGTGAATGGCACTCCATGCTGAAATATTTTATTTGCTGACGAAATTCCTACACGCTTTACCACCGCTCCTAATGCATACAAATATATCGTGGCAGGACCTCCAGCAGTCTCCACCCGCTGATGCTAAGCAAGATTTCCCGGTGAGCGGTAGTGCAATCCTCCCTCACATTCGTCGCGAACTCTATTAATTTACGAGTTCGTTCGTTGTAGTCAGCTTTGTCAAAGCAACGTAAGCACTATGTTTTTTATCTATTTCAGTTTTCCGGCCTTTTTATTGTTCGTCATCATGATACGAGCCCATTATCGTTTCTGCTGGATGGAGTGGAAATATTTGCATTAGTCGACATCTCGCGCGCTATTTCAAAAAAAAAAAAAAAATACACCTGGTATCTGGAGAGTTAGAAGAGTGTTTCCACTCAGCGTAACTATGAGTGTATGTGTGTTAATGAATAATGCAAATTAACTCCGGCGACTCGGTATAATTAAAAGCGTGTCTCATGCAATGCAACTAGTTTATAGGCGTTGCGTGTTCAACTGCTTTCTTTGGGGTCGTTTCTTGTTTTCTGATTGAACACAGATAGTCTTCGGCCATCAAACGAATGGAATCCAATATTTAAATACCGACTTGCATTACGAGCAGGTAATTGCAGCTATAGCCTGACTAAGTGCTAGATTTGCACATGGAAACGAATGTGTTTGGTGTGCATACTAGAGCAGAGCATTTGCAAAATATACAATGCAATGAACATGCTGGTAATTATACAGGAAACAATACACTCTTAAGTCAATTACAGATGATTATTACAGCTGGTTAGTGTAATTAGTTTGGTATAATGCGAAATAAAGTCAATAAAGTTTTAGTTCACTCATATTAAAAACACTTCTCACCTGAAGTTTCCTTCATCCCGGTCTATCTAGTCAAAATCTAGTAGCAAATGTTTCCAAAGAAATCAAAATAAATCTCAGAGGTGGAGCTCATCAAAATATTGTTCTGCTACAAATTAGGGCATTCCTTTCCATGTCAAGCGTCACATAAACTTTCCATGGGACCTTAATAATGTTCCTTTTGACGTTTTCGGAGCTATTCACTTCCGACAATGATCTACCTTTATTTTGCTGAGAAAATCTATTTCTGAGCTTTGCTTTCCATCTGAAATAGTTTCAATCCAAGAAAGTAGCCAATCTCACCGGATATGATCGACCATCGGCCATACCTGCATTACTTACCTTTTCCAGCGAAAATTCCGCATCGAGTCCAGCGGGGCGCTATTAATCTTCTTTTGATTCACTACAAAGTCAGTGAATTGACCATATAAACTAAATGCAGTTTTTCTAAAGATACATAGTCAGCATCTTTACTAGCTAGCGCACTAAGCAAGGCCAGCACCAAGCCGGAAAAATAAACAAACAAACAAACGATGAAACCAGCAAAAACTCTAGAATATAATATAAAATAACCTGAAAAGTGATTCTACTTGTACTTTGCTCCACATAAATCCGCAACGCGACGACTAAAGGTTATGGTCGTAAAGATGCAAAAGATATCGGTACCAGTCATGCTGCAGACTATCGCGATATTTTATCTCGTATTTTTCACAGATTTTCCCTTTTACTGTCCGTGCCTCTATTGGCCTGAATATTTTGAGTTCGTGCATTTCTTGAAATTGTGTCTGCGATGCGAAATAAGAATGTTTACAATAACTTCTTATTTATGGCGATCGCTTGCGAGAGAAACTAAACTGGCCGGTGCATAAATATTCTATTCCTTATCATTAAAACCAATCTATAAATCGTTGATAGAGAGCCAAGTAGTCTTCGTTATGAGTAGTTTAGTAGTGCATTTAATAATCTTGAGTGCACAATCGACGAGCATTCGTTGGCTAGAATCGCGAAAATTGTAATTTAAAATGTTGCTCGGAAAATATCTTTGTTGCGCCTAGTAGTCCGGAAGGCAATGTAACCGATAAATGTTCAAAGGAATTGCTTTCAGGCCCACACACAATACTGCGCGTAAGACTTCTTCAGTATATTCTGAAGAAAACTCTCATATTTTCAAACTGTTGGGTGATAAATTTCATTTTCATTCTTGAACAATTCTGAAAAAAAAGTAGTATTTTCGGTAGACCAGACACTCGAACAGTAGCCGAAAAAAGGACTCGAAAGCCGAACCGCAAAGGAAATATTAGCTATAAATGTACCGGCGTCATAAAGTTGACATACGAAGACAGCTCCGACGCAACCCATCGCAATAAAATGTCTTCATAAAACGATTGAGCTCAAACTTCGAGCGCTCATGTGCGGCAAGGATTTTCAGGAATTTTTGAAGAAGGCTGAAATATTTTCGAAGAAGTTAGAGGTTTACTTGATACCACACCTGAGTTCTCAAGATTTTTGATTGCTTTGTAAAGGATCCTTAGTTTGTAGGAAGTTCTTGGTAGAAGTGAATAATAATTCGTCTGTTAATTTTTATTGCAGCGTTTAGATTTAGTTTTTTTTATCGCGGTTTTCAATTGCAGATTCATTTCAAATTCAAGAAATAGGCTTTCACTACCAACTTCGCTCAATTCACTGTGTCCTCTGTTATCTTATGTGTGTTTCTTTGTGAAGCTACTAGTAAACATTTTTAGGAATATTCAGGAACTCAAAATTTTAAATGAATATGCAGGGCTGTGCAGTCGGAGTCGAGGCTCTGTATATTTAAAGCGGATTCGGAGTCGAATTCGACTCCGACTCCACTTCAAATGTACCGAATCACGACTCCGACTCCACAGACCTGGAATATAGCCCACCTGTTGGTGTAGCACTTTAACTTTTTTTTTCGATTGAGCACTTATTTTTCCAAATAATTCGAAAATTTTATATTTTATGATCCTTGATGATCCACATGGAGAGGACTCTTTCGCTATTCCTACTTACGACGAGTTGAAGACAACACTTCGCAGCTTAAAGCCAAGCAAGGTACCTGAATTGAAGAAAAAAGAAGGTAGAGCGTGCTTAACGAGTCAAACGATTAAATTAATAGTAAAAATAGGAATTTTCAAACAAAAACCCTATAGTTAACGGAAAAGTGTTGTCTATCCTGCGTACTGAAAACAAAAAGCGTTTGCATTGTACGAATTCCGGAAGGATTAAATTGATCTACGTTTGCTACAAAAACTTGACAAAAATTACCAATAAGTAAATAAGGTGGCGAAATTTTTAGAGAATGATAAGGTGCCCTTAGGCCTGGAAAATATAAAATTGACCAATCATTCCCAGTTAGCCAAGTGCTTGAGAAATGCCAGGAACTATATTATCTAGAAAATTTAAGATAATTTTCTTTGTACAAACTTTCGACCCACACTGTCAGCGATGATTCACTGCATACTTTTTGGGCACTAAAGGTTTTGTAATGTCAACCAAACGTACTCTGCAAGGAGCGCTTAGTGTCAATCAATCGTAGAGGTTTTGATCAGAGCAGCCACCCGCGGCGGTGTATACGTAGAAAGGTGAGAGAGATGACTATCGGAAGGGGTTTGATTTGATCCACTGCGCGAAGGAGTTGAAAGCTCTAAACGCTTCTTAATATTATTTCGGGTTAGATCAAGGGATGCCATTCTTGTGCCCTGTGGAATTTTAAAAATTTTAATTTGACGTGGTGGACAAAGATCAAAATTTATCAATAATATGAATTTCTTTTGAAAAATCAAAAAATCATCAGGATGGTTGATGATTTAAAGGATTTTTTTTTCAGGAGCCTGCTGTAGCTACAGAGTTAAGTTCTATTCTATATCAATACGCTCTGAAAATTTCACGATGATCCATTGTTTTCGTTATAAGTTATGACAAATCGAAATTTGAAAAAAAAAACCCTAGCGCATCAGAACCGCTAGTAACACTAATGTTCGAAGAACAGTAGAGGATTTATGCAGATTTTGAGAGTGTATGACTACGACTAGCAGCTTTTCCTACTTAAACTAATTTACCCTTAGTAATAATATAACCTGAGTCAATTCAATTTCGATGACTTCATCGAAAATTACAGCGATAGAAAGGTGTTTGGGGCTGCCATCCGAAAAATGTGCAGATCTTAGAAAATTTAAACATTGTTTACTTATTTTCATTGCAAATAATTGCGATGAATATACTTCATGCAAGCATTCATTGGAACGAAAATAACAAAAAGGCCTAGTACTGGCAGCCTTTTGATAGCACCGAAGTAAAAAATGTGTCGCACCTGCCTGACATTGAAGTCAACCTGCTCTGCGAATTTTGTATTGATCCGATACTGCATTGGAAGTTATTGGGATGCAAAGAAATTTAAGGTTACCATTCGCAAAAGTTTTCAAATTTTCTAGATCTTAATATTTGGAGTTTGTTTTCACTATAAGATAATTACGATTTGAAAATTCTATGCTAAAATCGCTTTCTAAGGTATGCCAAAAATATATAAAAACAACCATAGCTGGCAGCCCTATAATCGTTTTGAAATTAAATTTCTACTGAAAATTGCTAATAAGTTTGAATTGCCATTTGAATTTCATTTTGATTCCATGACTATACTGGAAGCTATAGGGCAAAGAGCTTTATTTTCCTCAGGAATTTTCAAAATTTAAGACACCAAAATTATTATAGCTGGCAGCTCGAACCCAATTTTTCAACCAAATTTCTACCAAACGTGGTTTAAAAAAAGGTTTAGCTACTGTGTGAATTTCGTTAAAATCGAATGACTGAATCAGAATTTATAGGGCCAAAAGCAGTTATTTTTCTTAGTGATTTTTCAAAATGGCACCACTAGCACAACATTGCCCGCATTTTAAAATCACTTCTATCAGACCTGGTCCTATTTAAGGCCAATATATTCTGTAAATGTCAACTAATTCTGATTATCGGATCGTGAGTTTCCGTGAACAGAAGCTTTTGATGCTAAAAATATAGGTAAATTGGGGAAGAGTTACCAGGCGTGCCCATAGTAAAATTTCAAATTTTTTGTTTTGGCTATTTAGACAAAGCATAATATTTATATCAACCGTCTTATATCAAATGAAACACTCAGTTAATTTCATGTCCACTAATTTTTTCTAAAATCTAATTTCGCAGGTCATTCCCAAAAACAACCCATCCTAGGAGTTCCTGCGAAACAATAAACATCCAGACATACGTTCATCTATTATACATTTTATAGTTTTATTACTTTCAACCTATTGAAACTCCTTCGAAAATCCACAGGATTTTACGGAAACGCATTCAAATAACAAAATCAAAGGACGAAACGACATTTGTATTCATATGTTTGCACAGTAGGTCAGTAGGCACCTATAGCTATGCAATGACTTTGTCCTTATTCTGTGTGTTTTTATGCATGTTGCAAATAGGTGTTGTTTGATGGGCGGCCTCGAAGCCGATTGCTTATCGTAAATTTCCATTCTCTTGTCGGTTTTTGTTGTGTCCTGTCAAAATATTTAGAGAAACTGATTTTGACAAGAAATTTCAACATTTTATGGGATTTTAGCTACCGCCGGTGAACATAATTTTATAGGATGCTATGAATCTTTATGAGGCGCAATATAGGTAGTTTTAATACTAGGTAGGTTTAGGATGTGCAGTACTTGCTATTTGCGGTCGAAAGTTGAAATATCTTTGCATAGATATCCCGGTATGCAGTAGAAATAGTTTTTATTGGACTATCGATGGAAACACAGTGATCAAATATCAGTGGTCGAATATCAAATCAGATATAAAAAAAGTGGATTATAAACAATACGGGACAAGTAATGAAGCATTTATTTGGCAATTCGAGTGGCTTATAAAATACGCAGTGATGAATATTCTTCTTTTCAATATCAGTAAGAATTTTATGATAGCTAAAATTTGATTGCTCGAAGTCAACAAAAGGATGTTAGTAGTAACTGGCTAGCAAGTAAGGTCCATAAATAATGAAAAGTTTCAGACACTGATTCAAAAACAAACGGTCAAACTTTTGAACTTGCTGGTAAAACAACAAAGTGGAGTTTAAGGCTTGATTTGGGCTTTTATTTGTGGTGAGAATGCAATCACAAACTTGAACATACGAGGGTTGATCAATAAGTAAGGATAATCGGTTATTTCCAGTTCGGATAAAACTCAAAAAAAAAAAAATTTTACTACCACATATACCCACTAAGTCAGCATAAAAAAAAACCAACTAGGCCATGATTCCAGGGAGGTACATTCATTTGAATACGAACAGTCGAAGAGAGAATATCAAAATGAAGAAAAACGAAATTGCGGATGTCATTAAGTACCACTGTTTGAAAAAATTAACTATCAGAGACATACACGGCGACATGTTGAAAACATTAGGGGACTCTGTTCCTCCATATTCCACCGTCGCAGGCTGAGCCAAAGAAATTAAGCTAATGTGGCAAATAGATATTGGCCGAGCCCAGGCGAGATCTGGCGAGCCCGAGTGTGGGGACGGTCCAGACAAGCGACTTTGACAGCACTCGCCGGCGGTCGTGCGACTTCCGATCGGAATGGGTTTTGGCACGAGCCAAGGCGATTCATGACGAGCTGTCAAATGCCGTCCACATGTTGGCGGCCTCGTCTGACTTCGGCTCGCTGGGCCTCGGCCAATATCTATTTGCTACATAAGAAGAATATCCAATGAAGGCGAACATCGCGAAGGACATCCAACCACGTCCCTCACTGAAGACAATGTAAATAAAATCAAAGATGTAATGTTGGTAGATCGAAGAGTGACCATCAGACAAGTAGCTGAGGTCACAAGGATTTCGAATGGCAGTGTTCAAAGAGTCGTTGCCCATGAATTACATATGAAGAAGGTCTCTGCGCGTTGGGGGCCGAAAATGTTAACGGACTGGCAAAAGAAGAAACGGGTCGTCAATTCGAGAGTGAATCTCGAAAAGCTCCAGGCACATCAGGAGAATTTTTTATCACGTTTCGTGATCATGGGTGAGATTTGAATCTATCGTTTTGATCCAGAAACGAAACAGCAATCCCTGACGTGGAAGCAACCCTTTTCACCATCGCCGAAGGAATTCAAAGTGTCGAGCTCGGCGGGGAACGTTATGCATGAGTTTTTTGGGACGCTGAATGAATTATAATAGTGGAATATTTGGAAAGGAAGCTACTATATCAGGCTTTTACTACGCAGACCAAATAAGAAGATTGCGAGAGACAATGAATGACTACGAGCCGGAATTCTGTATCATAAAGACAACGCACCGGCTCACAAGGCTGCAGTTTCGATGGCTGCAGTTTAAAAAGCAGGATTAGATCTTTTACATCTTTCCTCGGAAAACTTTTTTTTACATCATCTAGTGACTTCTACATCTTTCCTCCGCTCAATAAACACTTTCGAGGTAAGAAATTTGAAGATGATAGCGAACTGATGACCGCTTTTGAGGCATTTTGGGAGAGTTAAAATAAATAATTTTTTTCTAAGGGTATCCTGGGTTTGGAAAAAGTATAGATTAAATGTATTAACTTGTTAAGAGACTATAATGAAAAATAAATGTAGCTTTTAAGTTTAATCACCTTGGTTTATATTGATTATCATTGCTTATTGATCAACCCTCGTAAACAAGTATCCAACATTGGTTAGAAGAGAAGAAATCAAATCAAATCAGACAACGATTTTCAACGTTTGTGCCGGAATAGGTCAAATCAACGACATTTGAAAGTAACCTCTTCAGGTAGTTAAGTAAGCGAAACAGATCATTGTTGGATGATTGCATTTTGAGACGTGGTTAAGATCCAATGCTATGGGGATGAAAGTTTTTTCACAGTTATCGACGAGGAAGATTTACGAGGATGTATGAACAAAAGAGCTAATGAAAAGCGCATGATCGTGGAAATGCTAGATTAACTTCAGTGTCATGAATTCATATGAAATCTGGTATCAAGGAAAATTGTTAATTATTCTTATACAGCTGAAGATAAAGTGACGTTAAATGCTGCGAAATGACGTTGAATCTTACAGTAACTTCACCAGCGTAAAATGGAGGAACTTTGAGACCAGGAACTTTATAACAAGGAAGCTTCTTGAGATCCTTAACCGTGGTCGTCAACTAGAAAATAATTCTACTAAGTCTATTTTACTCATAGATAAATATTTTCGAACGAAAAGTCAACAACAAAAATTTTCTTTCTGAGATACAGATGGGTTAGACATAAAAACACTAGTTGCATTTTTTTGCATCTATTATAGAATCAAAATTTGAGGGTTTGCTAGTTCTCCTTCAACCCGACCGGATGAGGCCGCGTAACTTGAATGACTTTGATTGTGAATGACTCTGATTAGCCAAGTTTAACAGACTCTTAAACTTTTCCCCATAACTCCACCTACATCGTCATTTAATTTCGAAACAAAATTGTCATAGCAATAATTATTCATTTCGTCAATGGTCACAAATGGATCCGCAAAATTCATTTCGATTAATAATTTTTTTTACATGAATTCGCACATCATCACCCAGCCAACAAATTGCATTAGCTGGTATCCATCGACTTGAACTTGTTAACATGCATTGAGCGCGCGAAAAAAATCCATTCACAAGAAACATTCGATGCTTGTATATACAGACAAATGCTTGTACATATGTATATACAGATATTCGGTTAGGTCCAGGGCTTTTAGTTCAAGCATAAAGAGTAGATATTATAAATGAGTGGCAAAAATTAAATATGCTTGAGGCTATTCGGTCGACTGATCTTTTCTTAACTCTTTTATTATGTTTAAATGTGAAATCGATATTTAAACCGTTTCATATCGTATTTCAGTTTTGTTTATATTTAGCCTGAAGTCATCGATGGATTTGAGATATTCCAAATGGATATGCTATCTGTTAGTTGCAACGGGTTGGCTAAACGCATTTTTTTTAGATTTTTGGTGTGAAGTAGTCAAGGTTTCATTCACGTACTATAGGTGAGTGTCAAGCGGAACTAGAGACGAGAGAGGAAGATTTGTTGAAAATAGTTGATTGCATTAATAATATATCATCGGAAATTATTATTTAATTTTTTCTTGGGAGGATTTTCATGAATTGAAACGATTCTAATGCAAGAATGAAATTTTGAGAAATACTTGAACTCATAGACTGGCAATCTAATTTTAATTCCTACAGCAAGTGCAATGGCCTGTGTTTCTTTGACTCATGCGTTTCTTTGATTTAGCCAAAAAGAGTGTAAGCAACCATAGCTGCGAACATATAATTAGAAACACTTGTAGCTTACGAAGAACTAAACAATTTGCCAATGAATCCTTCGATGTAACACATTCCCATCCAGGTTAGTTTTTTACCTCATTCGATGGCAATCGAGTGAGGTAAAATGCAAGCCGATGCTACCGCTAAAAAGACGATAGGACAATATAAAGTCCAGGAAAACCCTAAAGTTTGAAAGGACATGAATTTATAAGCACACAAAAGTTATTTCAAAATTCATTTGCTTAAGATAATTTTTTTCCAGATACTAAATTACAAAAAATATGAGTGACCCTTGGTAAATTTTTTCAAATACATTTTTAGGTACTCGATGTTCGTTCAGTCGCTACACGTGCCTTGGCCATTGCACATTCCGCAGTTTGATGATTGTGGCACCCTCTGGATCGTCAAATATTTCGTGCCGCTCGTGGTTGTACGTTCGTCATTGGCTGTTCTCCTGTTTTGCTCCATCGCCTAAAGACCCGTCTTTCGAAGGCGTTCAACATGTTTACGGATATTTGTATGAGGGTCCATGTTTCACACCCACAGCTTAACTCAGGTCGTATTTTCGACTTACAGACTTAGAGCTTTGTTTTCTTGAAAGGTTTATTAGCGAGCTGTATTCTTCGTTTTATTTCGTCAGTTTCATTCCTTTTTGTTGTCAGTTGTCCCATTTTCTAAATCAAATACATCTAAGATGATTTGCCTAGTGTTTGCTTTATGATTTTCATCTTTGTCAGGTTGATTTTTCTTTTTCAATTTTGGGTCAAGTGTCAGCAGGAGTTCTTGGTGGCTGCGAATTAGCGTGAAAATATATCCATGTCATCCACCTATGTTACTACTTGGCTGCATTTATGGAGAATCGTATCCTTTGTGTCGACAGGGAGCTCGCTTATTACGTACCCAAGTGTTAATTTGATCAGTATAGGGGACAGCCCATGGCCTTGATTTAGCACGACGTTTGTGCCAAATGCGTCAATCAGATAATTGTTGATTCTGGCTTTTGATGTTGTCGTATAAACGTTACATTGTTTTACTATTAATGCTGGTATGTCAAAGTACTGCATTATTTTAAACAGTACGTTTTCGTCAATTCTGTCGTATGCTTTGATAAATTCTACGAAGATCTGGTAGACGCCGATATTAAACTCCCAGCATTTCTCGAGGACTTGTTTTACCGTAAATAGTTGATCAGTCGTCGATCGTTCATAGATGAAGGCTCCTTGGCGCTCCCCAATAGAACCGTGAGCGTAAACTTTCATTTTCTAATATTTACGGTTTTGTAGGACATACAAAGTAGTGTTATGCCTTTGTAATTTTTGCAACATAGTTTGTCTTTTTCTGCGTATAGGGTATATAATGCATCGCTCTTGAGATATTGGTTCTTAATCCCAGATATCCTCAGTCACTTTGTGAATAGCTTTGATGTTGCATCTTGTACTGTATTTCAATAATTCAGCCAGTCTAGCGTCAATACTCGGCGCTCTATTATTTTCTTGCTTCTTATGGCAGACTTGACTTTTCCAGCCTTGGAGACACTAATATGGTTTCCTCGGAGATATCTGTCAACTTTGATATTATTGAGTTCTTCAAAATATCGAAACCACTTTTCTTTAATATGGCTATCTTCGGCGATGATATTGCCAATTTTGTCTTAACATGTCCTAAGCTAATATCCGGGCCTTAGATTTTTTTCTCGTTTTATTTCTCCTTTTCATCAAAACTTCTGATTTACTCGTCATAGTATTTTCGTTCCTTGCATCTAATGATCTTATTTGCTACTCGTTGGAGTTTTCATATTGCTATATTGTCTTGCTGATGTTCCTTTCAAGGAACTGTTTGTACGACTAATTTTTTTTTCTAGCGCGTTTTAGCATTCGTTGTCAAACCAGTCGTTTCTTTGGCACCAGGCTACATACCCAACCATTTACTCAGCAAAAGCTTTCATTGTTTTCTTCACCTCCATTCAGACCTCGTCGACCGAGATTATTGTATTATTTTCTACGATGGAGGTCAATTTTATCTCAAGGGTTTTTGCGAAGTTTTCTGCTACTTCCGACTTTTGGATCTATCCGGTGCAGCAATTTCTAATGCAAATTTGTACACATACTTTACTTGCTTTATACTACATAAAAAAAATTGTTAATTTTTTTTTGTGGCCCCCTGGCGTCTGCTACAATTTTTTTGAAAAAACACCAAAAAACCTGGCGTGCACGATAACTGTTGAAAAAGTTGAGAAAAAAACAAAAATGGGGTTTTTATCAGTATCAAAGCAGCCTTGGAATGAACTAAAAAAAAATTGGGTTGAAAAATTACAATATGGCGGCTTTTTTTTCGAAAATCGAGGTTTTTCCCCCAAAAATCGGTTATAATTAAACAAACTTAGTGGCGATTTTTTCATCCGTAGTTCATTCTGAGCATTACGTGTTAAAACAAGCAACGTGCTAAAATTTCAGAACGATTGGATGAAAACATTTTTCTTAATCATGCACGCCAACTTGACAAAGGTTGTTTCGAGAAAATCGTGTTTTAAGTTAAAATTCAATATTTTTTGTAATAAATCTTACCGAAATTTAATCTGCGTTGCCTGGGCCATACAATATACCTTCTTCTTGTTCATACTCCTCCTATTCCAAAGATTTTTGCTCTCTTCGAGCAATTCTGGCTTCTTTAGATGCCTCAATCGAGTGCTTTTCCGCCTGGCTGATTCTTGCATCATCTCTATTTTCTGCCTGTCCCAGCGCACATTGGCCAACTCTAGTTCCCATGACTTGCACTATTTTCAAGATAGCCATAAATCCTTCATTGAATGTACATGCAGAAATATTTGCAGCCGTATTTATGATATTTTTTCCACAAAAAATATGTTTAGGGGCCAAATTCCAAACACAAGAATTATAGCTTCCGTTATAATTCTGCGTGAAATTGCCCAAGTAGCGCTTTAATAAATCTTTTGATGATAAGTCTTCATAAAAAGGATTTAAAACTTCTTGCACTTCATCATCCAAAGGTGGAGGATGCTTGAAATTTTTTAAAGTATTACCACCAGCTGCCTCCGCCTTGCGCCAGTTGCACCAAGTCTTTTCTCCAACAGGACAATAAGAGTGTTGAGGGCTCTCATCAGTTGAATTTTTTTGGGAATATGCTGCCCAAATTTCCTTGCGCATGTTTTCAACCGAATTACAATTTCGTCGTATAGGTAGGCTATAATATGTTGATAAATGTTTCATTAATTTTAGTGTCAGTTGAACTTTTTTCGGTCCTTTTTTTGGAGATTCTACACTTTTTTTGGAAGCATATTTTTCAGCAAATATTTTTGTTTTTTTTGCCGAGGCTAACTTTTTTTTGCTTCTTTTGAAGGAGTCAACTCACTTATCTTTCTCTACACTTTAGCCTAAGTCAATGTAGTGGTATAGCGAAGTGAACGAAAATCATAGAAGAAATGACGTTGGCGCGCTTCGCTGTATATGGTCATTTTTTTTAGAATTTCAATTTTATATTAATAAAATCATGTTTTTAAAGCTTCATTCTAACATATTCAATAAAAAAACCAAAATCAATTTATGGAAAATTTGACGGTGATATATCCCCTTAATGCAGGCTGTTCAGTTTTGAATATTGTGAGCGATTTGATATCTTGTCCGTTTCAAATCCAATCCATTTTGTTTGCTGGATTGAAAGCATATTCGGTTTGTACCTTGATGTTCGGCATGTTGTTATAATCCTTCAACGGCATCTGACTTACTGAGTGATCTGACACAGAAACGTAGTCCACATAGTCCTCCCTGTTGGTTCAATTCTATCTGAAGCCTCTACATAAGTTTCGGAACGGTTTAGGCTCTGCAGAGGGTGGATTCTCGGTCCATCGCTCCAACCTCCAAGCCTAGAGGACCGGGCATTCTACTATTCAGTTTTATATTCTCTTTTACTGAGGGTTTAACATCATGAGAATATCGTTACCCGATATCCGATCAAGATTAACAGCAACGGCGCGGAAAAGCGAGTAGGGAGGGCGAAGTGGAGAGAAGATATGAGTCATTTCAAAAGAACAGATCGACATTTTATTTGCAAGCCATCCTTTACAGGTTCCATACCGTAAAATATGACTGTTTGATGTAATATTTGCATATCAATTTTCATGCTCATTTTTCCCAAAAACTCCAAATCGGCTTTCACAAGCTATCGAAATACCAGTTTCAAAATTAATACATCGAATATAAATCGATTCATCTAGTGCAATTTAATATCGAAAAATGCACCAAATAAATAAAGACGCGACACCAACCCGGACATGATTACTTATCTGAAAGAAACTTTTAGCGAAAATGCTTTATAAACTCGATTATCTTAAGCACATTGTTTGTTTACGACATTTCCTTTTCTCCTAATGCTTCAAATCCGCTACAAGGTATCTATTGCACTTAAATCGTGACTGCACAATATATACATTCTGCGATGAATAACATCCGAAAGTAGTAAAAAGCAGAATTTACTATCGGATGTTTTCGAGCATGTGCGTCGACAAATCACTAAACTAATATGCTTGCTATCGCCTTTTCCGAGCATTATCTATATTTTGACACCCTTGCACGCTGCAAATGGAACATTAGACCCAACACGTAATCCGAATATTTATTGAAAGTGTGATTACTCCGACTAACACTAGCTTTCAGCTTGCTTTGCAGCCATCATCATCATCAGCACCATAATCTCCATCACCATACCATCCCACACTATATCAAACTGCTCCATACCATGTATTTGGAGTGCCGCAGAAGAGACACAAGTGTCCACTGCCTCAATTTCACGATATTTACGGCAAGAAGTTCATTACTTGTCGCTAATGCCATTTTACTGCCGTACAACAATTTCCATTTCATAGTTGTTGCGACGTACTGCAATGATGCACTTACTTGCATACCACTCGGTCCAGGCCATTTTCCAACTTTTCGCTCAAGAACTGGAAACTGTGTGCAATGTGCAGCTGATGAAGTGCGCGAAATGCGTGTAATGATGATAATTACTGCGCTTGCAACGCTAAATCTCATCTGGCGAGATGAAACTTGTGCCTTGTGTTGTGCCTACCAAATGCAAGTCATATTTTAGCGCCTAAGCAAGAGTTATGCGTTTGGCGCTACGACGGCCGTGAAATAATTCAAGATGTTGATGCAAATTTTCCCAGGATTTGATGTTGCGTTGCGGCAGATAGTCATTAGAAGTCGGTGATGGGACCATGTAGCTAAAGCGCGCTTGCTTGATAAGGTGGTAGAAAGCTAGTGACTTTAATCCGTTACTTTTTCAATGAGTACATAGCACCGGTCTGGCGATATCAAGACTGATTGATTAATCATGTTGATTTATTTCATTTCTGTGTAATCAAAGCAATGAGTGTTTTTAGAATGGATTCAACGAAGTCAGGCCTTTCTAGGAGACGTGGCTTCAAACTGAATTTCTGATCTTGACAATCTCATAGTTTTTGTGTTCATCGCAAAGGATTATAGTGAACCAGACAGTGAAACGAACAATACGGCTCCTACAGCATCCCAGCTCATCCATGCCCCCTGTCTTCATTCATACATATGTGCATGACTACCAGTAAAAATGTCAAACTGTCATTTCATACATAATGCGACCATGCAACGACGGAAACCATTCATCGCAAACCCTATCGCTTTCCACCGTCCACAGAAAAACTACATTGCCGCAGAAAAGAAAACAATTTATGTCAATCAACATCTCACTTTCTATGAAGTCGCCTGCCATCATTGCCGCAGACATGTTGTCATCTCATTTGTCTGTGACATTTTCTCAAGAAACCTGTCCGTCAGCAAGTGCAAATTGCATCGAGCCCCGTCCCACCTCGCCACAATTTGAAGTAACACGAAAACAAAACATTGTCACTTGGTCTTATTTTTGTTTTTCAGTTTCAAAGACCTCCCGAAATAGCAAACGACTGAATCTGTATCGTTCAAGTGAAAATTGCGCTTGCATAAGATTCTGCTCGCCCGCGTCCAGATACAGTTTCAGTCTTTGTCTTATGCCACATTACGTAAAGACCTCATTAGACTCGTTTAAGATTTAATCCCGAGTATCGGTCAATTTAATCGGCGAATGTCCACTTGAACGCCCGCGTTGTTGTTTGTTCAATGGAAAGAGCTGCCGCTTATATGTGGTTTGGAGATAGAAAAATTAAGGAAATTGTTAGAAGCTCCATAATTTTATGCCTCGGATTTAACCTTGCTAATTTACTTCTGACGAATAATCTAACTACAAATTGATTTCACTGAAATCACTGCAACTTTTTCGCTAACCAATTTGTCGCAACTTTGCTGCACTTTTATGTCGCCCCAACAACCCCAATTCTGATTAAATCTGTTGTCGCGCTCTCAAAACTCGGTATGACAAACTGTTGCGGTACGATGCAATTAGAGCGGCTGTATAAGCCGTTCCGTGTATTAACATGCAACAAGTTTCCTTCAAGAAACATGGGGCCTTGTCTGTCGACGAAATCATTCAATTGAGAAATGAGTCCAAAAGCCACCTACGATACAGTAGTTAGTGCACGGGGTGTCCAAAATGGAGCAAATCGAACACAGTTGCATTCAGCGAAATATAATGACAGACTTGCCGGAGAACTTTCGAAAGAATATAGCACGGGTACGAGTTCGGTCCATTGGACGCCTGTCTCATTTGGCCAATTTAAAGAAAAAGCCCAATATATTACAATAAGTTGACAGAATGAATTAAGACAATTGGGGACATTAATAAAAGCGTTGGACTTTGGCAGTAAAGCTGTGATGTTTTCAGGCACCTGTCGGCTTATAGGTTTAACTACGAAATCTATAAAGAGCAAGTTTGTCGCCTGTTAGCTCAATTTTGCATACAATACTTAGTTATCATATGATTTCAAGTGGAGAGTCCAAATGCTATAAATTCACTGTTGTCTTTCTGTATTACTGAACATTCAATATGTCTTGCGCAAAAATCAATGACTAATGTGATGTTGAGTAATTTCAGATTATGATTCATAGTTTCCGCATGAACGGTCGCAACAGATTTTGAAATTGCGCTCAGATATTTGCAAGATAATAGACAAATTAATAAGGACATGCATGAAACATGGTAGGTTTTGATACGATAGAGATTTAAAACATGAACATTTTTGCCCTACACTGGCACCTGGTTTAATTTATGGATTTTGTTTATTTGTTTTCTTATTATTCCTTTCTGTTTATGTATTTTATTTATTCACAGCATATTTTAATAAAATAAGACATTAATCTTTTTTGTCCTTTTACGTAGGCTAAGGTGTAACTGATTTTGTTGATGGGAATATAGAGGGAATCTTCAATAATAATGAGCTTGGTAAGAAAACATAAAGAAATGATGGGTTCCATTCCAAGGTAATTTTTTGCCGAAAAAAATAGATGAATTCGGGCTAATTGATTTAGCCAATATATTTTTAAAGAGAAATTTTGCACTATTGTTATTGTCAGGTAAAAGGTAGTTTCAAAAAAGGTCCTTTGAATGTCTTGAAATTAATTGATAGAATATAGTCCAAGCTGCAGTTCCAATAACATAACTTTTCTTCTGTCCTTTTTTTGAATGCTCAGCAGACATGTTCGTTACATTAGAGAGAATAAAGAAAATTGCCCTTCTTTCAAAAAGCATTATTTATAGATTATTTTTCCGAAGAGCTGATTCGGAATCAATTTGATGGTGTTTTTCTACTTTAAAATGTTGATTCGATTCCTTCATTGTTTCATTGGTGTAACTCCAGTTTGGGCTCTACATATAAAAAAAATTTTTAAATAATTTTTTTTATAAAAAATTGGAGATCCTTACGGAGATTAAATGGATTATTGGCCGTATAGATATTAAATAATATTGAATAGTTGTGAGAGTACTGATAGTCATGAATAACTAAGCTTCTAGGGGAGGTAGGGGAGGGATGGGCACTTTTTCACTATTTATTGCAAAAAAAATCAGATTTTATAGATAATCAACTTTTATTGCCAATTCTTATTGCACCACACATTTGGCTAGATATAATTAAAGAGCTTTCTTAAAAATTACAATCAGTTTCAACATTACGAGATATTTTATAAACTAAGTCAAAAGTGCCCAATGCTCCCTATGGTAGGGAGGCTTGGACATACCCTGTGGGAGGCTTGGGCACGGCCTATAAATTACTTTATATCCATAATAGAATTCAATAATTAGTTAACAAATATACTATTATTAAACTATATCAATAATAGAAACCAGATATAAAAGTTAACAAATAAAAAACATCTTAAACAGTATCTTAACTTATCTGAGATTGGGTATAACCCATAAAGGACTATCGAATGTGTACTTAGAGCTACCACGTTTGGTTTTATTGCATGTCTTTGGTACTGGCAATTTAGTTTTGATGTCGTCTAAAAGGACACTAGCTATGTCATCTACTTCAGGAAAAAAAAAGGTGCTTTTTATCTTACTCAGCCTCATAAATTTTATAGTAGCCATGGTAGGACTAATGTCTTCGATTTGACCGACATAGTGCACAACAGTCTTTTTTGTATTAAATTTAACAAGAACGAAATCATTTATTTTAAATTTTCTGTCAACGATTATCACATCATCTTCATCAAACTCTTCTTCTGCCGTTTCATTAATAAAAGATTCTCCGGAACTTTCATCGAGTACAACATTTTCTACATCACTATCACTGCTGCTCATTTGCTTTTTAGGAATCTGTTTCTTCTCTGTATTTTTAAGAACCTTTTTTTCCTGTCTCTCTCTTTTAGCTCTGTTCTTGGTTTGTCTTTCTTGTTCTGCTAATTCTATGAGTCTCTTTTCAGGTGTGTCAGTCAATATCCTTGTCTTTCCTTTCTTCCTTACATTTCTAATCAGTTTTCTAGGACTAGCCTTTGGATATGGTCTCACTATTTCAGGGGTTACAACTTCAGCGACTTGAATTGTAATTTGATCTATAGCAAATGACGTGGAAGCATCAGCAACATCAATGTTTTTGTCAACTGGATCTACTTCAATTTGATTTTCTCTTTCAGACTGTTCTGGAAGGACTTGAGTTGAAGTTGGCTGGATTATTGGATCATTTCTGGACGGTAACGCTTCATCAGTTACAGGTGCATCGCGATCAGTGACAGCAGCGCAAAGAAAATCTTCATCTGTGAATATATTTGAATTAAAAGGCCATATCCCAGGTTTTTCAAATCCTTTTTGTATGTTTTGTGGTTTGAACGCTAGAGGTATAGCAATGGCTGCTAGTTTGGGGATATCGTAGATTGTTACGGTTTTTCCTGGATTGCTGACCATCCAGTCTGTTAAAGCTTTATTGTAGTAATTTTTTAGTGGTCCATACACTGTTAAGTCAAGTGGCTGTAGCTTGTGGCTACAGTGTGGTGGAAAGGTCAGCAAAACAATGCCAACTTCTTTACAAAAGTCTAAGACGTCCACAGCAATATGGCTCTCATGATTATCAAGGAGCAACAACACTGGATTTTCAGGCGTCGGTTTGGCATGTTTCGCAAAATGATGCATATATTTAACAAAATTTGAAGATGTCATCCATCCAGATGGATGTGCTGAGCCATCTGACCCAACGGGGATGTAGGGTTTGAAATTTACTCTCGGGAATATAAAGTATGGAGGTATTGAATTTCCAATACCATTGATTCCACAGCATATTGTGACAAGTGAGCCTCTCTCTGCAGATGTTGCTTGTCCAACTTGTTTCGAGCCTTTTGAAGCAATCACTCTTTTTGTACGCTGAACAGTCGTCAACCCTGTTTCATCTATATTATATATAGCTTCGGGGCCAAAATGATGTCGCTCAAAGACGGCTTTTACATTTTCGAAAAAATTATCCACATTTGTTCTGTTAAAACTTGTTGCACGTGACAACGATGTAGCTTCTGGTGTCCGTATTGATAAGTGAGATTGCCTGTTTAGAAATCCCCTTATCCAGTCCTTAGATGCGATTGTTTTCTTGGTCCAATTATCGGGTATATTAGTTATCTTTCTGGCTACAGCATAGTCATAGGCCAATTTACGTGCCTGTATCTTTGTCAACCCATAATTATGTTTAGAACAAACTATCATGTAATTTGACAATTTTTGTTCTTCTTCGTCAGTGAAGATTTGTGAGGTTATAAATCTGTGCGAAGAATCCTTTATAGAATCTTGTTTTAGGTACCGTTGCAAACTTGATCTAGGGATTTCATATTTATCAGCTGTCGTTTTTATTTTTGATCCTTTTGATACCTCTTCTATGGCTCGTAATATTAAATCTTTAGAAATTTCCCGTCGCAAACCTTTCTTTTTGAATTTAAACGGCATCTTTCTGTAATTAACAATAAACCAATAGTTAAAATCCTCCTATACTGAACATAATAGGAGGGAGCGTTGGGCATGCCCAAACCACCCGCACGTCAAGATGCCCATTACTCCCTCTGTATACATTTTCGACATAGGTTACCCGTATTTTTTTGAATCTACGTATTTAGGCTTGGATTTCAGTTTAATTTATAGATTAGTGAATGTACAATAGATTAATAATAGAAAATACACATACCTTTCATTAGTTTTCTCTTTATAACGATCCGAAACCGCAACAAAATATTTACTTTTACGAGCGCATAACCTTCAAACGTGTTTGTGTTTGACAACTTACAGAAATGACAGATAGTCTATGGATGAACAGTGTTGCCAGTCGGTAAAGTAAACTACCAAACCAAAAAAAAAAAAAAAACTATGATCAAATCAGAATAAAAGGGGGGTGCCCATGTCTCCCAACTGCCCATCCCTCCCCTACCTCCCCTAAATGAAAGCATTACAATTTGATACGCTTTATTAAGTGCTGCAATTTCGAAGTTGAAAATAGAATACTGTGTGCTCTCAAAATGACGCGAGTTTAAGTTTTATTGATTCGATTATTTTACGAAACTAACTAACCATAAAATATCAAACAATTTTCCTACGTTCCTAATTTTTATTTTGTCTGCTTAGAAGCCCGTAAGACATGGCAAGAACCTTTATTTGATATTGGCACAGTTTCCGGTCATGCTAATAAAAATCCTAATAAGATATAATGAACAAATGAATACAATGCAAATGAATAAATAAGCTACAGATAAATTCCATGTACATAAATAAGTTACAAATAATTAGCAAATTGACAAATAAATAATAGTTAAGCACAAAAAGCTTAAAAATTACGGAGTCAAAATGGTTTGAATAAGGGAAGATTAGAGGGATGCTTAACAAATCGTTGTAAATAAAGTCTGCTGAATCTATTGAAAATCCTGCAGCATCTGATAATTGGTTATGTGGGGGAATTTGACTATTCCTTAAGGGGGCAGGTACACTTAGAATTTTGAGAAAATCGATTTTATTTTCTTTGCATTTTCTAAAAGTAGCATATTTCAAAAGCATTCTTTGCAAATTTCAGACGAATCGGACAATTTTTTATGGAGATAAAGTCGTCTCTAATGCACAAAGCGTTTCTTTGCATGCTTTTAAAGCATTTTTCTCGAAACTGTGTTTTCGAAGTCGGTGATCATTGTAACTTGAAAACGGCTTTAGCACAAAATTTTCCTCACTCATTTAATATGTAATTATCCTCCGGATGAACGAAGGATTTTTTGATTGGACGATAATTTTTTTTTTCAATAGCCGAACATGTGAGTGAAATTTTGGTCGAAAATACAATTTCGAATTTCAACAACCGCCATTTTTCGCAAAACTAAAATCTGCCAAAGTCCTTCATTCATCCCGAGCACTATGCCATGAACTAACAATTCCCGATTTTTTTTTATTTCGGATGATCCAGTGACAAGCTACAGTGATCACGGCAAAATAATTTTTCTTTTACCCTTCAAAAATTTACTCTATTTCGACTAATTTTCAACCTTTTGCCTTCAAAAAATTACAATAGTTTCCACAAATATATTTCTCTCAAGTAAAAAAAAACATTTTGCATGAATTATTTTAATGTGTGTCTAAAAAAAATCCTAAAGAGAGCTTTTTTGGACGTCCCAAGTGTACCTAACCCCTTAAGCAAACAATTGAACCTTGTGTTCCTGACAGGAGTATTTATCACCATTTTACTCTTTCAACTCCAATTCAACTTCAATAACGCCCTTAATGACATCAAACGTGAAGCATGCTGAAGTTATCACACCTCTGGATGCAAGCGCAATCAAGTTTATATGACCTAGTCTATATTCACAGGGAATAAATTATCGAAATCGTAAGGGCTGAACGATTATCTTAGGGCGAAAAGTAAAAGTTGTTTTAATATGAACTCCAGTCTGTTACGGTGGATTTCAATGGCTTGGTTCCAGATAATAGCCCGTTTGCACTCAGGCTTAATCACGTGATTACGATCAGCTGATCGATTTAAAGCCAAATGGACTACAAATCTACCTGATTTACCAAATATTGTCTCAGCTTCAACAGTCGAAATCAACCTGATTTATGATAAATCTAGTGTAAATTAGGTCTTATTGTGAATTTCCTCCCAGCTGAATTTCTCTCAGATAGTGCTGACTTCCATCCATGAGCGAAAAGTAGATTTGAATGAACTGTTATTCGAATTTTGTTCTAAAATAGTGAAAATTGAGCACAAAAGGGTAATGTGAAGTGCATAAAGTGAGAAGATGTTCGTTTAATATTTTCAACAACTTTCACTCAAAATAAATTGTCTTAATATCCAAATCTAAATCAGCTCTAAACCTACCTGATTTGATAGTGCAGTATTGTCATTGAGGCGTATTTGAGAAGAGGGCATACGAGTGCAGTGTCCGTCGTACTTGTGGCCCATAAGTTTTTTAATCCATTGGCTCGTTGTTTATTAAAGCCGAGCTGTTTACTCGTTTTGCGGCCTTAATATCTTGGTTGGTAAACGGTTGGAGGCATCCCATTGTCTTGATAAAGAAATAAAAATGTCAAGTAATACTTTCAAACAAAACAAAGAAAAGGCTTTGTCATAAAATAAGGTGAAGCGAAATTTCTCATTCAAGATAACACCGAGGCCAACATCAACGCGAGCTATTAACCCTGGAATGGTACGGTACATTTTTGGGCGATTTTAGGTACATATTTTTACTAAAAAGAAGCAACAATAGTATTATGTACATTTTTTATTTTATCATTCTTCATCTTCTAGCCTCATGGCAGTCGGAGTGGCCAACTGGCTGATGCGCGACGAAATATATACCCTATGTGAGTAAAATTTACTCATCGGTACCATTCTAGGGTTAAATTGTTACTGAAGTAATATAAAATAGGGTAATATGCTCTGTGTAACCGTGCATTTCAGTCCAAATTTCTGAAGTTTTAGAATCAAATTAGAACGATAAACTCTGTCAGAAGCTTTGTTAAAGTCAGTGTAGACGGCTTCGATTAGGTAATTTTTGCTCCATTTTACACAGAACGTCCGAAACTAGAACTGTAAAATTCATGATAGTTGAGCGACGTACATACATTTTTTTCCATTTCGTGTTTAAAAGGATTCCACTTTGGCCAAAGCCTCATTTAGTAGCACGGAAATATGCAGATTCATAGCTGTAGGGTCCATTGAATTTTTCCATTTTTAAAGAAAAATAAAATAGAAATGATAGCTCTGCGATAATAAGAACAAAGAGTCTACTTTGATTGTCTTGCTTCATATGATTGAAGAAAATATCTTCAGAGAATTATAAAATTGCAATCTCGAAATGATTTGGTGTGATAAAATTGACACTCGGATTCGAAATATGGTCCATACGGACTACATAGCACAACCACAATCAAAACTATTAGACGCAAACAAATCAAAAATGCATTCCAAATTTTGTATTGATTTTTGTGTTGCATTTTTTTGGGAAATTTTTACTGATTTTCGAAGAAAATTAGTAACGGTTTTTTTTCCAAAAATTTATGTTTCCACAGAGTCAGTCCGGAAAGTACGCAGACAGAATTTTTTTTTTTTTAAATTTATTGAAAATATTGGTACTTCGACTGAATAGCTTTTGTGTTTCAGAAGGGCTGTAGGACAGAGCGTTTCCAGCAATTCTTACATTCGCTGAAGGTTCTCTCTAATGCCAACCGAAATCAGTTTTAACTCTGGAGAAATCAGCTTTAAGCTGGAGGAGCTTTGAAATATGGTGTTTATTCAGGTAGTCCATTACAGTAAAAGCGGTGTCGCTTGGCGCATTGTCAGTGTTGGGGTTTTCAGGATCGGCGATTGCTGGGTGGACACGGCCATGCCATTTGTGCAGTCTTTCAAGCACTGCCTCGTAAAAGATAGCTGTTACAGTTTGACCAGGTGGTACAAACACTTTTGGAACCGCTACTCCGAAGACAACCAACATAGATGTAACTTTCGACTTGCTTCTTTTTGGGGCAAGGTGAAGCGGAAGTGTGATATTCAGAGCTTTGGAACTTTGTCTTTGGATCGTACTCCAATATCCATACCTCATTTCTAGTAATGACATTTTCGAGAAGGTTATATTAGGTATGCTTGACAAAAAGGTTTGTTGATAAAACATTATATACGCAATAATTAATTGTTTTTCAATTTAGTTCTTAAAATATACATTATTACAAGTTTCGCAAATTATCTCAATAAGGAGCCCAAAGGCAGTTATTATCTATAATTACTTCGCATCTTCTGCAACAACTTTGGTTCGAATAATTTGAGCATAATCCACACTGAGATGTCGCCAAATATTTTTTAAGGTGCGTATAAGCTGCCATTTTCTTTGAGTGTAAGCTTCATTGACGACTAATATTTTCAATCAGATTCGCATCTTGACTCTATGATGGCCAATCTAAAGTTTGTATCCCATTTCTTTCCTTCCCCGTGTAGTGCAGAGGCGACTTTGATGCTTGGGATCATTATCCTCTTGTGGAATCCAGTCATCGTTTTCGATTCCATATAATTTCTCTTCAGACCTCAGCAGTCCTTTTTTTATACAAAGTGAGCATGAAGTGAGAATCCAAGTTTTTTGAATGTAATTAACTCTTTGAATCCCTTTTCTGGGAAACTGCCATAAACATGGACCTTTGCTGGATGTTTGGCTGTACGCTGTAAAAATTTTCTCCTTTTTTGTCTCTTCCGCCAGTAGTTGTAGACAACAAAAGATGATGCATCGGTAAATATTACTTTGCTTCAATTATGCTCTGTCAGTAAAGGTTTAAGGTTCGTACTTTGGCGTTTATGCCAGATTCTTGAAATCTTGGTCTAATTGTATTAATTGAGACTCGAATACCTTTTCTAAGAAGTTTTTGTCTGGCTTGCCTCAGACTAAGCGTTGGATTTTTCCAAAACATCTCACAAATCACTTTATCAACCTTTGTCGAAGTACCTCTAGTACGGTCTTTACCTGGCTCACCACCCACATTCATATATTCTTTATACTTCTTTATCAACATCTTCACAAACGAAACACTTATTTTCGTATATTTTGCTGTCTCTTTTATACTCATTTTAAGACCTTTGTGATGAGTAACTAAAAATACAATTTCAAAAAGCTTCTTGCACGCAGCACTCATGTTTTGAAAATGTTTTTTTCACGAAAGTTCAAACTATAGTGACAAAATTAATGAGAAGCGAAATTGATAAAAGTGTATTGAAAGTAATTTGATGTCACAATTTTTGTGGAACACACTGTAATTAAGAACACAATTAAGGTACACATCTGTCATTCTGTTCATCGATCAGCATTTTCACCACTAAATTTGCACACACTTTTCTTATTCTCAAGTTTTCAGTCACCTTTTCGGGCACAGTAGCTTTTAACAAATTTAAGCGTTCAGCTATCATCTGAGTGTGCGGATGAGAGCTCAAAAGTTTTTTCACTTTCACCAAGTTTCCATCATTTTCGGCTATTAGAGGGCGTCAAAAAGCATTGATTGTCCTCAATTCGCTCTCTTTCATCATCCCCGTAAGCACTTTTGATCATTTCCTGAGTTTAATTCGCGGTATTGCCAATTTTGAAGCAATACTTTAACTCATAGCACTGCTTGAGAGAACGATTCATCGCACATTATAGGACATCTTGTCTGGGGCTCACTATTTAATCAACTTACACTGCAAAAAGGCTGTGAAGCGTCTGGATGGAAAAATGCACTGTTTCTCAGTTGATTTTTCTCCAGAGTGCATAATTGGATTAAGCTGAAATTTTCAAGAGCTATCGGATGTTTTTGTTTGATTTACGAGAAAATATCTTTAACCTTTTGGTTGATGCAGGAAATCAAGCTAATTTTGAGGTATCCCTATATCTGTAAATATTAAGCATTTGCGAAAAATTTGGGTTTTACGCTTGGGTTGAAAATATTTTAGAAATTTTCAGCATAATGTGGTCTCTCAGTGTCCAAAAATAGTCAAAGAAACTGTGCCAAACTTCGAATTATAGGTGTGTTTTTTGCTCCTCTATCCAGAACAGAACAGCCGCGTTGAAAACAACAACACTCCAGTCCCAGTGAATTCATTGGGTCAAAATTCTGTTTTGCATAGGTAGTTCATGTGCTGAGCTATAGAATGTGCTGATAGTTAGTTCATTGCCTTTTTTTGCCGTGAGGTGGCTTTGGATTTTTCAGGGCTATGATGAGTGTTTTGGTAGTTAGGAAATTGGAAAAAGCCCACATAATGCGTAGGAAGTTAAAGGAGAAGAGTTCCTGTTTACTCTTTTTATATTTTCATCGATTGTGGTAGTTTATACAATTATTTTCTTCCTTTATTTTCAACTATTTTGCGCAACCACAGCAACCTTTAGCAATCTTAGCGAATGCACCAGCTGTTTTTTTTGCACCATTGTACTATTCTGTTCTGCACCGGGGCAAAAAAAAACGCACCTTATGATAGCCTCGCACAGAGTCATTCAATAATTATTAAATTTACAGGACACATGGATGCGCACAAGAAATATGCTTTTGCGATCCTTGATAGAGGTGTACGAAACCCTGTAGCCTTAGCAGAAACGTAAGCGAAAAACCTTTAAATCAACGACCCTCCTGAATTTTTTTTTGCTTTTCAGAAATAAATGCTAATTTTAAGCCATATAAAAATTTTCAAAATGCTCTTTGGAAGAACGGTAAACTTTTACTAAATTACCTTTATTTTTTTAGCACCTGAAATGTGTTCTCGAAAATTCACGACCCGTTAATCAGGCCAATATGAAATACGCAGGATCTTGTGACTTTAGGTAAGACTGGGTCTGATAGAAGTTATTTGAAAATTTATTCAATCCTGTGGCTGTGGTGCAATCTGGAAAAATATCTCAAAAAGCGACTCCTTTTTGCGGAATAGTTTCCGATCCAGTCACCAGATTTTCATTTAATCCACAAACCTTTCTTTGAACCAGGTGTGATACAAGTTTGTAGAGGTGTCAGCAATGATAATTTGTGTTTATTGAACATTGAACGAATGCTCAATAAAGTAGAATGTTATTGCCTTAGAACTTCCGGTGCAGATCAACAAAACAAAAAAGAGCTGTTCATTTAGTACCTGTATGGTGAGTCAAGTTTGATTGACAACTATGATAATTTTGGTGTTTTTTTTTATCATTTCAAAATTTAATAAAAAAAAAAAAATATTTGGTGTTCGCATGAAAGGATTTGCCGCTGGTATCCCTAAGTTTCTTTTCATCCTAGAAGCTTCCAATGCGGTCATCGCGGACCTAAAAAGGGTTCCCAATGACCGGGTTCCCAATGACCGGGAACCCAAAACAAAATTGACAAGGTGAGCTGTCCTAAATGTGAAGCAGATTTGGTATATTTTTGGCTTTGGTGATAGGATAGTGTAGCCAGCACCAGATTGTTATTTTCATACCAGAATATGTTACCATTAAATTTTCATTCAAGTTTGGAAAAATCTCGTTCTCTAAAACTTTTCGCAATGGGAAATTGAAATGAAATATTTATATATACCTACAAAAGTTTTTTTTATAAATATAAAAGTTAGTGCGAATGCATTCAATTTTTTCGCAATTATTTTTTTTCTCCTCAAGAAATTCAACTGAAATTCAAGTTGCATCCTAAATAATAGGTCCTTATGTTAAACAACCATTTTTAGAAATAAATAAATAAATATTGTCAAGAATAATTTTACATGCGACGCCATCTTCAAAACGGATAAAACCTATGTGAACCTGATGCAACATAAGACCGGTACACTCGATTTTTCAGATCAAGCAGATATCTTAAAATCCAATAAAATATTATTATAACTTCAGGCTTTCTTTACTTGAGTACTTGACCGGAGTCCGAAGTGTTTCAAAGGAATGCCTGCGCATCCGTCATCATTGGATATTTAGCAATTTCGAGATGCCCCCAATACATGGCGATTTTGAGATCTACCGCTTCACTCGTCGTTATCGCCGTTTCAAGATTTAAAGTCTGTTTCTGTTAGCATGGACCATTAAGCGAAGGCACATGGTTGTGAATTATAACAGCTAGAGAACTTGTTCGAGGACCGCTTGTTCTCGTCCATGTCAAAATGATTTTGCAGAAATGCTTACGGTCGACAATTACGTACTTATCACACATGTCGAGCACTGAAGCATCGAGCCGACGGCTTGATAATGATGTTATAATGCGAGTGACTTCTTGCTTTCGAGCACTGCCGGATGCCATTCGTGACAGAACGCCTGCTCGGTTGTATGTGATGCGATCCAACAAACTGGAGAACTTTCGAAGCAACAACGATCTGAAAAATCTGCCTTCAGCATCGAGATGAACACTTAAAATCACTGATATCTAACAGTGACAGTCATTATAGCATTAGACTTAAAACTATGCCGTCTTCGTCTTGGCTATGCTTTCATGCCTGCGGGGAGTAATGCTTGTTATCGAGTTAAGGTCCATAATTGCCGTGGCAGAATTCCATATGATTCAAGAGCTTTCGTTTCGAAGTTACGGCAGAATAACTTTCTACAGCTCGAATTAATTTGTTTTTGGGTTTTCGGTAGATTTGAAGAGATTTCGTTAACATTTCAATCAATCGAGTTGATGTTGCCCGGAGACATTTAATCAAGATGCTCAAAACTGTCCGTTCAGAACTGACTAGCTTGGGAATGCGTTGCAATAATGGCTGCTTTCTAATGATGACTACTGCTTGAAACATGGGTTCGTATGCTCCATTTGAAGAGACGTTTAGTTAGGGTTTAACCTATGATTTAGGTAATTGAAATGGGTTAGGTAAAAGATTAGAACTGTTTTCACTTTCCCATCTCAGTTTCTTTTCTGCACAAGCACTTTTCAACAGCATTCGATAATTCTCCGAACAATGTCAAGTATTTTTCAATCTGGAAAGAATTTGTTGTCATTAGCATTACAGTTTTCTGTCTGTCGATTTTTTTCCGACTCTTAAGCATCTCCTCTTCTCCATTCTAGCTTCACATCATCATATTTCTTTTCGATTCGCTAGCAGTTGAGCCAAACTTGTTGCGTAGAAACTTTTCTTTACTGTCATTTTCCATTCTGAAACTTATAAATTGCTCGAGTCTCCTTTCCATCCGTTATTGAGAATCATCTCTGCTAAGTCGTAACGGGATTCACGAATATCGGCTTAGAACCTAATCCGATTACAGTTGACTAAAACCTAGTTGAGATGTTCGGAGTAAAATATGGTCTTGGGTCATTTGTCGTGTCGAAGAAGCTGTTGGAAGTTTCGTACAGTGAGTTTGCGGACATGTCCTCAACGGACATCTCTAGGCAATTCGTGAAGCCTCCGTTCATTGGTTCGTCGGAACCTGTAAGAAAGATAAAGAACATTATGAACGAAAGATGCAGTGGACATTAAACTTATGGTATCGGCTTACATGTACGCTTACTGGGTGCAATTTGCATATTTTCCATGCACTGCAGCTACTGGTCATGTCTAAATATTATGAGCTGCTTAAGGACGCGAATCATTCTTCTGCACAGTGTCAATAATGTGCCGGGTGCATGGAAGCTCTGAGTGAATGCAAGTATTATTATAATCTGGATTTTAATTTGGTCGGTTATTCATGTTGAGGAAGTAATGACATGGCCCGGGGTGCGAATAAACATCAGCGGACAGCTGCTAAGCCAGGTGACTTAGAACAGCACAAAAACGAGCGTTTGCAAGCGAGGAAAATTGCAACAAGTTTTTTGAATAGATAATAATCAAATTGTACCAATAGAAGGTGGAAAAGATATTAAATTAGTGGTTACCATGTCTAAGGCACCTCGCGATTATGAAATGTTGATTTTTGTTGTAGATTAGAGTGAGTAAATATGTAGTTTAGTTGAAGGTATAGACGAGAAATTGAATGCATTAGTCCATAAAGTAGTTATTTGAACAAAAGAGCGAGCCAAAAATTACAAACTAGTTGTTTGGAATATTAATACTCCTACTAACCCAATGAATTATATGATCAAGAGAAGTAAATTTGTTGTACAATTTGGACCTTAAGTATAGTAGTATACAAAGAGCTTCACTTTTTTATAAATACTACTAACTTTTGTACATGAAAGGAAAGCACTGTTTCAAAATGTTTATGTACGAATTTTCAGTTGAAACTCTATGTTTCTTAGTAGAGTTGATGGAAAAAAAACCGGCGAGGAAAATATAAGTGTCTTTATGACGCAAGTGACACTTATACGATGAGAAAAGTTTTACAACGCTCAGAGGAAAAAGACTCATTGTTAACACACTCTGTTTAGCGAATGTGCTCTGCAACAAGCTTATAAACATTCAACAATAAATTAAGACAACAAATAAATTATAATCATTCAACTTTTTTACATTCATTGACTCTTAAAAATCCGACGTACTAGTTAAAAAACCAGCAACGTATGAATTATAGTGTGAACTTTTAGCTTTACGAAATGGACAATTTTTACTTTTCCGATTCCTGGAAAGCAGGAAGGCATCCTTAAATCTCCATGATATAATCTTGTTTGTTCGAAAATATGTGTGTTTAATATAGAGTATGGTTCTAAGTTTTTTTGTCATAAAAAATGTTAAAATTTTAAACATTTTTAATTTAATTTTTCTTCTAGTCTCTAAAAACTATTGAAATCAACAAAATTACTGAACTCATTTAAATGTTAAAAGACATTGCAATAGATTATAATTCAAGTCAATTAGGAAACTGTTCTACAATTAGTCAGCGTGTATTGAAAGTAAATAAAAAGAAATCGGTGAATTCAAAAAAAGTAATCTACTCACTGACTACTTCTATTGGCTCTATGATTCTATTTGAGGCTTGGTTTGAGTTCCTATGGCAATTTCTAGGCTTTCGCCATACATTATTCCCTGAGATCGATTGAAAGGACGCAGGGCTGTGTAATGCTTGATCGCAACCATTTTTCTTCAGATAAAACGGCACTGTCAAGAAGATGAGTTATTTTGACAACATGACTTAAAAGTCTTCTTCCCTCGAAATGATTAAAACTTCGTCAAACATAATCAGTGGCAACAATAAAGTGAAAAATGGGAACACTTTTTTGAGAAATTTAATCGAAGGCAGTTGTGCAACGTGCTAACTTGGAAAAGAAATATATCGGCGTACGGGTATTCACAAATTCAATGATAGAATAAAGCAATTATCAGGGTATTCGAGAAGCTTCAAGATGAAATCCATAATATGTCTGCTGAATTTGAACTTGGAATGAAAAATCGGGTTTTAGTCTCGAGTGAAGGTCATCTGTTGAATTAACTTTGTGTTATAGATAAAGATTTAAAGCGCATAAATCATTGCATAGCTTATGTAGAACTTGAAACATGCATTAATCAAGAGGAACCGACTATAGAAGAGAAATCATAACCAACACAAATTGAAAAGGAGCAACGAGTCAAGCACAGATTCCTTCGGAACACTAAAAAAAGAATGAACAATTGTGTTGAAGAGACTTAAAAATAGTGAATACAAGAAGATCACCTTCTCTCACCTCCAAAACTATTCTAGATCACATGGCAAGTAAACTGGCAGACTCAATCAAAGTTCAATCTAGCGGTATATTCGAAAAATACAGTGCATGGATGAATTTATCTGAGTCAAAGCTATACAGCGTAGTCGATTCGATTGAGGGCAAGCTTAGTTCTATAAATAACAAGCTCAATTCCAATTACATCAATCAATTACATCAATTACCCCAAATGTTGATTCGTCATCTCTAGGTGTTGAACTAATGATTGCAGAGGTGAAAGACATGCTACACAATGCTAGTTTTAATCAAAATCAACATATAACTAGAGTGCAGTCTAAGGAAACATCAACTTTCCCCATAAAACATTGTCCCTTACAACACAGTGTGAAGCTGCCAGAAACATCAGTCAAACAGCACGAAATGATTTTTAAATTCGGCACCTTCTGGAGAAAAGATAAATGGTCCCGGCGAACAAAATTATTAAGTGTTCGAATCCAGATCAAACGAAAAACAGTGATACATCTACGAAATATGAAATGTTTTTTTTGCAAAAGGAGCTCCTTATTCTGCAGATGAAAAGGGAAAGGGAAACTTCAATTAAAGATTGTAATGTTACAATTTTACCAGGGCGGATGAAACGCAAGAATTTCCGCCGGTGTTTTAAAGTGGAGATCCCAGCAAAATATTCTTGGCTGTTTACCAACTTCAGTGGATCCACCGAAGCTCAAATCTGGAAAGGGATCTCGTTCAGCAGCTGGAGGAACCAGACTAGTCGTAAGAAAAACATCACTTACAATACAGGAAATTCAAAATGTAATGAAGCGTCGTTCCAAAACGTTTCCCGTTCCTTTTCCGTAAATCAAACTGCCAGTCATCCACGATCTAAGCCCTCATACTCAAAGGTAGGAGCTTCTACAGTTACTTCAAGAATAGAAACCACTCAACTAGAACCCAGTCAGATAAACCACATTCAAATGGACGCCTCTCAGGTAGATATGAGTCCTGAGTCAGTAAATGTTCCCGGAAGTATACTTACGACAGTTCTTCCTAATATAACATCCAATGCAGCAGTACACTCCCCATATAAGAATTTCTTGCATAAAATAAAAAAGAAAATTTCTTTAAAAGAAAAAAATAAGGCTAAAGTGGGGAACGAAAATGTCGAAAGTATCAATTATAGCTTAATTGCTACCGATGAAGAGACAAAAAAACATACTAATGCAGATTCCGGGGCATTCCAGTCAACATCTTCCTCTTATCCTAATTTTATTCGTGGTGAAGACTAAACACCATCCATTACCATCGTAGTTGATTCACATAGAAAGTAGGTATCTACTCTCTCGACTAAGAGATTGTAAAATATATGACAATGTTCGTCTCTTCCTTGCTTACATGCACAATGCCAGCGATTGTGCATGTTTCGAGGGTAAAACTAAAACCCACTTGAATACTATGATCAAGCAAGAGGGTCTATCAATTGACTTTTATTCCCGAAAATTGAGACAATAATATTTTTGACTTTCTATCAAATGCAATTTTTAGTAACTTAAATAAAAACTGAAAAAAGTAATCTAACGATAGCCCAAGTTGGGTCAAAAAGCTGGAAGAGAGCTTCATTCACAAATTTACAATCAATGTGTACGAGAGTGGAGTGATTACTTCCACGACTGATTTCGCCGTCGTTTAATTCAGGTACCCATTTAGAGCTAGGTGAACTCAAAGCTCGGTGTGTGGTCTCACATCCGAACCTGGTTTCTACCAGACTATAATAAGTTTAAGTACTAGTAATACGGATTAAAATTCAAACGGTACCACGTTTTAAATCAATCGACGGTTTTTAATGTTTTCCATTTGCTTTCACTGGACTTGCCTTAAATAGAGCAATTTAGAGCACGATTTCTTCTCTACTAGAGCAAGTTCGGACAAGCAACCAGTTGTTTGTCAACAGTTAAAATTGTGACTGAGGAAGAGTTCTTATTAGTGAAATGACAGGTTAAACTTCCGACATGCGATCAACTTTTAGAATTGCCTTTCAATTGCTCTATTGCACTTTACTTTTTGCTTCTAGATTGCTTTAACTTGGTCGACTGTTTTTGACAGCTGCACTATATTAACTTACGTTGGTATGCTTTGCTCCTTTTTAGAGTCATTAAACACAGATTATACATATTTTAAAATTACGTTTAAAAATTATCTGCCATTTTAAAGCTTAGCTAGCTTTTCAGTTAATGGTCTACATATTAACTAGGATATTTTAAGACATTCATTTGATGAAATATGAGGAGACAGTTCTCATTCATTGATTCATTTATTAAATTCCTCTAATCCAGATTATACACATACAATAAAAATTAATTATTCTTATACAGAATTCGTTTAACTGATGCTGTAGATAAATGAAAATCAAACTCATAATAAGCTTCGTTAAACATCTACTTATTGCAGTGACTGGTTCATTGCAACCATAATTGGTCCGATGTTGAGGGATCGACAAAAAATTAACCCACCTGACACGTTTGTCATTAGTGTTAAAATTAAGTTGGCTTAATAAGTAGTTTGAGTCAACGGTATCTTCCAAAATTTTTGCGGCAAATAAAATTTTGGAATTTTGACGTCGAAAGTCCAAGGTATATCCATTCGTAAAAGATTTAAGCGGTCTTGATAAGGAGGTAGATGTAAAGGGTCATACAACGGAAGACCGCGGAGGCAGAAACGTAAGAACCTCTTTTGAATGGACTCAATTTGGTCTATGTAGACTTTTTGATATGGTGCCCATACAATACTTGCATATTCGACAATAGGTCTTACTAAGCTGCAAAAGAGGGTCTTAGTTAGAAAAATGTCGTTGAATTCCCTCAAACGTCTTCTGACAAAACCAAAGGCATTGCTAGCTTTCACAACGATTGAATCGATGTGATCGTCAAATGTGAAGGATTGATTCAGCAATTCTCCTAAATCGAGTACTTTTGCTGATCTATTTAAAGATGTACTCAAAAGTGAGAGTATTCATAGATTACAGGATTATTTTTGCGTGTGTAAGATATAATCGTACACTTGTCAGGATTAATTAGGAGATTGTTATCGGAACACCAGTTGGCAAATCTGTTTAGATTCTGCTGCAAATCATTGCAATCGTTAAGGTTTCTCACAACTTTGAAAATTTTAGCGTCATCGGCATAAAGAAGAACAGAAGATGACTGTAGAATGGAACCTACGTCATTAATAAATAAGGCGAACAGTAAAGGGCCTAGATGACTACCTTGTGGAACACCAGACGTGGTTCTAATTTCAGATGACAAGGCACCGCAAAAGGATACACTTTGGGCTCGATTCGTCAAGTAAGAGTCAACTCAATTTAAAAACAAGTAAGGGAATTGAAAGGAATGAAGCTTAGCTAAAAGTATAGAGTGATCAAGCTTATCAAAGGCTTTCGTCCAGTCTGTGTAGGCTCAGTCAGTTTGGAGCCCAGCTTCAATTGAGTTGGTTATTTGGTGAGAAAATTCAAGCAGGTTGGTTGTGGTTGAACGACCGTTCATGAAACCAAGCTAATACGGAGCCATAATAGATTTGCAATGAAACGCTGCAACATTCGTGACTATGGCTTCGAAAAGTTTTGCGACGCAGGGAAGTTTTGCAATAGGTCTATAGTTGCAAGCGTCATTACGACTCCCTTTCTTGCATATAGGAGTGACGGTGGAGTATTTCCACAAATGAGGAAAGATGCCTGTTTTTAAGGATGCATTGAAAATATAAGACACCACAGGTAGTAGTGATGACACACAATATTTCAAGACCAAGTTAGGTATGCCATCTGGGCTAGGTGTTATATTATTGTCAAGTTTATTAACAAATGTGATAATAGTGTCCTTGTCAATTTTTAAATCTTTCATCTCCAAACTGTTCAGTTCGTCAAGTAGGGTGAAAAGTGTCTTGAGTTTGGAAAGTCCGTACGATAAGCTTTACGGAAAACAGAAGCAAATAAATAACTAATATCAAAAGGATCATCAAAAGAAGAGTCATCAGATTTAAATGTGAGTGGATACCCATCGTTATAAGTCTTAGAATTAACAAAATTCCAAAATCTCTTAGGTTGAGCTTGAAAATTAAATTTAAGCTGTTGCGTATGTCTATGATATGCAAATGCAACTTCTTTATGATGCAGATTTCGTAATGTAGAAAAACATTGATAGTCAGGTTCTGAGCGAGTCAGTCGAAACTTTTTCCAGGCTTTGTTTTTGGAATTTTTCAAATGGCAAAGCTGTGGAGACATCCGAGGAATACGAACCTTGCTTTTAGTGAAGGTAGTTGGCACGCACCGTAAAAAACAGCTTTTGACTTTATCGATATCTAGCGATATTCTCGATACAAAATTTCTGGTTGGTATCATTTAGGAGTCCGAAATTGAGAGACGCGATTCAATATTTATGCTTTGGTTTCATTTTATAAAGTTTACTATTATTTATCAATCAGCCTTGCTCGTGTCGATTTCTTGATTTCGATTGTCTGAGCTAAGATTAAATTTACAAAATTCACATCTCACCTTAGATTAAATTTAGATTTAATTAAACTAGAGATGGGCTCAATCAAAAAACATCGTCTTGTTATATTTTTATTTAAACATCTGTTAGATGGAAGCTTCTCATTCAGATTGATTTTCAATAAAATAGTATTAATATTTTCATATGAAGGTGCCTACATAGCAGTTCTCAGACAATAATTTTGAATATTTAAAAAAAAATCCACGCAAAGAGGTGTCAAAGAAGTCATTGACTTAAGTTAAATATTGTATGGATTGTAGCTACTCTAACGATTATTCTTGGAATACTATACACATCTGATCAAACCCATTAGATAAAGCATTTTTGAATGCAAACCTGAAATTCAAACCTGAACATCATTAACTCTTAATGCATGCACTTTATCATTTTGCTATATTTCTCAAATTATCAAAGAAAACTATCCCATGAGAACAAGAAATAAATATATTTGTCTAATTCGCTTGTAATGATTACATAGAAGAAGTTTCTTTCAAACAGCCGCTCATATCGTTGTGCGGGCCTGTTTTCATCGTCCATACACCTCAAATCGGAATGCATGCAACACATTCATTAATCAAACAATATGAAAAGCGTATCCACCCTTAAGACCATAATATCTACAATATCCCTTCACATGACAGTAAATCACATATCCACGATAAATTTCCAATCGTGGTCGTCTAATGAACATGATCACCTGAAAAACGGCAATTTAGTTTGTTTAGCGTGTAAGTGCTGCGGCAATTAACGCGTGTGCGCTAATTAAGCGGCTCCTTCAGTCGGTTCGGTTCCGTGTTTGTCTTTCGGTCCGATCAAGATGCATCGGATGCATTTGAAGCGGCGTTGTATCTAATGTCGTCAACTGCAGACAAAATACCCACCTAAAAATATCCGACCAAGACAATAAATTATAATTATGAAATGTGAAAAGGAAGAAAGTATCCATCATAGAGGTAACCATCAGGAGCATAATCTACGCGGTCTTTGAAATAGCAATGACGACAGTGCAGTTTAGAGCTGTCGCGAAAAGGCAATTAGATACTTTCGTGCTATGTGTAAAACTGTCCGTATCATCATGAGTGCTATTTCTAGTCGGCATCATTCGTCAGTTGGTGCATTTCTTGCGATTATCAGCTGTGAAATATTCCGTCACGGTAAAAGTACGCTTTGATGGCGAATCTTTATTGCTTCATTCTCAGACGACATTTGCACATGCATCATCGTAGATTTGATGGTGTAGTTCGTAGTGCGTTGGCCAATCTAATTTTATAGCAGCAGTAGAAAATGAATTTTCCTGGTGACTGATTCGGCATGAAAAGTCCTCGAAGAGCAATTAAAATGAACATGCGACTGAGATGATTTTCGTTTGTCAGCATATCGATTTGTTAGAAGTAGGTTTTCTTTGATGCAGGCAGTGAAAGGATTATGAAGAGTGATGTGGTTTCGGGGTTGTTTGGCAATTTGAACATAAATTTGCAGCGAGAATTTTTACTATGTTTTTAAAATCAATTCAATTTTCGTACAAAGTTATTACCGCATCCCGCCTGGATATGGTTTATAGTGTTGAGATTTCGGAAAACGGAGAATTCGGTTGATAAACTCAACTTTCTACAACAAATTTGAAAAGTCATAAACAGAGCCTCACAGGAAATCACATTGAATCGATTTTCCTTAAATATTAAGAATCTCTGATTTTTTTACAATCAATTGTCTAAAGAACAAATTGTATTTATAAGCCTTATTTCAAATCCCTATTTAAGATAATTTTGAGCTCTGTACTTCTGAAAAATAATATGTACATGAAAGTCGATGATGGAATCAAAGTCCATAGAAACTAAATTTAGTTCAAATGAAGGCGTTTGAGAATCGTCTTATAAGCTTTAAAATTTGTACCTATTGTAAAAAGTTTGAACAATGCTTGCTCAGCGACTCTTTTGAGTTGGCCACAGGTAACTAATTTGCTAATAAAATGTGTGTTTATTTAACTTTGTATATTGCGTTGAATAAATTCTTGAAATTTCGAGAAAAAAAAAATTTCGAGATTTTATTTCTAGCCTTGTTTTTTAAAAGAAAATGTTAATTCAAAGGACATTACGGAGATTCGGTAAAGAAAATTTGAAAATGATAGCAATAAAACCGTAGGTACAGAGAAATTGTATAGAAATAAGCACATAATCTAAAATACACTCAATTTAGTTAATTTCTAAACACATAATTTTATGTTGTTGTTGAAAAAGTATATTTTTGTAGTGTGTATTTTTGTAAAACTGATTTTTTTTTTTTAAATTAGGTTTTGTTCATCTTTTCCATTCTACTCAAGTGAAATATCAACTTATGAAAAATACAACTAGTAAGTACATACAAAATATACTAGTTGTGTGGGGTCATTATAAATTAATAAATAAAATAACGTAGATGTCAGTTTATATCGATGTGAAAAAGATAAATTATCTGGGCCATAGTTGAATAGAACTCCGAGGTTTTTATCAAATAAAAGAAACAAACCATTTAAGATAGTTAATGCGAATACCAATGCTAGTCATGATATCATGTACATATTCATAAAATGACTTAGACCAGAAATTTATAAAAAAGTTTCACGAAGCATACGAATGTTATTAGCTGGCACAAATATAATGTACGGACCTAAAATTTTTTTTTTTACTTCGTGAATACCAAACAAAAAACTTCTACAATTTTCGACCTTTCATTTATTAGTGTGAAATTGAGGTACGGATGTATGCGCCTATACTTTTCTGTGTATTTGAAGCACAGTTTGACAACTCACTTCGAAGAACTCGTAAATGTTCCTTTTTTGTATTTTTTGAATTCAAGAGCGAGTTTCTTTAACGCTTTAGGTTTTGTGGTGGTGAGAGCAGGTGGTAGTGGTGCATCGAGCTTTCATTGAGCGAAAAAGCAACGTTGCGTATGCATTAAAATTGTTGAATCACATATAGGCACACGGATAGATAATTTCATATCCATATCTCTTATATCTTTGGCTTCTGGTTATCCTACATTGATGTACAAAAACAACTTGGTTTCTTCTGAGTCACAAAAAATATTTGGCTTGTTTGTCGACCGTTTTCAAGAAGTTTTTTTCCCTTCAGTGGCTTATCTAACGTGTCACTTTCCAAAACGCCTCAATAGTCTATCGCTAAAGAAATCTATTTGACCAGAGAGAACATTAGAAAAGCTATCAGCGAGCTTAACTTGAAAAAAGGTGGGGGGTCTGACTTACTTCCTTCGAGCTTCATAATTAGAAGTGCAGAGACTAAAATTTCACCCCTGTATTATTTTCAATGAATTGTTCTCAGGTGGTAAATTTTCCCGTTTTTGTAAATCTTCCTTTTCTGTAAATCTTCCCGATAATCTCCCTATAGAATTGGTGGCAAACCCACGCATGAAAATTAAAGAGGAATCGTCATTTTGCCAGCTATACTTAAGCTTTTTTTTAAAAAAAAAACTTTGAACCGTGTCGATCATGGGGCTTTCAAACATAAGTTGCTAAAATTTGGCATTTTAGGAGACTTCCTAAATTGGTTGGCGTGTTACGTTCATAGCACAACATATGGAATTCCAAGGTTTTATCTCCAAAAAAAAAAGAAAAAAATATGCGAATTCCTCTGGGGCACCTCAATGTAGCCATCGAGGGCATTTTCTGTTTAATATTTTGTATTTCAGATCTCTCAGTGGTGTTATCTGGTATGAAGTATCTGTTTGATGTGGACGATCTGAAAATGTAACACAATATTCAATCGAGATTGGATTCAAATATATTTCAGTCAGGTCTTCTTGTCTGAATAATTTTCTTCCCTCAAATGCCAGGCGTTAAGCTTTTCCCGTAAGACCTATAGTTTGAATTCGGCTTATTGTCTGAGTAATCAACTGCAGTGTCCTTCTGGATAAAAAGCTGTGCTTGAATTTCAATACGACAAAGTCCTTTCACAAGCCAGCACGCAGGATTAATTAAGGGACTGTCAATAGAATTGAAGAATTTATGGGTCGTCAGCACTCTTTACATATTTTTAGTTCACCCATTACTCAAATTCTTTTGCATCGTCTGTAATTTAGCTTTTTGAAAACAAATTTGATAATTTGTTTACACTTTTTTTTATAGCCCTTGCTTGGTTTATATAAATAAATAAGAAAATAAAATGTTATACACAAAATTGTTAGGAGAGTTATTAGTTAGAATTCTTATAGAAAATAGGAAAATAGTTTACATCCCGTTCTCTCTTGGTTTTTATCTAGAAGTTTCTATCTATTTGGCCATGACGAACATCTGGCGAAGCTCGAACACAAAGTAAGTTTGACCTTGACTTATTGTTCATCACTGAATTTCTCCAAAAGAGGACAGTTCGTTCAGCGAAGCAGAGATTTTCCACCAATCGAAATTTGTGAATCATAAATGGAACGTATTTGATACATAATCGTACTATCTTATCAATTTGTAAGAATGTCGAAATTATTTACACAATGTTTAGAGCGTAGTTTGAAAAATATGTCTCTTGACATTCGTTCGGGTAAATAATTTGATTTGCAGCCCTTTATTGGAAAAAAAATCCATGTTCTCAGTAGCCTGTGACTTTGTTGAAACCCAAATAAACTTCTGGAATGAAGGTAACATTTTGTTTCATTATCAGTCAGCTCAATGTCTGAATTTTGTAATCTATTCAACACCTCTGCAAGGTCTCTATCACACGCAAGAATGTGTCGTTCTATCATATATGCAAAAAGAAAAGTAATATCTGATCCTGAAATAGAACGATCATATAGAGCAATGTGTTGCAGCAACTCCCTAAAATAAAACAGAGCAATTATAGTAAACAAAACAAAAAATTATATTACTAACGTTCTGAAAATTAGTTTGATGCTTATGCCCCATTAACGCCAATAGTGACATCTCGTTGCAAATTAGTATTACATTGCATCTAAAATCGAATTGAATTATGAATATTAATATTTGTCTCTTTTGTCATTATCAAACTTATACTAAAATACATTGGAATTAAGAAAATATACAAATTAAAATCCCAAATCAAGAATAAACTAAATATGTTTGTTTTTAAACTGAATATGGCGCCTTAATTCGAGCATAAAAACACATGGAAAAAGAAATATACAAGAATCCGCCAACCTTACAGTAAATCGAAAGTGGAGACCATGCCGCCGTTTATTGTGAGAAACATGAATTTTTATTCAACATCAGTCAAGAGAATTGAAAATTAAATTCAACAACTTCTGGAATAATAAGATAAAAAGTTTAAAAACAGTTTTTAAAAACAGATTCGAATTTCGTCGTTACCATAAGTGTGGAGAATTTCCCCACTCACGTTGGAGAACTAAGAAAACACAATAAAAGGCAGAGCCAACTCGACAACAAGTCTATTGCGATAAGGATCATACAAGCAACGAATTCTCGAGGTATTTTGCTTGGCGCATACTAAATGTATACTTCTTCGTATCTTTCTTCTAACTTTTTTTCTTTCGGAACTTCGGATAGGTGTAAATGCATGCCAATCAGGCTATTTTTACACAAGCATTCAAGTTCCAGCTTTATTCACTTGTAACAAACATGGTAGAAATTGGGACGTGTATTAAACTAAGCCTAGAAAAACCATGTGTCTTAAAAATTGTGTATTTAATATTGCCAGTGTAAGGTACACCAAGAAATTGCCGTTTCATCTGGTGTGTTGATATGCTACAAAGATCATAAACATACCATATTCAAACGGTAGTTTTCATCTCGTACCAGTTTTTAAAGAATTATTTTTAAAAGGTATAAACTAAATTACGTTAATTGAGTGAATTCAATGAAAGTGTAAAATTAATTAAGCAGTTATTGTATTTTCATTATTTTACTTTAAATTTATTTGCAATAAAGTTTTTTTTGGCTAAGGAGCCAGCGATATTTTTTATCCGCTACACACCTCAAATATTCCGTTTTTTCAGAATAATAATTTTGTGCATTGTTCATAAATTGTGGAACAGCTTGTCTTCAAAGATCTCATATGAGTTCGTCACTTTACTTCGGAGACAAATTATCCACAAAAAAGCAATAAATTAAAATACACTTTTATTCAATCTAAAATACTCTTCGTTATTCATATTTTTCTTTTACTTCAATTTCTGGGAAAAAGTATGCTTAATGCTATTTAATTTTAGTAATTATATGCATGAGCTTATTCTGGTCTACTTTACTCAGCGTCATCGTAATTAGACAACAAACGAAGGAAATTTCAAAATAACTGCCTTCAATTAACAACTAACGGAAATATCTTTGCCGATGTATATTTCAGCTGACTCGGTCAGAAACATTGCAAACGCTAGGAAAATAGATTTATGGAGGCTTAAAGTTAGTGTACATAATTATGACCATGGGGTCTGCAGGGGTTAATACGTTTTGACAGTATCACTCCGATAAATTATTTTCTCAATAAAATTTTAATATGCAACATCGCTTATAATAAATATTCAATGGAAAAAGTCTTAGTACTGACTCTTGAGATGCTTCACTTTGAGCAGATTCAATCTATTTTGTATGCAGTTTAGCGAGTTAAAATCAATTCATTAGGGTAAGTATCTATTAAGTGGTTTAAGCGCAATTTGAATTACGTTAGATTTTTGCTAGTTAAAGTCGAGAGATTTTATTTGCATCTGGGAACCATTCACACTCTGGCAATACAAAATCTCATTTCGAAAGTTTCTAGCAATACAGTGAATCCAATTGACAAACAATTATCACGGCCAAGCTGCAACAAACTAAATCCGATCGAACAGCATTTTATAGAAACTGACGACAATTAAACTCCTTCAAAGAAATCTTATGATCAGCATACCGTTATCTGAGTCAGTAACAGGCATCAAAACAGCCAAAAGTATAATTAACGAATTGCCGATGAATAAGAAACTGTTCGTTGAAAATCTTCCAAGACTTAAGGTTAAGATCAAAAACATTTTGCACTTCTGCATATCCGAACGAAATGCATATATCAAGGTAAACATCCTGATGATTCAGCGGTGGCGGTGGCATTGGGAGTTTGGGCCACTGTACAGTCAGACCTAAAGACAATTTCAAGGGCCAATCGCTCGTAAACTCACGAAACAGACTAATGGACATGCTACGGACTGTTTGGTGTATATATTTAATAGCAATTAAAATACTTGTTATAATCGGCCGATCTCATTGATCTTAGATACATTAATTAAGAAAAGTGAACATAACAGTGTACTGTTCTTCTCGTCCATTTGATTCAGTATTCGAATATCCTTCTTCGACAGCTACCTAGTTAGTAGCCGGAGATCGATTCATGCTGTCTGCTTACAATTCGAATGTAAAGTAAATTTTCATATGAGTAACCACGAATGTATGAATGTAACATATGCAAGTCGATTCGAGTACTTCGAATGAATCAAGTTTTGAGATTTCTTGCATGCGAACATTTTATATTTTTATAATCTTTGGCCTGGACATGTTCGGAGGTTGCATGGCGAACATGAAACTCAAGGTAGTGCAGTCATTTTTTTTCTATTTTGTGAATGTCATCAAGCATACAATGTTGAGTTTGAGTTGTTACCTTTCTTTGAGCTTTGAGCTCATGGTTAGCAATTGAATGATATTATAGAGTGCCAATAATACAATATTGGATAATATTATGCACGTTATAATTTATGTACAATATTTTATGAAAATAAGATATAGCTACACTAATTAGTAATGAAGATTTGAAAAGAATCTAGTCTAAATCAAAATTCAAATATCTTCAATCATTTCAAAAATCTATCAAAAAATATCTCATGTGATATATCCTTACAAAAGGTCACCTCGGACGGGACTTGCGGAGCACATCAGCTGACGGTAAAAATAAAACTAAAACGATCTTGGAGTTTCGATTTAAGGCTCGGCCATATAAAAAGCGGCCTGTCACGGCAGGAAGCAATCTGCGATATGGAGACGCCACATAGGGCGCGATACCTTGTATGAGCGCTCCAGTCCGAGGCAGGCGGCGTCCGAGAGAAATAGTAGTACATTTTCAAAATAATTTGAGTTTCATATTGCTCAGATGAAGAACAACTGCTTCCGTTTTTAGCTTTACAAATCAGAAAGAAGAAAAGACGATGTTGGGTGCTTGAAATCAGTAAGAAAAGAGAACAATTGGGTGAATACCACCGATTATGCATCGAACTGGAGTCACTGGAAAATAGATTTTTCAAGTGTTTTTGTATGTAACGAGAATGTTTTAAGAAAATGCATGATTTGATGAAATTGAGGTTTGAAAAGTGCACGACGAACTTCAAAAAACCAATTGGAACTAAAGAAAGATTAGTAATTTGTGTAAGGTAAGTAATAAAACATATATTTATAATCATATGGTGAATATTATGAAAAAAGCGATAGATAAAAATCTATATAAAATCATTATTAATATCAAAATTTTGAAATGCATCACGAGCAGATTTAACTGTACTGTTCCATGTTTCCTCTAATGTTTTGTTGTGCAAATAGCTAATGACCTTGTCAACCTCTGAGTCTGAACAAATGTTGGACTTATCTTTCTTCTTCCGTGTGGATAGAGGTCGCATTTAGAGTGGTGAATTGGCCTGATTCTATTCATCATTCTTGTTCGCCATAGGAGACAGGGGCTCTGATGATAGATTTCCATCTTTAATTTCTGTTGTACTATCTGTTACATTACTTCTCTGGGCACGATATTGAAGTATCGTATCTAGAAATGGCACTGTTCCATGTTCAATTGGAATATTTACTAGTTTGCTTTGTTTCGCCTTTTATGCCTTTTTATAATTTCATATAAAAATCCCTCAAATTTTTCCATTTAGTTTTCGCTGCATCATCTGAAACAAATTTTAATTATTTCTTATTTGAAGAATCCATATAGTCACAAAATTTTTATTTATAAAACATTTTTTTTCAGATATTTGGCTACAGGCGACACCTACCAGACGATTGCTTTCTCTTTTCGGTTGGGACGTTTCAAGTTTGTGGATGAAAAGTGCTGAGAAATTTGGATGTTTTTTACAACCAATATATTTGGCCAAATCTGCTTCAGATTTATGGAAGAGAGCTGAGAAAGGATTCTCAGAACTTTGGGGATTTCCAAACTGTATTGGAAGCATTGACGGAAAACATGTAAAAATGAAATGCCCAGTTATCTGTTTGTCACAATTTTTCTGTTACATATTTTTTTTCACTCGTTCTTCTAGCAGTAATTGATCCATACTATAAGTTGATTGTAGTTGGCATAGCAATCTACAAACGTCACAATATTTGCGGTATTTTCGAAAATTCAGTTTTTTTCCGAATGTAAATTGATGAGAAAACTATTCTACCGCTGAAGCAACTGAAAGATACAGACACCCCGGCTCCTCATGTTTTGGTTGGTGATGAAAGCTTTGCACTTCAAACTTATTTAATGAAACCATATGCTAAATATGGAGTAATCAACGGTGATCAAAAGAAATAATTCAATATGTATCTCGAGCACGTCTGGTGGTCGAGAACGCTTTTGGTATATTGGCAATGAAATGGCGGAAATTTGTAAGGCCTCTAGAGACAAATATTGAAACTGCGGATCATATTGTAAAAGCAGCTTGTTTTTCGCACAATTACGTCATTTTTAACAATAGAGAGTAGGTAGTCGAAAAAATTCAAGAAGAGTACGGGCCAATACGCGCTTTTGAATGAAGTGAATTAACATATCGAAGGCCTCAAAAAGCTGCAATCCAAGGTCGCGAGCGTTTTACCGATTACTTTGAAAGAAGAAACAACGCAACATAAAATAGCACATATATGTATACACATATCAACATACGTAATACGTATCTATTATATATATGTACTGTATATTAAAAATCCGCATTGAAAAATAAATGAAATATGAAATTTGAAAAATGAATTAATTGTATATTTTTTAACATACATTTATGTTTATAATGTAAGAAAATATGTATGATATGATACTTAACTGTCATATTAACTTCTTTGGCTACTTGATTGCATGCTTTTTTGCATTTAAAAAAAAATTATAATGTTCATGGGAACTGTCAAATAAATATGTGTATTTACGTACACTTTCGATGAATAATTCAGTTTGCTCACTCATTTTTAGGTGATCACTAGAAAAATCTGTAATTTGATACCAGCGGATCGCTTGTCGCCACGACAAAGACTGGCAGAATTCGGTAGGCTGCATTCTGTCTGACAGAGCTGATGCAACATTGCATCATACACAATATTGCATCGGTCAGCTATCGCTTCCCGCCGCGACCCGCTTTTTATGTGGCCGATCATTAAGTTTAAGCCTTTCCATGATTAGAGAATCCAATCCTGGGATCCCAAATTCCGGAATCCCGGCCAAATTTTAGTCCAGAAAATCCCGGGACTAGAAACCACCAATCCCGGAAAAGTCAAGCATAATCGGTAATCAAATAACGGCAAGACTCGAAAAGTGTAAATAGAATCCAGAGACACGAAAAAGTAATTTGCATGCCGTCTCACATCAAGATGCTTAAAGAAACAAAACAAACCGATGCAATAGTTAACAAAAAAATACAAAGGGGTTTAAAAATAAATAAGTTTGGACTTTTCGCATGTAGTGTATTCGTTATTTCGAATGATTTGAGAAAATTAATACTAGTGAATTCGTACACAGATTTACCGAAATCCTCGACAACAATCAAAAACAAGGCTATGAGCTATGCAAACAGGATAAAGCAAAAAAAAGTAATAAAAATGAGATAAGACTGGCTAGAATCACAGGGGAACGGCTCAATTTGACGTTTAATGAATAGAATGGACTGAAAATTGGCGCTATATAAATATTAATATCCACTACATCGTAACTGATGGGCCAAACGTGATGCGAAAAGTATGCAGACTAGCTGATGCCGAGGAACATTTAGGCACTTAGGAGAAAAACGGTCTATTTTTACCAACGCTATGAATATCGCAATATTCTACCGAAGAAAAGAGTGTTAGTGTGCCAAGCTATCTGGTATTCTAAAATATCTCCAGAATTCACGTTGTGCCAATGAAAATTTACCAATCGAAATGGAATCTCTCTTTTCGAAACCAACCAACATAAATATTAAAAAAACTTACTTCAATAATCCAGAGGCTGAACCCTTTGCTCAGTAGCCAAAGTAATGAGGAGAGCTCAGTTGTAGATACCCATATTGAATCGGAGCAAGGTAGTCGACAATTGGTGCTAGAAGAAGAGCTGTAACTGGGAATATAGCAAAGTAATGAAAACAATTGATCGTGAAATACCGCAAGAGACTGATTTACTTAAAACCATTGCAAAGGAAATGAATCTTCTAGAAAGTTGTGGAAACTGTGGGCATAATTCGGAGCGGGCATACAAATATTTAATGACTATCCCATCAACAAGTATCGAATCAGAACGAGTATTTTCCCATTGGCGTCTTACATCGGGAATAAATTCAGAAGCAGGCATGGACGACAGTTTGGATGCTTTGCTATTGCTTTGATATTACTTCCAAAAACACCAATGAACATTGGCAGAGTTTTTTACATTTTTCTTAATTATATTTCTAAATTTTGAGAGCTGTGATTTGTTGTTTTAATATGTAATAGCTATAATTTTAAATATATGTATTTATGCTGTCAATGTCTTGTGTAATTTATGCAGAAAGATGTTCTTTATTGGATAACTGACATTTTGGTTATTTTTTTGAATCAATTATCTAAATTAGAAACTACGTAGTAAAATATTTTGTATTGGATAGCTGAAACTTTTCCACTATATATGATTCAAGTATTTTTTTCAAAATTACAAAGCAGTTCCTGCTTATTGTTATAGTTTTGAAATGAACCTGACACATAATATATGTAGTCTGTTTACTGAAAACTTGCCTTATTTTGTATTTTTTTTATAATCTCGGACCGCGGAAGTGACTGAAAAGGATTACTAATATTAATGTCCACACCTTCAATATTCGAACGAGTTTCACTTTCAACGATCATTCTTTTCATTCATTTCCATGCAGCAAAGTTTTTCACTTTAAAGTTTAATTTTACAACTAAAATGTTTGAAAATTTTTGTTTAATATTTTGTACTGAATCACTGATAACTGCACATAATGACATGTGTGCTTTCATTTAACAAAAGAAAATGAGACCCAGGGCTATGATCATGCTCACAGTTATTAAAAATTTCAATATTCCAGCTATGTATCTATTTAAAATGAGCAAGGTGTCTCCAAAAGTGTTCTCGGTTTAGTCAATTAGCGGTGTACGAGAAAAGTGCCCTTATTAGATTCATTGCCACGAGGATAAAACATAGAGCCGTCCATTTTTGCTTGTGTGAAGAAATTATAGCTAATTCTTCAATGTGAAAATGATATCACCTTCTCCTTATTTTAGCCATTATAATTGAGACTATACTAAAATATTCTCCCTTCTTATTTTATCTCACAGCCATATCAATTTCCACATGACTAGAGTGATTCGTCTTCTATAATCCGCACTTAAAATGCCTCCCCACATACTGATTTCAAATGTTTGATCATTCCACCAGGACATGTCTGCATCGGTTTATCTAACGAAAATGCATTCCATGAACATTATCAAAATCAACTGCAATCAAATCTCGACCAAATCAAGAAGGTGTACGTTGCCCACATCGTCCTTTTCCTATCTTTTCGCTCCGACTATAGCCTAATAATACCTGCACTTATCACTGACGCGAACCAATTAATCATCTTTTATGAGCAGAATTCGAGTGGAATGCCACTGATATGCCAAAGTCAAGGGACGAATATTGAAACTCTTCTGCTGACTTGGTTCAATGTTCATATTTGCTGCGACGATATCAATTTCGATCCATTGCTCAACTGCCAGTGCAGGTAATCTGAATTGTAACGATCTGAATATTGGCAGGAAAACGGTTTTGCACTTCTTCACATAGAATTACAACGAGTTGACAATTAATTATTCACTCCGATTATGTGACATTTTATGGACTTTAATTTATTACGTGTTTCGCATTAAAATGGAATATTGTATGGATACATGGCAAAAGATTATGGAGAATGTCGATTTATCTAATGAACAACGTGAATGTATTTAGCCACGATGTGTACTCGTACGGCTGGTGGTCGGATCTCATGAATTGTCCAGGTATATAGTTGGAATGATAAAGTAGTTGGCAAGAGAACTGTTAGATTGTGAAAGTAGAATGAAGTTGATGTTGTGTTCAATCGAATTTAATTGATCAATATATTTCCGGCGTTCTTTTGGCTTGAAAAAAAATTCACGTAAATAATGCTCTCTGAATGAACGATATCAGCAGCCTATTTATCGCGACCTAGATGAACCTAAAGGGGGTATTCTGGTCTAGAAATTGGATCAAATCGATTTTTTTTTGTTTGCATATTTTCAAAGTTTAGACCTTTGAGAATAAGCTTTTTAAAGGATTTGCGGAAATTCGAATTATTTCTAGAGTCACAATTATTTTTAAACCAACAAACGTGATCAACAATGAATTAACCGCTCCGAGCTACGAGCTTCTCAAGCTTCTAAAGAAGTTTGAAGAAGTGGCTGAAAGAGCTCCCGAAAATCTCGCCTTTGAAGTTAAAGAACGAGCATTGCAGTAGACGGGGATCACTGATTAGAAAAATCGAAGTATAACGAAACGAGACTCCAAGCTTTAAATGCGTTTTTCTCGAAACTACTTTTTTCGATACGGTTGACATGATATCTCTAGTTGTAATGAACCGATTTACGTGAAATTTTGCACAAACTTTCTTAACACTATAACATTTGGTCGAACGTAGGGATTTTTGAAATGTTTTTTCTACTGTTCATTAAAAATTCCTAAAGTTGAAAAAATGAAGCAAAAAAAAAAACCCTTTTTTTCATGGACGCCATTATGTGAAAAAAAAAAATTTTTCAAATTGCCTACGTCAGACGAATTCTACATTCTTCTTTTTACAGAATTCACCAAAAATGTATGTTGCAGACCACCAAAAAGGCGGGAATCATGTCAAACATGAGACATGTTTTTTTTAGCCTTCACTTCGCCTGCCTGTATCTGCATCTGAGAGCATAAAGACATTCGGAGGGGCCGAAGGCATGGCCATTTTTCCTCATCACCAGCGACCCCGATGATAGATTGAAATTTGCGGGGCGTAGGTAATTTCTAATTTATCAAATTGATGGGGACATATTATGTGTGAATAATTTCAAATATTCAAATTTTGAATATCGTAAGTGAATGATTGTTATATATTTAGTTATTTAATATTTTTTAGCTTTCATATTATAACCGTACGAATTCTCGAACCAGGGAGTAAAAATAAGCTAAAGCAAGCTGGATTATTCGTTGCTTTGCGGTGAATTAATTGTTTTTCCAGGATAGAAAATGAAAACAGAACACAAATGCATGCGAACTATGAAAATTGTAGAATATACTAATTGAATATTTATTCACCCATAAAACAAAAATTGTTTTATGAGAAAGTGGCTTAAAAATTAGATGTGTTTATGCTGACTCAAATCTTGGCAGTGTCGAATACTGCCGTAGGTGATGAGAAAACATTGAATAATATAAAATATCATTTTCGTTTTTAGAACATCTAGAAAGTTTTTACTGAGTATTGTGTGTAAAGCAACTGCAATGAATAAAATCATCAAAATCAAAAACAACTTCAAATTCTGAAAAAGGCAAATTTTATTTAAGATTTTTCGAAAAAAATAAGTAGTCTTCACAGTTAATAGTTCCAAGAAGTCTCAACTTTCCTTATACTATAAAGTAGGCTAAATACAATGATAGGTTGGAGATAATATATTTCTAGGTAATAAGATATTTATTATATTATTTTCACACTATCTAATCGTTCTCGACCTACTTTGCTAATCCAGTTATTGGCCTTGAGATTATCTAACAACTCAACTATAGAAGCTGTTTTCTTTTGCCTGCACTGTTTTTTCGCAAATTTCGGATAATCCTATTTTTTCGTTTCAGCGTATCTTCCAATTTTTTCCTGCAGCTTGATTAAATGCACTGCGGTAATAGGAGCCACTTGGTCTGTTTACGTAGCGTAATTGAAATGATATTGTTGAATATTAAAATTTTCAAAAGTGTATCATGAACGCAACATCAGCATTAAGCACCTAATGAGATCGCAATTCCCTCTTCTTGTCCATCGTTTATCTCATCTTGAATATTGTTGCCGAAAAGTATCTATAGAATTAAGATAATTAAAGAAAAGAATGTTTTGAACATTTTCTTTACTTACTGCATCGCTCGAAGATTCTATTCCACTAAAGATGGTCCCCTGTTCGCTTGCTCAGAACTAACGTACTATGACGGCAGCTGTAAGAAAAACAAGAAACTATTACACTTATTCCCTTGTCAATCATCAATTGCTATATACCACGGAAGAAATATTTGAATAGACCCGGGAAGTATTTTGGATGATCAGCTCAGGAAATCCAAGAGAAGAAGTCCAAATGAATATGTGTTGCTCATTTTCTGGAAATCTGGAAAACAATATTTCACACAGCATGCAATACGAATAAATTTTTATATCATTTTATTTCCGCTCTGCCCCGAAACTGTTTATGCGCTCTACTGCTTTGTGTTTTTTTGACAGCAATTAAAATGGCTACCAGAAAATTCGCGCCAATATGTCGACAATATTTAAAAGGGCTCAAATAGGCACTTTCGCTTATAAAAAGTTTGTGAAATTCACAAAATTTTGCAAAACACATCGTTTGTTTATTCCTTACTTGTGATAAGAAACTCCAAGTGGCCGGCGTTGCAAACTATTGCCACAATTCGGCACAACTCACTTCATTGCAAAGATTAATGCAATTGCACAGTTTTCAAACACTTTTTTCAAATAAAACTCGCGATTTTCACTTCTACACGAACGTTTTTGTAAACCGCACTAGTCGAATCTACACAAAATTAATCTGTATTTAAAATAAACACGATTTTATTTCCGTACCGACTCAAATTGTTTACATTAGTTTAATTGTCATATTGACAGAAAGGATACAAAGAGGAGAATTGACATTGAAGATACATGAAAAGTGGTCGGTTTCTCTTCAATGTATTTTAAATGGACATCGCCCCTCCGAATGTATTTATGCTCTCAGATCTACATCAATTTTTATTTTTTTTAATTTTTGAATACATTTTTATACTTTTAAATTTTAATAAAAAACTAATAAAAAAATAGATCCCAAAAATGTTTCTGGTTTTTTTTTATTGCATCCGTAAAATCACCTAGACCAGAATACTGCCTTAAGTAGCAAACTTCAATATCATCGGTTCTCTTTAAATTATTATCACTTTCGATCCTGATGCTAAAAACTGATCGCAAAATCGATGTACTGATTAAGATCTTTCCATTCCAGCTTCACAATGGGTATTCTATTTTCACTGAGTTCAACGACGAGAACGTAATATAAAAATTTATTGCAAAACATCAGCAATTTTACAAATATTTCGTAAACAAAAACAGACATATTTCATATTATTTCCACAGACTTAACAGTAGTGGTTCCAAGAATTTTCCAACGTGAATCATGAATAATAGAATCACACGCTCCATCTGCCACACCATAAAATTCTAAATTCCACAAAATATCCTGCAAAACAATTCAGAATAGCGGCATCCCCATTCTGTATTCATTCTGCCATGCTTCAGAAACAGCATACACATATTATATGTTTCAAAAAGATGCCACATCACTTCACTACCAGAATGCATTTCAAATCCACAGATGCATACCTAATTAGTGTATAAAAGAGTTCAGTTCACAATAACGACCCGGATCCCATCTAGCAGCCAGGAACATCGAGCAAATTACCAGCGCCATTCGAATTCAAATGCGTAACAAATTTCGTTACAAATTCAAATGGATCCGTTCGTAGCGAACGGTACAGCAAAAATTGAAATTTGTATGCGTTCTACGCGTATGAGTGTGTGCGGTAGAAAATAGCTTGGCAATTTATGTCAAGTCACGAGACATGTTGGAGCGATGTGGTAAGATTTCTTTAATTGCTTCGGATTTCCAAGACATTGTGGCGGCACGACTCAAACGAACCGAGCGTCAATGGGATTCCTTTGTACACGATATGAATAATAGGTCGCATTGATATGATCCTAGCTATTAGTCTAGGACCTACCTGTTCGCACGTCCTCTTGCTCTACATGAGTCCAAGGGCATTTGATTATTCTGTCGCTGGCAGAGTCGACACCGCCAAGGGCGTAACAAATTGTTGTCACTTTTTGTTGACCGACTTGAAGACACTCGGTTGTATTTAAAATGGGAATATAAATCGTACAATGGGCTATATAGTTCATATTTAGTATTAAAACTCCGTAAGAAACAGCCTGATGAGAAAATAGGTGTTTCGGACAAATATTCGTGAAATACAGATACATTAGTTCTACTCGAATACACTTCATTACATGGATCTGAGAGTATCATTTCTAAATGAGTCATATATTTTCACTCTCTTTGTACATTTTAATCATATACACCGAAACAACATTCATATTGAATGAAACACGCCAGACGAATGTCGAATCAAATTCGGACGGCAAACCGTTTAGCCATTTTGTTTTGGGCTCATCATCGTCCCGGGGTAACTTTGATTTCTTTTGTGTTAAATGTGACGTACAATTCGTTTCACTTGCCTCGGGCGTAAAGTGTCAAAGGCGGCCTGTGAACTCTTCAAAGCATTCATCCTCATCCTCGACCAAACAATATGCCTACCGCAATCATAGATTTCATAACGACACTTGTCTGAGCCTTTTCGCAACAATAATAGCAAATTCACTGCGTGTGGTAATTTTCGGCAAAATCCTGTGGGAAAGACTTTTATTCCACTTCACACTGCACAGCCATGGTGGCGCAACGTCAGTTAAAAACTGTTGACCAGCATTTTTAAGCCAGCATCGAACGACGAAAGATTACATGCCACCAGCTTGAATTAAAAACAATCTATTTGCATTACGTTGAAATACAATGATTCCACCATCCCAAATATTATTATTTAAATACTATGCGACAAATGAATGTCTTTGAAATGATGTTGAATACGCTTCTGCAAATTCAAAATTCCTCCCGTTGCATTTGCAATAAAAATAAGGAACCAATTTTGAGATTTTCCGAGTTTTGAAAATTTTTCGGGTGACAGCCTCAAACAACGTTTAACCGCTGAAACTTTCGATGAAATCCTGCGATGAAAACGAAATTCAAAGGATAAGTTGATTTAAGTGTTAGCTTGTAATGGTGAACTTATTGCTGTTTCATCGGAAAAGTCTTGCCAGCAATGAGCATTTTCATCATTTATGTAATAAAAAAATGTTGAATGACATTCACCAAGAAAGCTTGAAGTATGCTTTTTACCGAAAGAAATAAAAAATAACAATATGAAAAAAACATTTTTTTATTTTTAGAATCGAAATGTACATAAATGTCGGCCGTCGACGTAACAAACCGGTACTTTTCAAGCAATCGCGTTTTCCCATAAGTAGTGTTTTTCACACATTCTGCCCCATTTTTGCAGGGACCAATTAAGATACTTCAACGTTGTAGGGTAATGTAGGCACTTTAAACAGACGGGAGGGGTTTTTTTTTTAAATATTAATAATAGCTGAGAACAATAACATTCAATTTGACAAAAATACAATTTTTTATTGATTATTTATGGTAAATTGGTTAAATTCTTTTATCTGTTTGTTGCATTAGAGCACTGTTATGATTGTAAAAAAATTGGATTAGTTTGTTTAAATGATTTTTGAGAAAACGGGACACGTGGTCAAAACTGGAATTTTTGTGTAATTGGGAAAAGCGTCTTTTCAATTTCCACCGCTTTCCACCGGGCCAAGTGGGTCGAGCCATTTAATGTTAGAAAATGCTTCTGTGTTTCTTATAATAGATCCAAGCATTTTACGTGCCTGATAAACCACATTTTTAATGTGCGTAGAAAATTATATGTTAGACTCAGAGTTTTAAGTCTTTAACAAAATCAACACGTTTTGATGTTTTATTATTTAAATGCAATCATTGAGGAAATTGTTCAAATTCGCCTGAAGAGTAAGAGGTAAAATAATTTATGGATTTAAGTATTTGGCTGCGAACAAAATATATTGTACTTCATTAAAACCGGATTTATATCATTTGCAAAAATATTAAGAAAAGTTGGGGATCCAAATGTGTAATTATCATTTGTTAAAAGAAATACGCTGTTGATTGTTATTTTTAACCTTATCAAAGGCGTTAAATAGTAAGTAACTAAATATTCGAATATCTTTAGTAGGGCCAATAGAATGCAAATAGAACAGTGTTGCCTATGCCTATGTTTGACTTCTCTATGTTCGATATGCCTTGTTCGGTCTGCATCTTGAATTTAATACAAGAACAACAGGAGATATTTTCCACAATGTTGGTTAGTATTCTAACAATGAAAATTTACTAAACAGATGTGAAAACGGAATTACCAAAACATGTACACAATTCTTCACGAAAAATGAATGGAAGACATCAGGACCTGCATTTTTATTGGCGTTAATAATGGTTAATAATGTAGTCGCTCAGGTTTAAGCTATTATCGGAGAAAGGAAAATCGTAGCTATCGAATCTATTAGAGTATACTTTCGAAAAACAGTCAGCCATCAAATTTGATAGAATATATTTGTCAGAGCTTAACTGATCATTGAAATTCATTGCTAATGCATAATTTTATCAAGCTTTAATTTTCTTAAATAACATCAAGCAGATCCAAACCTTTCTAAAAATTTTCGATTCCAAATTGTAAACATTTTTTGTTGTTGTTTAATTCAAATTTTGACCTTTATCCGGACTGTAATTTGGTGAAAGCTCTGTAATCTTCTATAAGCCAGTGATTTTGTACCTACTGTGTGGCCTTTTTCCAATTCTTTTTACTAATGTTCGAAGAAGAACATTAGTATTAAAATCACTTTGGCCAAAAATTCATATTTCTATATATATATATATATATATATATATATATATATATATATATATATATATATATATATATATATATATATATATATATATATATATATATATATATATATATATATATATATATATATATATATATATATATATATATATATATATATATATATATCATCAAAAAATTTCAGTGAAAAAATCTCAGGAACGCGCCATCCGATTGAGCTGAAATTTTCAGGACACATTGGTGTGTATGCAGAATAGTGCCAGGTCTCACAAAAAGTTAATAATCTTTAACCCTTTGGCGCCGGCGGCCATTTTAGTAATATTTTTAATATACCTATTATTCCGTACACAAATAAGTTTTGCAAAAATAAAGTTGACGAAATGAATTTTGAACGTGTTTTACATGTGAATCGAATAATGTTTTGGAATTTTTTAACCCCATGTGTGCGCTGGGTGCCTAAAAACAGAACGGGAAAACTTGAAAATTTTTAAGTTGCGATAACTTTTGACAGAGCTATTCAATCATTACGAAATTTTTAGGACATATTGGTATTATTTAGTTGTAAATGATGAGCGTGCTGGCAACCCTGTAGCTAGGGCAGGCACTGAAAGTGAGCACCTCCAAATCATCGTCTCTCCTGAAAAACTGCCGGTTCTTCAAAAAAAAGCCATTCATATGTAAATCTTGTGCTTTGTTTACATAGACAAAAAAAAAAATTTGATATGGTATAACGGGCACGCCTGGTAACCCTTCCCCAATTTACCTATATTTTTAGCATCAAAAACTTCTGTTCACGGAAACTCACGATCCAATGAGCAGAACTAATTGAAATTTGCAGAATGTATTGGTCTTAAATAGGACCAGGTCTGATAGAAGTGATTTTGAAATGCGGGTGATTCTGTGCCAGTGGTGCCATCTTGAAAAATCACTAAAAAAGATAACTGCTTTTAGCCCTATAAATTCTGATTGAATCGTTCGATTTTGACGAAATTCACAGAGTAGCTGAGCCTTATTTAAAACCACGTTTGGTAGAAATTTGGTCGAAAAATTCGGTTGGAGCTGCCAGCTATGATAATTTTGGTGTCTTAAATTTGAACAAATAAAAATTTGGAAGTGAAAACATTAAACCATCGAATTTCCAAAAACTGTCCGTTTCTTACAATAAAACCAATCTGTATACAAATCTCATGCTTTATCTACACGTTCAAAGAAAAACTTTGGAAATTTTATGTCGGACAAGATCGGTAACCCTTTCCCAGTCAACCTATATTTTTAGCATCAAAAACTTCTGTTCACGGGAACTCACGAATCAATAATCAGATACCATTGAAATTTACAGAATGCATTGGACTTAAGTAAGGACCAGGTCTGATAGAAGCGATTTTGAATTGTGGGCAACTCTGTGCCAGTGGTGCCATCTTGAAAAATTACAAAGAAAAAAAACTGCTTTTTGCCCTATGAAATTTGAATAAGTAACCAGATTTTCATGAAATTGACACAGTAGCTGAACCTTACTCTAAACTTTGTTTGATAGATTCAAAAAATTCGATTGGTGCTGCCAGATATGGTAATTTTTGTGTCTTTGGATTTGAAAATTCGCTCAGGAAAATAAAACTTTTTGCCCTATAACTGCCAGTGCAGTCATGAAATCAATACGAATTTCATACAATTAATGGAACCTACTATAAACATTATTCAGGCCAAATTTGGTTGAAAAGCCACGATAGGGTTGCCAGCTATTGTTGGTTTTGTGTTTGTTTGCAATATCTTTATTAAGCGATTTTATCGTAGAATTTTCAATTGGTAATGATATTGTAGTGACAATAAACAGCAAATATTAAGCTTTCCATTATTTGAAAAAACTCGCTGCAGGTAATCCTAAATTTCTTTATACTCCTATAACTTCGAATGTAATATAACAACGTGAAGCAGATGTGATATATTCTTGGCTTTGATACTGGCAAAATGTTGCCAGCACGAGTCGGTTGTGCTACTTTTGTATCAATAAATGCTTACAGTTAGTATTCATACCGGAAACATTTACAATGAAAATAAATAACCGATGTTTCAATTCTCAAAGTTCTGCAAATTTTTCGGATCGCAGCCCCAAACACCAACTTCAGTTACAGTGCTGCAGGCACTGAGCATTTTCTTCATTGATGTTATATGAGATGCTGCTTTCGAAATTTTGTGAAATAAGCAACTGATAACGAATATAACTAACCCGTGTTTTGCTCTCATAAACGTTGAAATTCATGCCAGTGGTAATATCTGAAACCTTCCACCATATGAGTTATAATGCATTCTTGAGACCAAAGTAGAACGTGGCGTTTGAAACAGTTTGGCCGTAATAAGCAGCTCATGTGGTGGAATATGCACTCAAAACCTGCACGATTCTTCTACTGTTCTTCGAACATTAGTGTTTCTAGCGGTTCAGGTGCGCTAGAGTTTTTTACTGTTTAATTCATATGAAAACCAATCCTTAAAATTATAGCAACTTCTTACAAAGATATGAACACTTCCTGTGATTGTGTCTTCCGATAAAGCTGAAATCTTGCATTGGTCAATAGGTGGAATAGGTTCACATCTCATCAAATTTTTGTTATTTATAATTTCGTATTTCAGTGATCTTTTAGGTACTTTCTACGAGGAAGTGCCACTAGGAGAATACAAGTCAGCAAAATGAAATTTGAACATGTTTCCAACTTGGGTATGATAAAATTTTGTAAATATTATACCCTCTGTGGGAGCTAAGTGCCTAGAAGCTGGCAAAAAATGACACACCCTAAATTCCCAGAACAGTAAAGCCACTTTCATTTGATTTGACAAATGTTCTGCACAAATCTAATTTTAGACGTTGTGGTATTCGCTTTTTCTCTGTGATTTGAACGAAGGTAAAATCATATATTATTTATTGTGGTTAAAAAATCGGTCTAAATCAAAATTTATTACTAGATCTTCGAAATATGATCATAAAATATTAGAAAGCAAAAATAAGTTTTTGAGGAATTCGTAAAATTGTAAAAAAAGCATCTTTGTCGTTGTCAAAATTTGAAGCGGTATAAAAAGCAAAGTTTTGGTGCAATTCAGCATAAATGCTGACTGATCGGGAAGGAAATCTTATTATGAAGGAAGCTCGCAAACTGGGAAGAGTTCCGTTAAAAATCTGTCCATCCAAAACTTGCTCGTCGTATTCGGCCATCATTGTCGGTTTTTGAAGGGAAAAAACACTAATTAGTGGAGTTAATATTGTTAGGTGATTAGCCTTTGACTAGGAGAAAGCAAATACAATTTATTCGAGACACATAAACGTGATGAAATATGGCGGATGCCAAATACGGTACTTTGGAAGGAGAAATTGTCGTATGACGGCAGTAGTGAAATCGTTTGATGGTGTTTTTCTAACTATGAGGTTGACATTTTCAATTTTATTGAAAGTGTAATAAATAAAATGAATTACTCAAAAATTTGAAAATCAAAGATTGTTCTGAAACAATATTAATAATCGTTCGGTGTAGGAGAAACGCTACCGCAACTAATCTAATCTACTAAAACTAATCTAATCTACTACAACTAATCTTATGGTGCTTGTTTCTGATGTTTTGTGCAAAATGGAGAAAGGTGATCAAATTGACGCAGTCTATACTGACTTCAGCAAGGTATTCGACCGAGTTGATCACTCCATTTTGATGCCCAAGTTGAAACAATTTGGAATTGCAGGATCTTTACTACAGTGGCTTGGCTCCTACCTCCACGACCGCTTGCAATTCGTGAAATTCCAAGGTCTTATTTCTAAGAAAGTCGACGTGAAATCCGGTGTACCTTAAGGAAGTCATCTTGGCTCTCTTCTTTTTAATATTTTTATATCTGACATATCGAAGGTTTTACATTCCCCATTTATTATATGACATTCCCCATTTATTATATGCGGACGAACTCAAAATCTACCATGTTATCAGGACACCATCTGAAGCTACCTTTTTCCAGTCTAAACTGAACTCTCTAGACCACTGGTGCTCCGCGAACAAGCTCCCTCTTAACATTGCCAAATGCCGCGCAATTAGCTTCTCTCGCAAAACTGCACGCGTTCATTACACGTACCGCCTCAACAAAACATCATTCAGCAGGTTTGACAACATATTAGATCTCATTATCACCCTGGATGAAAAGCTCCGCTTCAATCTACATTACGATAGAGTGCTTTCCCGAGCAAGTAAACAACTTGGTTTCATTAAGCGACGGGCCAAAGAGTTTAAGAATCTTTGGGTTACTAAATCCTTATATATTTCACCCGTGCGTCCTCTTCTCGAATATGCGTGTACTATCTGGAACCCGGCTTTCGAAATTCACAGCCAAAGATTTGAGTCTGTTCAGAAGCAGTTTTTACTATTCGCTTTGAGGGATCTTTTCAACCCTTATGATTTCACTAATCTACCTTCATACGAATATCGCCTTAAATGTATTAATTTGTTACCACTTGCATTGAGAAGATTAATGTTATCTGCCTGCTTCAGCTTCGATGTCAACAGAGACGTGGTTAATGTCGTTTACTTGAAAGAAAAGTTTGTGCTCAATCAGCCCTTGGGAGTCACTAGATCCCGACGATTGCTTATTGAATACCAAGACAACACAACATATGCAGCAAACGAGCCAATAAATAGGTGCTGCAGGCTATTCAATAGCATGAGCGAGAACTTTTCCCCTACGATCTCTAAATCAACATTTAAAAATAACATAATCAAGGCTCTCTCTTTATAGTCTCCCCCCTCCCACCATACTAACGTATATGTATTGTTTATTCATTTTAAATTTAAATTTGGTATTTTATTTGTTAGTCATTCATTTGTCATTTGTCATTTATTTATTACTTTATTTGTTGTCTGGTCATAACTAATTTTATTTATGCACTATTTATTAGCCTTGTATTTATATATAGTTTGTTTTATTACTAATGTTCGAAGAACATTAGTATTAAAATCGATTCGGCCAAAAATTCATATTTCTTTATATATATATATATATATCATCAAAAAATTTCAGTGAGATAATCTCGGGAACGCGCCATCCGATTGAGCTGAAACTTTCAGGATACATTGGTGTATATGCAGAATAGGTCCAGGTCTCTTTAAATGTCAGTTATTGTTAACCTTTTGGCGCCGGCGGCCATTTTAGTGATATTTTTAATATACCTATTATTTCGTGCAAAAATAATTTTCGCAAAAATAAAGTTAACGAAATAAATTTCTAACGTGTTTTACATATGAATCGGATAATGCTTTGGAATTTTTTAACCCTATGTGTGCGCTGGGTGCCTAAAAAGAGGACGGGAAAATTTAAAAATTTTTAAATTTCGATAACTTTTGACAGAGCTATTCAATCATTACGAAATTTTCAGGACATATTAATATTATTTAGTTGTAGATTTGTGTAGCTTTAAATTAGCGTGCTGGCAACCCTGTAGCTAGGGCAGGCAACGAAAGTGAAAACCTCCAAATCATCGTCTCTCTTGAAAAAATGCCGTTTCTTCAAAAAAAAGCCACTCATATATAAATCTTGTGCTTTGTTTACATAACCAAAAAAAAAAAAAAGATATGGTATAACGGGCACGCCTGGTAACCCTTGCCCAATTTACCTATATTTTTAGCATCAAAAACTTCTGTTCACGGAAACTCACGATCCGATGAGCAGAATGAATTGAAATTTGCAGAATGTATTGGTCTTAAATAGGACCAGGTCTGATAGAAGTGATTTTGAAATGCGGGCGATTCTGTGCCAGTGGTGCCATCTTGAAAAACCACTAAAAAAGATAACTGTTTTTAGCCCTATAAATTCTGATTGAATCGTTCGATTTTGACGAAACTCACACAATTGCTGGACCTTACTTTAAGCCACGTTTGGTAGAAATTTGGTTGAAAAATTCGGTTGGAGCTGCCAGCTATGATAATTTTGGTGTTTTCATTTTGAAAAAAAAAATTTGGAAGTGAAAACATTCAAACCATCGAATATTCAAAAAAATGTCCGTTTCTTACAATAAAATCAATCTGTATATAAATCTTATGTTATATCTACACGTTCAAAATAAAACTTTGGAAATTTCATGTCGGACAAGAACGGTAACCCTCTCCCAGTTAACCTATATTTTTAGCATCAAAAACTTCTATTCACGGAAACTCACGAACCAATAATCAGATACAGCTAAAATTTGCAGAATGCATTGGACTTAAGTAAGACCAGATTTGATAGAAGCGATTTTGAATTGTGCGCAAGTCTGTGCCAGTGGTGCCATCTTGAAAAATTACAAAGAAAAAAAACTGCTTCTTGCCCTATGAAATGTGAATAAGTTACCAGATTTTCATGAAATTGGCACAGTAGCTAAACCTAACTCTAATCTCTGTTTGGTGGAAATTTGGTTGAAAAATTTGATTAGTGCTGCCAGCTATGGTAATTTTTGTGTCTTTGGTTTTGAAAATTCGCTCAGGAAAATGAAACTTTTTGCACTATAACTTCCAGTGCAGTCATGAAATCAATACGAATTTCATACAATTAATGAAACCTGTCATAAACATTATTCAGGCCAAATTTGGTTGAAAAGCCACAATAGGGTTGCCAGCTATTGTTGGTTTTGTGTTTAATTGCAATATCTTTATTAAGCGGTTTTATCGTAGAATTTTCAAATGGTAATGATATTGTAGTGACAATAAACAGCAAATATTAAGCTTTCGATTATTTGAAAAAACTCGCTGCAGGTAACCCTAAATATCTTTATACTCCTATAACTTCGAATGTAATTAAACAACGTGAAGCAGATTTGATATATTTTTGGCTTTGATACTGGCGAAAGGTTGCCAGCACGAGTCGGTTGTGCTACTTTTGTATCAATAAATGCTTACAGTTAGTATACATACCGGAAACATTTACAATGAAAATAAATAATCAATGTTACAATTCGCAAAGTTCTGCAAATTTTTTGGATCGCAGCCCCAAACACCAACTTCAGTTACAGTGCTGCAGGCACTGAGCATTTTCTTCATTGATGTTATATGAGATGCTGCTTTCAAAATTATGTGAAATAAGCAACTGATAACGAATATAATTAACCCGTGTTTTGCTCTCATAAACGTTGAAATTCATGCCAGTGGTAATATCTGAAACCTTCCACCATATGAGTTATAATGCATTCTTGAGACGAAAGTAACACGTGGCATTTGAAACAGTTTGGCCGTAATAAGCAGCACATGTGGTGGAATATGCACTCAAAACCTGCTCGATTCTTCTACTGTTCTTCGAACATTAGTGTTTCTAGCGGTTCAGGTGCGCTAGAGTTTTTTTTATTTTGTTTCTTAATTTTATGCATGTACTATTTTTTTTTAATTTTTTTTATACATGTACGCCTTGCTTGGTAAAATAAATAAATAAATAAATAAATAAATAAACTACCCTAAAGTCATTCAAACTCCACTTCAATTCCCAGATCCTATCGAAAATTTATTTTATGAGTCCAAATTAATGCAAGAATGGAATAAGTTCCAAACAAATTATGTTCGAAAATTGCTGAAATCAATGGCTCAAAAATTGGCTACTGTTATTAGACGAAAAAGTGCACATTATTGAAGAGTTGCTGAAGTAAGATACCATTTGTATTTTAAATTATATTTTGCTAAATTTCGTTTAAATATTTTTGTTCTATATGCAAATATTGAAACGAAATTGAAAATAGCTATTCGTGACCCAATACCCAAGTGGCCGCTTACTTCAAAGTTGACCATTATACGTGAAGTTTTTTTCTTTTTTTGAATTTTACTTTCTTGATTTTGAAAAATATACCAACAAAATATATTTATTTCTATCAAAATTTGTTTTCCTCACTGATTTCATTTACAAATGATCAATCTGATTCTTTCTTGTTGATCTATTCTCATTTTATTCAAAACTTTTGATCAGATCCCATGTATCCCTGAAAATGAGATACTCCAAGCAAAAAACTTATTTGATTTATATATTTTTTCAACAATTTGTTTTTAAACAATATTTTAACCATTCCAAATAAGTCCAATATTTGAAATATATTTTCGAACTATGTTTCTTTCCACTAGTGATTTTCATACGCATGCAAAAAAAAATCCTATGCCTTCAACAAAACCTGCGATGGGTCTTTGCATGCAAAGCTATAGCTCGTTGACAAGGATACGTCGCAACATAGTGTTAGTTTAAATTACATATCCCTGCACATCAACACATGTTCCAACTTCGATTTCAAATACATCAGCTTTACTCGAACTTTGCTTACACATAGCCGTTCTCTCGTCTCTAGTGTTTGACATGTTTTCGAAAATGCGTTAACAGCTTCCCGAAATCGTGTTTTGTACAGTACCACTTCATTCGGTCTTTTAGTGAAATTACAGTCCAACAAGAGAGCCAAACATTTTCGAATACCATGTTCCATCCGTCAGACTATCGTTGCGAGTACTAAATGCCTAGCGACCAGCAAAGCTATCGAATTGCCGGAAAGTAGCTCTTTGATAAATTCAACTGAAATTCCGGGTAACAGGACAACAACGTGAAATAGCGGATATTTACTAACTGGAGGATTTGACCGAGAGCTGGTCGAGTTGCGTGCAATCTCTTTGAGCCGAAACCATATGAGTCGTTGATGTTGATGGCAAATCCTGCAGGATGTATTGCGAAGTGTAATACACGACTAGAGTGTTTTGTGAATTTCACGCAGATATATTGAAGATTTAGTTGCACTTGATTATTTTGAACGTGGAGCTTTGACTTGGTTTGCTTTTAATCAGAGAGGTAAGCTTTTAATTAAAAATTCTTTTAAATTTTATCCTTAAATAAAAAACGAAAATAGGGGTAAGGATTTTTTTATTTAGATATGATTTATTTATTCATTTATAAACGGACAAAAATAAATGATTACATAAATAGTTTATTTTATGAAGGTTTATACAAACCGAATTCCCGCTATTCAAACCTGTGTGACTTTTGTTGAACAGTTTTATGATAGTAATCACGCGAACGCAATGAACATCTTTCACTTCGCATACACAGTGCCAAAATGGGAATTTTCAGTTACTATCTGGCTTCCCGAAAGTCATATTTACTCTAGCATTGCTGAAATTCAATCAATTCAGCACTCATTCAAATCAGAACATCAAACCAACATCACATTTGCTACCAATTTTCTTGTTTCACTCGCAAACGTGCCATCAAACCAAGTCGTCGAAATTAAGCATCGAAGGTAAGTCTACTCAAAGTGCATGCATGTGGACCTCACTGCTTGCGACCAACATCCGATCTGAAATTGCTTTTGCCCATAACACAGATTTTATCAGTTTTATTAATGGTCATTAGAGCTGACCAATAAATTACGAGTTCGGACAGGAGAATTCACACGAGCACCTCACTATCGACGTAAGGGTTTAATTCGTCGTCGACGAGGACCGATGCTCGAGACCCAGTGTCAGTCGATTGGCCGATTTGAAGATTCGCTTCCTGGATCCAAATCTGATTACTCATCCCGTTCCAGGTATCAAAATCGACCAAGTGATATCCGAACGAAATGCTCTGCAAATCCACTTGCATTCGAGACAAGTCCTATCCATGAGGTGTTCAGATGGAGAAACAGACTCGAGTGCATCGCTCGGGGATAGCTGCAAGGAAAAATGATCAAGTGGTGTCGAAAGGTGAAGGCGAGTGATTTATTTCGCCATTGCTTGTAAATACTTCATTTTTACGAGAATGCTGTCTTGTGCTGCGATAAGAGTGCTTATGGGATTATAAGAATTAGGTCGGGCTAATCAAGTGATGTGAGATTATTACATATTTAATATCTTCCAATTTTCATAATTGATTCATTGCTTGGAGTAAATCGAAGTCAATTACTATGAGAGCTCTCCAGTACTTGAGTTTCATTTTTTTCTCACACGGGTGTCGTTTGCTTTAATGTTTTGAATGCGTTTTTAATTGCAAAGCGCATGAGATATTTGGTGACTCAATTAAATGTGGCTCCAAATTGAAACTGCAGCTACTAATAGTCAGCAATGATAATCAGGCTTCGCGGTTGCATCCCACTCAGAAAATCTTCGCAATTATCGTTCAATTTGATTTGTGAATAATATTTTTCCGTTAAAGCTATCCGACGTTCCACTCCCACACAACCTAGCTCGGAAGATTCACCTTTATCTCAACTGTTTCATTCTTTACGATTTACTTCAAAAGTTTTCACGATGACTTCGAATAGCGACACATTATCTAAAGCTACACGATTTTTCAATGCATCTAACACAACACCTAATGATCAAGTCATTTAATTTCTTCCGCGCTATCATTCGATTCCATGTAAGAATTCTTCGTGCCATTCTTCATACGGCAAACTGGCGAATAGTCGCGATAAGGCGACCATTAAAGACATGTTACATGTCATCCGACGAATGCTTTATAGGCGGTAATTAAAAGATTAGTATTTGCCTTGCGTTGCAATATGCGCTTTTGCCCGAAACGACTGCCAATTTGACTGGAACGAGTCGGAGCGATTCAATGGGGCGACGAATGGGTCTGGGAGCAATATAGAAAATTTCTGCTGGAGACCTTCCATAGACAAGGTGACAACATTGCTTGGGGTATTTGTTTCATAAAAACCATTGCCCGGCCTAGACTCGTCACTATCGCCAAGAGATATGAGGACATTCATGGTGCTGTGTCGTTTCGCGTTTGGTGATAAAACCAGGCAATTGTTTAATTGTGAGTCCAATGCAATGCATTCGCGCAGGACGTGCACTGAGAACGTTTAGTAGTTTTTGTCTTGTGTAGGTTCTTAGTGAAATATGCAGTTCTTTAAGATAAATTCGAATATATTTAGATAAAAGTGACGTGTAAAGGCTGTTCAATGGAAATCTTTTAGAATACATAAAATTGCTATTGCGAAGAAATTGCAAATATTTTGCACTCGTATCGACTTTGGTTAGCAGTTAAGGCTATTTGAGCTTAAAATGGATAAATTTTATCAGAGATTTATTCCAATGAAGGAGAGGTTTGTGATAAAAGCATAGCAATAATTCAACGTAGGTGGTTTTATGTTTGGGAAAGGTAAGAAACGTGAGAAAAGGATACCGATTATTTTATCCTGAAAGGTTTCAGTTTAAACATATCGAGTTGGAAAGATAATGAGATGTCCCTTTCAAGAAAATCTTTAAATTCCCATTTACAGTCCGATTTAGTGAGCAAATGCGCACTTCGATTTTCTTTTCAACGAGAAAATAATTTCTCCTTTTTTTTCTGAGCTTTAGTTTACTGATTTTGAATATAAATTGTATTCATAAATTTCCAAGGCTTAGCAAAGATTTACTCAAATAGCCACAAGGACCACTGTTCCAAAAATAGATATTCGAATGGATTTAATTGCTCGAATTCATTCCAAATGGGTTTTCCCTTTATGGTTTATTCTGAATTGGCGAAAAATATGTTTTTCTTACAATTGCAATGCATTATGCATTAATTTTGTTCTTTTTTGATTATTTACAGTGTGTCAGACCTCACTTACTCTGGAGGGATGCCGTTGACCAGTACGCTTGGAAATTGCCGGTGCCTAATTGGATGTTATCGGCTCGCGATGAAGACTGATGAGAAAATTGGTTGAAGAAGACAAGGACGATGATGATGATGCAAGCATTAACTTAAGTTTGACAGACCCTTTTCCAAACATATTATTGGCGAAACGGCAAAATGTTTACATATTTTTTTACTCATATTCATCGTTTGGGATTTATTCAATATAATAAATAAAATTTTTTTTACACAATGTACAATACTCGTCATTGAAAAATGAAGTAATCAAGGTAGGCAGAATTATACCTCACAGTGAAAATCATGTAACATATTTACATCCCCTGGAAAATAACGGTACTTCCACAAATTGGAAACATACATTTTCAAGTCCTTGTGATCAGTTTCTGGTAGAAAAGTCAGTTGATTTTTAGAAAACTCAATATCATATCATTTCAAACGTGGCAAAACTCAGCGAGATTTTATTTTATAAATCCCGTTCAACTTTTCAGCGTTTTAATCCCGTTTGCGCGTACCGACGTTCTTTTCCACTCGCCATTATTGCGTATCCCCAGGAGACATAATGCATTGCAGTTTGGTCCTTTTCCACCAGCCTTCTCTAGTTTTAGACGTCATATCATAATAGCCTTAATTCTTGAGACTTCTCATAGTTTTTGATTTTTCTGTATAACATTTATCAAGCTTCTTTACATTATTATCTTTCACTACTTCTAGGGGTTTAATCATTCAAAAATTTATAATTAACTTATGCGAATATGGAGTGATTAGTTCCACGGTTCAATTTACTCCTGCCTGGTATTATCCTATATACCTATATATCATTTAGAATTGGCTTGAGTTTTAAGTGATTTGCTTTGATTTGTAATTTGTTATAGAGAGATTTGGCAAGGCAGTTTCGATAGGTTGGTAACGCTAACGACCTATTGAGGATATTATATGTAGATCACAGTGTCATCTGCAAAGGTTGCGATACGAAAATTGCTTACGAGCAGAAAGTCAGAGACAGATATTGTGTAAGCAGAAACTGAGATAAGTTCTTGGTGGAACTTCCACCGCAATAGATTTTATGTTTTCTGAACAATCTTTCATTCTAACTTTAAACACTCTCTAGCTGAAAATAGATTGTATAACGTATACTGCACATTGAATTGCAATGAGAATCGTCACTGTAGACTCCTTGCGGTTTAAAGCATCTATGTATTCCGATTCGAATGAGGTACATAATTGGAAATTAGAAAGAATCCAATTTTGAAGTAGCTGTTGAACATTCTTCACATTAATTAGATGCCGAATTGACGAAGAATTAGTAAGTGGAAAAATTTGATCAGCTTTGGGTGACTTCTTGACTTGATATTATCTCGCACAGCTTTTTTTCACAGGCATAGTTTCAAAACTTGAAAAGGTCGAATATGAAGAAATCATTCGGCATTCGCCTGGATTAAAATACGCGAAACAAAGCTTATTTGCTTCAAAAGCCTTCGCAAGCGAAGCCATGTAGCTAAAATTCAATCACATCCCATTTTACTTCTACTAATATAATATCTTTATAGTTTGTTTTTAAGAAGCATATTTTTGTCAAATTTCGGAGCAGAACAAATAATGGCCGATCTGTAAAAACATCGGGGTTCTAAGGGCATATTCCAGTCTTTTTGAATGCCTTCATAATATATATATATATATATATATATATATATACATATATATATATATATATATATATATATATATATATATATATATATATATATATATATATATATATATATATGTAGGGGTAGCTGCTAATGATGTTTAAACAATTCTAGGAATTTAGCAGATTATTGCCCCGGTTTGTTATGTTACAGTGCCAGTTATCATAGGGTTTATTACAGTATGTTTTAAAAGGCCCGTTGATGCCAACATGCATAGGCTGTCGCATGTGGGTACAGTGAGGGGAAACGTCAACATAATGATGGAGTTGGTTTTTGCTTTTTCAATTACGTTCAATGTGTGATAAGTGATTGCCTAATAATAGCAATATCAGTTCTTCTGGGATGGGCTCAGTAAATTTTATGAAATGGTCCATAAAGGTGATAAATTTAGTAGCAATCATCTATCCTGAGCTATTTCCAGCTCCCACTGATTTAGAGGGCCATTCCGCAAAAACAAATCTTTATACTTTAAATGTAGCAACACAAACATTGGCGGCATTGTGTTTCTCGTGGCACTGGCTGCTAGCTCCACAGTAACAAAAGTACCGCACATAGCAGACAATAAAGCTTCAACCTGGTTTGTGCTTCTTTGGGCCACTACCTTCCTTGGCTTCAACACAGTGGTTGTTCCTGACTCGTCTAGTTTCCAGATTTTTTATGGTGTCAGTTTCGTTTATGTTTTAGTAGAGTTTCACTGCGCTTAGTGAAAATTTCATTCACATTATGTCTGCTAAATGCAAATGCACGTCCTGCACTAATTGCTTCTGGGGTTCTTATCGATAAAACGGGATTCCGCTTTATAAATTTAGTGAACTAGCCAACTCCAGTTTCTCGAGTCTTGTGCTATGAATTGGGAGTTTTCGCCAAAGGAAATTTTACTGTATGCGTGTTTTCGCACCTCTCCGGGCAGAAGACCGTAGTATATTGAGAAACACTTTAAAATTAAGTTCGCCAGCTCTTTTTTCTGTTCCAAAGTAAATACTAGCCTGGGTTTATATTATAACATATGGCAGGAACCTTGCCTGCTTTTAATTTTGTAACGGATTGATGTAACGTCATGTGACAAATTTCAAATTCTCTTGCCTCAGTTTTAACAGGTTTTTCCCTCATCTGTATTTGCAGCTTGACGCAACAATTTCACGGCAGCTTTACCTCTCTCTGTCTTACGTTTGTAGTTTCGCATCCTTAAAATGAAAGAAAAGTGGTCATAACTATTTTAGGTGCGAGTAAAGGTCAACTGCGGAAAGTTGTTCCGGGGAACAACCAGTTCCGCTAAGGAGGAACTTATAGCCCCAAATTACGATTATATACATACTGTTAAAATTATAGAATTAATTGAAAAATACTTGAGAAATAAGATACCTTACTAATCTCACTACAATTTAGGAAAGTTACGCATGAATCAGTCTTTAATAAACAGAGATAGACCAAATATTTAAAACACGAAAAAATTCACATTACGTCAACTTTTGAAAGCTACGTCCACACAGCCACTCCCCCGCCGTCGCTGGAGTAACTAAAATAGCTGCTGAATTGGCGCGCCACCTGACGCTTTAACGGTGCATTTCATACGTATTACTTTTTTACTTTTCCTTACAAAGTGAATGCTGTCGGAGCAGCTTACCCCGAGAAACTTCAGCCTCTCTCTCCCCTATAGTTCTGACACTCAGTGCATGGATGCTTTTAGGATTGTGACAAAATAAAGTGCTTAGTACCATAATACATCGCGAAAAATTCATAGGAGTAAGCGCTATGTAATATAGCGTGCAAACCAATATATTGTAGCTTTCAAAGCCCTGGACTACAACTTGACAAAAAAACTGAAAGTTTAGTTGGAAACTTTCAAAATATTATTTCTTAATTTTTGATTATTGCGAATTATTTCTTCCAAAAACCCGAATTTGAACCAGTGACCCAAAGTTTTAGCATAATGCAATACCAGCTTCTTGGAAAGCTATTTTTATTTAGCCTACTTTAATAACAGTCGTGTCCTTTTTGCGTCTCTATTAAGAGATGGTTTGGACAGATGTAATGAAAACAACAACTGCTCCATCTGTTGGTTTCAATGTTTGTATAATGACCAGCTCTCGCGGCTAAATATGTGCTAGCATTATGTTCATAGTAGTTGGGTCTAAGTTACTAATTTTAATGGGAGCCAAAAACATGTGCATAGCAAAAACAGCATATGATGTACAGATTTGGGCCCTTAAGCTATATTTTATAGCTGACATTACTACGCACAAGTAAGTAAGTAAGTAAGTAAGTAGGATAATTTTTTGATTCGCTTTTATGGAATTTGGTATTGAGACCACAATAGAGAGCAACATTGAATAGTTTTCCGCGGTTATCCTAAACTAACAGTTAAACTTCCACCTCTCATTAGCTGAATTTATTGATGTTTCTAATCTATTGAACGAAATATAAAGAATGATTTACATTCGACAACTCTATGGGTTTGACATGTTTTTTGCTTTTGGAATAGTTTTTACTAATTTCATTTCGGCCAGATAAGTTTGACAATATTTCAGGCAATGACTAATCTCTTATTTTTGAAACAATTTTTCAATCTTTTGAACTCTAGTTATTTTAAGTTTACCTTAACGTAAAATGTTTTCCAAGTGATTTATTCAGCTGCTTTAAGCCCATTTAAGGTACTCAATCTCTGCCTCGAATGCTTCATATACTATTCACAGTACGTGCAACGGCTAGTCTTTTAAGCAATATAACAATCGGCCATTTCAATATGAATTTTAAACTGCTAAACAGCATGTTGACAATAGTTGAATTTCGGGGCGTATGTTATTAATGATTTTATGGTTCATTCTCACTCGCGGCTAGGCGTGTGCACAACATAGAATTTAATGGAAGGTACTGGTATGGACTTGAGCGGAATATTATGCGTGGGAATATAATGAGTATAATACAAGAACTTTGAAACATAAATTATATAGTCACCACCATAAGACGGTTTATGAACAATAACTGTCGCGTTGTAATGCGTAAAGCCACTTAAAATCGTGACGGCAATACGTTAAAACTTTAGTGCAAGAGTGTCTTAGACAAGTGCTGTATTCAATCTTCAGTGTGTTTTTGTTCAAAAGATATTTACTCTCAACAAGCTTCTAAGATGTGTAGGTTTGTATTAATCTTTAAATAGAATTCTTGGAATTCGATGTAAGAACTGTGCTTTGAGCTAAGATAGAATGAATAGTTTGCAAATAAAAATGATGCATTAATTGAAAATGTTTTCATGTTGTTGTTTTGATATTAGTCGAGTATGTTGGGCCTGGTGTGTGGAAACATTCAACAGAACGAATTTCCGTCGCCCAGACTATCAGTGGCACTCAATCCAGAATTAGATAAAATTGACAATTTAATTTTAATTGATTAAATGTTACTTTTGCAAAAAAGTGGCCAGGACCAGACCTTGGTTGTAGGGTCGATGATGATGATGATGAAGCAGCCAGTTTATCTTACCAGTCGAACACTACGCTTAAAAGATTTAATAAGTTTGATGGACACGTTGGAGGATAATAATAAAAGACGCGTGCTATCCGTGAATCTTTTCGAGATTTATTTGAAACTTGTTTGTGTCACTAACTTTTTTTCGTAGTTTTTCCAATTACTGTTAAGCCAAAAGATTGCGCGTCAGTCATTTATAAAATACAAACCTGCTTCGGTTTTTGCAGACCACCTAGTAGGTCTTTGACACTCACCTCTGCTCATGTACGATATCCATCTGAAACAATCGAGCAATGACCCAGTCATTGTCGTACAAACTTACGATTTAATATACTGGCTGCTACCTATTCTACTTAAAATTCAAAGCTCTGGCAAATATTTTTCTGGCGTCCGCTATTCTATTATATGTATATCTTTCTTAGTGTTTTTTACTGTCTTCAGTGATGTTTGTTATTATTACCTGCCCGATATAAACACATATCTCTTTCTTCTCGGTTAAGTTTCGTATAATTTGTGAGTACAATTTCGCTGGCGTATTCAAAATATATGAAAAAAATAAGACTTGGCTGGGTGCGCAGATGGATCCCATAAAATCGTAAACGTGTAGGCTTTGGCACTAAGCCGGCTATTTATTACATGATTTTATGGTCTTAAGTGGAACGAAACCACTACTCTGGTTACTGCTCCTGCAGAAGTCACAGCATTAAGCCAACGAAGAATAGTAGTATGCTAAAAGCAACGATTACATCTCTGCAATTCGAATGCAATACAATCACTTATGCTGTTTCGTCTGCCCCGTAAGTAAGGTGTGTCTGGAAGTTACGTGTTTTGTAAGGAATACCTAATGCGTACCCTAAATTGTTCTTGGTCTGGTGGGCAATCTGCATAAAACATTCGAAATGTTTGGCTAAGATGAGAGGATATAGTGATAACAGTAAGTTCGAACTAATGCATACAGGCAAGTTTAGGAAGTTCGTATGTTAGACTTTATATCATTTACTCAGTGTGAATATCGTTTATTGCCTTATTAGATTTGGAACGAATTTCGAATCAGTAAACATAGTGTCCTTGGATTATGCTCTATGTCCCAAACTTTGTCCTTCCTAAAAAAAATTGATTGTTCGCAGCAGTAGGAATAATACTTGTCATCATCAACTGGTGAAATAATATATTTGAAAGTTTCGTAACGACAGCGGCAAAACAGCAGTGCAACTGCCTGAGCCAAAGAAAACAGACAAACAAAAGATACAAAAATGTCGCACTTCCACACCAAAATGAAACTCAGCAAAATTATCTTGTTCGGTGAAGGATTTTTCGGATTCATTACGCATGTTGGATCGTGTTAAATGAATGCCAAAATGCCGCTGCATTCGATGCCATTCGAAATCACAGAAAATCCCATAAATTAAGATGGCAGTTGGACAAAGTACTTGTGACGTAATGACACATGTTCCAAGCCGTTGAGCTCGTATTTTTCTTCAAGTCCTAGTGGAAAAAAGATTCACAATATAATTTCCGTAAATTTTTTTAACACTTAAATGGTGTAGATGTGGGTATGGGGAATGAAAAAAAATAAAATCTACAAAAAATTTGTGATGCGCAATCAGTGTTCTGATACGGAATATGATATATGGAAAGAGCATTTTTCACTATTAATTTATATAATTTTCAAATCCGGTGTAAGCTCAAAAAATTTTAAAAAATTTGAGATAAGGCGTTTACGCTACGGTAGAATATGCTAGGCTATGTCTTTTAAAGTAAAGGCTATATCTTCTAAAGTAAAAATTGAAATAAATTTTCATATAATTTAAAAATAGATTTTTTTAGGCATAACTATCCCATAAATTGATTAAATTTAATCAAAGTTTTTTTTTAATATTTATTTTCCTGACAAAAAACTATTCCGTCCCACTTGAAGTGTTAAACGTAACACCCCCAAAGACAAAAATCCAATAAAATATGCAAGAAATCGATGTGCGGCTGCTTAACGATGAACTTCACATACCACGTATGCAGAGTTATCTTATGCCTGCTCAGATCTGCAACAATGCATACGCATACGGCTGATGTTGCGAATAATGTGCGAATGCGCGATATCATCGATTTCGTTGCATTCGTTTCGTTTCGTACGAGTGCAGTAAATGCATCAATGCAGGCAGACAGATCACTTTTACGCTCTGATAGAATTTTCAATATGGGACGCAACATTTAAATTATTCTGATAGGGTCTTGTCAGAGAAACGTGCACGTCCAGATGATTCGTAACGCTCCGATAAGATGATTTGTTGTAAGTCCAATCCGAATAATCTTCACGCAATTCGACGTATTTTTTGGAGGCTATTAGCTAATATGACAACCTTAAGGCCATTAAATGTGATCAGATTTATTTCGGATTTCATGGCGATTGAAACGAATAATCAAAGGACTCGAATATGAATGTTAAGTACAATGTTGCACATCGAAATAAGAGGAATAAGTGTGATGACGTTAAGTATGCTACATTGTTGCTAATATAGCGATTCAAAGATGAAATGATCATATTTATGGATTGAAATAATTTTAATATGATTTATATGTATGCATATGCACTTAAGAAGTTGGTTTGGCACCCTTGTGACCGTTTTGATATCTTGATTTCAAAATTAGATGGGAAGTCGTGCTCAAAAACTTACTATATTGTGTGGCAAATAGTAACATCACAATATCTGTTAGTTTACTGCATGAATTTGGATTGATTTTGGTGACTTTTTGTCTGCATTATAATGAAATATTGTATGGTATGCTAGTTATAGTTGCAGTGTGAAGGGACCCACACTGGGCGCCAGCTATAATCAGCCGTAAAAAAGTGACCTAATGTTACATACGCAAACGGAAATATTTTCTTAATCTTTCGTATAATTGCCTCCGTCATAAAATATTTTTTTAACATAGTTGTAAGCATTTATATCATAAAAAATTTTTGAAGGCATGGAAATCGTTCGAGATTAATACATCTATTTAAAAACAAAAAACATTTAAATACTTTTTAAAATATAGCATTTATCATGATTTTATTTTACCGCATTTATTATATTTCCGACCATATTTGTACAAAATATCTTAAAACTAAGACCAAAATATAGCAATTCTTTTCTTTTTATCAATCGGTAAATATAATTACGTTGTTCTTTGTTTCACAAATTCATTTAAAATCACCCCTCTGAACAGAAGTCGGCCATGCGAGAATTTTGGCCGAGGGAGTTCCCGTTCCAGCGGGGGTTGACTACATCGCACCGCAATGCCTACTAGATCTGGAGTTCACAACTCGCATTCCTGGTAGGGATGAATGGCGTGATGGCGTCACCCTCGAAAGTGGGCTTGTCCATGTGTATACCGACGGCTCTAAGCTTAGCAACAGAGTCGGGTGTGGTGTATACTCGGACGAGCTGAATCTTAAGCTGTCCCTCCGTCTGCCAGACCACTGTAGTGTCTTTCAGGCAGAGGTTGCGGCTATTTTTCAGGCTATCGACTGGCTTCTGTGTAATCGAATATTCGGGGCCAATATTGGTATTTTCACAGATAGCCAAGCGGCTATTAGGTCCCTTGCTGGTCCTTGTACAGTGTCCATCATTGTTGCTGAATGCCGTGCATCTCTTAGGGAGATATCGAGACATTTGGTTGTTCAATTGATTTGGGTACCTGGACATAGGGGGTTTCAGGGCAACTGTGAGGCCGATGAGCTAGCAAGGCTTGGAACCTTGTTACCGGAGGTCTCTTGCTCCACAATAGGAATACCGATGGCATCGGTGAAATTGGCCATCAGGCAAAAATATCTTGAGGACGCTAGGAAATCCTGGGCAGAGGAATCATCCTGTGCGATAGCAAGGCAGTCCTGGTTATCCATGGATGCGCATCGCACCAGGCAGCTTTTAGGCTTAACTCGAAGCGCTCTGCGTTGCACTGTCGGTGTGTTAACTGGCCACTGCCTCATAGGGCGGCACGCGCAACGACTGGGCGTAGAGGTTAACGATTTTTGTCGGAGTTGTGGCTCTGAGGATGAGGAGGAATCCGTCCTCCATCTCATGTGCCAGTGCCTGGCTTTGGCAAGGAGAAGATTGGCGGCACTTGGTGCACCCTTTCTCTCAAATCTGACGGAACTGTCCCCGGTCAATTTAAAGGCGATAGTCCGTTTTATCAAAGGAAGCAGATGGTTTCCTGATTTTAGTGAGTAGGAGAGAGTCACTAATTTAGTGTGGTATCACAACGGGCCTCTCTTGTGCCTATGTGTGCCAGTCGTCAGGTCTCTGGGGATCGGCAGCCATTTCAACCAAACCTAACCTAACCTAACCCCTCTGAATTGAGTTTCTGTGGTTTTGCTGTCAAAAAGAATCTTTTCGGAAAATCTAGGAATGAGTCTAGCCTTGCCGAAATGGGCTAACGATTGGTTGAACTACAAGGTTAAATTAAGGCTATTCTAAAATGCCTTGCGTAAGGCGAAAAGTGCTTCATGGAATTCTTTGTGTAAAAAAATTGATGGAAAAAATAAGGTCAGCCGTCTCCAAATTATTCTGAGATTAAAGCCCATTGTTTCAGGTTGCCCACTCAAAACAGCTGCAAGTCGCTTAGGGTGCTGCTAGACACTCAATTTGTTGGTAGTAAGATGCAATATAATTTTAAAATACTCAAATTGGAGTCGTACCGGAATGCAAGTTCGATTCCTGTCATTTATAGCCCAAAAATAAAGTGGACAGTGCATTTTTTTGGTCAAATTAAGTTACCAAGCAAGGGTAGTATCATGCCGACTTATATTGAATGGGCATTACAGGGCACTAAGCTTAATTTCAAGGTTTTATACAGTGCCTGCTTAAGATTTTCGTACATTCTTATAAGTTGGCAGGAAACGGGTGTTAAAATCATCCCTAAGGTAGATAAGCTATCACACGCGAAACCAAAGGGTTATATTAGATTTGTTTTAGCTCCTTTCTAGATCTTAGAGTGAATTGTGGGCTATAGGACAACGAGTGCTATATACTCTACTCTGATCTTGAAATCACATTATGTCTATACGAGGGGCAAAACTGTCAAAACAGCGATACATACCCTAGATGGGCAAGTTGAAAAATCACTTGTTTGGAAAAAATACACGCTAGTTGCCTTTATATTCATCGAGGAAGCGTTTAATAATGTGCATCCTGGGGCAATTGATAATGCTCTCCAAAACCTATAAGTCGATTGGCAGCTAATCACAGTTACAAATCAGCTATTAAAAAATCGGCCATTATATACATACGTCCCCAGGTAACCATCAAGAGAGCAGTTAATATGGCCCATGTATGACCAGGCCGGTGTTCTGTCTCTCTTACTCTCAGGTTCTGAGGCTTTTAAGAAAACTTGAATAAACTGAAAGCATAGTGGTATCTTTTACAGATGACATTGCTATTGTTATGTCAGGGAAGTTTACCTGAAATAAAAAATCAGATGGAATCAAAAACGCATTGCGTGCTCTTTGCAGCTGAAAGAGCGATATAGGAGTGAAAAAAGTTCTCCATATAGGCACTTCTGGCATATAGGCACTTCTGGCATATAGGCACTTCTGGCATATAGGCACTTCTGGTGCTACATTATTTGGTTTCCCGCCGTTCTGCTTGTCTCACAACGAACGAAATGCGCAGTGGTAAAACTGTATTGTGGGGATCCTTGAATGAGGACAGACCTGGGTCATACCAAATTTTTGATGCAGCGTGTGCTTGTTCCAGCGCACATTGATTATATTGTTGCCCAATCATCTGTCTGATGGGTTAGAAACTAAAATCTCAAGTAAAAAGAAGTGGACGTGGAAGTTGTCTCTAAGAATAATGTTGTGGAAATATAGACCGATTTTTCTAAAGTGGAATGTGCTATATTTTCCGCTGACTTTAACGTAAAGCTTTCTTTCTGTCTTGCAGACCACTGCAGTATATTTATTATGTGATTACATAAGAGCCTACGAGTGATTCTCGTAGGCTCTTATGTAATCACATATTCGGAGTGAATATTTGCATTTTCACTGTCAGCCAAGCAGTTATACAGTCCCTTGCTGGAGCTACCACCTCCACAAAGCTCGTCTTTGAATGTCATACTTTCTTCAACACAATGTCGAGATATTCAATGTTGTAGTTGTTTTGGGTGCCAGGTTATAGGGACGTTAAGGTAAACTGAGAATCAATCCACAAAGACTGGCACGTTTTTGCCGGATGTGCTCTGCAGTCTTTCGATTGGCATTCCGATGGTTTCAGTTAAATTAACTATCAGGAAGCTGTGAAGCTTTCTGTGGAAATACCTTCTTTCACTAGACAATTGTGGAGAGCTTTTGACACCGCTTGTCTAACTGAAGTGGCTTTGATGGACGTGAAGACTATCACCCAGCTTATCAACGACTCAAGCGGACTCCCCACTTAATAAGGGCTGTGAACTACGCAATGGTGTATCACAATAGGCCTCTGTATGTCTTCTACGGAGTCTATCTGAAGGTGGCAGACGCGGAGTCTAACCTTGCTTAGCTGTGGTTTAAGTTTTTGAAACATTTCTTCAATATTTTTTTCTGTTCTTTCATTGCTACAAGTTGATAACCACATTGGAAAATTGACTTTAAAATGGTCTCACTCAATTGGGTCAATTTTTCAGTTCCTTCTTTTTATTAAAGATTTAAAAATAGTTATTTTGAAACAAAATATAAGATAAAATCTAAAAAAAACATTTGAATTTAAAAGATTAATAAAATACATTTAAACTCAGAGCTGATTGCGTAAAGTTTAAAAGTAACCACCGTTCAAACTTTTTTAAAACAAACTACAACTTCATGCATACCCATTCTTCACTCTGATGGTACCTTCGTTCAAAGAATCCCGGGTCAATTGCCTCGACATTTCTTCTTAGATCTTTCATATTAAAAACCTTTTTTCAGTTAATTCGTTTTCGGGTTTTTAATATGCGAAAGAATTCCAAGAGGCCAAGACTGGTTGTGCCATCATTGTATGTTTTTATTGTTTCAAATAAATTTACAAGAATTCACAACCCGTTCTATCTGACTAAGTACCTACTTGGGAGGTAGTGACAATCATAGGCTTACTCATATATACTGTCGTGTACGTATGTATATACCATTGACTTTCGACCAAGACCATAACGTCATGTAACCTTGGCTCTAACCCCATTTATTCAAGCGGTCCACTCTAAATCATCCACTACAACTCGACACTGTAATTGTATCCTCTTATGTGACATCTACTTCTTTTTAATGGCCGACGAACTGTTATGATTGTTCTTCGGGAAGATTAAGGTGGAGAGTGGAAAGCACTTGAGAAATTGTTGATGTTTATTTGGAGATATTATTTTGAAGATTTCGTGTACGATTTTTGAAGCACATTATCTGGAATAGAAGTAGGGATGGATTAAAGTTTTAAAATGTTGAGCTCAATTTAATATGTATGGCTATTATAATAATTGCATCGAGCATATGCTTTTTGGAATAAATACCACAGTGCGATTAATATTCACTCATCAAATATTTTTTTGATAATAATTACATTTACTTCTGTTTACGAAAAAATCTTTCAGGCTTGAGCTAAAATCCAAAAATGAATCCATAATGCATTGTCTGAAAAAGACCTACCGCTCTACTCTAAGCTCTTTTTCGGTACTGCTTTGTGCCGAGGATTAGTCAACCGCGAGGAAAATATGAAACAAATCTAACGATCAACCGACATTGACATTTTATCCCATGTCCACGTATCTATCTCAAAGTATCTTCGTGCATACATAAATCTTCACGTACCACCGAGTACGTTACTTAGACAATTTGAAACTTTTAAATCTATTTTCCACGTAATTGAAGGTTAGATGTGGAACTAGAGATTTGAAGATCTAGAGATTTGGCTTAGTAATGTCACATTTAATATTCGTCACTTGACATAAGATTTATCATTCCTTATGACACTTTCCTGAGTTGTTTAATTACCTGTGTCACACGTAGCCAAGACCTTATTGTTCACTTTGATGAAAAATGCTTGCGTTGGTGCTGAATAAAACATTTTCGTGGTTGATGATATTGGGAAGTATTGTATAAATGGCGTTAAAACTGGAATGCTATGGGTTTGTTGATAAATTGATGAATTACATTCATTTTTCTTGGATTTCGTGGGTTTTAAGATGAAAAAGTAGTATGCATTTTGTGTGAGAAAACACTGATTTTACCTGATTTGTGATAAATATGAGCAAAAAAATATTATTGAAGAGGGAAAAAAGAGTTTTTCTGTCTTTCGAAGGCATGTTTCAGTTTAAAACTAAAAACTCCGAAGCTCGCAAACTAAATGAATTTAATCGGATTTTTGAGAAGTTTTCATCAGTTTCGCTACTAATTATACAATATGAAGTGAACTAAGCTTTCTAAATTGCATTTTTCGAGTGTATTGTTGTTCCAGATGAGTGGTATTGATCTTGTTTGCACCAACATTTTCATTTGTCTTCAATAATGCACATACCAACTTTTCTTGTTGCTTTGGCGAAGTTTCCGAAAGATTTATTGTACAGTTGTGAATGATCATATTGACACTACTTTTAGATTGGATTTTCTTGCTTGCGCTCGACAGTTATTTGAAACTCATCAATATTGAATTGGTTTACTTTTTTCAGCATCGGCTTTGTTGTGCATATTTCACTCAGGTCTAAAACCTTGGTGAATCGGGGTGTTCGTCATCATCATGACATCATTGGTAGGATGCCAATGTACCTGTGAAGAGTAATAAGATTTTGTAATATTTTGCCAATATTTTTCAGAACGTGGTTAATAGGGAAATGCTCCTGAATATTGAATTGATTTTTATTTATTAAAATAAATTGTACAAAATCATCGGTTTAAATTTATGTTTGATTGACAATGACAACTTAGAGTCTACCAATTACATTTTTTGACTTACTGGCTCTTATTGGTTTTAAATTATTATTAATATTAATATTATTATTGTTATTGAAAGCTCTCTGCAGATCTCACACTGCATTTTGTGTTTCTTTTTGTATGTAAGTCACATATCGCTTTGACACCGTTCTTGTAGCATACAAACAAGCTCTACTCATTCTTTTCACTAATGTTCGAAGAACATTAGTATTTAAATCGATTTGGCCAAAAATTCATATTTCCATATAAGTATGTATATATAAACAAATATCATCAAAAAAATTCAGTGACTATTTATCGGGAGCGCGCCATTCGATTGAGCTAAAACTTTCAGGATACATAGGTGTTTATGCAAGATAGGTCCAAATATCACTAAAGGTCAATTATCTGTAACCCCTGGTGCCGGCGGCCATTTTAGTGATATTTTTAATTTACCTATTACTCCGCCCACAAATAATTTTTTTTCCAAAAATTAAGTTAGCGAAATGAATTTCGAACGTGTTTTAAATGTGAATCAGATAATGTTTTGGAATTTTTTAACCCTATGTTTGCGCTATGTGCCTAAAAAGAGATCGGGAAAATTTGAATATTTTTAAATTGTGTAACTTTTGACAAAACTCTCAAATCACTATGAAAGCTTTCAAGACATATTGATATTATTGAATTGTAATTTAGCATGTTGACAACCCTGTAGCTAAGGCAGGTGCTGAAAGTGAAAACCTTCACATCATCGAATCTCCTGAAAAATTGTCGGTTTTTGGAAAAAAAAACACTGATTTATAAATTTTACGCTTTGTCTACATAGCCAAAGTAATACATTTGGAATTTTACAACGGGCAAGAACGGCAGCCCTTCCCCAATTTACCTACATTTTTAGCATCAAAAACTTCTGTTGACGGGAACTCACGACTCGATAATCAGATACAGTTGAAATTCAAAGAAATGTATTGGTCTTGAGTAGGACCATTTCTGATAGAAGCAATTTTGAAATGCGGGAAATTCTGTGCCAGTGGTGCCATCTTGAAAAATCACTAAGAAACATAGCTGCTTTTAGCCCTATAACTTCTGATTCAGTCATTCGATTGCAGTAGTTGAATCTTACTTTGAGCCACGTTTGGTAGAAATTTGGTTGAAAACTTCGTTTAGAGCTGCCAGCTGTGGTAATTTTAGTGTATAAAATTTTGAAAATTCGTTAAGGGAAATAAATTTCTTTGCCCTATAGCTTCAAGTGTAGTCATGGAATCAGAGCAAAATTTATATGGAATTGTTTTTGTGGGATGGCTAAAATTTGAAAATTTGTTAACTAACTAAGTGGTTTCGAAAGTATGTACTGATTCTCATCAGACATCAGCTCACAGTGCATACCTGACTGATGTGACCACTTGCGATGTGATGTCATTAATTTGGCAATTCGAACTTATTATAGACAATACTCGTCAGAAATCGAGTCGGAAAAAATCACAGTGTTGCCAGCTATGGTTGCTTTTGAAGGTTTTTTATTGTATATCTTAAGTAAGCGATTTTATCATAAAATTTTCAGACCATAGTGATCTTATAGTGAAAACAATCAACAAATATTACGATCTGCAAAATTTGAAAACTTTTACGAAGGGTAACCCTAAATTTCTTCGTATCCCTATAACTTCCAATGCTGTGATCGGATCAGAGCAGGTTGACATCAACGTGAGGCAGATGTGACATATTTTTGGCTTCGGTGCTAGCAAAAGGCTGCCAGCACCAGCTGTAAATGCTTGCATTAAGGGGGGAAATACATGTAAAATCGAAAAAAAATTGCTAATTTCAGATTGATTTAAAATATATATATTGTTCATTCAGAAAATGTTTAATATTAAATCCTTAAAATACATGTCTCACAGTGAATGAAAATATTTTTTTAGTAATTTTTCAACACAAAATGGCGGCGATGCGAGCGAATGAAAAAAACACATCAAAAACTGCCTCGTACAACTTAACGCCTTTTCCGGGGAACTTGCAACATTCAGAGAAAAAAAATATGCTAATGAAATATGTAATTCATAGGTGAACCAATAAAATTTATAAAAATATTTTAAATATTTACATTAATTTTCGATTAAACATAAAAATCGATTATTTTTAAAAAAAATCACACTTTAAACATTAATAAACAAATTATTTTTCTGAAATTGCAATAACATTTAGGTTCAACGAGGAGATAATACTCTTTTGTAGATGTGGTATAAATTTGAGCTGGATCGATTCAATATTTTTTGAGATATTTTGTACGGCAGTTGAAAAAGTACTACTTTGAGAAAAACGCGTTTAAAGTTTTAAAGCTCCACCGACCTGGGGAACGCCGCGCTGCCTTTAACTGATTATAACTCGAGAACTAATACGAATATCGCTTCAAAACTTTTTTTGGTATATTTTAAGAGCATTTCAAACATTTTGATGTAATAAAAAAAATCGATTTTTTTTTTAGCAGTTACATGTATTTTCCCCCTTAAGTATTCACATCGCCAATATTTGCAATGAAAATAAGTAAGCAATGTTTAAATTTTGTAAGGTCTGGACATTTTTCGGACGGCAACATCAAACACTTTTCTATCGCTGTAACTTTCGATGAAGTCATCGAGATTAAAATAACCTTAGGGTATATTATTACTTAGGGTGTATTAGTCTTAAGTAGCAAGAGTAGCTTTTGGTAGAATGCACACTCAAAATATGTACAAATCCTCTACTGTTCTTCGAACATTAGTGTTTCTAGCGGTTCTAATGCGCTAGGGTTATACTTTTTATTAATGAACTCTCTTCTTCCATTTATGCATCTTGCCTTTTGTATTCTGATGACTTCAAAATGTTTAGAGCAATTAACTGTTTAGAGCAATTTAAGAGCGCAGGGTAAATGATGTACTGCCAATTTTCCGAAATATCATCAGAAATCATCTAATATGCACAGAAAATTTGCCTATTTGTTGGCCTCCTCAGTCTGGTAAAAAAATTCAAAAATCTTCGTATTCGAGATTAAGCTTAAATTTGACCAGCACATCATATACGTCATCGTTTATCTGGTTTTGTTGTCAGATCCTCAAAACCTATCAATACTATCTATACGGCTATGCATCTTTTTCTATTTTTTATTCGTAATATCCTTGAACATTGATGTGAAGTGCGATAAGATACATGTAATGAGGACATAGCAGGTGTCTTATAAATGCTTTAGAATCTTCCCGAAGAAGGCTGACTAGTCCTTTGCCCTTCAAGTTTAATTCCCCTTATGTTTCATATAGTGAACGTCTAACCCTATTAAAAATTCCGTCTTGAGAATGTCGCATGATGAGTGTCTGCTTAAAAATAATACTCTAATAGAGCCACGATCATGCCTCTTTTGCACAAAGGTTTATTCATAGGTTTTGCTTATACTTTGCACAAAGGTTTATTCATAGGTTTCGCTTATACTGATAACACAGAACCACCTTGATCTTTGCGGTAGATCCATACTGAATTCAAAAATAATCTAAAGAATAAAGTTTTATCGTTTTCCGTTTGCTAGTCAGCAAAACTGATCCATATTTTCTTTTATTCAGTAGGTCTACAATTTTTAATGAAATTTTCTTTAAATGATATGAATTTTGGTTCACAAATCTCTTGAGGATTTGATGCAATTTCATCAATAAAACACATTGAATCAGATTAACGATAGAATTTTTTCAGAGAACTGCTGTAAGGCCAGAAAGGTTTTTAATGGTTGGAATAAATCGAATATTCAATGTTGGTCGTAGCCATGAGAATTCCATGAAGTCCTCATGCGACCTCAAATCTTTAAATTTGGCACGAGCTAGGTATCCAACTTTGAGAAGAGAACAGACGTCAAATCGGACTAAAAACAAGGTGTATCATTCTGTTTACGCAGGTGGCTGGTTGGAGTGAACAGTGTGACAAAGGAGGAAAGGAAGTCATAAAATTGATCAAACAACACATTTTTTCAAAAAAATAGCACAGTACTCCAGTCAAATAAATTGGTTTTGTTAGCCATAATTTATAGAATTAGTGCACTATGAGAGACGACTTCGCTATAAAAGATCCCAATGATGAGATCGTGGAAAAATATCCTTCACATTGTTTGATATAGCTAATGATATTAAATATTTTAGGTAAGATTATTAGTTAACATTTTTTCCGTGAAAAAAAATCCTTTAACAAACTGTCAACACATTATTTATACCGTATGCCGATTTTCTGCAGCCAATCATTCCAGATTCATAATTTTCAAAGCCACAGCGCCCGAAAATATAAATAATCAATACGAAAATTATTGAAATTTACGATTTAATCTAACCTGCATGATGACGGATTGTGATAATTTACCGAAGATAAAAACGTAAAAGTTCCTTTAAATTTTGGGTTTTGAAGAGGTCAGCTGGATTTTTGATAAAAGAATAAAACCACAAAAAAAGAGTAAATTTTGTTTGATGCCTAAATATTTAGAACCATGCCAACTTAGTTATCTCGATAAAAACAAATCTTATTTTGTGAATTTCGCTTGAAATCTAAGATGGTCAACTATGTGAGAAAGAAAAGAAAACACAACTTTGGAAAATTTCACGATGAAATCGATGTTGGCGAGTGCCGAATTGACGGAGGCGTAATTTGGGTGAGAGTAGTAATGAAGTATTTGACATAATTGAGGGTTTCCGGTGAAGGATGAGAGCACCACGAGAAAATATTGAAAACGCAGATAAGTGTTCAGGTAGCATTTGAAAATTACAAGCGCATATTTCATAAAAAAATTCACAATGAATGTTTCTTTTTTATTTTAATCTAGATCTATTTTTTTTAAACAATACAAAGCAAAAAGACACATTATTCAAAGCATAACTATGTCAAAAATATTTTTTTAGCTAAAAATATTAAAATTTCAGAAACATCTGGCGTGGGAGGCTTGAAAACTTGGGATACTGAAATCTCACCTACTCAGCCTCTTTCTTTTGCTTCTGTGGTTTGATATGATGTCATGAGGACATTGTTATTCGGTTTCATATCAAGAACCACCGCTTCATCGCCGTAAGAAAGGTAGATGGTGAAGAAGAGACATGAGTTTCATTTGCACTAAGAGATCAATAATTCACCTGACTTTCAAATTTTCCCCAGCACGTTCTGACTGCCATTTTTAGCATTAGAACACACTCATTTATTCAAATAAACCTATGAGATGAGAGTTATTTTTGAAAAGCTTCATCAACAAATTGAACAAAAAATCAAATTAAAGAGTAGTAAATCAATGTTGATCGATACTTTAAAACACCAATGCTTCACAGTTTAGCGACCAAATAATAAACCACCAAATTTGAAATAAAAACCCTTCACGGCATTTCGCTTATTCCATAAATCAATTAATATTTTTTTGTTATCATCAAGCCACTTAATACAATAACTCCCACCGATTTTCCAGACTGTAGCTGTGAAATATTCCCATCTAAATTACCGCAGAGCTATTTTTCGCGGCTGCTGCGCTGCCAACGCCAATTATCTAGTCGGCTGGCCAACCAAATTCTAATTGACTGCAATTACACATCGAAGCCAAGCCAACATTAGTCCACCACATATAGTATGTAATTTAAAATGATTTTCGGGATTTCTAAATGCTAATGCTGGCCGATGACAGGGGCTTATGATGGTGTTCTTTTTCGATTCTCACTCTCCGTCGACCATATTCAATTTATTCACTAACCCTTTACTTTATGCTTCTGAGGTCATAGGACAGCCATTATTCTGAGAAAATGGCGCCAAAAATTAACCCATTAACGAACTTTAATCCACTTAAAATAATTCAGAAGCGATGGTTCGATAATTGGATACGATTATTGCAAACGGATAAAATTCGAAATGAAGCCAGAAAGAGTTGATGTCGCGGTGTTGTCGTTTGCGGCGCTATGTGTAGAGATATCGAATACAATATGTTGAAATTAAATGCATTTAATATGTAAAATAACTGACGTGCTTTAGTATAAGTGATTTGATCGAGCTAATCCCTAGAAGGTTACTATTTTTAACTTGTTAGTAACAAGTGAACACATAAAAAAAACTTAAAAAACTAAGAAAGTACGAAAGTGAAAATATTAATTAGGGGGGAAAATTTCCTTCAATATAAAATTAATTTTTAAAATATTAATTGTCTGACTTGGAAGCTTTAATTTTATTCGGATGGCAGCTCAATCTCCCAAAGCCACTATGTCCAATATCGTTCACATTTTACAGAACGTCGAACAATATCACAAGCTAAAAAGCATCTATTCAAAACATCGAACAGACACAGGCTACAATACGATGACGTATCCACTTTCGAAATTAAAATAATTTGAGGAACGCATTAAAGTAATTTTTGTTAATTAACCAATAAGAGTTGAAATGGCTGCAAAACATTTCAATTATGAAACTGTGAATCATTCGTGATGTCCATTGTACTATGTACGGATGGCGAGCGCATCCGATAAATGCTATTTGCGCGTTGGGTGCTGTATCTTTTTTTTTTGTTTGACCGTTCCATTGTATATTGGCTTCATGATCGATGCTAACTTTGGAGATATTTCAGGCAATCCGTGAGATAATGTCTGATTGCTGCTGCTGATTGGAAATTACACAATGGACCATTCGTGTCCGCGAAGCTTTTGTTGTGGACACGTGACTTTTGATTTTTCGACGAAATTCAAAAGCGAATTGAAATGAAATTGATCGATGGGCTATTTGAAGAGATAATTGAAATGAAAAGATTTCATTGTGTTCGAATATTTATTTATGGGGAGTTTTCATTAAAATTTACATTTAAAAAGATTTTTTTCTGGACAATTATTTAATTATTTCAATTGTGTCGAATATTTCTTTGTGTTGTGATGGGGGTAGTGAACTATTTTCTAGCATCATTTTCATTGTTTTTCCTTTCAAAAGCGTGATTAATAGCTAATAAATAATTGATAATTTAATTTATTTGATATTTTGACCCGAAAGCTATGAAAATCTCAATAATTAAATATGCAAATAGAAATATGAGTTGCCCAAAAGCATCGAAATACATACAGCATAATATTATTCGGTAGTAATATGAAAGCTAATACACCCAAGTCATTTTTGTACGTGTCTACGTATTACTTAGAACGAAATTTTAATGGCCTGGGCAGAAATTGCATCATACCTTTTCCTTTTTATTACACCATCAGCAGAAATCTCGTGTCGCAAAGCAAATTTATAGGATGGCCACTGTGTGGTCAAGAGTTTATTAATGTGAATCCCAAACCCAGTCCCGGACACTATTCCACGAGCAGAAGTTATAATGGAGACATATAATAAATAATGAAAACCTATCTGGAACATAAAATCTTGATGTATCAACAGCACATATTCTGATGTCAGTCGAATTTACGACCAATACTCGAAACTCCCAGTAGCTTCGATTTGGTCTAGGTAAAATGAATATCTACCATCAGCCAGGACAGTTCATCAAATCCTGTCCATTCCATCGTCCGACATAATATCGGAGTAATGGGCGCAATACGTTCGAAGTGGACACGTTCAGTTTCATTCTGCTCTAAGGTAAGTCTGTACACGTAGTTTGTCATCAGATATCGAGTCCGTAAGGAGTGTGCAGTGTCGAGATTTTGAGTATCATACATATCTCGGAGTTCCTTCGTTGGAATGAGTCCCTTTCTCATAATCTCAAGGGAGCCTGATCATTATCGCAAGGCTCGTTGGTTTTATCGTCTTCCTACTTTTAATCTCTATTGTTCATGTTCTTTATCATTCTCTTCCTGCAAGCGACACACTGTGAACCGAAAGATTTGGATTCTTCCATTCTTTTATCCAGAAGCCCACTATCAATGATTTCGATCTCGTTTCGTTCGCTTTTCGAAACGACATGATTCTTTTGTAAGTGCATCCACGATCGTTGTTCGTCTTTTGGTTCGAATGGTTCTGAGATGGGATTTGTTCTCGGTATTTCTACAACTTGAATTGGACGGCCTAGGAGAAAAATGTTAACCCTGAAGCGGCCGTTTAATAGCATATGTGGAATGTGTAGGCAGAAATTATTTAAATTTAAATGAAATATTTCAAACAAAATGCCAATAAACTATTTGTTAATTTACCAAGCTTTATAATGGTTTCTCTCTACATTGCTGAATTGCAAAAATAATACCAACATTTTTAATGAGCTCAAACAAAGAGTCTAGCGGAAAATCGATCGCAACGACGTTAAAACCACTCACCATAATGAAGATTGTCTTTCGGTTTTATTTTGGTTTTGCCTGAATTGTCCCGAAATGTCAACCGTGATTGCATTTTTTTCGCTGCGAAATATTATCTGTAGCTTGGTCGGTCTTGGCCAGGCCAAGATGATAATAGAGTCTGTATTTATATTATGGGCGCATCGATAATCCTGATAAGATCAATTCGTTCGGAGGATTTGTGGTGGTATACATTGCATTCTGCGAACCTTTGTTGCAAACAAACACTAGCGGTCGTATCAGTGATCTATTGCATTTGATAATAGAAAAAAGGATGGATCGTTTCGGTTACTCTCCGAAATGATTCAATCTACGATGAACTCTCACCATTCAATGTCACATCGTGCCTAGTGGCTGCGGTACAGCCTGATGGTATTTTGTCATCACCTGCTGGGTACTTGAGAAAATGAAACCAGATCCATGCTAGTGGTTTTTTGGCTAGACTTTCAAGTGGTCAATTATCCTAGTTGAGGCAGGACAGTTTTTTTTAAATAGAAGAATATTTCGAGTACAAGCAGATGTTTTACGTTGCTTGATAATTAGTTAGGGTAGGTATATGCATGTTCCAATTTGTTTTTCTTATCGCGGTTTCTGTTCGAGTCATTTAATGTGAACGATCTTGTGTAATGATCGGAGGCTATTAGTTAAACGGCAGTTGGATAGTGTAGTGTATACCCGTAGTGTGGTATTTTTCTAAGTTGTCCATATTTACCTGCAATACGCGATGATACGGATTCTAAAAGTAGAAAATAAAAACAGATGGCACTAAAATTTTTATTGAAAACAGCCATAAAGAATAGACTTATGAAAAGTGAGAGCTAAAATAACACTGTGCAACATGATTTTTTGCCGAAGAACGAAATGTATTTTTTCGGTATCTATCATGTGTATGTATCATCAGAAAAATAATAAAAACTTTCGGAACCATCGAGTTTTTGTGTAATTACACTTGATAAAAAAAATATGTGGACACCCCGAAGAACAGCAAAATTTATAATAAAAAAAACCGTTATGGCAAAAAAATTTACGAACAAAGTTTGCTTAACATCTTAACAATTTTATTCATAAAAAAATTTTACCAACCATCCAAAAATAAAAAATTTCGTAGAACAAAAACAAAAGCAAACCCCCCAAAAATCACTAAAAATACCTCAAAAAACTTGCAATTTCTTCACAAAAAGTGGTCTTTTGAGTAGATCATTAGATTTTTTTTATTTTAAAATCTTCCTCAGCTAAAATTGCTTCAAATGAAGGTATTTTAGAAGGAAATTGGGGCTATTTTGATAAATTTTTCCCCATTCCCTCTAAATGATCCAATTGGCTCTTTTAGAGCATTTCCTTTGAATTTTTGATGGATGGTTGTTTTTTTCACATACGAAAATAAATGTGTCGTAAATTCCATTTAAAAAAGCCTCTGAAATGTCGAAAGCAATTTGGATTGCGAGAAGAAAGTTCGTTTTGCACTAAGGAAAGAACTGCTGCGAAAAACCGATGCTGCCAACAATTTTACTTCAGATGCTAAGTATGGCTGCGATGGTGTGATAGTGTAGGGGTGTATTGCGGTGAAAGGAGCTGCTTAATTTGTTTTTTTTTTATACTCAATGATGAATAACTAGGATAATTGAACCATTTCAACGTTCTCAATGGACAAACACATTCGACAATTTATTCTTGGAGATGATTTTTGTGCTTGGAGATGATTTTTGGGCCCCTGCACGGCGGCGAATGTGAAGCTTTGCCAAGTAAAAAAACAATAATAAGCAAACGCAAAGGCACTCAAGTTGTTCTAAATTAATCCTAGAAAACGTTTTTGAAATTTGATGGGGCGCGAATCTCATCAGCACAATGCAAAAGCAAAAATTCAAAGGAAATACTCTAAAAGAGCCAATTGGATCATTTAGAGGGAATGGGGAAAAATTTATCAAAATAGCCCCAATTTCCTTCTAAAATACCTTCATTTGAAGCAATTTTAGCTGAGGAAGATTTTAAAATAAAAAAAAATCTAATGATCTACTCAAAAGACCACTTTTTGTGAAGAAATTGCAAGTTTTTTAGGTATTTTTAGTGATTTTTTGGGGGTTTGCTTTTGTTTTTGTTCTACGAAATTTTTTATTTTTGGATGGTTGGTAAAATTTTTTTATGAATAAAATTGTTTAGATGTTAAGCAAACTTTGTTCGTAAATTTTTTTGCCATAACGGTTTTTTTTATTATAAATTTTGCTGTTCTTCGGGGTGTCCACATATTTTTTCTATCAAGTGTAATTACAAAAAATGTCGATGGTTCAGAATTTTTTCACTAACATATTTTGACTACTGTTATGCAAAGGTATGCAAAAAAAACAATTTCGAGCAACGGCAAAAAAAAAAGAATTAATTTGTTGCACTGTGTAATCAACTGATCTGTGATCCATATTTCGATTTCTTTGCGGTTATCAAAGTAATGGGTCAAATTTACAAATTTATATGTATATCAAATATTTTCAAGCTCCAATTTTTCCTTCGAAACTCTATGTACTTCAAGTTCCTGATAGTTATCGATATTTCGAGTGTTATCTGCCCTTTTCTTCAATGTCTATCAGTTAGTCTATCACAGACTGATAGACACAAAAAATGAAAGCACATCAGTCTGAAAACACCGGTATCTGTGAAAAATATATAAAGCCTTTAAACAAAAAATAAATTTAATAAATCCTTTCTAAGTCCAATATTTACTAAGGACACTCTTGGATTTTAATTGAGAACACATCGATCAATCGATCAATTTTTAGTTTATCGAGAAAAGTTTCCAGTGAAGTTTCTTGATTAAAACCAGTTTCAACAGCATCTTTTTCCTGCGGTAGATGCAAATTAAGAAGAATTTCGTTTCCGTGTAAAGATCAAAGCTAACGATTAACTGAATGAATTTTTTGATAATTAGTGTCAAAAAGACTTTACATATTTGATTGAAAGTAAGTTCATTCAAATCAGACGTAAATATCTTGTCATGACTAAAAAAAAAAAATACTAAACCAATCGAAATCCGTTTCCCATAAAAAAAAATGGGACATAAATATTATCTGTTATATGGTATAGCCCTGCCAAAAAGCTGCATTTAAAGTGAAGTAATGCAAAGAAAATACATGGTAACAATTATTCTAGTCACATCGCTAAATCCAGACTTTTTAATTATAATACTAACGACAGACGAATAGTCAAACCGCTCGGAGCTTTGCTGACGAACGAGACTTAATTAAAAAAAAATTAAAAAAAAAAAAAAAAAACGAGACTTAATTCTCAAATTCCAGCTTACTTCCATCCTAATAAATTCTGCTTAAAGACCAATTGTAAAGCAGATGAGCTTCAAGAAAAATTCTTAGTTCAATTTCCATCCCTCAAGTAAGGTGATATCTATTGGTTTACTGAGCTAGAAATACAGAGTATTACTCGACAGAGTATTACTCCACGCAAAGCTCCCTTCGAATCAGACTTGATCAAACTTGAGCAGAATATCTCCCCCGCCCGTATATGAATACCAATCTCTGATTCTACCGGTTGTACTCATGGGTTGTACAGTATCCAATTTTTCACTGTCTGCTTCCCACACAGCATTATCGCTCACCAAGCCATCTATATGGGTCTTGCCCGTCAATTTTCGAATAAATTTGGGAAATACAATATCTATTTTAAGCTCGCGTTTGAAACATTGCCTATTATGGTCAGAGCAGTGATGAGCAAGATTTAATAGGTAAAATGCCCACAGGATTCGACACGAGAATTATTATCGGAGTGACAGACACCATTAGAACAGTTACTACGTGTTCTTAAACATGCATGGTTTCGAAAAATATGGTCCAGGATGAACAGCACTATTGTCAAAATGGGAATTTATTTATTTTGGAGACTGTGCGTGAAAAGCGAAACGTAAATAAAGATTAAATCTAATAATTCTTATTCAAGGGGTTCGGAGAATTATGTTGAACCAAGCTATCGATTTCTTAAAAAATGAAATTTTAATGAAAAATTGAAATTTTAATGAAAAATTGAACGATGAAGGAGACATAGAAGGCTTTCGAGATTATACCATGTACCTATTATTTTGGATATTATTTTGGATATTACATGTGTCTCTCATGTTTTCTTTGCTCTCAACGTGAACATTGCGATCATTGTTTTTTTCTTTGTATTAATTCAACTTGAATGCAGCTTTCTAGAAGGATTTTTGCTTCTCGGCTCATTATCAAGAAAACGGATCGTCAAAAAACATTCCAGTTACAGAATTTTAAGCTGATATATAAGCAGGCGATTATTTTTATCGCTTTTTCATTCAGAAAATATATATTGATTGGTTAATTTTATTAAACACGAAATTTCATTTATTTTGATTGATATAAATCAAGTTTTTCAAATCAAATTTTTCACACTAGTTGTTAAAAAAATTGATGCACCTAATAGTCCGTTTTTATCATTTTACTTTTAACAGCGCTTTTTGAAGTAATTGGATGTGATCAAATTTTTCTTAATTTACATCTAAATCTGTTGCAGGAATTTAGAAGGAAAGAAATGCTCCACAATAAACGAAGAATTTTTCGGTTCGCTGCTTTTGCACCTTCGGCATCTATGCTTTTATAATTACTCTGCAGGAATGAAGAACTTTCTGTTTATAATCCTCTTAAGTAAAACGTTATTGGAAAAACTCAGTTTCATAGTACTTTAAGAGAATATCCTGTCTTATTCAGGAGCATATCCATATCAACGGCATTTATTGTCTGAAAAGTTTGAAGTAGAACAAAAGTGAAACGTATACACCCTTATGTTCGGAAAATTGTCTGATTTCCTTTAATTTATCTAGATTGAATTCGAGTTCGATTAAATATGGTTTACATCCGATTAGATGGCGGAACATTTTCAAATTCGACCAGCTATGATTATTATCCATAATTTTCTCAACACACACTTGCATATAATAGGACGGTCATACTGCACTCCCAAATCAGGTCGATTTCGAGCTGAAAACGCATTCAGGTAAGCTGTTCGCACTGGCCAAAGTGGTTTTGAGTTTTAGCAGGAACGAACATGCGTTATTTTCTTTTCTCCTTGTGAACTCCACATTTACCTTTTCCGATAATTTTGTAGCAATTTGCACTATTTTTGGACTGAAAGCTCATTTAAACGTACTCTCTTTCCCGTGGCTGAAATGCAGCAAGCGGTGTAATAAATTCTGCCGGGTGAAAATCGAAATCGGGAAGCATCCGATTTCAACAAAATCTGAGACCAATGTAAGGTAAATTTACTTAAAATTTAGATTCTGTGTTGAGTAAAGGTGGTGATACTTTGAAAACAACGAAAATAGAATAGAAATCGAGTGAATATTTAAATGGTTTTCTGGAATTTCATTTGACTAGCATCCTGCGAATATAACCTGTGAAAAAAAATGTGGTAAAATCACGTAAGCTTTTCAAAAGGTTTTCATATTATTTAAGAAAAAACTATGTGGCCCCTATGTGATTGCACAAAATTATTTTCATTGCTGGTTAAGCAATTGCATTCAAACTACAATGTACTGTCTTGATGTTAAGGTATCACACGAAAATTGCAAGTGGATGATGCATTCGCTTGCTGATTGTATCATTTGCTTTGGAAGCAACCTTGAAATTGTTTTTGCAGTGCTGGCTGGCTTACCATAAATGGATGTATTTGAACAGTTTAAAGCCATCTGTCTACGAAGACAGTTAATGCAATTAAATTTTTTGTCAACTGTCTTCGTACTCGGTTAGCTTATAAAATGAGGAGCTGAAACCAAACTATCAGAGAAAATAGGTGGTTATGAAGAAAAAAAAAAAACTCTAGCGTACCTGAACCGCTAGAAACACTAATGTTCGAAGAACAGTAGAAGAATCGTGCAGGTTTTGAGTGGATATTCCACCACATGAGCTGCTAATTACAACCAAACTGTTTCAAACGCCACGTTCTACTTTGGTCTCAAGAATGCATTATAACTCAAATGGTGGAAGGTTTAAGATATTACCACTGGCATGAATTTCAACGTTTATGAGAGCAAAACACGGGTTAATTATATTCGTTATCAGTTGCTTATTTCACAAAAGCAGCATCTCATATAACATCAATGAAGAAAATGCTCAGTGCCTGCAGCACTGTAAATGAAGTTGGTGTTTGGGGCTGCGATCCGAAAAATTTGCAGAACTTTGGAAATTGAAACATTGGTTATTTATTTTCATTGTAAATGTTTCCGGTATGAATACTAACTGTAAGCATTTATTGATACAAAAGTAGCACAACCGACTCGTGCTGGCAACCTTTCGCCAGTATCAAAGCCAAAAATATATCACATCCGCTTCACGTTGTTATATTACATTCGAAATTATAGGAATATAAAGAAATTTAGGATTACCTGCAGCGAGTTTTTTCAAATAATCGAAAGCTTAATATTTGCTGTTTATTGTCACTACAATATCATTGCCAATTGAAAATTCTACGATAAAACCGCTTAATAAAGATATTGCAAGCAAACACAAAACCAACAATAGCTGGCAACCCTATCAAGGCTTTTCAACCAAATTTGGCCTGAATAATATCTATAGTAGGTTCCATTAATTGTCTGAAATTCGTATTGATTTCATGACTGCACTGGAAGTTATAGGGCAAAAAGTTTTATTTTCCTGAGCGAATTTTCAAATCCAAAGACACAAAAATTACCATAGCTGGCAGCACCAATCGAATTTTTCAACTAAATTTATATCAAACAGAGTTTAGAGTAAGGTTCAGCTACTGTGTCAATTTCATGAAAATCTGGTAACTTATTCAAATTTCATAGGGCAAAATGCAGTTTTTTTTCTTTGTAATTTTTCAAGATGGCACCACTGGCACAGAGTTGCCCACAATTCAAAATCGCTTCTATCAGACCTGGTCCTACTTAAGTCCAATGCATTCTGTAAATTTCAATGGTATCTGATTATTGATTCGTGAGTTCCCGTGAACAGAAGTTTTTGATGCTAAAAATATAGGTTGGCTGGGAGAGGGTTACCGTTCTTGTCCGACATGATATTTCCAAAGTTTTTCTTTGAACGTGTAGATAAAGCATAAGATTTGTATACAGATTGGTTTTATTGTAAGAAACGGACAGTTTTTGGAAATTCGATGGTTTAATGTTTTCACTTTCAAATTTTTATTTTTTCAAATTTAAGACACCAAAATTATCATAGCTAGCAGCTCCAGCCGAATTTTTCGACCAAATATCTACCAAACGTGGTTTTAAATAAGGTTCAGCTACTGTGTGAATTTCGTTAAAATCGAACGATTCAATCAGAATTTATAGGGCTAAAAGCAGTTATATTTTTTAGTGATTTTTCAAGATGGCACCACTGGTACAGAATCACCCGCATTTCAAAATCACTTCTATCAGACCTGGTCCTATATAGGACCAATACATTTTGCAAATTTCAATTAATTCCGCTCATTGGATCGTGAGTTTCCGTGAACAGAAGTGTTTGATGCTAAAAATATAGGTAAATTGGGCAAGGGTTACCAGGCGTGCCCGTTATACCATATCAAATTTTTTTTTTGTTTATGTAAACAAAGCACAAGATTTACATATGAGTGGCTTTTTTTTGAAGAAGCGGCAGTTTTTCAAGAGAGACGATGATTTGGAGGTTTTCCCTTTCAGTGCCTGCCCTAGCTACAGGGTTGTCAGCACGCTCATCAAAAGCTACACAAATCTACAACTAAATAATACCAATATGTCCTGAAAATTTGGTAATGATTGAATAGCTTTGTCAAAAGTTATCGCAATTTAAAAATTTTCAAGTTTTCCCGTTCTGTTTTTAGGCACCCAGCGCACACATGTGGTTAAAAAATTCCAAAGCATTATCCGATTCACATGTAAAACACGTTCGAAATTTATTTCGTCTACTTTATTTTTGCAAAATTTATTTGTGTACGGAATAATAGGTATATTAAAAATATCACTAAAATGGCCGCCGGCGCCAAAGTGTTAAAGATTATTAACTTTTTGTGAGACCTGGCACTATTCTGCATATACACCAATATGTCCTGAAAATTTCAGCTCAATCGGATGGCGCGTTCCTGAGATTTTTTCACTGAAATTTTTTGATGATATATATATATATATATATATATATATATATATATATATATATATATATATATATATATATATATATATATATATATATATATATATATATATATATATATATATATATATATATATATATATATAGAAATATGAATATGAATATTTGGCCAAAGTGATTTTAATACTAATGTTCTTCGAATATTAGTAAAAAATAGGTTTCATACCTGCATTGAGGCAAGAGCCAGGTTTTGGCACCCATTCTACAACTCTTTCTACTAATTGGATTTCGGTGACCAGAAAAAACAACGTTTTAAACTTCCCTAAAGATTTTTTATAAAAGGAAAAAAGAAAGAAAATGATGTTCAAATGCTTGAACATATACTATGCTTAAAAATATAAACAAGACTTTTCCCAACGAAAAAAATTGATATATGAGCTGAAGGTGATTTCATTTGTACAGTTTTGGAGTTTCCGTAACTAGTGCTTAGGAAGTATGTAGTGGCCAAGAAGCTGCAAGTTCCATTTGAGATGCTGCATTAAGTTCAAGTGAGTGGAGAGATCATGACGGCCTGTACGAGCAAGTTAATTTGAAAAGATTTTGATAGAAAATGATTTAAATTAGCTGTCCATTGTTTAAAGTCGAAAAATCTCTCGAAAGATCATGGGCCATAAGCTGACAATTTTTGTTTCGCATGAAAGTATTTTTTCAGACCATCTCAATGTTTTTTACAGGATCAACTTGAGCATAGATTTTATAATTACACGACAATGTTTTGGGAAATTATGAAATAATAGCATACTTTACAAATTTTAAATGTTATAGAATCCAGTACATCTATCGAAACATACTTTTTTATGATCATAATTATTGTTGAAAATTGAATTTTTACTGTTTTGCCTCCAGTTTGTTCAATTGTGGACCATCTCCGGAAACGGTGAACACTTCAATGTAGTCACGTGGAAGTGGGTTCAAGTTTCTGAATTGACATCTGCAGAGAATGGAAAACCCGGTACTCGAGAGTAAAATCTAAGCTACTATTTCGTCAGAAAGTTCCTGAAACTCATTAAGATCTTGGCGAATGCTAGCATTGTGCTGCAAATTTATCAACTGCTTAGAAAAATTATTTATAAAATACTTTCCATCTATTTTACTGCGGTTTATATTCTTTTCATCCATTTTGACGACTCTTTCAAGATACTGTCAACCGAGTGACGTTTGTAATTCTTATTTGATAATTCTGGGGAAGTTATAAATTATTTGATCTTATTTTGTACAATAAGTTTGTTATCAAACGAATACTAGACAAACTACTGGAAAATCTTTCAAACAAGTTTTTGTGGTGGAAGAGAAAACGCCGAAAAAACTCCAATGGTCAAACTAGCTCTAGCATTTAGTCTCCAAATGAAAACCATCTTCAAAGCACACATAAATGTTTTAATAAATATATTTTACCTCATTACACTTAATATTTCCTATTATGAAACGATAGTCCCTTGGAATCACACAAGAAATTTCCAAAAAATAAAGGCAACCTGAAAACTGGTAATGAACAATTACATAAATAGTTTTGGAATATTTTTAAAGAAGAAGATAAGCAGTGAAAAATGATTATTATGACTATTATAAAAAAAAGTCTTCTTTATTATTTAAATGTACTGCCCACTACCTCTGTTGCTGGATATTTTAAACAGCTAAGAGACGTATCTTATGATGCACATAATAGTTTTTTATTTTAGTTTGCTTCGTCTTTTGAATACTAGTGCTTAATGTGAATATAAACATTATTTTCAGCTAGTCTATCTTAATTCCTGCTATTTAGTTCGTTCAGGCGATGCTGGCATTGATAATCCACTAAAGAACAATTGTTTTGCAAATGAAAATAGTTTTCAAATATTCAGTTTTTTTTTGTGCCAGCTTTCCTTGCAGATGCTATCAAACCGATAAACAGAGCAGAAATCTTCAAACACAAACTATGTTTTTTTGGTATCAAAAGATAAACCAAACCTTTTCGAAGCAAAGCACATAGCTCATACAAGTTTTTACTATTTTTAGAAATTTTCAAACAGAATTCTCAGTAGATTTAATTGTATCAAACGGGTCACGTTCAGTTTTTTTCAGTGAAATCATCCATTCGAAAGCAGATATTTTCCAAAAATACCATCTCACAACTAGTATAACGATTTAATGAGAAATACCCACGGTCACTTAGCGTTATTAATCTCGAATGTGTCAGTTAACGTAGAAGGGTCGATTTCTCTCATATTTAGAGCACTGTATCCTCCACAACGCAACCTCCGTCTATCGTTGCTTATTTAAATTCATAAGGAGCCACTATTTCATCGTGGCCTAGCAAAGTGCTTCCTAGAACTTGTAAAATATCACCGTGTTGTTGAAACATGATCTACTGATATGAAGACCGTTCTCATATTAGGCATAAAATATAGGATAGCTTGTGGTCGTTCCTAGTCGTGTCTGGGACGGTAGTGGGCATCGGGCTGTACATTAATTTCGTGCAATATATCACTTGGGAGTTGTCAACCTTTCGGTCAAGTGTATCCTACTGCACTTTGAGAGTGGTAAAAAGCAAGGTGAGATATCCGAAAGTAGATGTACGGAGCTGTGGAGAAGAAATAAAGTCCGTACGTGCCCCCGGAACCAAACGAGACGATTGTTACCTGTTCGGTGAAGTAAAATTTTCAACCGACAAATGACAAATGTGTACATGTTACAAGCTGAATACAGGAGTAAGAGGTACGTGGAATCTGGACCACACCAATTAAACAGGAACGGGAAATCGAGTATCATTCATTCCACTAAAGGTAAAGTCATAGTAATTATGAGAATAAGAAATAAATTATTATCAGAATAATAAATAAATTAGTGCATATTTGGCATCGTGGAATGAGTTGATGATTTTATTTCACCTCAGTTAAAATTATTCTATTCACTATCTCTTCCCCTATCGACCTTCAGAAGTGCGCTTCGCTTGCATCCTTTGATTCATACATTCATTCATTCATTTGTTCGTTTGCTCACTTTCCAAGTCTCGGAAAGAAAGATTACTTGAAACAGATAACTGAAATTGTGGCATTATTATTCTCGCCACGAGAACACTACACAATAAAAGGCAACATAATACGACTCAGACTGTCTGTGTAACTACACTGTACCAATTCTTACATGATATAGCACCTACGTTCAAGAATTTTTCTGAGTTTCTATCATATTTGTATCATGCCTTCCTAGTCTACTTTAAATTTTGATAAATTGAATTAAAGACAGGAAAATTCTTCGGGCTGACACGCAAGTTTGTTGGATGATGATGAAAAGAATGTTAACAGAATAATGCTTTATAATTTAACAGAAAATATTCGACAAAAGAAATGCATATGAAATCGGCAATTTTTGTTCAAAAACATAAATAAAAATTTCAAAAACTCAGTTTTTAATAAAGCCTCATTTTCTGAGGACCTTAGATATCACTTAGGTGGCGCGCTATTTTTTTTTAAATTTTATCAATTTTTTATTTTTTTTGGAATAAATCGGTAAATTGTCAATGTTTTTTATGTATGGGTTATTTAAAAATGTCAAAGGCATGTTTTCCATGCAAAAATTTATTGAAAAGTAACTTATATGTAATAAAAAATAAAAACAATAACAAAAACATTATTTTTTGTTCAAACTTAGTAACAGGAATTTCCTTTACTAAGTTTATTTTATACTATTATTTACATCTTCCTGATTTAAAGAGTGCCCCAGAAAAATATGCACCATTTTATATTATGGCTATTTCCTTTTGGTTTGGAAATATAATAAATGGCCTGAAATTTCAATAATTTATTCAGTTGTAAAAATATCGTCAACAAGAGAAGAAATTAGTGAAAAGGTTTGGCGCGTTTACATTTACGTAAAACAAGGATCAGTCATCTTCTGTTATCGCAAAGCTAGCAGGTATCTTAAGGTGATGAATTGAATGTCCAGCCGAGATGAGGTAGAAGAGAGAAGAAACCTAGAGCTATTTACAAAAAAGTGCTGAAGGAAACTTTAAAGAATAAAAGTGCTACTGTTCGAGATATCCAAAAAATGGGCATATCAAAGAATATTTTACAAAGGATTAAGGAACATAAAAAAATATTTAAACTTAAAAGAAACTAAAGGTACCAAATAAAAATAACCAAAACAACGTTGGAGTATCCAGGTCAAGGAAATTTTACAAGAACATTTCGAGAAAAATGAATGCTGCATAGTGATGGGTGATGAGTCGTATTTTAAATATAATTTTTCAATTTTACCTTTGCCGCAGTATTACTTAACAGGAAATAAAGTGAATGTCAGTGATTCGGAGAATACAATTGCTGTGGAAAAATTCGGGCGCAAGAGTTATTTGCCAAGCCATATACAAGTGTATCAATGTGGAAAGAAAACGTAGTCGTTTTTCACAAAACTGAAAATCAGTGCCAAATTGTACGTGTTACAATACCTACAAAAAAAGACTGTTGTCATTTTTAAATGACTATGGCAGGTGTGCATTATTTTGGCCTGATTTGGCTACTGCTCATTACGCACAGCGAGCAATCAAATGATGTAAGGACAACTATGTGGATTTTGTTGAAAAACTTATGATCTCGTCTAGAATTCAGGCCAATAGAAATATCAAGTAATAAAAAAAATATTTGTATCGGCTATCACTGTATTTTTCTGGATGTTGTTATCCGGGAACACATCATGTCTATTGAGCCAATTCCACCGTTTGTAATGCTATAATCTATAACTTGAACAGGCTTTCTCCTTCCCTCGTCAGCTGTAGTCGTATCGTGCTTTGTATTCATATTGTGTAATCATATCGTGTATTCGTTTTGCAAATTCATTGGTGATTCGGCCCTGAAAGTGTCAAAACTGCCTCTGTGGAAATAGATTATCACTTGGGATGAAATTCCTCTTTATACCTCGTGTATGTGAATACGTCTACAACTGTTTATCGTCTAAAAGGCAGCGAAGAATCAAGCATAAATCACACAGTACTGCTCTGCGATGAATCACGCATGAATCATACAGTACCGCTCATGAAAAACGACGAGAATCGATGTTCTGCTACTTTCAGGGATAATATATATTTCGCTATTTAGTTAGACACTAAAAAAGATAGATTATTTTCGTAATATCGATGTCTGTGAAGAAAATGAAATATATTTAGTTTAAAAGAGTGAAATTAGTCTTTTGCATTTATTAGTTTTTACATTTAAACCATAAACATGTAAACCTGAAACGGCATACATAATGTCAATCTGGAGGGTATTGGAATGCACCGTTCATCTCAACAACGACGAAGTATATATTAATCTGGAACAACCGACACTATTTACCGGTCCGAAAAATAAACCATAGCAAGGGAAAACGAGTGCACTGTTGCATAGTCGTTTAAACAGATGAAAATGAAAGACTTGTGATATATTTAGCTAGTCAATTAATTTTATGCACAAAATAAGGTGAAACTTCCTTTTTATTTTTCCCAACTTTCCTACAATTAGAAAAATACTTCTCCTTTTTGATGAAAAATGAACACATTATCAAAGAAAATTGGAAATGATTCTGCGCCAAAGAAATACTTACTCAGTCGAAAGAAAATAATTAATTAATTAATTCTTCTTTTTTTTTTGACCATGCCGAGGTTCAAGGAATGACCTTTTGAAGCAAATACTTAGCTATGGCGGAAGGGTGACACATATAGAAGAAGCCGATATCAATTGTTCCATTATTCTTTTATTTTAAGTGTCACATTTTTTTTCTTATTTTCTGAAGCGCTAGTGTTATTTATGCCTAGTCACCATTCAAAGCTATAATGTGACACTAAATTAATGGAGCGCTGGTATTAGCCCCTGGAGAGCCCAGCGGGATTCGAACCCACGAGCAGTAAAACGCTGCTTCGGACTAGCGCGCTAGCGACCTGAGCTACCGGCCTCTTATTTGTTTCAAGAAAATGGTGACAGAAGTCACAAAAACTATTCATTTTTTCGTCAAATATGGAAGCGTGGTTGATGTTGAAACATGTAAAAACATGTTTGCTTTGTATATATAATTTGAGAAAAATTACTAAATTTGAGAAAAACTGCTTGCTTGAAATAAGTTAAAGTAAAAATTGTATTCGGTTGAATGTAAGAAACTTTTACACAACATTTATACAAATTACTGACATCAAATAAAAATTTATTTGATTTGTGGAAGATTTCACATTTTGTTAACAAGTAAATAATTTCTTTGATTCTCGGAAACATATTTTTCTGAGTGTGAAAACAAAATCTAAACGCTTGGTGAATAATCGGCTGACTCCACGCCGCTGAAGTACATAGTTATCAGTCACTAAATTTCTATCTGAATTTTGATTCGGTCTCATAAATATTTTTACGAGATCAAAGTGTTTTTTGAACATAACTAGGAGCAAAGACAGCATACATTTTCAAAACATATTTAGTAAGTTTTTTCATATTGAATCAAGGAACAGTGACCTCGATATGTTTCCAACAATGATCAATGGCAATACATTCCCCAAAAGTGAACGACTTTTGAAATTCGTGGTAAAGTTTGTCAGATATTGGAACAAATTTTTTAAATGTTTTGCGTTGAGCTCCTTATGGTTATATCATCTGGCCTGATTGATCTCAAACCATATCGAAACCAATTCTTGCTGATATTCGCTCGCAGTATTGTCAGTTCCAACTGTTTGCTGTGAAATATATGAAACATCTGCACGATTTCACCTATTTATAGCTATTGTGAACAAAGATCCAAATACTGTTGAAGTTTTTGCTCTTGTTACGTAAAAGCTTTCTCTCTTACTAGGCTTAAGTTGTGGCTAAAAAAACTCATTCATCTGTTATTTGGCCCATTTTCGTGTCAAATTCATAGATTTTTGGTACAGTTCATAATATTTTTGAGTCTAATCTATAGTTTTTCAAATCAAATTCGTAAATTTTTGATACCAGTTCATAGATTTTCAAGTCAAGTTCATAGTTTTTTGAGTCCAATTTCCAATTTTTTTCGAATCGAATTTACTTTTTTGTGAGTCAATTCATAATTTTTTTGAGTTAAATTCAATCAAATTCATAATTTTGCCACGTCGAAGTCATTGTTTTCGCTAGTTAAGTTCATAGTTTTTTCAAGTAAAATTCATACTTTCTTGATATTTTGTCAATCTAATTCATAAATTATTATCTTCACATACAAAAATTATGAATTCTCCTCGAAAAAACCATCAATTCGACTTGCAAAAGTTATGACTTTGACGTGCAAAAATTATGAATTTACTTAAAAAAAATACAAATTTGCCTCGAAAAAATAATACATTGGATTAGAAAAAATTATAAATTTTATTCAAAATTCTCGCCGGGGGGCTTCACCCCCCTGGACCCGCTTCGCGATTCGCATTTTTACCAGGCTAAAACATGAAAAATATGGAACATACTTTTACGAGCTTAACAACAATACAAACGCGATACCTGGATAAGCGTTTTTTCACTTGTTATTTTAAAGTTTACACAACGTATTAAGTTAATTATACTACAAGCAAAAAAACACGACAAACCTTTTCATTTCCAGAACACGCTATTTATAGCAATCAAGCACACACCAACACAGCCAATGTTCGTGGAACGCTTTCTGATAACGTTTTTTTATGTCGTTTTTTCATGTCGTTTTTTTCCAACAGGCTCCCGTAAAAGTATGTTCCATACTAAAATTTCGGATTTGGCTCGAAAACATGAATTGATATCGAAAATTTACGAATTCGATTTCAATTTGAATTAGACTCGAAAATATTATGAAAATTATGTAGCAAAATTATTATGTAGCAAAAATCAATGAATTTGACCGGAAAATGGTATATGTAAAATATTTTCATATATTTTATTGGTAAACAGTTAAGTCAGTTTTAACCAGCCAACCTGGACTCTTGTACCTTAAAAGCACTTTCACAATATTTAGCCCTTGATTAAGAAAATCATGCGATAGCTTTGCTTACACACAGCTTTTCATCGCCTTTGTCGATATCAACTTCAAGTAATCCGATGTGCCAAAAGCATCATTTACATCATCGTTTATTTTTGTTATACAGTATTTTTTTTTTGTAATAGAGATAGATGTTCCAAATCTGTATCATTAGGATTACCGAAAAGTACTACCATTTGCTCGTTTTCTTCGCAATCTAATCCCGTGAAAAACTCCTGAAACAATTTGGTTTTACCAAAATTTTCCTACAAGGACTGACATAGAACTGAAAAATAGTTAGACATTAACAAATCTGATAAATATTAGTAGTAAGATTATAATATACAACTACAAATAGATGACACCTGTTTGAAAACAGCAAAAATACAGAATTTTAAAATTTTATGAAAGCTTAACACTGAGGCCAAGTTACAGATTGTATTGATTGGATTAGACTACCATTAGAAGAGGCATCATGTAACAAGAGAATAATTGTGTAATATACAGCCTCCAGAATTAAGTTTTAAGTGACAAATACTAGTTTATTTTTGAAGGACGGCGGCTTGCTGCTCACGCAAGCGGATGAACAAGAAAACTGCAAAAAATCAATTATTTTATATTATTGAAGTGGCCAAAGTAAAAACCAATTAATCTGGATTCAAAAAAAAACTTACCTGTACAGATTTGTATTTTTATGAGAGAACATAGCCTATTACATTAGCCAACACTATAGGATCAGGCTAAGTAAGACCTTTTGTTTTTTTACTACACGTAGCCTGCAAATACTGAGCCATGACTAAGAAATTGGGTTGCACCAAAACTCAAGCATATCTGTTTGCAGCATTTTGTTTACTCTAAGTCTAAGATGATATTTGTTTAGGTTTGAAATATATATGTACCTTAAGGGGTTACATAGGTCTTGAAACAAAAATAAACTTTTTCAAAAAATTGTATTTAAAAAACAAAAAATCTATTTTATTTGAAATTTAAATTTAGCATTTCAAAAAGTTGTAAAAAATTTTAAGCTTAAAATATTGACAATTGTCGATTTTCCTGCAGTTTTCCTCGTGTAGCCTTTTTTTGCGGTAGGTAGAATATTTCAGTGCAGGTTCATCTGAAATCAAAAATTCAAACATTTTCTTATAGCTTATACTCTTGGCTTGTGATTGAACGAAGGAATTGAAAAAAAAAATGAAATTCAAAGCTTTGAAATAAGTTTGAATGTATTTCCGTCTCATATTTTTTTAGCATTTTCCCGGTTCTCATCGTTTTTAAAACATTTTTTTTCGTATAAAACAAGAACGAGCTGATCGATTGAAAATCCCTTCTTTCAATCTTGAGCCAAGGGTAGGTTAACGTGGCTGCCGATCTTCAGAGGCCTGACGACCAGGCCTGACGACCAGCACACATAGGCACATGAGAAGCCCGTTGTGATATGAGCCAAGGGTATAAGCTATAAGAAAATTTTTGAATTTTTGATTTCAGATGAACCTGCACCGAAATATTTCCTACCGTAACAAAAAAGGCTGGACGAGGAAAACTGCAGGAAAATCGACAATTTCAATAATTTTAGATGAAAATTTTTTTACAATTTTTTGAAGTACTAAACTTTTCTATGTGTAAAGTAAAAAAAAGGATTTCTGGTTTTTAAAATAAAATTTTTCGAAAAATTCGTGTTTTTTCCTTCAAGACCTATGTAACCCCTTATGTATTTGAATTGAACTGATTTACTGTTCAAGTGAATATTGAGTTGTGCTAAAATGTTTTGAGCTAAAACATAAAATGCCTTCTGTAAAGTTTGTTTAACACCAAGTTCATTCACCAAAAACATCGTTGCATTAAAAGATAATTAATATTCTCTCTTTGTCTGCGAGCAGTTTTTTTTTCAATCAAAAAATAAAAAAATTCAATCTAAATACAGTTCTACACATTTATCTTACCTATATCTGATAGTTTAAATTTCCCATGCACCTCACAGAAGTGCCTTTCATCCACGAAACATACAATTTATACTTTCCTTTCAGCACCATCGAACCCAAAACAAAATTTAACGTATTTAACAGCAGGATATAACAACTCCCCAAATCCCTTACTAACTCTCATTGCAATATTGACTCTAATGCACTAATGACACTCACATACATCCTGAGCCCAGCCTTCGACGTAATCTTGCACCGCAAACCTATAATTCAAAACAAATTTGTAAGTCCGAATCGACCGGGAAAAGATACAACATAACCAAGGAACTCATTGCGCCATTAATCAATTAGAGTGTCATCTAGTTCTGATCGAGTACGGCTGGGCATTAGGACCGTCAGGATCTGCTTTTACTTTGCGACGAACACTGCTATTATTTGGCGCCGAGCGCAGCCGAATTGGTCTCATCGCATCAGGAGCAGGACGATCGTTCTGTGTAAGATACCGTCGAAAACGGGTGTTTCTGAACTGTTTCATTTTCGGCAGACTAATAATTACACGGACCCGTCGTGTTTGGAGTGACCCGTCGAATCGCAATCTCCATTAAATTAGCACATCTCAAGTATCAAATGCATTTATCACCTTGTGATAATTAATTGGCCTTATTTCTGAATGAGAGACAAGACAACTGGTCGAACCGTTTCTAAATGGAAGACGTCAGCCGTTACACCTGCCTGATGCCGTCGGATATTGCATTGGGCGATACAAATATAGTGAATTCGTGAATTGGCGAATGATGCTAAGTTAGAGTAAACGTCTGGTTTCGAAAATATCTTTTGCTGGAGATAATTTTGATTGAGGTAAATTGCACGCGAGAGAGATGTGTCAGAAAATTCGTTGAGTGAAACATACTTGACGTCCGACCGTCACATTTCACATCGCATTTATTTTTACTATCCACAATTAAAAAAAAATATATTAGAGCACCGATAAATTCCTTATTGAATTACCTTAAGCTTTAAAAATGTATGCATAATACGGCAGATTGCCTTTCACACTCTAAACAATTTCGCTGCATATGTATCTCAACTGTGAATAGAGTTATGATTATGCCGCAAAGGATCGTCAAAGTGCCCGGGTACCAGGCGATTCAAGCCGCATTTAATCCGCGATCCGATATTTAGATAAACGACGAAGATAAGTTGCATCGGTAATTATTTTTCGTCTCGTGGCAAATTAACTAGCCTGTTAGTGTCACTTTGGAAAATGACATCAAGTGTATGGTGGTGCTTTGAAGCTGCTGGCTGAGCCGGTAGTCTCGTAGGTGTCAGCAAAATGTAAATTTAATGCATAATTTTGCAATTTGTCGTCTCAATCGATGCAAACAGTGCAGTCGAAATTAATTGGATGTATCAAGTCGAGAGGACATGGAACGATCGCAGTGCAATGAACCAAGTAATAGAGGTGACTAATTAATCATTTTACTATGGTACTTTGTCGTTTGACATGTTGGATGGTTTGTGTTGATGATTTGCGATGCGATATTAATTACATGTTTTAGAAGGATTTGTAGTGAACATGATTGTTAAAGTTTCTCTGCTTTGAAGTGTGTGACGGTTCTTTCAGTGGCGTTTTGAATGGACAAAAGCGAAAGATATTTAGAAACAAAATTCGACGAAAAACTTGTCAGATGATTTCGTTGTGCGTTAAAAGAATTCCATGAAAAAAATCAATATAAATTTGGCATGGACAAAAACAATCTAAAAAAGTACAAACTCACTTATTGAAATATCATAGCAAGAAGTAAATAAACAGTGAAGCACTTAATTTTCCGAAATCTTCCAAAATTTTCCAAAAAATATATTTTTTCAGTTCTGAAAAATCATGACTATTGCTTTTGTGGCACATTGAAACTAGGTGAGCGATGTTATCAGACCAATGAATATAAATTTGATGTTGAACTAAAATATTTGCTTGTATTGAGTCAGCAGCTCAAGTTGTTCATACAATAACTTTTTTAATAAATTTTCGGGCTCTTAAAATCAATGAATTTTGAAATAATACTGTGAATATAATACAATGAAAATACAATAAATTTTGAAATAATACTGTCGTAATATTACTTTCAATGACTTCAAAGCGGAATGATCAAGCATTTAGTTTTTTTCAAGCAGGTTTGATAGAAACAGAAAATGATACGAAAATCGCCTAGTAGAAGTTGTAAATTAGAAGCATTCTGACGTTTGATAGAACTTTTCACTCTTTATCTAGCATAACTTCATCAAATTATGCTAAAATACCAGAAGATTACATTACCTACTCATTCAGAACTGCTTAGAACCAAAACTCTCAGCTCAAATTAAACTACCTGAAACTATGTTTATACAAAGACTTAAAATTTTCTAACAGAAAATAATCATTTTTCAAAAAATCTTTCCAGTTACATATATTCCTACGTCGACTTCAATTACTTCATTCTTACGGTCAAACGTCCTTATCACGATAAGCAAAGTCTAAAGTGAAAATAACTTTCCAATCATTTTTCGAACATCAAAGAAAATTCCTTTTCGGGATTATATGCCATATTTTCACAAAAACCGAGTATCTTGTCATAGCAACTGTCTACATAGTTCAAATCAGCAACTAAACTTTGTCCTCTACTCAAAATCAACCGACAAGATTAGCAAAAAGGTTCAATCGCTCTCTGCGTCTGCATGTTTCGAGAAAAAGGTTGAGGTAACTCTTTAGTGATTATCTCTTTCACTGAAATGTATTCTCGGTGTCAGGTGAAATCGAATCTACCGTTTGCATTTAGAGAAACAGATTCAAACTCAAGGGACAATTCATCTAATGGCTGAGAGAAAAAATTCAGATGACGACATTAAGGATTACATGTAAAGATGAAAAGCCGAGAGGACTGAAAAGACGAGCGATAATATCCCAAGATAATGTACAGGTCCTTTAATCCTGTTTTGACAAGTGTCTGATATTATCCTGTCAGAAAATGACAAGGCATAATCATCTACGTATATTTCATCGGGTAAAAACTCACTAAGATAACAGATTTCATGTTGAATGTGAATGGACGGTCTGAAACTGTAATTATGATTGCATTTTGTAGGTGAATGCAGATAATTATTGTTTTCAACTTAAGAATTTGTAAAGAAAGAAGTTTTCATAGAAAGCCTGCGTAGTTTGCTTAAAACATTAACTCTTCCAGTTATATTTACAAAAATTTCGGAGGTCAATATTCCCAGAAACTGAGAGCACCTTTGATAAGTTCAATCACTCATAGCGAGCAATGTTTACCTGAGCCACCATGAAATGTACATAGTTTATGCTATCAGGTTGGCATTTCAGCTAACAATAATTAGACAATAAAATCAACTGCTACCGCGCAGCCAGTTATCAGCCGACGGAGACACGATCAGCGCCGAAGGACAAGGACAGCGAGGAGGATAAAGAATTAATTTTATGCAGGAGAAACCGGTTTTTGATCGATCGACTCCAAGCCACGCGATCAGGAATACTTCCATCAAAAAGTAATTAACGCAACACCACTTAGGAATTTCGGCAGTTTTAAAACGAATTTATCGAAAAAATATGTTTTGTGATTATCTGTGCTTTATTGATTATACGATTTTTATTTCCATTTATTTTTCTCTTTTTAATGTAAGATTTGAAACAGGCTAGTAATGAGAGAGTTCGTTAACGGCCGATCACTCAATTTTAGCCAAATTACGAACAACTGGCTTGTTAATTGGACTCAGGCTTTGAGAAAGAATTATACGAGGAGTAGACAAGGATAGGATCATATCGGAGCTTACAATCCAGATGAGTCAAATCAAACAACAGATGGCAGAGAACGAGAACGACTAAAAGGATAACAGAAGGAATCATCGAAACAGAGGAAGCAAAATATCGAGCTGTTTAAAAAATTCAGTAGCTGATGAGTCGACTTTTAAAAGTGAGTCGCACTACTCCATCAGCAGCTCTGACGCAGCGTATAAGAAAACAAGAGCCGTTCTATACTACCAATACAGTACAGATGAAAGCGAAAGTATGCCAATGGAAGCAGAGAACACTGTCGGATACATTATTAAAAAGATCTCTCGATTTTCTGACGCCGAAAAAATTGAAAACCATAGGTTTCATGCCCAAAGCAATCTTCCCTCGTAGCAGCCAGAAACAAACGAGCAGCATGGATGTTCAAATCAAAATGACAGCAATTCAGTCTACAAATGCCGTGATTGTGACCGAATCAACTGTGTCAGTCATAATAAGGCAGCCAGGGTAATGGACTCAGTTGATGATAGTCACTAAAGAGCTAAATATTGGCTATGAGACAGACAGGAGAGTTTACCTGGGTAGCCAAGTTATCCCGAAAGCCCCTCCAAGATCACAAAAATCTTACAAAATCAATGACGCCAGAAAAGGTAGTGTATTTATAGGTTCTGATAAGTTACCCGAACAAAAGAGTTTCAGAGCGAAAGAGAGACCAGCCGAAATTAAAGAAAACCTTGAAAAGCAAGACTTCCACCCGATTGAAAGGTTCTTCCTAAAACTGTGAAATAGCCTCTCCAAACTAGCCAAAGCCCTTCTTTCTAAGCAAAAAAACGGACATTTATAGCCTAAAGGCAGTGCAAAAACCACGCAGCGGTTACTCGCGATATCATAATTGCCAACAATTTGGCTATGCAACAACCAACTGTCGCGCACAATGCAGATGCGTCAAATGTGATGTGCTTCACCACCAGTTGCAATGCACCAAGAAAGAAGATGAAAAAGCTTAGTGCGTAAACTTCAGTGAGGGACATCCCGCCAGTTATAGAGGATGTCCTAAACATCAAAAAAATTTGAGAAAATAATTTTCGCAGGTCGCTAAGGAACGAATATTTTCTGCTATCACTAAGGCTAAGCCAACAAAAACCCTTAATAGCCAAAATCAAGCTCAGTTCTAACAAAATTCTAATCAGATTCAACATGCAGAAGCAATCGAAATTCATGATTAAAAAGTATCATGGCGAAAATTATGCGAAGAATAGGTCTGCATTCCCAGCTACCAAAACTCTCACTTAAAAGCTTCCGCAATGGACATCGCTAATCATATTTTTGTGCAAGTTTCAGAAGCTATAAAACGGGAGAACTTATGCAATTCATTTTCAACTGCAAAGCCAATATAGTCCTGAATCAGGAAACATTCCTGAAACCCGAAGACAATCTTCGTCTTCTCAATTCGGGCTTCTTTAGAAAAGATGGATTCTGTGGCAGAAGAGGTGGCACTGCAGCTCCCGTAAGACGAAATATCAGCTACCACCATATTCATATTCCCACTCTAATCCAAATAGAGGAAACAGTAGTCAAATTCATCACTCAGTCTTTTGATTTCAAGGCGATCTCTGTTTACAAACCACTAGGCTCGCTCAATCAAACTAAGAAGAACTAGTCTTTGTAGAGATCGAAATGAGAGATCGAAATGCTTAGGTTGATAGGAGTACTAACAGAATAGGGACCGTTCCAAAAAAAAGTTTGTCATAGATAAACAGGTACCCACTTATACTCACTTTGGGATAACCAACAGCCATGCGTTGGACATAGACCTCTCATTCGATTTTGAGCACAGTGTACAGACCACAGTACTGGATGAATTCTTTTCCAACTATAAACCAGTACTCTTTTTAACAGAAGACGTATACATTGATGGTTCCTCCAAAGTCAAGACGAAAATTAACTGGTACGCTTTTCAAAGCGTAATGAGGAATAGTCACTTGAAACTGCCAGCGACATCAACAGAGCGATTAAAAATCAATCAGCGAAAATAGCCCAAGTTATATAAGAATCCACCACTAAAACTAGAATAGAGGGCTATAAAGCTAATAAACTACTGTGGGACATTACAGAGCTCATTTGAAAAAAAAACCAAGTAGGAGACCTTATCTCAAAAAGGAAAGCGAATTGTTTGACAATCATAGCCACCAGATCTCACTGTTTTGGAACGAGCTATAGGAACACTTTTTACAGAGTATGGTGCCAGGTGACAATAATTTTTGGAGATTGACCAAATACTTAAGGCAGGAGAGCAAAATCGCTCTACCAGCAATCCACGGCTCCAATGCTCTCAAATAATTAAAGTTCGACTTGCATATTCTTCACGTCACTGCCAAGGCTTCTCGTCTTTCCGGCTTCATCATCAGATCCTCTAAACGTTTTGTTAATCTTTCCACCTCTCTTAATCTGTTTTTTTCTTTTGTCCGTAGTGTTCTTGAATACTGTTGCCAAATTTGGTGTCCACATTATGGATACTTGATCGATGCGGTTGAATCCGTGCAACGCCGATTCACCCGCTCGTTGTTCTATAAGTACAGTATTCCGTATTGTGATTACAGTATGCGCCTCTCCATCCTTCAAATTCCTTCCCTTGAGTCACGCAGAGTGTTCCTCGACGAGTGCCTCCTTTTTAAACTTTTTAAAGGCAGTATATTGGTTGACCCCAGCATTCAACTTTCAGTTAGGGAACTGGGCCGTCTCAATAGAACATTATTTGCCTTTAATGTTGCATTTGCCCGTACGGACACCTATTTCTTTTCCCCCCTCTTGCGTTTGCCTCGTCAGCACAATAGCCTTAACCTTGGTCCTCTGCCTCAAACGTTATCTGTGTTTAAAAATAATTTAAAAAATAACGTTATCTCTTATAATCGTAATGTATCCTAATTTACTCATTTTGTTTGTTTCTTTTCCGATCGATTTGCTTTTTATTCTTTTTTGTATTGTTATTCCATTCTGAATTCATTAATTTTCTTGGTTTTCATGTTATTTTCTTATTGATTTTCTTGGTTTTCATATTATTTTCTTTTTCTTACATATTTTATGTACTTGTATTTATTTTTTTTATTTTTTTCATATACTTGTATTTATTTTTATTTTTTTTTTCTTCTTGTCTAATCAATAATTGGATTTGTTCTGTGGATTAAGACACTAAATAAATGAATAAATAAATAAATAAAATATAACAACGTGGAAAAGGCCGGAGATTTTTTTTAGATACATTACATCATCATCATCATCATCAGCGTGGCACAAAAGCCCGATGTCGGGCCTTGGCCGCCTGGATCGAACTCCTCCAATTGTCTCGGTCACGTGACCGCGTCCTCCAATCTTGGAACCCCAATAGTTGTTCGGCGTCCGCATACACTGAGCCCTCCCACCGAGCTCTTGGTCTTCCTCTTGGCCTCGCTCCGTCGACTCGTCTTGCGTTCATGACACGTTTTGGCATGCGATCGTCATTCATGCGTTGCACGTGCCCAGCCCACTGTAACCGTTGTAGTTTGACAATTTTTGAGACTTCAAGCTCATCGTAAAGTTCGTACAACTCATTGTTGTACCGGATGCGCCATCCATCTCGGTCGCGGATAGCCCCGAAAATCCGCCGTAGTACTTTCCGTTCGAAAGTATCGATCATGTATTCGGAGGCTTGGGTCAGGGTTCATGTTTCGCAGCCATAGCACAGCACAGGTCTTATAATAGTTTTATAAACGCGGAGCTTAGTCTTTCTGTGCACATATTTCGATTTCATGATAGGGAGGACCGAGAAGAAAGTCTTATTTGCTAGTTGTATCCGTCGCTTGATTTCGTCAGTTTCGTTGGCGTCACTCGATAGATTGCTACCCAGGTACACAAAGTTGTCCACGAATTTGATGCAAAGGTCCCCTACGTTGATAGTCGTGTGCGCTGGCGTCCGTGTCCTAGATTGCATCATAACTTTCGTTTTGTCCTCGTTGATTCGCAGTCCAACTTCCTTTGCTGCGGTGTCAAGTCTAAGCAGAAGTTCTTCTGCATCGGTCAGTTTTCGAGCCATGATGTTAATGTCATCCGCGTACGCTGCTAATTGTGTCGACTTAAAAAGTAGCGTGCCGCTGGTGCTCAGGTTCATTGCTCGAATAGCGAACTCAAGTACCAGGTTGAAGAGCGTGGGCGCTATTCCATCGCCCTGCTTCAGGCCACCCAGAGTTTCAAAAGGATCCGTCAATCTGTTCTCGATCCGGACTTGTGAGACGGAGTTGGTCATCGTCATCTTTGTAAGTCTCACTAATTTGGCCGGTATACCAAATTGCAGCATGATGCTATATAGAGCGCCTCGCTTGATGCTGTCATATGCTTGTTTAAAGTCGACAAAGATTTGGTATACGTCGACGTCGTATTCCCAGCACTTTTGCAAAATTAGCTTGACCGTGAAGAGCTGGTCGATTGTTGAGCGACCAGATCTGAAACCGCCTTGATATTCGCCAATGATTTCTTCCGCGAACGGTTTAATCCTATATTCCAGGATTTTTGACAGGATTTTGTAGGCCGTACAGACTAAGGAGATGCCTCTGTAATTCTCACACCGCAGTTTATTGCCCTTTTTATGTATGGGACAGATCATGCTTCTGCGCCAATCGTCTGGGATCACCTCAGTCTCCCAGATTCGCAGCAGTAGTTGATGTAGCGCACTTAATAAACCCGCCCCACCAGACTTGAGTAGCTCAGCTGGTATCTCGTCAGCGCCCGGCGCTTTGTTCCTTTTCAGTGAACGCGAGGCGAGATCAACTTCTTCTACTGTCGGGGATTGTGTGGATGGGGGCTGTCCACCGGTATCGTCATGGAGCTCAGCTTCTGCTGCGAGGATGTTTGATGGCGGATTCAGAAGCTCTTCAAAGTAGGACGCCCATCGTTTGCTAATAATTTCGGTGTCGCTGATAATGCTTCCATCTTTGTCCTTACAGAGGCTAGTCCTGGGTTGGTAGCCATTTTTGATCATGTTTACTAGTCTGTATGCTTGTCTGGTGTTCTTACTAACTAGGTTTACATATATGTTCAGCAACTGCTCGTCAAAGTATTTCCGATTCTTACGCCTAATTATTCTATTGGATATTCGCCGTAGCTCGTCATATTTTTCCTTCTTGGCTCTGGTTGCACGTTGGACCCATTGTCTGTAGGCCTCGTTCTTCGCGTCAAGTGAGTGTCTGCACTCTTCGTCAAACCATTCATTTCGCGCTCGTCGGGCTTTGTATCCTACAATGATTTCTGCCACATTCTTGATTGTATTTTTGAGCTCTTCCCAGAACTCGTGGACACCTACGTTGCTGGAGTCGCGTAGCATTGGTGAAATTCTTTCCTCAAGCATGGTCGTATATGTCTGAGCCGTATAATCGTTCAGTAAATTCTCAACCGCGAAAATTTTGGGAGGGCTGAATCTCGATTGGTGCACTGAGGAAATTCTGCACCGGTATGTTGTTTTCACCAGGAAATGATCGGAGTCACAGTTAGCTCCACGGTACGACCGAACATCCATCACACTTGACGCCCATCTCTTGCTGATAAGGACGTGGTCGATTTGGTTGACGGTATGTGCGTCTGGAAAATTCCAGGTCTGCTTGTGAATGCGACGGTGTGGAAAGCAAGTTGAGCTTACAACAAGGTTCCTGCTGCAAGCGAAGTCAATTAGACGATGGCCGTTATCATTGCATTCATCGTGGAGGCTGTGTCCTCCAGTGGTCCCCCGATGCCAACTTTTATTCCCGACTTTTGCATTGAAATCTCCCAGCAGCATTTTTACGTCATTTGATGGAAGTGAGTCGAAGAGAGTTTCAAGGCAGGCATAAAACTCGTCTTTTACAGAGTCTTCTTGTACTTCGGTGGGAGCGTGCACATTGATGCGCCAGAGGTTGAAAAATCGCGCCTTAATGCGAATCGCACACAGCCTTTCGTTTACGGGTTTGAAATCGGTAACGCGCGACTTAAGCTGCTTACTCACTATAAATGCTACTCCAAACTCCTTGCGGCCCGAAGGTTTGCCGCTTGTAAAAATTGTGTGCGATTTCTTGTCGTTGATCTCGCAGCCTAACCAATTTGTTTCCTGGACTGCAGTAATGCTCAGTTTGTATTGTTCGACCTTGTATTGTTTGTATTGTTCGACCTTTTCAGCCCCCCGTTTGTTCAGGGAGCGTACATTCCAGGTTCCGAGAGAATAGTCCGTTGTGCGTTTGCGTGGTCGTCGTTGTTGGTCCGTCCAACAACGACGACCACGCTGTTGGTCCGTACATTACAGCTTTACTGTAAAGGACAAGATTGAAGAACGAAATTCTAATATTCTAGCAACAACGACTCAAAAAGATGAGGAGATTCACTCCAAGCAAATAGAAGAGATTAAACAACTGGTAGTTGGCCAATAAACAAAAATCACGACACGATAACGAATACCTGTTTAATGGAATAATCAGACAATAAAATCCAAGGAATAACCAACTTCCAATCTTAAAATATATAGAGCAGAGCGAAAATAATACTTGCTTAAGTCTACGAGCACTAGGATCCTAAAGTAGCAGATCTACAAGGAAGAGAAAAATAAACTGAGCAAACAAGAGAAAGGAACAAGAGCGCAAGAACGTTCATTGCGACAAAATGCAAATGGCACAACAGTTCCTGGAGCAAGAAATGTAAACTCTCTTAACTATAATTTAACTATCTTCAAATAAACTTTAAAAAAATGACTGACGGCATTATGTTATCTCTCGGCTCACCTTTGTTGAGACAAAAAAAAATTGAATGTGCCCGGCAGCAATTCCGAATCTTGTAAATACGACTTGTTTTCCTGTTCTTATTGTACTTCAAGCAAAATTTCCTCTAAGATTCACATTTTTTACTGCAGTTTTGGTAGACCACAGTGTATATATGATAGTGTGCAGCATTTAAAATTATTTGTAAAATCGAGAATGAACGGTGTGATACCTATCAAGTCAAAATATTATCGAGCTGATATCAGACAAACTTTTTGCACATCCAATATTGGTCCTACCGGGCATATTAAATCGATCCAATCTACAGCATTTAAGAAAACGAAAGCGTACAAACGAATATTGAATAATAGCCCGAAACATTATTTTGCAATCAATTATCTTTAATTTTCATTTTCATTTTTACTTTTGTTCTACGTAAGCCCCTTTCATTTTACAATCAATTTCAAACATTTAGCTAATTCGACAATACACATCTTAGTGGTTTTGGGCTAGCAATCATATTTTTGCCATCTTCGAGCCGAGTCATTGGCCGAGCTTTTGTGGAAAAATTCAAAAAAAAACAGTGAAACAGCATACTCGTATATGATTGCACCCATTAGATTTAACAACGACTCAAAAAAATAGTTACCCAATTGAAAAAAAAAACATTTAATCTGAACTACTAAACAAATTCTTCCACCTGATCAAGATTAGATTACAGAATTTTCGATGGTATGGCGCAGGTCAAGAATATTGATCGAGTCATCGTTGTCGAAAGCAGGCAGGTCAGTGAACGACCACAGGTTCTGTCGGCATGATTTGCTCCAGCTTTTTAGATGCTTTAAATGAATTAGGGCTGTGATGTGAATTTCTATTTAGAAAATATCGTTTTGAGATAGGAGAGTAGAATTGCCGTTGTGGATAACCTTTTATGCCTGGTAAGGGCTCAAGAGCATTTTTTGAATGGATAGTTGAACACAAAATGGGAAAAAATGGCAAGGATATCCTGCCAAAAAATTGAAAGTTAACACTGCGAATGAACTATTTTTCCTGCAGTCGTCACAACGTCATAAGGTGGATTAAAATCAGTTTTCGCAGGCATTGCAGCAAAAATAAGAAATATTTTCTATTAAAGTCCCTTAAGACGTCCTTACCGCTACAAATCGGAACTTTTTCGTCGATTTACTGTGCAAACTGTAAAATAACGAACACAGCCAGCTATACATTATGACTTAATACTCCAGACAAACAACTAATTGCTGAATGTTATCAAAACAGGGTTCCCTCATCAATACGCTATGAAAATTTGAATAGTTCGTGGTGGATAGAATTAGAGAGTGAATAGTAGTTTTAGTAACCAGAAAACTACGGATGTCAAATAATGATGCTTTATTACAATTGTTAAGAAATGAAATAGTGTGTAATCGAACTTTTAACTAAAAACATTGCAGCAGCGAACTGACAGGGTCCAACGAAGTTGAAGGTATAACAAATGATTGTGTAAAAATCATACAAATTTTTCAACTAATCCTCGATACCTTCGAACCATACACACTAGCCTTCATCAAAACCTCATCTAGAATTATGGCAAAATATCTCAAACATCTATCGCTCCGACGGAACATACATAGACAACTACATCTTTCTGATCGAAAAACTGAACGTGTCAAAAACTCTGTTCCCGTCATTCATCAATCACTTCCGATGTCTTACTAGTAACCGATGTAAAGTGATGATAAGCCTTGTCTTGTTCGAACTACGATCCGATTTTCGAGCACTTTTTTCACCATTTACCGCATGTCTTTCGGCAGTTTTGAGGCGTAGATTACTCGCTTTAATCGAAGATCAAAGATCAATTGTTGGAAGCTATGGTAGTTAATTGGTTTTCGTTACCGTTCATTTTTTTCCTTCAGCAATTCAACAATTGGCGGACAAAAATCAGGAATGCTTCAACCGCAATGATAGAATATGCATGCGATGCAAAGATGAAGTATGTGATTATATGAAAAAAGCGGAAATGAAACGTGCAAAACGTTCAAATTTTCATAAATTTGGCATGCGGAGACCAGTTGTGTTTTATTGGAGCCACCTACTAAGCTCGAAATAAACGAGCCATTTGAACCGTGAACTGAGCCGACATACAATTCTTGGCTAGACCCTATTAATCACTTAGCATGAGTAATACCGACGATTTCACGTAACTTGATATTATTGTGAAAACTTTTGATCTACTAGGTGACCCTTCTTGCAATGTAAAAATAATTAACATGGCTCTATCCAAGACAAGTCGTTTGTCTTGACGCCAGAATCACAACGCGTCAGCAAAACACCATATACTCGTCAGTTTCGTGCATGTCCCGCGCAGTCGTGAATAAAACTTTTTTTTTATAGATCCAGCGATAAAATTCGGTATGATGTCCGTCATACTTCCAACATACTTCTGAGATTCATAGTTTCAACAAAAGAAAGTTCTAACGAACGATCTTTGAATCGAACAATGTGTTTTCTTCTTATTGAATTATTCTTTCGGCTAGGTGGCCAGATAATAGATAGTGACGGAATAATGTCAGGGCCACGTCGCGAGTTAAGATCGATCATGCAGGAAGTCACAGTTTAAGACCTGCCGTGATCAGTCAGCGAAACAAATAACAATTGTGAAGATTTCGGGCCTGTAGCGAACGCTATTCGATTGAGATTTAGACGACGAGATACTACCGACTCGAATTCGAGGTAAACTAACATTTTTATCAGATTGATGAAATTCTTTGAGAAGAAGATAAATGAATGAAAGATTTTTGATGTGTTGTTGCTACGATGGCCTCGTTTGAATAATTTGAGGATAGGTAGTAGCTGGAAAGGGGACATTAAAATCGAAATGGTTCACATAAATTTTGAATGTGGAAAATACCGTGGAATCATCAAAGGATAATTAGATGATATCGTTTTTGTGAAATATTATATTAGATTTTTGAAGATTAGGCTATTATTCGGAATGTCCATTTTAGTAGAAATATGCGAAATATGGTTTCGAGACTAGCTTTAATGAGCCACTGACCTTATTTCAACTCGAACATTATTCTGTCAGCAAATTAGTATATTTTAATTAAGAATTATTGTTATGGTTAGAATTTTTTCGCATGGTGATATGATAAAATCAGATATATAAAACGGAGAAGTCGTAACTTTGTAAATGGGATGGTGAATTTTTGCTTAAATTGAAGACTTCAAATAAAATCAATATCAGTTGTTGTAAACGCATATGCACGCCTTTCAAAAGCATCTCTCCGAAAATATGGAATAAACTTTATATTTAGTTGAATTCTACAAATTTTTAGTGGTTTATCCTGATGAGTTGTGAGTCAATTAAACACTATTCACCACGTGCCATGTTTTCATCCGGTGTCAAATTTTCAGAAGCTCATTTGCAGCAAAGTTCAAGTCTCATCAATGTTATCTGAACATATGCTGATATCAGTCTAAACAAAAAATTTGAGCAATTTGTCTAAAAGTGCTGCATGGCTCTCTTCACAATTATTAAAATATAAATCTATGAAATTCGAATATTTAACCAATAGTTCAGGAAAATAAATCAGTAATGCTCGGTTTTTACATATTTCTTCATTGAAGCAAAGAGCCAAATTAATTTATTTATGGAAAAAATATCTACTGATATCACTGATATCAAAAGATGTATGAAGAAGAATTAAAAAATTATGGAGAGAGACTTAGTTCCAAGGACGAAACTTTTGCAGGCTTTATTTGAAGGTACCAACAGTTTTTCCAGGCACAGGTATATTTGTCAAGGATATGATGTTTTACCAAACAAGCTATACAATTACATATAAATGAGAATTGAATGAATTGAAAAATATTTTTATTATAAATTATTTGTACAATCTTAACCTAACTTACAGTTTAATTAACAAGTCAAATAACTTAAAATCTAGCGGCTATTCTATTTTGGCCTGCTGGCTCTTATGGTTATTTTTTAGGTATTTTTTGCATAAATTTTTTTTCTTACACATTAATGATATTACCCAGCCTGTACAACAGCTGGGATTACACTGGTTATAGTTTCCTTAAACATTACCTTACTATTAAATTACGATCTAACCTATGTCTAATTATAGTTACTTAGCCTAATTACATCTAATCTAGTTTTTTTTAGTCGAGGTCTTAAATCTAATCCCTTCTGTTTGACGGGTGGCCTGTGTAATCGAAAAGCGCATCCATAAGCTGCCGTTGCAATCCTTTTATCGCGGGGCGCATAAATGGCTGTATGCTCTAGTGTCCAAATCAGTCCATTCTCATGTCAGTCTGTCTGTCCGTAAAATCTTGTCGTTAATTCCACAACTCGGTCCCTAAGTGGCTCCAGTCCCGACTCCTGATTCAGGAGAAGGTTCTTCGGCCACTTTTTAGTAACCGGGTTGTAGAACCTACCAGCGCAGAAGCGAAGGATTCTTCTTTCGAATACCTCCGCTTCTGCCATGACAGTTTTTGAGCAGGTAATCCAGGATGTGGATGCATAAGTCAGGATTGGCCGGATCAGGGTCTGATAGCAACGCTGACATAATAAAATCTGTTGGTAAGAAAACTTGAGGCGAGTCTTATTACCTTTTCGAGGAATCCAAACTTGATCAACTTAAACAGCAGGCCTTGGTGCCAGACGGAATAGAAAGCCTTCTCGATATCTAAAGCACACACCACGGTCGGAGTGTTTCGCTCATTCAAGTGAGACACAATTTGACCATGCAAGTATGAGATGGCGTGCTGAGTGCCGTGCTTGCGCCTAAAGCCAAACTGGTGTTCGGGAATTATTTGTGTGAGCTCACAGTAGTTTTTTATCATTTCCATCCAAATTCTCTCAAAAATCTTCCCCAAGTTAGGAAGCAAAGAGATTGGACGGAAATTGCTGACCTCTTTAGTTTTGCCCTTCTTATGGATGGGAACAATCTTTGCTACTTTCCATGTGTCCGGAAAGTAGCTGTTGCTCAGGGCGTTGTTGAAAGCAATTGAAAGAATTCTGGGCATATAGATTGGTAGATCTTTAATTATGAGATTAGACATTCCATCATGCCCAGACGACTTCTTACTTTTTATACCGCGCAGCAGTTGCACCAAGTATTCACTATTGATAACATGGAACCGGTAATCTGCATTTTGCGGATCATCCGAAGGGCTATCGGATGAAAATGTGGCCAAAGGCTCATTATGTCTATTGAGGAGGCGAATAGCTTCCTCTTTTACTATTTGGCTGTTAAGAGTAGAACTATCGGGCGGAACGGCATTCAGCTGCGATTAGAATGTCGATGTAAACAACTCTACCTGACGGTTAGGGTTTCAAACAGCAACATTGTCAATCGTTACCACCATCTCCTGGCTTTTGAAATTACCAGAAAGTAGATTAATTTCTTTAAACATGTCGGGGCCTGGCCGGATGTCAGCCAGCCGCTGCACAAAACACTCACTGCGATTTATAATTGAGATAAAAATATAAATAAAAATTGAAGTTACAATTTGAAATAACAAAACTAAGCAAATTAATAATAGGTATAATAGACACTCAGTGCAATGCAAATATATAAATTAATATTCTATAAATAAATATAACAGCAATATTACAATTAGGGCACAAAATTATTAAATACATAAATGAAATTAAATATTTTAATAGTCATGAAAAGATATTAGGCCGGTAGACTAGAGAGGGTAGGATAAGAGAGCTCTGGTAGCTCTGTTTTTAAAGGACGCTTGCGAAATTGTGAGGAAGCGTGTTGGCTCATGCTGTTGAATATCTATATGTTGAACATCTATTTATAGGTTCATTATCAGCATATGCGGTCCTATGCCTATATTCAACTAGTATTTGTCGGGATCTAGTGACTCTCACGGTCTGGTTAAGCACAAAACTTTCCTGTATGTTGTCGACATTAACAGCGTCTCTAATGACATCGAAACTGAAACAAACAGATAACACTTATCATCGGATGCAAGTGATGACATATTAAGGTAAAAAAAACACAAGAAAAAAATAAGTGGGAGTTAATAAATGCAAGAAAAATTAGTAGTATTCTGAATTAAATACAAGTCCTAAGCTTTTGACCATTTTCTTTATTGATAACCTACTAAGTTTGATTGTCATGATTTAAATTGAAAAATTCACGAGTTTTTCTTAAATAAGCTAGAATAAATCAGAGGACTCTGCTTTCCTATTAGATTTTCTATTGAAACTACACTCCTTTTATTTGGGTCAACGCCATCTCTCCAGCGCAAAAAAAAAATCCTTCGCTACTATCTGCCATGAAATCTGCGATAAAGTACTTTCTAAGGCATCCAGCTCACATTCGTCTCAAGCACAGCTAGGCTGTGCTGCAATATTACTTTTCGGTGTCTTATGCCTCATTCTGGTCGCTTTTCTATCAATGCATACTTCAAATTGAGCAGTTGTGGTCTGTGAAGTAAAGTAGTATCACGACATCCCTCGTACAGGTCTAGGGGCTGAAGCTGGTTGAGAGCTTCATCACAAATTTACAGTCAATGTGAATACCCCTAATTAACTCAGGTCCCTATTTAGAGCTAGGTGACCTCAAAGCTTGGTGTGGACCCTTATCCGATCCTGGATTCGAACCAGGGATCTCACACACAAGAAGCCAGTGCTCTACAGTTGTGGTCTGTAGTAATTGGTAAACTCTTTCACCTGGTTTCAGAAGTTCTTTCTTCATGAAACCCTTCTGATCCCACCAAACATACAGTATTTTCTTCTTTCCAAACCGATTTGATCTTACGGCTGACGTTGATACTTGATCTGAGTCAACAAATTATCTATAGTTTTTGGGGTTTTCAAAGTATATCCATTTTAAATCCCCCATTGCGACCCAATGTATACCATTTTTGGGCCAAATTCAAAGATTTTTGGTAGGAATTCATACCATATCGTTTCCGAAATAAATTCAACATTTTTTCAAGTCAAATTCGTAGTTTTTGCTATGCAAAATTTTTTATACATTATTAAGCTCATCATTTGTGAGTTTGCGGCGCTAAATATGAACTTACTTTAAAAATTTACGAATTGAACTTGAACAAATTATGAATTTAACTTACAAGAATTATGATCTCGATTTGCAAAAACTGTGAATTTGATTAAAAAAAAATTACGAATTTGACTCGAAAATTTATGAGTTGGTATCGAAAATTTACGAGTTTTATTTGAAAAAATATGAATTAGACTCAAAAATAATATGAATATTTACCAAAAATCTAAAAATTTAAATTGAAAATGGTATAAAAGACTCTTCCTTTCATGCCCCGAAAGCAGCTCAGCTTCCAATCAAGTTGAAGCATCTATCCAACGTGACGAACCTAAATCCTTTTGGTCGTACATTCACTTTTTAAAATGCTTCTCAAGTAATCCAAACTGTATAACATGCAACGATGTAACAGTTTCTACTTCACAAATGTTTGAGATCTCTTTGCTCGCTACTTTTTTTACTTCTTTTGGTCACAAGATCTTCCTTGTTTCGTTACTTCTTCTCCACAATACTCACCTACATTATCCTCTTTTCGTACAAATCCTACTGAAGTAGAATCATTTATGTACTGCCATGATAACAGCTTTGACTCCGGTCAAATTGATATTCTATGCATCTTAGCTCAATCTGTATTTATATCTCTGTAATATATACAGGTTTTGCTAATGCTTTCGATTCTGTCAATTATGATTTTCTTCTTTTGAAGCTAGAAATTTATGGTGTTTCCGATATTTTACTCTGTTGGTTCACTTCTATATTGTTGTTTTCTCTTCCTACTCCTACATTTCTGCTCCATTTTATCTTACCTCAGATGCTTCACAAAGTTCAATTCTTGGTCTGCTGTTGTTCTTGTTGTTTATTAGAGACTTGCTATCATTTATTCGGTTTCTCAATCATTTGTTTGGTGATGACTTGAAGCTGTTAAGTATAAACGAGACTTTTGAAGATTGTTATCAGTTGCAAAATGATCTCTCTGCATTAGATAACTGGTGCACTGCTAACGCACTGACTCTGAATGCTGCGAAGTGTCACCAAATGTGTTATACGTATAAAATGACCTCCATAATCTTCTCTCAATCTATCTTAAACTCTTTTTGTATTTTACTGTCAATTTTAAGGATCTTGATTTTGAGCGGGCAGCTCGATCTGAAGGAATGATTCTTCTACAGCTAGTTCCGAACTTCTAATTATTTCAATATCATTTGCATAAGCCAATATTTGGTTGTATTTAGTGATGATAATTTCATCGAAATTAAATAGTATTTATCCGTTCTTATTCCTGATTCCCTGTTCGATGATGTCATTGCTATATAATACCGGAGAACAAACACATTGTTTTGCCTGAAAACAGATTAAGGCCAAAACATTCTCGTATAAACCTCTAACTACAATAAGAAGTCTTGACCTACCGACTCAAATAGCCACACATCTACACTAATATTTATTGCTAACCAAAGTAGTTATATTCATTTTTTTATACACGCGCTGAATTTGGTGAGTAGCTTTATCCAGCTACCCATCATTTCTGTAATGATTGAAATTTGAAAACTTTTACACTTGAAATATGTGCTAAATTCTCACTATGCTCATTAACTTAAAAACAATTCCTCACAAAAGACCTTCTATTATTATACTGAATCAGCTCTGAAATCGAATTCAAAGGCCGTTGATTGTACCAGAAAATGCACGTTTTTTGAAGCTCATTAATGTTTCGAGCTATTATTAATCATTTAAACTACGTCTCAGCCTAAATCAACTGCATTCCCTTGCGGCTTAAATACCATAATTTCCCTATTTACCGAAATGCGAATCCACCAAATTACCTAACCTCAATGAGTAAATTGAATGATCAGTGCTCTCACTTCCATCCACCTGACTACAATAGTATTCGCCGGGCCAAACGTGCAAAATATGAGCACTTATGAACAATAAACTTTCAGCATCATCGGTCCACCTCCAAGCCGAATATTACCTAAAACCATTAAAAGACTACAAACATAGTTCAAATTAATTCTTCGCCAGATAATTATTCACCGTAAGCCTATCATTTTTGGCTTGAATAAAGATGCGTGCCTGCAATACAATTCCGCTGGACAGCTTTGCCTAGCCGTTTCGATCGAAGAAATTCCGTGGAATCGCAACGATAGCACGTAAAAAAAAGTAGCCAAACTAAGCCGAGTCAAGCCAGCCAGTCGAAAAATAGACAGATTGCATGCTGCACGCTAGGACCTTATTTATCCGAAAAATTATACATTTTAAAGAAGCATCGACCCGACTTAATGATGCACCACAGCTCACATACACCAGAATTCGAATGGTCAAAATCAACCACAGTTTGAACTTGGCTCATCGCGTCGAGAAGGCTATTACTAATCCGAATCCGAAATTAATCGGGGGGAGTGGCACGACCTTAATGACATATTACGATTGAATCTCGACTTGATTCGAAAATAGAAATGAATAATCTGGGACCCGTTTACACGAGTCAGTGAAGAGTGCTGTCATAATTTTTAGCAAAAAGCTCGAAGCAAAACGATTTGGAAAAATAAAGCAACGCGCTGCAATTGGTGAGTGGTTGCGAAATTTACAAAAATATTGAATCTTGTGAGGTGGACAGCCAGCAGTTAACGAATTATAACATTTACCACAATAATGGTCAAGACAGCGATTATGCCGATTTGATGTTGTTAGTCGACAAAGCCTTGGAAAAATAAACACTCTGATCGCTGCAAACTACAATTGAATCAGAACGACGTTCGTATTCATGATCGAAGTATCTATTCGCAATTTGATAATTTTTCGCATGTTTGTCTACGGTGCAATTAAGGCTTTAAGTCGTACCACGCCTTTCAGCTACAATTAGTCAGTTCAACTATTTTTATCTCAGGGCATATTGTTCGCAATGGAAATTATTGCAATTAAAGAGCAATCGTGGTATCGAAGTGAAGGTTATCTGTTTCGCATGGGAAACTTTTACAGTGTGAGTGTTGTGGTTCGCTGACAGCCGCTTGTGATTGGCCTCTCTTAGCTCTTTAAGATTCACGCCCAAAATTTTTACAATTCTTTGTAGGAAACAAACCAAAAGTTTCGTTATTACTTAAAATTCAGTTAATCTACATATGCATTATGTATTATATTATTATTTGTTCAGACATAGTAAGTGTTTTTTTTTTGGTTTTTTTTTCTATATGGAGGAGTAAGATACGAAAGACAATAATTCAGACATGGATTGAAACTTATCAATATCAAACCTTGATTGGAATGATTTATAGAAGAGTGGTACATAATCATTGATTTTTATTTTTACTAATGTTCGAAGAACATTAGTATTAAAATCGATTCGGCCAAAAATTCATATTTCTATATATATATATATATATATATATATCATCAAAAAATTTCAGTGAGATAATCTCGGGAACGCGCCATCCGATTGAGCTGAAACTTTCAGGATGCATTGGTGTATATGCAGAATAGGTCCACGTCTCTTTAAATGTCAGTTATTGTTAACCTTTTGGCGCCGGCGGCCATTTAAGTGATATTTTTAATATACCTATTATTTCGTGCACAAATGATTTTCGCAAAAATAAAGTTAACGAAATAAATTTCTAACGTGTTTTACATATGAATCGGATAATGCTTTGGAATTTTTTAACCCTATGTGTGCGCTGGGTGCCTAAAAAGAGGACGGGAAAATTTGAAAATTTTTAAATTTCGATAACTTTTGACAAAGCTATTCAATCATTACGAAATTTTCAGGACATATTGATATTATTTAGTTCTAGATTTGTGAAGCTTTTAATGAGCGTGTTGGCAACCCTGTAGCTAGGGCAGGCACTCAAAGTGAAAACCTCCAAATCATCGTCTCTCTTGAAAAAATGCCGTTTCTTCAAAAAAAATCCACTCATATATAAATCTTGTGCTTTGTTTACATAAACAAAAAAAAAAAAAAGATATGGTATAACGGGCACGCCTGGTAACCCTTGCCCAATTGACCTATATTTTTAGCATCAAAAACTTCTGTTCACGGAAACTCACGATCCGATGAGCAGAATTATTTGAAATTCACAGAATGTATTGGCCTTAAATAGGACCAGGTCTGATAGAAGTGATTTTGAAATGCGGGTGATTCTGTGCCAGTGGTGCCATCTTGAAAAACCACTAAAAAAGATAACTATTTTTAGCCCTATAAATTCTGATTGAATCGTTCGATTTTGACAAAACTCACACGATTGCTGGACCTTATTTTAAGCCACGTTTGGTAGAAATTTGGTTGAAAAATTCGGTTGGAGTTGCCAGCTATGATAATTTTGGTGTCTTCATTTTGAAAAAAAAAAAATTGGAAGTGAAAACATTCAAACCATCGAATATTCAAATAAATGTCCGTTTCTTACAATAAAACCAATCTGTATATAAATCTTATGTTTTATCTACACGTTCAAAATAAAACTTTGGAAATTTCATGTCGGACAAGAACGGTAACCCTCTCCCAGTTAACCTATATTTTTAGCATCAAAAACTTCTGTTCACGGAAACTCACGAACCAATAATCAGATACAGGTAAAATTTACAGAATGCATTGGACTTAATAAAGACCAGATTTGATAAAAGCGATTTTGAATTGTGGGCAAGTCTGTGCCAGTGGTGCCATCTTGAAAAATTACAAAGAAAAAAAACTGCTTTTTGCCCTATGAAATGTGAATAAGTTACCAGATTTTCATGAAATTGACACAGTAACTAAACCTAACTCTAATCTCTGTTTGGTGGAAATTCGGTTGAAAAATTTGATTGGTGCTGCCAGCTATGGTAATTTTTGTGTCTTTGTTCTTGAAAATTCGCTCAGGAAAATAAAACTTTTTGCACTATAACTTCCAGTGCAGTCATGAAATCAATACGAATTTCATACAATTAATGAAACCTGTCATAAACATTATTCAGGCCAAATTTGGTTGAAAAGCCACGATAGGGTTGCCAGCTATTGTTGGTTTTGTGTTTAATTGCAATATCTTTATTAAGCGATTTTATCGTAGAATTTTCAAATGGTAATGATATTTTAGTGACAATAAACAGCATTATTAAGCTTATTAAGCATATTAAGCTTTCGATCATTTGAAAAAACTCGCTGCAGGTAACCCTAAATTTCTTTATACTCCTATAACTTCGAATGTAATTAAACAACGTGAAGCAGATTTGATATATTCTTGGCTTTGATACTGGCGAAAGGTTGCCAGCACGAGTCGGTTGTGCTACTTTTGTATCAATAAATGCTTACAGTTAGTATACATACCGGAAACATTTACAATGAAAATAAATAACCGATGTTTCAATTCGCAAAGTTCTGCAAATTTTTCGGATCGCAGCCCCAAACACCAACTTCAGTTACAGTGCTGCAGGCACTGAGCATTTTCTTCATTGATGTTATATGAGATGCTGCTTTCAAAATTATGTGAAATAAGCAACTGATAACGAATATAATTAACCCGTCTTTTGCTCTCATAAACGTTGAAATTCATGCCAGTGGTAATATCTGAAACCTTCCACCATATGAGTTATAATGCATTCTTAAGACGAAAGTAAAACGTGGCATTTGAAACAGTTTGGCCGTAATAAGCAGCACATGTAGTGGAATATGCACTCAAAACCTGCACGATTCTTCTACTGTTCTTCGAACATTAGTGTTTCTAGTTTCAAATTTATTTGGTTTTTACTTATTTTTAGATCATTAGTTTCATGTTCACTGTTTTTTTTTCGAATAAATTCAATAGCTTCTGTTTACTATCCTAAAATCACTTCTATGTTGTGACTTTTTCCTTTCTTTTGCTTTGTTTTTGGTCTCAAATTAACTACCTTCGCAATATAAACAACCAAATCCTCGATTTAATTCTTTCTAACATTCCTTTAGATTTCTTTTCTCTCTCTCTTACTCTTTTTCCATAGGTGCAACCTGATCATCATTTCCCTCCACTCCTTGTTGATATTGATCTTAACTTCCAGGCCAGATATAAATATCCTTCACTGAAAGAAAAACTGTTAGTTGGTTCAAATATTTTTAATAGTATTGCAACGATTCATTCAAAATCGTTAAACGAACTACGGAAAATAGTCATTTATACTATGCTAATATAGTTAATTTAACGATATAAAAGTAGTTGGCTCTGGTTATACAAAAAATATCGCAACGTTCATGAAACCAACTGTTTTAATTGTTTCATAACCACGAAAAATAGTTGATCAATAGAAAAATATTCATCAATTCACTCAAAACTTCAACGTTTTGAATTATCAACAGTTTTTATGGTACTTAAACTATAGTTGATTTCAACAAACGTAATTCAGTGAGCAACGTCTTTGGAATTATTCTACGCAAAATAAAATGGTTTCGTTCGTATTGTTAAGAGATTCAACTTCAATGTATTTAGAGAAGTAATCTACAACTAGAAGATATGTTTGATTATTAAATTCGAAAAAATCTGCTGCAACTTTATACCATGGATGTTCCTTGAATGAATGATTTTCCAATGGTTGTTTTGCTTGAGAATTTCTGTAACGCATACATGCTTCACAGCTGCTAACAACGTTGTAAATATCATTATTTATATTAGGCCAATAAACTACATCTTTTGCATAGTTTTGACAGCGTTGTATTCCCATATGACCCTCGTGTAATAATCTAAGTGTTTCTTGACGCATTGAATTTGGAATGACTATACGGTTTGACATAAAAATAATACCATATGCGACGTGCATATTATCTTTTACTGCAAAATAAGGCATAAAATCACTACTTATCAGCTTTTTATGCTTTGGCCAGCCAGATTTAATATATTCTTCAAGTTTTAATAAAGTTGGATCTTCACGAGTTTCACTTTGAATTTTTTTAAGTTTCTCCTGAGAGACAGGTATTGAAGACAATAATAGATTACAGTGCAGATCAACCTCTTCATCGATGTCACCTAAGCTTGTTTCTTGGAGAGGTGCTCTTGACAACGTATCCGCCATATACAAGTATTTACCAGGTTTGTACTTAACATCAAGATCATATGCTAGTAACCTAAGCATGAATCTTTGTAGTCGTGGAGGAGCGTTATGCAATGGTTTAGAAAATATTGTAACCAATGGCTTGTGGTCAGTTTCTACAGTAATTCGTTTACCATAAATATATTGGTGAAATTTAGTACATCCAAAAAGAATTGCAAAAAGTTCTTTCTCAATTTGAGCATAATTCTCCTGACTTTTTGTAAGAGTACTTGACGCATACGCAATAGGTAGCTGATCATGCATAATTGCTGCACCGACGGCTTTTTTGGAGGCATCAACGGATAAAACAATATGCTTATTTAGATCGAAAAAAGTTAAAACTGGAGCTTCTGATATTAGCCGTTTTAGCTTTTCAAATTCTTTTTGATGGCAACCATCCCAATGCCATGCAATTTCTTTCTTTAGAAGGTGTCGGAGATTTGTCGTTTCTATAGATAAACCTTTGATGAAGCTTCCCAAATAATTTACCATACCCAGAAATCTTTGAAGTTCGACGACTGAAGTGGGTGGTGGCATCTCACAAATCGCTTTAACTTTAGATTTGTCAGGTTTTATCCCATCTGCCGAAAAAACATGACCTAAAAAAGTTACTTCATTGACAACAAATTTTGATTTTTCTTTGTTAAATTTTAATCCGACTTGTCTGGCACGATTTAAAACCTGTTCTAAAATATTGTAATGTTCTTCCTCAGTTTCCGTGTGTATTAGAAAATCATCAATGAATATAATGACGCCTTTAATGTCACCAAATAATTTAATCATTGTTGAATGAAAAATCTCAGGAGCTGCATTTATTCCAAACGGCAATCTTAAAAATCGATATCTACCGAAGGGAGTATTAAAAGTGCATAATTTGGATGCTTCGTCATCGAGTTCAATGACCCAGAAACCTGAATTTGCGTCTAAAACGCTAAAAAACTTCGAATTGATCAACTGAGATTTAACTTCGTCGATTGTGGGAAACGCGTAGTGAGGACGTAAAATAGCTTTGTTTAAATTTCGTGGATCCATACATAATCGCATCTTACCAGACTTTTTCGAAACGATCGATAGAGTTAACCCATTCCGTAGGCTCTTCTTCTTTGACAATAATATTCAACGATTCTAATCTTTGAAGCTCTTTCTTAAGCGGGATACGTAGGGCAAAAGGAATTTTTCGCGGACTGTCTACTACTGGTTTGGCGTCTGGACGTAATTTAAACTTGCATTTTGTTTCTAATTTACCGATTCCTTCAAATATTTCTCTAAATTTATTTCCGATAATTCTACTTTAAGACTTTAAGACTTTAAGACTTCCATTTTTTGTTTTATTTAATAAACCAATTTGAATTCCTTCTGTTTTGTTTACAATATTTAAATCAATACAACTTTTCAAACCCAATACTGTGATAGTCTGTGTATGTAGTTTGCCATGTAATATAAAAAATTTAACATTGTAAGACTTATTTTTATACTTTAATGGAAATATGTAGTAGCCCAGTACCGGTATTGATTCTCCCGAAAATGTAAATATTCTACTTTTCGTAGGCGAGATTTGGTTTTTACATAAACCAATACTTTGAAAAACTTGATAGGTCATGACGTTCGCTTGAGCGCCAGTATCGACTTGGCATTTTATGCTGTGACCGAAAAGAGATAATGAAACAAACCAGTTTTTACTACTGTTTGAACTTTCAATTTGAGAAACTTTCATCATGCCGAGAAAAAAATCATCTCCTACATCTGAAGAGTTATCTGCTTCAATATTTTTTACATACAAGTGCCGCTTATTTGTATGAGGAGTACGACACATTTTTGCATAGTGGTTAAGTTTTTGACACAAATGGCACACAACTCCAATTGTCGGACATTTCTGTCTATGCGAGTCACCACAACGAGAATATTTTGCATTTGTGTGCTTATCAGTTTTCATGGTTTTTTCAGTTTTCACAAAATTTTTTGGTTTAGATTTTATCATGTGGTAGTTATTTTTAGATTTTTTCATATAATTTACCGAGTAATCATTTATGATTTTACCACTGGAATCATTTTTTAAAATTTCCGCATTTATTTTTGCCAATTTAATATTTTTCGCAATTTCAATTGCTTTGTCTAATGTAACTGCACCTTCGCTTAGTAAACGTTCTTTTATTTGATTGCTTACTAAGCCGCACACGAAAATATCTCGAACTAAATCATCCTTAATTGCACCGAAATCACAAGAAGCACTTAAATTTTTTAATGCGGTAACAAAATCATCCAACGATTCTTCAGAACCTTGTTTTCTTGTGAAAAAAATGTGCCGTTCGACGGCAATATTTACCTTGGGTACAAAATGCAAATGAAATTTTTCTAACAAATCCTTATACTGAACTTTATCCATGTCCAAATTGAGTGATCTAAATATATCCAGCGACGACGATCCCATACAGTGAAGAAATAAGGCAACTTTTCGTTGTTCGCTTTCTGCTTCTAATCCTGATGCACGTAGAAATATTTCGAATTTGGTCCTCCATGTGGTCCACTCGGACGGCATATTAATAGCATCCATTTGTAGAGGTACAATCTGTGAGATGAATCCCTCCATTCCGATTTTTGGTTTTGGTTTCGCTTCAGCCTCGGTCGACATTAATTAAATTTTATTTCCGATTGAAATTAACTTTTACTTTTCACTTTTACTTTTGACTTTGCAATTAACTGTACTTTAGACTTTTCGGTTAACACGTGACACCATGTTAAATGATACAATGTCAAATGATACTGTAGCTACCTTTAGCTAAAGTACTGAAGAAGGGAGTAAATAGCTCCCGAAATACGTATATACGCAAATAAACAATTTTGTAGTAGGAGAAACTACGGATTTTTATTTTTATTATAAAAAATCGCCAAAAAATCACCGAAAATAAGTGAATTGCCATAAAAAATACTGAGAAATGTAAAACATGAGCGGCAGATGCGAATAAATGTAGATAAATATCAAACTTATGGGTGGTCACAGCCCCCGACAATTAGGTGGTCACGACTCCCGACACGCTTCATCATCAAAATGGCCGACTGCACATCGACGCATAATTTTTTTTTCGTTATCACGAAGAAAGATATGAACCTGTAGAATATGAAATGATATTTACCTTTATTATCAAGTTGCAAAAAAGAGTTTCGCAACACCAAACACAAATTATGAATAAAACTTTGAAATCGAAAAAAAAATGTTTAATAGCACACGTCTTGATGTGACGCCTTCTTACTCAAAAGTGAGGCAATGTCGAATGAGGGAAAAATGCTAATTGTAAAAGTCAAACTCTATAAATATGGCGTTTTTTGATAGGTGGTCAAAACTCCCGACTGGTCGGAACTCCCGACTTTACCATAATATGATTCTAATGATTCTAAAACAATTTTTTTTAATAAAGATTATAGTTGCTTAACTCAAATTTGACAATCCGATAAAACCGAGAATTGCCTATAAATTTCAATTTTCTGCTTATCTCTTTGAACTACTTTTTTACCCAGTAATATAATACTTTGCCATACCTTGGAATTCATGCAGTGTGCCTAGATCTACCCTTCTCTTCACTAACAAACTTAAAATTTCTTACTAATGGACATTGTGACCGCATAATTTAATTCCAAATCATATCATATGCTAATACATGTACTGTACGTTACATGATTTTATTACACTACTTGACATGATATTACTACATTGCTTTTCATTAAATCAGTGATCGTACTCTGAAAAAAAATTTTTATACTAATTTTTTTGGCGATTGATTACGACATCCTCGCTATTTTCTCACTTCTGCTATGGCGAATCAATGGGCTTTCACACAAATTTCATTTGTGGAGGAAAAAATTTCATACGCTGCCGGGACTGATGAATAAAAGACCTAATCAACGGTCCTAGTTTGCCTAGTTTGTACACAGTAGTATTGTTTTGGAAAGTCTATGAAATGACAATCTTTTGAGGGCCAGAGGCTCAAAAATATGTATAAATATAAGGTTCGACCACGTCAAATGTTAGTTTTTTAGTTCATTTGCCGAATAATATTAGATTTTCAAAGCAATATTCAAATATGTGCAGTTTCCAGCTCACTTGATCAAATATTGATAATTTTCAAGTAAAATATAAATTAAATTTCTTGCTTCAACTTTTTCCAAACAAGGAGTCGTTTCGATTGTCATCAATTTCATAAGCCTGGTTTCATCTGTACAAAATTTTGTTGAAGCCAAATCGAGCATGCTTAAAATACTAATGCGAATGAAAAGGTGAAGGTCAAATTCAACACCATTATCCAGCTCTGTTGTTAATGCACATCTTTAAAGTTAATTTCATCATAATATGCTATTGACCAATTACAATAAAGGAAACCCATTCAAATAATCCCGCCAAGTTTGCATACCGGGCAATCGTTACTTTGTTCTGTCCTAAGCAAGAATGTCGCAGTACATTGGGATCTTTCCTTATACGAATAAGTTCTGCCTCCAATTGAACTATCTTCAGCTAATACCCCGGATATCGTTTACAGTAAATTTGAAATTCCGATGAGATTAATCCCCGTGAACGAGCCCACGATGTCTATCGTATCATACTTTTCGTCTATAGGTGAGGTGTTCCGCAGCATTCTTTCCACTACTTTTCATTTTAACACCCGTGAACTGACTTTGGAGGCAAGCTGGCTGACGGCGATGATGGTGGTGGTGATGAGCCTGCTTGCCATGGCGAATGGACGAACTTCTATGCTGGTACGACGATCCACCAACAATGCCATCTTCGATCTTTCGAAGCCAGTACCTGTGAGTCGGTGGTATCATCTACCTATCTGCTTGACAGCACGCTGGCAAACAATGCAAAGTCTAATGCAATACGATTACGTCTAATGCCAATCTTTCTTAAATGTAATTGAGCCCATGAAGACAATGAATTTATTTGAATATTTTGTTATTCAATTATATGCCAACTTGTTTGATATTGGATTACATACATATCGGTGGTACGAAAGAAATTCAATAATCTTTCTATAGTCTTTGAGACGACGTTTCAAGTCTTCTTCACAGTTTGATAGCGAGTATCTTGTCGCCGCCACTGCTGCTTGCCGTGTCACTTTATCATATTGTTTGCTATCAATCGAGTGGAAAATTTGAAATGTTTTGTGGAAATCGAATTTCATATTTTATGACGATGATAATTTCCAGTAGTCTGTCAATAGATTTTGATGATTTTTCGCTGAAAGATATTGGTAGATTTATAGCATTTGATTTATGAGTTTGGGTTTTTTACTCTCGGGTCTGTCAATATTTCAAAAACTATACAACAGTTTCAATTTCGAAAGAACAAAACCAGCTATAAATAGATTATTTTTGATTGAGAGGAAGTGAATTATATTTAAATTGTGGGTTCCTAGTCTCACTAAATTAACAATGACAACTT